>JAJNNQ010000013.1:3677500-5150833 GCA_027886175.1 Phylloscopus collybita | reverse complement strand
ATATTATGTTTTAGTGAAGGTGGGTTATTGATTGAATCGTGGGGTCATGAACTTTCAGTCTCTGATGCTGCATTTTTGGAGCATATGGGAAGAGCAGCATAGCAACATAGCTGCTACTCCTAATTATATAGTATAAATGTCAAGCTTCTTCAAAATTCAGGGATTACACGCTGCCAGAAGAAACTCTCTCTTCTGTAGACTGAAGCTTTTTGGCAACAGGGTCTGAAGGAAAAAGTACTAACTCTGATCTCATCGGCCGATTTCTCAAACAGCAGGGAGATGGTCAGAAAAAAGCATCTTTATAATGTCTCTGCCAAGGGACGAGATAATTTCTTGCTTGCCTGCTGAAAAACTTCCAAGATACACAATATTTCAACTACATTCAAATTTAAATATTAAGTTTAGAAAAGATAACAAATACTGGGTGGATGTTTAAGCATTAAAAATGTTATAAAGCACATCCAGATTCACAACCAGCTGGCATTTTGGTTGCTGTAATGTAAGAAAAAAAGACATCAATTCTCTGGGCATTTACCAAATAGTTATAAATTACTGCTGGAAAGATCTAATAAGTATCATTCTTTTAATTTTACAAGCATTCCCAATCAAACAATATACAATACCTACAATAAAAAGCTATCCGAGGATTTTATTAGACACAAACCACTGTGTTAGAAAGGAAATAGTCTCACCTCTACTGCACAGCAAGGAATTGAAAGTTATGTCTGTGCCAGTTATTTGGTAAAAGTTTGACAAAGCTGATCACCTACTAAGTGAGGTCTTGGAGAACTTCAGAACTGCTTCTTGTAGAATAGAGAACAAATGAAAAGACAGGTAAGTGTTTGTGTTAATCTGTATTGATTCTGAATGGCTTTTAAGCTATTCGTAATCAGATCAGTAATTTCCAAAGTGGCTGATTTATCGTGACAAATCATATGGATGCACTAAGAAACCTGTTTGGTTTTGGTTTCTTTTTTTTTTAATACTTCAGATCACAGTATTTTAAAATATTATAAAATATTTTAAAAGACTCTTTCATGCAGTTGTACATAAAAAAAATTACCTACAAAAACAATTTACAGAAAACCCTTCAGAATTTTAGGGGACTTAAATAATATTTTTCATTAAATAAAAATGGTTAAGAAAATGCCTACAGGACCTTTTTAATTTATTACCTTGATTTGGCTTGATTTAAAACCAGCAAAGCATATAAGTCAAATTTCTGAATTGACCAAGTGGCTGAGAACACACATATGATGTATTTAGAATTGGCAAAGGCTCATCTTGATGAAGAGTGCTGTAAGTACTTTTGATAAAAAAATCAGCATGGGAAGTGAAAAATCATTACTGAGAGAACGAGAACAATAAAACATTAATGCTCTGTGTAAAGATTGATGGATAGTTGAGAAGCTGATTTGTAAAAGTCACTGGCACCACAGGGCATGAGTTTATTAAGAGTACGAAAGAGGCAGAGTAAAAAATGAGATCCTACTTTAATTTACAGAAATGAAAAATAAACAGTTCAATACTTGTAGGGTTTTTAATGAAATTTTAGTTTCAGGGTAATTGTGTGTGAAATAATCCCATGAATTTGACCACTTGAAAAGCAACCTTCCTACCTTGATTTGTCTGAGGAGTTGAAGACACTTAATAATGGGTGGACATTTATGATAATTTAAATATATATCTGCTGCATTTGACTGGGATGGAGTTAAATTTGTTCACAGTGGCTGGTATGGAGCTGTGCTTTGGATTTGTGCCAAACTCAGTGTTGATAACACAGGGATGTTGTCATTACTCAGAGCCAAGGCCTTTTGTGCTCCTCACCCCATCAATGAGTGTTGTCTGGCTTTTTGCTGTTCTCCTCTGTCTCTCTAAGGAGTTTTCTAAAGTTTCATTTTTAGCCTTTAGCCATTTTTGCATTGGAGTCAGATACAATTTTACATAAACAACCTTTTGTTATTGTAACAATCTAATAACATTTACATTCTTCTCATAAGGAGGAGACTGTTGATGGACTGTTGGGTTGCCCAGTGTGGTTAAAAAGGAAGACATTCTTCCTCCAATCCATAGTCACTGCTGGAATTCTATAAATGTTGAAGTTGTAAATAAACCTCCTCTTTTCTGCCTTGGACATCTCAGTGTGTGAGTGTCATTTCTTTGTGTCGTGTGCGACAAATGAGGGGCCTGGGAGGGCACAAGGAGCTGGGAGGGGACACAGCCAGGACAGCTGACCCCAGATGATCCAAGGGATATTCCACACCACCAGACATCATGCTCAGCATATAAAGCTGGGGGAAGAAGAGGGAAGGGGGGTGTTTAGAGTTGGTGGCATTTTTTCTTCCCACTGTACTGATGGAGCCCTGCTTTCCTGGAGATGTCTGCCCTGCAAAGTGGTGCATTAATTAATTCCTCATTTTGCTTTCCTTGCACAGGGGGCTTTTGCTTTACCTATTAAACTCTCTTTATCTCTTTTACCTATTAAATTGTCTTTATCTCAACCTGTAATTTTCTCACTTTTCCAATTCTCTTCCCCATTCCACTGGGAGGAAGTGAGCAAGCAACTGAGTGGTGCTTAATTGCTGACTGGGGTTAAACCATGACAATAAGGAAATGGATAGAAAATCAATGCATTTTCTTGCAACCCTTTTTTTCCTACATGCTTTTTCATTTTCATATACTGATGTGTATTAGGTGTAGTACCTTACAGGAATAAACTCCAGAGTGGGAGGAGCCATGACTTAGGTGAAAATAGAGAGGAAAATTAGGGCCCCAGACTTGGAAATTGTTGGTTGCTATGGTCATGCCTTCACATCTATTTCTACACAGGTACCCTGTAAATTGTGCTGCCTCACTGAGAGTCCTGACCACCCCTGTGTTACACAAACTGGAAATAGCTTTATCTGTTCAGGAAAGATGTAAAAGGCCCAACAATTCCAGTGGAAAAAAATCAGCTAAAATTTAGTGATCAGTTGACTGGACCTTCATGTTCTGAGAAACAGCCATCATACGTTTGACTCTAATGGTATTTGACATCCAAGCTGAAAATTCAGAGTAGAAAGCCCAAGGATCTCAGAGGCATAAAGTATCTTCTATTTTGAGAGATGAGTCACACAGATAAGAAAGTACAGAGATGCTGGAGACTACATGTATTTCTGTGTACTGTTGATCTAGAATAGGAAACTTTCTTGATAAAAGTTCATGTGCAAAATTATACCCTTGGAAGCTGCCAAACTAACAGTCTTCATACCACTGGCAGAGGTAACATGCATTTCTTATTCTATCTAGCCAATATGCCTATATTTAACTGTTCTAAAAGCACTGAAATACAGTGTAAGAGAGAGATTTCATCCTCTTGCTCATTTATGGTTTACTGCAAGATGCTGAGCTTTTCTGGGAGTTGAAAGAAGTCTTTAACTCCCACTAATTTTGCTCAAAATTTGGTGTAAATAGTTCACAAGAATGCCTGCCATTCTGGGAAGACAAAGTCATTCCTTCACTTCTCCTCATATTTCTTGAAATAATTAAGAATTATAAAATAGCTTGATGTATCTATCAAACAGATGCTTCCAGATATCTAATAGTTTAGTTAACTTCCCTCTCAGTAGGCTTATTTTGTGTTTGTGAGATTGGATTTCATCAAGAAGTAGGGCTAAATCTAAAAAAACTTTCTGTGGCTGGTAGGGAAAAAATAAATCCCTTGGCCTTGGAAACACATCATATTCAGAAGCCAGTTCCCCCTTTGGCCTAAGAAGGAGTAGCAATTATTTCTCTTTTCTAAGAACACATGACAAGACTGTCTCTGCCTGTCACATGTGTGATAATTATATTTGACTAATTCAGTTCATACTTCAATATAATTTACAGCTCTTATTAGTGGGAGGGGTTTATGTGTTTATACTGAGGGGCATTCATTATTCTAATTTATCTCCCAAAGGTCTTTATATTTAGTACACAACAGCTTGTGGATTACAGGCTTCTCTTTCTAAAAAGCTAAATATTTTAAAAATTTAAGGATATGTTAAATGTCTGCCATGTTTATCAGACAGTAAAACAAATAAAATGAGACTTAGGGGAGACAGATACAGTGTTTTCCTAGAGAAGGAGTGCTCTTACGGACTCTAAATGGTAGAAATATAAGAAACAAATTAGTGGTGCTAACTCTAGAAATTAGCTTCCTCTGTGTTTGTAAATGAAAGTTTGGTATAGTAGTGAAAACAACAACCACATGGGTATAAAGTTTTCAAACCCTTTAATCAGTAGGGAAAATGTAGAAAAAGTTAATCTGGGTCAATGCAACACTCTTGTGTACCAAAAATATTAATGCACAATTCCTTTTTTTTTTTTTTTTTTCTTATAACAGTGGGTGTAAGACAGAGAGAGCTGCACTGCAGTTGTTAACATGATTACCTGAAGACTCAGAGGAGACAAAACTTGTAGGGAAGGTGTTCTTGGACCTCTCTTCATGAGGCTGTACACACAGGAAGCAAAAATGCACAAGGGCCCAGAGTGTTTCGACTACACACTGGTATCTTGCCAGATTAAATAAAATAATGTGAATTGCATATGGGATTAATAATTTCTTCTTCACAGGCTTGCTCACCAGACTTCCAGTTGCAACACAGCAGGGACTCATGGAACTTGCTTGATGGTTCCTCGTTCATCAGCTCATTCACCATGCTTGGGTTCAGTCACAATTTTTACTGGGTATTTTGCTTCCAATTTACAAAATCAGTCAGCAGAAGAGTTAAAATGATCTTCTCATCGAAGGAGCTAGGTAAAACTGGTGACTTTTTTTCCTAAGAAATGCCAAATCTTCAATGCTTTGCTCGTCCTTCACTGCTTATCACTTAGCATCATAGAATCATTTAGGTTTCAAGAGATCAATTAACCCAACACTGCCAACCTCACCACTAAAGAAGTGGTGAACTAGGTGCCACATCTATCTAGCTTTTAAATACCCCCACACATGCTGACTCAACCACTCCCCTGGGCAGCCTGGTTCTAGTGTTGTCAATCCTTACAGAGAAAGAAATTTCTCATATTATCCAACCCAAACTTTCCCTGGCACAACCTGAGGTCACACCCCCATGTCCTATTTGTTGCTTGTGCCTTTGTATCATAGCAGTCAGAGATCTGACTAAATTTTTATACCTCTTTTATTGAGGTAGGAGGGGTAGGTAAGAAGAAAAAAGAGGATGTAATAAAACATCTGTTCTTTTAAGCAAAAGGTGCTACCTTGGTGTTACTAGCAGCTGTAAGCTGCTGTTTCCTAGCAGGACTGGTGGATATCATTGCAAAAAGAGATGATGAGGAGTCTGTCTCTGCTGTCATATAACACAACTCCCTGACCTGCTTGCTGGTTCTCTGATTGTACACACTTGTGGATATGTTAATTCACTCCCCAGCTCTCTTCTGCATGGAACTAATTAGTTCCCTTGGGCTCTGCCTGCATCTGTAATTCAGCGCAAGAGTGGAACAGTCGGGCAAAACAGATGGTGCTGAGGATGCTCCTCTCTCTGTCATTTGTGTGATATCAGTGTTGTGAAGGGTGTCACTGGCTGCTGCCTTGCTGTGACCAGCTAGCTGGGGTTTCCTCTGACAGGAAAGCTTGCCTCTCTGTTCTCTTGCAGGGGGTTCTGTTACGGGGTGCTCTGCTCCGAAGTGCCACCAGGAGCCATGGAATGGTGGCTCCCAGTGTACTCCTTCTGGGTCACAGGCTGACAGCATGGACCCCAGGCAGGAGCTGTGCCTGGCACACCTGGTACTTGGGTGCACAACTCATCAAATAGAATGGGGACAGAAGGAATGCAGAGAAGGACCCTATATTTAGTCTGAGGACAGGAAATCGCTACCTTGAATTGAGACTTTGAAGAGTACGCAGAGTTTATCTGTATTGCTCTAATAAAAGATATGTTCCCTTCATATAAACTTCTCATTGAAAGGAAGAACATCTTTTATGGGATACTGTAACTCATGTATCAAAGGTGAATCTGAAGGTTGATTTTTAAAATCCTATTCTCAAGGTCCCTAGGTTTTTCTGATCTCTCTCTCTTTTGCAGCCAGTCTTTGGCAAATTAGGCAATTTTACCTGTGGAGTAATGTAATTAATGTAATCTCAGCTGGTTTTGCTCACTTAGGAGGGAACTCTTTGCCCATTCAGTAAGGACAGTGTGTCTTTGAAGAGCAGTATAGGAAATCCCCTGCAGTGTGTTGTATGGTAAGATAAAGGTCCTTGGTAGTAGTTCTTGCTGAAGGGACAGCTTCTGTGTGCTTGGAATCCAGAACAGCAACTTCCACCACCTATAGATATGCCTCCCAAACTGAGACAATTTGTAGTCTGTGATTCTGGGAGTGGAAGGAGTGTGGTGGTGAAAGCATTCATATTTAAGATTGAAAGGGCTGGCTAAGAATCAACTTTGACTTAAAAAACCTTCATTTCAACTAAAAGCTAGGAGTCTGTGATTGTTTGCAGCTTCTCACTTCTGAGCTAAGCTAATGCAGGGTGTGCCACTCCTAAAGGCTCCACCAAGAGACATCTCTCCATATGCTTATGTTATTTACTGCCTGAGTCCTCAGAAACATGATAGTCAGCAAATGAATTACAGAGTTCATCCCTCCCAGGGATGGATACCTGGCTTTCCTAACACTGAAGTAATTGCTTTTCCTCAGCTCTTTTATTTAATTTTTT
Source organism: Phylloscopus collybita (assembly GCA_027886175.1). NCBI lineage: Eukaryota > Metazoa > Chordata > Aves > Passeriformes > Phylloscopidae > Phylloscopus > Phylloscopus collybita. Next base: position 5,144,142 of record JAJNNQ010000013.1, on the reverse strand, counting down.
TTTTTTAAGAGTGTGGTGGTGCACCCCTCTCCCCACCCATCACCAGGCCACATTATGATCTGAGAGTTCTTTAAACAACCTTAAACCAGCCATTTGTGACCAAGAGTACATAGGTTGGGTCTCTAGAAACACTTGGGAGAGAACTGGAGAGCAGAGAAATATACTGCTCCAGAGTTCATAGTTAATCAAGCTTCTGTCTGAGCTGCCCTAAGTTGTACCTGCATGATACACCTTTGGGGTCCCCAGATTCTCCAGTGGAAGTCAAATGTCACCTTCTGAGGCAGCAAAACTTGAGCTGATTGAGACACAGGGTCAGGCTATAACACATTTATGCAGCACATGCTGCAAACATACAGAGCTTTCAGGCAGAAGCATTTTCAGAAATGATGTGATCAGACACTCACAACCCTAATTTAATTTCTTTCCAGACAAAAGCAGGAAGAAAAAGTCTGGAAGGATCTCAGGGAAGGCACTTGTAGAGCAGATAGGGATTCTTTCAGGACCATGCTATTTTTCAAGGAGACACTTGGATGCTACACAAGTCCAGCATACCTGCTATGCTCTGCACATTAGCAACAATGAATGTCTTGCTGTGAAAGCCAAAGAAAGCAGTGCCATGTAGGATAATAGTACACAACGTGCGCCCATCTGTCTGTGTGATTGATGGAATGAGCCCCTTCCAGAGAACAAACTGGGGCAAGGAGACACTTCCAGAGTTTGTGCTCAGTTTAGCATTGCACCCAGGTGAAGAAGGGCTAAGAATTCATGTAGCTGGTGATGTCACCGATAAAATGTGCTGGGTGATTGAACAGGAGATCTGATCTCTGTACCTTTTTCCATGGACTGAACTAAAAGGCAAAGGATCCTCCAAGTCCTGCCATATCAAGCTCCTTGAAGAGGAATGGGAGGGAAAAATATTAGCAGCAAACAGTATGATAAAATTTTCTGTAGAAAGTATGAGTCACTCATTTTTCAGTTAACCAATTTAATCACAGAGAGTAAAATAAAACCATAATTTGCCTGGTCATCCAGGAGGAGGCAGATGAGTAATTCTTGCCACTGGCCTATGTCTCAAATTATATTTATAAATTAATTGTAGCCAGAAGACTCAGACCCACAAACCTGCCATGACTGTTCAATAATGGCTTACCCTAAAAACTGCTCCCACTTACAAATACAGGAAAATTCTCAATCATTATAATATGATCTTTTTTGGGGGTGATACTTAGATACTTCCCCCAAAGACCTCAATGGGAATGAAGCACCTAGCTTTTTCTGGCCCTTTTCAAAAATTGTTTTATTTTGTTTATTGTGATAGAGACCACCAGCAAGATGAAACCAGTGAGTTGTGTCCAGTGACGATATTGATAGACCTTTTATCTGAGTTTCAGCATGTGGCACACATACTCTAGGGGCAAAACCTACCCTCAAGGCTGAGTCACAAGCTCTCTTGCTTAACCATTCCTTGCTGAACACAAAACACATTATGAAAACCAAAGTTCTCCATCAACCAAATCTGTGACCCTGAGTCACAGGTGAAATTCTGAATTTATTAGCATGCTCCTCTGGCACATGGTCTTGAACAACTATTTCTATGGCTTTAAGGAGACTCTTTAGTCTTTAACTATTTTAAGACAGTCTATCTTTTTAAAAATAAGATATATTTGGCTTCATTTTGGTATCATGTTGTCATCTGTCTCCAAAACTTCCCTAGAAGCCTGTAGAGGAAATGTGTTCTCTGTGGTGCTGTTAATTTGGGTACATGCTGAAGATGGTTTCCAGAATAGCACTGTCACTTACCTGCTGGGATGGCACTGGGGCCGCCCACGCTGCTGTCTGGGGCTTGGAAACTTGCATCTCTCTTAAACATCTAGCTGCACTTTTCCAGTTCCTGGAGAGGGAACATCTATTCATAGTCATGGCAGCATGATATTCTCCCATATTTACCAGGAATAATTGCTCTCTTAAATGTTTTGCCTTTTGGCCCTGTAGGAACCAATAGAAAAACCTCTTTTTATGTAGATGTAATTATCTGCACTGCATTTTTTTGTCCCTCTTTCTTCATCACTCTTACCTTTTTTAATTGCCTCCTTCACACATCATTTTCAGTCTGTGCTTTTGTTTTCCTTCTGCCCAACCTTGAATATCATTCCTTGTTTCCACTGAAAATATTTCTGGTCTCCTTGCACAAGTAAGTGACAAGCAGGAAGACAGGACTGTTGGGTGCTCTTCATTGTCTTCAACAGTGCCCTGAGAGGCAACACTTGCCTCACAATGACCTCAGTGATCTCTTCTGCCCGAGGCTGAAGAGTGTGTGCACGTCTTGGAGAAGCAGGTCTGCCGAGAGAACGCTGAGTTACTCTATTTATTTGGGAAGGGGCAGGGAGTGGATGGCAGAAATGGGAGAGTTTCACCTAAATTTGGAGGTATTTTCAATTTCTTTCCTTGTTACAAATTTCTTATTTTCTTCCTTCCAGAGGGTGCAGTCTTTTCCTGCCTGAAAACAAAATTTAATTTGTGTAAGACCGGAGTGAAGGTGGCTTGGAAAGCCTAACTCATCAATGGCAGAAAAAATGCTTTCAGATCAGGATAGCACTGCTAGATATCTGTTGTTTCTCTGAGAGTTCATCATGACAGTACAGGGAAATTTTGATCCTCCCTTGAAGCATGCCTAGTCACTATTAAGCTGTCTTTTATCTCTGTGGTAAGAAAAAGATGGTTAATTTTTTTTTTTTTTTTTTAAGGAGAGAGAGAAAAAAAAAAGCTCCCTCTAGAAATCCTGCAGAAGGTGTATGTCATTTAAAAGTCTTTTAAGCTTTGGTTTGAAAACTTCTGGAAGTCTACACAGCAATTACTTCCATTGAGGAAGTGCACACATTCTGCTACTCATGCTAATTACTGATAAGGAAAAGGCAGGAGGGCTCAACTGATGAAATGTTTCAGGCACTTGTCTTTCTTTCACTAAGCCAATTCCTGCAAAGCTGGCAGCAGCAAGAAAGAGTGCCTTCTGTAATCATCTCTCCTCAGTGCAATTTTAAAATTTCTTCTCTTCTTTCCATCAAAAAAGCCAAGGTAGCAGCTCATGTGTCAAAATGGCTTCACATTCTTCATGTACTGAGCAGCAGGCAGGCAGTTCAGCAAGAGGGCATGCAGATGAGTAGAGGAAGGGAAAATTACCTCATTTCTCCATCTTTGCTACTCAATATGAGGGAATAAATGCTGTTATAAATATAAGGAAAGGGAAGGAGCAACAGCTTAGCTAAATCATGGGTTTGAACCCTAAAACTCAGTTTGTCATTTTAATTCTGATAGTTAGGATTGCCAGCTCCTCTTCAGTCATATAATACTTGGCAGCCAGACAGGGAGGAAGGGAGGAATAAATTCCAGCATGTTTCCTGCTTCCTAGATGTCTCTAGCTCTTGTGATAACTGTAAATTTTGTAAATGGGATGGATTAAACCTTAAAGTAGATGAGTAAAACTGTAACTCGATTTTAATTTTTTCAAATTAGGATTTTTTAAATCAGATTTGTCATTAGGATTTTTAGTATTTGAAAGTAGCAATATTGTCTGTTAAGGGCCAAACTCAAATTTTTGCAGAAGGCGACTGGTTCTATCTGAGATTATACCCTCTGTATCAGATAAAACAAAATCTTGTAAATGTGTCCTCTGTTTATAAAATGTATTTTGATGCAACTTCCTGCTATTGAAATTAGTTCAATTAATTAACAAAAAGCTGGGCCAACTAGTCAGGCTAAAATGAAACAATTTACGTCTTGCTGTATGATAAATTGACATGCCCAAAAATATTTTAGAATCCAGGTACCCTTAATATTTGCAGAGTAGTAGGCCAAATGTGGAGAGTCTTGTGTAGATTTTACAAGGTTTAAGAATTAGTTTAAAAAGAAGCCTAAATGTTCCTCTGGGAAAAAAACCAGTAATTTATGTCCTCTAGAGCTGCAGTACCAGAAGCACAAAACATTTACAGAGATTTTATTAGAATTCAGCATTAACACTGGCAGTGCTTTGGACACTTTGAAGTAATTTTAATTTATGATTCTTGATTTTTGCTTGGAAATTTTGTTGTCTTGGGTTATGGAACCAAACGTGTGTATTCTATTTCATTTGTTGAAAGCAGTTGGGGAGATGTTTTTCTTTATCTCTTGTAACTCTGGGAGGAGGGGGGTGGATGCCTTCTGATAATGGGCCAGCTTTAAAACCAGGTGGGGCAGTGTTTGTTATCTCTTTCACCACCTGTCCTCCCTCCAGGGGGATATCTTCTGCTAATGGGCCATTAAGGCTCACCAAGGACAGGACACATTTCATCATCCCATTGTGAGATGCTTCACCCAGTGGGGGGAGCCAACCATTCCTACCTGGATAAAACTGAGACGTAGGAACACCAGGGATCTGGTTCCACCGGATTCCTGGAGGAAGACTGGACTCTTCCCACCATCACTGGACCCTTTTCTCTCAGGATCATCTCTGCTCCAACAGAACCACATCTACCACTCCAGGAGGACTTTTGGACTGCTTCCAACACCCTGACCAATAGAGTGTAAGGTTGTAGCTCTGACTCTGTCAGGGTTCCTAGGATTGTTTATTTTTTGTACTACTACATTTGTATTTTTAAAATCCTAGTAAAGAACTGTTATTCCTATTCCCATATCTTTGCCTGAAAACCCCTAATTGCAAAATTATAATAATTTGCAGGGAGTGGGTTTACAAGCTCCATTCCAAGGGGAGCTTCAACTTTCCCTGGCAGATACCTGTCTTTTCCAAACCAAGACAGTTGCATAGAAACAGCTCTCTTCTTGTCCATCATGACTTCCTCAGTAACTGTATCAGGGGATGACTAAGTCAAACCTTTCTAATTTGAAGAATGACAAAAAGAGTAAGCACTTGATACAGAGGGACTGCATTATTTATCACAAATGTTCAGATTTTGACCGCCGTATTTAAGATCAACATTCATGTGGATATTTAGCCCATGTTTAATCAATTTTTTTCCCCCAAAACTGACTGACAAGTTTATAAAATCTAAAAATGAAATTTTAAGCTTAAAAATGAAGCATAAGACATAGCAGGGATCTTTGAGAGGTGCTTTGCAATATATGAAGACTCATAGATTCCGAACCAGAATCTCTTCCATCTTGGTGAAAAAATATTCAGATGTTGCATTAATAAAAAACCCCAAACCTGTACTGGCTGCCTGGTTGTTTGGCTGGGGTGAGGAGGTGGAACTGTGTATTGCCTCCCTCCCTCCTCAGATGTGGCACATGCAGCTGGAAGCAAATATTTACCTGCAGCCTTGTGAGTCTCTCATGGACTGAAAGGATTTCCTTCAGAGTTTTGTTTGTGCATCCCTGTATAGTCAGTTCTTTCCTTTCTAAGGTGCTGGTTATCCATTTTCCTCTTGTGATCTACAATGACCCCCAAGTGTTTTCCAGTAGAATGTCTGAAAAACAAGTTGTTCCCCATGTTTTTATGCAGTGGATTTGTTTGTGCTTAAGTGTGCCCAGCTGTCCCCACTGAATTTCACTCTACTGTTTTCTGCAAATTAAGGAAGTATGGAATTCTCAGCCTGACTTCTTGGATACTGGAATTCAGCCTGGTTTGGGAGTGTGTGTGTTTAGATTTTCTTAAAAGAGGGAGGTGAGGAAGTACTCTTGCCCTTGTCATTGTTAGGAAAAAATGAAATGTATCCTGGCTTCAGAGCAAGGCCTGAGAACCCAGGCTAATAAAATGAAACTAAGAAATTGGCATTAAACACAGGATGGTGCTTGATCTGATAATCTCTGAGTGTGTAGGGAGTTATAACACTGAAATGTACTGAGAAACCTAAACATATCATGCTAGGCTAGCAGGGGAAGGAAAGGCCAGGCCATGGAGAGCCATATAACAGATGATATGTATAGAATGATTAAAGAGAAGGTAATGCAGTATTGATCTTTAAAAGCATTGCCCAATAAATACAACCCAGTCTCTCCTAAAGTAAAGGAATAAGTATTGAGAGTAAAAATCTGGTGTATAATGGTAACAGACCAAGAAGCAGTAAGCATCATAAGCTGATGATGGAGGAAAAAACATGTCAGATAAACTTGATTAATATTTTGCAGATTGAATTACAGATGGTTGCTGTGGAACAGATGTAATTTGTATGGCTGTCAGATCCTGCTCCTATTTTTACAGATGAAAATTGTGACTGACTGTTGACATCCATCGAGGAGATTTCACTGACTGAACTCGGAGAACAGGGAATAACACATCCCTGGTGCTCCCTGAAGCAATATTTTCTTTGTAAATATGCATTCAAACACTGCTATGCATATTTGCACAATGAGGTAAATTTATACCTCATAGAAAGTGGATAAATGTATAGATCCATGGTTCTGGGGGAAGTAGGAAATGAGCTGTGCATAATATTGCAAGCTTGATTTCAATTGAAAACAAGATGGTCTAAACGGGAAGTTCCAAAAAGACAGTGTTTTTTCCTGAGAGGACACAATGCACTTGAGGAGCTTGTCCCACATGTTTTATGGTCCAGAATGTGGTGTGAGGAGAATGCCAGGAGTGATGGAGAATGCAATTCATGGTGGGGTAATGCCAGAGGATTGCAAAGGCTGGAGGGAGACAAAACTTCATCCTGCAGGAAGTGGTCCTTAGGAATGATCTTCCCTCAAAGTACTCCTTAATTTTGAAGAGCAATAGCTGGAACACCTCAGGACAAATCTATGGGATGAGACTGGAAACTGCTCTTAATGTCACTTCCAGCACTTGCCTGTTCAGCCACAGAGGCACATCCTGAATCACAGAGTAATCCAAGACAATTTACTGAATGAACTTGTGCCATGCTCACAGTTCTGAAGTGTGAGTCGCCTCCTCTTTGCAGTGGGAATTAAGATCCCCAGACAATGCCTAAACTACTGATAAAGCGTGCACTCAGATTATGAAGAATAATGTGCCAAGTAGTGACAGGACACTAATATTTCAGAAACTGATCTGATTAAAGTAGAAATACAAGTACAAAAAGAAAATTGCTTTTTTATCTAAAAGTGTTTTAATTTTAAGAAATATCAGGATTATTTTGAACTTGGTTTGGATAATACTGGATTTCAATTGCAGATTCCAGTGGAATATGGGAGAGCCATCAGCGTATGAGCACAGGCCTTTGAAGGATCATTTTAACTTGCTGATTTCTCATGCTGCTGCTGCCAGCCCTGGCAAAGGGTTCACTCTACAAAATGGAAACAGAAATAGTGATAAGCTTCAAAGTTATGATGTTAGTACAAAGGGATAGAATAACTGGAATTTAATAGCCTACAGCACAGGGGGAGTTTTAAGTATACTCAAAGTGCAGTGTGACAATTATTGAGGAAAATGAAGTAGGATGGGAAAGCACACAGTTGTTGCCATATAGCTGGAAGGAGCTGCTTGATTGTTATATTACTGCTTGCCCTGAGAATATTGCTAATTTGATGTTTACACATCGAGAGGTAATATTTTGGTACAAATGCCCTTAAGTGGCAGGAATCTTTTTCTCAGTCATCTCTGTTCTCCTCTAGATGTCTTTTTCTCAGTAAGGCACCTGAATTTTCACATCCTAGTGATTAGAAAAGCCAAGTTTTAATACAATAACTCTTTAACTCAGAGGACTATGCAGCCTTTGTTTCTCACTGCTGGATACTTAGGATAAGTACTGAGCGTACAGACCTGCAGAAGTGCTGCTAGGAGGAGAAACAAACATATGCTGTGGGTGAAGGAAATGGAGAGCTAATGAGGCTTTTGTCAGATGCCTTTCCCTGCTTGTTGTGCAGCTCCCTTTTTCTAGCTTGTTTAGCCTACAAGCCTCAGGGAAACAGATTGTCACAATCCAAGTTTTTACAGTGCCTTGCTGATCACGGGAGCCTTACATTACAGAGCATTTGCTTTACTGATGACTCAAGTATAGTGGGATTTGCCTTCTGTGGCAGCTTTTCCCTCCTGGTCTCCAGCCCAGCAGAAGCCTAAGAAGAGAGAGGGTTAGCTTTTTACCGGAGAACAGGGAATCCTAAAGAAAAACTCCTTTGAGCTTGCAGCAGCAGCACTGTCTATCCAAGCCACAGGAGACCCTGCTTTGTCTTATCCATGTGCCGTGTGGCTGTCGAATGTAGTAAAAATCCCTACTCAGAGCATTTTCAGGAACTCGGTGTTTTCCTGAGTTCAGGAAAAGCACTCACTGAACTCAGGTGGAACAAAGAGAAGGAGAATGTGCCATCTCCACTGCCCAGGTTGAGAGGCACTGATAGATGAAGGGGACAGTGAGAATAAATAGTGGAGTTGTTTTCATGCCCAGTCCCTGCTTGCAGGACACTGGCTGATCAGTGGCTATAGGAATCTGTGCATTAATTCTGCTTTTCTGCCTTCTCTAGTTCATTTCTAGTTCTTCTCTAGCTCATCCTTTTCTTCATCCCATTTGAAGGGCAATCCTAGCAAAGGTTTTGCTGCCTGTTGCTGTAATCCCAAGACAGTTCAGTTTAAGTCCCTTTAAATCTTGCCATCTGCCTTTCGCCCAAGAGACTAAAAGTAATTTTCAGTGCTAAAAATAAGCAGAGTAGAATGGTAAAGGGAGTTCACGTGGAGCCTGGTTCTAAGTGGCTTCTTCCAGCTGATGTAGCTGCTGAGAGTCTGACTCACTGCTCTTCCTTGATACATTTCTCCACCACTATTATGTCTTTCATGAATGAGTCCATAAATGTCCTTTAAAATGAACAATAGAGTTTTGTCATTGTTTGGCCTGTCAGAAGATAAGAAGATGAGATGCTGTATCACAGGGAACATTTATTTCCAGGCGTTTTTGTTGTAAGAAACTGTGAGCACAGCTTCAAATAACAGTCCTTATAGGAAAAAAAAAAAAAAAAAAAGACATCTGTTCAGGCCTTGAACAAAGTGACAGTAATATCAACTTAATGGGCAAAACTTCCAACAGGAGACTATTAAGCTTTCCTGAATAAATTAATGTTATGCAGTTTTAATGGAGATCTGAAATAGATGAGAATTAAAGAGAATATAAAAACTAGGTGTTCTGTGGAGTTTTACTTGGGTTGATATAAAAGTCTCTCTTCCAGATGATCACATAAAGGAAACTGTAGTTTTCAAGCTGTCTTTAATGCTCTATGTCAACTTCACTCTACTGCAGGAGAGCTTTTAAATTATGACTCTAAGTCATGAATTAAAGTATCTTTAATTTATCACCTTCTCTGAGAGATGCATACATTCAGCTGGATCAAGCGATCACCATAAAGACCACGGCTGAGAAGACTTAGTTGGGACCAAGTGGTTTTAGGACTTGTTCCCTATTAGCCCCATCCCATTATAAATTAACCTTGGATTGTGATCTCTAATGAGCCTGCAGGTTGGGATTGGATGCAGTTGCTTAATTCCTTTCCCTGATTTGTGCCTGGAAAAAGCAAGACTGCACCTGGAGGGCAGGGAAACAGGTATGCAGGATCTGACTGCACCAGTTCTCTGCTTGCTGAGGTAGGTGCCACTTGTTCTTTTCTTCCTCGCTTTGGAGCAATGCTTATTAATTTTGGTTCTCCTTTTCTCTGCTACATCACACCAAAGCTTCAATTTATTGTTGCAGCTTTACTATACTGGTGAGTGCTCTTAAATCTTTTAATGACCATTGAGTGCTTGTCATCTCTTTGGAATTTCTTTGCAAATGAATCTCAATAGATTTGGAAAAGTTCTACAAAGTCTGGTTTTGTGTCTCTTTGGGTTGACACTGTATAATCTTCATGTACACTTTTTATGGATTACCTGATGTATTGCACACTAGTTAATTTAAGGAAGTAATCACTTCAGCTATGTGTGCATATATAAGTGCGTTATTTCTTTTTGTAAAAAATTGAAATAAAACATAAGATTTTTTTTTTTTTTTTAAATTTTTTTTTTATTTAGGAAAGCTGGTTCTCACACAGGAAAAGAGAAGTTACTTGGTCCTGAACAAAAGATCTCTGTTTAGGTGGTTTATGTTGTATTATTACTGTAGCTAATCACGTCCCTAGTTGCTATGGAAATCCTCACAGCATGAACCTCTTCAGTGAACACCTTATGGTAGATAAATTATGTCTTTTGTTTCCATAAACACATCAGAAACTGGAGTGAAAGGGGTTTGTGTGTCTTCAAAGCACAAGCACAAGAACTGATACTTGCTTGTTCTAGCATATGTTTCCTAACCTCACTTCAAATCAGATAAATCAATGCCAGATTCTAAGAGCGCTTTTCTGTTATTTGAGAAATCAATACAGTAAATTGAAGAAATCTCTTTTCAGCTTCTAGACCCCCTAAAGATTTTCAGGGTTTTTTTTTTTTATTTTATTTTCTTTTTAATACAAGGACTTTTGTATATAAGGCTCTTAGGAGTACAAATATAGGGGATATTCCTGGCATTTGAGTGTTTTCCTTTTCTCTGCTGTGGAGTCTTCTTTGAGCAGATGTGATCTTTGTGAGAACAGGGTGAAATAATAGAAATATGAACAAATAACGAGCTGATTTTTAGTTGAATTTCAAAATAATGGAATTGAAAAGAAGTTAGTTCACTGATTTTTTATTTTTTTTTATTTTATGTTCTCATTTTCTTCCCCTGCTGTCTTCTCCATGCGTCTAGATGTCAAACATCAACATTGGAAAGCTGTTCCTTTATATTAGAATGTGGCCAGTAATTTCTGGGGTTTTAGCATTTCTGTAAAGACTAACTCTGCTGTAATAAGGGTGTTTAAATCCCCCCAAATTTTGTTCCGTTACCTTGAGTAAAAGACATGATTAGAGTGGAGTTATGACCTGCAGGTTGGCAGTGTCACATTGGAGTGTACTGTGTGTGAAGTAGCCTTCAGGTGCTGATGGAGTCTCACCATCATGTCACTCTTCAGCCATAACTCCTGTGTACACAGAACCAAAGTGTCCTCTTGCAGTGCTGTGAGACTGGGGTAATTCCATCAGCTGCATATTTACCCAAGTACTGCTGAGAATAAAGTTTGTCCCAGTACAGACATATCAGGAAATTAATAAAATGGGTTCGCTGTAAAATGTTAAGCTATAAAAATGGAAAATAACATTTTAATGACAAAATGCACAGGCTGTTTAATATAATTAGCAACATGGGTTTTAAAAAATGTTTTCTACTGTTTCTACTGCTTTTTTTTGCCTTGTTTTTGAGAAAGATGAATATTAGTACCTCTCACAGAGAGTATTCTTATTAGTCCTGCAGGACAAGGAACTTGTAGCCAATTGTTCATGTGTTCAATACAAACTGTATTTATGTCTGTCCAGTTCCCATCACACTGATGTTGATGCCCTGGAAGTAGCATCTGTGCCTAGTTTGGTGCCAGCTGCAGCAAAAGCCTGTCTCAAATATGGGTGGGCATGGCACTCAGGGTGGCTTAAAGCACACAGATGAGCAAGAACTGAAAATAAGTTTCCTTTGCCACGGAACAGCTCCCCCCATAGTAGATAAAAGGAGTACTTCATTCTCCTGAGCTTTCAGTCTGTCTCTCCATTCACTATGTTCCCTTTTAAAATTGAGTCTGTTTAGCTTCCCCTGCCAGACACTCTGGCACAGTTCCTCAGGCACTTAAATATCATTGCGGATTTGGGCTTCTGAGCCTACATCTTATTTCCCTCTGAGGGGGAGGAAGCTTTGTAAGTAGAGTTAATTTTGCTATAGAGGAAATAAAAGCCATGAACCTTTTCTATTAGATTAAGACTGATAATGAAGAGCAGCCTTTGTCCCTCCATGAAGAACGTCTGTGAGCTGCACAGCCCCAGTGCCTGGGATGCTGTGAAAAGCCTGGGTTAAGTGGAGCATTTAGTGAGATTGGCTTCCAGTGAAGCCCAGGGTAGTACTTCCCTCTCTTCTGATCTGCTTTTTCTGTCCTCCAGCAGTATGTATGGAGTGGATCCAGCCCACAGAGAGCACAGATGTAGCTGCTCCATAAAAGCTTCTGAAACATCCTGTGTCTGACATAAACAAAACTGACCTTTAGCATCTCTCTCTCTCTGACTGCCAGTAATGGGCTAGTCGTGTTACAAACCTCCAAGCACACACAGTATGCTTGGCACAAACCTCACCAGTATGGGCAAGATACAACTAATTAGGACATAAAAATACTCAAAAGACACACACACACACACATATATATATACGTGTGTGTGTGTGTGTGTGTTTGTGTATAATGTGTGTGTATATATGCAGTACATAAATTATGCAACTATGCAATGGCATTTAGGGCAATGCAGGATGCAGCAAGGCAACATTTGCATTATTGTAGTGTAGCTGCCTGATTCTGTTAACAAGCTGGCACAATTCAGGGCAGCTGCATCTATAATGGCAAAGATGGAAGTAGTGACAAATTGCTTTCAGTGAAGAACTGGGTGTAAATTGCCTCTTTTATATCCAAAAAATGGAAGAAATGGCTTTAGACAGCTGAACATTGTCATCCGTATTGGAAACAGAAGCCAGAGTTGGTTCGTATCATTTTAAACTCAAATTCTGATGGCATATGGCAATCTCATTCCACTGCTCAAATACATTTTCCTGTCTTGGTTTAAAAGTAAGCAAAACTAATATGTTTTGGTAGACAAACAAATTCTCATCTTTTTTGTGAAGGTTTTACTTAGTTTAATTCAGTATTTGCCATTTTCCTCTTGGAGAGCATTATGAGCTCTTGTCTGATGTGTGGATCTGCCCATTGAATGTTGATTTGCCATGCAATAATAAAGCACACAATGTGGCTTGAATCGTGTGGCTTGTTAGTCACCAGTATCAGCAAACAATCAGGAACTGTTAACATTTTTCTCAGGTTGTCATGAATAAAGCTGATCTATTTGTGTTTCAGCAATTTGGTGATGATTTTTTCTCTAGTCAAAACATGGTGTTGACATTCTCTTTGTAATGTATGCCAAGATACTGTAGACAGATCAGGTCACAAGTGTGTTCAGGCAAATAATTGCCACTGGAACAATGGCTTTGTAATATACGTTCCTTCTGTCAGTACTCCTGTTTTATCAGTAATATCATCTGTAACTGCATTTGGGGAGTAGGAATTGTCTTCTGGCTCACTAGCAACACTGTGGTGCTTCCTGCATGGCTCAGTTGAGCTGTGTCAAGTGGGGATGGAAATGCCTCTGAGAGCAGACCCTGTGACTGTGGTGTTCCTGCAGGACAGAAAATGTTTGGGTTTGACTTCCCTCTCCTGTGCAGAGGTGGGAGCTGTTCCTGGGGCTTCTGCTGCTTGTGGAACTGTGCTTTTGGGTCAACAATGTTAGAGATCTCCAGCAGTAATTTGCATGAAGAGGATTAGTTTTGTTTGGCTCTTGGAAAAAGAGCCCTGTGGCTCCTCAGTGAAGGTGGCTTTTTGAGCACCCTGAGAGCAGCGTGTGTCAGAGTGGCATATAGAGAACCCCCAGGAACTTCTTTGTGGTTCAGCCGTGGACAGCTGCACTGTCAGTGCAGTTCTCTGCTCAGCCCAGCAATTATTGTGGAGCCTATTTGAAGGTGCCCAAGTTTCCCTTCTGCCTGGAATCCAGCTGCTGCCCTGGGGCCTCCTTGGAGGAAGAGGGAGTTAACAAAATGTTAGGTAAGGTGCAGTGGCTGCATTTCCATATCAAACCCCTGTGCTATTTGGGAATTACATACTGAAACTTTCAAGCTTCAGATCTACAATTTGGCAGGTGTTTAGTTTCCTTACACAACTGAATGGTCAAATTTATTTTCAAACTATAAAGTGTATGGTTTGAACATATGGGCAGCTTATCATCTAGAAAACTTTGTCTGTGCTGACAGTTTGTAAAGTAGAAACTTTACAAATTCCATCACCTGTGTGCTTTGGTTTTGCATTCTGAGCAAGCTAGGCTTTTTTTCCTTCAAGAGGAAAAACATTAAAACATGTTAAAATAATATTTTTTCTACAGTTGTATAGCACTTCAGAAGTTCTATTTTTCTCTGATGTAATAATGATGCACCCAGATTCCTCACTGAATCTCCAAATGTACTTATGCTTAGTTTACTTTGTCGTAGTCGTGACATCTTCCTCTGGGGCTTATGAGAATGTACAATGAAATCTTTTTAGAACCTAAAAAGTTTTGCTTCCATTTCAGTGTAATTTATCTCCAAAACCAGGGATAGAATTTTTTATTTAGCGCTGTAATGGCCATGTACATGTGCCTACTTAGCAACTCTAGAAATACAAAGCAGTGTTCAAATCTTTCAGTAAGTGGTTCTCATACGACTCCTACTGAATTACCAGGCCAAAGATCTTGGAGATATATTTAACCTAGAGTAACAGCAACTTAGAAAGAATTGTTTTAGATGATTTCCCTAATGATATCACAATTTAAGAGCTTATTTTTGGAATACAAACTGTCTGACTATGTGTGTATGTGTAAACATCACCCTAGATGTTAAGCTTCCATCAAAACTCCAGTGATATTAAAAGGAAGAGTGTTTTTTCACTTCCACAATTTTTGGACAATGACAGAAAATATTGCTTGCTGGATCCAGAATAAGATCTTTCTGTACCAGACAGTGCTAAGACCTCTATGTCAGGTAATTACTTTGAGCTGAGGGGTGGATATTAGATTTTTCTTCTTTATTATTAATATAAAATCAACAATTTTACTTTGGGTCCAATTAGGTGTTATTCTGCATCCTTTGATACTGAAGAGTAGCTCTACAACATTTGTGTATTGAATTAGAAACAACAGGAGGTGATAACCTTCGTGAGTCTGAAGTGTTCATTCAGGTGCATCTGGGTTATTAACTGAAAATAAACTAAATAAAAACACTCCAAAGCCTGGAAATGTCTCCATTAGGAACACAAGCTGGTTATGTAGGAATTTGTTAAATAGTTCAAGTTTTTTTTTTCCCCCCTTATATGCAGTAATGGTGGGAGGATTGCTTTCTCTGCATCTGTTCTATTAGATGTGACTAGAGACCTAAAATCAGTGCAATTAATGTTTTTAACAACAGAATGAAAGCATTTGTTATCTTCATGTGGTAAGATAAGATGTATTTACAGGTGTCAGTAAATACTGTGTGGGTCTGAGGAAAAACTTTGCTACAACACTCCTGATTTTACCAGTTTCCTGATCCACCTAGTTCCTTCTATGCCTCTGGTAGGGTTTGCTACCTCAAATAAACAAGCAAGATCTAAAAGTAGAGCAAGCAAGGAAGAAGAAGGGTTTCTCTATTGACTTTTACAAGCTGTCAGTTCATGTAGTGCAAGCTCAAGTGTAGACAGCATTTGATCATTATCTTAACCCTTCTGTGGGTTTTTTTGGTTTCGTGTTTTATAATTGGACAATCTTGTGCTCTTCTGTTGATCTCAGATGTGTTTACTACATGATCTGTGTGGAACACTCTTTTTTCTCTTGTAGGTCTCATAACCATAAGCATATGTGTTTTTTATGAACCTGCTTTTTGTAGGTCTTTTTTCAAGATTATAGAAAGGGTTGGTGAAGGCTGAAGCTCTATTTGCTGTACCAGGATTATTTAATTTTTAAGTTACTTCAAGCAATACTACTTATTTTGAATGGTTGATGATGGTAATCATGTATCATTAATCATGGAACCTTCCTAATCAACTATTTTTAAGTGTTGGAATATGAGATCATAATAAGGAGGAATTCAGTGAGATATACCAATTTCTTTCCATCATTCAGGTGAGTTAGCATAGCTCAAAATAAGAACATAAGTAGCAGGATGAGGTCAAGCTTGCCTAGTTGTAATAGGAGACATTAATTACTTCAAATATTTTGATCTATATTGCTAATTTACATGAAAGACTGAATGTAAGTTGCTTGCTTAATATGAAGTACTATAATAATGCATATATCACTCTTATATTAAATGCTTAATAAATAGAAATCAAAATACATCTACAGCTAAAAAGGAGCAGTTTAACTTTTTTTTACAAAGTTTAACAGTGATCTCATTGGAATTAAATACTCTAAAGGTATTCTTGCTGCTTTAATCAACAGCTAGTAGGACTGGGCTGCATCACCTTTTCCCACTCAAAGTGAAAGGGAAAACTCCTGCTGACTTCTAAGCTAGGTGAGATTCTGCTTTGGAATAACTCTGTGGACACTGTAGGTGGACTCAAACTTCTTTGTGTGCATTTCTAAGCCTTCAAGTCAGCTCAAGCCTGTGATTCTGGACAATGCTGCATGTGTTTAAAGGTAATAATTTACCAAGAATGGTGCAGGTATCTGTGCAGGTTTTATTGTAACACTGCTTAGAATATTTATTTGTTATAAAGCTTTTACTTTTGAGTCTTGTAGAAGCATCAAACAGCAGATGGTCTATCTGTGCAGTATTGTGCTAATAAGGTTAGTCAAAATGTACCAAGTTTCCCAGGTATCAAGCATCCCAATATCTGTCTGATTCAGATAGAAAATGAGCATCTAAATCAGGGTGCAGGTGTACCAGGTATAAAAGGAGATGTAAAGAAGGGCAGTCAGGTATATGTGTAAATCATATGAAGTGTGTCATGTCTAAGGCACATGAGGAGTACCTGAGGGTGTTTAGCCTGGAGAAAAGAAGGTCTCAGGGAGAACTTACTGTGCTCCACAATGCCTGGAAGGAGGTTGTAGTGAGGTGAGGGTTGGCCTCTTCTCCCAGGCAACCAGTATGAGAGGAAATGGCCTCAAGGTGTTCTAGGGGAGAATCAGGTTGGACATAAGGAAGAATTTCTTCACAGAAAGCCTTGTTAAGCATTGGAATGGACTGTCCAGCGGGGTGGTGGGGTCACCATTCCCAGGGATGTTCAAGAAATGACTTTGTTCCATCAAAGGTTGGGTGTGATGATCTTGGAGGTCTTTTTGAACCTGATTCTGTAGGACATGGTTTTGCCAGGTGTGTTTCATGGATGTGCATGGACAAGCACAATGTCAAGAGCAGTGCATTAGGATACCCTGCAAACAACATGCCTAACTGAGCCTTTGCCACTGGCCTTAGCCTGAAATCCATCTTTGAGGCAAGACTAGCACTGGAGTCTCCAGACCTTGATCCAGCATCTTTGGTGCTGAAGTGTCTGCTGAGCTGACTGCACATACACAGAAAGAACACCTAACAGCTAAGAGGGCTCTGGGAACCAGACTTCCTCGTGAGCAGAATAGCATGGGAGCGTCTAATTATAAATGTACCATTGTTGGGGCAGTTTAGAACAGATATGATATGGAGGAAGAGTAAGGCGCTTTAACTGCCTGCCCAGAAGCCCTCTGGAACTGTTTGAAAACCTGGGAAAAGGGAAGTTGCAAGTTTCTGAGTCACAGTGGTTAAGTACCTTGGAAGGCGTAAATGACAACTCTCTGTACTCTCATTTGTTCTCTGGCCACAAATAACTACTGAATTGAGAGGGAGTGGGAGGGAAGGGAACTGGACACCAAAACAACAGAAATAATTCTCAAAAGAGACACTAGAAAACAAAATTATTTTCTCTTGGTACTTGGTATTTAACTGTTTTTATAAATCTTTTGTTCTGGTCCTGATTTTTTGCCATACTTAAACCCCCTTAGCTGTTAGAAGACAGGAGCTCCTAAGTAGAAATTAATTGATGACCTACTAAGTCCTGGTTTCTGATTGTGGGCTGCAGCAAAACTGAGGATGATGGAGCTCTGGTTTAGCTTTCCTGGTCTGGCACCTAGTATGTGACTTAGATAGAATTTATGTGCTCAAGCATAAGTTGTTATAAAAGGCATCACAACTGCAGTTTGAGTGGAGCCTTAAAATCATGTCACAGGAGATATCTAAACTGGTGGGGCCTTAATTTTTTTATCCTGAAAGTTCCATGGTTTTCAGTGCCTCTGGGTGGATGAAGAGCTGCTGGTTATTCTGGATGTTGTTCTACATGTTGCTGTTTTACTCACTTATCATTCAGTGTGAAATATGGAAATATTTCTGTGATTACCCTGTAACTGCTGCACTAAAAATATAACACTTTGGTACCCTAGATCCCTCAATCAAAGATGTTCACTCGAGTAGTCAATTCTGCAGACACATAAACACACCAGCAACAATGGCAATCAGAAAAAATGACTCCTTTTTTCACAGGAATGCTCCTTTTTGTGACAGCTCACACCTGTAACTGCCTTAAGGACTGGGTTCAGTTTTTCAAATTAGGCCCCCTGTTATTAGAAGAATATAGCAGAGTTTTGCTGCATGCTTTGCTAGAAAAGCTACTGATGTTAAATATAAGTTACAGATTGAAGCCAAGCCATCTGTGTCTTTCTCATGAGAAGAATGAACACTTTAATAAAAACACATATGACATCTCAGTTTAATGAGCTTTGTAGGCAATAGATTAAACAAATATTTTTCTGAACTTAATTATAATTTTTTTAAAAAATCAGGAAATGGTAACTTTTGCTTTCTCAAATATTTAATTGATAATAACTACAGGTATCTAAACAACCTGTTTTCTAACTTTGGCAATGTGAAGAATAATTAAATAAAACCAAAACCCAAACAAAAACTCTT
Organism: Phylloscopus collybita; assembly: GCA_027886175.1. NCBI lineage: Eukaryota > Metazoa > Chordata > Aves > Passeriformes > Phylloscopidae > Phylloscopus > Phylloscopus collybita. The sequence continues at coordinate 5,125,627 of JAJNNQ010000013.1, read as the reverse complement.
CTGCAGAGCTCTTGGAATAAAAGCAGCAAAACATAATTTGACATTTATTATTTCTGCAAGAAACTTCATTGTTGAAAAGAAGCAGCAGTCGATAGAAACAGATTAGCAGAATTTTTTTGCTCTCTTACCCCCTAACATACTTCTTAAGGCTAATTTGACTTGAGAATTCTGCTGCCCCGGGGCATACCCATGACCCAGGTGCTCCTGCTTAGTCCCAGTGCAGTGTTCTGTTCAGTGCAGCGTGCACACAGCATCCAGCACGGCATGTATGGGGTACTGCTGATCACTGGGATTGACACTGCACTGCTCAGTCTGGGAAACTGGCAATAACTTCTACCTCTAGTAAGCACAGTGGTGGTCTAAGTGATGCCTTATGTTGTTGCAGGTATGGCTTCCCCTTTTACTAATGCACCTTCCTCTCTTTCACAAAGCACTGAGCTTATCAAGCAGTGCAGCAGATAGAACCTTTAAAAAAACCAAACAAACTTTTTAGCCAAAAATCTCAGAGCATCTCTGAACTACTACCAATTAGAGCTTCCCTACTGGAAGCTGGGTTGGGTAGCTAGTGTTGTACTAATTTATTACAAATGACAAATCTGATTCAAAGAAATAAAAACTGTTACCTTGTGGCAGAGACATTTCAAAAGCCTCTAATTTCTCCAAGACAGTATCATGTGTTATTAGACAAGTAATCCTGCTACTTAGATATGTTGTCATTTCCTTTCAGATAAAATCAAACAAAGGAGTAGATCTTAAAAAAAATACTGATTATAAATTTTGCTAAAACTTTAACTGCTTGGGGAAAAAGTTTCAATTAGGCACAGCACTTGACTCCACTTTGTTCACCTCATTGTGTCAGAGTATTCAAACTTCCAGGCATTTTGAGTAAATGATAATTAAGATAGGTAGGTTAAAACTTAGTTATCATCAAAGCAAACTGACACAGGAGTTATTTATAAGGCTGCTTGCGTTTTGGATCCTGAGCGATGCAGAGAGCAACACATTCTTCTGCTCTTTTCCAGCTGTACCTGGAAGAATGGAAAGACAGATAATGCAATCAATATGTATAGAGGGGAATCACACACTCAAACCAACAAATGAAACATCAATGGTGTTAAAAAGGAGGAGTGGGCGCTTTATCAGTTTTAGCCATGCTCTATATCTTCCTTTCCATTCTCTATTTTCTTTTATGAGTTTCACACATGTCAAGGTGAAACAGCTGTATGCATCCTACTCTAGGAAGAGAGCTGTGTTCTTAGCCCAAAGCTCAAATCTTCCTGCACTGATGTTGATTAAACCTGGTCTGATGTTTCAAGCACTTGCTGTGAGTGCCCGTGGGTGGATTCAGGCCATATATCTTTACACAAGGTCTTTTGCATGCTGCATTTTCTTGGTAGAGCTTCTCTTTTTTCTTTCTTCTTTTTTTTTTTTTATTTTTTTTTTTAATTTATTTTTTCCACCTTTTATCATAAGAGGTGAGCTAGAATGAATGTCTGGCTTTTCCACCTGAAAACACTTTTGCCCCGAGAAATAACAGAGGCTATTGCAAATGCTGCATTCACAGATGCTGTGTTTCTGCACCAGTGGTGCCCAACGTGGTGTGGATTGAATCCACAGAAGCTGTGTTGCTGGAAGCTGGGGAATCACACACTGACCCACTGGTCATCTCTACTCACATAGACTGGGCACGGACAAGCAGGCTGTCACCAGCAGAGAGAGTCAGGGTTTTACCATCCATGGCAACAGTCGATGTGCCCTCCTGAAGGGAAAGAAGGCTTTTAATTTTCCATGTCCTGCCCCCAGCAGAAAGAAAATGCTGCATGTACAGAAATCTTTCCTACTGAAAGAATACCTCAGACCTGTTCTGTTCCAGGAGGTGGAGCTAAATATTCAGTTGATCTTGTCTAACATTATTAGCATAAGTAAAAATACATTTCATTGTTTGTTCTTTCCCATCATAAAGCAGCAACCCATTGCCTGACTCTTGGGGTACACTGCCACCAATCTAACCTGGCAGCCTACAAGTTGTTACAGCTCCAAAAATTACTGAGAGAATCTTCTGGAGTAGTTCAAGTTCTTCTACTTTTCTGGTTCATCATAGCTCTTTAAGTCTTGAAGAGCAGTTCACGAGTCAGCAGGGGGCTGACTGAAATTGCTGAGTCCCTCTGTATTGGAATGGACTAGTTATTATCTTGTCAAGCAGGGGAGCCAGGTTCTTGCCAGCCACAAGGTCTTTATTCTACAGGCTGATGTAAGCTGCAGTGTAAATAAATGTAATTCAAGATTATGATGTCTGTAATTAGTATTTGGTAGTCCCTGTGAATTTCAGCAGAAGAGGAACTAATAGAAATGTCTGCCTCCCAAGCTAGCCTGACTCGTGTAAGCAAAAATTAGCTTTTCTTTTTCTTTGGGTTGCAAACATATTCTAGAAGCAATTTGAATGAAGGACATCTGGATCACCTACAATTCTGATTTTGTATAAACGAGTTTTCAGACATTTTTATTAGCTTATTCTGCTTGATTCTGGTTTGACTTCAGAGGAGGAATGTTTCAAGGAAGAACTAAGACAGATTTTGCTTTATTGCTTGGAGGCATTCTGATATATTTACAGGATATAGCCCAGGTAGGGTGCATTAAAACTCCCAACAAGGATGGGGGCCAGTATCACTGTCATCAACAGACATGATGAGGAAAAAGAGGCTATTTTATTGTGGCAGCACTTTACAGTTATTTTTCATTACAGTTTAAAGCTGAAAGGTGGTGCCTGTTGGTGATCTTTTCCATGAGAAAGAAGGGAATCATTCCAGTTTCTGTTGCTAGAAGGCTTTACTACTGTTCAGTCTGAACTTAAACATGAACTCATAAATGAACAAGTGTGAATTGCCACATACCAGCTGCCATATCCAGATATCTGAATTCTTTTTACTTTTCTCAGTTGTTCCTGGTCCATAAGCTATAACCTAAAAAAAAAAAATAAAAATTAAGAAAAGTAATGGTTTATCCAAGTGACCAAAGTGTCTATATTCATCTTCCAACAGCATTTAAAACACTCTATTTTTACAGGAGAATATTCATAGAAGATGACATTATTTTTACAGACATTAAAATTCACACTGTTTGGTATTCTCATATTGATTCCTGCTGATAAAAAGGGAACTGGTCACACCTGCCACTCCTTATGCTCCTCTGCATCCTTGCTTATCTATTCCTTCTGCCTCCTCCCACTCTCAGTTTTGCATCTATATGCTTTCTGCTTCTGTTCTTGGAATAGGCACTTCCTCCTCATGAACTCTGGGCCCTGTCAAGAGCCTGTTGAAGTAGAAAAGTTTCTTTCATTAACATTAAAAATGCTGCAGACAGGACTTCATCTTTCTCATTTTCTTCCCCCTCTGTGTTCTTCCTGACATTCCCACACTCTGTCACTTTGCTGTCAGCTGTATTGGATTCTTTGGAGTGTGACTTAGTAATTCTGAGTAACTCTGGAGAAGAATATGTTTTGTAAACATCACGCATGCAGCATAGATATCAAATGTTGACAGCTTCATTTAACACCCAAACTAGGCTGTCTTTGACTAAACTGTGAAGTGGAATGTTTTAGGGCAGCCCAGGCTCTCTGGTTGCTGTCCAGTTTTCTTTGTTTCCACTTTACATAGATGGAGGGGGAGAAAAAAAAGTGTGTTTACACACCCAGATTAGACTTGGACCACGAATGCTGCTCAAAGACATAAAGAGGCTGAAAACACTTGAGGAGTATTTGCATCACACTGGTGGTTCTGATTTGGGAAATATGGGGAGAGGGACAGGGCAATGAAGAAGCTGTTTTAATCCCAAAAGAGATAAAGTTCAGGCTGATTCTGTAAAAGGGAGCAATGAGATGGAAAGCCCCTGCCCTAAGCTAGTCAAATCAATGGACCAAAGACAGGTACTTCTGTCAGGGTGCATAACTTTGTCTGCTGACTGTGTATTGCTCCCAGGCCTGGATTCACTCAGTCTGAATGGTAGGCACCAATTATCCATACCTTTAAAAACATCTCTTTCTTTTTAGAGAAATTATACCCCCTTACCTCTGTTTCAAAGTTATCTCCAAACATGCTCAAGGATTGCTTCTGTTTTATTTCACCACGATGATCATTTAACCAGCTCGAGAAGGAAAATGGCTCCATTACAGAAGTGGAATTCAGTGGGAAAGGTGTTTCTTTCAGGAGTTCATCTGTAAGCAAGGCAGACTATCAGTGATACTTGCTTCCCTTAGTCTTTGCAAAAATTTTAATTGAGGGATCAATTTACTGGCAGTATGTAGTCAAAAGTCAGTTGTGACAGTTAGCAGTGCCATGGTCATTATCAGGACTTTCTGGGATTGCAAGATGCACTTGTTATTTGTATGTCTTTATGGAGTGACTTCAAAGATGTCAGAATTGTGTATTTAAACAGTGTGCAATCTACTACCTAGCTCTTCCTGGCATAGTCCTCATTCTCTTTCAGACCAGCTTTTGGATTGGTAAAACATGATGTATCATCTCTGAGCCTTTGCTCATATCATATCCATCTAAAAGCAGACTTGGGCCTATAGAATAAGCTTTTTCTACATCTCGCACATAGTACCAGCTTTTTTGTTTCTTCTCCCCTAAATTTCTTCTCCCCTATGTGTCCCCTGTTTTTAAATACATTGGCCACAGCGAACCAAACAGATTAGTACAACCTAAAATGTATTAGAATGCATCTTTTGTCGTGTTCCTGGAGCTGTGGCTGGTTTTAATTTCCAGTAATTCTCCTTCCTAAATGATTTGATTTAAAATAGCTGAGTTGATTTAAAATAGGACTAATTGCAGTATCAGTATAGCTGGCAAAATTCAAGCTTCATGCATCATGTTGCTGGTATATGAAATGAGCTTTAGTTATTTACCAGCTCACAGTGAAGTACAGAGATAGAGCAATTGCCTTGGTGATTCTGAGTAGTTTGTTCTGAGATACCATGGGGGAACACCCATTGAGTAATTTCAAGCAGTAATGCCAACCAGATGGATGGAAAAACTCCCTGGATGGTTTGCTCCCAAATGTATTGTGGTAAACAACTGGCAGCCATATCTCAGTCTTGGTGCTAGTAATAGAACAGCTCTCTTTTAAGTATTAGTGTAGTCATTATGCAATACTCTTTTAGTTCTCTTCTAATGCTGAATTTCACTGCTCTGCAGTGTTTTGAATGTATCATTTCAGTTTTTCATTAAAGGCCATTTTGTAACAGTCTTTGAACAAGATGTGAGAGGGTCAGTGCATGCAAGGGATAGCAGTGTACTGAAGGGGCTGTTGCTGTTCATGGGATCCCAGTAAACACTGAGTACACCCATCTCCAGATAATTTGGGTGGGATCCTACCTCTTTTGTTGTAGAAATAAAATTTTGCCGTTCAAATTTCTTCTCCATTATATTGGGAGATTTGACCTGATAACTCACTGTGGTCCCTTCCAACCTCACCCATGCTGTGATTTTGTGATATTAAAATAATTATATTTTTTGAAATAATTTCTCTTTCCACTGCCTCTTTTAGAAATTCTGAAAGTAACCTGAAAAAATCTGCAGCAAAAGAAGAAACTTTTGTTTGAAAGCTTTTTTATTCAGGCTTTTTTAAATAAAAAAGCTTTCTGCTTTTACATTATTTAAATCAAATATTTAAAAAACTTTTTACTGAAAATCAAACTCCTCCACAGAAATTAAGCAGCACAAAAGGAAAAAAAGAAAGTCTTTACATTAGATTTATTTTATTCTGATCTTGTAAGAATTAACACGATCTAGTCTTGAGTGTTCTATGTTTTATTGTCTGATAACACTAAAATGCAGTGTTAAAGGATTTGGTGATTTAGTTTTGGTGCTTCACTTTTCTCACTGCAATATGAATAGCTGGGGTTTTCTTTCCCTAATTTTCACAGGTTCATCAAACATCCTTTGGAGGTAATTAGGAACACATACACACTTTGTCCTTATATTATGGATATGTGCAAATGAGGCTGCAATGGAAAATTGCTTTTTTGACTAGGGACTGGTATAAAACAAAGGTCTAAAATATTATGATATGTGTTCACACACAGCAGAGGAGGAAAAGAAAAGAAAATTTATCAGAAATTTCATGAGAAGGTACTCAGTGTGACTGCTGTTCCAAAAGACATGAAAGCATTTTGTTCTATTAATAGCTGAAACCTTTATCAGTTGTTTTTGTTTTAATTTGTTTTCAGAATAAAACTCATCATTTGAATTGAGAAAAGTTTCTTGTAGTTTTGGAATACAAGAAAGTTACCCATTGGTGAAGCTTTCTACTAAAATGCATGTCCTAGTTGAGAGAGGTACGTGGGGTTTTGGTGGTGGGTTTTTGTTTGCTTGTTTGTTTGCTTTAAAAAAAAAAAAAGCATATGGAACGTGGTAGGATAAGAGACAAATACTGAGATATCAACAGATACTGAGATGCTGTGAGTATCCTGCTCCACTTGGGGAATATTTCTTCTCCAGAGTTTAAGAATTCCAGCATCAGGCTGACAAGTAAGTTCAGATATTATATGCTGGAGAATGAAGAGCAAAAGAGCTGACTCTCAAGGATGGGCACTGTGGTGTTTTAGGCAAGGAGAACTATGCATGTTCCCCATGAGTTGAAAGGAATTTGGGGTAAAAAAGAAAGCAAAAATATTTGTTTACATTTTGACCAAGAAGCAACATAAATCTAACAATAAGAAGTCTAAGTTTGTAGTTTAGCTTTTGCCTGTTATTCTCCATAAATATAATTTTGCTATTTTCCTCTTTCTGCTGATCTCTGACTCCAGTTGCCCTGCTCAGCTGGGACAACACACATGGCACAACAGCACAGAGTGGCCTGTGCCTGCCTGAGGCCAGTGTAAAGTGTAATACATCCTGCACTTACTGTGGTGCACTGTCCTTTCTTCCTTGTGATAAACAGCCACCATCTAACAGCTTAATTTATTTTCAAGCAAAGATGGACTTTTCTTTACTTAGATTTTAAGTTCCTCAGTTTAAGAGCTTTTTTTTGACACTTGTCTTATCAGCAGGCTCTAGCCTGTGATGGGGTTTTGGCTTAATAGTACTTTTAATATTAATGGCACTTGCCCAGTGACAGCATAATGGCCTTTGAAAACTGTGCCTGCATGGAATTAACCTTTTAGTGTGACCCAGTATGGTGATTTGATTATCTGTTACTGCAGAACAAATGAGAGAGCACTGTGGTGATGAGGTATATGACAGATGCGTGACATTATCAATAGAGTACTTGACTGAGTCCTTATTTAACCCTGATGCTGATCCCTTGCATGATGTTCAAAAGCTGTAGGTGTCCAAATGCTTGTGAGCTTGAGCTAACAAGCTGCAATGAGGAGGATCCAGTCTCTTGCAGTTCCACACATATTGGAGTTGAAGCCTGGTGCTTCTAAAGGAACTGAGTATTTCTAATCAGGCTAATGGCTTATATTTAGATATTGTTGCATGTATATTTCTGTTTAGCCTGTACATTTGCTTTCAACAGTATCTGAGGAAGTGCAAGCCTGTATTTCTGGAGTTCTGTTCTAGCAATACTGTGAGACAAGGAGACATGTTTAATGATGGTAAAGGTAAAAATATGCCAGCAAAATGCACTTCTAAGCTAGTCAGCTAATAGTCTTGTGTGGGATTTCCAAGTAATATAACACTAAGTGGAACATCAAATCTAATATTTTCTTACATTTTCAGACATCCATTTAAAGGTTCAATACTAAAGTCCATTTCTGCAGATCATTACTATTAAAAATTTATGTCACAGCAATGTGTTCTTTTGGGATTATACCTTTTTTTCAGGTTTTAATTACAATGTGATGATATGTTAAGCTGAAAAATACGTTGTGTTTACCAAATTAGTTTGTAAATATTTAAAAAAGGAAATTACAGGTTTTAGAGGAAGTTGACTTCAGTTAAACAATACTGAACTGTACTGAGACTGAGAATATTAAAGTGGGCAAAGAAGGCGAGAACAGCTTGCCAGAAAAGAGCAGGTTGAATGTACAGGTAGATACAGCCTCATCAGAGACTATCTAAAGAAGCATTTGAGCTTGCTGGGAGTACTGTGCTTCTGACACAATAAAGAGAACAGGCAAAGAAGATTGACACTGACCTGCCTCAGAAACAGTCTGTCCCTACATGCTGTGGCCCCATCTCCATGCAAGGATGTGACACAGCCCATTACAAATGGTGTCTCCCTCTAGAACAGCAGAAGCCATCACTCAAAGTGGAGTGATTGATCCTCTTTTTATTTTTTTTCATCCTTTAACTGAGTGTAAACTGGTCCAGTCTAGGGATATGAGCTCATGAATTATTTTAGAATTATGTATTAATTTATTTCTGTACACTTTCTAATCATAATTTCTATGTCTTCAATACTATATGATAATATATAATTCTAGTGATAGAGTTTTGCAGCATTTCACATTTAATTGCCAATGCCAGCAATAATACATTCCCTAGGAAGCTTTTCCCATATGGGCCCACCTAATTTCTAAGAAAAAGTCTGTTTTATTCTCCAAGTTAACAGAAATGTCAATGAGACTAGTAGGATTTTAATACCTCTGCAAATAAAACCAGTGAAATGAGGGACATAACTTCAGACACCTGGATTTGAAAGAACAAGTAGTTAGCCCAGTCCATATAAAAATCCAGAGTGAAAGCACTGAGAGTGATTACTTTGAGTGTTGTTGGTTTATCTCCCTGTTGTGGAATATAGATGCAGAAGCATTTAGTTGAAAATACAGCACTCACTTGGTGCAATCATACATTTCCCTGTGTAACTGTATTTTTTTTTTTTTTGTAGCATGCCCTGAGAGTTGGCATGACTGCTAATTTATGACTTGTCCATGTAATTATTTCTAGGCACATTCTTCTTTGTGTCATTAAATCTATGCTGGAAACTGAACAACCTTTTTTTTTTCCTAATAGAAACTAAGAAGTTTGATGAGAAAAGCTTTGAAAAATACTTTTGTAATAAAGAAATACAGCTTTTTCAAAAGGAGATATCATCAGCCAGGAGGAAAGGAATAAATCAAACAAAAAAAAAGTCACTATTTAGACCATAATTCCTCTTAAATGTTTTTCATGATGTTGCTAGGTTATTGTAATTAAGAATGACAAATTGTATTGAGAAATGTTGTCCACTTATCCAATGCTAAAATAAAGAATCTTAATTCTGTTTCTGAATCTGCCTTTTATAACTTGTGGCATTTCATTAATCCTCTTTGTATGTAACTTCAGTTTCCATAGAATAGGAATAGGATGTTTCAGTATAACAAGAGTTGAGACCTCTCTGTTGGTGATACAAGGATTTTTAGCATGTGTGAGCTATTACCACTAAACAGCCTCAGAAACACTAGTGAAAATGTCAGATGAACTCCATTAGTGAGTTTTCTGTTTCAGATGTTGCTGTCTGGGGAGCATTTAAGAACGTAAGAAAGAAAGAAGCTACTTTATTAGAGAGGATATACCTGCTGAGAAACTGCTGAGCTTTATAACTCTTGATTTTTTTTTTCCCCACAAAGTCTGAACAGAAAAGAAAACAACACTATAGGGCATTTCTTCCTATTTCCCTGATAGGTTTATTATGGACATTAGGCACTAGAAGTACATACAGGTCAGTAGTGGCTTGGTTCACATGGTGAAGCATTAGGTGAGCTCCCAGAGCCTCCAGTTTATGTTCTGACCCTCTATGAGGAGGCTCACTTTGAGAATATTGTGGGAGAAGCAGATCAGATTTCTTCCTGAAGACTTTCTTGGTTTTTTGTTTGTTTGTTTGTTTGTTTTGTTTTGTTTTGTTTTTTTTGGTGTTGCCTTTGTAGCAGCTCTGGGAGCCTAATGAACCTTTCTTTTGGCTGCAGAGAATGTGCAGACTGCAGTCCTGTGTCTTGGATGATACATTGTAGTTTGGAATTAAAAAACAAACAAACAAAGCCTCAGTAAAAGTTAGCATATGGAAAATTATAACAGCTCTACTGCAGATGTTGTAATCCTACCTTATTTCTGCATTAAATATTGCTGACTGAGGTTGGTCTGTCTGAGTAGCTCATTTTCATTATGAGCTCTGGACTCATTAGGGACTGGTGTAAAGTAGAAAGCATTTCAATATGAGAGGAGGGGAAATGAGATGAGACCAGTGAGAGGTAACATGCTTATAAGAATTGAAGGGTTATATTGTATGGTTCTACCCCCTTCTTCCATCTATGTATCCTTTGCAGTTTAGGTGCAGCTTCAGGATAGAGATAAACATGACTTGGAAGCTACTTAAAGGATCTACATATGACAGGCTAAAGATGAATTGGGTGTTTATATGGTCATTTTTTTGCCAGAAGAGAGCAATGAGGATGATACAGAAAAGGGGAAGATTCACATTGTTGACAAAAGTTACAGAGATGGTGTTGTGGGGAATCGTACAATTTTGATGAGTCTAGACAGTTTAAAATTATTAAGTCTCTGAATTGGTTAACCCTTAATTGGATAGTCAATATCTAATCTAATATATATAATATATTAGATCTAATCTAATCTAATATAATCTATATCTAATATCTAAATGCTCATATACTGTTGTTTTTTTTTTTAAATACCAGTACTCAGAGCAGAAAGAAGCACCATGAAGAAGAGAAGCAATGATCCCTTTAGGTGTGTTGGAAGTCCTTCAAGATGAGAGTAAAGACAATCAAATAGTCAATTTTGTAAACAGATATATAGCAAATAAAACACATGTTCAACAATAGCATTCTTATTTGAAAAAAAAAAAGCCACAGAGACAGTATCTTTAGAATTATTTCAATGTACTTAAAACATGGCTCAGTATTTGCCCTACTGCAAATGCAGACAGAATTTCTTCCTTCATGTGTTTAGTTTTCTGAAATAGTTTTAATTTAATTAACATTGCTCACTAGCCAGTTAACTGAAAAGAAGAAAAAAAAATAGAAGAATAAAGATCTGCTTGTTTTTATATGTCAGTGAAACAACTCTGAGCAGCAAATACTGTCTGTAGAGGTTCACTGGATTAGCTACAGAGGATGACCATACAGAATCCAATTTTTATAGTGCTGAGCTTACCCTTATAACTTGTTTAACAGCACTGCTGAGACCACAAAACATTTACAGAGCAGGCCTTGGCTCTGTGGTAAGCCCTGCTTCACTGACTGAAGAAAATACCTAATTTTTCATGCTCATTCAATTCCTTAGGTTTTGTTTGCTCTGAATCACAAACATAAAACTGCACTGTATTCTAACTCCACTAACTAGATTCTTAATCTAGACTGTAAATCACCCTAGATACACCAAAAATCAATGAAAGTTTTGCTAGGAAGTCACTAAGGGACTGGGTTTTTTTTTCTATTATATATCTGTATGTTCACACACAATAAACTTGTTTGGGACATAAAGTTTCATTGATAATTACAAGTAGATTAGTTTGGAGAAGCAAAAACCTGACATTCTGCCTATCCCATTTATGTTCATGAGGTTCTTTTTCAAACACTCCTAACTTAAGAAAAAAAAAAAATCTTGCAGTGCTTTCCCCATCAAATTATTCCTAAAAGAAGTCTGGATGATTTCAGGCATGGCAGGAAAAGCTTTTGAGCTTCTGGTTATTTCTGTAAAGAATATTTAGCCATTGCTGTTTATTAGAACTCTGTCTCAACTGTCTCTTGTCCTTGTGACTAGAAAAGTGGGATGAAATAGATACATTGGGATAATCTTGCTCTCAGGCTGATTCAACTGAAAGTAGCAAGACTTATTTTGATAACTGTGATTCCTCATGTCAAAAAATATGAAAAGTAACCCAAACCAACCCATCTTGAGAGTTCCCCATACAGCCTATATCCTAAATATATTCACTCTTTCTGATAAAAAAAGGGGGAGAATGTTCTCAGCCTTCTGCACATGGAAACAAAAGAGTCTATAATAAAATACAAAGCTGTTCCAGGGAGAATGCCTCAAGTAAGGATTGCACACAATATGTATTTCTGATTATATTTTTCCTGGTGGTACTTGAGTCCCTTTTCTGCTGTGTCTTCATACATTCTGCTTTCAATATATTTTTATTCCCTCTGCTTTCAGAGGGACTTTTCCTGCTATTGGCTAAGCCAAAAACCACAAATAAATCAAGAAAAGGTCTGGACTTAGGTTTTTTGTTGTTTTGTTTTTCTTTTTTTTTATGTGGTGCTTTTTCAAAAGCCACTGGAGCTTGATTGATTCCATTTACAGCTTTCCTCTATTAGTGAGCTGCAATCAAGGATTTCTTTGAAGATGTTTTTCCTCAATTTTATTCCATTTCTCTCTAGGAAGGTGAGGCACAAGTTCAGGCTTATGTAGAGAGGAACCTGAGAGTGCTTCACTTTTAAATTACGGTGATTCTGGATTTTCAGAAGAGAAACTAAAAAAAAAAAAAAAAAAGCTGAAACTCCATCCTCTGCATAAGTCAGCTCAAATGATGTTGAGATATGTATTGAGTGAAACATGGCAACTGGTGGTAGCTTGTTACATGTTACAAATGTCATGCTGGTTGCTGAACTCCACTTCTTAGAAGAAAAAAAAAAAAAAAAAAAAAAAACAAAAAAGAAAAGAGAGCTGCTGAGGGAATAAATCCAAAGCATCGTTTTTATATCAGCTGGGTATGCCTTCAGAGTGAACATATTACCAGCTTACCTCTATCTCAGTCAAACTGTTTGATTTTTTTTTAACACTGCCAGTCTCTGACAGTTACAGAAGCTATGAACTGAACTTTTGTAACTAAAAATGTGGGGTATTTTCCTCATGCATAAGATATCACTGAGATGTTGGGTTAGTTATTGTCCACAAAACCTGAGAATTGGAAAAGGGGAGCTGTTCCCCAGACTGGAAATCTGTCAGGTAAATTACAAGAAAAGAGCTTCTCTACTGGATTTATCAATAACAGTTTCTCAGAATTACTTGTTTAAAAAAAGGTGTCAGCATATATTGTAGCTTCTGATTGATTGTCAGGTTTGTTCTTTAGGTCTAATCTTCTGCAAAAACATTAACAATATAAATCTTTAATGTTATTTTATTTCTGCTCTGATATTATTAATTTGTTACTGACATTTTAACTCAGCCTGGTGAGGGATGCTTATTGGAAATCACTGTATTGAACAAGGATATTATGTGTGATATGGCATTTTTTTTATTACAGCAGCATCTAGAGGCTTGATCTGAAATCATATTTCCTCTGCTGAACACTGTATGAACACACAGTGAGGCAGTACATGTGCTACCTAGCCCTCACACATTCCAGGCAAAAAAAAAAAAAAACAACAAACCACCCCAAAAAACCAAACCACCAACACACAAACATAGGTGACATGCTAAGACTAAAACAGATTTGATGGTGCACAGAAATAAAAGTAAGATCTTGGAGACAGCCCCATTTTATTTATAATAAACACGGAGCCTTTCCCCGAGAATCACATTCCCCAGTCAGTCAAAGAAGCAATGCCTAAAGCTGGTTCAGCAGCAAAGTTTTCAGGCAGGGTTTCTGACTGCTTTTCCCATTTTCTAATTGAAAGGGCTCTAAGGTTGCTATCCCATATAGGAGATTTTTCTCTTAACTTCATGTTGGCAACAAAGTTTTAGCTAACTATTTTTAAGAACTTTGATGTTCATGCAAAAAAATACTTAACTCAATTCTAGGGTTTGAGTAAGAGCTTTGTTCTGTTATTGATTGAGATGGCAGACAGTGACTTTTTATGGTGAGTATCAAGCTGAGAAATGGGATAGATGTGGAAATAGCGTTTCACTGGAACTTTTATCTCTCTTAGAGTAATTCATAACAATCATCTTAAGATATTTAGGAATTGATGTGGAGATTAAGGACATCTGGTTCCAAAAACCTTTTAGAGAAGGGAAACTAAAATTTCTTTTGTGACAAGAGCTATGGAATTCAAGTTTTGAGTGTGACTGGAGGATGACATTCAAGTTGGTCATGAGGTCAAGAGTAGCATAGCTGGGTGCAGTGCACCTGAGCCATACATACATTTCTTGGTTGGTGGAGGATGTCCCTCAGTTGCCAGCACAGATGAGAGAGCAGAGAGACTTGAAAGAACAAGCCTAGCTGAGTACTGGGATTGACTGAACTGGTTAGCATTTGGCCAAACTGGTGTAGGAACTCTCCAGGAATGCATCTCAGGCTCTCCTAGAGATTCCACAGGCAGCTTCTGCTGTTCTTATGATGATTTTCCATGTGTCAGTTAAGAACTTGGTAATGTCATGGAGAGCTTCCAGGTAGCTCTTGCAGCAGAACTGACCAGGCTGCACTTAACTAAAGCACTTCCAAGTAGTCTATAGAGCCCGTTCCTGGAGATGCAGAAACGGCTGTATGGTGTGGTCTTTTGTACATAATTAAGACATAAGGGTGGTATTTTGGGTATAGTTTGTGTTAATCAATAGCAATGGATCATTCCATGCTGGGTGCTGTCGTAAAGCTGGGGGCCAGCAGGATTGTAAGATTTCAGCAAAACAAATTTTACATGGAAGGTGCTGTTGCAATGTCCTTGCAATTGAGGCTTTTGTTGCCATGCAGAAAGCAACCATCATGTTTGAGAGATCTGACTCCTAAAGCTAAAACTAATAACTTCGCTTTCTAGCAGTCACTTTCTCTGTTCTATGTCTCTTTCCAACAGATTTAAATGGAGTTACAACTGGAGTATCTGTTCCAATGTGGAATTTGAAATCACTATCCACAGCAGAGACAAAATAAAAAATATGGCAAGACAGCATGGAAATAAAATGTTAAACAGATCAGACCCTATGGGAACTAAAATCATCTGGCTTTCTCTAGGTTTCCCAAGAGTAGATCACAGTGTATAGTTATAGGTAAAGGAGTACAAGTAGCTGTAAAGTAGCTGTAATTCTACTTGCAAAAATCTCATTATGGGCTGTCAGAAGTGAAATTTTGACAGTATAAGACTTGAAAGGCATGGAAGCAATGAGATACTAACATTTCATACTAGTATAGTTATCTGATAGGTGGTTATGATGGCATCACATGACCAAACAAGATGCTGTTGGTAATCACATATATGGAATTTCCTTGTGGTTGGGGTAATTAATTCCCAAAGCAAGTTTAATTTAAACAATCAGAAAGAAAAACAGTTATTTTATATGGTGAGAATCATTGCTCTTCAATCAGCAGTTGTTCTAATTCTGAAATTTATTTGCATTACCTGGGTTTGGTTTTCCAGTTTTATATTGCCTTGAATTGAAAAACCTGGAATAATGAACATTTAAACAGAAGTAAAAAAGTCATGTTCTGTAGGTTAACAAAGACTAGGCAGTAATACTGGCCAGCAAGTTTTGTGCAGATAATGGATGTGCCAAATCCTCAGCTACTATCACATGTATGCAAGACCATACCTATTTTACTGACAGAGGATTTGTCTGAAAGTCCTACAAGATTAATGTCACTAAACACTTCCCTTGTTCACCTTTAGTAACCATTTAACAAACTGATTAGTTAATGACATTCATGTTTCCTAGAAAGTAACTTTCTACCAAATTTGCCACAGTCCTGATCACACATAAATAATATCCATTAAAATATTTAGATTAAAGCAGGAGCAAAAGAAACTTTAAAGCAGTTTAGTGCTTTACTTTGATAACCTAGCATAAATCAGTGTTAATTTTTCACTCAATTCTTTCTGCACTTAGAAGCAGTGTGCTACTAAGTTTACTGGTTCAGAAAAGTGTCTTCCAGATGGATGTGCAAAATACTTGATTTCTCATTTTTTTTTAAAATCTGATTTGATGAATTTGGAGCATACCAGACATGATTAAAAATTTATAAAGCAGCAATTAACTTTTAAAAAGTCTATGTAAAATGCAGCATAAATAGCAAATCAATGACATAGGCCACAAAATGACAAAGATCTACAATATAGTTTCATTTTTTTAAAGAAAATTACAAAGTAAAAAGCTTACTCTTGAATTATTGGTATAAGTTGAGTGCCGAGATCTTCACAGTGAAACCATTTTTCAAAGAGGACATTAGTTGATTCTCCAACATAGTATCTGATAAAAGTAAAGACATTAGTCAATCCTTTTATTACCTAACTGATCAGGCAGTTTCAGTCTTTTGAAGAAAATAGCTACTTGATGTTGTGTAAGAGCAACTTATTGACAAGCCTGGTGTACTTAATTCTGAGGAATGGTTATTTGGGAAAGCTTTCTGTTTCCCTGGTTAGGTGACTTGGTGGGTGGGGTGCTCAACCTTCTGTGGAGAACCTTGTAGTTCTGTTGATCAGTCACAAAAAAGTCCCAAATTCCTTCAGCAATCTTTCCTGATTTCATCTTGGAAATGATTGCTGCCGCAATCTCTTGGGACCAATAACTTTCACTTTGTATGTTGTTACTACAAAAAACCCTGGACCCAAATACCTTTTTCAGTAACTGCCCCCGTGCAGCTATGACATAAATACCCACATTTGATAGAGTCAGCTTGCTTAATATCCATGCATGGGCTGCTAAGAAAACAAGGTGGTTTATGGACTTCTTCGTGTTTGTTGTGGTGTTTTTTTTAGTGCTTCACTTGTGTTAATTTTTTGTCTTAACAAATAAATTTTGGTGAGGTCAGCAAGTCAAAGTTGCTGTATGGAATCAATCTATGGAATGGCAAATACAGAATTTACACTCAGAGTTTTAAAAGATTGTGTGGACTGGCAAGGGATGATGTTCCAGTCCTGCCACTTATATTGTCAATGTTTTTGAAAAGGTCCCATGTGTCTTTTAGGTTAAAGTTACTGGAATGTATGTCTGAAGAGGAAATCAAAACTTACGTAATTATCCTGTGCATAGCTGTATGTTCATGTCTGTCTGTCTTATGTACCTATACACATATTGCCCAGAAATTTTCTAAGAGCCCCTAGGCTTCTCAAGTTTTGCAAAAAGAGGATACTCTGAAGAGAACAACAGTATAGAAATATAGAAATAAATATAGAAATATAGAAAAAGCTGTGCTGGCAGCACAAATTCTGAACACAGACAATCTACAAAGAAGGGAGATGCTAAAATGTCTTGTTTGGTACAAATAAAGCATCCAACAAGGACTAACATCGAACTTATTTGGTTTTGTACTTACTTGCCATAGAATTAAGATTAGCTAGATCATTTTTCTCATAGCATGAGATGTAAATCATTACTTAGGCTGGAACACTGGGGCAGGCTGCTTATTCTTCACTTGTGCACTAATCAGCACACTGGGGGCAGTGATTTGTGACTAAGGTTTGTAGACGTGATAAATAATGGAACAGTAACACAGTATTAGACCTTGAGTCAGCACACTTCAAAGTGCATTATGATTTCCTCTTGTGAAGGCTTTCCTGCAGGTGGCTGGTATTGAAAAAAGTATGAGAACTTTAGAGGTTCTGGTTGCAAATTCCTCTCTCTCCCAGGACCACACAGAGGGAATGTAGGTTCAAAAGCATGGCAAGATTGTTCACTTGCAAAACTTCAAGTGTCTTTGTTCACCTTACCAGTGTGAAAACAAGGGCACTAAAAACCTCTGATTTATTTTCAGGCATCTGATTAGATACTTTGAATTGAGGATGTGTTAATTTCCACTTGCAAGCCATAAGGTAGCTTTTAGTTTAGCTTCTCCACATGAGCATGCCTATATTGGAGTGCAAATACCTCGATCAGCCTGGATCCCTAAAATAGCATTCAGCATTTTTCTCTCATACCATTCACAGACTTTACATGGTAGGTTGTTTTACTTTAAGTAAAGTTTACTTTACACTTTAAGTTCTTTTTTTACGTTAATAATAAACATTTTTATCTAAATCACTGGCCAATTTTTCCTAGCTCAAAGTATTTTTTAAATAATATAAGTCCACACAATCTATATATCTGCAATGAAAGCAAAAAAGAGACAAGTGCGTAGGTAAACAACATTTTAAATGGACTGGAGTTGTTTTTAGTTTGGAATTTAATCATGTGGGTTTCTCTTCTTGAGTGATCCCTTTCTTAGTTTTTTCTGTAGCCTTTTCTCCTTGAATGAAAAATTATGTCTTTCCAGTTCTGCATACTTGCAATCTTCCTGTGACACTACCAATGCAACAATGCAAATTGTAGGTGAAAGGAGAGGAACAGCACTTTACAGATAGCACTGCAGTTTTAAATCTGTACAGGTTATATGAACAGCTATAAATTCTACTTGGTCTGTCATCTCTGGTTAATACTAAGACAGCTTTTCTGGAGTGGCTAATATTATACTGCTGTGACTTTCCCTCTTAGGCTTGTGAATTCTGTATGGACACAAGACAAAGCTTAGTCCTGCTCCCTCTAGAATACAAAGCAAACCACTCACTTACCTGAAGATGTTTTTTTCTCAAAAGGCAATAAAACCTAGGCAGAGGTGTGTGCAATGTAGAGAGACTAGTGATAAGAAAATTGACTTTTGTTTCCAGCTTCCCACACACTTGACAAG
This sequence comes from Phylloscopus collybita, assembly GCA_027886175.1. Taxonomy (NCBI): domain Eukaryota; kingdom Metazoa; phylum Chordata; class Aves; order Passeriformes; family Phylloscopidae; genus Phylloscopus; species Phylloscopus collybita. The sequence goes on along the minus strand of JAJNNQ010000013.1, from coordinate 5,107,150 downwards.
AAAGCTGCTCTTCATCTTTTGCTTTCAGTGCTTACAAAGGAATTAATATTCTGCTTGCCAGAACTGATAAAAAATATTTTTATTTGGGTTGTTAGAGAGCTCTGAGACATTTTTTAAAACTTAAGGCAATAGCAGTAGATAGTACATGAGTAGATTGCTCTAACCATAACATGTATTTAAGAAATTTCAATATGGTCCTTGTTTAACTAAAGCAAATACTAAATGGCATCTCTGTTTATGTGTGTATAGATAAATAGATGTGTGGATAGAATTAGTACAAAACTGCCAGGATGAATCTGATAAATTATCAGGAAGTTAAAACAGCATTGCATTGATATGAGAGATTAGTTTATATTATGAATTCTAACAGATTAGTCAATAGTTTATACTTCACCTTAGCCCATCAATTTCTGTTTTTAGTCTTTCCCTCTCAACCACAAGACCCACGGTGTTTGCGTATCTCTGAGGAGAATGAGGTATCCTGGCAGGTAGCAGGAACATCTATTAAAAGAAAGCAGAAAGCGTCAGTGTCAGGAAGTCTTTGTTCTTTGCATTGGCCTTTTCCTGCCCCTCAACCTGCAAAATCTTCTGCTCCTTGCCCCACTTCTCTCCTACTTTTTGTTGATCCTGTGTTACTCCTTTGCAGCTGTACCCACTGTGGAACCCACAGCCCTGCAAACACTCTTTCTTGCTTTTTCTGGGAATGGTGACACAGTGACTGCAATCAGCACTGCCTTGGTGGCAGTCAAGTTCTCTCCCCCTGGTTTGATCATCATTGCTAGACACAATTGAAATGAAAATTAACCAATTACTCATCTGAAATTTATAAACTTACTGCAATTTCTCAGTAACTGAAAAGGAAATAAAAAAGCAGGTTTTTTTGTCTGCTCAATAAAATGTCTAATCAGCCACACGTATCCTCCCAACACAGTGAGCACCTTTGATTGCATGATGAGGAGTGCTATTCTCTTCGGAAATAATTAACAAATCTGAGGGGCTATTTACTCAGCCAAGTGACAAAGTGAATAGGCAACATGTGGTTAAGAGAAGTCTATTTCTGAAGCCTGAGAATAAACCCTTTCCTAGCAGCTACCTGTGCAGCAAGTTGGTAAGCCTGTATTATTCACCAGAACAGAAGTTTTTGCTAAGGCTGGGCAGTCATTACAGTTTCTCCGTCTACAAAACACAGCTAATGATGGTGCCTCAGCAGTACTAGTGTCAGTCTCCCCACCAAGTATTGTGTGCTCCTTTTCATTGGTACTTCTCTTACATGTGGAGATCTCAGCTGGGTGTGCTCCCTCAGTGTGAAGTGTAATACCAGAACCTCGCCGTTGGAAAACGTGGTTCTGTTTCGTCATTGAAAAAGTGGAAATGCTTTCAGTCACATTAAGCTGTTGGGTTTAACACGTCTTCCATTTTAAAGGCTGCCTCCACTACACCTAATAATCTTTTCAAAGACTAAAGTGCAGTCCAAGATTGTTTCAACAACCATGAGTGGCAGCTGTAGTACATCTAACTCATAGTAACAGCCAGTATCTATTCATGCTCTCAGTAAAAGCACTGCAATCTATGCTTTAGCAAGTGTACTACTGTAAGGAAAAATTGGATATCTTTTATTCATAAACAGCTCTTTTAAAGCTGTCCTACTGTGACGGTTGGAATGGCTAGCTGTGAAGACTAAAGGAGGCTGAAAATACATGAGTTGTTTAAATTCCTCAGTTTAGGCAGTTTGCTTAATGGTGTGGGTGGGTGGGTGAGTGGTGTGTACCTGGCAAGGTGTAAATAAAAGACTGATCCAGCTGAATTCACATGGCAGATCCCATGCAGTACAGGGGAGTAAGAACTGTCAGTATGTTCTTGATTATCTGAATAGGTATCCCAGATATTCAGAGAGATTTTCATCTGTTATTGAAACAGTCAAATGTTGAACACAGTTTATTGTAGTTTCCTATTATTTATTTGAAATTTTCTATACTCCATTCAATTTTTTTTTAAGTAAATCCTGATCCCATCTCTGGCACAGCAGGGATAAATTGGTTTCTAAATAACATATAGAACATTAACATACTTATGTACAACTATAACAGAAAAACAATCCTGTTTTACCTCCCCTTCTCGGATGACAACGTCTTTTTGTTTCCCATTTTCAATTATCTTCAAACACATATCTCCTTGAACCTGGTAAAAAAGCTGAAGAAATAAGAAAATAGCATTAAGGCAGCTACTCCAAAACATTCTGTACTTTATATTCTCTATACAATGGATACATGCATAAATACATTCCATTTTCAGTTGCAAGTATTTGCAGATTTTCTTCTAACAATAACTAACAAAATCTGATTATAATAATAAATGATTGAAAAAAAGTTACAGAATATGTATTATTTCTATTATCTTACTAAGAATTAATGATCTATCCAAGAGGTCTGTAATTGCATATAGAGCTATCCTCTGGACATGGTGGAATTCCACTGTCCTGGTTTGACCCTTGGAATTACTTATTGGAGAGCTCACCATTACAGTTCAAGCATACATTAATTATGCAATATAGAAAGCTTTATTCAGATGTAGCAGGGTCTTTAATCAATCAAATTAGATGTAGATTTTTCCAAATAAGCTCCAAATACGGACACACAGTTTTTCAGGTGTACTTCTTCAAATTTTTAATGGGGATTTCTCATTTGGGAAGAATTGCCCATTTGGAAGCTGTTCTGCTTTACTTTTGTGGATACCCTTAAATCCAACAACAGCTGCTGCTCTTCCCACTGTGTATGTAAAAGGGTTACATTCTATGTGTGTATAAGGACAGAACCACTGAACCCAAAATTCTGTCTTTGATGACCTTTCCATGGCTGTTTTCAGACTAAAACCAGCTGTGCTTTGTGGGGGCTCTGAGATGCTCAGGTCCCCATGTTTCACGACAGAACCATGTTAGGACCTGTAAGCAGATCTGTATCTTTGATCTGAAATAATGGGCACATTCCCCCTCATTTTTATGTAGTGCAGAGTAATAATATTTCCAAAAGTCACTTCTGCCATGCTTTCCACATTCTCTTTACCCCATCTGAAAGCAAAAGTGCTAGTGCAGTTGAGGTAGTCTGAAACATGATCCAAAGTTAGAACTATAATTGAAAAAAATCCCTTATTTATAACAGGTCACTACAATTTCATCAAAATGAAAAATAAATAGGGGAAAGAAGAAACCACTGAAGCATTCAAACCCCCTGAACTGAACTCTTTCCAACATTAGAAAAGCTTAATCAATTTTTTAATCAGTATTATTTCTGAAAGAGTTTTGCAATATTAATACATGCCCCCTGGAATTGAAGAAACACCTCTGTGAACATGAAGAAGAATAAATATGCTGCCAAGGCAACAAAACAATAGGGAGAATTGAAGATACACTGGAAAAAAGCTCATGCTGAGAGCTTTTACATGAGTGAAAAGTTCACCTTGTGCCAGGGACATCACAACAGATAAATTATATTTCTTGTCCAGAAGGCCACAGTGCCAGCCTACTAATCCTCATTGCAGTCTGTTTCACTGTGTTCTCTTGGTTTTCTTTGCTATTTCTGAAGGGCAGCACCCAATGCTACAGCAGCCCTCCTTCCATTGGGCAGAACCAACTGCTCCCTGCAGTTGGGAAATGACCTCTCCACTAGTTCATAGAAGATTCATCTAAGACTGATGATGATCTAGTATGATCTAGATGGATTGTCACACCAGCTGTGGGTGTTACTTTCCCTGCAGCTTCTGGGGCAGCTATGACTGAACACATGCACAGGACATGTAGACGAGGGAAAGGACAACAGAGGCAGAGTTTATCCTGCTTCTGACATGAATCCTGCAGCTGAGCAACCTTTCTGGAAATGAAAAACTTGAGAGTGGAAGTCAGTCCTGAGGTGAAGCATCACAGTCATATGGAAAGATTATAAACAATAAGTTATGAATTAAAAGAATTGTTTTGCAGTGAGAGGGGAGGAATGATGTTGGCTACACATTGTCAATGAAAGTGTTTTTCTGACTGCATTTATATAGTACTTTTCACTGTAAATTAGGCTCCATTCCTGAAAACATTTTTTGTTTTAAGTTGCCTGAGTGCTTCAGTTGTCCATAAATCATCTGATGCAACTGTGATTAATACAAGTGGCAGCAACTAGTGAAACTACTGCTTTGCTTATAATATAACCTGAACTTTTTATTGAGGAGACTGTCAGCTATTTAATATCTCAGTGAGTTACCATCCATGCCCATTTCAGAGGCCAGATTGGCAACACAGTCTTTTGTTGGAAACCTATTTTTTTCTAAATACTGACTGACTTTTGCCTTTTGGGCAAATCTAATGTTTTCCTAAGTCTCTCTTGGAAAAAAAAAAAAAAACAAAAAAACCAAAAAAGAAGGCCTGAGTTAGAAAATTTGGGTGTATACATATATACACAACGTGTATTTATGTATATACACAAATATACGTGCCTATATAGATAGAATTTTAAGCCAACAGAGTTCATACCACTTGAAAATATAAGCTTTCCCAGCTATACTGTTCTTACTGGAATAATCTAGAATCCATTCTCCCCAGCAGTACTAAAAACTGAGGGAATGTGCAATATTTCTCTCTATTAACATCTTATTAATGACAAGGCCTCTCATTACATGAAATATATATATCTCTTCTTGTAGAAAAGCCTGGATCTTATATTGCTACTGCACAATGGCTCACAACTGGGCATGAATTTTGTCTTTCTAGGTGAAAAACCTGTCTCAAGGAAGAAACAAAGGTAGTTCACTATTCTTTTTATCTTTTGTTAATAAATGTGCTTATTTATTTATTATTGTATCTTCCTTTCTTCTTCTCCCTTTCCAGACTTCAGCATTTTGTTTAGTTTTCTGTTTACTATGTGATTATATTCTCATTATGGTTATACTAAAAACACCTCTTTATTAATGCTCACCTTACCTCTAGAAGTTATGAGCCACCTAGGAGTGCTTCCTGCCCCCAAGTGTAACATTATTTCATACACTGCTCAATATGATCATAAAAACTGCAGATATACCTATGAAACTCAAATGAAAGACTGGCCTTAAGACTGAGAATGTTTCTTTTTATTATTTAATTTTTCTTAAGTTTTCTTTGCTGTAGGAGAAATGTGTCCTCCTTCCTTAGTCTGTTTCACCCTTTTTGATCAGGCTTCAAACCTGATAGTATTATACCTGCAGGGGAAGGCAGCGTGGCCAGTGCTGAATTGCTCTCAAGTCTGTGCAGGGATTTTTCATTTGGTTATGAATACTCATAGAATAAATTAGGCTGGCATTTCTGGAGGCAAGAGGAGGAGATGCACAGAGGTAGGAATTCACTGTTGCCATCAGTGGAAGCATTGCTGAAGCTGCTTGCCTTGACAGAAATTTCAACAGGGTAGTAGAACATGTGGCTATTACCTTAAAAAGAGCACTAACATCCTCACTGTATTAGTGTAGTGAGAATTGCTCCTTCATCCAGGTATGTCTACCCTAGCAGAGAAAACAAAGAAGCATCTAGCAGTGGAAGAATACAGGATTTGTAACTGGTCTGCACTGAATAACTAAAAAACCCCACAAGTCTACTTTATATTATGTACAGCAGTGTATGTAATTTAATTTGGATCCACCTTTGATATCAAACTCTGCCTAGACACAGGAACCCAGAGCTCCATGAGGGCTTTGAGAGCTGACAGCTTATTTACAGACTAAAGCATCTCTCCCTAAAGAGTTCTGCACTTAGCCGGATACTTTGAGTTCTGACTGCATCTAAAAGTGGAATTTGGGATTGCTCAGCCACTTCTGGGATTAGGCTCTGGCTCGGTATATCCTGGCTTGTATTGCTTGTCATATGGCTAAGTACTAAATTAATTTGCAGAGCAGATCAAATTCTGATGTGGGAGTAGAGCCTGCCTGCTCTCCAGACTTCAATGGTGACTGATCTATTTGAGTACAGAAAAACAATTTTCTCCCTTTCTCATCACAAGGGTTTCTCAGCCATCAGAAGTCTACAAGACAAAGAGATGAGGAGATGAGGAAGGTAGAGAAAACTATTTTGAGGGCTTTTGGTGTGGTTTGTTTTTTTATTTCCCTCTGCTCATTTACATGTCATCTGTGAAACCTGAATACTAGCCAAAACTCATCCCAACAATCTTATGCAGCAAAATTATTTCTGAAGACACAATCTCCTTTTGATGCAAAAGGATCATCGTTCCTATTACATTTTGATAGGAGATTGGTTTCTTATAAAAATATTCCAATAGTCTTTACCAGGTAAATGTGCAGGGTTTTAAATGTAAAGAAGCAAAAATGTTTCTCTTGCTTTGTTGTGATTCAGGTTCTCAGATTTATTTGGGATATAAGCACCAAAAAACAACCTACGGGAATGCTCACCCAGCCCCACTTTCCCCTTGTTTTCAGACATCAGCGAACCTTATAAAATGCAAAGGGCAAATAGATCTGATAGGGGAGAGGTTCTCAAAAGCATGCTGACTGGAGAGCAGCATACACTAGAAGGGGTCAGGCTTCATTTAAGCAGATAATCTGTCAGAAACTGGAGCACATTACTTGTGATGTCTGTGTGAGAGGAAGAGAAATCAAAACTCAGGTCAGAAAACTCCAATGAGTTGTGGCAGATGTGGCCTCAAACCTGTATCACGTTTCAAAGCATGAAATTATATCTCAAGTCAGACCATGTGAATGTGCTAGATAAAGCTGAAGAGATTCACCAAGATGATCAAAGGAGGGGGAACTCCTGCTCTGAGAGTTCTCTTTAGGACTGCAATGTGAGGGCTTTGGTCTGTGGGGCTGTGCCAATTATTAGGGGGCTCTGTCCATAGGAAACAACCTAGATGCCGAGAGCAGAAACATAGGGTAAAATACAACACAATAAAAAGTGGGACTTCTGAGTGGGTTTGTGCCAATGCAAATGTGTTGCAGGTGGTAGATGAAAGGCTGATTTGAATTTCTCTACATGGAACTGCACTGTTTTATATAGACTCAACATCAGAATGTAAATTGTTAAGAAATCAAAGTCAGCTAAATCAAAGTCAGTTCAGATTTGTTGTGTGTAAGTGGTGGACTGAGGTGGGTAAAGAGATAGCAGCCTAACTACTTTTGTGTTCCTAGATTTAGCTGTTAGCATATCTCCCTCCCCCTCCTCCAAAGCAGCCCACACAATGCAGTAAATAAATTCTGAAATTCTTTTACTAGAGCTGGGCTTTGTTATGATTGTGGGGTTTCTCTGTCATTAACTTTCTCCAAAATGTATGGCTGCCTTGAGTTTTCAGTTATTTGGAAGAAGGTTTGTTTTGTTTTGTTTTTTTCCTACCCTCAGGTTTACAAGCAAGTGAAAATGCAATAAATACACCATGAAGCCTGTAGGCTATGTTAACACTGCAACACTTCTTGTCACAAATGCTATGGTATGATGAAAAATCCAAGACAAGGATATTTTGAGGACTGTTCCCTGGTACCTGCTACTCCACAGCTGTGAGGGGTTGAGCATAAGAGGACATAGCCTCAAGCTGTGCCAGGAGAGGCTTGGGTTGGACAGCAGAAAGAATTTCTTCATGGAAAGGGTTGTCAGGCATTAAAATGGCTGCCCAGGGAGGTGGTGGAGTCATCATTCCCAGAACATGATACTCAGTGCCATGGTCTAGATGACAAGGTGGTGTTCAGTCAAAGGTTGGACTCAATGGTCTTGGAAGTGTTTTCCACCCTCAGTGATTCTGTGATTCTGTGATCACCTCAGGGCTGCCACAGAAGCTTCCAGTGGCCTCATCAAGTTGACTAAACAAGAATTGTAGTCACTAGTCCATGGAACCCAAAACTCTCTTAAACTCACTTGACACCCTCAGAATTCATCATGTAGCACAAACACTTCCTAAGAAGCTCTGTCAGTATTAGCTGTATAGGTCCATTCTCACAGCACGTTTTTGCCATGTTCCAGCAGAAGATGCATTTCCCAAAGCAACTGTTTCTTTTTGAATGTTTCTGATTTAGAAGCAGGGAACATCTGAGTAGATGTTTGCTGACTGTCTCTAATCTGATGGAGAAGGGAGAAAAAGGAAACTTTACAAATAAGAATGAAAATGACCTCCTGGTAAATTCCAGCCAAAGACTGTGAATGGTTTATTTCTTGAAAGGTGCAGCTTGATTTTTCTCTTTAAAAAACCTGTCCAATGGAAAGCAGTGTCTCAGGTATGAGACTCTTTCTGTGCAGAAAGGTGGCAAAGAAGTAGTGCACAGAAATTTAAGAAGGCAGTGAAGCACTACAGAGAAAACTAAGAGGGAACAAAACATAAGAGTTATTTAGGAAATGACTGCTTGTTGAGAGGGGGAAAGAAATTGTGCTAGACTAGCTGTCATTTCAGCCCAACTGGCTGTTCAGGAGACAATTCTAAAAGGCTTTGAAGGGAGTTCAAGTCTGTTTTTTTCTCCTAATTAGCCAGCTAGAACTAATCTTCCTGATACACCTGCACATTAATGGCACCATCAGAGAGCAGCTCAGGGGCAGGAGCATGCTCCTCAGTCCTTATCTCTGCGTGCCAACCTTTTGCTGCCTTGAACTGCAGGCTTTCAAGTGCAAGTTGTGCCACAGGACACTCCATAAACTGTGTGATAACAGGCACAAGATAGTGAGTGGACAGATATAAAAAATCCTAAATTTAGCTTTCTCTCCAAACCAACCCTTCTTTGCTATTGGAATAGTCACAGTAGAACAGCATCAGCTAAATTTGCCTGAAGGATTTGTGGGTTTTCGTATTCGTGATTTGGCCTGCTGACAGTATGTCTATACAGTCTGTCTTCAAATTATCACCCAGAACTATAAATTACCCTTTTTCTGACAAAATAATGAGCTGAACATGGCTTTGAATGGTGGGGTTTTTTTAATCCCAACTCTAATTTAGGAATATGCCCTTTTGCTAGGATACTCTCTACCCCACAATTCTTCTCTAATGAGAAACATGGTTCTAAGTTAGATCACTGGAAGGTGCAAATGTGCCTGATAAAAAGCTGTGGTAAAACGCAATGAATAACTATAATGTACTTTTATAAAACAGAATGAAATTGGCCCATATGTTAAACTGGTACATAACTGATAATGCTTCTGATGTGTGTATTGCCAATTTTCCAATGTGATAGGGTTGTTATGTTTCCATTTTTGGTTTCTGAGTAATTGTGGGAAGCTTACTATGTAAATGAGCATGTACTGATACCTAAAAAACCTTGTTTCCACTTGAGTTAGCAATAACATCAGTATGCAACAGTGAATTAAAAATTATGCCTTTATAGATATGGCTATCTTTTTGTATTGTTGAGAAGCCATATAAAGAGTTATAAAAGGGTAGGCCAAGTTATTCACAAATACAGGAACACCTTAAACATGAGGGGAAAAAAAAAAAGTTAAATTAAATCATCCCAACTTTTCAGGAATCCCAAGCAGCCTGGTGGCCTTGTCCTGGCTGCTGCCAGAGCTCTCCCTGCACAGCCCATGAAGGGACACAGTGGAGTGCGTTGGTGACCTGGCACGTGATGGATGTGCCTGTGCCCACAGCCACAGGAGGGCTGGGAGATGGGGTGACAATCCAACATGGGCAGGAGTCACCCAGAGATAACTCAGCATCTGCTGTCCCAGAGCTGTCCATCTGTAAGGACTACACACACCTGCATGGCACAGCTAGAACAGGAAATCAGTGAAGGCTCTTGTGAAATGCTGGGGTGATCTGGGGAGAAATGATTCAATGATTAGTAAATGAATTATTCTTTCTCTTTGAAAGGATTTATTGAAACTTGACCCACTTCTGCCTTAAACTATGTAGATGTTTAGGCTTGAGTTTCCAAAGGTACTTAAAATTAGGTTGCCAAATGTCATTGGAATGTCATGAAGTTAAATTATTCTGCTGGGAAGCAAGGCAAACTGTCTCCATCCTGACACCTTTACTTCCAGGCCTCTAGTAACCACTTTCCCTTAGGATTCTTTCAGAGCCAGTGGTGAAGTCCCCAGGCCAAGCAAGCAATTCAAAGAAAAAAAGGCAGTAAACAAAGAAGGTGTAAATTGTTACAGTTTTGTTAGGTTTCTACTCTTTACTCCTCTATGCCACATTTGGCATAATGGCTACTCACAACTCAAAGTTGGAATGGCTTTGAGCACAAGGGAATGATTTGAAAAATATTTAAAGACTCTACTCTTTAATTTTCCAAATTCAAATGAAAGCTGAAAAGCTGATGATTTTCAGAAAGTCCACAAAAAAAAGTGTTTTCTAGTGAATTAAAATATTTTTGATTTTTGAATGTCAAAGTTACTTTTGAAATACAGATCACCCTTCTGCAACAAAATATTGCTTTAAAAATATCATTACCTTCCTAAAGTTCTGTTCCAAAACGTTGAAATGAGACACTTTGATGTGTCAGAGCACTTTCTATTTTTTCTAGTTTCCTGCTGGAAATGAATTACAGCAAAAGAGACCTAATGTCACGTGTTTGTTTCAAACAAAATGCACAGATGATGTATGGTCTGTTAAAGCCTATAAATAGATCTAATAAACACAACATCACGGAGCATTGCTTATCTATAGCTTGAAAAGTAGCTGTATTTAATCATTAAAGATAAATTAAATCAGAATAATATAAACAACCTATAGGTTACCTCTTCTCCTTCTTCAATATGATAATCCTTCCTTTCATTTGGTCCTCCAACAAACATCACATTTAATTGATAGCGATGCCTAGAAAAGAAAGTGACATTTTGAAGCTACCTCTATTCATGATGTTCTTTATTTCACTTATTTTTTTTAAATTCTTTTAGGACAGTGAGTCAATGAAACAACGTTGAGTGAAAAGCAGCAGCCAGTAAGAACTCATAAGACCTTGGATGCATCTCCCTGCTCTGGCATTGTCCTGTTGGGTGACCTGAGGCCAACTACCTCCCTCCTGGTGTTTCAATGCCTACAGCTATGAAAATGGGTCAACAATAGCTGCCAGCTGTGAAAAGACCTTTGAATTGAAAAGATAAAGAATGTTACCAAAGAGATAGGCACTAGAAAAAAAGCTTTTCAACCTGAGCTGATTATGTAAAGGTAAAACTCTTAAAAGTTGATAAAGGTAGAAATATACTTTTTTCCCCCCACATTCATAGAATTACCAGAGATACTGATGGTAGGAACTGCTAGCTAATTTCTATTTTGATTTTGCTAAGCTGGAACAACATTACAATGGTTTCATTGTGGTTGTGGCTATTTCAAAAAAGCCACATTACAGGCCATAACTTAACTCTACCCATCTTAAGAGCTCCAATGAGCATCCCTCTCAGCTATCACAAGGAATGGCTATCACCCCAATTACCTATCAGTCTGTTCACACTAATAAAAAAGTAAGGTAACAAGTTTTCCTTTGCTAAAAAAAAACCAAACTCAACATCAGGCCTGTTAGCTGTGAATCAAAATTTGTTCTTCTGCTGTTTGACAAGTGAACTGAGGTGTGTTAACCTGTGCTTTGCAATGAGGAGGTTCTGGGCAGTAACATGGAACCAGCAGGGCCATGATCCCCTGAAACACAGGGAACAACAACATTATTGTGTCCCTGTTGTCAGCACCTTTTAAGCCTTAATTGAGAGAGGCTGTTCAGAGTGGTTGCATATACATACTCAATCTGCTACCTTTATCAATTTTTCTGTGAAGAGTATTTAAATGATAATGACCAACACAGTGGGGACTAGTAAAGCGGATCTAACAAGTAACAGTGTCAAATTTTTTGGTAAAATAAAACTAAAGAATTAGAATTGATCGTTCTCTGCATAGGTAGCTGTATATTTTACAGCCCTGGGCTTCATATCTGTATCATAAAATAAGGAAGCGAAATTCAAATTATTTGTATCACGCAGATTTAATATTCATTTTTGACAGCATGCTGCAATGCTTCTGCATTAATGAACACTTCTACTAAAGTAGGGCAGGATGACCCAAACAGCAGCAATACAGATAATAATTAATGAAATAAACAAAAATCAACCCTGAAGAATAAAATAAGAGAAAGGCAATCTGTGGGTATCTTGTACTCTACTGTTAAGATGGGTTAATTTTTTTTAATAAACATTCAGTAATGTTATTAGTTCACTAAGTAAAAGTGAAAATCCTGGTTTAAAACAATTACTGCTTGTCTTCTTAATTTGGTCTATGATTAATTCTGTTATCCCATAGATTTACCTGGGCTTTATATAATAAACAGGCTATGGGTTAATCATTCAATCATTAACAAATATATACTGACACCATCAAAAGATTCCAGCTATGAAATATGAGCAGGAACTCCAATACGTAAGTTTGTCTATCTTGCTAAATAAAGTTATCTGGTTAATATAGTTGCTTTAAGTTAAGGAGAAATATCATAACAAAGAAAAGTAGTTTCAGTTAAGGCTGTCAAAATGCAGTTAAGAGTATTGTAAAGGTTTCAGGGATGAGAAAATCTCTTGACTGTACTATTGTTAGAATGAGGAGCTTACTAATGGACTATTAAATTTTCTATACTCTTACATTTCTCTTCATATCCACATAAAGAAAATGGTACCAGCAGGTAACCTTTTAAAAACATTATAGGACTACAAAGAATCAGATGGTCCATGACCACACTTAGTTGTCCTTTTTGGTAAGCATCACATTCTGAACTCAGAAGTACCTGTAAAAATCAGCTGTGCACTAAGTTTTGCACTAATTTTGCACTAATTCCTCATTGTTGAGGAAAATCATTTAAACTTTCAAGATAATGTCATTAAAATACAATGTCAGAACAACAATGTAATTAGAAGCATTGTTTTCCTGATTTTGGTAGAACTCTGAATAGGCAGTAATCCAGGAACTGAGGTTTTGTGCTGCACTCCCAAACAGGTATTTAAAATTTGTGATCCTCTCAAATGTATGGAACACAATGTCATAAAAACCTGAAAGCTGTAATAACTTCAGATACAAAAAGCCCTACTGAATTGCTGAGAGACCTAGTTTTAACTGTTAATTTTCTCCTGAAAAGAAATAAATATATTAAGTTACTTAAATTTTGAGGTGGTTGCCTTCCAATGAGACAGTAGGACATAGTGAGAAGGTTGCCTTACACAACAACCTTCTACTCAGCACACAAAGGATCAAGCCTTGGGAGAAAATGTTGAAAATCTAATAGTTGCTTCTTGGAAAATCACCTAAAACCTTTTGGAAAATCCTGAAAGCATTTAGCTTTCAGCTGCAGGTGGTGGTAGACTCAGAATCCATGCAGTAGATGGTTTTGTTCTCCTTCTACATAGGCTAAAGCAATGTTGGGAAAATGGATTTTGTTTTAAACTATGCAATTTTTATCACAAAAAATGTTTCTTGTTTCACTGTAACTTCTTAAAATGTTTATGGGCAAAGATGACAGGTGTCACATTCCAGATTTACTCAAGGTCTACACAGAACTACTAGTAAGCAGTACAGTACAGTGCAGTAAAACCAAAAAGGGTTCATCATACTGATATGGAAAGAAACACATGAATATCCCTATTATGTAAAATACTAAAGTTTTCCCATTATCATTGGTAAACTTCATAAATGCATATGCTTCATAAAATGCTTCCAAATCCATTTTGAAAATGAAAGAAATGAGAACATCTGTAGTGATTCAAGTTCCAGAATTTTTCAGTTCTACATACAGCTGTAGTTTCAACACAGACATGGCACTAAGGATGTACTCTTTACCTTTTCTTTCTCTTGTAACCATTGCTTTGAAAAGTAACCTTTGCACCCATGAATGGAAATTAATATCACTGATACATTACTGCCCATTCAGCTTTTTATGAGAGATAGCACTTAAGGGGAGGGAAAGAGGTATATTTTTTTTTTATTATTTTTTTAAATGATTAAAATTGCAAAGAAAGTTTTTTTTTCTAAATTAAAATTAGGAAAATGTTTTTTTAATTTCTTTATAAAACCTACATCTATATCACTTCTTAGAGAGAATACTTTCTAATGAAAGCTTTCTTCGTACAGAGTTTTAGACAAAATATTTTCACTGACAAATGAAATCCTCGTTAATATTTTGACATGAATTGGATAATCCACATTGGAATTTGTTCACAAGCTTTGACACAGAGAATATGCATGGTGTACATACAACTGCATAACGCCCAAGCTTTTTTTCCTTATATTAGCTGTGTCATTCAGAACATTGTAAACTGCTGTAAACTGCCCCTTCAGGCTCCCTATCCTCCTGCCCTGACAGATCTTTGAACACCCTGGAAATCTGATCCTCTGGTACCACTGCCCTTCATTTTTCATTGTTTTTCAGTGATATATCCTTCTGATTTTGATTGCTCCTGCAGCTTTGGCTCTTTTGTGATGTTGGAATGATTCTCAGCAGCTTTAGCTACCTCAGGTTGGAATTTGGTTTGGGACGTGATGCCACCTCCTCTGATTTCTAGGAGTTTGTTGTCAAAGAGCCTGACACAAATTCTCTTAACTCACTCTCCCTGCCTACAAGTGACTTTGAGTTGAGGCAAGTATCTTGTATTCAAGTTGATCTTTGCAGCTTCTGCTGAGTTATTGCAAATCAGATTTCACTCACTTTCTGTTCTTCAAAACAGCACTCTGGCTGCAGCCTGAGAGGAACTATGGTTCCTTATTAATCTTTACCATGTATGCACTGTTGCACCTTCCTCTTATAGCTAGGAATATTTGTATATCTAATAATTTGGAAAAAAAATGTATATTTACTTACATAAGCTTGTTGCAAACAGGTGGCAAAAAGGCAGTTTTGTTTTCTTCTATCCATTTTCCTACATTCACAAGAAGCTCCATGGTCCACCACCCAAGAAACTTTTGTCTGAGGTATTAGAATTTGCAGAGTGCTTTTTCTGTGAGCAGGCTGCCCGTGATTCCAACCCCAGTGCTCAGGGGATTGGCTGGTAAGAGAGGTGTCTTCAGGCTTCAGTGTCAAAGGGGACAGGTCCATCAGCCAAAGGTTACTTCATAGAGAGTACTAATGCTGCAGCAGCTTGGCTAATAATTGACTAGTGTTTTTAAAATATATATTTTTTATTGGAGACTGGGTTTTACACACAGGGGGTTTCTTAATTCTCTTTACTGTATCAGCTGGAGAGTGTACATTACCTCTCTACAAAAATGACCTTGTTATACAGTCAGAAAAAAAATGGACGAGGCTGGGGCATTCACTCCTTTCAAGTCTAATATAGAAACCTCCCTTCAACATTCTAAGGCTGAATGTTTGTGGTATTCGTATTTGTTTGAAAATACCATGATCTTGCTTTGCCAAGTAGCCAAAATACAGATGTCTCCTGCATTTGTAAGACCAAGAGCAGCTGTCCATAAATGCTCACCTTAATTTGATCTGCTCTGCCAGTGTTATAGCAGGGCTTGTGGAGAGCTGACCCTGATGCTCTTTGGGAAAGTGCAGTATTGCCATCAAATTGTCAGGCAAACAAGAAACTGAGAAGAACCAGACTTTCCAGATCTTTCTTAGCCTTTATTCCCTCACAAGTTTCTGTTCAAGACCTACACAGTTGCTATAGGACTGCTCCTTTTCTTCCCTGCCACTCCCAGTTTTTTTTTTTTTAATAAAGATATCTATAAACATTTTTTCAGACTCCAAACACATGAAGTGAGCGGGTAAACAAAAATAATCCCAAGACATTACAATATCTTAGCACTTTGCTCTTGACGTATCTCAAGTCTTCCACTTTTATCTACTGTGCTTAGTGGGTGAATGTGTATGGGTACAAGGTGATAAAATGATCTGGTTAAAAGTGAGTGGTACATTCTCCATGGCTTGCACATAGGAGCAGTGCAGCTACAGGCCCAAAAATTCAGCATGATGAGCAGTACAAAACTGGGAGTTCTTTAACTCATATTCTTGTAATTTTCCACCAGAAGAAAGCAATGTAGTGTGAATTGGAACTAATACTGTGCTTTTATCTATTATTTGTAAGAGTGACTGTTTTACCTTCATCTCTATCACTTCTTTGCAGTTTAGTTTAAACTCATTTTGTAATTTATAAAACAGGAAAAAAAAATCCATTCATTTTGGGATAAAAAAATCCACAGGTGGATTACAGTTCCACTGTATTAATGCAATCACAATGTATTAGCCATAATTTCCTCTGAAATAAGCCCACAGTAGTAGTTATTATTTTATTCAATTACAAAACACCACCACTACATCATTTATTTAAAACATGGGATTTTTACCACCAGAACAGCTGGGGTGAGACACCACCACACAGCAAACCCATAAGGCCTGTTTCTGAACTTACAGACAGGTACATTTCTGGTACTTTTTGTTCTGTAGGCTGCTGGCAGTTCTGTACTTAGCTGTGAAGGAAAGAGAGCTTCTATTTAAAATGCACTTGCACTTAGGAGATTATGACCCAGACTGGCAGGACTGGAGAAGTGCAGACGCTCTAGTTAATGATCGTGGTTTTGTAAAGCTCTGCCTCATCATTACTCACTTGTATTGCAGAGCAGGACTCCATTTGTGGGGCATGAAATCCTAGAGAATCTCCAGAGCCGCAGTAGGAAAAAACACAGATCCTGGAACTGATTGAGCCAATCCTAGTTCATCATGGTATTAAAGTACCAGTTTTAACTGCAGGGCTCTTGCCCACAACCACTGCTCTAATCCCTAGTCTCCACTTTTCCCCACCAGGCAGAATACAAGGTACTATTACCTGCAGAAAAAATTTTCTCAGTTGCAGGGTCATAAATCCATTTTGTGGCTGGTATGAGGTATGAAAACCTGGCAGTTAAACCTACTCAAGGAGTAAACAAAGTTCACTTACAAAATTCACCATTAATGTAAGGCTGAGGCTATTATCACAGGGTAACATTTTCTGCAACATCCTGAAAATCAGTAGGTTTTGAAAAATGAAGCTAATTGCCACTTCATGCATATAATAGTGGGGCTAAGAAATGCAGATAACTGCATTGCGTGAAAGGCTATGAAACCATTTCTCTGAAGTGTATTGGAGAGGCAAAGAAAAGAACCAGTGTTGCAGTCTCTGTGACACCCAAGTAAACAAGTTCATCTCATACACCTCAGGAACTGATTGGGGTCTGGATTTAACTTCCTAGTCTGCTTCACGATGGCTCTCCACATCCATCAAAGCCTGTTTCAGCATCTGGGGTTTCTGCTCTCCCTTCTGGCCCTGATCCTTACTTTATGCAAAGGTAAGGACTACATGTGTAACCTTTTGCTGCCAGAGAAGTGCAAGAGTACTGAAGCACAAAACCGTTACATGAAAATAATTCATTTTTTTTGCATTGAGGTACAGAAAAAAAAGCTTACTGGAAAAAACTGCATTTCAGACAACACTTATTTTTCTACTTTCCTCAATCACCAGACCTATTGGAGACTTAAATTTACAAGCTTGTGTCCAGCAATAAAGACATGTTAACAAAAAAATACAAGCTAAATATTGACACTGGGTCATATACTTTTTAAACCACACTCTCCATAGTACTTCCCCCCCCCCCCCCCCCCCCCCCCAGCGATCTTAGACTATTTTGTTACCATAATGATGTTAAGGGTAATGAAGACTGCTGCCGTTTTCTGGTATGCCATAGGTACACCTATGTGATGATGGAAAATTTCTCTGAAGAAATGAACTGCCAGTTCTCCATGCCAGACACCTTCATCAAGGATACATACAGCAACTGCATGCGGCTTCACCTGTCAGTGGTGTGTACCACTGAAATATATTTTAAGTAATGCCCACAGTAATAATATCAACAGGATAAAAACTTTTTTGGCAAGTGAGAAGCACCTCCTCTCCTTTCAAAAAGTGCTAGCTCATTTACCATGGGGGAAGAGAGGTAGTGGAGTCACACTTGGGTTTCAATATCTGCTGATGACGATTATGTTTACCATCAGACAGATCTGACTGCAGAATAAATCCATGCTGGGTGTATACTTTAATAATGCACACGCAGTGTTGAACGAACACTTGTTTTGAGAATGCCAGGCATCCCTCCTGTCGCACACGGGGGCGATGTTACAGATATCAACATTTAGTTCCCTGGCAGTAACTGGTTACTTTTCGCTGCGGCCTGGTCCTGAGCATGACCGTGGGTGCATCATCACCCCACGGCTGACCCTGTACGTGAGACTGAACTCCGCTGACACAGCGCCCAATGCCTTTCACCGAAGGCCATCAGGAGGCTCGGTCCCACACAGCCCGGGGCCGGGCTGCGTCTGTCCCGAACCCTCAGAACGGAACCGCGGTAGCCGCCGTAGCCGGCGGCAGCTCGGGATGCCGGAGGGCGGCCAGGCCGCGCCGCTGCCGCCCGTCACCTGCCACCGCCGCCCCGCCCCGCCCGCAGCCCCGCCCGCCCGGCGGCGGAGGGAGCCGGGCTCTGCCGCCACCCCCGCGGCCGCCGCCCGGCGGGGAGGCCGGGGCGGAAGGGCTCTGTGCGGGCTTTGCTGCCGGTCGCCTCTCTTTTGCTCGCGGGCGCCGCCCTCCCCGAGCGGTGCAGCGTCCCTCATGCCTTCACCGCGCCGCTAACGGGATAGCGCGGCCCGGACAGGGAACCAGGGCGGCCTCGGGCCGCCGCTCAGCGCGGGGTGCGGGCAGCAGTTCTCTGCCCTTCCCCCGCCGGGGCCGGGCGAGCCCTTGATAAACCGTTCGGGACGTGTTGGTGTCAGGGCTCCAGTGGCGCAATCGGTTAGCGCGCGGTACTTATACAGCAGTACAAAGCCGAGCAATGCCGAGGTTGTGAGTTCGAGCCTCACCTGGAGCACACAGCTTTTTGGGAGGGACGACGGGCTTTTTTTGGGACTCGGCGGCGCTCCGGAGGCAGGAGGACAAAAGTGCGGGGAGAAATGAAATGCAGCCTTGGCGGTGGCGGGGCCCCGCTGGAGACGGCCCGCGGAAGTGGCTGCTGCGGGGAGCGCCGGTGCCTCGGTGCCGCGAGTGTGCCCACAGGGAATTGTCCCGCTGAGGGCGGCAGGATTCAGAGCACCCTGTCGCTGCACAGTAGCAAACGCGTTCTTCCTCAGAGCCGCTTGTGAGTGAGAACCTGCAGGAAGGAAGTAAAGGTTATTTTACACCGTCCTGTTTCATACGGAGTGCGAGTAGATGCTCGAGTGGTGTCATCACTGCAACTCGACGGTGACAACATCTCTCCGTTTTGCCTCCTTTGGTGCTGACGGTCTTTGTAACTGCACAGTGCCTGGGTAATGCTTAACAAATGCACGCACTGTAGCAGGAGGGAAAGTGTTTCAAATAATTTCTGATTTCACCCCTTAAGAAAGGCAGCAGGGCCATGGGAGAAGGGCAGCTCTGTTAATGGAGAAGGTTGCAGGACACTTCCTGGATGTTTAGGCCCGGGTCTTGTGACCTCCCCTCTGATGTTAACACAGTCTGCTGCTTTCAACAGTGCAGTTATATACCAAAAAGTTCAAAGAGGCCCTCAAGATCATGCAGCCAGAGCTGTCTCTATTGCCCATATCAGCCCTTTATCTGTACTGCAGACATTAACTCCCTGAAGTGCCATTTTAAGTCTTTTAATGATCCCTTCTTCTGTCTTTTGGTTATCACTTCTTCTCTGAATTTTGCATTAACTTCACTGCTTTCAGTGATGGTTTGGTAATCCCTGAAGCAGGTAAGGGAGTGTAAGTGAACAAGAGACATATGCAATTGCATCAAAGGATGAATAAAATTCATCTTTTGCTTGCAGTGAGTTTCATATTCTCTTCTTCACACCAGGATATCAATGTCCCAGTGCTGAGGAGTAGAGACTGTGTGGAGGAGTATTTGTACAAGTACTGAGAATAATAAAAAAAAAATGAAAAATTCTGTTTTTGTGTAACTGGGGAAAAAGAACCCAAACCACAAATCATTAGAAAGGGAGAGGGACTCCGTTCCTTAGACAGAGACCTCTTAAGAAACTGAGTGAGGACAGCGCTACTTCCTTTTCCTCTTCCGTGCTGTGTCTCTAGGGACAGGCAGCAGCTCCTGCACCCTCCTGCCAAGCAGGAATTACTAGTTTGACATTCGGGGTCTTGCTCTGGCCTGCTGGGTGAATGATTATACAGCTTTTGCCACATCCAGGGTGCGTGAAGCAGATGTTTTGTTTGTTGCCTGCACAGCTGTTTTGCAGCATGCCTCCATAGTGCCAGAGAGCAGCCAGGACATGCAGTGGGAGCATACAGTGTTGTGACTTTCTCCACAAGGTCTCCTTCATCCCCTTAGTCTTAACTGCAGCTTTTACTGATTCTTGACTCTGGAAAAAAAGAAAAAAAGAAACAATCCCTATGTGAGGCGACACTTATTTGCATTTCTGCTCTTCTTGATGGGCCTGACACCTGAAGGGCAGCATGTTCCAAGATGGGCGTTTCACACTGAAAATCATGCTAAATCAGGACAATTTACGTGGATTTACTGGAAATCCCAGGAAAATGAGCATGTTGTTTATCTGCTGGCTGTTTACAACATAAAGTGAACGGCTGCTAAAGCACAAGGCCTTCCTGTGGGAGGCCGGGCTGTGAGGTGTGGTGAGCCCTGGTGCTGCTGGCTGTGGGGGTCTCTTCCTGCCCAGCCCATGGCAGTGCTGCAGTGGGGTGGGAAGGGGTGAGCTCAGTGATCCTGCCTCATTCCCTTCCCCAGGGGCCGTTGTGAGGAGATGGAGGAGGTGAGCTGTGTGCCCCTGGGAGGGGAGAGTCGGACCTGGGCAGGGTTTCTCCAGGGTGCGTGAGGAACTTCTTGTTGTTTGGTGCTCAGCTGGGCTCCAGTGTGGCGGCTGCAGCTTTCAGGAGGTGAAATGAGGAGGGCCCCGGCCTATTGCTTGTATTTGCAACTTTTTCCTCAAAATTAGGTGTCTTACAAGCTTATGAGAAGAAAGTATGATTTTATTATGCTAAGTTGTTTTTTTTATTAAGCATTTTGGTCCTGATTTGTTGGTTGATTCTCAAAGGCTACTTGGCAGTGGCTTATGCATAAAAATGTGTATGTAGTTACATATGTCAGTACATATGGGCATAAAGACACCTTCTCACCATCATGGGAAAGTTCCCAATGTCTGTATGTTAGCACTAGCTAATTTTCTAAATCTTCAGTGTAGCCACCTTATATATTTGGAAAATGCCTGTGTGTGAAGGATACAAGGTGCCAGCTGCACTGTGATCTAGGGAGAGGAAATCCTGCCCTCCCTCTTCCTCCTCTTCCCCAAGCAGTAACATGGTTCACCTATGCCTCATTTTCCTTTGAAAGCCAGAACTTGTGCTTCTTTCTTGAGCCAGTGCCCAGTGTTCATCATTGCCCTTGAGGTGGTAGCCAGGGGACTCCTGGTCTCAGCCTGCTGTCACCTAGCAAGGGACTGTCATGGATGCTCCTGGAAGTGCATTCAGGAAGAAAGACTGCCCCTTGGTAAGTCTTCCGTGCTGCCTGCCTTATCTAGGGGCCTGTCTTTTTTAGCCTCTGCCTCTCTGTTTAATTGCCTGGTGTGGATGGCATGTCTGCAGGCCTCGATCTCCTAAACTCCTCTGGAGTTCTTCTGGAATCCTTTTTAAAAAGGTCCCTCTTAAAATTTGTCTTGCTCTTTGTTTGATGTTGAATATGGACTATGAGTGCTTTACAGGCTTATTCTGGCTGCTCAGAGTTCCCCCTGACTGTAGAAAGAAAGAGGGCCTGCTTATAGATGTAGGAAGGCTTGATTTGTGCTGCTTATTGATGGAAGGAGAATTTTCAAAGATTTATCTTATTGCCTGTTCTTGGAGGATTAATAATGATCAGGTTAGGGAGCAGGGTTTATCCCTGTATGATGTTGCTCAAACAGGGAGCCCCACTGCAGTGGCAGATGTAGGATTAAGAAAGAAGGCAGGGTACACCTTCTTGATGTTTATTTCTAAGAGTGTCATCTCTTGTCTCTGGCATGTTAGTACAGTTGTGTACTAACACACCAGAGACAAGAGGACACTGCAAAGTTCTGAAGTGTTCGTTTAAGTTACTTCAAGTACAAAAGTCTGGAATTTTCCATAATATTGAGGTTTGCATATCCTATCCTTTAAAAGCCTAGGGTAAGAATTTGGCCTACCTAATTGTTATGAGATTAAAGTAATAAATACTTGCAGTCTTTGCAAAAAGTAATAAATACTTGGAGTCTTTGCAAGTAATGACCAGCCAATGCCTGCTCTTTATAGCTTTTCCCAATAGATGGCACTGTGGTCCCACAGAGCAAAAGAGACGAAAGCAAAACATTCCACGACGTCCTAAAAATAGAAACCACTTGCTGAATGCTCTGTTGTGCACTGTAGAGAACAATAGGCCAAAATTTCAAAGATTGCTTAGAAAACAAAGTCCTCGGGAGGTATAGATACATTTTAGTTTTGTTTTGGGTTCCACCACCACCTTTGTCCTTTGTACGTAACATCTTGAGGAGCTTTCTGAAATTAAAGTCTATTGATCTGTTGTGTTTGTAGTAACAGAGGTGAATGGGGTGTATCATGATTTTTTAAGTCTCTATGAATTCAGTCCTGTGTCAAAGTTGCAGGCCTGAGTTAGATTCTCTTAAACAAATTCTTTGCGGAATAGCTGGTGTTAGAGGTTTTCATGCAGGACTGCCTCAAGTCCAGGTGGCTGCATCCCTCTGTGGAGGAGAGGCTGTGGAGGTGTTGGGCTTGGAAACAGAAACTGGGAGGAGAGGAATGAAGTTTAGGTGCTTGCAAACTGTGTGGAAGAACTCTTAAACCAAATAGAAATACTCTGCTTTTGTGGAGGAAAGATAAAGTAAGGGTGGTGAGAAAAGGAAAAAAAAAAAGTGAAAGCCTCCTTGGGGAAGAGAAGGGCTGAAAGTTGAGGGGGACAATGGGGCTGGTGCAGGCCGGTTGAAGGTGGAGGAGAAGAACTTGTAAGAGGAGTAGAAAAGCAAGCTCACAAAGAGAAAAACTTAATGGTCTCTGAAGCTGATGGGGGGGATGCTACAAGGAGAGAACAAGAATAAAAGGGTATAGACACAAAGAAGGAGAAAACAAGGAGGAGTCAGATAGGAGAACATAGGTAAGGAAGTTCTTAAAAAGATTTTTTAAAAAATCCTCCTGTCTGGCTATAGCTACATGAGTGTGCTGCCTAGGGCAGTGAAAAACAAGTGAGTAAGTGTTAGGTAGTCAAGCCAAGCTAAGATGGAGTTGCTGTAGAAAGCAAATTGGCCTGTCCGTTTTGCTTGAGCAAACAGAGAACTCAAGAGGCAGGTTTTTCTTCTCTGTGTGTTTTGAGTGGTTACTTTAGTGTGGCAATATGAGAGACCTCTTGGTCTCTCTAGGGTTTGAAGCTGGTGTTGGGAGGGTTAGAGAGCTCAGCTTTCTGGTTTGGAAAAGGAAGGAAATAGACAATCAGTCATGGATTTTGTGCCCATTTAATTTTCTTGCTTATGCTGAGTTTGCTGTGTTAGGCTCTGCTTTTAAGGTGGAAAAAGACTCTTGGTTTCTTCAAATAATTTTGGTGCAGCCTAAATATTTGAAACCTTGGAGAAGTCTCAAAATACAGCAAAACAAACTAACCAAACCCAGAGGAAGAACAAGCTGGGGAAGTGGCTGAAATGGAAGGGGGTAGTCAGAGAGTCTGTAACTACAAATTTTGGGGAAAGGGATGCTCCCTTGGAGTAGGCATTTGAGCTTGTACAGGCTCCTTTACTTCAGAGTTCTTTATACATGGGATAGCAGATTCATGGCAGCGTGAAGAAATACTTCTGGAAGTTTAACTATATATATAATAAAATATACATAGGAAGATTGTGGAAGAGGATAAAGCAATAATTTTAAAACCTGTCTTTTGATAATTTGGTGGAAAAATTTTAAGAGGCAATTGTGCTGTAGGTCATGTGGCTGCATGGTGTAACTTGGATTGTTTACCAGTTCTGTGAAGAGAAGCTGTCAGTCAATAAACACAAGCATTCAAAATCAGTTGTGAGGTCTCAAAGTCAGTTAACTTCACTGCTTGCATTTATTTTCCATTTATCCTACCCACTGAGATGGGGATGAGAATTGATTAACTATACATCTTAATTTTAGGCAGCATTTATATGCTTTGTAAGGAAGGTATACTTCTGTCTTTAAGGAAAGACATATCATACCTGTGCCAGCACATTCAAAAAAACATTTAATATTGAAAAGCTGTTAACAATACAAGTCTATGTAGCTTTGTCAGTGAGCTGCCTCACTTTTTTTTTTTTTTTCCCCTACATTGTTGTGTCACTTGACAGAAAATGTATCTGTCTCAGGGCTTAGGGGAATTTTGTAGGGAAATGATGCTGGATTTGGGGACACATTTGAGGGTGTCTGTTTTAAGGGCCTAGATCCAGGTTTGGGAAGTCAATATCTTTCATGCTCTAGGCCACTCTGCCTTCCTCTCTCTCCTGACCTTGCTTCTGCCCCACCTTCCTCCTCACAGGAGGGACTCAACCTCAAAAGCTAAAGGGTTGCCTTGAAACTGGCACTGGTTTAGGGAAGGTGAGAAACATCCCTTCAGATGCTTCCCTCCCCATACTCCCAACTGCCTCCTGAGGGGTTAAACTGATCTCCCACTTCGGTCAAGTGCTCTAAGGGGTCTCCATTGTGACAGGAGGTCCACCCACACCTCTTGCTTTGTCTCAACACAGCTGTGACTGTGTTCCTGTAAATCCCTGGGGAGTGGCAGGAAGTGCTGCGCTTCCTGGGGTGCCTCAGGTGGCTGTCAGTGGTTGCAGCTTGGGCCAGCTCAGTGGCCCTGAGCCACTGTAACCTAGCTAAAAAATACTGCTTTTTATTATGATAAAGGAAATGCTTGGTTATGCTACTATTTCTCAATTTCTTAATACGTAGTATCTTTGAAAATCCTTTTTTTTTTTTTTTTTTTTTTTTCTGGAATTGGAGACTTTTGCTTCATTGTGGGTACTAGGAGTGCTCTTGTGTATTACTGCGTTTGAGGGCAAATACCTTTCATAGAGAACTAGGGTAATTGTCTGTGGGTTCCTAATAACTGCAGCCCTTTGACAGAATTCTTGTAACACTTGGACAAGGTTTTAGAGCTGTTTAGGGATGCCTGCCTGATGTTGGTGTTTGCCTGCCTGATTCTAAGCATCTGGGTGTTGTAAATGATATCTAGCAAACAGACCTCTTATTGCAAATGTAATGTATTTGAAGTGTTCTTGGAGGAATAACCTCTGTCATCTGAATGCTTCCAAAAGTGGAAGCCAACCTGTCAATGAATCAAGACTGAAGTGACTGTTTTTTAAATGTAGTATTAATGTATCATAGAGTGGGTGCATTTTCACCGAGTTCTGTGAATTTGCTTCGTATTCCATAAGAGGATAAAGTTTGGCCCAGAGTAATGGGAAGCTTATGTCTGGCTACAAGGAAACCAGGAAATTTATGGGGCTTTAAAGTATGACCCACTGCAATATTCAGTATGTGTGATTTTTGGCATGATTCAGCAGTAAATACTAGTTGAAAACAGAAGCACAAATTATAGGGTAAATAATTCAGACCAAAAAGAGGCCTGCTTGTGCATACATGGTAAAGGAAATGGAAGTACAACCGCAAAATACAATTGCTGGGAAGAACACCAGCAGTTTGGAATGGCCAGTGCTGAAACTGTGG
The DNA here is from genome assembly GCA_027886175.1 of Phylloscopus collybita. Lineage (NCBI taxonomy): Eukaryota > Metazoa > Chordata > Aves > Passeriformes > Phylloscopidae > Phylloscopus > Phylloscopus collybita. The sequence goes on along the minus strand of JAJNNQ010000013.1, from coordinate 5,081,530 downwards.
AAATGATCTTCCTGGATGACACCTGAAGTGAGAGGGGCATAATGATCTCCTTTGTATGTATTTGTGTACACTGACCAGTGAATCGTGTGAGGCTGCTGCATTTGGCAGTCGTCGTTTTGGAGAGGACTTTCTGTTCTGTGGCCGCTGGGTGGGAGGATATAATGGGCACAATGCTCCTTTGGTCCTTCATCTAATAAATATCTGTGACTTGACTTTTAAAAGCTTTCTTCTTGCCTTTTTTTTTTTTTTTTTTTTTTTTTTTTTTTTTTTTTTTTTTTTCTTTGTCATTGGTAGAGGCATCATGCACGGGAAGAAGACAATTTTGTGCTAATTTTTTTTCCTGAGCTTTCCGTTTGCATTTTATTTATTATCTAAGTAACTTTGGCTGCTGATACAAAGCAGTGCTTGGTACATAGAGAGCCACCCAAGCAATACTCCTATGTGCCATTTGATAACATTTTTACCTTCTGGTAAAAAAACCTCAAAAAAACAAAAAAACAAGAGTATCCAAAGTAGTTTTAACAGATGTGTATGGCTGGCACTGTGGAAGAGTGATTTGGCTTCCATTTGCTTCATTTGGAACAAGGAGCACCATGTCCCTTCCACAAGTGGGATGTAAATGAAGGCAAATAGAATGAACCATTAGCACGGTAAATTCTTTGCTTGGACGTCTTTTAATTGTTCTTAGAGCATAGATTGCCTTGACTTGGCTTGTTGTATACCAGACTTTTCAGAACTGGGATGGGGTATTACTGGTGTGTGACCTGTGGAGCCAGGACCTAAAGAAAACAGCCGGCAGCACTCATGAGATGTGACCCATGGTGAGCTGTTGCATCCAGATCACTTCCTTGTGTAGTGTTATAATTGGAAAACTACAGTTCTTTGATGTCTCCAGTGAATGCTGATTTGAAACACACATTGGACTGTATTTAATTTTTATATGGGGTATTTCTACTAATTAAGTTGTTTGTTTTCTTAGGAAGCTCATCCATGGGATAATGGGGTGAAAATTCCTGTAACTTACTCCATTAAATGACCGCTGGACAATATTAGAAATTGGGGTTTAAGGGTCAGTTCAGAAAGTAACTTAGACCAGAAGTTTCCAATAACAGTTGTGGCTTGGATGCAGTTGAAATAAGAACAACACAGCTAAATTCAATTGTACTTGCATTGGATAAGTAATAATCTCAGAGAAGATGTGAACAATAGGCATTGGAGACTAACAAGTCATATCCTGAAAGAAAATTGTAACTGATACAGACAAAGTGGGGAAAAAACTGCTAGTGATTACTAACTATGAAAAGTGCTGGTCTTAGCTGTCTCACTCAATAAATAATCCTGCAGGGGTATTAGCAGCATTAGTAGTAGCAGCATTTGGCCATCTGGCTTGGCTTCTGTGGGAGGTTTAAAAAAATAAAATACCACTGTTAGTGGAACTGCATCCATTGAAATCATAGGAGAACTTGGCCCTGCCTTTTCATGTTCCCATTCATTGTGTGCTCTTCATCCTGTGCTTGGATCTCATGTGATCATTTGATTCTGCAGATATTTTCTTGATGTTCATGGACCACACCAATGGTCTGTGAAGTCCTGGCTAGTGGTCAGTTCAAGTTACCATGCATCAGTCTAACTGTGGTGGTGGTTTGCAGGAAACCTTGAGGTGACTTCAGACCTACAAACTTTGTCCTGTAGTATTGGTGGCTGCAGCTTTGAGCTCGTGTTGCCCATTTCACTGTGCACAAAAAAATAAAGCGCTGTTTCTGCCTCTTGTGTAATCAAATCTACTGACTTTACTGTTCCTTGGCTTGGAATTGTAAACATGAGCGTTGATGTGGCAAAAATGCCTCTTGCTCATTCTTTGCTGAGTGGGTATTTATGAACTGCTCTGACTAAATGAGTCTTTGCTGTAGCTCAGTGTCCCTGTGACTGTTTCCCACGCCTGCTGTTTTTGTGTCTTGTTTTACTGATAAGCTCTTCTCATCTTGTGTCTGTTAAACGATGTAAACATTCACAAGTTATCAACTAAAGTGTAAAATGCCAGCTTACTGCATCTCATCTTTTTGAGTGACATTTTTTTCTTAAAATTTCACTTTCTTCATCTTGTAAGAAAATGAACCTAAGGATGGATGTTTAAATCTCTGAGCAAAGGCTCTTTTGCCTCTTCTTAGTGCTACTGCTAGAACTAAAACTGTCTTGAAATATGTGGTTGAAAGTATTCCTTGGTGTGTGATTTATACCATAATCAAACTGACAGACATCAATGGAGCACTTACAAGTTTATGCTTGGAATTAAGTCCAGTAAAATGGTTCTGGAATCTCCTGGTAATTTCCTTTTATCAATGTAAGTGATGCAGTATGAATCCATTATAATTACTGTGGAGCTGCACCAAATTAGATGGTATGATTGAGGCTTGAATTTTTCCAGTGGATGTTTTGAAGAAATGAGAGATAGTAACAAAGAGGGAGGCTGTGTAGCATTCATCATTTGATGAGTTTGTCCTCCTGTGCACAGAAGAGATCTATTTCTTCTCTACAGTGTTCTCCATTAGATTTCTTACAATCTGTTCAAAGTGATTATGAACTACTATTGTCATTGAGTAATGATATGTTGTAATTCTGTTCTTGCTTCAGTGCAAGGCATGGACAAATCAGGTTTGTTACTGTTAAGCATCTGTATCTGGTAAATCCAGGGATGACAGACAGAACTCAGTGCAGTGGCTCCCACGCTTGATTTGTCTACACTGAGAGAAATTGAGGTCTGTGGCCACTCAGCTAAGCAGAGTTATTTCAGATTTATACTGGTGAAATGGAAAAAAAATATCTGGCATGCACTTTAAAGAGTTTATCCTGGTGCAACACTTTGTCTCACTTATCTGAGACATGCTAATCAAGCAGCAGAGCACAGAACATGAATGTCAGACTGCTTCATGGGTAGTGGTTGTGCACGACAGCCTGGGCCATGGGAGAGCTCTGAATGCCCACCTGAATTTAGTTACTACGGTTAACAATAGGTCACAGTGAAAATGACATTGTGATACTTTGACACCAGTTCTGAGGTATTTATTTTTCCTCTTTAGTGACTTCTGCTATGTGAAAAACTTTGATGTGGTCCACAGCTGAAAAATCTTGTCTCTCAGCAAATGAGATGAGTTTATGCAGTTACAACAAGGTTGTATCCATCACTTGGAAAGGAAAAAATTTTATTCCATGACTAGATATGGAGAAATAAAAAAGCAAGGAAAAATGTGGACTTGGAGTTTCCTAAAAAGTCAGCAACCTCTGAGTGCAGTCCTGGAACACCATCCCAGTCTCCTGGAGGAAAAGGTATCCACCCTGATGTGCAGCTTTGCCTTGTGCATAGCTAAGGGAAGCTGCAAGCTTGGATGTCCTGTTCCAGATTTATCACTAGTAATGAAACATTACTTTTGGGGCCTGCTGTGGACATAGAACCTTCTGCAAGGCTGTGGTGCAGCTCTGCAGACAACAAATGGAAACAGCGATTATTACCAAGAGTTGGGTGGCCATCCCATTTGAGGGAAATACAGATTCTGTACTTGAATACAGTTGAAATTTTATCTGTAGGCACAAATCCCAAAGTATTGGTTGCTCATCCTCAAATTTCTCAGACTAAACGTTTGTAAGTAGCTGCTCTGAGTGCTCAAAAGCCTGCACCTCAATTAGAACATTAGGACAAGTAACTTTCAGCAGATGGCAGCATTGCACTCTGTAACTTAATTTTTCCGTCAGTGGTTTTGCAACTCCTGACTCCTTGGGCTGGTTAGAGCCTGCTGGCTAAGTAGCAATCCAGACCCACTTCTAAAATATTTTGAAATGCAGGTCTTAGTAGATTATGATAATTGGGTATTGTTTCAGACTTGTGAGTTTCGTATGGAAAATACCTCTGTGCTGCATAAGAAAATGTGCTAAAAACCAATGCGAGTACACCTAAATCTCTTCTGTTAGCTCTCTGCTTTGAGACAGAGGAAGGCTGTTTGATAAAAGTGTTCTTCTTTGAACAAAACTACTAGCAAATCCCTTAAAGATGTTAAGAGTTCAAAGTGGAACCATGACTGAGGAGCTTGTACTACTTCCTACTTCCTCCCTATAGTTCTTAGAAGTACAACATGCTCCCATGCTTTATTTAGAAAAAAAAATGCTGACTTGTCCTAATGCTTTTTGTACTATACCTTTTAAACACCATGCAGCCTGATACCAGAGTCCATCCTAGGCAGACATAAAAGCGAACATACCCTTGTTAGAAGTTACCAATTCTGACTGTGCCCAAAGGTTCAGATGCAATAGTTAATTTCTATTTGTGATTACTCAGTTAAGAATATTGCTTTGAATACAAAGTGTGTGTTTGATTGTACATTCAGTCTGGTTGGTTGGAGAGGTTCTTCCCACCTTCACTGTTGATTCATCAGAGTTCCAGGGAGACTGTGGAGGAAATGAAAGCTGTTCCTGCTACAAATGAAAAGGGCTGTATGCAGAGGCCTCTTCAGAGAAAACCCTTCTACTTCCAGATAGTTATCTCTCTGTGATGTACTACTCTATACATAATCCTAAAATGCATAAGGGATTTGTTCTGTGTGTGTATTCTCTTAGGGAGAATATAGTGCTGTTCTTAGGTTTGGCACAAGATGCAGTTTGAGTGCTGTACTGCAACCAGCTAGCACTGATGTAAATGGCATCACACAAACACAAAGCTGTAATAAATAGAAACTAGGTCAGCCATTGCAGCCCTTCAGAAAGAGATTAAAAAACATTCTTCTCTTGCCATCTAAACTTGTAGTTTGTTGGGTGGAAACAAGTATATTGATATCAATGAAGTTAGTGGTCTCTTTGGGAAGCTTTATGCACCTACTTCAGAGTTCGGTTCCAGGGTAAATTAAGGAACCTTCAGACTTTCTCCTTTCCTTTTTCCCTTGTAGAAAAAAATAATACTATATGTAAGCAGAAATTCAGACTAATTAATTTGGGTTACACTCCAATACTGTTCTGCCTTTTGTCATACAAGTGAACCACAATGGAAATTTTGACTTATTCTGGGGTTTTTTTTTAGTCAAATTAGAATACTGCATGTACCAGAGCAGTTTGCCACGATGAATGGTTTCTCTATTAGGTGCTGTCTGGATGTGGCTAGCTTAGTATTTTGGAAGAAATTAAGTATATGCCAATCTCACTTTTATGGGAGAATTTCAGGAAGCATCACATCATGGGAACTGGTATTTTGTAGTTAGAGGGGTCCTCATTCCAGTCACATCCTCAGAGGATGATCTGGTGGTCGGAGTTGGTCGGTGGCTTTTCCCCTCAAACAGCATGGAGGCATGAGCGAACATAGCTTGTGTGTTGTGGAGTAGGAATATATGGCAGTGGACTTTTTCACGAAGCTGGATTCCTGTTGCAACTTGAGCCAAGTAGTAAGACTTGAAACTAGTTTCCTGTCTTCATTTTTTGGTTAAACAGAGTTTGCATAAGCCTGTTTAAAACAAAAAGCAAAACCAAACAAAACAAAAAGTTGGTTAATATTGCAGGAGGAAGTTCTTTGAAAATATTAGTAAATGTAATATTTTATCCTTAAGGCTGCATTGAGAGACTGGGACTCACTGCCATCTGTGCATACACTGTGAAAGAGTATCACTGAGTGTCTTCCATCTTGGTCACATTTTAAAGCTGTGGTGTGAAGATTTGGGATACTCTGAGTCATACATTACTTTCTGATCCCTACAGTTAAAGGGATAGGTTTTTTGTGTTCTCATGCAAGGGAGCAATGTGTTCTTCGTAGAAAGCAGTCAGGATTGTATCTCTGGTGTAGTAACATCCCCCTCCACCAGAACAGGGAGGGAAGGGAAGCTCTCCATGGCCCTTCCAAAGGTCTAAGCCAAATAAATGTCAGGAGGTTTTGATCTTGGAATTAAATCACTCCATCCATCTCCCTTGTCTCTTTGGGTATTAAATTTGTGCGATAAGTCACTCATTCTAAGACAGCCTTCACAGGTCACTTCAGAGTGTTGCATAATATTTTTTTTTTATGAGACACAAGGCTTCTTAAACAAAAGGCAACAAAAAACCCCAAACAAAATCAGAAACCCATCTAGCCACAGAAGTGAGGTCTCGCTTTCACTGATTTGTCCTTCCAGCTACATGTACTGTCTTCCTTTGAGCAGTTCTGGGGAAGGCAGCTGCTTTGGATGGCTCCTGCTCCTGCAATTTTATCTGTGAGAATGTCTTTCACTCTGGTCTTTCAGACCTTTTGTATCAGGAAGAGCTGCACCACAACAAAAATAATGGTGCATTTATTTTTGTTGTCACTTCAATAATGCTATAGGGTGTATCCTGAATTTGAGATAAAAGCTTAAAGATGAAAATAGTCATTTTCATCTGTTCTTACCTCTGCTTTTTCAGCACTAATTATTTATATTTTCATATTTTAAGGAAATACTGGGTTTTCTGACTCTGGTCTTATAGAACATATTATAAACAGCTAAAATGATCTTGTTTATCTTTGAGATCCTGAGAAACACTTTGTAAATGGGTAGGATATGTTGAAGTTAATGTGGCTGATGTAGTAATCAGGGACTGTTCCAGGTGATTCAGAGGTTACTTACCATACCATAGTGAAAGTTCTGGGAGTGTAACTGAATGTGGAACATGAGTTCTGTGTTGAACACTCGGCATTCAGGGGTTATTATGCAGTTAGAACATCAGGAGATCCCATCAGCTTCCTCCTTAATATTTGTAATGAATTAATTTGTGGTTTTGGTGGGCTTTTTAGTAGCAAATAAGCTTGCAGTTTTTTAGGTAAAAAATTTGATCTTTGTTTGCCAAATATTCTATTTCTGAGTTGATTATGTCATTCTTGTCTACATTTCCTGAATACAAAGTAAGCGTTGCTCACTTACATGTCCAAGAAAACAGAATAAAAGATGTTTTTTCATATGTTACAGCTCTGTGATAATTATTTGCATATTGTGTATATTTTAGAAGCAACCTATTCAAATAGCTATGTAAACCATTCAGAAACACTCCTTTAGGCTCTGCTTGCTTTTATAGTGCAGATTATTTAGGAATTGTTTCTTTTTAAAGGATTAACATCTTTAAGAATGTGCTTTCTAAAGAATTGCTTTTGTTTTCAAAGTGGGACAAAGTTGACTGGCAGACCGGCTTTCAAAGCATCTCAGTTCTGCTGTACTTTGGAACTTGCCTAAAGAAATTATTTCCTGACCCGTACAGCCAACATTTCTTCAAAATAAGACTTTTCATAGCCTGCTAGGAAAACTCTCTGCAGTGTTTGGAAAAAGGAGAGAGCTTTATATCTGCTAAAACAGAGAACTGGGCTGGTAACTTTAAATATTATTAACATGTTGAAATTGGACAAATAGCTTCACAAAGCTCTAAATGTGTTTTATCTTTCCAGAAAAAGTAAATTATGGCATTCTGTGAAAATTTTTGTTGTTGTGTGTTGGTGTGCTGGTTTTGACTAGGGTAGAGCTAATTTTCCCCACAGTGGCTAGTAAAGGGCTATGCCATGTTTTGGAAAAAAAAATACCATTTTAATTAACTTAACAAAAAAAAAAAGTTTTGGAAGAACGAAACAGTTTTTTACAAAATGTGTTTAATGCCATGAGGAGGAAAGACAAGGTTTGTGGGCAAAGGTTATGCCTCACTAGTTGGGTTGGTAGAGCTGGTAGGAGCAGCCAAGCTTTGAGGTGCACCTGGATGTGCGCGGGAAGTGTTGGGCTGCTGAGCTAAAGGGGAAGGTGATCAGGCTGTCTCCTGTCTCTGGAGCAGAAATGACCCTTGAGACAAGGGGTGCTACTGAGGAGGGATCTCTTCTGGTGTGGAAAGGTGTTCCTTTCCACGTGGAGAGGTGTGCAGCTTCTTTTTGTGGCTGGAGGGGAAGGCTGGAAAGCTGGGGAGACATTGCTGCACCTTTTTCAAGGGGTGGTGTAGTATCCAGTCCAGCTGAGACTTTCACTTTCCAAGATTACTGCTTAGTGGAACAGCATGAAGTTGTGATGTAATATATTATATGAAGCAGTGTTATTTATTTATTACAGAATGAGGAAATCTAAAGGTTTTTAAAAACATCTGTATTCCACTCAGGTTTGATGGAATTGAGGAAATTACTGATCCTGTTTCATCAGCGGCAAGAAAACGTAGTAATCACTGATGGAAGGGTCTGGTTGGGACTCTGGCCCTGTGTACAGAAATGATTTCTGTTTCACCCTCAATGAGAGATGAAGCAAAGGAGTGTTTCATTTTTCAAACAGGACAAATGATAACCACGTGGAAAGGATCAAGCTTCAAGTGTTAACATTCAGCTAAAACTGTAGGTCAGGCTTTTTTCTCTGGTCCTTCTTATCTGCAGACATTTTCTGTTTGTTTGCTGTTCTAGCTCTCTGCTGTAACCTCCCACAAATATTTCACAGATCTAGCTTATAGCATCCCTTCAAAATAAAGACATAATATTCCTTTCTTGCTGATAAGGAGGGGACAAAAAGCAAAGGGATCTTTGTTTCTTTGGAGTCAGGTATTTAACTCCTGACATATTAAACTCCTCTTGGTAAGAACAGAGCAAGAGTAAACCACAGTATTTGCTTTAATGATTTTTTTTTTCTTATTACAGTTCAAAAGTCCTTCAGTTTTGTTATGCTGCAGCCTGCAGTTGAATGTAAATGTTGCAGTGGGAATAAGAATAACAAAAGTGATACTTATTATTCTAGAAACATAGGTTTTTAAAGTTGTTTTTGGACAACTGCTTGCATCTTCTGGAAGATCCTGGTTACCAACAGGAAAGCATCTTTATGACAGAGACTCAGCTTCTAAATGAGAAAATGGAGCACTCTGTTGTCCCAGTTGTGTAGTATGAAAGCAGGAAGTATGTATTTAAAGTGAATTACTCTGGAATTTGTTTGGGCCTGTACTTTTAAGTGATGTTTTTAGACTATTTGTTTTAAAATCTTAATAAAGCAACATGTCTCATATCTAAATTCAGGCAATCTGAAACTCATTTCATTAGGACTCTAGAAATATGAGGCAATGCCTACACTGTTATTCTTGCAGGATATGGGAAATCAAAAGCTTATCTTAACAGTGAGATTGGAAATTGGGATAGTAAATTTCTAATATTAGATAATACTGTGTGGCTGATTTTTCTTTTTTATTTCTTCTTTCCCTCCATTCTGGAATTGCATCAGAGTAAATAATAGTATATAGAACTATTTTTTTTTTACTCTATTATTTTATTTCATTTTATTACTTTTATTTTTATTACTGTACTACTTTCAACCCTCATTGCAATTCAAGCCTTTATTCCTTTCGCATTGAAATTTTAAGCCGTGGCCATCTGATTTCTGGGGTTGGACCAATTTTACCCTTCCCTTCAACTGGAAACAATAAAACCCCTCCATAAACCTAAAAGAATATTTCCCCTGAAAAACAAAAGGGCATTATGCCACCCCTATCCCTGTCTTGTTTAACTCTGGCATTTAGTAATTCAGAAGGGGACCAAGGAGAAGTGCTACTGTGGAAAGACACGCAGATCCGAAGACCTAATGAATCCTGTGGCTGCACGCATCTGCAGAGCTAAGGGCTTCTCAGAAATAGGAGGAGAGACTCTCTTGTGTTTATTAGACCTGGCAGATTCAGCTGACCTTCAGAGAAGCTGTGGATTTGTTCTGTTCTGTGTGTTCACTCCTCTCCCTGCAGAAATCAAAGTGGACACAACGATTGCTGTGTAATTCCTGCATTTGCCACTGGCCTCTGCTGCAGATGGGGGAACATATATGGGGCTTAGCCTTCTTTTTCACTTCACCATATGGCTTCAGGAAGAAAATTAGATCTTCATATTTGACTGGTATTATTGTTATTCTTTATCCCCCTCAACAGAATGAAAGCAATTCAGGCATTTTCTTGTTTAAAGTTAGTGTTTTTTCCTTCCTCTAGCAGAAAAAATAAAACAGCAGCGAGCCCTTTTTATACTGTCATTATATCTAGTGTTTGTGTTAAATCATGTGTCCTGCTACCTGGTGCACACTGGTCTTAAACCATGCACTTTATGTGTGCTTGCCTTGGTTTTGGGTTTTGTTTTCTTTGTCATCCAGTTCAGGTATACCGATATATAGTTTGAAAATTCAGAAAGATTCTAAAATTCTATCATACTAATTAAATCTAATCTAACTCAGTGGGGGTGCAATGCATATATAAATCCATATAGATTTTTCTTGTGTGTGAATGAGTGAGTCATCTTAGCAAATATCAGAATCCAACTGGAAAGTGGAACCTGCCATTACACAGGTTAATTATTCTCAGTAATCCATAGTAAAGCTGTGGTAAATCTAATGGTTGCTCACCTATTCTTTGGGCAGTGGTTTAATTGCAAGGTTTACTGCTCTGCAATATTTAGTTTTATGTTGAGTTTTCATCAGTGTAAAAAGCTCTTAAATACCTAATAAATCATGATTTGAGGTAATGGTCTATCCAAAAGATTAGAATTCTCTGAGAACTGATAACCATTTATTTGACACTATCTTGTGCACACTAGGAAGATAATCTTTCAAAGGTCAGTTATCCCCTGGCAGAGGAGTTTGTAAGGTATTAAAATAGGCTAACATAAGCCAGAGCTGGCAGTGATTTAGACTTGTGGTAGGTAATATTTATGAGAGTTCACAAATGTCTAAGCAACCCTGCCAACTTATTACTTATCCTTTCAGTTTTTACAAAATTAAAGTTGTTTCTTCAATATGCTGGCATTTATGGTAAATACTGAAATGTTCATTTCTGTTTATTTTTACAGAAGGCAATTTCTCTGGCTTCTATGAGAGAGTGATCATGATGGGATTAGAGTTTCTTTTCCAAATTGTTTTCTTTCTTCAATCCTCTAGATACAATTACAGGATGTCCTGGTTTTCAGTCTTTTGGTTCCCCCCTCTTCCCCTTTCCTCATATGACTCCAAGGAAAACTTATTTTTGCCCTTCTGTTTCATGGTAATACCAATACTGTACTGTCTTTATGGCTAATATCTTTTCAGCAATGAGCCTAGTGATGTCTAAATCGAAATTCATGGAAAATTCTGCTGGAAAGCCTGAGAAAGGTCATGTTTTTAGTTTCTGCATCCATTGGAGTTATTCTGTGGAAAGCTCGGCAGAGCATCTAAGCAGCTGCTTTACTGAGAAGAAATAGAGGCCCTAGGATGTTGGCCTTGCTAATAACAGTGTTTTCTTTATTTCCCTTAGCTATTAATTTGGATTTCATAAATGCTGCAATTTAATGGTTCTATGTTGAAGGCCTAAGGATTGGCAAGAACTTCCCCATACTGGCTTTGTGCCTCAATCCCCAGTCTTCCTACAAAACTGGTTTCCTTGTATTTTCTGTTTCAACAGCAAGTGTATCACTCTGATGCTGTGCTGGTGGGTCAGGGACTTGCCAGGCAGATCCTCTTGAGAGAGACCCAGCAGCAGGGCTGAATGTATCTGGTGACATTCTCAGCACCAGCTGGCTGCCGATGCTGCTCCTTTGGGCTGTGTTGTGTTCCCTCTTGGTGCCCAGGGCTGTGCCCCAGTCACAGGGCAGGGACACACCTGGTGCAAGTCACATCCACATACATAAGGTGCTTGCAAGGGAAGGTGCTTCTCAAATACAAGAGCACTGAAATCTCAACATTTGTAGAAGTCAGGGGTGTTCTGAGTAGTCAACAATATCTACATCTGAAAAACTTTACTACCAGTTGGAATCTCTGGCACTTCTGTAGTAGTTGTCAATACCTGTCTGCTCTAGTGTTCCGAATATGGATAGCCAGGTGGCTTAAGGAAGGAAACGAGAGTAAAGAAAAAATGTGAGAGACCATTGTGCAGAGTCTGATACTTTGTTTTGATACTCTTAAGGCATTAACACCTCTGTATTTATTAAATACCAAAGTGTGTTTGTAGAAAAATAAAGCATGTAATGGTATGGGAAGGAAAGAGCTCTCTGACTCGGAGTGTTTCTTGCCATGCCAGCTGAGTGTTGGATTCAGTTTCCAGTACTGCTGTACTCTGTCGTTGGGAGGAAATGGAAGTGATGCTCTTTACAGACAACCTGGTCTAACCAAAGCAGAACAAGCTGGTTTAGATTTGAATTTTACTTACCTTCTTTCAAGACATAATGTTTTTGTGGAAACATCCGTATTTGTGGAAAACTGGTGCTCTTTCTCTGGCAAAACCCCAATGACTGTAATGCAGTTATCCAGGAGAAATTATGGACAATGCACTCTTTAACTCAGTCAGACTTACTACTAATCTTGATGGAAAACAGAAGGACAGATAATAAGCCATTTCTTGGCCTGCAATATTATTCTTCTTATCCATTTCAACATAAAGAACTCTTAATTGGAGCAACCAGCTTTGCTATGAGTCAGGAAAATTTACAGTTTTATCTCTCTTTTACCTTAGAAAGTGTTGAAACTTAAGCTTTGCAGTAATTTATGTTACAAGCACCATGTTAGTTTCTTCTGCAATATTTCTCTATATTGGATGCGGACCATAAGAGGAAGCAAAGTAAGGACCAAATATTTTAGCAACTTAGACACAGCATTGCTGCAAGGGAGGCACTGGCTTAAGGTAGCTGGGGGAAGAAACATGAAGTGACATCTTGTCAAAACTGAATGCTCAGATTAAGCCCAGTGTCTGTTCTGATGAAACTGAAAGAAAATTAAATAAATACAGATATTTCTTAATGTTCTAGGCAAAGGGAGAAAACCCAGGAGGCGTTGTTTACTTCTTCATTTACAGTCAATACACATGCAAATGTCTCCTTAATTTTATTTCTGTTATGCAGGAGAGTTATGAGTGGCACTTGAGCTGGATAGGAAATAGTTTTTCACTTAGTGAATTTCACTCAGTGAAATTTTGAATCTGTAAATATTTAAATGTCTTTTGTCTACCTCTCTTACTCCTACATCCTGTTTCAGTTACTGATTTTATCACTTAGCTTTTTAAACTTAAAAGTTGTGTAAATGAGGATTTATTTGAAGATTACAAATCAGTTGCTAGAGTTTTTTTCCCAATTTGATAAGTGAAATTTTTCACATGTAGACTCCCTGGATGAAAACTATTTTATCCTGGTTTCTAATAAATTAGTAGTTTGGAGAAGAAGAGAAAGAACCTTGTATTCATCTTAAACTATTAGATCTAATTTGGGTAGCAGAGAACAGCACTTAGTAGATCTATGAATTACAGGTTTCATTAGGTTCCTTTTTTTTTTCTTCCTCCTTGGCTGTGAAGTTATAATGACAAACACTGTTATTTCCCTTCTCGGCATATGCCACATGCTGCTGGAAAATATGTAACAAAATGTAATGTTAACATTTTCCTGACACTTCTAAAATTAAACAAAACCTTCAGGGAAAGGAAGCTTCATGTTAATTTATGTATTCCTCAGCTTCCAGGCTAGGGAGTGAGGATGGACACCACCCATAGCTACTTCTTCAGCCAAAGTTATTTCTAGTTTACAGGTACAAAGTCAAATCTGATGAGCAGGGGACTTGGACAGTGATTTTTAATATGTGGTGAACATGCATTTGTCTCCATGTATTGATTGTCTTCTCCAGAATTCTTTATTTTTACTGTAATAAGCCTCTCTAATTAGTGTTATAAACTAAAAAGTCTTTATGGTTTGAGTACTCATAAACCCTCAGTTATCATGTTTCACTCTGAGAAATAATGCTGCTGTCTCACTCCTTTGTACCAACTCCTACTTACATGCATTCATTTCAAATGAAATTTCATGTTTTAAGGTGTCGTCTACATTAGCTGAAGACAGACCAGTGCATGAGCAAATTTACCCGGCTCTGTCAGAATGCTGTTAATGAATGTTGCTTCGTAATTTCTTCAGTTGTGAAGATCACCCTTTCTTGTGCTTCAGACACTGATGTGGTGAAGGTCACAAGGTTTTCCGAGGAATTTGTACTTCTCCATAGAACAGAACAAATACATCTTCTCCCTCCACCCCTCCAGTAGCATGTAGCAGCAAGAAAGTAGGCTGTCTTAAGGATTAAGACCATATCCCCTGGAATAGTCAGCCAGTCACCACCATGGAAGAACACAGGAACTTACGGACTTTGAGCAGCCCAGTTTTTTGAAGGACATCTAGATTATACTTCTCTGAAATCTCCTGTTAGCCCAAATGTTCTGTATAAAGAAAAAACTCCATGTTGCACACATTGAGAGCTTGGCACAAAATTCCTTTGTGGATGTGACTATTATGTGCAGTAACATGACATCTGCATTCCCATCCTCTGACTTCAACGCCTCTTTCCTATGATTTCTTTTTTTTTTTTTTTTTTTTTTTTTTTTTTGTGGTAGTCTAAATATACACCGCAGGAAGGTAGGATCTAAAACATTTTTTCGTTCCTCCTGGCCAAACACATTTAGTTTGCTCAAGTCTGCAGAGACAAACAAGGTGATTTGTATCACAAGTGCTATTCCTCCTTCATCTTTTCATCCAAAATAAATTTGGTTTAGGCTGCACGTGTGTTTAGCTCACCGTCCTTTAAGCATTGATTTCTTTGAAGATATAACCGCCAGGTTTTGGGCATTCTTTGTGTAGAAGTCATACCTTGTTGATTAGACATTTAAATCTTCTGTGTTCATAGTGCATGAAGGGAAGGTTTTGCTTGCAAGGTATTTAACATAATGGGATATTTTGTGCTCTAAATTTCAGTTTTTCAGTGAAGACTCACAAGTGAGTTAATGAAGAAGCTAGAAAATATTCAAGAATAGTAAATTATCTCAGAGGAATTACAGAGTGCCACGGCCATCAAACCAATTTTCAAAGTCAACTCTCTTTTGTTTAAGTTGTAATGTGTGTTTCCTCTCCAGCATGCTTTGTTCGAAGTTTAGGGATATATTCTCTTATTGGTGGAATTCTTTCATTAAATTTCTGTTAATGTTTGTAACCCTGGTTCGTGCCTGAGATGTTTTGGTTTTCTGAAATTCTTTTCCCATGGAATTTTCTGTAAACAAGAGATATGTTTTTGTAACTGTAATTTGTTTACATTCTTTCCCTTGAGGGGACTTCTTGGTGTTCCCCTGGTCTGACCAATGTGATTGAAGAGGTTTGTCTTTGTTTCACCAATTGAGTTGGTCTGTGTAGAATGGTATAAAAAGGGAGACACATCCCAAAAATAAAGGAGTCATTTTCAGCCTTCTGGAATTGGAGTCTGTGTTGTGGTGTGCAACAGCGTCAAATGTTAACAGATGTTATGGGGGAATCAGTAGTTCCATGGCACAGCTATGGAAGAATAGATCCCTTCAGTTTCCTTACTTGGATGTTGGATTTTAGCAACAGTCACTGCACACTGTGTCAGCTGGTTTCAGTGCCAGTGCCACAGGTTTTCAGCCAAAGAGGTAGCTTTGAAGGTTATTTCCCTGAAGCTCCAGAAATGTTAACAACTTTCCAAGCAAATTCTACAATAATGGCAGCATTCCTCTCTGTCTCTTGCATCATTTGTTACTTACCCAAATGAAAGAAAGGTGGCATGGAGACAGCCACAGTCTCACAGCAACCCACAGGGTGTCTATCCATAGCTTTCCCATACAGAGTGGGAATTTGTGCCTCTGGTCTGGCATGAAAGGGTGTGGCAGACAACCTTGGGGGCAGATTTTTCCTGCTAGAACTACATGTGCCTTATGGGCTGCCAGGGAAGCCAGCCTCTTGGGAATGGCTGCTGGCTCATGGAATGGGACAGTGCTCCTGTGCCTTGTGAATAAGGTGTTCCAGACAGACATGGTGAATGCCTGGCCTGCTGAAATATTTCAGTGATACATGACAGTCTGGATGCAGAGGTACTTGTATTTGGGAAAATTTGGGCTTGTGATGAAACATATGTTTAATATATTTCTGCAATTACCTAACATAAATGCCCTGCTTTCAGCTGCTCCATGTCAGGAATAGTGGTAGCATTTGTGTCCAGACCAGCAGTGCTCATAAGGCTGTAAGAGCTCACCAAGTGCTGTCACAATAAAAACACCAGAACTATATGTACTTAAAAAAAGGGACTTTCTGTTCTGTTTGTGAAAGCCAGGCCACTCCCTCCTGTGCTGCATTAATGGAAGCCCTTGAAGACAAGAAATAGGACATGAATTCTAGAGAAGATCAGGGAGACAGTAGTCAATGACTAAACTAACGTGTGCCTGAGGGCTGTAAGAGATAGCATGTGGAAAATCTGCCCATCAACTTTGCAAGAGCAAGCATAATTAAAAGGAGAGCATTTGGTGCATTGCCCAAGCTTGACACAAAGTTTTGGAAGAGGCTGCTGGTGAACAGGGTGGATAGAACAGTTAAGTCTTTACTGTTGTATTAATAATTTTTAACATATAATTCAGTAACTTACATGAATAGATTTTCAGTGTATTCAGTTAAAGGGGGAAGAAGAGGGTTGGTAGAACCAAATGAAGGGCAAGAGCTGTGAAACAGCTTCTGCAAAGCGTGCAAATTGCTTAAAAAATGAAGCACCAATCATGACGAAACATCTTCAGAATGTAGCCAATGTATTTTAAAACCTTGGCACAAATACAAGATTCATACCTCTAAAGCAGCATAAATTCTACTTTTTCAGTGTTTTACACCATGGCTGCTGCTTTAATTATTACCTTCAGTGTGAAATTAGTTTGTTTTTAGTGCTTTATCAAGGTCTAGACTGGGTCTTGTATCAGGATGCTACAAATATTGTGGAGATCTTGATAAAATGAACCTTCCAAGTTACTCAGATATTGTAATATTCATTTATGTCTACAAATGATAACTGAGTTTGGGTTGTGCAAGATTTGCTGCAGGCTTGTTTGTTGGCACTTACTTGATCCATTAATGTAAATATGTTTGCTGCAGTATTTTCAGTGTAAGACCGTGGTTGCACAAATTATTTGCAGACTTTGTCTACTGAAGGCAGTGTGAGTATGAAAACCAGCAGTTAGCAATTTTACTGGTCTTGCTCACAAGGCCTCGTGTCATCTAGAGTGAGATTTAATGGGACAATGTAACAATGTGGAATAAGATCAGAGACACGCTCAAAGTCATTATTTTCACATGAAAAGATATTTTCCACGAGCTTGATCATACTTGCATGCAAAGTAATGATGAGGTTTCTGGTTTGTGTATGTGAACAATGCTGGGATTTCAGGAACTGCTTTGACTTTTAAAGTCAGTTAAAATTTAAATTAAATATAGCCCATGAAGGGAAGAATGACCTCTTATTAATGTAAATTTACTGACTTCAGGTCAGCCTCTTTAAATTCAGTTAGTCCTGCTGACGTAATTAGAATTTTGTTGGATACATTTTTTTGTTTCATGTAAACATATTAATAAGTCCCTTTGCTTGCTCTACCTGCTGAAAACAAAATACAGTTCAGTCTGTAAGGCACACAATGAGCATCAGAAGATTTCTTTAATGAGTTCAATCTAACTGTGCTTTTCAGTCTCTTTTTTTTTGCCAGTGTGCATGTGAGACTAGGACTTGACCAAAAAGTCCTTCTACAAGAGGAGACTTTCAATGACACTAAGTGTTTGATTGCTGAAAGCAGTGCTGGATTTACAGAATATTGGTGAGGGAAATCCTGAAGAGATCTCCTGGGAGACAAAAACTTGGTGCAATAAAAAAAATCCTAGACACATTCTTCAGCAGCTTCAACTGGGAAGTTGCACAAACTACCAATCTGACAAGTCAGGAAATCTGAAGGTGTCCAGTGTTCATAGAATATCTTCCCACCCCTCCTTTCCAATTCTACACTGTTTTTAGTTCTGTAGAAAGAAATATTCAAATGAGAACACAAGGAATATTCTTATGTCTTATGAGGAACAGCTGAAGGAGCTGGGTTTGTTTAATCTAGAGAAGAGTAGGCTCAAGGGTGGCTTCATCGCCCTACCTGAAAGGAGGCTGTAGTGAGATGGGGGCCCATCTCTTCTGCCATGCCCTGGAGTGAGAGGGGAGAAAAAAAAAAAAGGAAATGGCCTTAACCTGAGATAGAAGATTCAGATTAGATATTTAAAAAAAAATTAAATTTCACTGTTAGGGTGGTCAAGCATTGGAATGGATTGCTCAGGGAGGTGGTGGAGTCACCATCCCTGGAGTGTTCAAGAGGCATTTGGGTCTGGGTGATGTGGTTTGGTGGTTACTGTAGTATTGACAGGTGGGCAGCTGGACTGGATGATCGTGTAGGTCTCTTCCAACCTATGATTCTATGATGATTCTAAGATCATCATCATCTAAGATTCTTAGATCTTTATGTGGAACTGGAATGGACACTTCTTTCCCAGCTTGTTTGATCCTTCTGAGAAGTTTTCAAGAATAGTTTTGGGACAATTAGAAAATAACATTCTTTAAATGAAAGAAGGAATTATTTTGTTTTCTGTTCTCTATATGGTTAAGTGGGCATTAATTTGGTTTTTGCTGTGAAGGGCACATGGATTGTATTGGGCATGCCCTTAGACCCAAGCAAGAGAAAAACTCTTATTTACTTGGACTTTGTCTTCCTAAGGGCATATTTGCCACACCTGAATTTTTTTCCTAGAGAGTGAACCAAGTACACAAATGGTCAAACACTGATACTTAGAGGGAACTTGCAAAATTATCTGCACCTTCCACTTAACAGGGAAAAGAGGTGGATGTGAAGTGTATAGACATAGCATGATTGCAAGTAGGTTTAAGAGTGAATTTAGTAGAAGATGTGCAAATACATAAATGTATGTTATATTTATTTTTTTGTGTAAAAAGAAAAAAAAATATGAACTTACTGCTGTGTATTTAAACCAAGGTTTGATTGGATTTGTGAAGGTACTTAACACTTGAAAATCAGGAACCTTGATATTTAGGGTCCTTAAACTTGTTTTATAAGCATCTTTGAATGAAGTTGTTAATTCCTTTAGTTAATCTTCAATAGCATGAAATCTTTCATGCCTGAAGCCATCCATCATGATGCTAGAAGAAAAATGGAAAGAAGTCTTTTTTGAAATGTCTGACAAATCACTGCATTTTCAAGTGATGGAGAAGAATAAATTTCAGGGTTTGAGTTCTGTGTTCTGTGTGATCTAAATCCCTGGGTAGGGTTAGAATGGGAACAAACCTAGCTTCATACCTCTTCTACTGGAAATATTTACAAAAAACACATTCTTATACTATAAACTCATGACAGTTTAAAAACAAGCCTACTTATCATAGCAGTCTGAGTCATGTAGTACTTGCAGATTATTTGGGATACACTGAGAACTTTTTAAAAGGAAAAAAATGAAAAACATCCACCATCTTCTTTGTCAGAATTCAACTCCTTTGTAATGCTATCCTTGTGCACCAGAAACTGTTTACAAACTTTGCACTGATTGCAGATCGGTATATCAGGGTTTTATTTTTTTGGTAATAAATTACTTGCAACTGTTTATCTTGTATCAGTTATTTGAGAGCAGAACTGTTTTAAGGGTTCCTTTAATAGTTGTATTTCAGTTTGGATTTTGTGGTCCTAATATCAGAAATCTTCATATCTAAACATAAGAAGAACTAAAATGGAAGCAGATGTCTCTACCTTTATACCTCTGCTGTTGGAAATGTTTGAGATACCCCCCTGCCTTTTTTCTTTCCCCCCCCCCCCTCCACCTTGGCTGATATGAGTCATGGTTGTTGTTCCTCCCTTTAATTCTTATAACAAGGGAGATATAGTGCAGAAATGATACAGTAGAGTAGGGAATTGATGCAAGTTTCTTTCTTGGAAAAAAAGTTTGGAAAAAGTATTCTTGCTAATTCATTGTGTAGCAACTGGTAAACAGCGAAGGTATCTCGTGTTGTTTCCCTCTCTATCCTGATGGATATGCTTTGCAGAGCTTTTTGCTTGCATCTAACTCTAATTCTATTCCCAAGTTTATATAATGGTTCCTTTCCAACATGAGAGCAGAACATCCAAAGCTTTCAGTTTTGTAAGTAGAGTCCCAATATACAGTGTTGATAGAAACTCTAGAGGAAAGGCAGACGTGCTGTGGAAGGAGCGCTGGACATGTGCTGAAGAGCTCAGCAGGGAGCTCCTCTGCTGGACAGACACTGTGACCCATCAAGTGCACCACCCGTGCCACTGAGGCTTGGTTTGCACGGTGACATCTGTGTGGTTGTGTGGTGGCTGCTCCCTGGCTGGCACCTTGTTTGGGACCTCTGTCTGGTCAGGTGTTTTATTTGGAGGAAAGCCCTTTGTCTCACTTTCTCTCTTCTTTCACCGTGGCCCTGAATCAGTTAAGTATCAAGTGAGGGAAAATGAACTAAAAAAACTGAGATAAGAAAGGATTCCAGGGAGTACCCTCCAGCAGATAGCACATACCTTCCTCTCTCTTCTAATCTGCAGAATATGCAGAACCATTTCTGGCTTTCTCCCAATAGCCAGTGACTTGTTCTTGTTAGGAAATTAGACTCTCAAGAATTTCCAGAAATTTGTTGGAAAGGGCAAAGTTACTCTGGCTGTCATTTCTTACCGTGACAAATGATGAATCAAATGTTGTGTTTGGAATCTGAAGACTAACAATACAGGATTATAATTACACAGGAGGAGGGTGGCTCTCAGTTTTACAGCCTGGAAAAGCTTAATACTGTATGTTAATAATGCAAAGATATTACTATTTCTTAGCACTCTTGGAAAAAAAGCATTCCCATCTATTGACATGCATTAATAGGTCTTGCCTGTGTGTAGAAGCAGGGTGTTCTACATTTGGAGAATAAGGAGTTATGTCCTGGTTTGAAAATGCAGTAATCAGCAGAGATCTGACTCAGTGGTAGGAAAGGTATCTCATGACAAAACTTTTATAATAGATGAGAGAATTAAATGATTGCTGGGAAACTCCCCTGCAAAAATTGTGCAAAACAGGAACAAAAAACCTCTTGGTGCAATGAAATCTGTGTTCCAAACACAGCTGAAACTAATTAAATAAAAAATGATCTAGGCAAGATTGATCAAGTTGGTCTGGAAAAGCTGTTACCTGTTTTTTTGCAGGCTGTGATTCCCTAGAAGATTAAAACAACAATAAGTTTGGGGATGATAGATGAATTTTGGTTTTGTTTTCTGGAAAAAAAATGAAGTTAAGAGTAACTTTTTATTTTAAAGATTTGGAAATTACTAGTTCTGTGGTTAATTTAGTCACCTACACAAGAATATAAAGAGGTCTCATAAAACATATATGATGAGCCTTTTAAATATGTTTTTTAAAAAATCTATATTTATAAAGGAACAATTTGATAACATCCTAAACATTACTTGTAACTAGTATACTACTAAAATGAGAAAGCAGAGCAGACTTCGTATTTTTTTTTTTTTTTTTTAGAATTTCATATCTCTAAGTACATGAAGAATAACCTGATGTCTAGAGAAACTTTCTAGATTATCCTCTTCCCCAACTTTTATCCAATGTGATTGCCAAGAAAAGAAGATTGTTTAGTAGGAGGAACCCTTATTCTGGTGTGAGCAGAATGGAGATTTGCTTGGCATGAGAGTGTTAGTGTTCAAACAGAACTATTATTTCAGACCAAGTAATGTGGGTATCTCCACCTGCTATAGAACATCTTGATTCAGAATTCATGAGTGAGACAAAATAAAGGGGGTGTATTAGTGGGTGTGTACAAACACACTCATTTCTTAAGGTTTTTCTGATCTGTGCCTTATTTGGGAGCTAGCATAATTTTGAGTCACAGAAGGAAAGGAGAGGTCTGTTTGGCAGGTTGAAAATGCTAATTTATCACCAAATTTCCCCAACCCTCTGACCCTTGAAGCATGCTCAGACATACAGAATGATCCATGCTTTTCTGGCAGGGGTTAAGGACCATGCAGATTCTTCATCATTCTTCATCTACTGAGAAGATAAAACAGACCAACCCCCTAGTCATCTGTGCTAGACTTGTAATAAGCATTTTAAAGAACGGAAATAGTTACATGGAAACAAGATTCTCTTCTAAATATCTTCTGTATCTGTGTTTTTGTGTCTTTGTTTCTTGAACAGGAGTAAAGGATAGGAATAGAGCTTGGATTGCAGGGTGTTTCAAGTATGTACAAAGTACTTTGAGTTGAAAACAGTAGATCTGTCTGCACAGATTGTGCATTCAGGGGTCCAGGTCAAAGCATGGGATCCAAATAAGTGAAGTCCTGCATCTTACCCTAAAA
The DNA here is from genome assembly GCA_027886175.1 of Phylloscopus collybita. Lineage (NCBI taxonomy): Eukaryota > Metazoa > Chordata > Aves > Passeriformes > Phylloscopidae > Phylloscopus > Phylloscopus collybita. Next base: position 5,059,372 of record JAJNNQ010000013.1, on the reverse strand, counting down.
GCGTTCACAAATGCAAGTTACACATTTGATGTGATAATCTGAGAAGGCTCCTTACACTGTTAAAGGAGCCACATGACTTGGGCAGCTTTTTACTTGCTATCAAATACCAATCTTCCAGCAGCAGCTCTGTGTTTTTTACAGTCTGTAGCTTTATTTTTTTTTTTTTTTCACTCTCCTCGCATTGCCCTTTCCAAGTCCTTTTCTGAACCTTCTTTCTTGGGAGCAGACCATTATTAATTGTTCCCATTTCTAGTTTAGCACTCAGCTCTTCAGCACCTGCACTTCCCAGAAGATCCACCTAGGACACTGAGGAAATGTACTGCTGCTCATTGCCATGAGAGAGGCTGGAGCTGCTCTGGTTGTAGGAGCAGAATCAGGAGGCCACCAATCCTGTTGGTCCCAGATACAGATTACAGTAGTCATCTGTCCAAGATGATGAACAGAATCTCCTTGAAGGCCCAGAATCTGGGGATTAGTCAGAAGCTGTGCTCTCAGTGTGAATTGCACAGCCACACTGAAGGCACTGTAGCCTGTACAAGTTTGGAGAAGAGTGCAGGCTTATCTCTGTTCTGGGATTCCTATTCCTGAAAACAGATCCTGAGAAGGCCACAGTGGCACCCAAGGATACCTCCTATACTCAGAAAAAGTGAAGTGATGAGCTAAGCCTGCTCTTGTGTTTTCCTTTTGCATGGCTGGTAACTGAGCTCAGCACTGGAGTGAGATTCAGCGTGGTGTCACTGCGTGATGTGATGACACACAAGATGGTGTCACTCCTGAGTGAACAGGAGCAGAAATATGGTTTGCTTCCATATGGGAAAGCGCTAATGTGCTGCTGGGTTTCTGCACATGACAGCTGCCAAGATAGCATTCTGGCAAAGCAGGCAGCAAAGGCTTTTTTGGATAGCTTTCCTTCAGACAGCTTTAAACTGCAATGTAGTCAGGACATTAGGCTCAAGGAATCAAAATAAACCAAAGCAGAAATCCAAGAGAGGACTGTACAATAGAGGCTGCAGAACCAGCTGCTCCAAGCTGCTGATCTGCTGCAGGGTGGTACTGCACCAAGAGGCTGTTTCTCCTTGAAAATGAATGTGCTGAATTTGCACTTCAGCTGTGTATGAGGGTTTCTCTGCAACTTGAGCTGTCTCATTGACTTCGACAGATTTTTTGGCGAGTAAAGCTATGGTGTTTTTTTCAGAATAGCAATCTATCTGACTTTTTATTAATTTCATAATCAATGACAAAACAGATATGGGAACCTGAGGGAAGGACCTAAACTGTAACTGGTGGGTGAGGGTTTTTATCCTTACCTGATGTTCCAACAAATGGCTTATATTTGGAATAATTTTATATGGAGGGACAACTGGGCTCCTAGGGCTAAGACTACTTCTGCAGATTATCTTGTGATGTGTAGGTAGCTCATAAGACTTCAGGATGTGGTGGCTAGCTGCTAGAAAATTGGGCAAGTGTCTAATAAGATCCTTCACCCAAAACAACAGATAACTTGAAAGTTACTGAATGGTTTCACATAAGTGCCTGCTGTTGTAACAAAAAAAAATTATTCAGCAGCAGCTGCTGGTTTCTGTAAGTTCCAAAATTTGCAGAGCTGGATCTTTAGGGCTGAATCTCCCTGAGGTTTGTTTCTCTTTGCGTGTGTGAGAGATAAGGTTTCATTTATTCATTTTCCTTAAGTGTTTATCCAGTATTATAACTCATGCAAGCGTTTTAGGGAATCTTGTAAACTGATGGTTTGTTTCATTGATTAAGTACGCGTTGTGCGTAGGAAAGACTTTGTCATGACAATTGAAACTATACACATAATTGCATAGTTTCCACTCTATAAAAAGCGATCTGCAAAGCTGGAAGATATCATTAGACTTGTGTTTATAACTCAGGATGGCCTCATTTCACCAGCTTTTCTTGCAAATTAGTTCCCAGATGTCAGATAGATTGTCTGGTTGCCAGCTATTGCATAAACTCTTGAAGTGTGAGATATGACTTACTGCTCTCAGACTGACCTCAACTGTCAACAGGAAAATAAAGGATCGTAAAATAATTTGGATGAAGCAAGATTCAGAAAAGCAAACTTAGTATCTAGTTACAAGTGGTCTGATTGCACAACTATCACTATTGTATCTGAAATACAAAATTCTGACATTTCTAAACTATATTAGCAAAAAAGCCTCATGTTCTTGGGTTACCAGAAAACAGAAAACTTTTATACTGATTGGCAGCCATGTTTAAATCTCCAGCTTTTTGTCTTCTAACACCATTTCTGTATAATAGAAACCAACACTTTTAAAGTTGGCCTTGGGTGGATAAATGGTTCCTGATCCCATGTCTCAGCTTGTTGCTATTGAAGCATCTGATTTCAGAAAGGCAGTGTGTGCCCTGTGTGCTTTCCTACAAAGTGTTACAGAGTACAAGCTATCTCAATGTCACAAGCAATACTTCTGCCCCACCTTGCACACTGCATTGAAGCATGAGCTCCAGAAATTACCTCCTGGAAAAGTCAACTCCTCATTGCTGGACTTGCTTAGGGCTTTGGCTGGATTCAGGAACATCAAACTGCTCTTTGTGCTACTTGTTTTCTGTTGGCCCCAGAGGAGGGGTTGTTGAAGTGTAGATCCTGTCACATAGTTCCCAGAGTAGTCCAGAAATCTCTTGGACCAAACTGTATCTGAGGAAGGCACTCACACCCTTAGGAAGCGAGGAACTGTATCAGTCTCTCAATCCAATATTGAGAGATGTCAGCTGTGCTACAGCAGCTGAAATAGATTTTTGCTTGAAGTGTCAAAATTTCCCTACATCATTTGTTTCATCCTATTTTCCCCTATGTGATGACCCACCCTTAAGGGGAAGGATGCACCCAAGATTTGTAAATGCATGTGGTTGAAAGGAGTGACAAAAGTCAGAAGGTCTTCAAGAAATCAGAAAGATTTATTAGCAAATTACACACTTAGGATAGAAATTGGTACATTAGTCCCCAACCTACTATATGAGCACTTAGCAGTGGTTTTTGTTTAAAAAGGGTAGGGTGAAAGAGAAGAGAAAAATTGGGGAAAGAGAGAGAGGAGAAAAGACAAAAAAAGACATCAGCAGTCCCTGTTCCTTCATAAATCCAGGTGATGGGATGTCAGTCCTGCTTTCAGTGCCAATGCAGCTGATAACCATTGTTTCAGTGTCCAGCTGTGGCAAAATTCCCTTTTCCCACTTGGAATATCTCTCTTCTGCCTCTGAGCCTCTACACCCTATGCATTTTATAATCTAAACCTTGGCATATTGACTACAAACAGGGCCATGGACTTGCATGAAGACACATTTTAAATTTTCTGATGACTTTTTTGACTTCTTCTCTGACTAATGTAGGAGGGGCACTGTTTTGGTTTTTTTTCCATTTATTCCCAGTTCTGCAGAATTTGCCAGGGTTGCTATTGTAACCAGAGTACCCAAACATCGCTATCTAGTTCCTAGGACAACTGGATTATCTTTATAAATAAGATTTTATTTGTCTTGTATTTTATGAATGTTTGGAAAAACTATTTTTGTCTTTGCAATCTCTCTGCCTGAGCTGAACTTTAAAACTTTCTATGTGAGATTCTTACACTACCTCATATTTCTAGAAACATAAATTAATTATATTATGAACTTGCAGGTAGTATCCTTTAGGCTTGCTGTGTAATAATTCCCTTGCTAATTCTATGTGTTTGTAAATCTGATGGCTGTTCATAGCTAGCTGGAGCTGTCCTGCAGTTTGACACCTGTAGTCCTTACAGGTATCTATACTTGTCCATGCACATATGGATGTAGTTATTGCTGATTAATCAGCTTTTCAGATCAGCAAGATGTTTAGAAAGACATAAAAAAAGCCCCAAACCATTCTGCACTGACTTGAAAAGTCAGTCAGATGGACTTAGTCTTGTGTCCTTGGCTTTGACTTTGCAGCTATCAGAGTGGTTCTCCTAAAGAGAAAATATGTTGCAAAAATATAAAGAAGTCATCTATAGCTTGCTACAGCATTGCCTTATTCCATATTTGCAGACTAAAAGGATTAATTTTGAGCAGATGGCAGACAGTTGATGGTAAATCATGCAGGGTTGTCAGCTCACCAGTCATTGAATCTCAGCTCTAAATAGTGGCACCGGGTTAATGATCTAATTGTGGATAGGGAGAATTGCATTCACAAAGTAGATTTTCACTGAAGTTTCTAAAATGACTTCACTGTACACTTTCTTGGGCTATTGTTATTTCTCCATTTAACTTAATTTGTTTTTGCTGTGCAGACTCATTAATTAGATGGCTTCATAATCAAATTGCAAGGTTGACCATAATTATGCAGTCAAAAGTGGCTAATGGATCAATTCAACTGTAAATTCTAGCTGAAAGACCTGGGAGAGGGTAATTCTAGAGGGTTTTTAAAAAGAAAATTAGCTTAAATTGATTTTTTTCAGTTCAGAGCTAAAAAGATATGTTCTAATCAGAGCTTACATCACTGTGTTACTTTTTTAAAAACCCTAACAGTTACTACAGTTGTAATGTTGAAACAGTAACTTACTGTGATTCAATTTTAACAAAAAAAAGTCCATATCTCAGTGCACCCATTCTTAGTGTCTTTTTAACCCTGGTTCACAAATAAATTTCTAAACATCAGTTTACACTCAATTTTTGTGAGGTTTATGGCCTGGTATCTTTTTGTGTTGTTAAGACTCAGCTGATTTGGGCAAAAGAGTGGATGTTTTTAGTTTGTTTTCAGTGAACCTTGTAACATACCTACCTGAAATGTTTGCATTTTGAAAAACTGCCATAGTGGCTTTCTCTCAAATTGTGGCAGAAAATGCCATTTGTGTAGGTTCCCTCTACACAATTGTTGAAGAATCATAATTTTTTTCCTAGGGGAATAATTTTGTTATATTTCTTTAGAAAAATGAGTAGTTTAAATGAAGTCACAATTATTTCATTTCCACTTAATTTACTAGGCTGGTACTTAGAAAAAAACCACAGTTAAACTTTCTATGTGGCATGCTCTAGTTCATGAAATACCTTATTTTTTGTATATATGGATCTTGTGTATAAACAGCTTTGAAAATTTTGGAAATATCTGCTCCAAAACTTGTTAAAATAAAATAAAAAGCTTTTCTTAAACACAGAAATGCTTTCATGGAGATGTTGGGAAGAGATTTTTGTCCTCACAAAAGGCAGTCACTTTCGTAAGCTGTAAGAGAACCTGCAAAGGTAAGCTTCACTTTCCAATAGCTATAACTAAACTAGGGGATTTCCTTCAATTTATAGGGTTTATAGGGTTTTCCTTCTGTCCTTCATGTGTGGAACATCCGAGATTGCTTTTTTGCAAAACCTTACTCACACTGATTTTCAGCTATGATTGAGGTATTTTCCTAAGCATGAAGGTGTTTTGTGCATGCAGGGACATTTTGACAGGGTGGGTAACTGATGAAGGGTGGTCAAGATGGAGTTTCCACCGAGTGCATTTGAATTCCAAAGTAGGCCCAGAGCTGGCCTCTTTCCTTTCTGTCTTTGCTGATTAAACAGACCCTGAAAAGGGGAGACTTGTGTTGCTTTTTGCTCTCCTCCTCTGCTTCCTCCTCAGGAGCAGCCATTTGAAGTGTGCTGATGCTCTTTGATCACTCTGCTTTTACTCTCTGTGATCCAGGAGCAGTGGAAAATGCCTGCTGCCATCTCTGGAGCAGGACTTTGGCAGCTGCCTCATGAACTCATTGGTTTACAGTGGAATGAAATTAATAGCAACAAGGGCAGCAGATCTCGAAGAAATTGAGCTACTTTGTGGGGTTAGAGCCAAGGAAAAGTTATTTTAAGTGAGAAGATAGTCTTAATATTTCTGTGATAATACCTATGTGGCTAACTGGGCTTTGTCTTAAATCAGGAGTTCCTAAGACTAGGATATTAGGAAGGATTAGGTGATCCAGCTGGGTTAAAGAGCAAAGAGACTACAGAATGCTGATTTTGCCATTGTTTTCTGCAGGAAGATTTCACGAAACTGATTAAAATGTATAATGAAACTTCCTAATTTCACACTTCCTAAAAGCAGCTTGTGTGGCTATTGTAAAAATGCTCTTGAGCAGTAGGAAAAGTACAGTATTTTGTCTCGCTGTGATGACAGAATTTGCCAAAGCTGTGTGGAGGATGCTTGCCCATAGGGGTTTGTACTCTGGCAGTCAGATGCTTACCTGAGAAGATTTAAGCATTTTTTTTGAAAATTGTTGTGAAGTGAAACTAAAGGAAAACTGCTACAATAATCTAAGCACCTTCCAATGCATTGGAGATTCCAGTATAAGAGAAACATATTCCAGTATTAGATATCTCAGTGTAGAAAGATAGACTAGAAGCTAATGTGAGGAGCTATCATTAAATGCACAGTGACTCTGTCTACAGTTTAATGATTTTGTGATTTGATGCAGAAAAGCTTCCCATGTCTAAGTTTATGCCAAAAGTAACTGTGAGTGGTGAGGGTTTTGGTGTTTGGTGTTTTTCTCATTTTTTTGCCAGCCTCACCAATTACAGGTTTCTAGTTGTTTTTTTGTTTTGCTTTGTTTTGGTTTGTTTGTTTTTTAATTGTCTTGGGTTATGGAACCAAAAATGTGTATTCTATTTCATCTGTTGAAAGCACTTGGGGAGATGTTTTTTTCTTTATCTCTTGTAACTCTGGGAGAAGGGGGGGTGGGTGCCTTCTGATAATGGGCCAGCTGTTAAAACCAGGTGGGGCAGTGTTTGTTATCTCTTTCACCACCTGTCCTCCCTCCAGGTGGATATCTTCTGCCAATGGGCCATTAAGGCTCACCAAGGACAGGACACATTCCATCATCCCATTGTGAGATGCTTCACCCAGTGGGGGGAGCCAACCATTCCTACCTGGATAAAAACTGAGATGTAGGAACACAAGATATCTAACTTCACCGGATTCCCGGAAGAAGACTGGACCCTTCTCACCATCACTGGACCCTTTTCTCTTAGGATCATCTCTGCTCTAACAGAACCACATCTGCCACTCCAGGAGGACTTACTGTGAACTGCTTCCAACACCCTGACCAACAGGGTGTCAGGTTGTAGCTCTGACTCTGTCAGGGTTTCTAGGATGGTTGTCTGTTTGCTTGTTTGCTAGTTGTTTGTTTTACTACTACATTTGTTGATATTCCTAGCAAAGAGCTGTTATTCCTATTCCCAAATCTTTGCCTGAAAGCCCTTAATTGCAAAATTATAATTTGGAGGGGGTGAGGAGTTTACATTCTCCATTCCAAGGGAAACTCCAACTTTCTCTGGCAGATATCTGTCTTTCCAAACCAAGACATTAATCTCTATCTGTGTGCTCCTTAAACCATATCAAAGATGCTAGGTTTATTTGGAAAAGATTTAAAGTCTCTGGGAGTTTGGTGTCTTTTGTGCCCTTGAATTCTCTGTATATTACAGTATTCTAGCAGAATTTATGGCTTTTGCATTTAATACTCTATTTACATTTAATCAATTTCTTCAACTTTAATAAAAAGAAATCCTAATAAAGAGCCCTATTCTTTAGGCATTGAACATCTTGGAAGTGTTGAATGTTTTCACAGAAAGTTATTGGGAAGATATAACTGGGGTCAGTCTTTTAAGTTTTTTTTTCCTTTTCAGTTGAGGTCTAAGTCATCACCTAAAAAATGTGATTGTGGAGGTGTGCCTTTCTTAAACCTTTTCAATATGGTAGGCAAACAAGAAGACAAAGAGTATTGCCAAGAGAATCAGAGACTTGGACTCAGAGACTAATAGTTAACCCTTGGGAGTGTATATTTGAATAGCTGCATGTTCATACTGTCCATATGCTTCTAAGTGAACACAGGAGTGCTGGACAGAAAAGTAAAAGTGCATCTTAGGGGCTCCTAGTTTTTCATCAAGACTAAAAATGGAACCTGCTGTTGGGAGGTTGTGGTGCTGAAAGGCTTTTAAACATGGTGGTGCATTTGCTGTAGTACTTCTGTTAGGGAAGAGTTGCACAACATCCATCACTAACACCCCTGCGAGGCACATTTCAGTTTGAGCCCCTGTGTTAGCAACTACAAAGCACTGTGACTTGCTTATCCTGAGAGTCAAAACTGTCTAGAATTCTTCTTTTGGGATTTTCCTAAACTCCTGGGTGGATGTGCAGAAAGAAGGAATGTTGCAAGAGGGAAAAAAGGCTGATATTTTAACTATATACCAATTTCTTATTCTATACAGAACTAAGGATGTCTCTAGCAAGCTTCTTTTTTCTTTTTTTTCTTTTTTTTTTTTTTTTTCTGTCAGAATTGGCTTTTAGCAGAAAAGGCTAAAATTTTAGTTAGAGAACTTGGTGTTGCTAAGCAGTTTTGCAGAAAATGGCCTCTAAATCCATATTGTTAATGTTAGCTCCTGTAATCCATGTCTGGGGGACTTCCTGATGCCCCCACTAGATAAGTACTCAGTGCCATGAACACTGGGTTGGTTAATTGTTGACTGGATGAATCAAATTGATTGTGACTTCTCAAAAAAGGATGGTTGAAGAAATTATCCTTCTTCCCTACCTATCTATTTAATAGTACATTGCTGTTAAAATCACCATTATTATACTTAAAAGAACTATGTTGTACAACTAATCTCAAACTGGTCGAGCTAATGATGCTGCACTAAGGTCATATTTTAAAAACTTTAGCCATGCCACTTGTTAACATAATTGTTGGCTTCAACTAAATTTGCTTCAGCAGTAACTTTACCAGATACATAGGACTACAATGTAAGTTACTTTAATCCTTTATTAAATATTCTTGAAGGGTTTCTCTGTTTAAATTTGTCTCTGTCCAGTATTGTATTTAGCTTTTGTAAAGCCTGTCTGGGAGATTTTTTTTATATTTCAAAAGCTTTAGTTTGTATTTAAAAAGAAAAAAAATCAAGAAATATCTAAAACACCTATCCATTTAAGTTACACTTGCTGACTCCACAAAGGCTGTAGTAATATGCAAAACAGACAATTTCATTTTTGTTATTGTAATTGTTTTGGATTGTAATTTTCCAACATGTAATTGCAACGAGAAAAGAAAAATAACCTTTTTATTTCAATAACAAATGTGTTCAAAAGGTAACAGATGTAAATATCTTTGAAATCAGCATTCTGCAACTGGCTTATTCCCCTAGTAACTGAACCTCTGGATAATGCTAGCACTGACCTAACATTAATTTTATACCTTCTTTTTTATCTATGTGATGAAAAGTGACAGTGGTTTCTTTAATAGAAACTCAGTGATTCTGATACATTCTCAGTGATATATTCTGTTCTAAATCTTACTAATTTGTATTGATTGTGCCTGCCACAATTGAAACTGGTGTAAAAGACTCAAATAATGAACAAAGCTCACTGTGGCTGTGTGTAAGGGGAAGAGAATGTTCTTTGTAAGGGTTAAGTTCAGACAGAGCAGTGTTAGTTAACTGCTATCTTAAGTGTCCTCACTGCTAACTTTTATAGCATATTTTACAGTTGTTTAATTTTATATTTGCACTGCACTATTGTTTAGTTTTGAAAACACAGCCATCTTTCTCTTCAAATGTTTGCATAGTGGGTCACAGGATTTGCTTCTGCAAGGTCAAGAAAGCTTTTTTCTCTGAGCAATGCCCTTTTCTGTATTTCTGGTTCTTCAGCCTCCTTCTTGGTAGCATTGATTTGGCTGCTTGTTTACCTGGGAGCTGGAGGGGAGGAGATAAGGAGTCTGAGGCAAGAAGAGGCAGTTAAACATTTTAGCCCTGTGAATAGCAGGCTAGTCATAAAAAATGTACTTCAAATTATGAGTTAAAGCTGATGAGTATGCTCATCTAGGCCAGAGATTTATGCATTTTTTTAATGTAGACAGATTTATACATTTTTTTTATAGGCAGACTCCGAGAATGAGACTGTGGTACTGTGATTTGTAAAAAGTAACTTATTTCTCTTAGATTGGCTGCATCAAAGGGAATGTAGCTAAGTACACACAGTGTAAGCTTATTCACATCTGATATACCAAAATAAGGCCCTCTCAGATGCTTACTGCAAAGTGCTTGGGAGTGTGGACTGCTACATAGAGTTGCAGCTCAGCCAGTAGCTGCTCAGAGACATTTCAGACCATGCTAGAGTTGCTCATATCTTCAACTAATATTCTCTTAGACAATTTCTATGATAGTGGTATTAACCCACAAAGCACAGCATGCTTTATAACTCACTTAACTGAGAACAGGAGTAGCAGCGGTGTCGTATGTCCGGTCAAAAGTGTGGTGTAAATACAGTGAGTGCAAAATTGCCTCCTGTGGACTGCAGAGCCAAGAGCACAATAGAAACCTTCCAGGAGAATTCTAATCCCTCTCACATTGATTAACTATTTACAAGATGCTTGTGGTATAATTTGAGAAGAGAAAAATGCATGGCTCAGTTTAAAAAAACATCATCAGTTTTATTCCTCAGGCTGAGCAGTCCACACAATTCCTTAGTTCACCTTCCTCCAAGTTTTCATTTAGCAATGGTGTGTGTTACTGAAAAAACCTCTTCTGCTTTCTGCATTCTAACTTTTCTTATTTCCTATTGTGCTTATTGTCCCTTCCATTTCTTTCCCACAGCTCTAGGATTATTTATTTGAAAAAAAAAAAAAACCCACCTGTATTCTATTCTTACCAAGCTCTTGGTACCCTCTTTCAGCAGCTTAAGTATTTCATGGATAGATAGATGATAGATGAAGACAGGAGTTCAAATTCCAGATGCCTCCAAAATTTAAACCTCTTGACCTGAGTAGCTTACTTTAATCCTAGAAAACATCTGAGGTGAGGAACAAGTTTTTGCTTACAGATGTACCTGTTGGGAGGAATGAAATAGTTGAAACTTCTTTTCACCTGCATTTTGCCTCTTGAATGTGGATGGACGGATGTGGTTACACAACATGTTCTTACTGTAGTGCTGGAAAACTGACGAAGGTTGAGGTTTCTGGAGCTGTGATGCTCTTGGAGGGCAGGAATACTTTATCCCCATCACTTCAGACAAATAGCTGGGTAAACTCAAGCTTGCTAATGTGAAAAATCTGCTGTAAGTATTGTGTGTGCTGCCCCTTACTTTTAAGTCTAATGTTTTACATAAAACTTAAAAGCCTGTGTTGTGCAAACTTCAGTGGTAGCAATATCTTTGTCAGACACATCCTTTTGATAAGGACAGAAGGCAAGTGGTGCTTGGCAGACATCACGTACTGTGATGTCACAGAATTGACTGGGATGCCCTTCACCTACATCAGCTCTGATGCTTGATGCTTCTGCTCTGAGAGACTGGATTGGTAGTCCTCATAGAATGGGAGACACATCAAAGTAAGTAAAAGGTTCTAATAATTTTTTGTCTGAGTGTCCAAATAAGACTAACCATCAGTGTAACCTGCATGGAAGGTGCATTCTTAAGCCTTTAGAAAGGGTTCAGACTTACGTGATGCAAACACTAGCCTTGATAATATGCGACCTCACAGAATTCGAGTACTGAGCAGCCTCTTTCCAGCTTAGAGCCAGAGCAAGAGCCTGACACTCTTGGGTCAGAACTCCCCATCCCTGACAAATGAAAACTGGATGGTTTCAGTTTTCCAGCATAGGGGCTTGGGTAGGCTTTCTCCAATTTTGTCTAAGTTGACCATTTCTAGACCTGCTGTTATTGCCACTGTCTACTGAGCCGCTAGTACAGTGGCACTGTCTGTCAAGCCCCAGCAGAACTGCATCGCTATCATCTCTGGCTGTGAAAGATCAGGTCTAGAAATGATCAGCAGAGATGTGTCTGCATGCCCAGTGAAAGAAAACCAACTCCTATTAAAGAGTTGCTGATCTTCTAAATGTGCAAAAGTTTGACTGAATGAACTTGGTCTCAAACCTCCTCAGTATGTTTCCTGCAAGAACAGCCAAGTAACATTTTTTAAACATTTACTACTGTCTTTTCTTATTCAGATCCAGCTATGTTAGTTGTAATATAACCCTATAATCTGCCCTTTTGAAACAAGTGAAGGCACCAGGGGACAGCTGACTTCGTTGTTAGCTGTAGATGTAGTAGAGAAAGGCATCTTGCTCATATTATCATCTGTGAAATGACAGTTTGGAATGACAAACTATGAGTTGCAAGTCATTTGCTTGCACATGTGGAGCCTTGAAATGATCATCACTTCCAGCTGGAGCCAGGGTTGCTGTCTCTCCTTGTCCTTTTCCACCATTTGCTTTTGTTAAACAATAAAAGCTTGGAGTGCTTCAAATAGTGTCAATATCCAGTGTCTTGAGCTTTTTCAGTAATTTGCCTATTGTGTATTTTCACTCATATAGGTCTGTATAGGAGGTCTGTTTTATTCCTAGTGGAGTCTACTTACAGACACCTGAATTGAATGGGACTGTACCACCCATGGCAGTGGAGAGTTGCATCCTGGATAACTTCCCTGAATATTGTCCCGCATTGCTCCTGACTCCTTTACCCTGATGCTACAGGTTTCCCATGGACACTTTGGTTCGTGCCTCTCAATAACCTTTATTGGCATTTGTGTACATGGATCATATGGCTGAACATGAGCCAGTGTGTGCCCATATGGCCAAGAAGGCTGGTGGCACCCTGGCCTGTATCAGGAATAGTGTGACCAGCAGGATCAGTGAAGTCATTCTTCCTTTGGACTCATCACTTTCGAGACCAAACCTTGAGTACTGTGTCCACTTCTGGGCCTCTCAACTTAGGAAAGATGTTGACATGCTGGAGCATGTCCAGAGAAGGACAAAGAAGTGTCTAATGAGTATCTCTGGGTTTGCTTATGATGAAATTGTTCCTTTTTATTAAGGAGCAGATGGAAAAGAATGGAAACGCTGTGTTTGGCCATAGCCTGCTGTGGTATTGTGCCTCCTAATAAATTGCATAATTTTGAGGTGGAAAGTAGTATTTGACCCTTGGGGTTCCACTTCTGCATTAATAAGGTACTAAAGTAATAAATGGGCCTGATCATAATTTTGGAAAGGCAGGTTTAGTAAGGGTATCATATCATCTTTGGCCTGACAAGCTTAGCAAAACCTGGTATATTTCAGGAAAACTAAAGCTTTGTATAAATGCAAAAGTTACTCTTTGAGGGGCCAAAAGAATTTGATATTGCCTTTAGATAAGCAGTAAAACTAAGAAAGAGGTTCAGTGCTATGCTTTGAAATTAATCTCTGAAATAATAAGTGATAATATAAAAATTCATTTCCCACAACTGAGCATGACTAGGGATGTCATGTCTAGGACAGGTGGTTCCCTTTGTTGATTGGGGAGTTCTTCCCAAAATGTGATGAATTGTTATCCCTTCAGCTGTCTGACACAGCTGTTATGTGCTATAGATTGCATCAGCAAAGCCTTTTATTTTTGGGTGGTTGTAAACAACTCTGGGAGATAACCAAGATTTCATTCCTTCTATCTCCATGTCTTCTGGAGATTTTGATAAGTGAGTGCCAGCAGTGAGGGGAAGATGCTCCTGCAGCCATGTCACCACTTCTGTGCCAAAGCACATTTGCTCTGTGAGCAACAATGACTGAGGATGTCAGGAGTTCCTTTCTTGCTTCTTTTTAGATGCCAGAAGGATTTCTAAATAATTGCAGACTTGTAATGCAACTATGTGTGTATTTTAGGCCATAAACTGGATAATCAGCCTGTAAACAGTGTCCAGTCATGTAATCCCTTTTGTTTAGATGATGAGATTATGCTCTAATGCATATTAGAAAATTTTCTACTATACTGGCTCATGTAAACACTAAACATTTACTTTTATATCAGGATCAATTCTGCCTGCAGCACAGGGTGTGTGAAATCAAAATCTGGCTTTTGTGTTCAGTCTCTTTTTGAGACTGTAAAATGCTCTGACAAAGTCTCCTGTAAGGGGAGAGGTTTAGTGTTGAATTATCTCCTCTTTTCTAATTCTGCAAAATGTTTTTCTTGAAATTACTAGAAGTTGTTTAGAGTTTTTTGTTTGTTCGCTTGTTTGTTTGTTTTGTGGTGGGCTATTTTTGTTTGTTTGAATTTTGTTGGTTTTTTTGTTTGTTTTATTTTGTTTTGGTTTTTTGGGTTTTTTTTTTCACTTTGAGCTAATTACACCACTGTAGCGCTGGTAGTGTGCTATGAAATTCTACCAATATTTAATTAATTGAGTTTTTTAAGTCTTTTCAAATCTGTTACTATTTATATTAAACCTCTGCCAAGTCTTTCAGTGTCTTTACTTCCTACTAAGTGCTTGAAGTGGTGAACTTTAACCAAGATACCTAACAGACCTGCCAAGACAAACCGCTTATGAACCATTATCTTTTCTTTAACTCATCTGGAACCCCTCAGTTTAGCAGACTGGCTTGTGCTGTGTGTGCACCGTTTTCATTTTATAGATACTAGGAAAACAGTGTAGAAAAAAAAAGGGAGGATCTTTCCACTGAGGAGACACAAACCAACTAAGCAACTGATGATGCTTCGGGAGCTGCTGCGGTTTGAGGGCTGGTCTTGCATTGTTGCATCCTGTTTTGGTTGCTAGTTCAACACTGGAGGTTCTTCCAGGTTTTTGTTTCTGCTCCTCCCCTGCTGTACTGCTGCCTTGCTGAGAAACAACCTCAAATATAGAAATTAAGCAGGAATTGCAAATGCATGCTGTGGGTTCAAAGTCTAATGTGGCAGAACTCCTCTGCAGCTTTGTCCTTTTGAAGCCTGGCTACTTAGATTTTGTTTGATGTGAAACTGTCTTTAAAAATAGCATTTTAAAATTTACATTTCTGTTTGAAGGTTTCTTAGGAACTTTAGGCTGATAGCCTGTTGTAAGGCAATAAAGTTTCTGATTTTTAAAGCCAATCCAAGTATTTCATAATGTATCTCAGATGGATTAAAGCCTCTGTTAATCCTAAGTAATTACTGCAACACTTTGCACAATTAGCTTCCAACTTTCACGTCAACAGAATAATAACATAAAAAGATGGACCTGTTTCTCTTCCAACACCCATTCTAGTGGAAGAATAAATTAGACTAAATAGATGCCATAGATTTTATTTGGCTAAGAGGAGATTTATGACCTAATACTTTGTTAAATCAATTTCATGTGCACCTGTTTTAAAAGAATGCAGAGGTTTATTGGTAGTTTTTTGCAACAAATTTGCCTTTCAGTAAATAATTACATTAAAAAAAGAAAACCAGGAAGTGTAAGCCAGACAGAATGGTATTGAAATTGGGAAGACAGACAACTTCCTTCTCTTCCATATTGTGATGTTTTAAGATGTTTTCTTAAATTAAGCTTAGGTTTGTTCTGATTTGTTTTGAATTGCAGAATTCTAATGTATACTTAGTTTAGGAATCAACATATATTTCCAAAAGTCATCCTGTTGCTATTATAAGGAAAGTGCCCAAAGCCTGATTTGGTGTCATCGCGGAAGGGCTTTAAATGTTTTTAATTTATTTTAAACTCAAATTTCCTAGTTAGACTTGTTTTTCTTTCAAAAGTGAAGGTGTGTGGTGATTTGGGTGTGGGTTTCTTTTTTGTTTGTTTGTTTTTTGTTCTTTTTTTTTTTTTTTTGTGGGGAGGGAGTGGAGCTAGTGGTTTTGTCTGTTTCTTTGGGATAAAGCAGAAAATTAGGGTTTATTTCTTTGTTTACTTTTTCTTCCCTGAAAATGTGGTTTTGCTGCAGACAAAAGGGACATGTTTTAAAATACACCTTTCTACCAGGAGATAGAAATTACTGGGCCTTTTTTATAATATTGGGATTATAATATTTTTCTTTGTCTGCAGCTTTCATTTTAAGAAAGCTCATCAAGTAAAGAGCTGCTGTCACTAAGGAGTAGATGTGAATGTCCATTCTAATCTTGTCTCTGATATTTTCAATATTGTTCTGCTAATTACTTCTAGAAAAATGAACAAGAAATAAAATATATTTAAATAATACAGAGCAAGTGAAGACAATGTAAGGTATATTTTTAATGCCTTTAATCCTCCTGTAAGTAGACACATCTTTCTCCCACCATTGTTTTTAATTTCTCTTGCATTTAAGGTTCCACATCACCTGACAAAGATGAGACTCTAGAAATAACTTTAGTGTCGCTTTCTTATGTTACAGCAAGTATTATAGCTGTTTCTAGGGCTTTGTTCTTGAGTGGATTTTTCTCTTTATAATTTTTATAATGGATGTTCTTTTTTAGATTAAGTAAATATTAAGGTACACAGATATTATCTTTTTCCCAAATTGTTTATAGCAATTCAACTCAAGCACTTGTGTTATTGAAAAAGACTTTATTCACAAGCAGCCTGTGTGTCTCAAGCTCTTGGAGTACAGGAATCATAGACTCACAGGATGGTTTGGGTTGCAAAGAAACTTAAAGATCATCTAGCTCAAAACCCTCTGCCATGGGCAGGGACACCTTCCACTAGACCAGGTTTCTCAGAGATCACTCCAGTTTGGCCTTGAACATTTCAGGTGTGGAGCATCCACAACTTCTCTGGACTATCTGTTCTAGTCCCTTATCACACTCACAGCAAAGAATTTCTTCCTAATATCTAATCTAACTCTAATATCTAATCTAACTCCGCTCTTTCAGTTCAAAGCCATTCCCCTTTGTCCTGTCACTACAGGCTCTTGTAAAAAGTTGCTCTCCATCTTCAAGGGAGTTCTTGCAGGCTCCCTTCAGATACTGGAAGGCCACAATTAGATCACCCAGAAGCCTTTTCTTTTCCAGTCTAAGCAATCCCACTTCTCTCAGCATTTCCTTGCAGGAGAGGTGTTCCATTCCTGTAATCAACTTGGTGGCCTCCTCATGACTCACTCCAAGGATTCTATGTCTCTCCTGTGCTGGGCCCCCAGAGCTGGATGCAGGTTCCAGGTGGGCTCTCAGCAGAGCTGAGCAGAGGGGCAGAATCCCCTCATTCCCCTGCTGCCCACGCTGCTTTGGATGCAGCCCAGGGCACGTTTGGCTTTCTGGGCAGTGAGAGCCCATGGCTGAGTCTTGTCCAGCCTCTCACCCAGCAGCACCCCCAAGTCCTGCTCCCCAGGGCTGCTCTCAATCTGCTCATTCCCCAGCATGGATTCATAAGGAAGTTGTTCCAGGTGAAGCATCTTGTACTTGGTCTTGTTAAACCTCATGAGATTCTCATGAACCCACTTCACAAGCTTGTGCAGGTCCCCCTGGATATTGTCTGGACACATCAGGTGTGTCAACCATTTGGCTTAGTGTTGTCTGTGAATTTGCTGAGGGTGCACTCGATCCCTGCATCTCTGTTGTTAATGAAGATATTAACACTGGTCCCTGTATGGACTCCTAAGGGACACCACTTCTCCAATTCAGAAAAAAGGATGTTGTAGGGGACTGTGTCAAAGGCTTTGCAGACGTCCAGATATGACATCTGTAGCCTTTCTCTTGTCTGTCTATTGATATAATCACAGAATCATCAAAGGCCACTGGGTTGGTCAGGCAGGACTTTCCTTGGATGAAGCCATCCTGGTTGTCCTGAATCACCTCCCTGATCTCCATGTGCCTTGGCACAGCTGCTAGGAGGATCTGTTCCATGGCCTTTCCAGGCACAGAACTGAGGCTGACATGGTGGTTCCCAGTCCTCCTTTCTTCCCTCTATAAAGATGGGTACAATGTGTCTCATATAACTAGAGAATCATTTTGATTGGAAAAGAATCTTTAAGGTCATCAAGTTCAGCTGTAAAAGGAAGGTCCCATACTGCCCATCCTTTCCTTTGTTCTTACACAGGAATTCTTGACCCATTATATTGTATTCACCTTCACCAGTTTCAACCTTCTTTCCTTTCTTCAAGGAACAATGTGGAATTAAGTTGTAGTTTTGTGTTAGCGTGTTGAGAAGTTTTTCCTTCCAGTGATTAGAATGCTCCTGGTAGAGCAGAGTTAGCTAATGAGTTTTAAATTGCAGCAGTGCTGACACTGTGAAAAGAACCATTTTGTTATTTTCTGGAATCCCATTCAATTTTGGAATTAAAGGGAAAAAAAACCAACTAAAAAATCACCCCTAAATCTTCTCAATGACTGCCCTACATAAGCAGAATGAGAAAAGGCCTAACCTTAATTCTCTTTGAAGGTTTAACAGAAATCTTTCAGGTTGTATACACAGGCCTTTTAATTTGGTGGTTTGATATATTTAAATACCAGATTTACACATTTTAAAATGAGGAAAAGCATCTGGTTCAGTATTTTAAGTTGATTCAGCCTGGACACACCTTTGTTTGGTCAGGTGCTGGTGCATTAATTAAATTAAAGCCTCTATTAATGCCAGTCCTGTCTGACATCGTTCAAGAAGTCTTCACATTGCCTCTGGTAGTCTAAAGGACTAGAACTATGTGTTTGAAAACCTATTACCAAATACAGGGCTTTGTAGTTTATTGTAATGAGATTCTGTGCTTCCCTATAAAATCTCCTCTTTGCAAATTGCCTTTTTTTTTTTTTTTTTTTTTTTTTTTTTTTTTTTTTTTTTTTTTTTGTGCTAGTCAGTGCCAGGTGCAGTAACAGTAAATATTTTCTGAGTGCAGTTAACCAAAAGGCCTCCATGTCTATTTTAGTGCTAGTAAATCCAGTTCTTCATTTATTTCCAAAGTATTTATAGTGTCTTGAGACTCTGCTTACTGTATTACTCCTGCTTATTTTCCCTACCATAGAAAATCCTATGTGGAGAGCAAGAATAGTGTTTATACTGCATTTAGAGAAGAATTTCCTGCTTTAATGGTTGCCCAGGATGTGCTAGCTAGCTGTTAATACATTAAAAAATACTGCTAATTCTACTGTAGGACTTCTTAAAAGTGAATTTATCTAATTCTGGTTAGATATATCCAGAAAATTGGAAGCACAAACAGACTTTTAAATTATATATTGTTTTCCCTCACATATCTATTCTAGTAACCAGCTCAGTATTTTTCACTTGTAAGGTGATTGGGTGATTTGCTGCATGATGTGTTCTGCTGCTGTGTTAATTCTTTCTTGCCTTAATGAAAAAAACTGAAAGTTTGTGTTATAGTTATGGAGGAAAAACAGTGTCCTAAGCATGCAATTGAGAGTTCAGGTGCAAATGACAGGAGGATATGGCCAAATGTCTTCTGCATTCTCAGATTTCTGTGCTGCCTGCAGATGTAAATTTAAACGATCAGCATGATGAATGCACTTATAATTAAAAACTTTTTCCTTTGACTTTTTTAGTGTAAGTATATCTTTCCCAGATTGTTGGTTTAGCTCATAATACAAATACTGTACTATAGAAATAGTGTATTAGTTTTTACATATTTTTGCAATTACTTCATCTGAGAGGCAGCGTGCTTTCTTTTCTTGAAAGGATGTGATTTACAAAATATGCTCAGTACCTGTGAGCCTAATCCCTGACAGCACAGATCCTTCTGTCTTCAGTCTGTCCTCCTCCAGATGATTTGCCTCAGCCCCTGCCACTCTCAGTTCAGCTATTTCTGTGCCTGTGCCATAAAACTTGTTTGGGTTAAAAAGAAAGCAAAAGCAATGAGCCAGCAGGGCTGGGTCTTCCTGTGTTGGCTCTGATGCCAGTTCAAACATTTTGGGAACTGAGGATGTCGGATAACAGACCTCCAGGAGTCTCTCTTTCTGAGTGCTGCTGGAGTGGGATTCCTTGAGCGGTGGTAATTAATGGGCTGTTGGGAATGGGTCAGCTTTCACATTTTGAAGTGTGGAGCCGCAGAAGTGGAAGCAGAGGATGTGTGTACTCGCTCATAAGAAACCAAAATCCCTTCTGGTGATTAAGCAGAATAGCTTACCTTATGCTTCTGTTCCTCCTTTTCTCTGCTTAAAGAACATTTCTTACTTTACTGTAACTACTAATTGTGGGATTTTGCTACTAGAATGGAGGGAATCAACGTTTTCTAAGGGAGTTCATGACTAGGACAATTACTGAGGAGATTATCCTAGTGAAGGCAAACTGGTCAAGGAAACTGCATTTGGCTATCTGAAATGCAAACACAGAAGAGGAAGAAATAAAATAAACAACGCATTAAAGTGCTTCATTTCAAGCCCCACTGATGTTTCTTATTGAAAAACCCTGCTTCACTGTGTACTTTTTACACTTACTAGGGAAGAGAACCAAGCAAACCTTTCTTCCCCTTTATCATGCCCGTGGCATTTGCAAGTTAGCACTTGTACTGTAAACCCAGGCAGCTTGCTTAGTGTGCAAGCTGTGATCATGCCTCGCATGAGATCCTGCCTGTGTCAAAAACCAAAACAGAGCCCTGATGGAAAGGGGAGCTCCCACCAAGCTGCAACTTGTACGACTGCCACGATCACCTGGTGTTGGAGTGAAACAGCCTGCCAGAGCCTGGGAGTAGCACGTTACAAGGGTTGACTTTGTTGAAACAACACCAGGGTTGCTAGGCAGAGGGTAATTAAACCAGTCTATTAATCTTGAAGTGCCTACAGCTAGATCGGTTCAAAGGCAACATCCATTTGAAGTTGGTACTTCAAACTGCATTGCAGAGGTGGCCAATTGCAAGTCACACGTGACCTAAGCTGCTCCTACCCCTCGTCTTGGGGCTGTTATTCCACACAAAAGTTGTTTGTCTCAGTGTCTAGGGTAAATGTGAGGAGTCATCCTGAAACCAAGGTGAGTGATGGTAGAAAGATAGCAGCAACAGTGCTGTGCTAAACTTCAAACTGTGTGATTCAGAACATATATGAAAAAGAAGTTTAAAATGCAATGAATGGAAAGCAAGAGCAAAAACATCCCAGCTTTTTTTGAAAACTCTGTATCCTGGTTGTACTGTCTGTATTCCTTAGGTCCAAATAATAGCCAACCACTCAGCAGTACAGGTTTAGTCTGACTGGGCTGAAGCATGCAATGAATTCTGATTGCCTTTTTTGTTAGTTATGGGAAGAAACAATATCTAATCTCACAAACTTTTTGACATCGGTAAGCTTCAGTCTCTCTGCTCATTACTGCATGGAGTTCACGTTAACATGGTGTTACTGGGATGTCTTTTATTGGAATACCTTTTCCCGGAAACCCTACAGTCCAACTTTTTTTTTTTTTAAAAAAAACATGACTTTCCTGTTCTTTCTTGCTTCATATAACTTGTAGCAAGAAAGCATTCTTGTGGTGCTGTTAGTCTGGGTTTAAGGAGCTGTTTACCAACCTGCTGTGACAATTGCTTAAGTCTGTCTATGTGTTAAAATAATATCAGCCAGCAGAACTGATTTCATTAGCCTAGGGGCTAGCTGGGTAGTAGATCAGTGGGTGCAAGACTGATCACAATCTAACAAAGCTGGCTGTGGGATCGTTTGATAATAGAGAATGCAGGTTGTGTTTAAAAACAAATAAATAAATCCCTGGAAGGCACATAAAAAAAAGAATCCCTAAAGAAAACTAGATATAGTAGAGGGGTTTTTTTGTGCTATATGTTATTTTTTGTTTGATCTTTTGTTAGTTTAATATGCCTGATCCAGAAAATGTTCACTATTAAGAAAAGTAAAGCAAAAAAAAATTGTGTGGTCTAGGTTAAAAAAGAATTCCACTTCTTACACCAAAAACCTCTTTTAGCTTCTATGTCTCTGGAAAGATAAACTTCAGTCTTTTCTATTGGTCAAGTGCTTACAGGAAGTCTTCAGGTAATTGTGAAGCCTAAATCAGCAGCAGTTGCTTTGTCCCACTTTAATATAAGCAATAAAAAACCTTCTCACTTCTCTACCCCATTTGCAGCAGCTTAAGAGGATAGAGCCATGCAGAGAACAGTGGTCTAGCAGCCTTCAGGAGGTGTTTGGCTGATGAGGGAGTAGTTTTGTTAAGTAAAGCTAATTCTTTGAAATTTGAGACCTAAATTGATAAATAGCACAGGTTATCAATTTATGTCATGTGAAATTTGATTTTTTTCTTCCAAGATGAGGAAATGTACAGGGTTGTGTTATCAGGACCTGGATATTAAAAACCTTTACCTATGAATAAATAATGTCCCTCCACTGGAATTTGAAGCTCATATCAAACAGTTTTTAAAAAATAACATTGTGCCAACTCAGTCAATTACCTCAAACAAATAATAGAGGGGTAAATTATATAGAGTTGATGGCATTTACCCTTCAAAGGTTGTATTCAAAGCAGCATATTTTGTAAAATGATTTTGTGTGTGTTTTGGGTTTTTTTTTCTGTCTATCATAGTTTTGAAATGACACTACCCAGCTTAGTGCTCCCACTTAGTCTCTCCAAACTGTGTGTAACTCTCGTTTCCCCCTCTCCTTCTCCCTGCAATGGGATGGAGAGGAGAATTGGAGGCACAAAAGGTTGAAATAAGAACAGTTTGCTAGAAACAGCAATGAGGTAAGAAAAAAACAAAAAAACCAGCAACAATAGGGATGACAGAGGGTACAAGAAACAATTGGCACAGGAGTTCTTACTGCTGACAATACCTGACCGCTCATTCTGCTGTGCTGCCCAATCCAGAGGGGAACCTTTCCCCCATCCCTGGGAAATGCTGCAGGATGGGATAGATTAACTCCCAGGTCCCTGCCATGCACCCTTCTGACTACTGCAAAAATTAACCCTGGCCAGAACTAGGAGTGGTCTTATTATTTATTCAAAATGATCTCTGTTGTCTGTCTTCCCACTACCCTGTGAAGCAGACACTAATTATGAGCACAAGGCAGTTAATTACTGTTGCTTCTGAATACCCTATAGGCCTTATATATATGTGTGTGTGTATATATAGGTAGATGACTCACAGTTGTGAGACAAATGTCTGGAGGCCCTTAGTAATTTCCAGATAAACACAAAGGAAGAAAGGACACTTCTCTGCAAAAATATAAGTTTTAGCCTACATTTGTCTGTGGAAATAAATAGGGTACTGTAGCAAGCACTGAGAATTGCAGATGGTTTCACGGAGGGCATGAAATTGGCCTTTTTCTAATTGCTAGCTGGAACTGCCCCTCCACTAATTTTTAGCTCTGCCTTACTGTAGTGAGTGACTCTACTGAATACAAAACACTCTCTTGTGTATTTAAATAAAGTAAATCAGTAATTGCATGTGATAATTTTTACTTGTTTTCAATCTCAGCTTCTGGGAAAGTAACGAATCTCAAACAGGATGCTGAGGTAAATTCTTTCCTCAGTCAGTGTGTATCTACATTTGTTCTTTGTTTATCGTGTCAGTTCTCTATGAAGATTCTTTACAACAGAAAATATTCAAATTTCAGTAAAATGTATGCATTAGAATAGCAGATCAACCAAACAATTGTTCATTTAGAAATGGGAACAAAGCCCCAGGATAACTAAAGATCCAAAAGTCCGCTCTTTTCTTGGTTTATGCTCAAAATCAGACTTTCAAACAGCTTTTCTTTTCGAAGTGCAATCGGACGTGTTCCCTGACGCTTGTTCTCAGCTTGCTGCTGGCTAAGTGAAGACTGCCTTTCTAGCCAGGGAGGAAATACTTCACCAGGAGGTCATCCTAGGCTTTGGAAAAACTCTGTAGCTTGTTGGTCAAGATACTTGTCAAGTTCCATTTCTCTTTTGCATTTAAAGAAGGTCCCAAAGCTGATCTCATCAAACACGTGTCCAAAGCCCTTATGGCTGACACAGTAAGAGACAGCACAGAAGACATGTTTTCAGTGGAAAAGAATGACTAATGATGTGGCCTGTCACAGGAAAAGAGGTGATTTAATTCCCTGATGAATTTAGATTAATTATTCCTTTTTTGTTTGTTTGTTTTTGTTCACAAATGTTGCAGTTAAATAGCAATTAGGCAGATGAGTTGTGAAGTGAAAGAGACCGTAAACAAACTAAGGCATTCTCAAACATGACTTTAAGAATGAACACCAATAGTAAATAATGCTCTGTAGAAATGTGTCAAACATGTTAAAGTGTTCTTTGATTTATGAAATATGTGATATCATTAGTAACCAGAAAATTAATACTTACATATGAATTCCCAGCTGACTTCTTTCTCCACAGCAATGCTGGTACAATATTGTGGTAATGCAGTAAGGGAATATCAGAAAACTGATTTGGCTGTAAAAAGACTTGCTTAGTTTTTACTGTTTTGAGACAGATCAGTGTCCTCAGCTATCTTGTAGCATGGCCTCACAGCTTTGCAGAAGGTAGCAAGTAAGGCAGAGCAAGCCACTTCCCCAGAGACAGAGGTATCTTCATTACTGCTGCTGCTGGGTGTTAAATTTTGCTTTAATCTTCCATGTTTTTCTACCAGTATGGAGAGCAATACTTCCCTTCACCTTACAGAAACATCAGCACACATTCTACATGCTTCTACTGTGTGCTAATATGTAGATATCTGGGGTTTTGTCTGGGTCATATTGGGTTTGAGCTGTGAAGATCCATCTTAAAAAGGGATTTTATCTCTTTATTTTGAAATGTACCCTTGCAGTGTGTTTGTGTTGCTGTAGGAACCAGGTGAAATAAATGTGCTTCTGAGCTATAAATCAGAAAGAAACACATAAATTAAGAAACTCATTATGTAAGACAAACTGAACAGGGAGGGACCACTGTGTTGCAAAACTGTTACTGGCAGCCACTAAAGATAAGCAGTGAAAAACAAAACAAAACAAAACAAAACAAAACAAACAACCAAAAAACTCCCCAAAAAAACAAAAACTCCAAAAAAACAAAAACAAAACAAAACAAAACAACAACAACAACAACAAAACAAAAAACAAAACAAAACCAAAACAACATGAGGAGAGAAACTATAGTGTTAAAAGAAGCGTGATTTTTCTATGCAAGAAAACACCTAGAAGCGGTTTATAGTGCTGAAAATCAAGTGGTAAATGCTTGTACTGGGACTAATATAAAGGTAGCCTCAGATGGTAATTTATTGTGCCGTAGTACTACTGTTTACTGTTTGATTCATCTCTGAGTACCCCTTAGGAAAGTCATGGGCGGTATGAGAATAATTTTATCTCTTAGGAAGATGTTAAATGAAGCATCTCATGTTGTGCTCATTAGCAGAAGAAAAGAAAGCAAGCAAACACCCTATAAACCATGCTGGGAATGGTTCAGATGTCTGCAATCTTTCTTAACAGTAATTTGAATTTCTTCCCACTAATTTGCTGCTTTGTTATAGCTAAATGAATATTGTCTTCACTTTTTGTTGTTGATGATGATTTAAATTTGTGTAGAAAATTGTGATCATGTTTATTGCAAAAACCAGTTGATGGCAGTTGAGTGCATCTTGCATGGGTGAACCTTCTCATGTAATTCTGTGCCTGTTGTAATAAACCCTTACATCAAGTTCCACACATCGCTCTGTGCAGACCCTATCCTGAAGATTTCTATGTGAGGTTTCATTAATTTTATTTCTAAAGACATATTTATTTCTAAAGCAAATCCCACGCTTTACAGGTGAAAAACTTTGGTCAAGGGCAGAAATCTGTCAGTGATTAAGGAAGGAGGTTGTAAAGCTAAGACAGCAACTTGTCTCCCTCAAACCCAGTGTTTCTGCTAAGCCCCTTTGCCTGTATGCCTTTTTGTATTGCTGTATTGAGAAAAAGGGAAGGAGTGGGTAGAAAATGAAAGACAGGATACAGTATTTCAAATCAAGAACTTGGAGAAGGATGGCCTCACTGCAGAACATAACAGGAGCTGTGGATAGGCTGATACAATTTTTCATTGGGTTCAAGAGGTATGTTTTCTCTCAAGGAGACATTTCTGATATTATTTCTCCTACATTCATGAATACTAGGCTAATCTGTGGTAGTGAGTGGCAGTTTTCAAGTTTTTCACATTTTAATCCAAAAGGAGATAGAATAGGGCTACAGGCTTAAGACCAAATATGGCATACTTGGATTTTGATTTGTTCAATTTGCCTTATTTCAATCTAGGAAAAAAAAAAAAATCTGTGTAAATGCTCCATACTATAGGAATATTTTTCAATAATGAATTCAGCTAAATCTTTCCATTTTGGAAGGGGAGCTTTATATATTAAAGATATTTAGGGTGTTTAGCACAAAACTAAAATGTTCTTGATTTTCTCCCCCTTCCTCAAAACTATTATTATTATGAAGGGGACAGGGGCCATTTTTACTGTCCCATGAAGAATTGCCAGTGGAAATGTGGGTGACATGCTGATGAATGTCTCTAGAAGAGGTTCTGTTCAGAGCAAAGGATGACTGTGGACAAGGACCTGTTGGCCTTGTCTTGCACTACCTTGACGTTGATGTAGTTTGCTTTCTATATTGATAAAGAGACTGAGTAAAGAAAGTGAGTGGTTTGTGTTTGTTTGGTTGGTTTTTTTAAATATAATTATTTAAAAATTTTGTAGTTCTTTAAAACTGTTGCTAGTCTGTTTTCTTCAAACAGATTCCACCGGGACTGTGCTAAGCCCAGTCAGGGTTTCAAAGTTGTGCCTTTCTATTTTGTGAATGCATTTAACTTCAGTTCTGACCTAAGGGAATCCAGTTTGGAGGTACCAAGTCTGGAGGGTTTTTTAACAGTACTTCAGTGATCGTGACATGTTTTTTGACCTGGGCCAGAGCAGAGAGGCTGAGGTCTCTGAATCCATTAACAAGGCAGAAGGTCAAATAGGGAGTGCTGAGGTACTCCATAAGCTGTCAATAAATCATTCTGCTAATCTTGAAATTGTCTCATCTGGAGGAGGTGCTTCTTACAAACGAAGAATACTGCCTGGTGTGGGAAATCAAACTTGTGTTACTCTCTGTTTCTCTTTTGTCTAGCTTAATATAAACAGTTATATTCAAAAGACAGGCTGAATTCATCAGATATGTAGTCATGACCAACAGGGAAAGGTTGCCATTTTGGCCTTCTAAGAGTTGGCCCAAGAAGTAGCCTTTAACTGAAAATGTGTTCTGGTAAAAGGTGTGCTTCTGCTCCCAGTCTTTATTTAAAAACAGAAGTTATTTATTTATCCCATCTTCTTCCAAGGGCTGAGATTTGACTTAACTAGTGTCTTGATAATGCAATGATTAACTTAATTTTCATTAATTCAAAATCTAGAATTTTCTAAATGAAGAGGAAATGGAATTACTTAACTAAGAATTAAAAAAAAAAAAAAAAGAACAAAAAAACCCAACCAAAAACAACTCAGGTATTCTGGCACTGGTTCAAGTGCTTTGCCAAGTGACTTATCTTGAAAAAATACATTTTTATTACCAAGGAAAAGGCAGCTCATTTATGAAGTTTAAATGAAAAACTGTAAAAATGCCCAAGTATTGGAATATGTGTGCCAAATGCAATTTTGGGCAGCATGTAAATAACACCCTGAAATCTGGTTTTCAGCTTTTGATGCTGTCACTTACTACTTTAATCATAAATTCTATATTTTGGAATTTTTTTCCCCTGCTTGTTTGATTCTCCTCCTTTCCTATAGCACCCTCACTCTCCTTTCCCCATGGAAAAAGTACTTGGGTATATTTTTATTTATTTTATATGTAAAATTCTGGATAGCCCAATTCACCTTCATATTACATCTTGAAGTTGGAAAACTATGGATGAAAATATTTTACTCCAAATTTATTCAAATTATTCTTTGTTTAATACTGATTTTATTATCTGGAGAGTATTTCTAACCATTACCAATGAGTAGGAAATATAATTAATTTTGGGGCCAAATTATTTGCATTCTCATTTGGGGACCTAAACTCTATTTTTCAAATAACAACACTGAAAAGCTGATTTTAAAGTCTTCAGGAACACAAATTATGATAGTTCACCCATATAAAGTTGAATGTGGAGCTTTTGTTGACTAAAGATATCCCAGGAATTCATCTGAATAATGTATGCAGCTTGCACAGGTATCTGAGACTTAAATATGAATGTGCCAGCTTGGGTATTTGGGGATGATGCTTTTGCTCCATACTTGTCCAGATTATACTGGAGAAAATCAAGTCTTTTATTTTAAATGCTGTGTTTTATCTTTAGTGGGACCAGAATGTAGCACAGATGTAAATCTCCTTCACCACAAAACTGGACCCCAGTGCTTCACTGAAACCAGGCACTTCTATGTATTTGCATTTAGGATGAAATACAACTGATATATAAATGGTGATTTTTTCAGGTGAAAAATCAAGGCATGGTGATATAACCATAACATCCACCCCACTGCCAAATATTACAGATGAAAGGGGATTGTTTAAATAATAATAATAATAATAATAAAAACATCTGTAATCTGGTGGCAAAGATTTGAAGCCCAAGGTTTAGCTTCTCTGTGCTGACATTAAAGTAAGAAATAAATTCATCACTATGATGAGTAAGTAGTAACTGAAAAAAAAATCATATCAAGGTTCCGGTTTCAGTTTAACAGTTAGTTGGGTATTAAAAGCTGAAATTAAAACAAAACAAAACAAAACAAAAACCAACCAAACAAAAAACCCAAACAAAAAAACAAACAAACAAAAAGACAAAACACTCATTCAGATGAAAAGATATTTTTTCCTCACTAAAAAAAAAACCAACCCAAAAAAACAACAACAAAAAACAAACAAACAAAAACCACAAAAAACAAAACAAAACAAAACAAAACCAAAAAAGCACCAAAAACAAAAACCATGAAAATGCCTTGTTTCAAATGAAATTTTTATGCAGTGTGAGTTGTTTCAAGTCAAAAGTGCAGGAGTTGGAACTGACATTGGGAGAGAGTGCTGACTGTATCGGTTGGCTGGGCGGTGGCTCCACTAGGATAAAAAAGAGGAAAGAATGATGCTTCAGACACTTCCAGCTACCAGTCTTAATGTTTATTTTCTGTGTTGCCTCATTTGGTATAGTCAGTTGTCTTCCTCAGAGATGAATTAAAAGTTGTATAGGAGAAGCAAGTTAGAACAGCTTGAGAAGACTTACTAGTGAACGATAATTTGAATACTTACCCAAGAGTTTAATTTCCCTAACACAAGACAATGACTCTCAAGATACTAATTTAAAATTATTCATATTGAAGTAGGTCTTTTTATTCTCTGACATAAACAAATGTCTTCCTCAAATTTATGTCTTGCAAATAAGAGGTTAAAGTTTCCATCAAATTATCTGGTCATTTATCTTTTGCAAGACTCAGTCACTTGTTTGTTGTTACTCTTTTTGTGTCATTGGACCACAGGGAGACCATGTTTCTTCTTGTGTATAAGTTCTGTACACAATGTAAAATATGAAATAGCCTCTATTTATAGCTACTGTAACTAAGTTGTTTATTGAGGAAATAAAGGTTTCTGTGGCTGCCAAATTTTCTAGAACTCTTTCAGAGGGAGAAATAATAATTAAGTGTAGTTAAGTCTAGACCTTTAAAATAAGGTCTAATTCAGTAGTTCTTGAGTAACATCCTTATCTCTACACTTACTGTTTTTTGGTTTGGTTGCTTTTGGTTGGGTTTTTTTTTTTTTATATGAATAGCTGACTTTGTTTTTGAAATTGGCTTATCTAAAATGACTCATGGCTCAATAAGAAATTCAAGAAATTTAAACAGGGATTAATTGTACTGAAGTTTGAAGATGTCAATATAAGTTGTATCTTCTACTCAGAGCATTTTTAATAGGGTTTTAAAGTAGCTCTTGCAGTGATTTTTGAGTCTGTAAAATTGACTGACCACAAACTGCTTTTACAAATGTGGTTTTTACTACCTGATGACCATATTAGAAAAATGTCAAATTCCTTTGAATTGAGTTGCCCAGCAAGCATATGGAGGGGTTGTGGATAATTCAGAAAACCTCATGGGAAGCATGGATTTGCAAAGTGATAGGAAGCAGGGGGGTTTAATTCCCACCCTTCTAATGGAGGACTCAAGAACCCAACTGATCCATCTGGCATGGCACTCTGCACTTGACAAGGCAGGGCAAGTGAGCTGTGGCTGGGAGAGGGGTTCACACCCTGCAGCTCCACAGCTACTCTTGCAGCCTGGGCCTTGCAGGTGTCCCCAATGCCTGTGGTCCCTGTCTGCACAGGAGAGCCACAGTGTGGGACACTGAAATCCTCATTGATCCTTGCAGGCTCTGTGTTGAGGCACTGGGGCACCAATGTGTGGCCACAGTAGCCTGGTAGTTGCTGTGATTTTTGTCACAGTTTGAAGCTGCTGAAGCATCCTCCCCAATGGGTCAAAAGCATTCTCCTTCTTTTCTGGTCACTAGAGTTTGATGTCTGGTGCAGCAAATGTTCACTGTGATGCTTTCCTAATAGAACAATATAGCTGATGTGTGTGTTCTACTTAAGTTGTCCTCCTCCAAAATCCTGGGATTTGTTGCAATTTTTCTTTTGCTATAATTTCCTTGTGGCCAAATTCCCCCTTGTGCCCAGTTAAATGAGCTGTATAGAGAAAGTTCTATTATGGATATTTACATGGATATAATGTGTGCTTGGGCTTAAATCTCAATGAGTGCAACTGGCTTTACAAAATTCTTTAGCTTTGCTGGGGACCCTTCCATGACTATCCTTACAGTCTCCTGCCATTTTTGGAATGCCTTTCACTATTTACCCCATATACTGCAAAGCATATAAAGGTGGACCCATCTTTCAGTAAAAGTAAGTCTAAGTCTACTCCATGACATTCTTCAGATCATATAAATATGTATTTAGAATGTTTTCTAAACTTAAACTTTTTGAGAGGGCTTAACCAAAAGGACTTTAAAATGACTCTCTAAATAGACAGATTTATTGTTGCAGACTTATATCTGGAAGTTGCAACCATGAAAGTGCAGGGCTAGAAGTGGACAGCACTTTAACTGATCTGCACAGTTAAAGAAGTTTATAACAAGCCTTTGACTGTACCACACATACGTTTCCTTCCACCTCCCAGCTTTTGCTTGTGGAACTTTTTATGAAGTCAGATTTTCCTTGCAGTATCACAGCTTCCTTCACTCCTGCTGATCTTAAAAGCCTACTTTAAGCACAGAGCACGACCCAGTCTATTTGGGATGATGATATCAGGTCTCCCTCATGCCTCCATCTCCTAAGTCCAAATGACATAATCATTTGGCAGCTAAACTTGAAGGATCAAAATGAGCCAGATGTTGAGTGGACAGATCTTTCTTTGCCAGCAATCAAGCCTCTGCTGAGCATGCCATTACGGCTCCGATTTCCATGTCTGCTACCATTTACTTCATTTTGGCTCACTGAATTGACAGCTTTTTATACAAGGAAAGGAGAGAGGAGAAAAAGCAAAAAAGATAGTATAGAAAGCTGTCATACTCTCCATTCACATTTATTATTAAAATCTCAACTGTTGATTGCATTTAAGACCTGTTTCTTTCCAAAACTTTTGCTACTCTGAGTTTTGTAAAATAGGTAACGTTCTGCGAATGTACATATTTGGTTTATGATGGTTCCAGGTAGATTTACATGCACATCTAGGGAGATGTCCTCATAATGTCTCAGAATTTTGTGTGCAAAAAACAGAGCTCTAGCATGAACATGAGGGAGTAAAAGCCTACAGCTCTGGTGCTTTTTGACAGTGCTGATGTGTGGAGGTGATTGTTTTCTTTTGTTACACTGCAAACACTGATAACTTTTCCCAATTTGAGTTTGTTTATTTATGTTTGTTTAAGCCTGATAGCTAAGAGAGAAATGATCTAAACCCCATTATTTTCTAGTGTGAAATGCTGGTTCAAGCGGATCAAGCGATGTTATCCAAGCTGATGCTAACTGATCCATGCAGAAAACACCTCTGATATAAACTTAAGCATACTAACACATATTTTGTACTGTTCCTTTGCCTCCCTTGATGTTACACCATTTCCAGGGAGCTGTTCTCTCTCTGCCTGAAACCAGTCAGCTGTACTGAGTGTAGTGGGATTATGATAAGATATGGATCCTAAGATGTACAACATGAGATAATGGGGAGATTCCCAGTAGCCAGCTTCTGGTAATGTCTGGAATATGGGATCTCTCAGGAGGTGGCTGGGTAGAAGACAGGGATGAACTCTGTTAAAATTCAGGGCCTTCAGCTGATCCTAAGTGGCTGAAGCAAAAGGGATATGGGGACCTAGGTAATTCCTGTCAGTGATAGGCAGAGCCTTGAGAATGCAAATCCTATGTCCTACTTCTGGAAATTATTACCTAGGCAAAGAAAGTTCTGTGTCTGCTGCTGTAGATGTCTGTGTACCATGCCTGCATCGACATAGCTAACACAGAAACAAAAAATTATAAAATTTGTGGAGTAATACATGAATATTTGCTGAGCAATGCTTGAGTCATCCTCCTAACTTTGCTAGAATTCATGTTGTCACCTTGCCTATTCATAATCAAGATGGGGAAACTTTTCCATGTGCATTTTTACACAAAAGAGTTTAAGTGTTGTAGCAATTTCCTGAAAAAGAAGAAACTGAACACAAAGAAAAAAAGATCTTCTTGTTCTTTTTTGTTTTTAAATGGTTTTATGTGGAAGGGAACATGGTTCATGGAAGGAATTTGACTGGATGGAATGGCCTGGTACACTCCAATCTTTTGCTCTGACTTAAAAGCAAGACTAAGAACTCTTGTTTATAATAGTTGTTAAACAAGCATGAAAGTCAACACAGATGAAGATTTAAACATCATCCTCTTACCAGTAAACTACGAAGAGGAATGCTCCAGTTGCTCTACACATCCAAAATCACAGGGTTGTTTTCATAAGTAGATAAATTACAGAATTTCCTATTTTCACAGTCTTCCAAATGACTTAAACTCTGTTGCTGTGGATGGAGTGATTTCCTCTCTGTTTCTGTTGGCTGACCAGAGTTCAGACATTGGGTTGTTTCTCTTTAAAGTGAATGCTGACTTGGTGGTGGAAGCATTTTTACAACATCCTCTGATACTCAAGAACTTCCAGATGTAAATTAAGACAATAAATAGAGAAAACCATGAGAAAAGTGGGACTGATTGATACTGATTTTTACTGGAAAAGTGTGTTAAACATTTAAAAGATAAATATTTAAATATGGGGGTGGGGAGTCTAGTGATGGATTAAAATGCTCTGCTACCACAAGCATTCTTTCTAGTGCTTTATAATTTTGTCAAAACTTTAGGGAATGCTTTCTGGACATCCTCTGTGGCATTTGGAAAATGGGAGGGGGAAGGAAAAGAGGAGAAGGGGAAAGGGAACTTGGAAAAACTTAGGAGCTGCTTCTTGTAAATTCAATATCCTGGGTGTACATGTAAAGAAAGATAAAGAAAATTAGACGTGTGGAGTAGTCCCAGCTGCATGTAATAACAGTATGTAAACAAAGCTTGACACAAGACATTGCTCTGTTGTTGAACTGTTCTCCTGTCTGAGGCCCTTTCCTCCAAAATCTACATTTTCTTCATTTTCTGAATCTTGAAACAAGGTTTTTAAGCTTCTGTCGTTTTATAACATTAAGCACTGCAACAGGCAGACCGAGGAAATGTGGATTCATCCCTGGAATGGTTTAAGACCTGTAGATGTGGGACTTAGGGACACAGTCTAGTGGCAGACTTGCCAGTGTTGGGTTTATGATTTGGCTTCATGATCTTAAGAGTCTTTTAAAACTTAAATGTTTCTATAATTCTGTGTATCTTGATGTTTAGAGCAATGTTTTGCTATTTCTCTGTGAGGGGTACTCTATGTACTCACAACAGTAATGATGTACCTTCTGTTCTTCCCACTGGTTAAGTAACAGGTCAGGGAATTCACTCTGGGTTGTAGAGGTAGTGTTCTCTAGCAGCTTGCATCTGCATATAATTTGACTCTATTTATTTTGTATTATTTTTTCTTATATTAATTCATTTTCTAGAAGCATTTTTTGATGCCGATGCATCTCAGATGATTGAGTTTGGCTTAGAGGAGGAAAATCTGGGAGAAATGCTCTCACTGCTGAAATGTAAATGATTTTTAAAATTTTTGGAAAAGCATGTATTGTTAACATATTTGGATGACGTTTATTTTGTTGTTGGTTTGGTGAGGGTTTTTTGTTTGTTTGTTTTTTTGGTGTGGTTTGTTTGTTTGTTTGTTTGTTTTTGGGGTGGGGGGTCCCTTCTTTTACCTTTTTTTCCTTTTTCTGCGTATTCCTGTCCCTTTGAGGGGTCAAGCATTGGTAACTTTGCTTCTAGCTATCTGCAGCTTTAGAATCATGGAATGATTTTGGGTCAAAAGGGACCTTAAAGACCATTTAGTTCCAACCCCCAATCAGTTCTGCCATCTGCATGTGTATATCCTGTTATCACTTTGCCCTCTCCTATGGTTGTCCCACATTATCTTGTTGCCAGAAAGTATTGAAACTATCTGAATTCCTAGCAGGTCCTTTGCAGGACCTAATTAAAAATACAATGAGGTGAACTGGAAAACCTTTCCAGGCTCCACCCTGAAAACAGGATTAGTGTTAAATCCCATCTTGTTTTAGTTGTTTAGTTGTTTTAGTCCCTTTCATTGAAGAAACTCAGGAGGTCCAGGATGCAACACAATCATGAACATCACTATAGTCATCCCAGCAGCACACTTTGGACTCCAGTTACTGTTCCCATTCTCATATGAGCAAGGACCTCTGAAAACCATGTTAGCTTTTGTTTCTTGAAGATTGAAAGCTGTTCCAGGGAGGGAATAGACACAGTTTAAATTGTGTCAGGTTTATGTTGCATTTCTATGGCTTTGGAGGAGTTATTCCTCCCTCAGTGAGTGTTGTAAAACTTTATGCCAAGCAACGTATGTTTTACAGACAAAAAAGCTGCAACAGAACACTCTTAAATGTGGTATTGAAGAGGCTGCAATGTTAAAAAGGGCTGTGAAACAAATATGAAACTTAGAGATATATCAGCATTTGCTTTTAGAGGTCTGGCTGTCCTGCATTTTATATAAATCACATTAAAAAAATAAGTTATGGTATATTTTAGAATTTTCTAAAACTTCTCACTTATTTCATCATATAGTATGGTTTTTTTCTAGCCTATCAAAATAGTATATTAAAGTTACAAGTTTCAAAATCTTCAAAGTGAATAAGGAAAAACAAACCCAATAGCCAACCCTCCTTTCTTTACTCTTTAAACTCCCGAAGACAACAGAATTAATTTTTCAAAAGACAGAGTATGTTTCTGGAGCTAGACCATGAAAGCACATATTATCAATATATGTGTACTTTACAGTAATCATATTTCTCTCCTTCTCGAGTTTTTGTAACACCTTCTTGCAGAATAGTCAGTCTCAAGAGTGACCTTTAGTTTCATTAAAATAAAATTGCTCTTAAGAGCAATTAACAAAAGCACACCGTTTTGAGCACTGCAGCATGGATGAAAGCAAACCAGTATTTTTATAAGTCATTCTGGTGCAGCCTCTGAGCATGTCATGGTCATCATTTGTGCAGGAATAGGGTTGCCTCATCTGCCACCTTTTTTAAACCATTACTCTCTGAAGTTTTAGTGTATTTAGTGCTGGCTTTTTGTCTCTGTGTTTGTAGTCAAGATTGCAGCACATTATGAAACATGGAAAGTGCTCTGATGTTTTCATTTAACAGTGCTATCAACAAGTCTTCACATGAAAGTAAACCTAAGGCTTTCAAATTCAGAGGTTGTGGCTTTCCATTCAAGAGATCCTATTATTTTAGCATTGTGCTCGTAATTCCTTGGATAGTTTTGTGCCAACACCTCTATTGTAACCTGCTCCACCCATCGTGTATTTTATAACTTGGCTTTTAAATTCTCCTCCTAGCTGAAACTTGTCCTAATAAATGTCAACTCAAGAGCAGATTTTCTTTGTCAGGTTTTCTTTTTAAAGGATTGTTTGATTTTTTTTTCTCTACAGGAAACCTTTTTCAGGAATAATAAGCTGTTGGTCTATTGGTAGATAGAGTGTCTGTGGCTGATATCCAAGACATATTTGTAGAAGTATTCAGAAAATACTGAATCTACATGGAATAAAAAATAAATGTATTACAACCACAAGGACCAAAGAAAGTTTAGCAGCTGTAAGGTCTGGTTTAGTCTGCAAATTATCTAAAACAACCCTGCCATCTACAATTTAGCAGTGTCACAGAGCATTTTGCTTAGATATGGAGATGCCCTTATCTTATCATAGGCCTCTGTTTTCTAGGAAATTGAAATATGAGGCGTTGGGACTCTTAAGAGAGGGGATCTCCACCTTTCTGGTCTGATCTCTCATTGCTGTTCTCTGCTGTCTGAGGTTTAAGCTGATCAGATAATTTACCTGCCTGTTCTACCTCCATGTGCAGTACCTCAGTGAGGCCTTTCAAAGTTTATATATATTTTTGTACTGCGCAGCTATCGGCAATTTATTAGAAATTTAAAATTGCCTAGAGCATGTACAAGGGAAAGCTTAGAGTCTGGAAGGTAAAAGCATATAATCTGGTGTGTAACTCGTAACCAGATGTGTGTTTCAAGTGTGAAGTAGAGAAAAATGCTGTTTCCATGCTCCAGCTGGAGAAACATGTAGTACAGGGGCCATATTTACCTCAATTCTGTTCTTTGCACGTGAGCTGATTCGTTCTGAACACATGGAGGTTTGAGTTAGGATGTAGTTGGGAGGATGTGGTTTCTGGAATGCTTTTTCTGTCTGCAGGACTGTCTGGTGGAATAAATGTTTTAGTAAAGTTCTTGAATGGTTCATTGTGATTTGGTTTGGTTTTGTTTTTCCCCTTGCATCAGGTACTGCTTTATATCTAGGTACTGCTTAGGTGTGCTCTGAAAATAGGAAAGTGGCTTTTGTTTTGGAAAGGTATACTGGCACAGATCTGTCCTTTTTTTCTCTCTTCTCTGAGAAATGAACCTGCATAGTAGCAGAAGTAGAGCTTTGGTATTCTGAGAAGGTTAGGAACAGGATTGGCATCAGAAAGTTACTCCAACATCCTCAGTATTTCTCTAACATATGGACAGCTCTGGGCCATATGCCTTGTTTTATGGATCCAAACATCTGAACAGATCTCCTGAAGGATGGACAAAGCATGGAATAACCATACCTACTTTACAAGAAAAAGTCAAAAGGAAAAAAAAAAAAAAGGTACCAATGCCTTTGAAAAAACCTCTCTACACTATATAATCTTTTTATGAATGGTGACACAGAGTATCAAAACACATCATATCAAATGAAATTTTCCTTGATTTCTGTTCATGAATTTTCCTTATCCCTCCCACTGTTCTCCCTCCAGCACTAAGCTTAAAATACTGTAAACAAGGGAGATTAGTTATGGAAATGGACTGTATTGTCTGCAGAGGGCAAAAATGCCTGCTGTTATACTTTGGAGGTCCCTCTCATGTCCCTTGTCCTACCTGTAGCTTAGATATTGTAAAAATACTGATATTTATTAAACTAATAATCCTTCTTTGGTGCCCCTGCTCAATATTTGTCAGGACATGATATGTGAAACAATGACATGGTTCAGTCCTAGCACAAAAAATTCTAAATTTTTTTTCCTCTATCTCAAAACATAATGATTCAGACCAGACAGCCACCTGTCCCCAGTTCTTTGTAACCTACAGTTGCTAGAAATGGATTCCCTGGGAAGTAAGGACAAGGCAAGTGTAAAATATTTCTTTCTAAAGTAATCTTTCAGCCTTCAACTATTTTCACTTCATTTTGATTTTTTTTTCCTAAACTTGATCTGTTTTATCTTTTACTAAATCCACAGTCATCTCTCTCATGAATCTGTCCTTTAACCTGTGCACACAGGTTTAACTGTGCACACAGTAGCCTTTGGTAAGGAATTCTTGATATCTGTCACTTGTTGCCTCTACAACCACTTGTGTTTTTCCTCTGATGCCTGTTTGGCTTCATTTGACACACACCAGTTCATATACCAGGACAAAAGTAAACTCTCAATACTTTTTTTTTTTTTAATCCTTCTCATAACACTTATGATTTTATGGCCCTGTATGACATCTCCCTGTTAGGGAATTTGTTCCAGGCTACAGAAGCCCAGCCTACTTATTTGCTTCTCTGTGGAGCTGGTTTCAACCTTTTTGCTCTACTCTGCATTCTTTCCAATTGCTGTGCATTTTGAAAATTGTCTGGAGCTGCTCATCATGCCAGTGGTGGGCAAACTGTAGATCTATGTCATAACATGAAAATGAGATTTTAACTTTTGTTCCTCTAGTCCTTCCTCAAATGTTCTAAATTTCCTAAAACACAGGAAGTTCAAGCGCAACATGAGGAAGAACTTTTTTATATCGAGGGTAGAAGAAGATTGGAACAAACTGCCCAGGAGGTCATGGAGTCTCTCTCCTGGAGAAAGGAGCCAGCTGTGTTCCTGTGTAACTTTTTCTAGGGGACCATGGCTGGGCAGGAGGGTTGGACTGGATGATCTCCACAAGTTTCCTCCAAAGCTGCATATTCTGTGGTTCTCTCATTCTGTAAAACATTTCATTCTCTGTTTTGATTGTTGCTGACAGTATTGAGTGAATGCTAATGTCCAAATAGCTCCTAAAACCCCAGAGTTCTGGAGTCTGTATGGTGGGTGAATGTATGGATTGCTTAATTCCATGAAAAACACATTTATTTATACTTCTGGTGCCAGAAACCTTGAAGGCTTTTTGTAGCTACTCACTTTGCCATCCCCCCTTACCTGTTTAAATACCTTTGTTCCACCAGCAAATTTGTTCACATCATTGGTTGCTCACGTCTCTAGGTCACTTTAAGCGTAGGCTAAACAGCACAGTCCCTCCAAGAGACTCCTGTGATTCTTCTGGGCAGTTTCTTTCTTTTAGTCCATGTTGTACTTTTACACCTTGTCTAATTTCTTCAAAAGGCCTCGTATAAAATCTCCTTAAATGTCTTTTGGAAATATAAGTTGACAATGAAAATTTATTCACTTCTTCATTTTATCAGCTATGTGATGACCCTTTCAGTCAGCTTCAGTAGGTTTTCAAGGCAAGTGTTCTCTTCATAGAAACTATGGCAGTTTCTCTCTGCATAGAGTGAATTAGCAGACACTAATACAGGAATGAAGGCTGTGCTTTGTAACTTCTCTCTATACTCTAATACTAATATGTGCTGAAATATTAGCTCTTTCCTTAGTGTGAGACTCACAGGCCTGTAGTTCTCCCTTTCATGAGAATTTTTTTTTTAATTTCTTGTTTATGTGTTTTCACATTTATAGTTACACTGTAGTCAGAGATTAAGATGGGGCTTAAAAATGGGAGTCTACACAGATTCATATTTTTGTCAAAGGAGAAGATAAAAAAAGTGACTGCCTTGAAGTCTTGACAGTTTGCCTGAGGCCAGAGTTCAGTATGGAAAAATCTTTTTTTATCATCTTGATGTAGAAAGTTTTCATATGTCCAAAAATGCAAACATCTTTGCCCTTTTCTCTTACTGTCTTAATGACCAGAAGGTTTTTCAGCTAAGATAACAAATATTTGTATTTATTCAGGGTTGTAAAAAATAAACACGGAAAACTTAAACTTTAGACATCCTGTGAGGACTAATATGTAGATGTCTTTAAGAGAAGTGGAAAAAGATTACAAATACATGAAAGCAGTTTTTAATCATCTCTGAAAAAACGATCTTTGGAGAATTCTCTTTTTTTTTTTTCCCCAGAAGGTTCTCCTTTATGGCGTTTATTTTCCTTTTTTCAAAGCCTGTTCTGTAGCAAGGTAGAGTAGCACTTGCACCAACATGTAAACTTTGGGAAGGCTGTAAACATTGCACCACTTCAGCTGATGAGATAAAAGGATGTGCTTTACAAATAGCTAGATGGTAATTGCATCTAGTAATTGAAGCTACTCCTTGTGCAAATGCACAGATTGTACTTCAAAATTAGGTTAGTGTTTTGTTCCATTCACAGAAGCAAGGGGGTGAATTATTTTCCACTTAAGTAATATGTGACAGCAGGAAAACAAGGACAGGCTGATAATCTGACTATATTCTGTGCTGAAAGTCTGGTAGAACTGTTTGAATATATGTTTTATTGCAGCAGCCAATGCAGAAGACAAAAACAAACATTGAAACTGATGATGTGAAAATATCTTTTGAATAGGGGCATTTTAATAGCAGTTATTAAAAAATGGACAAGACTGGCACATAGTTACAATTTCTATTACAATAGTTAAAATTTGTAGTATAAAAATTTTTAAAAATCACAGTAGGCTTCACAGCTCAAAGCTTTTCCTGAAGTTAGCAAAGAAAGGATAAACATATGGATAGAATACTGCCAACGCATTGGATTTTTATCTTCATTATGGCTTTAACAAATAAGGCTAAAGGAGAGATGAGACTTGGCTACTGTCACTTAATTTCATTAGGCTGGAAGAAAAAGCTGCTTGCTAGTAGCTAAGTGCTTAGTATGTGAAGGAATCTGAATGACAGTGGGTGGTAGTGGGGGCATGAGGAGCATGGAGTGGCCAAAGAACTGGATGAAGACAAAAAGCAGTTGTGTTTTTTTTTTTTTCTTCAAAGAAACAGCTCTAGCAGCTTAAATGTGGGGAAAGAAGAAAGTGAGGCAGATCAGTGCAATTGGGACTTACAAACGCTTGTGGGAACAAATTGTTTGCATTTGGGGAATAATAATATTTAAAATACCTCTGTTTGATATAATTATTTGAAGTGGGGTTTTTTTTGTTTGGTTTTGGGGTTTTTTTTTTTTTGGGGGGGGGGGGGTGTTTTGTTTTGTTTTTGTTTTTGTTTTTTGTTTGTTTTTCCCAGAATAGCATGTATGTATAATGCACAAAGTAAAGCCATTGTGAATTTGGCAAGGCTTTAAATACTCTCCTAAAAGGCAGTGTTTTTCTAACCAAATTAAGGAAATATAGATGGTGGTGCAGTCTGGTTGGACAAAAATATAGCTTTTTGTGATTAATCTATCATCACAAGAAAGGATGTTAGGTGAGGTCATACCCAGCTCCAGTCTGAACTGTCTGCTGATTTTAATGATTTAGGCTGATGGAAAAAAGTAGGAACTATCAGACTTGATAAGCTTGTTTCAAAGACACTGCAATTCTTGGAAACATAAAATGTGAATGGTCTAGACGAATCAGCAGTGGTCTGAAATCAGAAGATGGAAATATAGGAACAGTTTTATGCTTAAAATGAGGGAGAATACAAAATAAGAAATAGGAGATGCAGAACAGCAATAATTACAATGCTATGAAATAACAATATTGTTAAAAAGATCTGGGAGATAAGCTAGATGGTAAAACATGGTAAATACACATGGTAAGGACACAAAAAAATTAGACAAGAAATTGATTAGCCCTCCTCTTCTGGTGGTGACTATGAAATCTCCTCTGAAAGTTGTACTTCTAGAAATGTAGGCCAATTGACAAGAGTCCAGAGAAGAACTTCAGTAATGAACATTTCAGAAAACGTGAGCTGCAAGGACAGACTGAAACTTAGAAAGGATTGAGACTAAACAAGTTTCCAGGAATGGATTAGTATTCTGCTTAAATAAAAGATCTGGGGTAGATAGGTTCTTCTTAGTCCTGTGCTTCAACACTGGTAGTTTTGCATTCAGTACTGGATGTACTCTTTTGCCAGTAGCGACTTGAAGAGGATGAATGACTATGCAAAAAGAGAGAGGACCAGAGACAAAGTAATCACTACTGATTTTGTTGTGTGACCTTGAGGAAGAAGTGGATGCAAACCTCATTTTCCTTATCTTTTTGGGGACTGAGGGAATTTGCAAACCTCTCTAAATAAGCAGTTGTAATCCTATGTCTCTTCGATGTGGTAGTTGTTATAAAAAAATAGCAACTTGAAAACACAGAGACACTGTGCAGGAAATGCCCCTGAAATGGCTGCTGCCATTGGTTTCCTCAACCACCACCACTTGCTCGCTTCTGCCCACAAAAATTTCGGAGTGCACCATATAACGAATATCCAGATGGTCCCATGCAAGCAGTCTGTTCAAGTGTGGGAATTCCTAATGTTGGGAAAGTCGTGGGAGAATATTTTTCTGCATGTCTTTTGAGGTAATGTGCAGACCCTTTTCATAAGATGAAAAAGGAAAAAATGAAATTTGTCCCAGTGCAGAGGTTTCCATCAGAGAGGCTTCCATAACTGTTCCCAATACAAGTTAAAGCAATGAGAATGAAGTTTCATCCCATCTGGTTTCCAGCTTGAGCTAGACTCCTGCTGGTTTTTTGGATCCATACATAATTATGGTTTTGACCTTTATTTGGAAGGAACTTACTTCCTTTGTTGATTCACTGAGAAAGTGTAAAAACAGTGCAGAAATTGAGTAAAGAGCATGAAAACTTTAAAACTTCTAAGTAGAACATTATGGAGTATCAGTACTTTTTGTGTTCTGAGACAAGATTTTTGCAGACTGGAATAGGGATTTCCTGAAATGTTCCTGGAATGTAATTTTGCTGGGTTTTAGTGCTTAGAATAAATACCACATCAGTGAGCTGCAGAATGGTAGCTCTAGTTCTCAAGGTGTGTGTGGTTGAGAGTTGCGTGAGAATTCCTGTGTTTGTCAAGAATTGTGGAAAGAAGTTGTAGTACTGTCCAGTTTCCATGCCAACAGGGCTTGTTGTTCACCTGTCCAAAGACTTTTTTTTCTTGGTCTTGATTACTCTTAAGGATGTGGGCAGAACTTTGGAGGAATCCAAAGTCTCAGTTGTTAAGGAGGTATTGTTTATTTCTGCACTGTTCATTTGATTCTGGGATCACAGATTTTTCACATGAACTAGTCTATAGAATTAACTACCAAGTAACTTTAAAACACCTAACTTTTGAGAAATACTTTAATAATGCAAGTTATGGTGAAACCAGAAGCAATGTCTTGTGCCATCAAATTTTATTTTATGACAGTGATGATATCTAGAGGTGCCAGAATCTGTTATGACATCTGACTAAAATGGATATCCTATTGTATTAATGACTATAAAAACATCTCATCAAATATGCTGTGGGTTGCCAGACTCGCATGTAAGATGCATCAGGAGATGAGAATGAAAACTATTTCTATATTTCTGATGGTAACTTGAAAATCAGTTGCTGTTGCTGCATTTTATGTACTGGAAAAAGCAAACAGAAATTGTCAGAAGCATTTGGAACTCTCAAACCCATCTCATTGAAAAGGGTGATGGGAGGATATGGTGACCCACCCTTAAGAAGACTTGCTGGGCCTCAGTGGAAGCCTGTTGCT
Organism: Phylloscopus collybita; assembly: GCA_027886175.1. NCBI lineage: Eukaryota > Metazoa > Chordata > Aves > Passeriformes > Phylloscopidae > Phylloscopus > Phylloscopus collybita. The sequence continues at coordinate 5,016,432 of JAJNNQ010000013.1, read as the reverse complement.
GGCTAGTGGAGGCTGTGAATACTCTTCTCTAGACACCAATTTTGTCCACAGGTGGAGAGTCAGGCATCCAAGGAGCCAGCAAGCTGAATGGGCAATGCTTGTGTAGCTTTTTGTTTGACAGGCCTAGAATGTTTTATTCTACTTGGTGTGGCTTTCCACCAAGAGCGTCTCAGCTCTTCAGGGTTGCCCTCTGACTGAGGATCCAACAACATCTGAGGAAGCAGAAAGATAAATTTGTTTCTTTTATCGGAAGCAAAAATTATTAAATTAGTTACAGTTTTGCAGCTTTGTTTTCAGTCTCACAAATTCTTGGAACCTATACCACCCAAGTGGGGATGTCCATGCTTATGCCCCATGATGACTTGGTGTGGCCCCTCTCAGTGTAGGTGGTCTGCCTCTGGCCCTTCCTTGAAAGGAGCTGACGCAGATGTCCAGAACAAGTCAAAGGAATGGGACTCAGCTAGAGAAATTTTCTCTCTGCAAGAAAAATACTGTACTTCAGGGGGTTTGACTCAGTATTTCTGGCCAAAGACACTGAAGTCTGTGGCAGCATTATGTTGAACAGCAGCTAGCAGGGCGTTTAAATGCCTGGAGGGATGGTCTTTGAGCAGTAGCCCTGAGCAAATGCAGTTATGTGTAGCCTCAGCTGCCTGTTTGCCTTTATTAGGCTACCCAAGCATATGAGAGGATCTTAATTTGTAAAAGTTGCCTCTTTTGTTGCAGCACTAATTCTCTAGGCTCATGTAATCAGAGTTCCCTAATAATTTTTGACCTATTGGTAATATTTTCAATGATTCAGGCTTCCTCCTACTACATGAAATGAATATCAAGATAAGCCTGAGATATAACATCAGTGTGATTCATTTATAAAGCGTGTTACTTGTGTAGCCTAAATGGGTGAAATTCCTGCCTGTGATAATTTTTGTGGGGTTTTCCCCGCACTGTATCCTTAATGTGTGATATACAAATTGGATTTTTTACCCTGCCTCTCTGAAGCATAGGGTGGAGCAGTTGAATATACTTTGTATACACTTTTACTGTTTATTAAACAGGCTCACTAAGTGAAATTTTAAGGAACCTTTTTATTTCTTGGTGAGGAAGTGCTTGATAGCATACAGTCAGATGGGAATTCACCTGTCATAACTGTGTGCTAAAGCTCTAGATACAGTTGCTGGGTGTTCCTGCCAGATACTGACAATCAAACTGTGCCATCCATGTATGCTGCCAGAGAACTGTTCTTTAAATCAGAATCCTTGCTCTCATGTACTGATTTGTGAAGCACACAGGCTTGCACATAAATAATCACTTTGCATGAGATTGTCAATATAGTCTCCTGAAATATTTTTCTTTTAGTAATCTTAACTTTTCTTTTCTTTCTTTTGGGGTTTTTTCATAGAAATAATTTCCCGTCTTTCCCCCTCTGTTTGCACATACTTGTGTGAGTGCTAAAGACATTGGAATTGAAACCTATGGGGATTTTTGTTTTGTTTTAAATACTCTGCAGGAACATGAGGAAAATCCCAAATCACTTCAAACCCCTCTTTAAGTTGAAGTGTGTAGGCTTTCTCTTACTGGGATTACTTTAATAGAACTGAAATGAAGTGAGGTGCAGCAGCAATGTATCAGAAACAGCTACACATGGTTTTAACAATCAGTGTTATTCAGAGGAGCTGAGGAGTTTCTTTCAGGGATGTTAAAATCCTTTGAGTGTAATAATAATATTTGGTTATAAATGAAATACTTTCAGTGTATGTGTTACTTTAGGAACTGCTTTGTGAAATTGGACTGTGAAATAAATGTGAAAAAATGACATTTTCTTAGGGTTTTGATTGTAAGTTCTAGCTCTTGTACTGTTCAATATTGCCTTTCTTCAGCTACAAAATTCACTTTGGATTTTTTTTTTTCTGACAAATTCTGCGTCTGAATTTTCTAAACATTTGTCTTGCATTTGTCCTCTTGAAAGACTCTTTTTCAATACAACCATCTCTTGATTCTCTGGAAATCAACCAGTCTACTTCCATTTACATACCAGATCTATATACAAGTGCTAGTTAATTTTCACCATGATGCTGGGCATCCTGCATTTTTGACCTACTTTCTCAGATTGGTATTAAAGCTGTGTTTGCAAAGCCTGTTCCTGTAAAAATGGAGAAGCTAAACTCTCCACATTTGTCGTGCAGTGTAAACAAACATTTTTCTGCCTAGGTGGTATGTTTGTTCTCTCTTGGTAAATAGCTGCTGTGTCAATGACTGCCAAAAGAGACAAACGTGTCTCTTGTTTCTAATGGCAGGAGTTCTCTCCTTTCTTTCTGTCCTTCTTGCAACCTGAATTCTGGCTTAAAAGTTTTAAGTGCACTAATTTGTGCATTAAAACAGAGAGCTCTTAATTTAGGGTATAATATGGCATTGTGGGCCATAGTGGCTAAAGAGGATATTTATCCCCATCTCACTGCTATTTGGCTGTGTAGTTTATTTGGTTTGTGACCCAATCTAATGTGCTCATAAGGCTTTTGTTTAGGCTTTAGGATTCCCTGTACTAAACACGTTGTTTACTCCCTGTGAACATTTCAAGCATGTGAGGCGAGACTGGTTTGGGGATCTGTGTTCATCTGGCACATTGCAGCTCTCGGAACACGTCTCTAACGCAAAATGCTGTAGGCATGTTTGCTGACTTAATTGCTGTCTGATATATTATTAAGTTCCATATAGCTTTTACTGAAAACAGACTGCAGATCTTTCTTAAGCAGTGGAATTAATAAAACTACAAAGAATTTTTATGGCTTTAGATTAGAAGTTACCTTGAGGCTATTCAGTTTTATTCCCCTTTTTCCTTCTCCCTGTGTCTCATCTTTGTGGCTTGTATTTCTATAATTTTTTGACTCCTTATATTTGTACTTTTGAATATATGCATATATTCATATTAGTTCATTGAAAGTTTGCACTGTATTCAAAACTAGGAAACTGGATGAAGAATGGAAGACCAAAATTCAGCTTTGGCAGTAATTGTGTTTTAATGATAGTGTTTATGTTTGCTCTTTCACCACTTTGGGAATTGCATGTTGTGATTTATGTCTAAACCTTGCAGGCCTCATTCTCTAGACCAAGACACAACTGTTCGTAAGCAGAGATGCCCTAAAGAGGAAATTGCACTAAATGTAGTCACGATTATGGATCTCTTTAGCCAAAATATCTGGTGTCAATAGCTTGAATGTTTGGAGGAAACATTGTGCTTACCTTTTGGTGGCAGCATATCTCTGATGGCAAGCTGTCTCTTCAGTTTGATTTGAATCACTGATCTTTTTGTAAATGCTTGGCAAAGGCAAACCAACAAAGACACAGCTGTCCTGCACAAGAAATGATGGTGTAGAGACAGCCCAGAGGTGAACAATGCTGAGGAGGGCTGAAGGATAACTCGGGGCTCTAGTAAGGCACCACTGCCACTGGGCACTGAAGCTGTAGTTACTACTTTTGAGGCCAGTTATAAAGTCCTGGCAGAAAAGCAGGAGACAGGTCTCCTGTTAAGAAGCAAGAGAAACCTGAAATGAAGGATGTGCCAGACACTGGAATGGGAAATTTTTCACAACATTGCTGGTTTGAGTACTGACTTTCTGAGGTTTATGCCCTTTCATTCTCTGTCTTCAATTGCTCTCTAGGCTATCTCTGTAAAATAATTCAATACTATCATGTATTGTCTAGTATTGGTGACACAATGGGTATATGCAAGAATTAAATGTGAGCTGGAATTTAATTTTCAGGAAGCTTTTCTGCAGAAATGCAGACACAGCCTATTCACTACAGAATCCTCACAGTTAGGCCTGGATAATCTGTGCTTGCCACCTTGGTGTTGATCAATGTTTGCCACCCAGGTCTGTGGGAACATCTGATGTTATGATTTAATCAGCACATGAGTGAGGTAACCAACTTGCAGAGCATGTTTTATTTATTAGAATGACTGTTGTAAAAGATAAGTTCAAGATCCAAATAACCCCCTAAAGTTGCCATAAAATCACTTCTACCTCATGGACGTGGAGAATGGATGCAATTCCGACTTTGTGCAACCCTAGCTTATTGACTACGTCAAGTTTCACACTCCTACCATTTTAAAAAACAGAATTAACTAGGAAGAAATCAGTCGTTCCTTAGCAAAACATGATTTTGATTTTTTTTTTCTTCTAAATTTCGTTCAGGTTATACTTTTAATATTAGGGCTTTCAACTCAGGACTTCTTACTTTGAGGAGAAAGGATTCTTCTTAGAAAACTAGAAGTAGAATTGTGATTGTGGCATACTACCTGTCTCTCACCATAGTAGAAGGGAGAGGTTTTCTTGTGTTGGAGACTATGCAGCAAGTAAACTGTGTTAACCTTCCACTGTGAAAACCATTGTACAGCTCAAGTCTGAGTTTATTTTGTCTTCAGTTTATTTTGTCTTCAGAAGTAAGGGCAGACCTGCATTGACTGAAACAGGTTTCCCAGGGAAGAGGTTGAGTCACCATCCCTGGAGGTATTTAAGAGCTGTGTAGATGTGGTGCTTAGGGATGTGGTTTAGTGGTGGACTTGGCAGTGCTGAGTTAGCAGTTGGACTCCATGGTCTTGGAGAACTTTTCCAACATAAATGATTCTGTGATTCAGATGTAACACAGCAAGGCAGTAAAAGGGAAAATGGTGGCTCATGGTTATCTTGAGTTTGGGGCAAGCTACCGGCAATCTTTGTCAAGACTGAGTACTCGGCAGCTCTTATTTGGGGCAAACTAAACTTCCTTTTAGTTCATGCCAACTATTCCTTAGACACTTGGAATAAGCAGGCAGAGATCTGAAAATCCGAGAGGTACCTTAACTAGATCATCTTTCCCATGCCTTTCCCTGCAGCTTTTGTATGAATAATTGTTGCAATGTTCTCAGGACAACACAAACTCCTCATGGCCCAGCTACACGTGTGATATGGTGGAAAAGCTGTTAAAATGGAGCTGAAAATGTGGCCACTTTTTCTAAGCAAGCTTGAAAGTATTTTTCAAACAAAGAAATGTTCCAGTGGTTATAACGGGGGAAATAAACCAAAAGTTATTCAAAATCCAATATTTTCGCTTGCCCACTCTCCTCTGAAAATGTGAGTTTTGATTAGAACATTTACAAATATGACTGTTAAGCACTGTAACATGGATATTTTGTATCCTCATCCTTTTATATGTGGGCATGATCATTAGCTGGTATAAGTCTCTTAAAATGAAACACAGCCATCCTTTCTGCAGAACTGATCACAGTAATTAATTTCCTTTGGGGAAGCTGATGGTCTGACCTGATATAACCAGGTTAGAACTTCCACGAAGCCTTCAAGATCTAGAAGTTGGAGTTGGGTTTCGTATTGCTTTTCTTCCTGAATTAATAGTGTTGGTTTATTTTTTAATATTTCTTTTCAGAGGGGGATACGGTATGAGGAAACAGACAATGTGTAAAGTTTTTTGACAGAAAATTCAATTTGAAAGTTTTCCTTTTCCAACTATAATCCATAGAAAATTTTCCTTTACATCTGGATTTGTTCTAGTTAATTTAATAAAGTTTTACTTTGGGTTTGCTGTGGTGTAACAGTGCAAGGACTTTGTGAAAGGCTATTCAATCCCACTGCACATTTGCTTTGCACAGGTTTATCAGGGGCATACTCCAAGGTTTTCACTCGTACTTTGCTGAGGAGATTTATTCCTGGAGGTCCCACTGGGAACTGAATAACAACTAATAGCAACTGTGACTCCTGACTCAGGAAAGCATAAGATGCTGTTGTTGCACTGGAGAAGCATCCTCAGGAAGTGCAGACTCTTCTCTAAGGAGCTGTGGGAATTCTGTCAGTCTTGAGTAGATGGTGCAGACCTTCATCGCGCGTAGATCCTTTGATGGTTGGTGGCACATTTGTAGACGATTGGGTGGTAGGTGGTACCCACCCTAGGGTGTATCCTAGGACTATTGATATAGTTATCAATTATTCTAGGTGCCAAAGAAGAGGATAAATTGGAAAAAGGTGTTATCCATGGGGATCAGTTATTGTTGGGTTGTCTTGAGTGTGGTAGAATGACATATACAGAAAATGCAAAAGCAGAGTTGGGAGTTAAAGGAAGAGGGGATGTCACGAAGCAGACGCGGAGCTACAGGAGACCGGGACTGCACCATCATGAAAGGTAGGAAGAGCAGAGGAGATTTGTTATTTCAGCAGGGATATTAAAAGAAAATAGTGAAATAGAAAAGTGGGAAAGGAAAGGCTGCATACAGGAAGCTGAGAAAGCACTAAAATATGTGAAAAGGATTCAGTGAGATAGAAATAGATTCTTGAAGAAGCAACTGAAAAGTTTGAGACTGAATCAATATTTTTCCTTAAAATTCTGGTGAGATTAATTTTGGCTTAAATGTAGGAATTACTTTTTGCAAGGGAGGAGGTGACAGATGGACCCAGAGAGGGTCTTGACTTTCATGTCTGTACAGAATCTCTTTTCTATTTGTGTTTGTTGAAAGCATTAAAAAATACCTCTGGCAGTTTTTCCATTTCCTTTGGCTTTCGTGTCTAAAGAAATATTCAAACTGGGAGAGGGGATGGGAAGCTGAGCCAGGTGGCAAGCCTATTTATCACCTAGTTGGTGGTGGAAAATATTGAATGATCAAATGAAAGTGTTTTAAAATAACATGAACACAGAGACAGAGAAAAAACTGCCAAGGAAAGGAATTTGTGTTAGAAGAAAACTTGCACTTTTCTTGTCCAATTGTAATAAGAGACTTCAATGTTCAGTGGAAGGCAGTGTATGTACCATCTGCAGCCATAGATTTTTTATTTTTTAGAGTAATTAGAAAGACATAAATACTTTTATCAGAAAGTCATTCAATTTGAATAACTTTATGACAAATATCTCTTGTATATCAATGTATGTGAGCATACCTGTGCACAATAGGTCAAAGTCTTTAAATTTGATTTTAAGGAGGAAAAAAATTTTTTGCCTATTTTTGTAAAGAAAAATGATTTCTGTAAGTTATTGAATAAACTGTGGTTTGGCAGCTCTGTCAACTTTAGAATGTAAACCAAAAAAACAGGAGAAAAAATTATATTTGAAATACAGAAGTTTCAGGTCTTCAGAACTGTAACTGTGTGTGGCATATCAGCTACAAATCTTCATCAGTGTGAACAGTTTTAGGGGGTGTGGTTAGTTTTATTATAACGCCTTATTTTTCACAATCTGAAAAAGATCATGTGGTAGCAAAACTTACCTCTCACCTTTCTATTATTTGTCTACTTTGTATTCATTAACTGGAGTACAGTGTCTGCTAATAAAGACTATAGTGTTTTAAAACCATTCTGGGTTCCAAATGTATCTGCTGGGAGCCTCTAATATTTTGCTGACAGTTGATATGTTTAATTATTTTTACTACATTCAACTAAATTTAAAGGGTTTAGCTAACCATGAATTTTTGGTTATTTTCTGCTCAGGGATCCATTTCTTAAAACCCAGACAGCGTAATCAAAATCATGCAGCACATGGGAGCCGTGTAGCAGCAGGATTTAAAAATCAATTTATTGCTTTGTATTCCTACAAATATAAAACTCTGAATTAATTTAATCAATATTTATAGGTAAATTTAAAAAAAAAAAATTACCCCAGGAAATGCTGCTAGACTTCAGGTAGTTTTCTGAAAGATGGGAGCTGTACTGGAAACATTCTGCAATAGGTGAAAGAGGGCTTCAAGGTGTAAGATCTACAATTTAGAGAGGGCACAGCCTAGAATATAGGTAAAGAAGATGTTGTAAACATCTGCGTGCCACCTAAATTCAGTATCAATTAGGTCTAAGCTATTTAATTTGTTGTTTGGTGTCTTAAATAGAAAATATAGTAATTAATTGGTTGGCCAGCATGGAAATGTGTGAGGAGAAATCAAGTGCTTCAAATCTTAGAAGAAAGGAAAGGAAATACTTTTGAATTACAGATTTGGGTTGATATATTCTATATACAGCAAAAAACCTGATTTGTTTCTCCCTCTTTTTTTAAAGAAAAAAGACACATTGACCAAGCTGTTTTGCCAAAAATATTTGGAAGACTTCTTCCTCCATCCACCTCCCTGTCCTAATTGTGAATGCAAATGTAGTTCAAGCTGCAAAAGCTTTAAAGAGAACTTAAAAGAGCTGTCCTCCATCCAGTTCTCAAAATAAATAATATTCCATTTTTAGCATCACTGTCTAACAGTTTGTCAAACACGTGAAATAATGTTATATTAGCATTTATCCATTGTACAGATGCCATTCATCAGCCAACACTATTTGCAAACAAGCAAGTCTAATGGATTTTAAAAATCCAAACTGTTTCTTTTGTGTAGCAGATGCTATGTTAAGAGATTTGTCTTCTCTGCACATGAGCTCTTGGGAACATGAACTGTCCTAGCAAGTATTGCTCAAAGTTTCCCTGCTTGGTGAGAGGGTTCTTGGGTGCTGCCGTAGTGCAAAAATCAGCGATGAACTAGAAATATTTTGACAGGCACTTAGAGGAATAAACTCTTTCTAAAGAAATAGGTTCTAGCGTAAAAGTATCTGTGGCCATTGGGAACCAAAGAGATTAGGAATTAACTTTATTCAAAAACCCTTTACTGGTTTTAAAATCCAGTGCTGCATATACATTCCAAATCTGGAGTTTAACAATAGTAACAATCATTTGAACTCAAATGATTGAGCCAATTTAATTGTTTTAAGTAGCTTTTGGAAATCTCCCTGCTTGAATGCTGGCTTACTCTTCATCAACCTGAGGGTTGGTCTTAGAAAGTTCTCAGCCTTGTATCCCAAAAGTATTTTTAAATTACATGCTGTGCTTAATGAAAAGCAGAGAGTTGATTGGAACAAGTAATATAGGAAATTAGTTTTCTACATATACGAGGCAGAGATTTATAGTTCCTGTAGTATATTTTGTGCCTTTGTAGGCTGGAAGGCAGCACCCTGTGGCATGAGAAAGTAGGCATGAAAGAACATTTTAGATGATAAAGGAAAAAGAAAAGAGCTTTCTTGTCCCAGACTTTGGGGGTTTGGATCCTGGCACAGTTTTATTTGATGGAATTAGTGGGGAGTGATTTAAAAAAAAAAAAAACTGGTTCTTTTCACAATGACTCAATATGCATAGCAATATATTTAATATAAACATTTTGTTTGGTACCAAAAGAGTGACTTATATTTTGTGGTTCAAGTAGTACTATATTCATATGATTTTCTGGAAGTAGATTACCTTGATTCCAGCTCTACCATCTACATATCAATGAACCACCTCTGTACTTTTTTTATTTACAGCTGACATCTTTAATTTCTTTACATAGAAAGAAGAACTTCTTTCTTAGAGAGAAGTACCCTCTTTCTCCATCCAAGTGATACACAGCACAACAGCAAGAAGTTAGCCTGCCTCCATACAAATACTTCAAAATCAGTATTGTAGACTAATAAATTGATATTCCAACAAGGAAACTTTGATTTTCATTTTTATCTGAATTTTTGCCCTAAAAATCTTGACTATTATTAACTAAACAGTGTCAGCTTTAAAGGCTCTCTTTCTAGAAATCTGCAGAATCACAAAGACTACCCTGGAACTTTCCTCCAGAAGCTTCAATCTTTACCAGTCCCTGTAATGTAGCAGTGTCATAAAAGTAGACAAGGTGACAGTTAGGTTCACCTCTTTGGACCTGTGAATTATCCTGCAGACACACTTTGTGTGCTTTTTTGACTGGATTTCCATGGAGAAAAAATTAGGCAATAGATTTAACCTGATGGATTCTAAAACACACCTCTCTTGACAGAATTTCATCTATGTATGCTTAATGGCTACCTAAACAAAGGTTGAATGCTGGGGCTAAATCCCATAAATACAGGTTAAACACCACTGTCTGACCCTTCTCTGAACTGCAGGGTCAGATCCATCACAACATAATTGGTTTATCCCCTTGTGTCTAAGATGCACTGTAGTAAACAGAGTATTTTTATGTCTTGGAGAGCTTAGATTACAAATGAAAACTTTTCTGACTCTGGTAGATTTGATTAATTGAAGCTAAACAATTTGTGTGGCTCAAAATGCTCTTTTAACATGTTGGGAAGTCACACTAATTCTGTATGTAAAACCAATTGTTTAAACTGCAGGGTCAGAGCCGTCACCATATAATTGGTTTATCCTCTTATGTCTAGGATGCTCTGTAGTAAACAGACTGTTCTTATGTCCTGGAAAGCTTTAGCTTGGCCACTGATGGTTTTGGTTGCTCTTCAGTAATTCTTGTAATGGGAAGCATAATCATTGTTCATTCTCTGTTAACACTGAATGGTCTGGTAATATTGCACGACTTCATAAACATTTTCTCAGGCTGCGAGCACAAGTCTGTGTAATCAATTCTTGTAGGTAAGTTGTCCAAGTAGTTGGTTGTACAGCTAGCCCTCCTCTGTACATTTGTTAGCTCTACGAGAGCTCTCTCTTCCTCTTTCTGCTGTGGAAAGGAAAAATCCAAAGATATGTTTTCCTGGTGTAATTGCAAAATACCATCACTCTTATATTACCATAATGCAATAAATAGCAAGTAAGATCTCTGAGGTGAATTTTTCTTATTAGGATATGATTTTAAAAAAATCATGTTGATAGCTCAGACTATTGGACTTAAGTTTAAATGAAACCCATTCACATTTAACGTGATCCTGTGACTGAAAACTTTTTGTGGGGTAATATAGGAAATTAGTTTCAAATTCTGAAGAAATCTGTGCCTCAAATTAAGTCTTCTGCTCCTTTTTCCATAATTCCCATAAATAGTTCATGCACAACTGTTTCTCCCAGGATGCATACACGCATTAAGCTAGGCTTAGGAACCTATGGAAATATTTATGCAATCTCTTCTGGAGATCCATTCTGGACACACTTAATACATAAGAAAGACTCAATAGACTGGGAGGAAAAAACCTTGCAATGAAATCTTTCTCAGTCTGATTCTTTAATTAATTACAAGATTTTACAGAATCTGCAAATAAACTTGAAATGCATCATAAAGCGCTTCTGTCAGTAAATATTTCTTAATAAAAAAGGGAAATGAGAAAGTTATGTATTCCATTTAGATATAGGCAACACTTGGGACAGCATGAAAAGGTTTTGTTTGTAGCTAAGCAGATTTTTATGCGTGAGGGGTTTTGTCATCCCCTCTCAAATTAGCTTTAATTGCTCATTACTCATCTTGCCTATGCACTACACTGGGGGCGACAAGCCTAATAGTTCATCATATGAATAATGTAAGGTGATCATAGAGATGTTTTCCTTCTACTGCTACTCTACAAGTAGGGAAAGAGGTATAGAGACTCAAAGCTGCAGCACAGTCTGTGACTGCAGAGTTGGTTGGTATTCAATTTAACTGGATAGAAAAGTTAAAAAGTGTATCTTGGGCTGTACTCATCTTAAAATTGTGCCATTTGTCTCATCTTCAAAGAAAACTTAAGTGTTGGAAAAGTTAACAGTGAGGAATTTATTCAAGTATAGTATGCATAAGGAACAGGATGTAACTGTCTGATGCTTTTCAATCCTTTATGTTGTTGCCATTTCTACAAACTTTCCTTTATGCAGTAGAATTCAGTATTTTATCCCAAATTTGGAAAAGATCTGCGTTCTCTGAAATCAGTTTGAGCTGACTTTGCAGACTAACTTTGAGCCAGCTGTTGGTGTGCTGAGGTGGAATTGTGTTTCCATTGAAGCTGATGGGAATTTAAATTAACACTTCCCAATAAGAGGAGGCTAGATTTAACTCTGTGGTTTGACTTTAAATATGATAAGCATTCCTATTAGATATTCTTAAGTCTCAGTCCTGCAAAATCAACTTACAATTTTTTTCTCCTTGCCCCATTTAAGACAATGAATGCCTCATATTGTCAGGATTAGTTCCCAGAGGGTCATGTTCTCTCACTCATATTTAACACAAATAACACAGAGGTGCCCTGTGATGGAGATGGTGGAGAGCTCAGCAGCATTTTCTTGATTCTGCAGTTCTTTGCACCTCTGGTAATGCTCTGTTTTGGAATGAACGAGACTTTGCAAAGGACTGATGGACTTCATTTAACTTTCTAGAAAGTTAATGGGGATGGTTCAAGTTGGCTGGGCTCTCCCTTGAATTGGTTTACGGGATAGGCAACTCCAGAGAACAGTTCATCTGGTGAAACGATGATGGTGTAAGACAGGAAAAGCTCTCAACTTCAAGACATGCTCATTAACCAGAATAAATAATTCCATTTTCTGTGTTCGAGTTATCATGGATCCATTTCCCATTGGGGATGGGAAGCACGACAGCTTTTGCTTCTGGGAAGTCTGTATATAAGATTTGTATAATTTATATATAATTGTCATTAGAGGGATGCAATAATTTCACAGTAATAGCTGCAGGAAATTCCCTCAGTGTTATCATGCATGTTGTTGGACTACAATGCACATGTTTGATTAAAAAGCATTTTAAGAAGCTTACCTCCTGAAAACTTTTCAAAATTGATCCAAATAGATTCCCTGTGAGCCAAGATGATGAAGATTAAAATCAAATTTCATATATAGCTAATAATTTCTTCTGGCCAAGGGACTTACTTGGTTTGTATTACTCAAATTTGGAAAATAGGTAAATGTACTGGATTGTCTCCATAAAGAAATGACACATGTACTTCAAGCTCACAATAAGATGCTGTGATTTTTTTTTTATTTGCAGATATCCTGTTTTCCTCGGTTTACAAAGACAACTCAGTGTCGAGGGAACTGAAGACTGGGGTGTGCTGGGCTAACACAAATTTAACTGAAGCCAAGAATGCCCTGGTTTGGCTCTGGAAGGAGTACTAAGCAGCCAAGGACATTTGGGAAGCCAAATCTAAACCAGTACGGTGAGTTTCCTATGTTGTACTGGATACAGCCATAATTATATATGAGAATTTTATTCTATCCTGTCTTTGTATCTTGTTTTAACAGAGGGTATTCTGCTTTCTGTGTAGCAGAGCAGCATGACAACAGCTTCATGAGTGACAGAAACTATATGTTCTCCTTTCCTAGGAACAGCTTTAATTTCTTGCCACTAGTTCCCTGCCTTTCAGACAAAATTGACTCTATGGCTCTAGTTTGCCCTGGTCAGGATGTGGGGAAAGCTAAATCCAACATACAGACTGACCTAAAAAAGTTATATTGGCACTAAGAGAGATTCAGTAAGTCATTTATTTTGCAACGTAAGTAGAAACCAAGGTGGTGATTAAAATATAAAAATAAATTGCAACAATTGTTTATCTACTTAAGTGAGAAGACCTGGATTTCTTCAGAGGATTCTTTTTTACCCCTGACAGCACAGGCTTCAGTAATATCTTTCAATAGACCCTTCCTCTAAAGCTGTTTTCATAGAAAATGTCCAGCTACATATTTGTTGGAACAGCCTCTGGCTTTTTGATGTTATATTCTGTAGACTCTCTAGCACTTTGAAAATCTTTATATATCTAAAGCAGAATAAAATTCTTTATTCTGAATGAAATATAAGATTCCCTAAGTGATATAATTAATTCTTTGCTATAGTTCCTGTTCTGATGTTCCGTGTTTTCATGAATGCACAAGTATTCATGTGGAAGCAAGCCCTTAGCTTATTCATACATATCCCTGGTTTATGTTTTCACCAAAGTAATTATCCCATCTAATTCCAATTATTTTCAACTTGCTGTCTAGAAGATCCATTTGCTCTTACTAATTTAAAGCCTTCTGTTTTTCTCTTTCCCATTTTTTCTCTTCTTCCTTCTTATGCCTGAATTAAAAACATCTGGTTTAAAAATGTTGAGGTTTTGATAACAAGTCTCTTTTTCATTTTTTCTTGTAAAATGCCGCAGCATCCTTTCTATACTTAGCATCCAACAAACATTGAGATGTATTGAAAGTTTTCACAAAACACCCCATTTTTAATAGAAAAGCACTGTTTTGGTCAAGTTTGGTTTTTTTTTTTTTGTTTTTTTTTTTTAATGATTTTTTTTGCTTTATTTGTAGAGTTATCTTTTCAATTCACCTTATGGAAAGAAAACTGGATTTTTTTTTGAGTTTCAACATCTGAGATAAAAAAATGAAAAATTGCACTTGTTTTTAATCACTACGATTGGAATTGTTACGGTGCTCTGCTTGCATGTATTTTGTCAGCAAATCCTGAAGGGCCAAATTTACACACATACACAAAAATAGGTGAAACAAAAGGCCTGAAAAGAAATGAAAAAAAAAAACCCCTATGCACTGATAACATGCATTAGCAAACCATTCTTCATTCAGCTGTAGCAAAAAGGTCTGCAAAATTTTGCAAGTTCCTACATACTAGGAAGCAAATCCCATGCTACCGAAACAAGGTTATGACAGAAGGAAAATGAATACAAATACAGCAGTCTGGCCAAGGATCTTTTTTTAAAAAATTGTTTCTTGCCAATCTGTCTCTGCTGGGACCTGCCCAGAAACAAGGACAAAGAGCATAGACTAGGGAATGAGCTTGTTATCATTAGGTCCTGTGCTACCACTTAAAAATGGATTATGTACATGAGTAACCTCAATCTCTTGACATAATTTACAAGAGTGAGATTGGAAATTCAAGTTAGGGCAAATGTTGTTCAAGTTGGAACAGTTGCTATTGCAAAAATAAAATGAGTAAAACCAGGTATGAATGGCAGACTTGGGGAGCTTGCAGTTTGTTTACTGGATATCATGTGCTCAAATCTAAGGGAAGTTGTTTTTCAAAACTTGCTTAATTACTGATTCAGTCAGAGCCACTGAAGCATAGCACTTAGTGATTCTGAAAATCTGATTATCAGCACAGGGTTCTGTGTCTTCATAAGTTTTCTCTGTTCTGCTATTGGACTGGAAGGCAACTGCAGAACTGAGTTTCCTGCACATTCTGGGACAGTTTATTTGCAGCCTGAATGTTACAAGTCAGACGTGGTGTGTAATTAGAGTATTTGTTATAAGATAAAAAACTTTCCATCTCTGATGTTGACTTATGAATGTTAAAATAAATATTATATGACCAGGAGTAGTATCCATTCATATCACATCAGGAGGAATATCCATTCATATCACATGCATTCCTTCAGTTTGTACTAAACTCTTGCGGAACTGCAGGACCAAAAAATGTCTGTGGCTCTGCCAGGGAGTGACTGCCTGAATTTCCACTGGAAATTCCAGTAAGCATTAGCACTTAATTACAGTACTCTACCTTAAAGGCAGGAATTAAGGGATGTGCAGCATAGCTATGGCCTTCTGCTTTCTGCATGTCTTAATGTGTCACACTACAGCTGAAGTCAGGGGTAGAGCTCCCTTGTTGATAATCTGTGCTTGGCAGGATCTGCAAGTACATCATAAATAACTGACTCCCAATTATGTAACATAAATTACTCCTGCTTTCCCAAGAAGATAATTGCATATTAATACATGCCCATTAATAAGTGTTGCAGGTACTGAAAACCTAATTTCCTTGCCTTGTTTATAAAGCTGGACTTACCTATTTTTGGACATATTCTACATACACAGAAGCTGGTTCTGCCTTGACATAGTAATTCTCATAGACAAAAGACATTAAAGTGTCTGTCTTGCTTAAAATTTCAGTCTAATTCTTGAGCTCTGACCTCATAGGAATACAGGGTCAACTTTCACAGGATTTTGGCACTCCACATGGTGCTGTGTAGTGAATGCTCAGGCCCTCAGAACAATCGTGTCTGGATTAGGTTTGGCTCACATGAAAGTCAGAGAGGCAAACAGCTTCTTCCATTGGACTCCTCCCAGGCAGAGTTGTACTGCTTTCAATTAGCACTCTCCCCTTGTCCGCCCACCCAAACCTCCTGGAGACCAGGAAAGGGGTACCAAGGAACAGGCATTTTCATATAGCACAGTATCAAATTGATTCCAGGCTTTGCAACTGTTTTTCAACCCAAATTTTTAAATTTGGGCATTTTTAAATAAAACTCAGTTTTATTTTAAAGTACCTGGTATATTTATTTTCTGTATCTTTGCTGCTACCACCTTTTAGAAATGTATTGGCTTGGTCACATACAAAGGTGAAAGATTGCTTGCTTTTGTAGCATGTAATAGAAAATAAGCTTAAGATGACAAATGCTGTGGTGCTTTATTCCAGAGCTCAAGCTCATGTAATTACTTTGAACAGGAACTGTACAGATAATCATCCTTTAACATGCCATGATGAGAAATTCAAGTTACATATTTTGCAGTTTGTGCTTGTGTGTGTGTATATTCTATATCCATGTGAAGTCCTAGAGAACTGAAGTAATGGGTTCCCACTATGAGATTTTATTCACTGTACACTTAACACATGTAAATGCTTTGTGTGGCAATCATGCCAATCACCATGGAATAACATGCAATGAGCAGGAAACAATTTTGTGGTAACTGCAGCCCACAGTGGTTTGATGAAAAGTCCTAGTAAGAAATTGCTTTCACGTCAGAAAGCTCTGTATCATCAGAAATTCCTTAAATGTCAGCAAGGGTGTAGTCCTTACATAAATCCTTGAATACTCTGGGGTTATTTTTATTTGTCTTCCTTTGTGTCTTTTATTTTTTTTTATTCATCAGGTATATGAGCAACCAAGAGTATAAATATTACACAGATTTGTGTATTAATAGGGAACAAGTCTTATTCACAGTTTGTTTAAGCTTTTTGTTTTCTTTTGAAAGTAGTAAGGTTTTTGATGAAGAACTGGCACTTCAAGAATCCTGTCGAAAGGCTGTCTTGTACAGAATCTTATCAGTTCTTCCTATATAAGATAAATACATATAGTCTTATGCTTGGTGTTTGGCATTTTTTAAATTCATATAAGAACTCCGGAGCAGTGCATGCTTATCTTAAAAAATAATAATAATAAAAAAAATAAGGTACAAACAGAAAATAGAATGGGTTTGATTTCAAACATTTTTCCCAAGCTGTGGTTAGAAAAGGTAAAAAGTCCACCTTGTTTTTTTCCAACTGAAAGCAAAAAGAAAAGTATATGTTAGTCATCTCAAAATATTTAGAGAGCACTCTTGCCTTTCAGGGATGTCTGTGCCCCACAGGGTAGGAGCAGGCTTTGAAGCTGAGGGTCAGAGCTGGACGAGTCACCCTGCAGAGGCTGCAGAGCAGGGGATGGGCTGGATGTGAAATGGGTGGGCTCTGCTCTTCACAGCAGGGCCAGCAGATGTTTCTGTTCAGAGCTGACTTGGTACTTGATGTGGGAGGCGTAGAGCCTGGAGTGGAAAGGAAGGAAAAAGATCTTTCCCCTTACTTTAATTTTTCCATGTGGTTCTGCACTCATGTGAAGATGTCTGCTCCGAATATTCAGCTATTTCAGTGGTCTGTAGTCAAGGGCAGACTATTTGAAAAGCCTAAAGTCAAAAAGAATTTGAACTGTATTTTATAATGCTTTCTTGTATTAGGGTATAATTCAAGGTCAACCATCTTTTTCACTATGAGTTTGTCAAAATATATGTTATAATAAATATTATTATATATTATTCCTTTGTCTAATATTACACTCTTTTTTGTAATGGGTCTAATGAAATGTGTGGTCTTAAAGAGAGGGAGATGTTTTTGTGCTTTCTGGCTCCATTTGAACTGCATACTGATGAACAGTAACAGTGTAACAAGCTGTATTTTGAGGGTGTAAGTCAACATCTATTATCAGAGGAATTTTTTTCAATTACAAAAGAATTAAAAAAAATCTTTCAGACATTAAGTACAGCATCTTCTTTTTCCTTACACTCTTATTCTTTAACGTGTTTTGCTTTTGTTTGTGTTAACTGGAAATTAAAAGCTGGCACACCCTTATTTTGACTATGCTTTTACTCTAAATTTTAAGCACTTGAAGCAGTAGTCTCGTAAATTATGTTGTCTGCCAGGAACTATCTTAGGTGGAGTTTTTTGATCCCCTCCCCACCACTCTGAGGAACTTCTGATATCTGTTGGTGACTGCTGAAAACAAGAATTTGCTGCTCTCGTATTCTCACTGTTTAATTCTTCTTAAGATTGCAGTACTAAACCTTTTAAAGGTCTAATTTGTCACACCTGAGCTAGGAGGCATAATCTTGGATGCTGGTTGTTTTAATGAGCTGTGAAGAAAGAAAATTGGCATTATAGAATCACAGAGTGATCTGCTTTGGAAGGGACCTTAAAGATTACCCCAGCCCCCCCTGCCACAGGCAGGGACACCTTCCACTAGAGCACATTGCTGAAAGCCCCACCTAGCCTGAAATTGAAGACTGCCAGGGATGGGGCATCCACAGCTTCTGTGGGCAACCTGGTCCAGTGCTTCACCACACTCTGAGTAAAGAATTCCTTCCAAACATCTAATTCAAATATTTATTTTTTTTTTAATTTAAAACCATCCTTCTTTGTGCTATCACTATCTGCCCATGAAAAAAAATAATTGTTTGGCAAACTTGCTTTCAGTACTGGAGTCTTCTCTTCTCCAAGCTAAACGACCCCAGCTCTGTCAGCCTATCAGTATCATGCCCTTATGGAGTTACATGTGTATGTGTATAAAATATATGTTACATACATGTTCAGAGGCATTCTATATAAGCATTCAGAGGTATTGCCTTCGTTAACTCAGGAGCAGCAAGTATAACAGTTTTTATTCCTGTGTGTATTAATGATGCCACAAAATGGCATTCCACACACACAAGCAAATTCAACAGGTGGTTATTCTGAAGGTGGTTGTTTTCTGAAAATCCCTTCATCACAACCCCTGTTGGTTGTGGCTGTGGTGAAGAGAGATCAGACTCCAGGAAGACATTCACAATGTTTGATAAGTGACATTTATTGTGATGCTTAAGGAATCACATATTTCCAAATGATATGTGTGTTGTGTGTACACAGGGAAAAGACCTTAAGTAGAGGATAGCTGTAGCTATCATGAAGTACAGAAAAGATTCATGAGTAATAAGATGGTGTCCAAAATAGTCTGCAAATTTGAACCAGTTGCTACAAGATGATCAAAGCCTGAAGGCAAAGACCAAGTTTTAAGTGTGTACTTTATTACTTTTGTGTGAATCCAGCTTTGTTCACTCAAAGCCTGTATTTAACTGCTATCTGCCTTGTCTGGAAAAAGGTATCAGGTTCAGTGTATTCTGTGGAAGCTCATCCATCATCAACAGGGATTTTAAAAGACGGGGAAAAACTTCTCTGACTCGACTAGTATGTACATTTGCAATGAAGGGGAGGAGGAAGTTTTGAACAATCTTCTCTTTCCATTAGCTAAATAAACACACTGCTCCCTGTTATAAAAATTGTTGTGTTGCTCATGTTTTGGAAATTTTTGTGTTGCATAGTAACAGAATCTACCATTTTCCATAGTGTTTAGTCTGTCCAAAACCTCAAATTTCCTCCTTGGGTGTGAACAATTACATTAATCTTTCTCTGAAGATTTTAAGTACCTTTAAATTTGCTAAGTTAGGGTCTTTGTTCAGGAGGAGAAATTGATGTGTGAATGATGGGAAATGGTGTAGGTGGCTAATGAAATAATTTTTGTTGTAATCTTTTGTTGATTATTAATCCTAAAACATCAAAGATAGAGAATGGATGGGCTGAGATCTAGAAAATACAGACTTCTACAAATATGAGCTGAAGTGCAAAAACAAGACATAGTTACCTAAACTATGTCTTATAATCTTGTAATGGAAAAAGACATGTTTGCCTGCCTGAGACTATCCTCTTTCACCTGGTGCTTGCCTATCAGCTAAAATGTCACATATCCATTCCAAAGATAGCAAGGTCAAATATCTTCCTTCTGCCTTTCCCAAAATTGCCATGACTGATGTAGATATTGCTCCAAAGTCTTAAGCCATGTCTTATGATTGAATTGCATGATAAAGAGTATTCCCAGAGATTAGATTAATAATTGGAATGATTATCTAACTGTACTCACTTTAGTAGTCCCTCAGAGGGAATGGCTTCAGGAATGGCTCAGATGTTGAAATGACTGTTCCAAAGTTGAACCTTGTTTCATCAAAGGTAATCTATATTGCAGGCCATGGCAATTTAAAGCACTGAAAAAAACTGAATCTCCTTAAGGTTTTGTAATTATATATTAGGAAGGGCAAGGAGGATTCTTTAAAATTTACTAAATAATCCAGTTTTACAAACTGACTGCAAATCAGGGCATGGTATGATCAAGAAGATATGATTCTCCAAACTGTAAAGAACTACTCTATGCTGAGCTATTTTTCTTAACTAATTTGATATTCAAACAGAGAATTAAAACTAATTATGATATAGTTCAACTCAAACATTTTGGGAAGATGTGCCAAGTTCTGTAGGGCATCTGATTTTCTTTAGCTGGTCCTTATGTTGTTTATACATGTTGATGTTTGATCAACAAAACTACAGATAAATATGGCTAGAGATGCTGGTTTGTTTGTTTGTTTGTTTGTTTGTGTTTTTTTGTTGTTGTTGTTTTTTGGGGTTTTTTTTTAAGTTTTTAATTAATTGCATTGCAGAGGAGGTGACTTGCTGCTTACATGTTGGAAGAATGATGTGCTGTTTAGGGTCTGCCCCTTAAAGAAAACATATGAGTTTAGGGTGAGGGTAAATAAGACAGAAATATATCAACACAGAGATAAGGAGAAGCAGATGTGGACAAGAGCAGCGTTCAAGGTTGAATTTACAAGCTGTTCATTACTGGTATACAGTCAAAGTACCCTACTGGGTTGAGCAGCATGGGCAGAGTGCTTTGAGTTGCTCAGGGAGCACATGGAATACATCTATAATTCCCTCATTTCCTTGTCACTGCTGCCTGTGGGACTCCTTGTGGGCAGAGGTTCACTTGCATTGCAGGTATCTCCATAAACAGAGCACAGTGGCCACTCACGGAGTAGCAATCAGCCCGGGATCAATCTGTTTGTTCCTGTTGTTTCTCTGTAGCCTCTGCCCCCTGTATGCTCTCAGTGCCTCCTAATTATGCATCAGCAGTGTATTTTGTGGGCACTTTCATGGTCTTTGGGATGGGTACTTTGAAAGAAACTTGAAAGATCAAGGAATGCCACCAATGATACTCTTAATCACTTTCCTTCTGTCCACTGATTTTCCTCCCATTTTAACCTTGTTCTAAAGCTGGCCTGTTATCAAGGTATTTAGAAATTCAAATATATTTAGTCCTTCTTGTAAATTTGCTGGTCTCTTGCCTTAGAAATGGAGAAGGTCATAAAAAACCATTTCCTTTATTATCATTATTATCGTTATTATCTTTGACTACTTAATAGCGTGCAGTAAAAACTTGTGTTTGAAGGGCTTTAGGGGTTGTTTCTGTGAACAGAACAAAAATATGAAGAAGCAAAGGGCATAATAAATGGACATTCCTGCCTGCCACCAAGTTTGAGCCTTTTTTTGACTTGTTCCTGTTCTTCATGTGTGCCACATTCAAATTGCTACATGAAATATGCTTTTCCTTCTTTCATATGTGTGAACCCCTTTTGCATTTTTTGTTATACCAGTGAACGGGAGTTGGGGTGTATGTAAATGTCATCTCAAGTTCTTGCTGTACTATATCAGCTGTGTATATGGTCTTTTTGGTAAATCTGTGGTCTTTTACAAAAATGCTCAGCTTTGCCTTTTGAACATTTGCTGCATTAAAGAAGGAGGCTGAGCTATGGAATACTATAGTATATGTGGTAGCTTAACCACAGTCTAAACTTCTGTCTTGTTTTCCTTTTGAGATGCAAAACCTTCCCTCAGTGAATGGAGATTTCCACTCTCTAGCCTGTTTCTCTGCTTTTACAAGTGGTGCAGTGTGTTTTATTTTTGACTTAAGGGGCAGGGGCATGGGTTGAAAGATAAGAGAACTGTGTTGTAGTATACTGGTTCCAAAAATGATAAAATGTGAAAAATAACAGGCTTATTCCAGGGCCATGCAATCAAAATAGATTTTGCACTGGAGATATAAAAAGAGACTATGCAAAACATTCCTGAAATAATTTATGCTGAGTTCAAGTTTAAGCCAGAGATACAACAGTATATTATGTGTTCTTTTGGCATTCTGTCTTTAAATCAACAAAACTATCTCAACTTTTGCACTCTGGTCAGTGCAGCGATTCCCTTAATATTGTACAGTCAGAGCTGCGGGTCTCCCAGACTTTCAAATGGCTCATTTTCAAAATCAAAAGGCTTTATTGTTTTTCAGTGTCATCTATCCAGTTTCTATGACACTGATAAGTTTATGGTATTCATGGCTGAGCTATCCACTTTATTCTGTATATTCCTCTGTCTTGGTGCCATGCTCACAAAGACAAGCATTCATGCCTCTCTGCTTGGCAATTCCTGCTTTTCTGGTTATGTTTAGTCATGACAACCACCTGTGTCACCTACCTGTTGGTAACCCAGTGAGCTGGTAACATTTGTCAGGCCTGGGTGAGGGCTGAGTCCTGCTTGGGCAAGGTAGCTCCACTTCTGCAATCCTCCTTTGGGCTCCAAAAGGTTTCACCGTGTGTGTGTGGCCTGGCTGTGCCAGGTGGCCTTCAGATGGACCCTGGCTCTGCCTGGCCTGTTAGCACAGACACAGGGACAGGGACACAGACACACAGCCAAAAGGCCTATCAGCACATCTCCTGAGAGTTAACACTTGGATTGTTCAGGCATTTTATTCCTTCTTCTTTCTCTATTATTTTCCTCATTGCTTCCAGGTATTTTACCATCTTAATTCAAGAGTTTTCTTTTTTGTTTGCTTTTGGGGTTTTTTTAGCTAATTACTTGCTAATTATTTGTTAATTTTTAGCTAATTATTGGTTAGCTGTTCTGCTTTATCAGGAAAATACACAAGAGAGAACTGTGACTGGAAGGGCCTTACACATGAGTTAACTAACCTGAAGGTGTACAAAGCCATCTGCCAAAGACTTCAGAAGACAAATATAAATTCCCAGAATAATAAAAATTATGAATCCATAAACCTAGTTAAATCTCTGAATAGCAGGGATTACGTCAAATTATTTTGAAGCATATTCACTGGGAAAAGGAATTGTCATTTGAATTTGTAGTCTGGTGCAAAAACTGTTGAAACACTTGGTAGTTTTGTTGGTGCTCTCAACTGGGGCTTGACTTGGCCTCCAAATGCAAGCACTATTAGCGCAAAAAGCATTATAGTCAAGTGGAAATTACATTTATTACTCAAAATAATCTCGCTGTTCAGAGAGGCCAGGCCCTGAAAGTGTCACAGAATTAATACTTCACCAAAGAGTTACAAAAGTTTCATGTAAATTTGTATACACTTTGGTAATTAGCTAAAACGAAAATTCATAGGAAACATACAAAGCTACTAGGAAATTATTTTTTTTCATAAATCATTTAATCACTCATTGAAGAAGTGCTCTCCATAACTCTGTTCCTACATGTTTATAGCATTTTGAAATGGGGCTGATGTAGTGCTAAAGCAGGTGTCCCCTGGTCTGTGTGACACAACAGAAAGTGACACCCACTGCTAAGGCTGGTCTGTCCCACAACACTGGCTGCAGTTTCACTGCCTTGTGTCCAGACTGTATCTCCATCAAGGAATTTCCCAAAGATGCTCTAGTAATTATTTTTTGTTCTAAGTGTCTGCAATGGAAAGAATATCTTTCATCTTGAAGAAATTTTGCTTCTGTTGTAGCCAAGAGCGGCCCATGAGGTGCATGAAGGGACAAAACTACATGAAAACTTTGGAAAGACTGCCCTGGCACAGGACTGAAACAGGGCATAGTTTTACCAGGTCCCAGATATGAGGAATATTGAGTGACCCACATTACCAAGTTCCAGATTTTCTTCCTTACTTGCAGTAGAAAGTAGCTTAGAGGGAACTGGTGTTGCACGCAGTGTGAAGAGGGGCTCAAGGGCCAATAAGGGAGTTAAATTACTGTACAATATAGATATATAATCTGCAAAGGTCAAAAGGAACCTGAATCAACCCTTGAATTGTAGTCTAACATGAAACTGCTTGGCACTTTTGAAAAACTCAGATTTGATCTCCTTTAAAGAAGTCATAACTAAAAATATGTTTGTGTTAAGACTGGGACGTGTTGGTGACATGAGAATGGGCAAATTACAGTAACTGAGTTGAGTTCCTGCTATGTTTATTTTTATTGAATGACATAGTTTAATTATGTTGCAGTAGGGGATAATTTAACTTGTCCAAAAAAGTCAACGTACTGCCAAGTTCACATATTTATAATACCCTAGGTTAGATTGAACTAGTGTCTTGGTTTGGAAAGACAGGTATCTGCCAGGGAAACTGAGGTTCCCCTAGGATGGAGAATACCAACCCCTCGCACCCCGACGAATTATAATTTTGCAATCAAGGGCTTTCAGGCAAAGATGTTGGGAATAGGAATAACAGTTTTTTACTAGGAGGTATTAACAATACAAATGTGATAGGAAACAAAACCACCCAACCAAACAAACAAATAAACAAATAAACAATAATTTTAGAAGAAAACCCTGACAAAGTCAGAGTTTCAATCTGACCCTGTGATTCAGGATGTTGATAACAGTCCGAACGTAAACAGTCCAAACACTTCTGGAGTGGCAGACGTGATCCTGTTGGAGCAGAGATGATTCTGCGAAGAAACCGGTTCAGGGACGGCGAGGAGGGAGACAGGATGGCGAGCACAGGAGACAAAGAAGCTCTTGCCACACCGCAGCGAAGGAAGCGCCGCGCACCCCGCTCCTGCAACAGAGCAGCACCGACGCCACCCGGCCACCTCCCCTCCCCCCCACCCCCCACCGCCAGGGCATGAGATGTATAGAAATGCAAATGCACCGCACAGGCTGGGGAAGGTAACAATGGCCTATCAAGGTGGGTCATCAGGCCCCAAAACAGATGTAAATAGAATACACAAAACCCAGCTCCACAACCCAAGACAACGTTCCACCCCTTATTCTATTACCATCTGTATCATACCTAAATTAATAAACTCCACTATACAGAATGAACCCTCACACTCAGTTCTCACTTAGGATTAGGTTTTCCTGTGGTACACAACTGGTTTTCCCATCTTTCTGCATCACCCACCAAGTGTTACCAGGTCCTTGAGCAAAAACAATCCCACGGGTGGGTTCACCTTTGCCCAAGGTGGGGTTTACCCAAACAGTCTTTCCTAAGATACCTCTCATATGTACTACAGGGACTTTGTCTCCATCCACTGTGTGCAAAGGGGTAGACTGGGCAGGACCAGCTCGATTAATAGACCCTCGGGTGTTGACCATCCAGGTGGCCTTTGCTAAGTTCACTTCCCAATTTCTGAAGGTCCCCCCGCCAAGTGCTTTCAGGGTGGTCTTAAGCAGTCCATTGCACCGTTCAACTTTCCCGGCAGCTGGTGCATGATAAGGGATGTGATATATCCATTCAATGCCGTGTTCCTTAGCCCAGGTGTTTATGAGGCTGTTCTTGAAATGAGTCCCGTTGTCCGACTCAATTCTCTCAGGGGTGCCATGTCTCCACAGGACTTGTTTTTCTAGGCCCAGGATGGTGTTCCGGGCGGTGGCATGAGGCACAGGATAGGTCTCCAGCCACCCAGTGGTGGCTTCCACCATGGTCAGCACGTAGCGCTTGCCTTGGCGGGTTTGGGGCAGTGTGATGTAATCAATCTGCCAGGCCTCCCCATACTTGTACTTGGACCACCGTCCACCGTACCAGAGGGGCTTCACCCGCTTGGCCTGCTTGATGGCAGCACACGTCTCACAGTCGTGGATAACCTGTGAAAT
The DNA here is from genome assembly GCA_027886175.1 of Phylloscopus collybita. Lineage (NCBI taxonomy): Eukaryota > Metazoa > Chordata > Aves > Passeriformes > Phylloscopidae > Phylloscopus > Phylloscopus collybita. Next base: position 4,990,727 of record JAJNNQ010000013.1, on the reverse strand, counting down.
ACTGTTCATGGTTAGATCCACCCCTCGGTCTCGTGCCCACTTATAGGTGGCATCTCTGCCCTGATGACCTGAAGCATCATGGGCCCACCGAGCTAGGAACAACTCTCCCTTGTGTTGCCAATCCAAGTCTACCTTGGATACCTTTATCCTCGCAGCTTGATCTACTTGCTCGTTGTTCCGGTGCTCCTCATTAGCCCGACTCTTGGGGACATGGGCATCCACATGACGGACTTTCACAGGTAGTTTCCCTACCCTGATGGCAATGTCCTTCCACTCATCAGCAGCCCAGATTGGTTTTCCCCTACGCTGCCAGTTGGCTTTTTTCCACCTTTCCAGCCAGCCCCACAGAGCATTAGCCACCATCCACGAATCAGTGTAGAGGTAGAGCTTCGGCCACTTCTCTCTTTCAGCAATGTCCAGGGCCAATTGAACAGCTTTGAGTTCAGCAAGCTGACTTGACCCACCTTCTCCTTCAGTGGCGTGTGCAACTTGTCTTGTGGGGCTCCATACGGCTGCTTTCCACTTCCGGTTCATCCCTACGATGCGACAGGAACCATCAGTGAAAAGAGCGTAGCGTGTTTCTTCTGCTGGCAGTTGGTTGTATGGTGGAGCTTCTTCAGCCCGGGTTACTTGTTCTTCTTCGTCAGTGAGACTGAAGTTCTCAGCTTCTGGCCAGTTGGTGATTACTTCCAAAATCCCAGGGCGATTCGGGTTACCAATACGGGCGCGCTGAGTGATGAGGGCGATCCATTTGCTCCATGTAGCATCGGTGGCATGGTGGGTGGAGGGAACCTTTCCTTTAAACATCCACCCCAGCACCGGTAGTCGGGGTGCCAGGAGGAGTTGTGCTTCAGTGCCAATCACCTCTGAGGCAGCTTGAACTCCTTCGTAGGCGGCCAAGATCTCCTTCTCTGTGGGAGTGTAATTGGCTTCAGACCCTCTGTAGCTTCGGCTCCAGAATCCCAGTGGCCGGCCTCGAGTCTCACCTGGCACCTTCTGCCACAGGCTCCAGGACAGACCATGGCTCCCGGCTGCAGAGTAGAGGACGTTCTTTACCTCTGGTCCCGTCCTGACTGGGCCAAGGGCTACTGCATGTGCGATTTCCTGCTTGATCTGGGCAAAGGCGTGTTGCTGTTCTGGGCCCCAGTGGAAATCGTTCTTCTTGCGGGTAACCAGGTAGAGAGGGCTCACAATCTGGCTATACTCAGGGATGTGCATCCTCCAAAAGCCAATGGCCCCTAGGAAAGCTTGTGTTTCCTTCTTGTTGGTTGGTGGGGACATGGCAGTGATCTTATTGATGACCTCAGTGGGAATCTGACGCCGTCCATCTTGCCACTTCACTCCCAGGAACTGGATCTCTTGGGCAGGTCCCTTGACTTTGCTCTTCTTGATGGCAAAACCGGCTTCCAGGAGAATTTGGATGATCTTCTCTCCTTTCTCAAAGACTTCCATTGCCGTGTTCCCCCACACAATGATGTCATCTATGTACTGTAGGTGGTCCGGAGCCTCACCCTTTTCCAGTGCATCCTGGATCAGTCCATGGCAGATGGTGGGACTGTGCTTCCACCCCTGGGGCAGCCGATTCCAGGTGTACTGCACACCCCTCCAGGTGAAAGCAAACTGGGGTCTGCACTCTGCCGCCACAGGAATGGAGAAGAAGGCATTGGCAATGTCAATGGTCGCGTACCACTTTGCTGCCTTGGACTCCAGCTCATACTGCAACTCCAACATGTCTGGCACAGCAGCGCTCAGTGGTGGCGTGACCTCATTCAGACCACGATAATCTACAGTCAGTCTCCATTCCCCACTGGGCTTACGCACAGGCCAGATGGGGCTGTTAAAAGGTGAATGAGCCTTACTGACCACCCCTTGGCTCTCCAGTTTACGAATCATCTCATGGATCGGGGTCACAGAGTCTCTGTCGGTGCGGTATTGCCGACGGTGCACTGTTGCTGTGGCAATTGGTACCTGTTGTTCTTCAACTCTTAGCAGTCCCACAGCAGAAGGGTCATCTGAGAGACCAGGCAAGGTATTCAGTTGTTTGATCTCTTCTGTCTCTACAGCAGCTACTCCAAAAGCCCAACGATATCCTTTTGGGTCTTTGAAATATCCATTTCTGAGATAGTCTATGCCGAGGATGCACGGGGCCTCTGGGCCAGTCACAATGGGGTGTTTCTGCCACCCATTCCCAGTTAAACTCACTTCGGCTTCCACTACAGTCAGCTGCTGGGACCCTCCTGTCACCCCAGAAATAGAAATGGGTTCTGTTCCTACATACCCTGATGGCATCAGGGTACATTGGGCACCAGTGTCAACCAAAGCCGTGTATTTTTGTGGGTCAGATGTGCCAGGCCATCGGATCCACACAGTCCAATAGATCCGATTATCCCTTTCCTCTACCTGGCTAGAGGCAGGGCCCCTCTAGCACTGGTTATCCCCTTCCTGAGCATACATACTAGAGGTTCCTTCAAGGGGATTCAACACAGCATTGGCAGCTTGGTTATAGGAGGCTGAGGCTACTTTCATTTTCGTAGATCCCCCTTGGTGATTGTTCCTCTCCTTGAGCTCACGCACCCGTGCTGCCAGGACAGAAGTGGGTTTCCCATCCCACATTCCCATGTCTTCCCCATGGTCACGCAGATAAAACCACAGGTCAGCTCTTGGGGTGTACCCTCTCTCTCGAGCTGGGGGTCGTTGGGCTCTAACTCTGGGGCCTGTGACTCGCACTGGTGCCACATTGGAACTGTTTGTCCTCATCTCCTCCCTCACCCCCCTTATCTCTTCTTTGAGTTCTTTAACCACGGCAGAGATATGAGCCTGCATCGGGCCATTGATCATACTTTCATAGTTCCTAAGCTTATTGGCAACAGACCCCACTGTCTCTCGATTGTCCTCAGCATTAATTGTTGCAATAAAGGTGGTGTACTGAGATGGCCCCAGATTTGCCAGATTCCACAACATCTGCCCTGTGCATTTAACCTTGTCAGGGTCATTATCATGCTGTCCACTCCTCCCAAAAAGTACCTCCAGCACCGCCACTTACCTCAGCTGTTGGATCCCTTCCTCCAGAGTTTTCCAGCGCATTCTATGGTGGTGCTCCTGCATTCTTTCTTTGTGGATAAATCTCTCTCTCACACTCATTAAAAGCCGCTCCCAAAGGGAAAGGGGTCCTGGCTCTCTTACAAATACCTGATTTATACCTGAGTCCTGGGTCAAGGGTCCCAAATTCCTTGCCTCACCACTGTCCAATTGCACACCAGTACCCATGAGGTCCCAAACCCGAAGTAGCCAGGCTGTGTAAGCCTCACGCCCCCGCCGTACGATATCTTTTTGCAGGTTACGGAGACTTTCATACGACAGGGACTCGGTGATGATCTGAACATGTGATTCCCCTGCAGGTTGTGAGGGCCCTCCTTTCTTATTGTCTGGGTTTGCTGTTTTCACCTTAGATTTCTTTGTTTCCACAGGGGCAACTGCCGCTGGCTGTGACTGCCCCTGTGGTTCAACTGGGACCTGAGCAGTTGTAATCTCTGTGGGTTTCATTGCTGCACCATCAGGCTCTCTTTTGTCAGGGCAGGGGAAGGATTTCCCACTAGCTGGGGAGATGTACTCCCTCAGCATCTGGCTCATCTTTTCTTGCATCTCCTTAATCAGAGCCCCCACCCAAACCGGGTGGTTTATCTCTGAGGCAGGCTGTGGGGCAGGAGCGGACTCTTGGGCTGCATTCTTATTCTCTGGGGTACTTATTAAGGTGCTTACCCAGGCCAATTTCCCCTTATCTCTGAATGCCAAACAGAACAGGCATACCAGCAACACCAGCCACTGTATGATATCATTAGCACTCAGAGATTTCAACCCTTCAAAAACTGGTGGGGTGGACCCAAAAAACTGTGTGAAGGGCTGGGAGAAAATTTCCCCCGGTGCCATTTCCTTACAATAGGTACCATTGTTAAAGTAACCCCAGAAGCACAGAGTTAGCCTATGATAGCTATGAATCCATGTGCTTGCTTTCCAGAGGAAGTTAAAAATCCATGAATTTCTCACCTTATTAATCCACAAAACAAACTGAATGCCAGCCACAGTAGCCTTAGTCATAGGACCCATATTAACATAAGGAGTAGCAAATGGCAGAAATACAGCCACCACCACGTGCCACCCAAACCAGGGAAAGCTAGACCACATTATTCTGGCCAGTGGGCTTTTATCTAATACCCAAGAACTGTTATTCCTCTCTCTCTCAATGCCCTCGGGCCCCACGTTGGGCGCCAAAATCTGTCTTGGTTTGGAAAGACAGGTATCTGCCAGGGAAACTGAGGTTCCCCTAGGATGGAGAATACCAACCCCTCGCACCCCGACGAATTATAATTTTGCAATCAAGGGCTTTCAGGCAAAGATGTTGGGAATAGGAATAACAGTTTTTTACTAGGAGGTATTAACAATACAAATGTGATAGGAAACAAAACCACCCAACCAAACAAACAAATAAACAAATAAACAATAATTTTAGAAGAAAACCCTGACAAAGTCAGAGTTTCAATCTGACCCTGTGATTCAGGATGTTGATAACAGTCCGAACGTAAACAGTCCAAACACTTCTGGAGTGGCAGACGTGATCCTGTTGGAGCAGAGATGATTCTGCGAAGAAACCGGTTCAGGGACGGCGAGGAGGGAGACAGGATGGCGAGCACAGGAGACAAAGAAGCTCTTGCCACACCGCAGCGAAGGAAGCGCCGCGCACCCCGCTCCTGCAACAGAGCAGCACCGACGCCACCCGGCCACCTCCCCTCCCCCCCACCCCCCACCGCCAGGGCATGAGATGTATAGAAATGCAAATGCACCGCACAGGCTGGGGAAGGTAACAATGGCCTATCAAGGTGGGTCATCAGGCCCCAAAACAGATGTAAATAGAATACACAAAACCCAGCTCCACAACCCAAGACACTAGAGCTGTATTTTGAAAAGGAAAAAAAAATATATTTTGCACTGGAAGCGTAAAATTTTTAGGACATGAGGGTACCAAAAAAGTGTAATTGGGTAACTTCAGGTAGAATTAATGAAGCAATTACACTTTTAATGGCTTATCAGCTACTTACTGATATTTAGATAGTATGCTGGATTTCTTGTGTAACATCCTTTTAAAAGTGTAAATTAAGTACTCCATTCTTTATTATTTCTATTACTATTTTTGAATTATTTTTTATTTATTATTTATTATAATTTTTTTTTATTATTTAAAGGAGCACTGCCTGCTTACACCCTTTGCTTTGATACCTTCTCTACATTGATGCAGTCATTCTGTGTATGACAGTAGGAGGCTGTTTAATGCAAACAATGGGGGAACAAGGTTTAATGAATAGCAGGAAAATGTTCATTCTCCCTAGGGGGAAAAAAACCCCAGCACATTTCATGTACTTTTATGTAAAGAACTAATATTTTTAGGAATGACCAAATTATTTTTGTGTGTAATCAGAACTATGGAAAATATACAACATCCTGTTTGTATTATGTGCTTCTCAGATGTTCCTCATTAGTAGAATCATCCTTCCTATCCAAGCACTCCTCCATCCAGCCTTAATTATCTATTGCTATCCTACCCAAACTCATCACAATTTGCTGGTATCACAACTTAAAAATAACAAGAACATATTTTAAAGAAAGCCATGCATATCTTAAAGTTCATCCATGAGAAAAATCCTCAACTTGCTGAAGTCATGGTTTTACTTTTTTGGAGGGGGAAAGGTTTGATTGAATCTCTTTTGTAGGAGAAAAATGGTATTTCTTTCTCTTTTCCAGATCTCTCACAGCTTTCCCCGAATTGTCAACTTTTGCATGACTGGGCAGGCAAGTGAAGTGATGAGTTTTTCCACGAAGACTTGACAGAAAATGCTTAAATATGTTAATAATATATTGAAAAAAAAAAAAAATAAAAAAGAAAAGGAATATGATAATGATTTTAGACTTGCAGCATTTTTAAAAATATATATAAACATTATGAAATTGTTAAAATATTATTGGCCCTAGCATCAGTAGTCCTAATTTCCTTATTTTTTCCTCTCTAGCACTTTTCTCAACTTGATCATTCATCAGCAGTAAGCAAAACAGACTTGCAGGGCAAAAAAACCCAGTTAAGATTAAGTAGATTTTTCTGAAGCTGAGAAACTTGAAATCCACAAGAAAGCCTTCGGAGAGTATTTGAGTTGATATTTAAGATAAAAGTATGACAGGTCTGATTTTAAATATGTATGAAAATATGCATATTTTCAGATCAGCCAACATATCTTTAAAGTGTAACACTTAATGTCAGCTTACATTTACAGTAGTTACTTAGCAGAACTGGCAGGTCTTTTATTAGTAATGCACCTGGCAAGTTGAGATCTTCATCAGTGGCTGATACTCTCAGGCTCTGCCATAGTACAGTTACACAGCCAGGGACAGGGAAGGTGCTGATATTGGCTCTCCAAGATAAACTCCCAATCAGTTTCAAAAACATAGCTTCAGTCTCCTGCTCTGAGTTTTTCAATATTTTCTTTCCCCAAATTTTACTATAAATTAACTGATGGGATAATGTTCAGCATTGCTAGTATAGACTAGACAGTATGCATGGATGTAATACATTGGAAAATTTGCAGAATTTTACTTTTAAGATAATTTCCAATACCTCATATCTGTTATGCAGTAATACCAGAACACCTCAAATCTGTAAACAGTCTCTAAACGTGATTAAGGAACAAACATATTTGTCAGGGTACTCATATTTCCTCAATGCAGTGCATCTTTCCTCAATGCTGTGAGTTAATATGGGTATGAATAGTAAGATAGCTTGTTAAATAGCAGGATACCTTGGATGCATATATGTAGTTTCAACTAAATATATCTTAAAAGTGTTTTTAATGAAACATATATACCTATTGCTTAACCTAAACTAAGATGTGGGGATTTTTTTTTCTACTTAAAAAGAGGCAGTAACTTTCATATCTTCTAGACTGGTTAATCTGTTAACTTATTGTTTCTTCCTAATTAATTTTGTAAAAACCACTTCTATGCAAAGTACATTATTGGGCTCAGGAGTTCAGTGCTAATCCTTTTAAAAAAGTTTTCTCTGACTTGAAATTAGAGGTAAGATGAAGTTTATGATGGAAAATTATGATGGCCTGTGTGCTATGAGCTGATATTGCTGTAATGCATCAGCTTTTTTTTTTTTTTATTCCAAACATGCCAAATTTTGCTTTCACAATGAAATATGATAATGCAGTTAATTCTGCTTTCACTACATCCCTTTTCTCTGGGTTCTTGAATGGTGAGAACAGAATTAGAGCCCATGTACATATCACAAGAAGAGCTCTCTATCACAAGTTCCTGGCCTTTGTGTGTGCTGTAAATCAGCTCAGTGGTGGTACTTGATGAGAGCAGAAGAATTTGGCCCTGTCTCTCCTGTAAGAAATACTGGCAGTGGAGGTTAGAGGTGTGTTGCAATCTGCATTATGATACTTTGGGGGAGGAGGGAGCCCTACCTATCTCATCTGCCTTGGAAATCTCCCCAAGGTAAACAGGAGGAGAACGGCATGTATGAGGGAGGACAACCCCAGAGCAGATCAGTAACAAAAACAGCCAATAAATTCACATCAAGGATGCCATCCAGGACACCAATACACACTGGAATCTGTGATCTGAATGTACCAGAGTACACGTGAGAAAAAGAAATCACCCTTGAATAAATGAGTCTAACTGAAATGCCAAGAAAAGGGTCAAATGGCTACAGAAAGATTAAGGGGGAGAGGAATTAATAATAAAAGTGATGCAATTGTGGGGGAAAAAAAAGATCAGTGAGACAAATGTTTTCATGCAAGACTGTCAGAAAGGTTGCCCAGCATACATTATGAAATGCATCCTTTAGAATAATTTGCTTCTTCCTTCCTATATCTTTTAATAGCTATCATTTGTAGCAGTTGTCACAAATTATGATTAACAAGATAAATAATAGTTTAATTAAAGTTCACTGTGGATTTTCCAATGGAGTTCAATTTGCCTTGTATTTAACAGGGAACAAGTATCAAATACTATTTTTAATAGTACAAATTTGGGCTGAAAAAGTGACCATAACTTCATGAGAAATAAATCCATCAAATTTTTAGTTTACTTGATATACAAGGTCACCAAGAAACAACACAGTTGTTGATCTGAATTAGTAGATTGAAGAATTTTTGTTTTCTGCACTTCTTTTCCCCAGGAAAAAAAAATAAAAGGAGTAGTTGTTTGGTCAGAGTAGAAATCACAGTGTGTGATTTACCTATTTGTATCCACAATGTGAAAGCAAAAAAAAATAAAGAAATACCTGAAACTACTAAGTAATACACATCTTATTTGTTGAAAATACATTAGTTTTTGTGATTATTTCAGGACCAAGACTCATTTTGTTTTCTTGTATGGTCAGCACTTGTGAAGAAAATGTATGGTTTCTAAAACCTAAGGTTTTGGTGCTCTTGTCTTTTGAAAATATTACCTTTAAAAATACTGGCAGTTTGAATTGATTGATACTGTATTGTACCAATGAGAAGTCTGGAATGTTCTTGATCACTTCCAGTGAATCAGGGACTTGTGGTTTAGTTTGGATCTGTTCTTTGGAGGTACTGGATCAACCCATCTCTAACATATGGCTGATGCACATCCATATGTATGCTCTATTCACTCAGCATAAATGATAATTTATCAAATATGCAATACCAAACAAGGCAAGATGCTTTAGAACCCCATAAAATTATGGCTTACAGCAAAAGGTTTTATCCCACAGTATTGGGATTGCTGATACAGTGGGGGAAAATGAGTGGGGAAATACTGAGTAGTTGCTTTAATGTATTTGGAGCATGAGAACATGGATAATTAAAACAATTAGGCATGCTTCTCCCAGAACTTAATGAGATTGATCAATCCTGTTACAGATTCAGCTACTATTAACATTACAGTCACGGCTCCTAAAATTCCCAAAGGATCTTATTTAAGAGAGACCTCTGAAAAGATCCTGAGACTTACCAGATGACAGAAGCAACATATTTGGACACAAAGTTTTGGAGGAACCAACATGTTAATTTTGATTGTCAAGTCTGATTTATTCATTATTAAACCAACATTTGGTTATGTAGTTCTACAGTAAACCAGAACAAGAAAGAGATCATGGCTGAAAAATCATCTGAAAAAGCATAAAAAAGACATCTTGTGGAACTGCAGCTAAATACAGAGTAAAAATAGATACCTACATTCAAAGAACACTGAGGAGCTTTTTCTGAAATTTTGCTTGTCTCTGAAATGATGATATATGTGTTTACTGAAAAAAAATTAGCACAGATTTTAAAAATTATTTAACTTAAAATATTTGAGGTTTCTAATTCCCAGTATTACACAGAGTTTCAGTTTTGCTGTATAGACACTCAGCACCTTATAAAAATCAAGGATTTTTTCCTGAGGTATCTCAAACAAGGCAAATAAAAACTAATTGAATTTACTGATTGCCTTCTGAAAACTTACACATTTATATAGATGAAATTTCTTGGCCGGGGACAGAGAGGTAATGTGTCTGAACTGAAACTGCTTGGTTCTACAGGAGACATTTTAGATGTTGGCTGAATTTTCTGGACATTATTGAGTGGAATAATTCAGGTGTTGAATTAGTCATCTTGCTCTTATTCCTAGATGCTGAAAATTTTGTCACACATATTGCTCATACTCTCCTACATATACAAGCACAATAGGACACAAACTTAGCTACCTTTTAAAAATTAATTGAAAGGAACCAAAGTGATTTATATAATGACTTTGATGGAATGCCTTTAGAAATATGTATCATCATCATTATGAGTTTAATAGCTCTTTAAATTATGAAGAATGTTACTGTCATTTTAGGTCTATACTGATCGATACAGAAATCTGATACTGTTGTCGTTTTAAAATTAGAGAGATACATTGCTGATTGTGTTTAAGCAGGAATCAAACAGGTTCAAGCACCCCTAAAATAAAAGTGCCATTAAATTATACTGATTAGTTGTGAGTCAGCTAATAAATATATAGAATAAGGAAAACAAAACAAATTATGCCTTGAATCTTTGATGTTTTCTTTTCTCTTCATACTTTCTTATTTTGGGTTAAGTGTGTTTGAATGATGTGTTATTCATGAACACTTCCATTCTAAATTACCCTAAGTCTACTTTGTAGCTCATATAATTAAAATAGTTGTTCAGAGAATGCAAATGACTTGCAGTTTATGTGAGATCATGTCTTTAGGAGATAATAGTGAATTGGATTACTAACTGCCTTCGAAGCATTTCAAATTTATTTAATTGCAATAGAAACAACCACATCCTCTTGACACAATTCCATTCCATTGATGTTCCTGTTTGCCCTCAGAACCATCCACAGCTACCTTCTACTGTCTAACCAGGATCAAATCACACAGTTTTGTTTTGTAGTTTCACTATTGTGTACTGTGTCTTTCTTCTCTTACCAAACATGTGCAGAGTAGTCAAAAATAAGGAAAATGAACAAAACCACAACCAAAATCTGACTTAAATTTTGAAGAGGGGATTTGCAAGATTACTATAAAAAACCAAAAAGCTTAAATGCTGTTACTGAGTCAAAACAGAAATTATGTTTGAAAAAAGGCAAGGTGATTCTTGGTGAAGTACCTACTTAAAACCTAGTGAACAGTGGTATGTGCTGGTGTTGAGGAACTCAAGATTTGGAATTCAACATATTTTTCTAGAGATTTAGCTGCAGTCAAGCTTTAGAAATACTGAACATACATTGCAGCATGCAATGATCAGTAATTGACCTAGGCTGAATGGTGCATTATCTAAACTATTTTACGTAGTTTATTCTATATGCAGCTTCCAAAGTTTTCAGTTTGCTGTTTGGTTATTGTTGCTGTATTTAGCCCTTTGTAGTATAAATGCAAAACCCTGTTTCTAATTTTTATAACAGTCACAATTTAGCAGTATAGAAACAAGCACACTTCGAAGGCACAAATGAAAAAAGAAAAAAAAAAGCAACTTAAACATTTCAAGTAGCTGTAAATACTTCTATTTTACATAAGAGACCAATGCAGATGTCAAAATTTCAAGTCTTTTCACTGGGTTTTATTTTTACTAGGTGCATGTGCTTCTGACCCATCATTTTTAATCTGTTTTTTAAGCCAAAAATAGTATATACATTAAACCCAAAATATTTCCTTAGTAGTTACACAAAATCTGTGTGTAGTTTTTTTTTCTTTTGTGCTTCTTGTATATATATTTAAAAAAAGTCCTAAACTTAACCATAATCTTATTCACTTTTCAAGTGTTCATGAATTTCAATGCTTTGGACAAAACAAAACAATTTTCAGAATATTAACAAATGATATAAATAGCTTATGGCTTTAACCTGAAGGAACTGAGCACCATAAGTAGTGTTCATTGCATTTAGAGATGGCATTTGGAAACTGGCAAAATAAATCAAAATAGTGGAAATGCTGATTCAAACTCTGGTGCTGACTAACTTGGAGTTTCATGTTATTTATGTAAACTTTTAAATATCCTTTACTTTTGGATCTGCCAGCTTGGGGAGGTTCCAGAGGCTGTCATTTAGGTCATAAATATGGTACAGGTCATGGTTCAGGTTACCAAATCAGAAGTGTCGAATATGTTATATATCAAAGTAAGATTTGCCTCTCTAGTCAATATTGCCTCTGAGTTAGAAATTAAAGCTCTTGTTGATGAGCACCTTGGGCTAGGCTGCCTTTGGATGGGCTGGCTTGTTCCAGCTCCTCATCTGTAGATACAAACTGCACTGCCTGGACTGTGCATGAGCTCCAGTGCACCTGGGCCAGCAAGGTTCTTGGTCAGCTCTGACCAAACATGGAACAGTGCTGGGACACTCAGATTGTCGCAACACGACACAAAGAAATGACACTCACACACTGAGATGTCCAAGGCAAAAAAGGGATGGTTTATTTATAGACTTCAACATTTATAGAATTCCAACAGTGACCATGGATTGGGGGAAGAAAGTCTTCCTCTTCAACCACACTGGTCAACCCAGTAGTCCATCCACAGTCTCCTCCTTATGAGGAGAATGTAAACATGGATAGAGAATTACAATAAGAAGAAACTTGTTTATGTAAAATCATTAGAGTCTCCATTGCAAAAGGTAAACACAGAAGGCTGAAATAGAACTTTAGAAAGACTTCTTAAAGAGACAGAGGAGAACAGAAAAAACCCAGACAACATCAGATGGATCTTTGTTTCTGCCACAGTAATGGTTGGTCTGGTGATCTTGTCATGTGTGTGCCTTTGATTAAGGATGCCCTTCCTTCATGGAAATAGCTTTATGATCCCTGTTGTGCAACAATGTATGAAACTGCGAACACCTGGTAAGATTTTTCCATGGTGCAAGCATTTGTGCATCAGTGGCCAAACATCTGGAAATCATTGGAAGATTCTCAGTGGTCCCTTCAAGTGCTGATTGAGATTTCTTTCTTTTATAAGATGCACATCTCTCTTGACGTTGATTCTGAAAACTGAGGGAACATGGGGGGATGGAAAGTTTCAGATTGGCAAATATTTTCGACTGCCTGAAAATTTTTCTATTAAAATTAAAGTTGTATATAAATGTTTTGAAATAAAATACTCACTTAAAATAATACTGCATTTGTTGCAGTTACCAAATGACAAACTTTTGGATATCAGGGTGACTGTAAATACTTTGGTGTAGTAATATGGAGTTTGATTTAAAATTAATTGCTTTTCAAAGAAATGGTGAAACTGACCCAGTAACTGTAATTTCCCAATTTAAGCTGGTTCTCAAAATGTACATTCTTGCCCTACATTGTGGCTGTCCTTTTTCTTCTTTTTTCTGTAATGACCTAAGGATGAACAGTGAAGAGAGATGAAGCAGTTCCAGTTCTGCATATTATTTCCATCTTGTCAGGTTTCCTCCTTTCTGGCCTCTCAGGCCTGAGTCTTTATTGTTGCTGATACCTGCTGACATGGGTGCTTGGTACCACACCCTTTTGGGGCTATCCAGGGCATTGTGGCTTCACCACATCTGGAAAATGGTACAAATTGTTGTGCTTAAAATCAGTCATTTTTGAATGACAACAGTGGTGTAATTTTCAAGACTGTATGATGACATATGTGAAGACTTCTTGCATGATTATATTTTTAATCTGTCTTCCTTTTATTTTAACTTTTCCTGTAACAAAATAGGGCTTCATCTTGCTATATTTTAATGCTGCTTAATGTAGTACATTTGGTGAATTCTACCTTGTCAGGCTGCACACTTAGCAAGGGTTGGAAGAAGAAAAATAAAAGTCTGCTTATGGTACATCTTCTCTTTCCCCAGCAGCATGCACTGTATAAAGAAACCAGGAGGCAGATATATGGATGAATTTATGCTACTCAAAGAGACTTCTTAGAGGGAAATATAATTGTAGGTCTAGCAGCTGCCTCCATGTTCTGCTGGACTGTCAGCAACCAGATAGAACCAGGCACGGGATTTAGCTTTCATTGTAAAACTTATGTTTAAAGGCTTCCATATGCATATTTTGGTTGCTTCTAATACTACTTTTTGATCAGCAGGAAGATACTGATTGGTGGGTTTTGGATTGTGTGAGGTTTTTTTGTTTGTTTGGTTTTGGCTTTGGGTTTGCTTTTTCATTTTTTTTTATAAAAAGAACATATTTTTGAATGGATGAAGTTGAGTATCTGCAGTTTGGTTTAAGCTCTTCTAATCTGATGCATTTGTGCTGAGTTGTCGTACTTGATGGAATAAATGAAAGCTGAATAGTCATTTGCATAACTCATATCTGTTACACAGCTCTTTGGATTTACCGTGAACATATAGAAAGTATTGTTAGGTAAGCCTAAACTTGTATTTAAAAAAAAAAAGAAAGACATTTGCCTTGTCTTCTAAATTAAAAAAAAAAAAAAATAGCCTGGATGTATTGTTAGTGGTGGTTCTTTGGGAGCATGAAAGTAAAAGTTTTGAAGGGTTATGAATTAAAGAAAACAGTTTGTTGAAAAGGTAAAGGAAGAGCTGGAAAATGTTTCCTCTCTCCACTGTAATTGTTCTGATTTAATTATATATATATAACTGTTCCAAACAGAGGGGAAAATAACCAGGTCATAAACTGAGCTCTGTATTCATTTTCTTTGGAGCAAATCCTCAAAGTCTCATTGAGACTTTGTCTTCATTGAGAAATATTGAGGGCTGGTAGAGATTGAACTGCAGAACAAAACAGAGGATGTAGTGTGAGCATTTTGAGATGATTGACTTCAGCCTAGCTCTGATGTGGTTCCATAGGCTGCGTACACCTGTGGCTGGAGTGTGTATTCAGTTCAAGTTCAGCTAAAAGAGATGCAGTTCTCATGTTCCAAATCAATAGTCACTGTGCAGGGACAATTGGGAGACACAACCTGAACCAGTAGCAGGACTCATCCATTGCTGACTGAGAGATTATTGATTACTGGTTTTGAAAACTTTACTGGTAGAAAATGAGGGTGATCTAAAAATGAGAATTTTGGAAATGATTGAGCTAGATATACATATCCACTTCACTTTTTCTGTGGAATTTGGGATTTCTTTTTCAAAAGCATGAACAGTATTTATAGCCTATCCTCATTTTCAGGTGTCTTTGTTCTTTTATGCAAAAGCTTCATGGTAGTCTTAATTTTAAATAAACTGGAGTGTGATAAACCTTTTCTAGAATCTTATGATCTATAATTAACTTCTTGGACTGCAGAATGTTCTAAACTGCTGACTTCCAGGAGTCTGACATATACAAAAATGTAGCTAGAATATGCATGACCAAAAAAGTTACATATGGATGCAGCTGTGACTTCAGCGAATTTGCATGGAATTGATAATTTTTTTTGGGCAGGTACTGATTTACAATGACAAAAATGCCCAATATAATTCTGGGTGGTAAACAAAGCTTAATTCTTTTTAAGAGTGCACATATCTGTGCACATGGTGTATATATACACATATATTTAAAAGTGAGAATGCCTCTCTTTTCTTTTCTGAGGTAAAGGAAAGCTTCATTCAGTGCCTAGAGTAACAGGAAAAATTTCAGTAGATTTAGAATGTCACATATGATTCAGGTCTTGCCAGAGACTGAAGGCAGTGGGATGTGCTAAGTATGTTACTGGCCCAGGATCTGAGACTTTTCCAGGCTCACATGAGACCTGTGTGGCAACTGTGGAAGCTTAGTTCAGATCTTCTGACTCCTAGTCTGCTCTTCAGATTGCAGGAACATTCACCCTTCCTCTGTTCCTCAGCTTCCTCTACTGTTTTCTTGCGTGTTAAGCAGGAATAACAGGTTTGTAGGTCAAGCAGATGAGCCACTGGTAGATTTAAGTATTTCATCCAAGTTTATTCCATAAACTCTCCTTCTATTATCAGTGGAAGTAGGTTGTAGAGAGAGCCCTTAGACACAAAATGATAAAAATGTGTCTATGTCATAGAGATAAAAATCTCTAATGCTCACTTCTCCTGTCACCTCCCAGCTTTGTTAATACTGTCAATACATATCTCACGTGAGGCCTTGTGGAGAAATGTAAACTTTTAGTGCACTGAGACACACCAACTGTAGAGCAACTTAATGATAAAAGAGCCATTGAAATATATTGCTGGAAAGCCAGACTACATTTTTCAAGCATGTGTTTATAAACTCCTCATTCTAAGCACAATGGCTGCATTATAAAGCAGAGCTAGGGAAAAGGCACAGCTCCAAGGGGAGTCAGGAGTGGAGAAGGAATAACAGCTGACTTCTGTTTATCAGAGCAGCTTGAGCAGGATGTGCTTTCACATATCTAAATATTTATGTAAACAGATGCACATTAAACCACTTAGAAATAAATAAAGTTTTCTGAAAATAGAACTCCACAATGATATCAGGAGCTGTTTATCTTCAAGAACTGTGGGAATGGGCTTGAACATGCAAGTATTTCATTTAAAAAAGGCAGTAAAACTAGATTCAGATGTAATTTCTTTAGATTATATGACACAGGCCATTTTACTGTGCTGAGTTTACAGATGTACTAGCTGGTTTTTATCTAAAACCATCTAACTTTACTTTCTTTCCTAGCTTCTCATAATGGTTGGTGGCATTTACTTTTGGTAGTATAGGCTTTGGAGGAGTGCTCCTGTCTGCTTTTCTGCACCCCAAGGCAGAGCTGGAGTCGTGTGTGCTCTGCTAGGCAAGGGCAGAGCCTCAGTACTGCCTGTGTCTTACCTGCACAGTGCAAACACTGCAGGCCAGCACAGATTTTCTCCACTTACATTGCATGTCTGTGGGGAATTGAGTCTCTGCAGAAAGTCCCACAATTCGGAAGATGCTATAGCAGAGCCATTATTTAACACTTGCTTTCTCTCAATACTTCTGTAAATTTTCGGTTTTGTTACTGGGGTCAACTTGAGCGATGGTGGTGGTGATTTGTTGGTTTTTTTTTTGTTTTTGTTTGTTTGTTTTTTGTTTTTTTTTTTTGTTTGTTTGGTTTTTTTTGTTTTGTTTTGTTTTGTTTTGTTTTGTTTTTTGTCATTCTGTTCTTGGCAGCTTTGTGAAGTTTTTTCTTTTATAACGCACAACATGCACTAAATGTTCTTCCTTTGTTTTTTTTGTTTGGTGCACCAACTCAGGTTGTTACTTTTTTTTTAAATGAACTTTTCCAAACTCTTAAATCTGAGACACTACTATGAAGTTCTCTGTGATCTTGTCTTCCCATGTCCTCTGAAAATGCAGCTCAACCTGCCTTTGGATTTCTTTTCCTTAGAACATTTATAAAGGTTTTCGGATAGATGGTTAAGATGTTTTATAAATACATTGCCTTAGGAAATATCAAAAGATCTACTTCAGTCAAAATTTATACAGGAGGAGGAAGAACTGACTGGCACATGACCAGCATGTGCCTGGCACCAATGTGGCACAGCCCTTGTGCCCATGAGCACTGCCTGGCTCAGTCACCTGCCCTGCTCCATGTTCCCACCTGCTCTCCCTGAGCCTTGAGGCAGAGATCCCTTCTCCTTTGGCCTCTCCAGCCCCTCTGCAGCTGCAGAGTCTGCACCTGGACTGCATCCCTGCCCCATGCCAGCCCATGGCCTGGGCTGCCAGAGGGATGCTGCTGGCAGCAGGCAGCAACTCTTCACATGAAGTGGAAATTTATAAATAATCACTCCTGGCTTTCAATTACACTTTGTGTATTTGATTTCTTCTACTTGGCAAGATTAGTTCAGATTTTTCACAGATTTCTATTCTACAACCTTGCTTGCAGTGTTAGCTCTCGATGGCTTCTGGACCAGCTTCATGCAAGAGAAGCTAGTAAAAAGAACTTTCAAACTAACTGTTGTAAATTTGAGACAAATTAACTTTAGGGGATATAATAACCATTAAGATGCATTAACAGATTTTTATGATCGTTTTACATCAATAAAGGCTAGTCCTTATTCCATGTGTTCTTTCTGTGAGAACAGTGCAGCTGGTCAAATGATTATAGAATTTGTGGTTGGAAAGGGAAATTAGTTCTGCTCAGCTTTGAGTTGAGGTACAAAAAGCAATTGTTTGTTTGTTTGTTGTTTGTTTGTTTTTTGGATTGTTTTGTTTCGTTTTATTTTGTTTTGTTTTGCGTGAAGCACCCTGTTTTTGAAGCTTAGTGGTTCAGTATCTTAGGTTTGCTCTTGCTTCCAGTAAATGTGGAGGTGCTGGTGCTGCAGGCAAGCCAAGAATTTGTATTCTGTGATTATGAAATTCGTGTAGTTTGTTGTTCCCAAAGAGCTTCATTTCATGAATGTGACAAACCAGACTGTAGCTCTTTTGTCCAGAGCACTCGTGGTCATAATGATAGAGTACTCCACCCCCCAGCACAATTTACATTTGCTGAATCTGTCTACAGTTAAAATATATCTCTGTTTTGGCACCCTGCTATGTATGAAAAAAGTTAACAGTCACTGATTTTGACCAGTTAGGCCATAGATCCAACAAGTAAAAACTGCCATTATTTCAGATGCCAACCAAAAATGCTGTTCACCTTTCCTATCTGAAACAATACCCGAGACCGGAGACAGAATTTGTTTCCTAGCTTCTTCCCATTTCATTGAAACCTTTCTTATGTTTCTTCTAGTACCCTACCTGTGTTGAAGATTCTCTCAAAAGAGGAAAAAAAAAATAAATCAAGTACTAAAAATGAGGTATTTGTTGTGCCAGTTTTGGTTTATTTCATGACAGATTACTTGCAAAATAAAGCAATGCCTTAGCAGTATCAGAATGCTCTAGGATTGCAGCATAATTGTCATCCTATGCTGCACAGGATTTATCTTAGAACTTACTCAAATAAGACTAAATAAATTTTGTTCGACAGTAATTCCAAATACATGATGGCCATGTTGGTTAAAGTGGTGTTGTATTGCTCTGGGAGACTTCTGCTGGAGTACGTAAATAGTAATGAAATTCCACGTAAATTCTGAAGTTTCATCTTCTAGTAAAGTCAGGAAGTTTTAGTTTTTAAATAGAATGTCTTGAAATACAGACATGTTGAAGAAAAAAAGAAAATTGTTTCTCCTGTGAGGAAAAGCCTGATAGTCAAATCTTGTTTGTTCACATTATCCTCCTTGCTACTTAAATTTTTAAAAATTGGTTAATTTAAAAACTGTATTTATACTACCATGTAACAATGGACAAAAAATATTTGGAAGTTATATATATTTCTTTTTTAACAGGAGATTCTCATATTTCATTAAAATATTGATTCAGACTTTCCCTTAGGTATCTTAGGTATGTGTGAGTGGAAGAGCAATTTCTCATCCTTTTCCACCTGTCTTCTGAATGACAAACCACAAAGTTCCTTAATTTGGTTTCTTTTGTTGCACTTCCAAGAGCTACAACTTTATAAGGAATTTATTTTTTCTGTTCTGGTGAAATCTGAAAAGGAGGAAAAGTGAAAACTTAAAATCCTTCTAATTTTTTGTGTTCTCATTCCAACTGCTGCAAAATTAATGATATGGTTCTGTGTGAAGATACTTGAATTTTTCATGCTTAGAGGAAACGGTACAAGACGCTGGGGACAAACATTCTGTAAATGTTTTCCACCGTAGTTTTCTCCACTCTTTTTGACAAGATATGACAGGGATGGATATATTTTGCCTTTATTTGTAACTATAAAATTCTGAGGGATTTAATACCTCTTGGTGAATAGAGGCGTATTGGAATTTTTTCAGTTTTCTGTGCTCCTTAATCAGTGTCATCAGTGGAATGGTTTTTCAGCAAGCACTCTTTTCAGGAGAAATAAAAAGGTCTTTCATGGATGCTTCTCTGAGAACATGTTGAAGAATGGCATATGAAAGAAGACTTAGGGGATTTTTCTCAAAATTGTCTTGGGAAGCATGGTTTCTGTCCCCCACTATCATGAAGGTGTTGTGTATCTATGGAAGTGCACATTAACAATCAGAAGAGTTTAATTCATGAATTTTTAGATAGTTTTTTGAACATTTTGTAAGATTGCTGTCTTACTCGAGTGATACAGTATCAAAAATCCAGACAATTAAGCTTCTGTTCATACTTAATTTCCTATTAATTTTAAGTCTCTGATTAAATATTCTACAGTGTGTGCTCTACAGTGTGTACTCACACACCCTATTAGAGTGTGTGCAGCTACTTCATGTTTCATTGGAGGGGTTTTTTTAAATTACTTAGTGATTCCTTATGGATGGTGTCTTAACAGATGATGTGTTCCTTGACTTTGTGTTCATTATTGAGCACGCTGGGCCTTATAGATACAAACATGTTTTGTAGCACTGAGTTTTTCAAGACTACAAATCTCAAATGATAAGAACTCCCTGTTGGTATGAGTTGATTTGCTTTATAGAGGTATATTTATTTCAGGTTTTCCAAAATGCCCAGTATTCAGTTGTATAGTATGCTTGGCTTTGTTGCTGCTGTTCTTGGCTAGACTGTGACTATCCTGCAACTCCTCACATATTGAGAGGGATCAATTGGCATAATAATGGAAGTGTTGGCTGACTGAGACCTTTCAAGGTCATCCAGTCCAATTTCCTTCTCAAAGCATGAACATCAAAGCATGAACATTTAGTTAGCTTTGGTCTTTGGACTTGAATGCGACATGCTGCAGCCTCCAGACCATGTCAGAGTCCTGTTACTGGACCCTCTCCAAAACCCCCCTATTCTTCTTGGAGCAGGGGTTCAAATTGGATGAAGTTCTCCATGGAAGTTCTCCACGTTCTGCTTCTGTGCATGGAAGCAGAAATTGTCTTCCCTTACCTTGCTGCCTGTGTTCCTCCTGCTGTAGCCCAGCTGTGCAGTTTCCCTTGTCATGGAAGTGCACTGTTGCCTCTTTTGTAGTTGGCATCTGCTGGAACTGCCAAGCTTCTTTTCAGCAGGTGCCAGTTCGGCCTGTGCTTCTGCCCTGGGACCAGAGCTTTTCACCTCTTGTTGAACTCTCCAAGTTTTCTGCTGGGCCAGGCCACAATTTTCACCACCTCCCTCTTATTTGAAGCTCCACCCTCTAATTTTTGTTAGTGTTTGAATTCCTGACAAAACGTCTGGGTTTGCCATACACTGAATATTTGTGGCTTGTGAGAGTAGAACAGTCACTACCTCGTGTGGTGCTTCTGCTCTAGACAGAAAGTAACAGAAGCAGTATTTCAAGCTACCAGCCAAATGACATTTTTTTATTCATTAAAGTCTCTTTAATGACATTTTGCTTGATACCAAAAGCATTTTGAAGATAGATTTCCACATGGCTATGGTAATTGGAGATAATGCAGATAGCCATTAAGCTTGCTGCATGCAATAGGGGAGGTCTTGAGAAAGAAGTTTTGCAATGGAGTTTGTCTCTGTTGCAAGCAGATTATAGGTATTTTGTAAAGTTGTGATCCTGGTTTGTGTTCATTAGCATTCATGAATGATCATGTCATACTACTTTACAATGAGATTAAAATCCTTAGCTATTACATGCTTGTTTTGAAAGTTTCCTATTATGATGGCCAGATCATTCTGACACCATTCATGGTAGTCTTACAAAGATGTTGTTGGCACAAGTTTGAACCACCAAACCTTTAAAAAAAATGCATGCATTGTGAATAGCATATATGAAAACACCACACAGAATTTCTTAAAATTCCATTTTGCATTCTTAAGAGTGCTGGTGTGACAGTGTGCACAACGAACAGTGCCTAGGTGTTGGGCTTGTTGAAAGAGTCAGTAGAAACATTCACTATAAAGTATAAGGAGTGCAAAAGTCAAGCTGGTCATTAGGCTTTTAATGGTACTTCAGGAAACCAAAACCTAAAATGTGTTCTGTAGTTGCATTGCCTTCCTGAAATTCTCCTTTCCCACTGTATTGACATCTTTGCTTGTCTTCTACTCACTGTCGTTCAGCCCTGTCATGTCTGCCAATGACTGTGGCAGATACACAGCTTTATCACGTGGAGTTACCTTCCAAAAGGCTTACAAACATGGCAGGGGAGTAAAATTTGTGAGTTTTTGCTGGGATCTTTGATTGTAGATGAAAGAACATCTGAGGAAGGCTTGTAAACAATTTTGAGGGATATTGCTTTTGCTGATTTTGTGTGCTATTTTAAGAGTGGCCTTGGTCTGCCTGTCAGTGTTTTAATTCTATGTCCATAACAAGAGGACTGTTTATCTGTTGTTTTAATTTCTTCATAGAAATTTCACTACACAGATGATTTTGAGGTGGTGCTACAAGAAAAGATCTAAAGGCCTTTAGTAATATCTTAATCATGACATTGCTGTCTTTTTCTGTTCTATTTCTTTAGGGGAAATTATGGACTGATAAGTTTCCATAAAATGTATTTTTTCTGTGCTGTCCTTGATGAAGTTAATTTTGATACTGTAGAGAGAGGGGACATGGTTGCTTTCCTGATGCTGCTCCCCTTCTTCATGGAAGGATCTGTGCTGTCTTCAGGGACCACTGAGGAACCCAGAGCAACATGTGGGCAATGTAGAGAGGTGGTCCTATCTTGTGGGAAGGTGTCCTGGCTCCAGCCAGGACAGGGTTAATTTTATCAGTAGCCAGGACAGGGCATGTCTAGGAGATGGAGATTATTCTATAGCACCTCACGTCATTTCCAGGCACAAAGGGAAGGGATTCTCTTCCTGGGAAAAGGGGCTCCTTCCAGTTGAGTAAGGTGGCAGAGGGAGCAGTCAGGTAATGCTGGCTCTGAGCATTTTGGGTATGAATCACTGGCTTCTGTCTTGTACACCTTTGTTATTTTTCCTGTTCATTTTCTTATCTCGTTCCCCTTCCAGTAAATTGTTCTCATCTCAACCCATGGTCTTTGCCTTGTGTGCATCCAAATCTCTGCTCCAATCACTCTGGGGGATGGGAGTGGGAAAGGGAGGGAGTGGGCACGGGACTCATGGTTTGGTGAGTCTCAGTGAGAGCACTAAATTGGGGAGTACCATTCCTAAACCACAGCACAAGGGAAAACAATCTTCATGTAGCTTAATAGGGTACATCATATGTAATATATATGGCTATTTTCAGCTATCAAAATGGTTTTGGAAGGAGTAAAAAGAAAAAAGAAAAAAAAAGCAGCTGACATTCTTTTGGACTGTAATATTTGTGGAAATACCTGCTGATGCTCCAAGGCTGCTGGCAGGGGACTTGGACCATCATGCATCGTTCCAGTAGTGTATACTTACAGGTCTTGGAATGCTTAAGAAAGGAAATTATAATAACAGAGTGAATTTTTGCATTCTGGGGATTTTGGTGTTGTTTAAGTAGATTTAGAAAGCCCTATAATATTTTCTGTTTGAAGTCTTAGCTTATGTACCTTAAATGAACTCCAGAACATGGTACTGCTGACTTCAGAGATGCATGTCTTTGTGAAAACTTTTGTGATTAATAAATTCTTGAAATTAATTAATTAAAAAATAATAATAATAAAAAAATGGAAGTCATGTCTAAATTCTGAATTGGTTTCTAAGAATAGTTTGGGAAAAATTTCTTCTTATCGGTTTTTCACTATTTTCATTCACACTGCCAGATGCTTCTTCTATGTGTTGGTCGAATCCTGTTGGCCTGTGGGTACTTCTCCCCCCCACCTCCCCTTCACTTTTTGCCCTAATTTCTTATAAAACCATGGGCTGTGGGATTTTAGCCTGTTCATGTAAACCTGAAGGTGTCAGTATCATTTTTGGATACCGAAGTATCACAAGAGAAATTGATGGTAAATAACTTTTTAAAATGGGTGGAGATTTACTGCTCTATTCATTTTTATAGTTTCTTGAATCTGGCTTGAGTCACTGGGAAGCAAGCCATGGATTCTTTGGTGTAGAGCCTTTGAGCAGCCTGTGTGTTACTGTGCTGAATCAGAGCACCTGCACAAGCCTAAACAAACCATTTTTCTCAGGCCCCTGGAGATCCTGAACTTATGAATTGCAGTTTTCTAGTCCAACCAATATAAGTGTAATAAAAGCATAAAATGTTTTGAAACAGATAAATATTCATCTGCTTGTGCCTGGTCTGAGCATAATTAAATTATACCTGATTTTTGTGATTGATTCTATGAAGATTTACAAACAATGCTCTTGTGGTATGAGAAATATTTTGAAGGTTGAATTGCTTTGTGTGATCCACTTTTATTATTATTTCCATATGCACAAACCCTGGGAGTTTTCTTATCCGCTGAACTTCCATAAATGAATTACCAAAAAATTGTTGCATAGGTCAGATTACATTTTTCCATAGTTTTATTAAAATGTATTTGGTAGAGATATTTTTTCTTATTTTCCATTCTTGCTTCCCTGTGATGTTTTTGTATAACTTTCATCACTATTACTTCACAATTAACTAAAGTGAAGAAAGGAGGAGGAGACACAAGTTCTTTCTTTCAAACTGACTCATATTTCCTCTGTGAGCTTGGGTGAATCACATAACTGCTCCATGTCTGTTTCCACATCTGTACAGCAGGAGTAAATTTCCCATGGGCTTTATAAAAATTAATTAATCTTCGGAAAGTACCTAGAAATCCTGAAATAGAAGGGCCTGTTGATTCCAACATCTTATAAATTACATCATGATGGCATTGACTAACGGAGGACTTGGTTAGAAGAATGTGCTGATTATTTGTCTATTTGTGTCAATAGCTGTAAGTGGATGTTAATATATGTTTCACAGGAATATATGATTATCACGAGCCTTCTACATTGTTCTCTATGGTTAAATAATGTCAACAGTAAAACAGACAAATGTTAGCCCTACAACACTTACATCATTGCTAAAAAGTTCAGCTACCAATAAAATAGTTTGGAGTAGGACAAAACGTCTGGACTTAAAACAAGAACTGTTAAAAAAAAGAAAAGAAAATATTTGTTATCAAGGTAAATACTCTTGAAACACTTTGCTTGTGTTTCTGTCATGATGGCTCTATTTTTTGTTCCTAACTTATCTTGCCTATTATTACTCCATATTTAATCTTTCTCTTTTGGGCCATAAGAATAAAAAGGATTGGATATTTGCAAAGCAATGCTACAGCCATCTGGAGAGTTGTGCTTTTGGCCCAACTCTGTCTTTTCCATGGTAATTCTATGGCTTTTCCTGGGTACAACTTGTGCTCAATGGAACTCCATATGGAAGCTGATTGTTATTTTAGATATCAGGAATAGAAATTAGTATAGAAAAGTGCTTTTCCAATTTTTTTGGGGGGGTGGATGGATCTGGTAGGGATGGCTAAGTCTACACTGAGGAAGCCTCAGACAGGAGTAAGCAGGTTTTCATCATCTAGGGTGTGACAAAGCAGCTGCCTTAGGGAGTCTTTGGTGTCCTACATCCAGTCAACTGAGGTTGTTGGTCTGACCCAGCCCCTGCCTAACAAGGAAGATCCTTCTGGTTCTGGAGATTTCTCTGAGCTGTAAGGTGGAGCTGCAGTGTAATGAATGCATTATCATTTGGGCATGGCTATGTGAGAATTACTCAGTTGTAGGAACTATCACCTGAGGCCCTGTGAACATAAAGCAAAATATAGTCCTTGATGATCAGCAGTAGTAACAAAGAGAAAGACCAGCAATAATTAGCTGCATAATTACATCTGGTTGCACCTCTGGAAAAGCCATTTTCCCCACACCCTTTTCTTCTTCATCCCCTTTGCAAATTAGCCCTTGCCCAGCCCAAACTTAAAGCATTTGACAGGCATAATTAGTCATCTCTTACTCTGTATAGAGTACCCTCCATGTGAGGCACACATATAGAGAAAGTTTGGGTAATGGTTGGCTTGGCAAAGTGACTTTTTTTGGGCGGATAAAAATTCCCAAGGCCTCTGTTTATTTATATAGTTCTTGGAATAACGCTGTTTTCAAAAGGCTGCTCGCCAGCTGCTGAGACAGCTTTCCAGCTAATATATTCCCAGTGCAATCACCACACTTTGCTTTTCCCATCATAATATCCCCAAGGCTGTTCTTGGTTAAATCTCATGACTGGAATATAGGAAAGTTCACATTAAGTCAAAGCTCACAATGCCACAATGTTTCTTATTTTCCTTCTTTCTTTCTTTCTTTAGTTCTTTTTTTTTTTTTCCCCTCATTTTCTTAATTTCTTTTAAACAAGCCTCTTTAAATGCAAGGGTGCCTGTTTCTATACGTGGGGAGAATAAGGTTGCATATACAATGCCAAAAATAAGTGGGTCACTATGGTGGGATCTCAAAAAGTCTGTGTGAAGAGGTTACTTCTAGCAAGTAGATTAAACGTTCTGTTTGAGTGACTAAGATAAAAGCAGAGCCAGTGCTAAGAAGTTCTGTGGTATAAATGGCCTTTTAGCATTTCATTGTTCTTAGCAACCAAACCACTAAGGCAATGAGCCAGGACAAAAAACTACACTTTTTCTGTTTGTTTTTATTTGATTTTTTTTAAGCTGTAAAATTAAAGAGCAAGGCTCATATGTCTCATGGTCATAGTGCACAGAGAGCCCAAGGGATCTGAATTTATGAGACTTGAGTTTACAAGAATTTTATTTTTTATTATTATTATTATTAGGTGAACTACTATCTTTGAAGAAAATTCTTGCCCATTTCTATCCTTCCTCCCCAAACAATAGCACTTCTTGTATTTTTTTCCCCCCAGGCATGAAAAGAGAAGTAAATAATAACACCTAAACAAAATAGAACAATGAACCAAACAATTAATTTAGATTCACAGTGATGGTGCCTGTCTGCCCATGTGATGAAGGCAGAACTCAAGTTTCCCTAGGCAAAAGAAATTCATGTATGCTTTCACAGTCCAACTTGACACAGGAAAGATGGTTGTTCAATGTTGCTCTGTGGGATGAACAGTCTTAGACTGAGCTTTATGCATTTTTAGCAGAGGCTGAATACAGGCAGAGTCAGGCCCAGCAAACCTGTGCTGTAATATAATTTTATTCAAGATACTTGAAATATCTGCTGTTCTCCTGCCACTGCTTGAATACACCAAGTAGCCAGTCAGACTGTTTTGGTTTGGGTTTTTGTTGTTTGTTTGTTTGTTTGTTTGTTTGTTTTTCTTCTACATAACTACTTTTCTTGATTCTTTTATTCAGGGTAAAGCAACTTTCACCACTGATTTAGCTGGTTTCTCTACATTCAGAGAGTATCACCAATGTCTTTACATTGTTATTGTTACAAAGAACATATCAAATTCAGTGTTTAGTCCTTCCTCCACTCCAAGCCCATATGTCTAGCCAGAAAGTAGTTTAAATTTTGGTCAGTTCTTGTCAAAATCCATTCTTCATTTCCCTCCTTCATAGGGCATTTTGGGCTTATTTTTAACCACAGCTCATCCTCACTGTGATGGAACCAGTGCCAAAGACATCTCCTGCTTCCAGTGAAATTTTTGTACTCTGGGGAATTCTGTGACAGATATATTTCTAAGACACTAATGCTAAGTTAGCCTTGACTGGGCTACTGGCTTGTTTTACTGCCCTGTCCTGAAGCTTTTGGATGGAGAAATGCTGCAATAAGAAAGAGGAAAATATATGTAGAGAATAAGAAAAGAACATTTTGTCACCATAATTAGCAGAAAAACTGAAATTGCTAGAGAATAAGTAATGGGAAAAGTGTCTAGCAGATAGCAAAGTACCATAAACTGAGTTGAGTTCCCCAGTTCAATACCCAGGGGGATTCCAAACCCAGTCATTGAGGATTAACTGCAGGGGGCCTCCAGCTTCCATAGAGGTCACTCTACAAAGACAATTACTTGAATTATTATGTTTGTATTTTGGGAAAACAAGCATTGCTTGTTGTTTATTGAGGCTCGTATCATCCCACTTTATTAAGGTTTTGTAAGTTTAGAACTTTTTATTGAACTCATCCTTTCTGTGAGAAGTCAAATTTTCCAAGCATCCAGAGAAGTGAATTTGATTTTTCCCAAAAGGCTGGATATGAACCTCAGGATGCTGAAGGTTGCCTGTGACAGGCAGAGAGTTGCAAGGTCACTGTATATTAAAGGTCCTGGCAGCCTTTTTGCTGAGAGTCCCACTGTGTTTCATAGATGGCACTATTAGAAAGCCTGAATGTTTTTCCTGCTGTTTCATTAAGCACACATGGGAAAGCAATATTTCTGTGAAAATGAGCTCAGCTCACGTGCACAGCCTGATTTGTGTTATCATCACTTACATCTTCTGTGCTGATAGTTTTTATATTTACAAAATTGTTTATTTGCAACATCACGTTACACCTAGTATCTATACCATCGGATTGGACAATAAAAATATCCCATCTTCATTTGTAAAATGCTCTTTGGGATACAGAAAACAAAGATTACATAGATTATTTAGAGTTTTTCAAAAGTCAAAGATCATGGTAGAGTAAGGTAGATTGGGAAAAAAAAACAACCCCACAGCACTAATCATTATGAGTATGATTAATTTTTCCATCTGACTGAAAAGAATGTTGCCCTGTTACTCTGATTTCTGAGCAGGAACTTATGCATCTGAAATTATATACATTTTTATGTATGTATGTGTATAGTTAATGAAGCAGATATGGACACTAGCTGCTTATGTGTACAGGTTCTTAACAATCAAAACTATAGCCTTTTTTTTAACTTGTACAGGTTATGTTGATTATTTTTTCATGAATGTATGGAAAAAAAAATAAACTCCCAGTATAAGATGTGTGTAAATACTTCACTAGCTCCTGTTTCTTTCCTCTGCATATTTAAGCTCATAAGTACACCTAGCCTAAATGTTTCAGTATGAGCAGCTGGTGGGGGAGGGAAGGGTCAGTCAGGCATAATATAGATAGATGTGACTATTTATTTAAAAGCTACTGGCTGGGCTACCTTAATAGCTAGGTTTGGTCAGTTCTATCTGGTTTCCACATGTGTTTCCTGTTTTTCTTCTAAATTCTATACTGCTCAGGGACCTGGGGAGTGCAAGTCCAGGATTTTCCTGAAGGGAAGGACTGCTTTGTTCATTACTGCCATGGGAATGTGTTAAATTTAAGTATGTGTTGTACAGGTCTCCGCTGTGTTTCTCCAATGGCAGATACAAACTCAGCTTATTGGGGATGTAAGAATGGGGAGAAAGCAAGTGAATATTACTTTTTTTTTTTTTAGTGGGTAGTAAGTAGAGGGAGGATGTGTGTGTGTGTGTATGTGCTGTTTACTCTAGTCCTCCTTTTTGTCTGGCAGAGACAGAGTGAGTAAATTAAAAAAGTGACTTTGAAGTATGCAAACTAAACTAGCTC
Source organism: Phylloscopus collybita (assembly GCA_027886175.1). Classification (NCBI taxonomy): domain Eukaryota; kingdom Metazoa; phylum Chordata; class Aves; order Passeriformes; family Phylloscopidae; genus Phylloscopus; species Phylloscopus collybita. The sequence goes on along the minus strand of JAJNNQ010000013.1, from coordinate 4,962,013 downwards.
TGTTTTTTAGCCTGGCATAAACAATGTAAAATACATCAGTAGTCTTGAACACTCAGGAAGAGATAAAACATCCCAAACAGAAAACCTGGGAACATTTCAAAAATGTGTTTATTTGAAATCTGTGACAGGGAACAATTGTATTTTTTTTTCCTCCCTGGACAATAGAGTTTTAATTATAAGTGGTTCTGTCTCTTATTATGGTAATCCACCATACACCCCTATAAATTGCTTGTTGAGAATTAAGATTCTGACTGTGCAGCTAAGAGAAACAAGATCCTAGGTCTGTGGAAGCCAGTTCATTATCAACAGATTTTTCTAAAAGTTGTGTGCATACTTTTGGTGGAATTATCACAGTAAAAAGCAGAGTTTTCCGGTCTGCTTTGTCATGAGGGATGGCTATAAATTATATTCCAGTATTAAGTACCCTAATACACCCCAAAGAAGGAATTTCTACAGTCCACTCCAGGCCTCTGAAAGCAGATGAAAAAATCAGAGCATGATTTTTCGAAATTGCTTTTACAGTTGATAGAATATATGTTCTCCTGCAGAAGTAAGCACTGTAAAAAGCAGTTGCTACAAGAAACATCATCTCCATTGAATCCTAAATATTATCATGTTCAAAATTAACCACTTCATGCTTTATAGCTTCCAACCCTCTCCTGCTTTTAGAACATCTCAGAGTCACTGTTAGAGACCAGGCTTAAGCACAGCCCTAAAATTCTATTTGATTGTAGTCCTCAGTTAGCTAAGCCTTGACTAATTAATTTCCTTGACTTCTCCTGGCCTCCTAGCACACACTTTTTCCATGCCAATTCCAAATTATTTTATTTCATCAAATTGTGTGGAAGAGTGTAGGTGTTTTGATTTCCTGGCTCCCTGCCCTGTTCGTAACCAACCTGTGCAATCAGTTCAGCTCCTTCCCTTTAAAATAACTAAAGAATGCCTGGGTGCTGAGGCTCAGAAATTTACCTGATCTCTGGACAGGTGGGGAGGCTCTCTTGAATTGATGTGACAGTTCTGAATGGAGACCTGGGTATTGCATTTTCCCAAAACTCAACCCTTCTCACCCAAGGCCCGATGGTGTGCGTGTGTGTGTGTGTGAGGGATGGGGTGACCACAGTTTGGTCTCAGACTAGAGCTGTGATTTTGGTACTGGAGTCTCTTTGCATTATCCAGGTGTTGTAGAGGTGACAATGTGGTGAAGTCATGCTTGCATGAGTTAATTACAGTCTTTAGGGAGGAGAGATGGAAACATTTCTAATCATGTAATAAACATGCTGCATTCTTCTTTGGATGATTGAGGAAAATGTTGCCCAATTAAGGTTTAAGGAATCAAATTAAGGTCTTAAGCAAGATTTAAACTAAAACCATATTTCAAAATGTCAAGAAATGGTTTGGGAGTTCCAATCTCTTTCTTTAAAAGTATTCCAGAAAATCATTCTTATTAATTTTTAAGGAAACCGCAACTTTTGGAAAAAAAGACAATAAAATATCTCTATGAGAGTATATTCCACATCAGAAGATTTCGCAGAGGACAAAAACTTGCTAGAAAATCCATATGTATGTTTCACCAAACTTCCTGGAAAACAAAAAAAAAAAAAATAAAGATCTATGGCCAAGGTATGTGACCTGGAAGGTGAGAAGCAAAAGTGAGCATCTTGATAAATGAGGGCAAAGGTAGTGAACACTACTGGAGAAAACAGGTCTGTGAAAATAGGATTTTGCTCTTCAATTTTTAAAGAAGAAATAGATTGCAGAGATCCTGTAGGAAAATATTAATTTTTTAAAACAGTTAAACAGGAATATTTAATATTTTCAGGCAAACATAGAACTGAACATCAAGATTAGGTGCTGTTGAGGCAGGAAAAGTTTTATGGCAAAGTATTACAAACCTTAAGTGTGTGAAGGAAATTTGTGTAGTTTTCTAATGATGTGCCAGATTCAAACCACCAGGGAGAGGAAAACTCTACCATTACTCAGACAGGAACCAAGAGCTCACCTAAGTTGCTGCTGTAACTATGAAGTTATTATTGAGTTACCCACTATGGAGGAAATACTAGAAGTACTTATATGACTACACCAGCTTTGCCAAATCCTAGTGTAAACAAACATGAACAACCAGGGTGACAGAGGAAGTATTTTGGCAACTTTATGTTACAATCTTGGTCAGAACTTTTCCACAGTGGTCTTGACCTTGCTTCAGGTAACAGTAGAGATTTTGTTCAACTCTAGTGACCATGGGTTTTTGATATTTATAAATCTTTTCTTCTGAAGAGAGCTAAGTTATTCTCAAGTGGTGCCAAATCTTCTTTGTCCCTGCCACATTAGACAGAGCTCTGCACCTAAGCCCATTTTGGGACAGCATGCTGCTGGTGGCATGCAGTTGCCTTCTCGAGTATTAACACCTTGACTATGTCTAACCCTGACAGGATTGCGTTTTTTCTTGATAATTCCAAAAGTGTATTGTAGTACCACGATTAGGTATGTATATTAGAGTTCCTCTCCTCTGGGAAGAAATCTTGGCTTGGCATAGTCCACAGATAAAATATTCCCTTTTGGGATCTGGAGCTGCCCAGTTTCATTCCTGCCTGTGTTGGCTGAGAAGGTTGTTGTGGTTCTTTTGTCTCAAACTTGAGATAGTAGTAGCCATGGTTTCATGGGAAAAACTTCCTTTGTTGTAGAAAGGAGTAAAGATTACTGGTAAAGCTATGTAACAGTTCATGCTGTGTGTCTCTGTTCCTGCTTTTGGAATTGTCTATATTTCAGTGTTGGTGGTCAAAATTGCCCTTTTCCTGCCAATGTATAAGAACAGGAGCTAAGTCAGAGTTTAATGCACCTAAGCTACTGTGATATGCCACAAGGATACAAACACTGTATCCGAATGCATTTCGTGTGAAGACTGAATTGTTGACTCTTATGGTGGCTTAACATGAAGGGGAAAGGATTTTCCTGATGTCTGGTGGTACCACAGAAATGGTTTTCATGAAATCTGAAAGGGATTCATATATAAAACTTTAAGTAAAAGTTATTAAAACCAGTGATTTTTGGTGTGTGGCTGTTGCTGTGACAGCACATAAGCTGGGAGTGGTTGGCTCTTAGACACTGCACCTGACTGCTTGTGTTATTCCTGGTTTGAGGAATGCAGCTACAGAAATTGTGTTGTGGGTTTTTCTTTGTTTTAATTGGGTCCTGTGAAACCAATTTGACAGATACTTGAACCTCAATTTGGATTTTGAAGGTGATGCTCAAAAGTCCTGGCACCACCAGATTTCACACTTTGTGTCATTGTTTAACAAAAGTCTGCAAACATTTTTTTCCCTAAAGTCCCAAATAAAATGGAAGTGAATTGTTCCATATCTTAGTTCCTCTAGAAACTCCTTGATCTTTTATGTTGCTGACACTCTAAAATGCTTTGCTATGAAACATTTGGTGTTTTTTTTTTTTTTTTTTCCCAAAAGCTAGGTTAAAAATTCTGAAATTTTAGAAGTATAACAGTTTTACATTGGTAAAAACATAAGTGGGAGTATCCTACGTGGTAGGATTACTTCACCCATTTTACTGAATCTGTTTCAAAATTTCTTCAAGAGCAGACTTCCATAAATCCATGAATATTGATTTTTATTTCTACATTTATATCAATAAATACAGAAATACAACCACATAGTGGATTTTGGGTTTTTTTTTAATTGAAAATAGGGCACATATCTAGAAATTTATAGCCATTCTATCCATGCACAAGGTCAAAATAGGAAAGGAGCAGCTCCTTTTTTGATGCACTTAAGTGTTGGTAGCTTTTTCTCTGACCTTTTGCAGGGACTGGAATGCAGAGTCCAGGGAGCTTTCAGTTAGCTCTCAGTAAGCATTCCTGATGAGGCCACATAACTTATTTGTGTTACTGTAGGTATATACTTCCCTTGAATGAGGAAAATAATATTATAGTTTATTAATAGATATCAAATTAAAATTATAAGAATATCTCCTCTTCTGGGAGTCTCTGTTTTGTCACAGTTTTTTCCATGTTGAATAACCAGCTAATAGTGTTCAGAACAATTGTCTTACCAAAGGAAAGTAAATATCTTGGTGTTACCAGTAATGTGTCAAATGACAATGACAGAAGTCTTTTTGGAGGGAGTCTTGGCTTCTGTCATATTTGACTGAGCTTAAACTGAACCCAGTGGGAAGAGCCTGTTGAATTCTCTCTGCATCCACTGAAAATTTTCTGAAAACAGTCTGGAAACTCAAGTTCACACACTAACAGAAAGTATCCCTTGATGAAACCCAAAATCAACAACATAGTGCTGTGTGTATGGTGTTGAAGAGCAATGCCACCAAAGGTAGATACTACAGATAAATATGCTGAAATTCCACAGAGAATGCTACTGATGGAGTTGAATGACTCCTCCAAATGCTTCTCATTTTTTTAAAGTTTGATCATTGCATTCATAACTTGGATTCCATTACTACTTGGTTCCTTTTTTTTCTATGCTGATTTTCTTGAGGGAATTAGTGCTTTAGGAGCTCTTATAGACTAATGAAGAACTATAATGAGAAAAGAATAACATAAAACTTTTAGGGGATAATGCTGCCTCTGAAGATTTTTAGCTTAACCTGAAAGTTTTCCTCTAATAAATATGTTAAAACCCTATCAGGGTACTGTGCCATGTGTTTCTGGTTAGGCAGTGCTGGCACCTCATTTATTTCTGCTGTATTTGTCATTAGCTTTGTTATAAATATATATTTAGTTGAGTATTTTTTTTTCTTTTGATTATTGTAATGGCAGTGCTCCAGATACATTTTTTGGAACTCTTTAGATATTGCATCTCTCTGTATAGCTTATATTTTTCTCCTGAGAACTGGACAATTAATGCAATGTGTAGAGGGAGTTGTTTTTATGTTCAGAACTATTAAAAAAAAAGTGTCTTTTCTTCCTTTTGGATTTTTTCCCCCTATTTTAGTCCTTGAGTTCAATTACAAGAAGTTCAAGGACAGTTTTCAATGGAACAGATTATTTCTTGGCTTCTAAATTTTACCTTGAATGGAGAAAATTAGTCTGGACTCAGTCCTGGGCAAAAAAAAAAAAAATGAAAAAAAAATATTATGGATTACATAGCTGTATGGTTTATTGTTAGAAGAAAACTACTTTTTCTGCTTTCTGATTTTTCTGATTTGCACTGCAACAGAAGGGGAAGAAAATGTATATCCAGTGATTTCAGGTACTGAAATCAGATGATGCAGCATGGATTTAGTTGCCTATAAAGATAATGGTGATTTGTGAAGGGCTTAAATTAAGCAGGAATTCTAATTCCTGGATGGGAAGCAAAGTAGAAAGGCCAAAAACAAAATATAACCCACCAAAAAAACCCTCAGTAAAAATATCTGTAATTAGAAAACTTTAAAATTTTAAAACATTCAAGTCTGATCTGATTGTGGTAATGCAAAGGATATTCACATTCAAAGTTGTAGCTATGTCAAAAAGAAAATCCCAAAATAGTAGAAAAAAAATGAAAAGGAGAAAAAAAATCCCGACCAACCCAAGGAAAAAAAAAAAAAGAAATAAGGCCATGCTTGTAACAGAATGGAAGCCATATTATAATATCCTGAATTATCTGTGTTTGTGTTTGCATCATCTTCAAAGAATACTCTCATTTCATTGTATTGGGATGCATAAAATATGGTGGGGTGTGTATATATTCATGCATTTTTATATACACTTAAGATATATGTGTATGTAAATAAAAATAATTAACCTTTTCTTAATTAAACATGGATCAAGTCTTAATAATAGAGAAAAAAAAACTTAAATTATGGTAAGTTAGTCCTGTGCAACTGGTGACATTTTTATGATTCATTAGCAAGAATTTTTTTTTCTTGTTTCTTTCTTTCAAATCCTGAGCAATTTCTCTTCCCAGAATCAAGTTTTTCCATCAGAATTGGCTCTGAAATTTGCTGTGGGCATAATGTGTCCTTGAAATTCTTAACTTCATGGAAATGCAAAGCATCCTTTGAGATTTTAACTTCATTTTAGACAGTGAGTTCAAATGAAAAACAAAACTAAAATACCTTCAACAGTGAAACTAAAACCCAGTAACTTCAAAATATTTTTCTTCAAAAAGTACTGGAATTCTGGATGCTTGGCAAAGATTTATGACTATATATTTGAACTTTATCTTGCTTAATTTGTGTTTTCTTGTAAATTCTGTCTGTTTAAAGTTGCTTTGTTTTTAAACATATTGGTAAATTCTGTGGTCTGCTTGTCCTTTTCTTGTAATAATTCTGCAGCAAACATTTAGATTAGTACCAATTAGGATGCTCTATAAAGATAAATATTTGTGGCAAATAATTTTCAGTGCATTCCTCTGAGGCCAGTAGTTAATACTAGAGACTGGTTTGGGGAACTTTATCTCTTGTAGGTCTCAGAATAATGACTGAAAGAATGTCTGTGCTCACTGTTTCAATAAATAACACAGCTGCAGACTTGAAGTCCTTGGGAAGTGCAATCTGTTTATATGTCCTGTGATAGAAGACTGTGAAAAGGAATATGATAATACACTTCAGAAAAAGTTACATAAGGAAGCTGAGGTGCTAAGAGTTGCTTCTAACCCATTACTGCTGCGGCTAATTCCATCCTAATAATAATAACTTTGTTTTATGTTTAAAGGTCTTCCTGCCAGCTATAAGTGGTCATTTCCAGACATGATCAGATAGCTCTGCTGGGCCAGTGTTGTGGTTGTTGTATTTCTGTTGCTATGCATGTCTTACACACTGTCTGCTGGAGAGCGCTTGCAGGAGGTTCTTTGGAAAAAAAAAACCCAGAAGATGAGACAAATTTGGATTTTATTAATTTCTGTATTTCAGATTAAACATTAGCATTGGTTTCACCTGTCATGGCATTGATTTCCCTTTAGTAAGTACTTATAAAATAAGAACTTCTCTAAATTTTTGGACATTTTATAAAGATTCTTCATTTTCACACATCTATAATCTTGACTAACAGCTTGGGAAACTGGAAGTGTGGTAGTAGGTAAATTAGTCACAAAAGATTTGCAAGCAAAGTTTTGTCTAAGTTTCTGTAGTTTCTGTTGGCCTGCCACTGTTAATCTGCCTCAGTTTCTGCAGATAATTTCATACAGGAATGTGATGTGATGTCTGTACTGTGATACCCACAAGCCCTTGCCTCCCTACTTGGGTTACCAGTAGGAAGGTTCAGACAAAAGTTCCAACCAAATATTAAAGTAATGCCTCTGGAACCATAGCAAGATACTTAAATCTTTCAGAGACCAGTGTTAGGAAACAGCACTATCCTCTCAGGATCTTCTAGCTTAATTTTTGCTGCAATACCATTTCTCCTCACACATGGCCACATGGAGTTTGTTCTTGCTGCCCTGGGGTTCTTGGTACATTTCTGTGTTGTGTAGCCATTCTGCTAGTGTCCTGGTGGGCTGCATATTCTCTGCATCCCTCAGGCCTTCCTGTCCTAGTCTGAATCTGGACTGGAGCCTGGTACATGTGGTAGCCTTACATGTCATGTGAATGCAGGATCAGTTAGGGCTGCAAATTCTGGTTTGTAACTCACACAAACAACACACTTTAGGACTAATGACTGGGGAAGTTATGGGAGAACCAGAGGAATAGGTGCCATTAATGTGGTCCAACCGTATTATTCATAGTCACAGTTAAATAGCCTTCAATTAGTTTGACCACAGCTTCAAGATCGTTCTTCAAAGTCTTTTGTGTTCCTGAAAGTAAGTTCCCTTGAAAAGGAAGACTAGGAGGGAAAACAGTATAACCTTTAGAGCAGCTCTTGAGATGAAGCTCACTCTCACTCAGCCAGCTACAGCCCACTAGCTCCAGGCTGCTGTGGGGTGCAATCACCCTGTGGGCTGAGCTGCTGCCAGTCCTGGACCTGCTGCTGAGGAAGTGTTCATCCTGACCTGTTCAGGGTGGTAGAGCCAAGAGACCCTTGAGCCTGCTTGTGCTTTAGCTGGTTCCCATCCTGCAGTGAAATGGAGGAACTGCGACGGAAGCATTGTTGTTTCTGGCGCAGGAACGGCTCCTTGAGCTCCTTATCCGCTGAGTTCTTGGCGGTATGAAGTACGTATTATGTAAAGTTCTTGGGGTTTAGGATGTGGCATGTAGGATTAAAAGGGCTGGACATTCCTAACCTAGGGCATTTTTAAGTATTTAAAGGTTTCTCTTTCCTAATTCATACTTTTTCAATAAAAAAACCAGTTATCAGATCAGAAACTTGGTTTCTTCTTTGTTTATTGATTCAGAAATAGACTGTGAAGACATAACTATGGTTTTATGAAGGAAATCTAAAATTAATCTCAATATTATAAAGGAATTTACTTATTCTGTCTTGTATTACTGTTCCACATTTTATTGTGTTATGTCCAGGCCAAAACAACACTGGAGGATTGCTCTTCTTGATTATTTCTAAATCAGCAAAAGGAAATAATTGTTTGACATTTAAAGCCATCAACTTTAACTTCCTCAGGACTGTGTGGCAAATACTATAAGCAACAGAATTCTGGATTTATGATAATTATCCTTCTTCTGGTTAGACAAAAAGTTTTCATATCAGATGTTCCCTTCGACAGTGATGCACAGTATTTGAAATAATCAGTGGTGCCATAAAATTATTGTGTAAACTCCTAAACTTCAAATAATCTGTACAATTATTTTTGCTTCTTCAGGAGAGTTATTAGGAGAGCTGTTATTAGGATTTGCTTTAGCCTGTCACCATGGGCATCAATCAGCAATAGCTTCATAATGCACAAAATGTGGCATCCATGTTATTGTAGTAAGATTCAGAATAATTTCTTGGTTTTCTGATGCTTTCATGCACCAGCCAACTATTACATTATAATCATAAAAACTAAAAGTTCTGGCAAGCATTCAGACTCTCAGGAGGTATGAAATATTTTAGTCCTGAACAGTGACATTCTGGGCCATTGGCTCTGGGCTTGTCCAGCAGAATTAAACTATATGGAAGAATATGGAACTCCTGTATATCAAATATATCCTTTACAATCATGCTTAATATGTTGTTTACAGGAATTTCTCATTCTATTATTGCATTTTCACTCTTTTTCTATTCAAACACTGTCAGAGACAAAAATGATTTGATTTCATTTTTTAATTTTTTTTTTTTTTTTTGAATTAGGATAGACTCCATAAACATGGGATTGTGAGGGAGGAGAGACATTTCACATTCTGTGAAATCTTGCAGATTAATTATTGCAGGCAGCTCACCTGTCACTTTAATAGGTGTATCAGTAAGGAAAAAAACCAAATTTTTCCTTTTTGGTTGCCATGAGAGAGGTCAGCAACAGAATAATTGATGCTTTATGATGCAACTTTTTTAAAGGGTTTTTTACAACAAAGGCATAAACCATCTGTAACTGCAGAACAAAGTATAAAAAGTCAGTTCTTGTATAAACTCTGACGGTCCACTCATAGTTGGTCTATTGTAGCAACTACAAGGCAGAAAATAATGGCAGCAATAAACATTACTACTCAAAAGAAGAAAAAAAAAGTTCCTGGCAGCAAGTTTTCATAGGCAGCTTGCCAGTATCCTGATTCAGTGTTTATGGGAGCATCTTGAAATGACTCCCAAATTAATGACTGTATCTTCCATCACTACAGTCTGATGTCTGAACACGAGGAGAAATAAACAATAGTTAATGATCTGGAAGCTGCTGGCAGTTACTCTATTAGTTCTGGTTCTTATTTTCACTTACTAACAGCAAGCTGTTCTGATCAGATGTTTATCTTTGAAAAACATATGCAATGGAAAATTGCACCTCGGATTGCCATCCATTTTAAAGTCTCTGTCGCCAGGCAAGCTTCACACACAATGAAATTATTTCACTTTGATTTCATAGCTAGATGATTGGAGATTAGAGATTAAATAGGCAGTGTTTTGTGCTTTGTCTTGTTCTTTTTTTTTTTACTGAAAGACCCTAGGCACCTGAATATATTGTAGTGTAGGGTTTCCATGTAAACTCAGTAGGGATACATGACCAATGGTACCAAAAAGGCTTTTCCTGCCCAATACCATTGGCCAGGCCAAGCTGTTGGGGAGAGACAATTAGCTTTTTAAACAAAGCAGGGAGATGATAAAGTGCCATAAAATTAATGATTTTTCATTTCACATTGAAATGCACATGTATGATGTAAAAGGCTTCTGTGACATTAGCTGTAAACGCAAACCCAGCTTTTTGCTTTTTGTCCCTCTCATTTATTTGGAAATGAGTATATCATTTCGCTGGATAATGTCAGAAATTGAGTTTTTTACGAGCTTCTGCAGGCTCATCCAGTACGTAATTGAATGCAGAGGTAAGATCCATGTGATAGACTTCACAATCATGTGATAAATGTTTTCTGTATTACATAATTCTAACACTGGAACCAAGCTCCTACAAGTCCCTTAGCAACTTTGTAGGTTCACGTGTTTCTGCAGCAGCAATTTTATTTTTGCAAATGAACATTCTGTATCAGCTAGGGACATAGGACTGGATACACGTGCCTTCATTTGTCAAGCCCAGAACCTGGGTGTTAGAGACACCATATTAAATAGCTCTTTTGCTGTATTTATAATGCTGCATTTTAAGTTTTGGGTATATTTCTTTCTTCCTTTCCTGCCTCCCTAAATGTGAAGCTCTTGTTCTTCCTCAGAGAGCAAGAAATAGCTTTCATTCCCCTAAACATAAAGTCTGCAGCTTTTTCTAATATCCTGTTAGTCAAAGAGAGAAAGCGGGTGCTTCATGTTGTCCTTCCACTTTGAAATATCTGCTTGTGGAGTTTGCATTATCCCTGGTCTAATATTCTGCATAATTTGATTTAAAAGTTTCTGAAGGTCTCACACATCCAACTAAAAGTCTCTTCTACCGAGCAACCTTCACTTTGACTTATTTTACTAACAGACTAGAGCTGCTGTCATGTATGGAGACATACAAGAGTGCATTTTTCCTTTATATTGCAGTGGTCTTTATATTCCCATGGAGTCATAGAGAAATTCTAGAAACCTTCATTTAGGATAATGTCTAAAATGCATCATTTCTATGTGCAATTTAGACTTCTACAGCTAAGACTGATGAAAATCTTTGTTTCATTAGGATATATTAGCTTCTTATTAGCTAATAGAATTAGCTATTAGCTTTTGAGTTCTAAATCTATTTACTGCCTCACTCTATAATTACTCTCATTCCAACTGATCTTAACAACTTCCCTTACTTCTCCTCAGAGAACTGATACTATTTTTCTAGGTACATTATGAGGACTCTTTAATGGTATGCTTCAAACACTGCTAGAGTGGTTGAAGAAATTGCTAAATAACTTAGAGAAATGTCACTTTTTTCTGTCTTAATTATTGGTTTTACTTCTTTGAATACCTTTTCCTGAAATGCCCATATCATGTGTCATTTTCAGCATTTATTTCTGAGCTTGAGAACCTGCACAGGCATCTTCCTTTCAAGTGCAGCTAAATATCTCCCAACCCATTTCAATTTCAGGGTTTCAGAACTCTATGTCTAGTTCCACAGAAAAATCCAGACTATTTACAGGAAGCTTCCAAAGTAAGAAAATGGCTTTCATAACAGTGGCTGCTGAATCTCAGGTGAAAATCTCAGGTTAAACCTTATTTAGAGTGCAGCTTAGGAAGCAAAAAGAGAATTCCAATAGGGACAAATTTTAATCATTGTGTGTTGAATCTGGATAAAAATTTACCCTGTGTGAATTCATTGAAATACAACTATTTATTGTCATTGAATTAAGATAAATCTTGACATGAAATAAATTAGCCTGGACCTTCATATGGACGAAAAGTATTGCATTAGGAAATGTCTCTTACAGCTACTCTAGCAAAAAAATGAGATTTATTTTTCAAGAGTATACAATTATAATTTAAGGTATGGAGGAATGTTCATGAAATTACAGCAGCTTGCCAGATCACAAAAACTTTCCCATTCTCCAGTTCTGCTCTGTGTTAGCCACAGGAGAAGCAGCAAGGTGCAGCCAGACCTGCAGCTGAATTTAGGAGAGAACTCTCTCCGAAGTTTGGCACATCCAAGTCAGCTGCAATCACAGCAGTCTCATTGGGCACCTCTACTTTCTCGTACCTTGTGCTTGAAACTGATGGGGTAGAAATGGTATAGATGGTCTCCATTGCAGAAATACTATATTTTATAGCCATAAATACATCCCAGTCTGCAATTTTGTTCTTTCCCCTAAGCTGCTTATATCAGCTTCATCCATTTATGCTTTCAACTGTATTTGTCAGCGATCTCAAAGGCAAGTAGGAAACTGCAGTTTGCTGCTTGACTCCTGTACTGCTTGATTCCTGCATGGAATAAACATTTCTTAGGAAATCACTTTCCACGAATAGACACACTCTTTTTACTCTGGAAGAATTGTGGTAAAGAGCATGCAAGTCATCAGATCTTGGTATTATACTCTAGAGCTAAGGACATGCTTTTTTGCATTCACCAGGTTTCAGTTGGACCAGTTGTGAACAAGTGTAAGTAGTTATTTAGGGATTGGAGGAAGAAGTAGGAAGAAGAGGCCAGAGTGCCTGGATGTGCTGCTACTTTGTCTATTAACAGCTCCAGAGACAGCTGTGCCTTTAGCTGATCTAGCCCTCATTACATGTCTTTGAGTAGATTTTTTATCTTTTTTATTAATGATTAGGTGCAAGGTCCAAAGTTAGATGCCCACATTAGGAAACATGAGCTGGTGTCCCACATGAAGAGATGATTTTGTAATATAGATGCAGTAGAATGTCTCTGATTATGGTCAGAGATTATTTTTCATTTATAGCTCACATTAGTGACTTTTTCCTTAAGTACAATGGAAGGGGAAAAAAAAAAAACAGATTGATTTTTTTTTTTTTTTTTTAATCCAGAACTAATCTGGAGATTTATTTATTTATTTGTTTTAAAATTCAGAATAAAGATCACTCTGGCTAAGCCTCACGTGGAAGCATCTTTAGGCAACTTTTCAAGCTTAGGAATTAAAAATCAAAAATGACAAATTATGGTCCATTGAAAGAAAAATCTGTTTTCATTTCTTGATATCTGGAAGCTGTTCTTGGATGAAGGAACCACATGTAGGCTTATGTCAATCTACCCATTTCACAGAATGGCTGTAGAAATGGCATCAAAATTAGACAAACACTCTTCAATTTTTGAGGGATAGGTGTGTATCATCTGCTTGGATTTTCAGCCCAATACAGGTGAAACAAGCTTACATATTATCTGACACAAGGAGCCAAGACCTTGTCAAGCACATCTATCTATAAAAAGCCAAATTTTATTTGAAAATTGTTGTTCATGGACTGTCTGCTGTGTGGTTTTAGATAGGTTTTTAAATAGCCACATTTTTGAAATGTGTCTCTCATTATTGGTTTTTGTTTGATTATTGGATCTATTAGTGCTTTCTCTGCTGTCTGGAGAGCTGTGGACCATTAGAAATTTCCTCTTTGTTAACCTCCTTACTGCTTTTGGGTTTTGGCTTCAATTTTGAAAGTGTCAGAATGCCCCCCACCCACCAGGCTGCTTCATTGCTCCGATGCTTGGGAGGGATTCACCAGTCACTGCTGCACTCTCTGTTGAAAAGGAGTTTTAAGGAAAACCTTGATTATTGTTGATAAGAAGTACTTTGAACTTCTACAAGGTCTGCTTAAGTTTGGCCATAAATATCCCATTCAATATTAGAACAGAACAAGAAACCCTGCAAACATTTAAAGTACTTTCTTGCATCAAACAATTTTCCCAGTGTATAATTATGCAACTATTTAGGTAATAAAGTTTTAAGCTGGTACACGCCTGTAACTTCCTTATACTTTTTCTATTAAAACAAAGTGCCCTTAAGCATTTCACTTTTGTTTTATATCCACTCCATTTCCCAGAATAATTAAAGCTTAGTCATTCTTTATAGTGTCGTACAGGTAGGAACACAGGCCTGGTTTACAATCACAAAGGTAGAGCCAAGCAGTACTTGGAGTCTGCTGTTGTAAGAGTAACAAGTTTTCAACAAAGTTCTCCACTTTCTGCATTATGAAATAAAAGAAGTCAAAAAATTGAGTGTCAGAACATCCAAGATTAGCGTTCTAGTTGTGCAAAAAAATATTAAATCTCCTGACTTCAATAAAAAAAGGAGGTTATACCAGCTAAGTATTGGGGTCTACACGTTCAGGATAAGCCCCCTAAGATGAAGGAAGGCTGAGACAGATGAATAGGATCACACTGTTCTATATTTACCTGTTTTATGAGACCAGAATTTTCAAGCCTTAGTGTTTGCAGGCAATGCATGAGTGCCCACTGCAGAGCTTGCACTGGTGTTTGTAATGGTTGCAGTAACCCCAGAGCAGGGCTTTGGTTCACACAATCCCAAAGGCAGCTTTCTAGTTTAATTTTGCTTTTTTTCTTTAGACTGTGATAACATTTTTTCAGGGTTCCCTCTTACATCACACAGCTATCTTGAGGCTTATCTGGTACTGATCTATCTCATTTAGGAAACATTGCTTTCATCTGGGAACTCATAATATTCAGTCAGTGTGTGCCATTCATAACTAAATAACCTCTGCTCTACATTGTTCTTTTAATTAATGATTGTTGATTGGTTTGACTTGCTGCACATTGTTGCAAGGCATGATCAAAGAAAATCCATGATTAATCTGCTAAACTAGATGTCAGATTAGTAAATTCCTCTGTGCTATTACAAAGATTTTTCTCCCTCAGTAAAGGCCTGTCAGTGGATGATGGCTTTGCTATACCTCTGACAGGTCAGCCCGAAGGTCAGTCCCTGAAAACATGCATACATTAATGCAGTAAAGCCTGATGAGTCATTTAGAGCCAGTTCATAACTCCAAGCACTCTCTCCATGAGTCTTAGCCGGGCACCACTGAGGAAAAAGATTGTTTACTTTGATTGCTTTTGAATACAGATGAAGAACAAATTTATACCCTATCAAGTTGTGAATACATGTAGGTTTTTCTCAGGTCAGTAGTGGAATCAATCAGTGTGGTAAGCCAGAGAATAGTGTTGTGATTGTCTTTCCATCAGCTGGAGTATCTCCCTTACTTCTGTGTAACCCCTTTAGACAGAACTTGATTGACTATGAGAAGTACTGGACTTCAATTTAAAGTGAGAAACAGTGAGCTGAAGCCCCAAACATTAACTTTCATAAATACTACTACAATCACTGATATTTATTAATCTAATTTTCTCCATTTATAAACTCTCCCATGAAAGGGAACCTCCAAAAAAAAAAAAATCCCAAAAAAAACCGAAACAAAAATTGTCTTATTTATGGACCATTGGTGCAGCTTTACTGGAGACCCTTAGTTTCCCCCTGTCTTCATAAGGCCAGCTTGCAGTCTGGGATTGTCAGGCCTTGCTGGATAGCAGATAGACTGGATTTCAGCTGCCTCTGATCTTGTGGTGCTTTCATCTGCCTTGGCATGCCAGAAATCCTTCTTTTCCCTGTCTGCCACTTCATTAGCCACTGCAGTGATGGCATTTAGCTCTTAGCTAGAAAACAGAGAGTTTGAGCTTAAACACAGTCCTTCTGCTTAATAGCTCAAAGATGTTCATGTGGATCTCCTGTTTCCATCCTTTCTTTCATTGATAACATCTGCATCCCAGTGCTGGAAGCTATTGGTTGAGATGAGGGATTGCAATAATTTTCCCCACTGACATAGATGGACTGGGTCGACTGGGCTTCTTTCTTCTGCTTTATGAAATGCTTCCTTATCTCCAGAAATAATACCTTTTTAGCATGAGAAAATTAATAGATGCATTTCAGGCTGTCCCGTTGGGGCCTTCCATTTGTTTCATTTTAACTATGTATCAACAGAATGATTCTCTGTTTTGGCCTCCTCAATGCAATGGCTTTCATGGTGCTGCCATCTGCTTTTGCTGGTAGATCTGTGCTACAAAAGTTACCTCAATTAATTGTGCTTAAATTTAGGTGGTTTTTTTTTTTTTTTTTTTTTTGGATGTTGTTTTTGTTTTGCTTTGTTTTTTGGGGTTTTTTTAAACTTTTCTATTTCTTTCTCGCTTTTAAAAACTTCTTCTTTTTTTTGCCATGAGTGCTTTTGTTTCATCCTACTGTTGTTTTCAGCAATCAGGATAAGCAGGGATCTCAGATATTTATAATTTAAGAGATCCCATGTGAGTAATCAAAGGCAGATGTCAGTATTTTCAGAGTTCACCTGTGATCACCACCACATCTTTTGAGCTGGTTTGTGTTCAATTAGGGAAATCTTTTACTAATTCTTCACATAACTCAATATTTGAAATGCCACAGTGTTCTTCCCTAATTCATTTCCCTGTTAATTCATCACATGTGATCAGCAGATTAAATATAATTATTTCTATTAAATGCCCATAATGTTGTTTACTCTTCAGCTTAAAGGCCAAGGGAGAAAAACTTCTAGCTTAGGATCTGTCGAGTTGCACTCCTCAGTTATCTTTTAAACAACTACAGTAATTAATCTTTCCTCCTACTTATTGAAGGATTTCTAGACATGTTCATTTTTACAGCCTAATTAGCTTTCTGCCATGAATAAAAGATGTTATCTTAGAGTGGGCAGTGGATTTCTAAAGTGACAGAAATCACATAGAACATACATATCTTTTTCATGTGGGAATGAGTGACTCTGGCTGTTATTGAAGGCACACCATCTTTGGAAAAGTGGAAAAGAAGTTACCTCTCCTGTAATGTTTTTAACTTATTAAAAAGTTACTTAATTACAGATGTTGTTTCTCCAGACAGTTGTTGATTCTCTGCTGGGAGAGCAGTGTCCATGGTTGTGTTTATGTCCACAATAAAAAAGGTTTAGCTCATTCTAAAATTGTGAAAAGAGCATTATCATCTCCTGACTTAGATTTTTTAGCAAGCCACAGTATTTCCACAGGCCATAGTACTTAAATGCTCCAAGGATAGTATATGGTTTCCTGCAAATCTGCAAACTGAACTGAGGTCATTTTGCACCTGAACTTTTCCAGGCATGTCAGCAGATTGCTGCAGTTTCCTTAAGACAAAAGAAAAAGCAGAGCAGCTGAAAATAATTAATATTGAACTTGACACATCAAAAATGTCATTTGTCACTTGTGATTAAAGCCTTTATCTTTAGTTCTATTTTTATATTCGTCATAGGTCTCCCTTAGCTATCATTAGGCTCCACATGGTTGGAGTTAGTCTGACCTTTGATCCATCACCACAGACAAAGGGATCTGTTGCTGCTAAATTGGAGCCTCAGCTAGTCAGCAACAGTATAGATCAACAAATGAAAGCTTGGTTAATAATGATCAGCTTAGCCATTCCATTTGATTTTTAAGACCATGTGGTTAATGTAGATCTGCAAATTTGCAATTTGCTGATCTGCAAAAGAAAGTTTCGACTCATAAGAAAATTTAGCATTAGGAATTTGCTAATTCAATCTGATGTAAAAAGATAGTTTTAAGTGATCTATATTTTTAGTGTACTCCTACACTGTTCAGTTGAGAAAACAGGGAGTGATAGTTTTACAAACTTTCTGTTGTTTTTCTCATTCCTCTGGAGCCTTCCAGCAGATTGCTGACTGCCACAGATACTCTGATTCCTTATTTTCTAAGTACAAGGAACTGAAATGTTTGAGCCGTTGCTGTCCTACCCTACCATTGTCCTGCTACCACATTACCCTCTTTTATATCACTGTAAACCCATTCTGTCATACTGCATACAAACTGAAGAAATCCTTAAAATATGGGAAATTAATCTTTTAATTATTAGCTATGACTGTTTTTTTGCATCATGGGCCTGAAAGGCAGCATGTGTATCTATCTGAAAGGCAGCAGCATTTTTATGGGTGACCATAGGTGGTATCTTTTCAGAAGCAGACCAGTATTTAAATCAGTGTTTGGTCACACAGAAAGGCTCACACTGCAGCTGTAAGTCACACTGCTGATTGATTCAACTCATTTCAGGATTTCAGTTAAAGCCAGATGATGTGTTTTGGGCTACAGTTTATTGTGGATGTGATGTGAAACTCTAGTTCCTGACCCTGTGTGCTTACTGAATCACTTTCACAATAATAAAGTCCTAAGCCAAGCCCTAGTTTGGTCTCTGGTAAATAAAGCTCCCTTGAGAATAGAGTGAAGACTAGTCCTATTAGTAAGTATTTTTGTGGTAACAACTTCATTATTCTAAGGTCATTAACACACTTCCTCTTTTACTGCAAGTGATTGTGGGTTAAAGTCATTATTTCAGGCATCTACATTTCGTTTATCAACATCTAATCATAAATAGCCTGCAGTTTCTGGAAGCTGGAACAATAGCTGTCTGAGGATTATTATCCAGGAGACCATTTCCCTGCCCCTCCCACTGCCCTTTAGCAAACACCTTCATGCCTGAAGCACTGTTTACTGTGGAAGTGTTGATGATTAAAACTAGGAATCCGAGCATTTAAAGACTGAAATTACCACTGTGTTTCCTTAATGTGCGTAAGCAGAGGTGCTGCTTGTTCAGGAGTTATCCCTGCATTGAACCACATAGCTTGCCCTTTGCTGTAAGGTGTGTCTCTCTCACTTAGGACATTAGGCTGAACCATCCTGCCCTTTGGCTTTGGCAATTAAATCATTTACTCTTTTTAGGTTAGTTTTGGCAGGTTGTAAATGGGCTTCAGTATCACATTTTCCTCACTGAAATTTCCAAATTTTCAGTGTCAAATTGGAATCTCACATAAAATTTTCTCATTTTTTTGCGAGTCTCTAATTCTCCTTGTTTAAAAGGGAGACATATAGCACTGATAAAGGAATAACTGAAAAATATTTCTTCTGTGTGACCTCTAGGTTGTTTGTTTGTGTGTCTGTGGCAGCACCTTCACCCTTTATTTTTTGTATTCATTTTTTGGGGAATGTTGTTCTGAGCAGATCATAAATCAGTATTCCACCACTATTTCCTGTATAAAGCCAAGTAACTTGGTAGGAATTGGCAGGGTCTAGTTTAGTCTTCAGATATCCCAAAGAAAGCCAGTGAGAATTTAGAGTGAGTGTAAGCAATGCAGGTTTCTAACACATCATAATAGTGTAGCAGCATTTTAAAACATTATTAGTATTTTTTTCAAAATCCTATAGAACTTCTGTCATTCACTTAAATAGACAAGGCTCTTTCTGACTTTTTTTTTAAATTTATTTTGATTTAGAGCTCTCTTTTCATAGCTTGGTCCCACAGCCCTCACAAAACCACAGGTATTCTTCAGTAATGGTCCTATATTACAATGAGAAATGTTCTCCTTCATTGATGAAAATGCTGTATATCTGGATGGAGAATGAGTTTAGGATTTCAATAACAGAGCCTAATCCCATCCTTCTTCTTTCCCATGCTTCTGTTGTCCTACTTTTCAGTTTGTAGCTTTAATATTTTTTAATTAAAAATCCATTGTGGAAATAGCTATTTGACAAAATGGAATTTCTCACCACTCTGAGGTATTTGAGTTTTTATTAATGAGATTTGTAAAATCAAGTTATTTTTCTAAATAACATTTCCTCTGTGAACTTCACTCTTCTTCCCCAAAAAAACTTTACAATTCCCCCCCAAAAACCAGCTTCTTGTCACACTTGTATCTTCTGTGTTTTGGGTAATTTAATGATTTGCCCTTGTGACCCGAGGGGATTGTTTCTGCTCTCTGTGTAGCAGTGCCACAAAATGTGGATAACGCTCCATTTTGCCTTTTACTTCAGATATATTTCCATAAAAGTGAAGGGAAATTCCAGTTCATATTTTCTCACTGTAGGTCTTAAGTTTATTGCAACAAACATAATTTTTTAATTATTTTTAAATTTTTATTTTGCTCAGCCTGTTTCCTGCTTCTGTGAAATCAATGCTTATACCAGTGAGACCATTGCAGACATAAGGTACAATTTGATATATTATTATTCTCTAGAAAGTGGTGTACTCTGTGTTTTCAGTATTTTCTATTTAGCAAATAAGGTGTAAGCAAGTTATTAGAGAAAAAAAAATCCAAATAAAAATAGACATACAGTGTAATTCCCATCCTTTCTGATTTTACTCGTTAGGCCTTATACAAAGATAATATTTGTTTTGTTTTCAGCTGTTAAACCATGGTTGCAAAAGGTGTTATTCAGAGAATCACATCATGAAGAGTAAAGCCAGATAAGCAATTTGTTTTACAATTTTCATCGTATTATTGTTATTCAGGTATAATGAGAAATCAAAAAGGACCTAAAAGTTGCTTTTTGTGAAACACATCTTACCTCTTCTCACTTTCCTCCTGGCCCCCAGTGGCAACAATGGGAAGAAATCTCCAGTCATATTTTCTAAACAATGAAGTATGAAGTTTTCTCATGACCAGCAGAGTTTGTTTGAAGTCGCATACGGTCACGTTTCACACCTGTAAACGCGCTCCGCGCTTATTCAACTTTGGAAGTGTCGTTCCAGTTTCATACCAATAAAAGCGTTCACTGCGCACTGGTGATTTTTAAAATGAACACATTTCAGTTCAGTTTGGTTTGTTCTCTCCCCACTGCGAAGTGAATGTCTCCATTTTGCACTCTTTACTCCTGAGAAGGGCGTTAATGTGCTGCTTTGGCAGCTGGTGTTGCTAGCGAAATACAATCTCTGCTTTCACGGTGAAATTGCCAAAGTTATAAAAGATTGAGCAGGCATGTCAATCTGGAAATAGTTAAATAGGCCATTTACTGGAGTATTTCATTGTGGGGGAATCAAGTGGTTTTCCAAGATGGTCAGTGGTAGCCTTCCCTGCAGCAGGGCTGAGTGTTGTAAATGGTGGCTGGAGCTGGCGACCAGGGCTGCATCCATGAGGTGCATCCATGAGGTGCAACCATGAGGTGCACCCATGCTGCAGTGCAGGCCTTTGGAGATCATTTCCCTCTGTCACTGGTCCTTTTAGGCACCATTTTAAATGAGTTGGGCTCGGTGATGCTGCTCCTCTGAGCACTCAGCACAAAAGGGTGCTCCCCAGCACCCTCCTGTCTCATGGTGCTCCACCACTGACCTTAACCAGGCTTTTTGCATATCTGAAGAGTTGGCTCTGGGTTTCAGATCTTGCATCCAAGTGTTGTTACTGACTATAGTGAGAAGAGAAGGAAAATTTGAAGTGTACTGGGAGATTTTATGGCCTTAGAAATTTTTGCTGCATCTTCTTAAAAAAAAAACAAACTGTGAGTGTGTCTCATCATACTCTTTCCAGAACAGGCTGAACAGAGTTTAAGGCTGAATAATGCCATGAATGAAAAACACTTAAAAACTCTACCTTCCCACCTCCTCCCTCCCACTATTTCCTTCATTCCTGCTTTGATTTTAATCTGTTTGGGGTTTTTGTTGGATTACAAATAGTTTTGTTTGTTTTCATTACCAAATTACAAAACAAAACTCTAATTAAACAGTTTGTACTGAAAGCAATTAAAAGACAAAATGTTTTTCTCTTGCTAGCTGGATAGTTATGTGTTGTGTGGCAAAACAACAGTTGCAATGTGTATTTGTGTAGGAGGTTAAATCTGGTGTCAGGGGTTTGCAATGACAGATACAGTATGTTGCTATGGCAGTGACAATGCCATTAAGAGAAATTTTTTTTCTAGTAAGCCTTTCAGTAGTTTGGGGGTTGCATTTTAAACCTCCTCAAAATACCAGGTACTAACATTTTCTGTTAAAAGTGGCTGAAAGCTCCTCAGGAAAACAGTAACAATTAGTCCCAGATACTGTTTATTATGAAGGGGTTCAAAATGTTTAACTTACTCCCATATAAACTAGCTCCAGTCAGGATATTTTGGAGTCAAATTGTGCTGACTCCTGAGGCCAAACACTCTACCAGTGTAAGTCACAGTAAGAACAGGGCTCAGACCCCTGTGGTCCTGTTATGGGGCCTTCACAGTTTCACAGAATCTTTTTGGTTGAGATTGACCCTGATTTCTCTGAAAGGAAAAATATCCTTTCCCACTTGTACATTTGTTCTTGTTTGTATGGAATATTCAGCAAGAAGTTTAACAGTTGTAAATAGAGGGTAAAAAGGGACAAGGAGGAAATTAACGTCTCTGAGTGCTTCTCTTGTGAGAATAAAACATATTTCTGCTCGTGGGGCTCTATATTGCAGCAAGTCCTGACCTGAATGAACTTGCTGGCATGGAAGTACATGAGACTATCCAATGCTCTTCCAAACTGGGAACTGTAAATCTGTCGTTTTTGTAGGCCCTTTTTTAATATGGAAATCTCTCCTCTGTACAAACAGTTTTGGAAGCTGAGCCTTCTTCCAGAGCTCCCAGATGCTAGTGAGGTAGCTGTTTTGGGGCTGGGTCCCATCAGCAAGTGTGCTGTGCATGGTAAGCTTTGTCTTGTCAGTTTGTAGGGCAAATGCATTCCTAAACTTCCTGGAGAACATGTGGGGAAAATGAAGAGACTGAACAGAATTGATAGGAACTAAATAACCAGCTGTATAAACTGGCATTAGGAAAGTTGATTAATGTTTCTGCCTTTTATGTTTCTTTTTACGGCTTTGGTACCTAATTCTATGCTACAGACACACCTCAGAGGAGCTCCATTGCATGAAACTGATATATATGTATATTTTCTTCTTCTTTGAGGTCCATTTTATTTCTGTTGCAATTAAAGATCTTGCTCTTGATCTTGAGAAAACTTGGCCCAGATAAAGTTTTGTTGCCTGAAGCAAATTGTCCAGCATCTAGGAATGTGGAATTATTGAAATTATTGCTGCTGCTTAGGACTGGGAGGGAAAGCTGAAGGCAGGATAGAAAGAATGCATCTGGACCATAGAGCGTGCATCCTCTCTTAGTGAATTGAGTTTTCTACCCTGAAACCTAATACTAAGCTGTTTGTAATGGTAAATTAATCCATACTCTACAAAACTTGATTAAGACTTTTTGCTCCCTTTAATGTATAGGCAGAACTCCCCAAAATTAATTTGTCATTTGAAGTGAGAATAAGAACAACTTTCCAAGACACTAAACAACAAATCAAGATAACACTGTTCATATAACCTCCAGATGAGAGAAGGAATAAAGTAAAAGTAATTTTAAATAAAGTGATATTTTAGATGCACAGACATTATAAATTACAGTGGTTTAATATATAGAAGAAGAATATTATTTAGGATGGTGGACATCTTTGCCTTTTGAAAAAAGCTGGGATTTTTTTCTCCTGGTTTGACAGTAAATTAGGGACAATAGGGATATTTGCCTTCAAGTCACTCTGCAAAGTAACATTTGTCTCAACAAGTTTGTCAGGCAGGCTCTGTTGGTTCATGATTTCAGACATAATGGAGCAACACAAGAAAAGAAACATACATATTAGGTGCAGAGTAATTTTGCTGGGAATTGCAGAATAGACAAGGTAATATAGAAAGCAAAATAGTAAATGCCAAAGCTGATGCCAGGAATTGAGAAACAAGTAAACATGTGCTGTTCACATGGTAGTGTAGTGGCATCCAGCCGTGTTATGTAGGTAACATCTACAGTCATATGAGGAATAGATGTCACTGTGGAGCTTTTATTTGTTACTCTGATTTTTATTCCATTGTGCTCTTATGGTTTTTGTTGGGGAGCACAGATGAAAGGAAAATAAAGATGAGGTTTCCTCAGGAAGTGACTTTTTCTTTGTCTCTTGTGGCGGTGCCTGTCCATGCATGTCCCACCTCTTCCCCCATTTTGATACTGTATACAATGAAGCGTTGCTAGTTGTGATTGGGGGAGAAAAAGGGAAATACTGAGGTTTCAAGGTTATAGTGTCCTTTTAAATGGAATATGGGAGGGAAATCCTGACCTCACTGAGGTCAATGGGATTGAAAATCTATAGTCAGAACATTCTATAGTGTTTAAACTAATACTGAGCAGCCAATCTGGTAAAACAAGGGAGAAAGCCTAAACTTTTTTTAGTTCACTGTTAGTTTTTGTTGGCCTCATCAGAAGACAGGTACTGGTAAAGTTAGACATGGTAACTATACCTGTAAGACATATTTCCTTCAGTCTTTATCTCACACTGATCTTCCCCAAAAATTTTTAAAAAATGCGTTTTTTTACCAATATATGATAAAGATGTGAAGCAAGTGCCGTTAATTACTTTTAGTCTTTAACTTGTCTACACCTTCAGGAATCTGATCATCCTGAGCAAGTGAAATACTTGTTAACTTGGAATAAGTTAGAATTTCAGTTTTTACAAAATTTGTGGAGGTTCCCTATTGGAAACATCCCAAAATATCTAAAAGTATATTTAAGTGATTCACAGTGCTCCTCACCTTACTTTCTCAGGATTGCTAGGTATGAAGGTGAAGCTGATTTAGGGCTGTTTTATTTGGGAGTTTGTCACCTGCTCTCATTAATTTTCTAAATTGATGCTCTTAAAACGAAACTCCTTTCTAGAAGGACATTGAAAACTTCAGTTTTAAATTCAGTTATATTCCTTTTTATTTTTACAAAATGGAAAGAATCTGCTTAACTTTTGTGCAGACTGAGTTTCTTCTGGTTAGTCACAGTGAGTGACTTGTTTTTGCTAAGAGTTTATCAGTTTTTCTAGATTATGCTACCATGTCATGGTATTGAACACTTCTTTAGCTTTTGCTTGAGTTAAAGTACATTTTAATCTCCTCTCTAGTTCTGACTTGTCATTCTTTCATTGCAGTTAAGTTCTCACGAAATTGTTTATTTTCGTTTACGGTTCATGACACTGCCCTTTCCAGACAAAAGGAGTGTCTTTATGGCTTCTGCAGTGCATGATATACAATCAAACAAGAAATTATACACCATTCTTATTTACTGCAATAGAGGCCAATATACAGTGACATAGTTCTTTCTCAATTAAAAAGTTACAACTTTACGTTTTCTTGAGAAAATACAAATATTTCTGAAGTCACGACATACAGTAGCATTTATTGTTTTTCTTGGAGAGTAAGTTGTAAATAAGTAGCTTCTGAATCAATAGCTTGAAGTTTTACTTCCTGGCTCTTATTAAATCCCATGTTATTTGCTCCTGATTTAAGGCCCTGGAAAAACAATTATATCTTGCATGCACCAACTTGCTGAGTTACTGAGCCAGTTTACCTTTGCTTCTCTAAACAAAGGACTGTAAAACATAAAAAATGATTTAAGGAATTTTTGCATTAAGTTGTCACTTTGATCTCTTATAACCACAGAAAACTGTACCATATCTCAAATAAAAAAAAAAAAAAAAAAAAAAAAAAAAAAAAAAAAAAAGAAAAAAGAAACAAAACATTTTTTGTGAGATTTTCTGTCATAAAAAGATCTGTTCAGAAAGTTTTCATTTTTATATGACATTTTCTCTAAGAGTGTTCTGTAAAAACACTTAAGGAGTTTCTTGAAACTGGCACAAAATTTTGTTTTAGTCACCTAAGTTAGATTATAGCAAGTCAAACACTCTGGATGTTTCAGAAAAAATGTGCTGATTGGTGAACCTGTCAAGAAAGGATTTACCTAAATGCTGTTCTCTCAAGATGATAGTAGTAAACGACTCCTTTGTAGGATGGCTATTTCAAAGAAAAAGTTATTACACTACATATATAACGATAATGAACTGTTAGAAAACTTCCTGCTCACTGTGAAGTTCGGATAAACAGTTAAACCTGAAGTTAGCCCTTCATACCATGTTACCTATTCTACACAGGAGTGTGTAGAGAAAGAAAGAATACAGAAAGAATTTACATTTTGTTTGTAATTTTTTCTGTAACATTATAACTTTAGAACCCTTTTCCTCCTGTTCTTGAGCCCTATGGGAATGCAGGTGAGGTGGAAAGGTGGCCGTGAGTTACCCTATGGATGTACCCAAAGCTCTGGATTTGAATTCTGACCCTGTCACTGGGGTCAGGCCATTGTGTGACAACTGTGTCTACTTATTGAACATATAGACATAGGGCCATCTCAATGCATAAACGTATTTTTGTGGAAAAGAAAATCCAGTTAAAAAAATTATGACTCTCTTAGGATGTGGACTAAGTACTAATGATGCTGTTAGACCTTTGTAGAAAATTGACAAGTGACTTGTGAAATTATAAAGAGGAAGTATAGAGAGATAATTTTTCTGTTACTGCTGTGGAATGAAGGGCAGAATTTCTCCTAGAACTCTGTCTTTCTCCAAGTATATTCAACAACACTGGGAAGGTTTTGATTCTCTTACTTATGATTCTTTCCATTCTATTTGTTCTTGACATATTAATTTATAAAATACAATGAAAACCTGTTTATGCCTTTATTTCAATTCCAGTTCTATTGCCATACTTTCTGTTCCAGTGAGAAGTACAACTTCTGTTTTAGGAATGTGAAGAGTAGAATGAAGAGTAGCCATGTTGCTTTAATGTCTCTCCGTTTTAGGGACAAGTGTTAAAAGCAGAACATACAATGAGAGGCAGATAAGAAACACAGTTTTCTTCCATTGGGGAGGGATTTGCAAATTTAGCCTCTAGACCCGGTGTGAGTGAGTGCAAATCTCTACTACTGGAACATATTGAGACCAGGTGTGAGTCTGATCCTTCCTCTCCTGTGGGTCATGCAAGTTTCTAGTCACTGTTTGAACTTGCACAACAGTTGTCATCAAACTATTACTCCTCGTTATTTAAGAGGCCAGTCATTAAAAGGACTGAACAACGTCAGATTTGTAGCTTGCCAGGCAATACAGCTGAGTGGTAGCACTGTTGTCATTTAGCACTAGTGAAATTTATGTGGCTGTTCTTGGAGAGAACAATAAATAGCAACCTCTTTGTAGTGGCATGTGCTCTACATGAAGTGGAGATTCTGGTTTCCTGTTCAAAGACCACAACACAGCCTTCAGGTACCTCAGAAGGAGCTATGTTAGGCATGGAGTGGATTTTGGAGTTATCAATATAATAGAAACAAAGTCATTAATGTCACAGACTTTTTTTTTTTTAGGTGCAGGTGAAATAGTCAGCCTCTCTGACCAAATGGTTTTCCTCGGAACATTACAGAACTAGGTGGGGGAAAATTTTGAATAATATATTTTTGTGCTGTGCTAGAGGAAAGCTCCAAAATTTCCCATTTCCATCCATCCATCTTCAGAACCTGGGTCAGAATTTAAAATTTGTGTTATTTTCTAGAGCTTTCTCTATTAGTTTTCTGTATAGTAATTTCAAAGTATTACATTAACCTAGCCTAGAGCTAGGAGACATCCTTATCCTTATGCACTATAATGAAACATAGATACAGCAGGACTAGATAAAGACATCTATCTCAGTGTTACATGCCTAATTTTGCTGAAATGAGAGCTTTAGAACAAGATAATAATGTCATTTAAATACAAGGCAGAAATCAACACAGTGCATGCTGCAGTATGTAAATTAACCCTCAAATTTTCTTTTTTTTTTTTTAATATTACCTTCTTTCTCCCTAGCTGTTGCCTGTAGAAATCTAAAGCTGATAAAGGCAAAGAACAAAAAAACAGTATTTTCTGTATTCCTACACAGGATAGGCTGTTCCATAATTGGCAGTGTTTTCCCATTTTCTAAAAATATGTCTTAAAATTAGAGAAATGTGTCTTTCTGAGCAGCAAATAGATTAAAAAAGGGAAATATACTTTAGCTTGAAGGAAAAAAAACAACTTGTAAGTACAAATCTTTGGTTGCTTTAGTACATCTATTATAAATTTTGATATTTTTGCCTAGTGTTTTAAAATCCTGACTTAAAATAGTTTGGTTAGTAAAATTCATTAGCCTAATGTCATTCAACTCTTGCTTTTGAACTGTATTTTCTTGAAGGAAAATCTTACCATAGCATTTTCCTGCTATGTTTGAGAAGTTGTTTCTTGTTAACCCTCATCAAATGCTATGAAGTAACTTTGTGAGGAGGAGTTTGCTATTGCTAATATTCCTCACTCAGTGTTTTTGTTCTGTTTAGAAATGACAGTAGATAGATGT
This sequence comes from Phylloscopus collybita, assembly GCA_027886175.1. Taxonomy (NCBI): domain Eukaryota; kingdom Metazoa; phylum Chordata; class Aves; order Passeriformes; family Phylloscopidae; genus Phylloscopus; species Phylloscopus collybita. The sequence continues at coordinate 4,934,100 of JAJNNQ010000013.1, read as the reverse complement.
TTCTGTCAAAAGCACATCTCAATCCTTTGTTCTTCATAACAAGTAATTTCACAGACTTATATCTAATTTATATTTAAAAATAACCACCACAAAGGCTCGCAACTTCCAAGGTCTGAAAGTACTTATTCCTTTTGGAATTGTTTACAGTTGTATCTGACACCTATTAAAAAATCACAGTAGTTTTGAATAGAAATACCTTGCCAGTTCAGGGAGTCTGTCAGCTAAAGAGACTTAACTTTTTGGAGTTGTCCTTTAGATGCTTAACCACCAAGGACACCTATTGCTTTCTCCTATCAGTCACTTGGGAGATTCAGTACATGGAATGAAAGAAGTCAAAGAGCAAATGCTGCACGTGTGTTTGAAGGTCAGGTTAAGCAACAACCAACACTCAGAATCAGTCCACAGCAGAGTATCTCCTGGTCCTGGAAAAGGTTGTCTTTTTCTTTTTATCCCTGCAAGAACTATTTGAGATTTTTGCTATAGAGAATGGCAAAATTTTTCTACTTAGGCATTAATTTCTTAGGCACAGGATGTTGTAAAATTTCAGGTATTTAAACAATAAGGAAAAAAACCCCAACAACCTAAGCCTCTCTTTGGTTTTGACACTCATAGAAAATAAACCTACAGGGACTGAACCTGATATCTCTATGTCATGCATTTAATTGCATGGTTCTCTTTTGTGGCTGTTTTTGAGAATTCAGAATCCTAAAGTAGGAAAGCCAAGGTTGTATATTATGTCAGCAACCAATAACTGAATTATCAGGCATAGCAGATAGCACTAGGCATATCAGATAGAAATGACTCTTACTTCAGAGTCTCTCATCATAGTAAAACCTGTTTCAAAATTCCTGTTCCTTTTGAAAGGGCATTAATTTTTGTTATCTTCTGTGATAATTGTTTTCTCTTTCAAGTATGCTGAGACAGAAAGCCTCCAAGTGAGACAAGATCTGTGAGAAGTAAATAAATTCCACATAATAACTGGATCTTATTTTCATAAGAAATAAAATGTTTTGAAGAGATTGACAAAATATGTCACACAGCCAGAGACTGAAGTGCTTGAAGCTTAGGTTCTCCGTAGTCATCCTTGTATTTTGAAGTAGCTAACTTTATCTCTGTGTAATACTATTTTATTCTGATACTGCATTCAGATTTTGCAGAGCAGACTTGTTTCTCAGCGAGTTTTGTGTTCAAAAAATTCAGTAGCTGTTTCAGAATCTGGGGGGAAGATTCTGGGTTTTGACCTCAGCTGTAATGGCACATCACGTTCTGCTCTATCAGCAGACTCAGCACCTCTCAGTTTTCAAGCTCTTTATGAGATGCCTTTGTGTCTTGGCACAACTTCTCACCAAATGTGAGTATCCAGTGGCACAATGGATATCACTGCTGTCAGTCAGTGCGCTGTGACCACAGGTACCAATATTGGCCAGTTAAACATTTCAGTTTTGAAAGCACATGATTTCTAAAGCTTCAGGTAAAAGGCAGTTTCAGTAGCACTCAGGATGAGAGCTCCCTGCTATTCCATAGTCACAGTGCACCTTATTTCACTTGTCAGTTGGTCCAGAACAGGCCACATGGAAAAAAAAAAAATCCACATTCACAGTCCAGTTTATTTCCTTTCAGAAGCCTATATGTTACCATTTTTTGTATGTTATATCCCACAATTGAATTTATTGCCTGTAATCAAAACAATTTATTTGTGCTTGAATAAACAGGGAAAGAACCATTCTTATGTTCTCCTTCTTGGATTTACAATTTCAAAATTATGGCAATAATTTTCTAATAAAACTTTAGCTCATTCTGAAGTTGTCCCATAAACAACAAATATTTAATTATTTCCTTAGATCTTCCCCTTTTGAAAAAAAAAAAAAATTTTAAAAAATTAAGATTTGTGAAATATGAAATGGCTGTAGCTGCTGGTTGGTAACTAACATTTATGTTTTCTATGCAGTACTAGCCTCATTTGGTGGGTCTTCTAGTATAAGTAATGCAGATGAAATGGCTTTCTGGGCTTTATTTGCTTTAATAACAACTTATACCAACTGTCACTGGAGGAATTACAAAAAGTCATAGTGATCTATTTGCTGAACTGCTAATAACACTAAAGTCTTTAAAATGTTTCTGTATATTTGGAATTTTCACATGTGGAACTCTGAGGGACATTCGCTTAGAGCCATTCATGATTCTTCTCTGCAGCGTGTGAGCACCAATTGCTTGGGACAAACTTTTGCTTGTTTTGAAGCTGCCTCTGTTCCCAAATAAATATTTATACTGGCAGTCACCCCATTTGTTTACCAGCCATTCACAGATTGAACTGCATTTGAAGAATTAATTGCCTTACATAAAGACGCTGTTTATTCTTTGACAGCAGGTTTCTGCATTGCCCCTCTAGATGGCATTTCCAAAAACAATTCCAGATGGAAACATGCAAGATATTTCTGTGTTCCCCAACAGCTTTAAAAATAGATGCCTCTGCATGTTTCACACTGATCTTTATGTGCACCTTTGAGCTGACCTGAGCTATAAACACTTCATAAATAAAGTATGCTGAAACAGTAGATAGACATTTTTCCCCGTTTCATACCAGTTTGCTTTCCTTTTTTTTTTTTCCTTTTTTTTTTTCTCAACTACATTAACAGAAAATTATGCTTATGTAGAATTAGAAGATTTTTTGAGAAGAACATCTTGTAGGGTTTTCTAGTATTTTGGTTTTGTTTTGTTCATGTTATACCAGTAAGTTGTAATCAGAAGATATTCATTAATCAATCCTCAGTTGAAAAACTGCAAGTCTCATTTTAATGTACCTGAAGATTTGACTCTGTTTTATAAGTTAAAACATCTTATGTGCAGAAGCATGATTTGTTTGAGGAAGCTGGAACATGGAAATGAAAGCTTTCCTATGGTGTGGAACAATAGAGAACCACTGCAGCCACACCTGCAGCCTGCAGGCTATAGGAGATGAGGAGTCCTACTCCCATTCCTCTCCCATGTGCTCTGTACTGCTAGATACAAGACCTAGGAGGTCAGCCCTCTGCAGCTTATCTTGTGATTAGATTGAGCAAAATCATTTTGACACATTTCCCACCTAGATTTTAAACAGGCTATAAAATCTCTGGCATTCTCAACCAAAGCAATCATCTGTTATAACATCATCACTTGTTAATGATTTCCTTAAATTTCCTGTTAAAAAAAAAGGTGATCAGAGAGTCAGCATTGGCATCTATGCTCACAGCTTGTGCCCGTAAGGAATTCTTTAAGATGGATATTCTATTGAGGTAAAACTATCAGCCCTGAAGTTTTTTGTTCTTTGGATGCTAGATAAACTTTAATGTTTTTCCTACATAGTTACTCAACAGCAGTGACTGTTATTCATCAAAATGTTTCGTGTCTCTTAAATACCACAGTAGTGTTCTAGAGAGCTTTTAATGGACAGTGTCATAAAATGTGGAATATTTTCTCAGTGAAAGATAACAGTCCAAATTACAATATTGCCCAATAAGGCTGTAAGGTGCTGGCAGTGTTCAACTTCTCTGATGGAGCAAAGGAAAACTGAAAGGGCTTTGTTCTAACGTGAACCAAAATCCTACTTCTTTAGCAGCCGTGTAGGTGATGGAGTTAGAGATGTGTGAATGCTTCTCAGCTGAGCCAAGATGAGAAAAACAGAGTTAAAACTCATAGTGTGGTCTTCAGACAACTTTCAATTCTGACATTTTATGAAAAAAAGTGACGTAAAATATAGCCTGTATCTTTCAATGAAGCTGAGCGAAAGTCAAGCATGCTTGAATTGCTTTTATAATCATAATATTGCAGTCATGAAGCTCTTGTCTTTTGACTTGTTTGAGGCCAAAGGACCCTTAGCAGTCAAGCAGAGGAAATGGTTGGGGGGAGAGGGTGAAGACAGATGGACTTGTCCTCCCATTAAAGCTTTTCAGGGCCAGGGATCTCTTGCTGCAGGGCAGCAGACTGGGACACAGGAAGACTCAGGCTATCTCCATTTGAATATTACTTGTAGAGTCTGCTGGGAGAAGGAGGGATAGGGAATCTGCATGTCAGACTTAGTCCATTTTGCTTTATAAAATAGCAAGAGGGGAAAGGAATATGTTAGACATTGTTGGATATTTTTATGAGATTCGCCTTCTTGGGTGTCTTTGGATTCACTGGGGGGAGGAAACCTTATTGGAAAACATACAGTGTCAACATTCTTTTGTGGATCATTCTGTTACTCTGCTGTGAGAGCTGTGTTGTCCTAAATAAACAGCCAGTAGTTTTTGAGATAGTCCTGTGAGTTTTCTTCCTGATTACTTTTTAAAGTTTACAAAGCAATTTAATTATATTCTCTAAATCTTTCCTAAAATGAAACGTGGTGAAATTACTAAATAACTTAGAAAGGATGTACTAGATTTTGATTTTTCTTTTGGTTTTGCTTGGTGTTGGAGTGGTGGGGAGGGGGGAGATGTCCAGAAAGAGTTCCTGATGTCCTATTTACAAAATTTCATGAAAGAATGCTACTTGGGTTCTGGTCATGTTATAGTCTTATTTGCAAATGAATAATTCTGTTGTCTACAGGAGTATGATTTTTTTTTTTTTTTTTTTGGTCAGAACAGTTTCTTCACTTTGAATATGAAATGCTTTTTAGAAAACTTGGAAGTTTTTGCCACCCCAGACATCACAGAGATTTAAGAGGTGATGTTAATTTTGTAAACATCCACTGCTTTATGTACACCTTGTCTTGCCCCATGCCCTGCCATAAAAGAAAGATACATGCAGTGTTACTTCCAAAGGAAGAAATATTTTTCCCTTATCTTTCCAAGCCTGTAAAAGCACCCCCTGAGATATTTTAAAGAAGATTATAGTCTGCACCACTGCAGACTTGAAATGCAGTTAACAAATGGCATGCTATCTGTTACAGGGGAGCTGGCTATATGTGCTCTACCATTTGAGCCTCATGCAAGTGGATCACTTTCATGGACTAGCTGCATGAATGTACTCAGATCACAGGAATAAATAACTAAAGGTGGAAGAGAAAGACACAAAATCACACCTTATGTTTTTTTCACTACAACAAATATTAGAGTATAAGAGGGAAAATAAAAGCATCATACACAGACTTCCCTTGCAGCCTCTGTATTTCTTGAAAAAGCTGGAGGGGATGTAGTTTCTGTTTATTTTTCCATACTCAAAGCAGAAGATGGGGAGGGTGATAAATTCGGTTAGTCCATTGTCATTAACTGCTAATGATGGTGATTTAAGAAAGGGTATTAATTAGATATTCACTCTAAGGCCTAAAGAGCAGAGGTCAGTGAGTAGCACCCATTGAATGAACCTTTTGAGTAAGTTACTACTTAGTACCCAAGAAGCTTCATTTAAGAATTTCAGTGTTGTTCAATGGGATTCATCCTACAGCCTGAGCAATGACCTGTCAGGAATGATAGAATAGATTTTGGGATTATTAAACAAACAACAAACAAACAAGCAAAAAAACTCCAACAACAACAACAACAACAACAACAACAACAAACAAACAAACAAAAAAAAACAAAAAACAAAAAAACAAAAAAAAAAAAAAAAAAAAAAAAACCAGAAAGAACAAACCAAAAGGAAATCTAAAAGAATAGAATGAACAGGATCTTTAATAGGCAAGGACTTCTATTCCCAGAAGGCTTTAAGGGCTAATTTGGGCTAGCTATCATTTTGTTATAGTACAGTCAGAAAAACCATTCCTGCTTTCTCATCAATACAACTTGAAATTTTAGCTATCATTTGTACTCTTGGCTGTTTATCAGCATTGTGAAAGTACTATTCACATCCTCCTCCCTCTTCTGAGCCAGCATTCCTGATATGCTCTTTATAGCCCAGATGCCTCCACTGAATCCCAGGCAATCTGAAACCAGCTGAAAAACGTACATTCATTGCAGGGGGATTTGGATCAGGCACAGCAACAAGAACATTGCAAATTAGGAATGATGTGGAAAAGTGGGTGTCATGGCAGAAATATGTGCGTGGGCGCTTGTGTAAAACCTGTACACAACATGCTTGTGCTCTTTGCCCAACTATTATTTCTTTTTAGCTGTTTATTTGAAAAGAATGCACTTAAAAGTTTTAATATTGGTTTGATGCAGATTTTCATAAAAAACTAAACAGGGAAAATGCATAAAGTTGTTTTTATTATGCAAAAGCAGAGGATTTGAAGGTGAGGAACAATTTGACTGAAGTACTCCTGAGAGACCCACAGGAATATCTTACTTTTGAGAGAACAGTTCAAGTGCAGCACGACCTTGTATCATTTGAGAAGGATGTATGCTGAACTACTCAGTGTGTGCTGATTATTGTGTCATTATTTACACAATAAACCAGATTTGACCAAACAAATCTCTCTTCATGCCACCAATATACTTTGGCTGCACTCTTCCAGATTCATCCTAAAATCCCCCTTCCTCTTGTTTTCTCTTTTTTTCTGCAAGAACTTCCAAATGCCTCAGTGTGTGCTGACAGCACCAGGCATTCATTACTTGACTCACTGTCAAGACAATAAAACTATGCAGGGCAAGATGGTGTTGTTGCTGTCTTCTTCAGAGTCTGCCTTCAACATGGGGAAAGTTCTTAAAACAGCTTCTACTGTGGCTTCTCTCATGTCATTGTGACCTTTTGTTTTTGTGCAACTGGAACTTCATTAGTTTGTTGCCGCATGCACAATTTCCAACGGCTGCTTTGAAGACATGGTAATTATAGTAATAATTTCCAACTCATTTACTAGTCATTGACTGTTTTCTTGCAAGGCAAAAGTGGAAATAAGATCTTGCCCAAACCACTCCTCATTCAACAGTAATGCCTTAAGTCAAATCTCTATCTGGAAATTTTTTTTCTCCAGTAAATTTTTGCCAGAAGCCATCATTTTTCCAAGGTCCGTGCTTGTAACTGCATAATGCAAACACTAATACTCTAGATCATTTCACACGTTAGTAATAGGGGAAACATTTACCCATCAGAGGAGGGAAAAAAAATCTATTAGATAGAACACTTCATTTACTGAAAGCTAAATAAGCTGCTATTCTGTGCAAGTTTGCAGTTACTGTGCTTTTCCTTTAAGCTTGTGAACAAGCCTTTGGGCTGCATTGCTTATTTGATCATCATAACCATCAGTAGCTTCACTGTAGAAACTCCAACAAGAACTCCCTGTTTTGGGGCTTGATCCTGCAAGGAGCTGAGCACCACCTGGAAAGTATTTTATGTCCACTGCTAAAGCAGTTTGAACTGACCTAGGCCTTTGGCCAGGATTTATCATGAGAAATATAGGTATCTTTTCAAAAGGAGCCAAAGAGAGTCATGTGTGGACATAATTGGTAAATGAACAGTGCTGTCCTTTTGCACATGCAAATTTGCTAACATAAATACAGACTGGCATGTGTACTCATTAATTTATGGGCTCTGTCTTGGTACTTGCTTGAATTTAGCCCTGAGCGTTATTAGTTGCTCTGATTGAATGCTGTGTTTTGACTAGATGTAACCAGAAAATCTGAGTTCTGGTTCAGTTCTGGTGTTGTATTTCATGAAGCATGCTCTTTGAAGCCTGCTCAGCTGAGCAATGCCCAAAGGAGAAACCCCCTTCTCCTGGCTGATCCATGGGAAAGTAATCACTGGTCAGCCACCATTCCCTTCTGCTGTTGTAGGGGACCGTGAATGGAAAGTTGATCTCTGTGTTTCCTGTGGCCATCCCTTTTGCAGATGATTGGTGTCTCAAGCTACAGCACAGCTGAGCTTCAGCATTAGCTGCTGGTCCACAGTGATTTACTGGAAAAGCTGAATGCAGTGGCATACAAGCCATTGAGTAATTATTCTCATATTTGTTCTATGTTTCCTGCACTTGCTCAAATGGGAACAGTTGTGTTAATAGGATGGTAAAAAGTTGCTTGTGTGATGGTATTTAAGCTTTACCACCAAAGGTGACCACTTTGGGAGCAATTCTAATGGTGGCAAGCCTGTTGTTGGAATTGGGGAAATTCCTCCTTTATCTGTGATGATCCAACAGTGCTTTTGCATGTGGTACTTGGGTAATTACAGTTCATGAAAGGTTGTCATGATTAATAGAGCAAGTACTCTGAACACTGATGGAGGAAGAGGAGCCATGAGTTTGGAGTGTCTCCAGCAGGAGCCCACTGCAGCCATGACTTTGACACTGTGCAGGCCCTGCACTTAGTAGAATACAACATTTATTTAGGCACCCTCTCAAACGAAAGGGAAATGCTCAGTGAGGCAGATCATATATTATACATTTCAGTGACAGCTCATTCGTCACAGATCTGGTAACTGAGCAAATGGTGCAGCTCTCTTTGGAAATGAAGGTTATTTTAGTAATTCAATAATTTTTTTTTCACTAATGCATAAATGAATCTCCAACATTTTTAAGTGTGATTACTGGCCTGAATGCAATTTTTTTCTAATTGAAAGCACAACTCATATTAAATAAAGGATTTTCTAACACTTCCCAGTTCAGCTGTGCCAGAAGCTTTTAAAATACTGTTATCTTTATTGAAAGTTAGAAGTTTCTACTTTTTGATCTTGAGGAAGGGCTGCAGAGAGCTTTATTAACAATTACTGAAAGCCAATGGTGAGTTTTATCTAGAATTTTAGGAGAGGATTATAACCAATTTATTTTTGAGTGGTCAGTTATTGTTTGTGAACAAGGGGCACACATGAAAGACTGAGGAGGTGATTCTGCCACTCTGATTCTGCCTGGTGAGGCAGAATCCTCACCTGTAGTCCTGTCTTCAGTTCTGGGATCCTCAATACAAGGGAGATATGGAGCTCCTGGAGCAGGTCAAGTGGAGGGCTACAGAGATGATTTAGGGACTGGGGCATTTCTCTCAGGAGGAAAGGCTGAGGGAGCTGGGCCAGTTCAGCCTCGAGGGGCAGGACTGAGAGGGGAGCTGGTCAGTGTCTGTCAGTGTCTGAAGGGAGGTGCCAGAGGATGGAGCCGGGCTCTGCTCTGGGGTGCTGAGCAATAGGACACGGGGCAATGGCAGAAACTGATGCACAGAAGTTCCACCTGAACATGAGGAAGAACTTCTTTACTGTGCAGTGACCAAGCACTGGAACAGGTTGTCCAGAGAGGGTGTGGAGTCTCCCTCACTGGAGACGTTCAAGAACCATCTGAAAAAAAATCCTGTGCCATGTGCTCTGGGATGACCCTGCTTGAGCAGGGGAGGTTGGACCAGAGGACTCACTGTGGTCCCTTCCAAACTTGCCAATTCTGTGATTCTGTGAAAAAAATGTTTTAAAATGATAATCTCTTGTCTCAAGTAAAATTGTTGTGAATTTTCTGATTTTATAAAAGGTATACCTTTATATAAAATTGTTAATTTCTGAAGCAATTTATTGTTCTTTCAGGTACAATTGTGTTTGTTTTCTTTCTATGTGGCTGTTTGCTTTTTGGGATTTTCCATAAAAGCTGGAAGGGAAGCCAGATATCCCCTTTCTCTCTCTTCAAAAGTGACTTGACATTAGCACAGAGTGTGTGGTGGAGCAGCTGCTCCCCTATTGGTGCAGGGTAAAGCCTGCTTTTGTTGAACTACAGTTCAAAGCTGCTCAAACCCAGCTTCTGTGGACGATGCTGGTGATATTTCCTCAGGCACAGACCTGACAGTGCGACATCTTTACCTAGGTGGGCAGATCAATGCAGAGGTGGTGGAAGAAGGACCTTTGTGGGAGAAGGAGAGGAAGTTGTGTTTGTGCAAGGCTGACCCAGCACCCACCGTCCCTGTGACTAGGGGGCTTCACAGGAGAACAAACAAAGAAGCCCTATTTAGTTTCTGTCAGACCAGTTTTAAAAACCTGCTATTTCAAATGTTAGTCATATTTATATATATTGATAGAGGGAGAGGGGGAAGGTGTTCTTTAGCATAACTTCATGGGAACACGTTTGCAGATCTGATCCAAGGTGTGTGTATGCATACACTCCTTTCTTTGTTGTCACAAAATAGTTTTCTGTGCTTTCTCTGGAGGGAATTCATCCATATTAAATCACATCCTAAGTGTGCAGTCATTTGGATTCTCAAGGCAGTAAGTTGTCAATTGCTTTGAGTGTTGTCCCTTGGGAACACCAAATGTGGTGCTGGTAGCCTTATTTCTCCAAAGAACGGAGATGCAGTCTTGGACAGAATATTAAATGATTTTTTTTTTCTTCCTGTTAAAAAAGTTTTATGCTTTATTATCCTCCATATAGATAATTTCATTGATTTCTTGGAAAAGAACAATCTGTGTAGCTGGTTAAAATGTCAGTAATCACATAAATAACTTCCCACCTGTAGTAAAATTCTGGTCCAGCTGTACCAAGCTGTGCAATTTGACAAGGGACTGATTTCAGTTTGCTACTTAGCTAAAAAAAGAAGCCAGGTGAAACAACTGAATGCTGACATTTAAGTAGGAGTAATAAATCAAACTGGTGGGTGGGGGAAAGGAATGTTCCTGTCATCAGAAAGAAGCCTGTTTTTTTCGTGTGGAAATGAAATGCATTTGCAAAGGCTGGCTTGTTCACACTCCATACCATTGCATATTAAAGAAATGACTAAACAAACACAAAAAATATAATTACAGCCTGTTAGATAAATTCAGTAGTTTACCAGTGTCAGAAGTATCAAATTCATTAGAAGCACAGCTTGATAATATTTGCCTTTTTTTTCTCTGTTCTGGTAATCTCTATGCTTGTATTCCTGCCAGAGCTCTCTTTTAGTATCTATATTTGTCAGTAAGAGCTTTCGTTGAAAACTGGATTGATCAGTCTCAAAACTAATTGTTAACTGGGAGATATCCCTAGGTGAACATTTATTTCACCTTTGTCTGTTCCTGGCATGAGAGGAAGCACAGTCAGTGTGGTGAGATATCTCTGCAGGAGACCTGCACATGTTGAGGCAAGAGAGAAGTGAGGGGTAAAAAGCTGTAATGACTTTGACATGGGTAGCATAGCTCAAGCTTTTCATAGTGGCTAACAAGTGAATTTCCTTTGTGGAACACAAATGATTTGTTGCTTTTGGAAGATTTTGTTAATCATGTTTCTGTTTGCGTCCCACCCTACTGCCTACCTGGGAGGTCTTTGTTCAGTTCTTTATTGTTGGGCTAGGAACTACTCCTGTAAACCTGTAAGGATTCTCCAGTTTGTCCTTGTGGAATTAACTCTGTTGCAGTCAGAGAGAGCTTTTTTTCCTGAACAGATAAGCATACAGATAGTACCTCTTGATATTTTCCTCTCACAATTCCTCCCTCTCATGCCCTAGGACCTGCTGTTAAGAATGAATATTTTCCACCATTTGGTGTAATTAAGTGCCATCTTAATTTTAGGCTTTTAGCCTGAATATTCAGACAAAACTTATGTGCCTATAGGAGTGGATTAGGACTTCTCTTTCAAAACACATTCACAGAAAACTGTTATTAGTAATAATAAAAAATACTTTCTGATCCATAGCAGACTATTTGAACTCAGATATGTATTCCTTGAAATCACTGAAATTTTCAGCCTGACTGAAATTTTCTTCATGTTTCAAGTGATGGATTGTTGAAGTCACAGTATATTGACTTTACCAAATTTTAGTGTCATTTTGACACAATTGCCCTAGGTAAATTATTCAAAGGACATATATGATGTGTCTTATTTCCAAACTGGGTTTGTATGGCTTTTATAGGAATAGTGAACTATCTTAATACAAGCTGTACAAAAATGCCAGTGAATTTATTTGTTGGTGTTGTTTGCTGGATTTCATAGCAGTACTCCTGTGCTAGCTGACCCAGTGCAGTTCAGCTGCTGGCTCACAGGAGGATTTTTTTTTTAGCTCACTGCTTTTCTCATGAAGGAATTGTTGTCATTGAATCTGTATGATAGAACATAAAAGAGCTGGAAATATACCTGCAACCTTGCTTGTGACATTTCAAGGACTGATATGAATCATGCTGATATTAAGTCATGACTATTTTTGCACAGAGATGAATGTATGTAAGCACATAGATGTACTATATATATATATGTATAAACTCGTGGAAGAGTCAAGTGACAAATGGGCCTTAAGATTACTAGAAAATATAGCTGAATGCCACTAGCTAGAATTACAATCTGATGTTACATCCACCTGGTGCTCCAAGGGACTTCTGAAATTAAAATTTAGGCTATTTCCCTTCATGTGTCAGTGATGTGTGTGTTCTGCAGTTCATAGACTGATAGCAGTATATAAGGTGGTCTTTTGAAATTAATTTTAATGAGTTATGTGGGTTTTACATGGATTATAATACTTATGATGATTATAGAAATAAGAGAAAATAAAGGAAAAATGTCTGTTTTACAGAAAGCTGCCTATCTACTCTCCAAGAAATAATATGGGAACATAATATGTGCCATATAATAACACTCTTCCCTGATAAGTAACAGATGACATGCTATAGTGTTGCAACTGTGGTGAAAGCAGTTTCAATGGCACTCTTTGTTTGACACTAATGAATGTAGATCCTCTGGGTTGGACTGCTTTACCAGATTTTCATCTAAGACAAAGCTGGGAAGAACTGCTCACAGGACTCCCCAGACCTGTTCCAGGTCCTGGCTCTGAACCTGGTCTAGATCTGATAGAGATCTGGAATTTGTTATTGTGCACAGAAAGCCATAACAAAATGTGGTGATTGATGTATTTTGTTCCATAAACAGATCTTCCTCTGAGCAATTAAAAGAATCTCATTGCACTACACCTTCTTCAAATTCTCTTCAGAGTGTCGAAGTTAACCTGATGTACAGATAGCACATGTAGAAATAAATGTATTAGAGTTCCCTAATATTTGTAATAGTCTATCTTCACTTGCTTATAATATTGCCAAAATGGTGTAATTTCAGTAAGTATTTTCTGCTTTAGGCTTAATTGTTTTGGAAAATGTTAAGCAAAAGTGGTTCAGTCATTTCTAGGAAGGTACCAGGAGGGGCTGGTTTACCTAGGTTTAAAGATATGTAGAAAATGTGTTGAAAAGTTCTAGTAACTTTGAGCTTTTACAGTCATGGGGAAGTCAGAATTTGGTGGTCATTAATGTCTTTTGTCATTCTGTGGGAAAACCAATGAGTTTTGTTCAAATGTTAAGCTTCTTAAAATTTTACATATGTACATATCCTATTGAGATTTGATAGAATTCAGCAGCGTCATCTGCAAGATCCATTCACATTAAACATATCCTAGCTCCTATGTTTCTCCAATCTGATAGCCAGACTGTGTACTTCATGACCATAATTTATATTCCAGTCCAGGACTCTAAGGGGCAATCAGGATTTTTCACTCCTTTTTCCTCTTCCCTAGCTGCTCAGCCTCACTGTAATACAAGTCACAAAGGCACAGACTTTGCTCTTAGTGGAAAAGACCAATTTCATATTACCAGTTGTATAACAGATATTACAATGTTGTGTTCTTACTTGATTGGGCATATTTATTAACAAGGTTGCTGCACATGAAGCTGAATTTCAGCCTGAATTACACTTGTTTACTCCTGAACTTTACATATAAAACCAACCTGTACCCATAAATTTTTCGCACAGTGATTTGCATGGATGAAGATGTGTTGCTTAATGGTATTTTGACTCATTGTAGCCCTTGAAAAAGCGTGTTCAAGGTGCATGACTGAAGTTTGTGGTAATTGTACCATCTGGTAATCTGAATTCATAGGCAAGAGCATGCCTGCAGCATTGAAGGATAAGTCTTCTCTCTGAGGTTTAAATAGTTTATATAGAGCGGTCTGGCAATAATACAAACTTTCTACCCCAAGCCTTCTCCACGTCCCATCTAGGCCTGGGAATTGGGAACATGCTCTACTAGTTAGCTACTACCAATTTCTGTGTGTTTTCCAACCCACAGTGAAGTTTTAATTTTAATTGAAGGAGAGAGAGGGAAGAGTTTCATAGTGAGATAGCTTTTTGCTGAAATGTGCATGAGGATAAGGGACAAATAGGAAGCCAAAAATATTTTGAAAACACAAATTAATGATCCTATTTCCTATAACTACTCTTCAGCATGCTGTCCATCGAGTTTCATGTAACAACTCTCCTCATGGCAGTGTTGGTTCCATTGTGCCAGCATGCTTCTTTGAAAAAAGTATTAAGCAGTCTAAATTTCAGCTGAATACACAACTCTAACAAAAAGGGAAAAAAAAAAATCCATTTGTTTTCTTTCTTAATGGCCAGCCATTAGTGATTCTGAAAATAGAATGCATTTCGAAAGTAGTTTCAGAGCTACTTTCATCAATCTTTATTATTTATTGGTTGACACAGATGACAGATCTGAGCTACTTTATAGTTGAAGGTGTGGCTGATGGTTTGTGTGCCCTTCTTGACCTTGTCAAGGGCAAATGCAGTTTAAAGTTGTTTATAAACTATAAATCACATGGTAAAGAATGATGTGTGCAGTTTAGTTCTAAAATGATTAAAAGTACCTTGTGTAAACAGGATACTGCAGTGGGGAAGTCCCCGAATGTGATTCTGCTCGGACTGCTATGAACAGACACACAGCACAAGCGGATCATTAAAAAAAAGTTCCTGCCACTACACCTGGTGGCTGTGGCAACAATTTTGTGGGTATTAGCTTCATGTAGCAATGAAACTACTACAAGATACTGATGTTGATACCTCAGATTTTAGCTTTCATAGTTTCGGATTCTGTGATGCCTAAAGATGCAGTTTTGAGCCTCATATTAAGTGCTAGTAAGCTCTCTTCACAAAACAAGTAGACAAAACAAATCTTTTCCTGCTGAGGACCAAGGACAACTTTCAGCCCAAAAAGCATAAACAATGGTGGACTGAAGAGAGGAACAAGAAGGACGGGACCTCACAACCTAAAGCTGTAATTGGACAATTAAACCCCAATATGCAAATGGACCAAAACTGATAAAAATGTAAAATCTCGTGATCTGGCAGCCATTCTGTGTAGCCATTCCTAACCCATCCTGGGTGCAGCCTTGGTCAGGCTCCTGTAATGCCCAGGGCGGGTCCTGGAAGCCTTTTAATAAATATCTACTTTATTCTCTAGCTCTGTCCAGCCTCTTTTTCAGGTCAGCCTTCCTAAGGCATCAATGTTTACAGTTTTAAAGAAATGAGGCTCAAACCGAGTTCCGCTAGTGTTTCAAGGGAACGGCTGGCGATGATCAGAAACAGCTGCTCTGTTCCTCACCTCCGGAGAATTTAGAGGTGTACAGTAATGGCTCGGGTGCTCAGGCTCAAACTGGATGCCTGTGGCTGTTGGACATTTGCCCTTTAATTATTATACTCATTCTCTGCCTTGCCTCTGGACAGGTTCATTCCTTCTGAAGCAGCGGACACACTTCTCCATGATTTCTGCACCCACGATAATGCTTGAATGAAATCGGTGTGTATCGGTGTATCACTGCTACCCCGTGCTTAACTTACACAAGGCAGAACAGAATTTGTGTATTTGAGAGAACTATTTGAAATGCTTTTTCCAAAGCAGAGACTAGCACTTTCAAGACTTGCAGTTCTAAGAAAAACAAGCTGTACACAAGCCTTAATGGGCTTGCCATGGCTTGTGGATAAATCTGTTAGTTTATTCATGATTCACAAGCTTATACAAATTCCTGTGAAGGTATTAGAAAGTTTTGAACCTAGAGAGCTTAAACTGGTTGCAAAGTGGTATAAAACTGTACAGTTTTGGCACTCTAAAATTACCATGATTAAGTGGTGAAAAAAAATTGCATATTTGGTGGTGTGATAAAATGGAAACAAGAATGACTGCCCGCTGATGTTGGTTTTGTAAGATCACGTTTCATCTCAGCATAATAGAGAATTTGCTTCTCTACTTCCTGCATGAGACTCCAAGTCCTCTCCTTGTGTAAGATTTTCTAATACTGTTTTTTGAATGGCATGTTAAAATCCTGTACAGTTCCTGCCCTCTCCATCCCATTGTCAGCTACCCATTAGGTTTTACTAAATGTAGAGGATAAAAACTCATGAAATTCTGGCATTGTGGAAACTGAGGGTAATTTAATTTAATTGCAAAGGTAGAACTTAATGACAGATAGTTGTGCACATTTCCTAGCTCACAGCTTAAGTTTGTTTGCATATTTTGAGTGTTTCTCTGGTACATTCACAGAAAACTATTATTAGCAATAATAAAAAATACTTTCTGATCCATAGCAGAATATTTTGAACTCAGATATGAATTCCATGAAATCACTGAAATTTTCAGCCTGACTGAAATTTTCTTGAACTACAAAATTAGGATGTGAGTCTGCATTTCCTCGGATGAGTAAAGAATTGGGATTTAGACTTCAAACCTTCCCACATTATTGTTTTACACTTCCACATATGGGTTTTACTAATTTCTGGACTATTTAGATAGAAATAGTTTAATTTCAAATCTCCCACTGAGGAGTGTTTGTACTCCTCTGGATGAGTTTACAAAGGGCATCTGAAAGGTAAAGTTATATTTTATCAGTTGCAGAGATTCTTATCAAAAGTATG
The DNA here is from genome assembly GCA_027886175.1 of Phylloscopus collybita. Taxonomy (NCBI): domain Eukaryota; kingdom Metazoa; phylum Chordata; class Aves; order Passeriformes; family Phylloscopidae; genus Phylloscopus; species Phylloscopus collybita. The sequence goes on along the minus strand of JAJNNQ010000013.1, from coordinate 4,917,623 downwards.
TTGGACGTCTTGCTATGATGCAGTTCTAGACATGCTTCCCTCTAGCAAGCAGGGGTGAATGTCCTAAGCAAGGTTTGTACTAATTTTGCTCTGTAAATATAAACTTTAAAAGACAGACCGGCTGTGAGAGCTGATCTGACCCTGTACACAAGTGGGATTTTTTTTTAAATTGTTGAGCAGGACCCCTTCTAATTTCACACAAGCAATGTTTTTCATGCAGTTCTTTCAACCAAGGTGCACAGTAGTGGGTTGTGAAAATGAAAAACTAACTGGACACTGAGTATATTTCAGGATGAGCAGGAGCTGGACTGGAATTCCTTTTGGCCAATTACATGAATAGCTCCTCTTTTTGTGATGTTTTCTTCTGCTTTTCATCAAGAAACAGGAAGAAAACTTTTCTCTTGCTCATAGTAGCTTTATTTAGGTTATGCCAGCTTTGCTTATCGAGCTGTCAGAATCTAGATTGTCTTCAGCAAGGCAATAATAACAATAATTAAGAAGACAAAGGGAGAGGGATCTGTGGAGTCTGTAACTGGAATTTAGTGCAATATCACATAGGGAGAGTAAAAAGGAGCAAGAAATGATGGAGGAAGTATATGGAAAATTGTAGAGAGGCTAAGCAAGGTTAATTTTCTTGGGGGTGGTGGGAGGGCGATGGAGGGTGGGGAAGGAGAGACATCTGATCCCCTGTGCTTCATTTGAAAATTAACAGCTTAGTATAAAACTGTTAATGCTCCAGGTCTTACTTGGCTGCTATGAATATTTTGAGACTTCTGTGTTTAGTATGCACATTAGTTATCTAGCTTATGGGGCAGTTTGGAGTTTTGTTTAGGTGTTTAAATCAACTTATGAACTAAATATTAGAGAACCACAGGCTCAAGCCAAAAACAACATTTTAGACCAAATTTTAATCCATAGCAAAAGCTTTCTCATTGTCTCAACTTAGCATTTTGAGCTATTTTCAGCTAAACCAGAACTGTATGATCAAGCAGCATGGCTTCTTATAATACATGGTGGGCTGCTGGTTCCACACTAGGATTTTGCAGCTTGAACATATTTTGAAGCCAAGATATGATTTTGCTTTTCATCTCAAAAACTCCCACAATCCAAAAGAAGTACATTGATGGCTACAGGTACTATATTGTGGATGAGGACATTGCAATCTGCTGAGCAGCAGCATCTTTGCAGGTACATGACAGAAGTCACCTTAACCAAGTAAATTTATTTCATCAAGCTCCTAGCTACTGCACTTCTGAACTTTCAGGAGCAAGAATGAATATTAAAAGTGGAAAACCCACAAGAGGATATAATTGATCTCCTTATAGCTCAACTGATCCAAAACATATTTTTGCAGATGCATATTCCAAGAACCACCCACACAGTCACTGATCTGAGCAGACTAAGCAGCATTAAACGGTAATGCTTTTTCCTTGCGTATTTTTTGATGGTAAGCAGAGTTGCCAGTCTGCTAAAGAACAGCTCTTTTATAACCACCCCAAAGTTGCCAAAATGTTATATAAATTGAGGAGTGCATAATATTTTTTTACTCTAAGGAAACGTTACAAATCTTCCTAGATAGCTCTTGGTGTGGTTTTCCCTTATTCCGGTCCTATTTAATAGCTACTTGCCCAAATGTTTGTTGGTTTTGGTTATAAGAGGAATACATATCCCAAGTACTCTGGGTGTATTATCAAGATATGCAGGATCTATGCTTTATTTGCATGTACTGTGGTAAAATAATGGTGCTTTTAGAAAGGAAAGGAGCATTATAAATGCTAAAAAGTGTTGACAGTGCTTTATAGGCTGTACTTCTTAGGCCAATTTTACAGATGATATATCTGCAGCATAAATTTTAAGTGGCTTAAAATTTGCTTGTCTGAGATGGAAAAAAAACCACCTGCAGTTGAGTCAATACTATTTAAAATGCTGACTGTTCTAAATATGATTAAGCTTAGTCTCTTCTAGCTAAGATATCTTAAACCTAATCTGGAGTCTATGTGGCAAACTTTTCATTGCTGTAGAGCAGCACAGCTGGTGGAAAATCCCATGAGGAGTCTGAAAAGCCTCTGGCCCACTGATTTTTCAATAATATTTCTGTCAGACTGAGAAGATGGGCCCCATAAAGACAGAGGGAGAAGAAGAAGCTGGGTTCTTTGTTTTGTTTTGTTGCTTTTCAGTTAAGAAAATAATCAGACATGATGTGAGGACATTCAACCCATTGGATCACTTGAAACTTTTCAAATGTCTGATTGTCTAGCAATAGTAGAGCTGATAGTACAGTGTGGTGGCACTGTATCCTCAAAAAACCCCACTTATTTTAGCTGTTGAAGATAATTAGAATATCCCTCACCACTCACATGGCTTTCTAACCAAATAGAAAATGCATGATTTTATCTGTTCAACATAGCATTTTGGATCCTGAGCTTAGAAAACTGTGGTGATAACAGTGGATTAATGAAAGTCTCAAAGTACTTTATACTGCTTATATCTTAAATAATGGCTTGTTCCATGTGCATTCAGATCATCAGACTCTCATCAAGTTCAGTGGTCTAAAGCTGGAGCTGCAAATTTCTCTCAAGCTAGCTTTTCAAATAGTGATGAATTCCTAGATGAGGATGAAATGTACTGTTGATTCTGTCCTGCTCCTTCTGTTCTTTCTGTCTTCAACGTACTCTTTGCACATATTGTACTATTTACTGGGCTACATGTGCTTAAAAGTAGAAAACTTCTGGAGCTGGTAAGACCTCAGTCTTTACTCAGTAAATTCACTCATATACACATCATTTATGTCGTCTCCAGGTTCAATGTTTCCAGCCTCTCTTCAGAGGGCCAGTCCTGCAGCCCCCTCCATGGTGGTGGCCTCCACTGAGATTATTCCCATTTATCAACATCTGTCCTGCACTGGGTACCACAGCTGGGGCAGGGATGGGATGGGATGGGATGGGATGGGATGGGATGGGATGGGATGGGATGGGATGGGATGGGATGGGATGGGATGACACTTACCCATCACTCCACCCTTCATTCATCTGCTAGAGCAATTTCAGCCAGTGTCCTGTGTGTCCCCATCACAGCTACCAAAGCAGCACTGACCAGAACCAGAATGTTAAGGTCATGTGCACAGAGCCAAACAAAATCTGTTTTTAAGGTAGGTAGAAACTGGAGAGTCCAATTTTCCACAAGAAGCCTTGTGTTAGGAGTCATACAGCACTACAAATTCCAAGAGTTCTTTGATGTGAGTGAGGTCTGTCCAGGCATTCCAGCACAACCCTTTCTTGGGGGGTTTACTATACTAGATATTAAAAAAATATGCTGATTCTGCTTATTTTGCAGAAGAGAAATTTTCCCCTAAACTTTCTCATTAAAATTGTTTTCCCTTAAAGAGGTAGAAGAGGATTAAAATATTCACTCCAAGCCAACCACTGATACTTTTTGACCCCTAACCATAATAAACAGGAAAAATGTTAGCTTTAAATAAAAATTCTTTGATTATTAGCATAAAAAATACACTAAGCCCATTGGGTATTTTAAGAAATATGGCAAAACAGCCAAGGTCATAATAAAAATTAGTTGCTACCATATGTGAAATAATTCTACAGCAGTCTTAATATGAGTATCTGTGTATTACCATTGTTTCATGGTATGGAAACATCTACTTTTGATTCTAATTACAGGTATTTTACACATGCATGTTGTAGCAGAACAGGCCTCCTTTGGGTGCTGGGAAATAAGGTGTCTTGACAGCTTCAAGATCAGCCTGACATGTGAGCAGAAATATTGGAAATGCCTGTGGTCCAAGGGCGGTATAAATAGCTGAAAAACTGTGCTGAAACTGGAATTACAGAATGGGAAAATTTCAATTAGGATGAAATTTAAATGAAATCAAGTTAAATCTGTAGTAAGAATGAAAGAGCTGAAAGGGTGGAGGAATCTTGAAGAAAAACTCGTTATATTGCATCATAAGACAGACTTCTTTTACAAAGAAACCAGAGCTGGTTTCTATAGACAGTGTAGATTACACAGAGAAGTAGAGGTAATTATTCCTAATTGTAGTCAGTGGTATAGATAATCTCAAGGAATCAGTGAATGGATTAATCTCCCCAAACCCTGAAACTGAATTGTTTTTCTTAAAAACCCCAAACAAAACCCCTCCCCCACTCCCAAAATGGAGGTGAAGGAAAGGTGATTTCTTTTAATTTTTGTTGCTTTTCAAGACCTTGGAGGACATTGTTATTCTTTTCTCCAGGAGCCTGAGGCCTTCCTTCTTCCCTTGTGAAATGTACATGTTGTCTCCCAACTGCATTTAGGTTTAAAAAAAAAAAAAAAAAAGCATTTGAATTACGTGGAAAAAAAATAGATCACAAATTAATAGCAATAACTGAGCACCAATTTTCTATTTGTTTTCAAGCTTTCAACTATTGATTTAGGGTAAGTGTTCTACACAATGTTATGACCTATATCTTTTCAAAATACCAATGGGTTTTGGTGTTGTAATGTTATGAGACTTGGCCCTTCACAGAGCTGTAAGTACTGCTTCCTTCAGCTGTCATCTCTTTGTGGCAGCTGCTTTACATCAAGGGGCTACATCTTTCTGGTTTGTGTTTTAAATCGGTAGCTTTTGGAGGAAAATTTAATGATTTTGCAGGATTAAATCACAGATACTATTTGATGAACACTGTTGATTTGGTAAACTGTTTTTTTTCACATTTGGGGAACAATAAGCAAAATTATGCATTGTACAAAAGGCAAAACTAGAAATATATTTTTCAATGCTGCTTCTATATTCCATATTTTCTATGGCATGAGAATCAAACTATTTGGGAAATAAAAAGGCAAATGTCTCTGGGTATGTTTTGATTCACTTATTGTTTACATTTTGACTAGAACACCCATTTTATTGTTCATATTCAATATTAATAAGTTGTCTTCAATTAATTATTCAATAGAAAATAATATTTGTATACACTATACATTAATATGCTTATTAGTTTACAATGGTATTTTTATACTTTTGTGACCTATGTTAAGTAAATTAAAATATCTCCCTTTTCTGTGTAATGAGACCAAGTGTGTTGCTGGAATTAAATTAAGGTGTCAGCCTTCCTGAAAATGAACCATTCCAGACAATGAAATTGCTCCCTATGAAATAATCTAAAGTTTATTCTTTGTAGTAAATAAAAAAATGAGTAAATAAAATAAATCCAAGCAGTAGCAAAAATAATAGTAAAAAATAAAGAAGGTTATCTGAGTCTAAAAGTTATTTAATATTGGAAATAGTGTCAGGATTTTCAGTGGGACAACAAAAAAAGCTTCCCACCAGACCATAAAAGAATCCTGGGAACCTCTTTTTCTCTGTCACCCCAGCACATACTTTGTGTCTCCCTTCAAGTCTTCTCTGGGCACCCTCAGATGAAAACATTGCAGCCTCTGCTCCAGTCTCAGACAGACTTTTCTAATGTGCTCTTGCCAGAATCTTGGGGCAGCCTAGAACCCATTTTTCCTTCCCCCCACGACGGTGATGGCAGGGCAATCAGTCACTCAAATATCCCCACAACGTACCCAGCAAAGCTTTGGAAACTTAGAATCTGATTGCTCCCTTCTTATGTCATCTTCCACTGAAAATGAGCCCAGGGGCTCTGGCTAGCATTTATTTCCAGCCCAGTGCAGCAGACACAAAGCTTGTATTAGTGGTTCAAAGCTTTTGGAAAATACATAGGAAGTTGTTATTTTCTAGAGTTACTAAATATTCTTGCATTAGCCTTTTGTTCCATGGACTTTTCCAAGTTTAAAAAAAAAAAAAAAAGTCAGTTTTGTAGCTGTGTAGAAATGCTTTAATTTGAAAGGTCACTCATGTATTTTTTGGAAAAATAAAATTATTGTGATACACACACACACACAAATCTCTGAAGATTAACTCAATTGAATCAAAATAGTGTGAAGCTAAGTGTGTGAAGCTCAGAGATGTTCCCAGCCCTGCTTTTACTGTATGTATATACACTGGATAGTAGTAACTGTAAAATTTTATGTACCTATAAAGCCAGATTACTTTTTTTTTTGCATTGCTTTACTAAATAAGGTCTGCAGTGGAGAGCCTGGAGAAGGAAGAGGTTTCTGTGGTTAACTTTTTGTGAACCTTTGGGGGGCCTGCAGCTCTGTCAAGAGATCCCCATTGACAGAAACTCTTTATGAAGCTTCCCTTCATTTACTGGAGAATAAGCAGAAATGACAGGATAGGTCAGGCCCTACTGAATTTTGATATGTAACAGCTTGGCATTTTAGTCAGATACTGTTAAAATTTAAGTTTGCAGATAAAATGCAGTTGTTGCTGAGTAATGTAAGAGCAAAAAAAGAGTCCTAGATGTTTTAAGATTCTCTCTTTGCACTCCCTCATGCCCCTGCTCTAATTAATCTTTCTTTCTTTGCCCAAAGGATTCTGTTCTGGACACAAGTTTGCCTGTTTACCAGGGGGTTTTGCATTACACATGGGTCCTCACACTTTCTAGATGGGGCTTCAAACTTCTGCTATTTAATTTTTGTGCAGGGAAAACCAAATACCACCTGGTTTGTTGCCCTGAACATCTGCAAAGGAACCATACTAGAAAGATAAATCTCAAAGAAAATCTCTGCATTCTACTAATTCAGTGCAATAACCCAGACTTTACTGGAAAAGATAAAATAAGAAAATCACTAAAACAAGATGACAAATTGATGGGTCAGGTCCTGTGTTCATTATTAAGCAAAATTTGCCAAAAAAAAAAAAAAAAAAAAAAATAAAGGGGCTTATCTCAGATTAGAAGATCTTAAAGATCCTACCTGGTGTTTTAACAATTGCAAATCTGCACTGTACATGGGTTCATTATTTTTTAATAAATATTGGCTAAAATGAACTTGATCACATGCAGGATTTGGATTAAAATCAAATTTGGAATATGTCAGAATATAGGGTTTTACTTTGGCCAATTGCTAACTTTTATAGTTCCCAAGATACAGTTCAGATTTTCAGAGGCTGGAGAGGGAAAAATTAGAAAATCGGTGTTAAGGATGATTAATAACAAATGGTTATAATATTCAAATAGTTACAAAGTAGTTAGAATATCGCCACTTGTAAAAACATTTCAAAGTAGGTAACACTTTACATCATTAGAAAAATATGTTCAATGCAGCTTTGAAGGACATTTCTTTAAAACAGTTTCAGAAGAAATCACCAGTATGACAGGTAAGGTTTAGAAAAAAGTACTCAAGCTTACCAATGCCTCTAAGTTCTTTGGAACAGATGTTATACACTCTGATTCTCAAAGGATATGACACTGATATTTATCATTTCATTTATGATGTAACAAATGACAATGAGATGCACAATAATTACATAGATAGCTAGGATCCCACAAAAATATAGTAAGCAAAAATATGTATTTATAAATGTTGGCTTCAGCAGGGGTGGGAGGGGGGATCTTTTGAGTTTAGTTTAAGAGACTCCTCTTTATTCTGGGCTTCAAGTCAAAAACTAAATCAGGGCTCAAGTTTACGTAGTCATATGGTGCTTTTTGTTGTTTTGAGTAAATAGTGTTTGTGAAAATAAGAAGTTAGGTGGAAATGATGCTTTGACTACACAAAAGATCCTTGTTGTCAGAAATACAACAAACAATTTCTAGAAAAGTGTATTTTTAAGATATTGAGAACCACCACCCAAATAGAACTGTTTTGTTACACAAAATACATAGCTGTTTGTTTATCTGAAGCCTTATGCTTGCAGTTCAAAAGGAGCATGGCAAAGCATGATAGAAGATAATATTGTTGTGAAGTTGAAATCTCTGAAATGGGATGGCAGAGTAGAAGTGAACAGCATGCTGCTACAGCAGAGAAAGCCTGGGGGATGCTGGGTTGCATCAGCAGCAGATGAAGGCATTATTCCACTCTACTCAGTGCTTATCAGGCCACACCTGGAACCAAAACTCTTCTGTTTTAATCCCCACTGTACAAAAATATTGGGGACAGGCTGGAGGGGGTCTAGAGAAGGGCCAAAAAAACAGTGGTCAGTGACATGACCCAAGTGAATGGCCTGAAGTTGTGTCAAGGATATTAGAAAAACATCCTTCCCTCAGAGGGTGTTTGGGCACTGGAACTCCCAGGGAAGTGGTCACAGCACCAAGCTTGACAGAATTCAAGAAGTGTTTGATGATGCTCTCAGGCACATGGTGTGATTCTTGGGGTGTCCTGTGCAGATTTTTGTGCTGGACTTGCTGATCCTTGTATGTCCTTTCCAATTCAGCATATTCTATGACTCTGTGAAGATGTTGGCCTTAAACATTTTAAGTGTATTCTTATAGAATCATTTAAGTTGGAAAATACCCTTAAGATCAATGAGTCAAATCAGTGGTTGTTTAATCAGGTTTAATCACCTCACAGACCAAGCCACCTGAGACAGCCATTGAGTAACTATTGGTTATAGCTGCAGCTTTAATTGCTGTGGAAGAGGAGAAGGCATCTGGTTTTTTCACTGAATAGGGAGGAGTTAATACAGGAAATTAATATAAATGGGAAAGGCTTTTAGAACCAGAGGTTTTTGTGTGTGTGTCCCTGGCCAATATCTGCTCTTAGGCACTAGTTAATATTTCAAGTGTAAAAAACCATAGCTCATTGCAACATTTTTCTGGCAGTTGACTAAGTTTGTTCAAGTGTGGGAGAAAAGATAGACTTGCTGTGGGGTTGTTTTCCTGATTGGTCCCTTGCCAAGCTTCAACTGTTCAGCTAGCTGAGTTGAAATGATAACGGGTTTGCAGCCTGGGTTGTGGTCAGAAACACTGAAGAGCAGGGCAAATAACTGCTGTGGCAGAGACAAAACCATGTCCTGCAGTGTGCTGTGAACAGGATGGCATCAGCTGGATCCATCCAGGTTGCATTTTAAGGAAGGTGAAAGGTTATGCAGGCTGCAATGGGGAAAGCTTTCAGCAGAGTACAGCTGCTGGAGGGAGGGAGGGGTGGATGAAGTAATCCTTTAAAACAAACAGAGTTGGTTAAATAATGCCATGAAACTTCCAGTTCTCAACAATGATCAGAGATCAAGCTGTGTTTGTATATACAGGGTTGAAGGTTAACCAGTAACTAAAGTCTGCCCTGATTGCCACAGGTTTACATTTTCTCTGTCACCGATGTTTGCCAAGTGGGATTTTGTGAGATTAGAAATAATACAGCTGGGCAAACTGGTATATTATAGGGCTTACCCAAACAGAGCTGAGAGGGGGACCACTGTGATACAACACACATGGTGGGTTCAGGCCACTCCAGGAGGCCTGATGGCTCCTGTCACAAGCAAGGGCTGAATGCAGAAAATGCTAAAGCAAACTCCATTGCTGAAAGACCGCACTTCCCTCTCATTTCATATTTCAAAGAAGATGCAACAGTAAAAATGCTGCAACTAAAAGAAGTTACAAAGTGATTTTTTTTCTTTTTGTTTTCCCCAGTGTATTCTCCATGTGGTTTGTCAACCCTTTGCACCAAGCTGGTTTCACTCTTTGCAGTCTTTCATTCTCATACCATTTGCTGAAACCCTGCTGATAATCAAAAGGCAGTATAAATAACCTCTCTTGTTCAAACAGTACTATCAGTAATAATAATAAGCAGCAAATGAAATGTAATTAAAATGGTTTTGTCTAGTAATTTTCAAATAACTGAAATGTACAAGATTAAGGAATTTCCCTTAAGGAAATTCTTTCCATTGGCACTTTGTTCTTTTCCTTTCTTTCAGCCAAGCAGAAGTGTCTAATTGTTTCTAATTGATTCTAACTAATTCTTTACCCTTCTGCTATTCTTCTTTGAGCTCTAATGAGAGCTTATAAAAGTTTATTGATTAGATATGTGATCTTGATGCCATTTCATTTGGCTGTTGAACATCTTTGCTCATTGTTGCTTACAGGAAAAAAAATATTTGTATTAATCTAAATTCTGCTGAGATATAAATTAGTTCTGATCCTAATAGATGATCTGGCAACAAATAGCAAAAAAAGAGTATTGAGATGTAGGTGTCTGTTTCCTATTCCAGCATGTCTGTGTATCCAGCACCCTGTACAAGGTGACTCCTGTTACCCACTGAGCTGCAGGGATGCTCTGGGACTACAGCTGGTTACACTGAGGTTTTGTGCAAAGGGGTGAACTTTAGTAATAATTTCTTACTCAACTTCTTAAAGTAAATACAATTTCTCATGTCTAATAGCAAGAATCACTAAAGGATGTCTCAGTGTGTTTAGCATATAGCAGGACAAGCTTTAAGACAGACTTCTGCTAAGGGCAGTTATGTTGCCTGGATAACAATTTTCTCAAGAACAATCCACAAAATACTGGCTCTCATCATAATACAAAGTTTAGCCTTGATATATTATATACATCCCTGGAATATGATAAGTTTACTTTCCCAAGTACAGCTTAAAACCCTGAGTAAATGAAGTCTCCAAAACATGTCTGCATTGTAAATGTATTAAAGACAGAGAAATAAAACAGAAGGCAACAAGAGAAGTTACAATGTAACTGAATTCCTGAAGAATGGATTATTTCTTTCAAATGCTGTATAAAGTTTCTAAGATTCAAATGCTTTCATCTATACCTGCCCTTGCTGAAAAAATACTTTGGACTCTCACAGGCTAGCACTGGATGTAAATACAAGTAGCCCACACCATCTCTCAAAGGCACCTTTAAATTTATTCAAATGCTTTTTCACAGACTGATTGGTTTGTAGAATTCTAAGAAGTGACATGTGCTATTAATTTGATTCCTTAACCCAAACTAAACTCCCCTCACTTTTGCCCTTTTTAACTCCTACAGAAATAAAAGTTTGAATAAGGCTATTTGTACAGTGCAGCAAAGGATTGAGCAGAGCTTGTGTTGTACAGGGGGCTTCAGTTCTGTGGTGTCAACTGAACTGTGTAACTTTATCACCTACTGAGCTTCATGAAACATGTGTGAGGAATTTTTGCTTCATAGTCTCCATTTCTGTATCATAGCTTCAAAAATGAGAGTTTTCACCTCTGCATTTTATCCAAATCTGACTCATTTCGATGCTTTCCCCTAAATTTAAAAATTATTTACACTTAAACATCTCTGTTTCTGTTTTTAATTAATGTCACGTAGAAACATCTCCAGATGCTTAAATCTCTCTTATCCCTTGCACTTTTGTAGAAATGGAGTGCAATCAGAACCTTGCAAGGCTGTTATGAAAATTCTTGTTAGTTCTGGGTTGTATACACTGCTTCTAAAGGGTGAAAGACTTGGGCACATATATCCTTTGTTTTGTATAGTAAATTCCTTTAAAAAACTGGAACTATATAATAAGTTAATTTTATTTGGTAACAAACCAGGAAAAAATTCAAGAATTCCAGAATTATAAGGTCAAAGTCCACCTATTGTAGCATTTTATCTACTGACCCTCACACCATAGAAAGAGATAAGTAAGTGATTAAGGCTTTTTTAAATTAATGTTATTAAAATGCTAATATCTTTTATCCTAACGGTCTAGTATACAGTCAGCAAAACAAAAGACCTGTGAAAGCATTTAGCAAGTAAATATTTGTGTATGAAAGACTAAACAAAGATAATGTTAAGGTTTAGTTACTATTAGCTGTCGCTTACTAATGAAAGCTAATAGGTAGTATTCAAAACCAGCTTTCAGAACACTTCAGAACTGCTTTCAGCATTGTCAAGAGAAAAAATACCTTTTCTTTAGATACCCTTGCCTTAGCAAAGGAGTATGAAGCTTTCAATATTAGCACAGTTGGGCACCTTCTCTTATTCATTAGGAAAACTTTTATGAGAACCACTTAAGTGGTTGAGATCTTGAGACCATTGAGAAGGCTGCCACATATTCCTATAATGCACATTTTTAACCACTTGAGCAAATAGCTGTATTTCGAGGCCATACGAGTGGCATCTTCACAGAGCTGGAGTCAAATTAATCAATTTGGCACTCCATGTTTGTGTACTCTTGAATAAATTCTTGACAATAGTTTTTTCATGAGCTGTGGTGCCAGGGGATCTCTTCTATGGGAATAAGTCAATTCATATCATTAATATGGACCAAAGCTTCCAGATAAGTACTTGGTAAAAACTGACCAGATTGACTAAATTACTGAGATAAAACTCTGCTATGTCAGCAGATTTGGCTATTAAGTTATGTTCTTGTGATAATGACTTCAGTATTAGAATAATATGCATGAAATTTCTGATTTTATGATTTTAGTGTTAACACTCATGGAAAAAAATAAAAAGGTCACATTTCTTAAGTTACTGATTAACAGTTTGTTCAAGGTGTTTCTCTGGGTGGTCAGGGAATTTCTGTGTGAACATACAGTTTATCCATAGGCTCTTACAATGGTCCCTTTATGTTTTGTAAAACTACTCAAGAATGTTAAGTCTCTTCATTGTAATCCAATTTACAAAATTATCCTGTAATCTCCTAGAACATGAACCATTCATTTTAATGTGAACCATCTTATAGGGTAATAGAAACCTGATTGCACTATGTGGAGAGAAATGTGGCTTGTTTCAGGTTTTTGGGTTTTTTTTAATCTGGATGTGAGTTTAAAATGAAATTTACAGTCTCTTGCTGATTAGTAAATTATAACAAACTAATTGGCAAGAAATTCATGGATTGTTCTGAGAGACTGTCTGTAAACTTGCTGATGTATGCTAGAAAATACTCCCATAAATAATCCCATTGCTGTTAATAGCAAGATTCACAGGAATTAAGCTGCTTACATCATGCTTTACAGAAGTAGATCCATGTGCCCAGTTTAATATGGATTTCACTGATGGAAAGGGCAAAGAGCAGAGCAAAGATGCAAGGATCAGAGCTCAGAGCACATGAAAGAACTGCTGAAGTCCAGTGGCATAGAAGCCTCTTGAACCTCTCTCCCCTTTCACATTTCTCTTGAAATTTTCATCTTCAGATTCAGCTACTTTCAGGTTAATTTATTTTCATTGTGTGTGAGTAACAGACCAAAACTTGCCCATTCTTTCCCCATCTATGGCCAGTAAACAACAGATCCAGTCTCATGTGGTCAGGCTCAGTGCTTGAGACACACACAGAGCAGGTTTATTACTCCTGCTTGCTTTGCCTGCACAGTACAAAACTGAGACTCACTCACCACTGGGAATTAACTGCCTGTTGCAATCCTTTTGTCCATACAATTCACTATTTCAATTTGTGCAGGTGTAACTGGCAGCAGCAGCATTGTGAGGCATTTTTGGCCACAACTGACTGAAAAATTCCGTGAGCTTCAGGTAGCAAACTACTCCTATGTCTGAAATGATTCCTGGTTTTCAGATTCCAAAAGAAAACCACCTTTTGATGTAAGGTGTAACCCCAAGTCTGAGAAACTGACTCAACCTGTGTTGGTTTTGTACTTTGTGTAAGATGCACATGTCCATCTGCATTCATGAAACACATTTTACAGACAGCAAAAGGAAGCTGAACCTTGTTAGACTGTTCAGTTCACTCAGATATTCTGTGACTGCAGATAGTCCTAAGGCATGTTTAAATCCCCTGTAAAGCAGCTTGATTAAGATTATACTGTTGAATTTTCTAATGTGCATTTGAGGCAGTGGGAGATTTGGGAATTGATTTATCGAGTTTTTTTTACTCTCCTTGGAAGTATTGGCAGATGAATTAACATTAGGATAGCTGCTTAAGTTTTTTTCCTGATACTGGAGCTTGTTATAAAATGCTTAAGTTCACCTTTAGAGAAATCAGCTTGCAGGAGTTTAGATATTTTTAGGTGGCTATTATTCCTTTGTCTTTAGCAGCATTTAAGTTTTATGTAACTGAAGGTCAACCTTAAAACCCCTCTGAGATGTCAACATGAGCAGCCAGGGCATTTTTATGGCCCACCTTTCTTAGTGGAGACACTATCATTCATTACCAGTGGAGGATTCCACTTGCAGCTAAATCAGAAAGAACAAATGCTTTTAACAGATCGAGTCTAGCCTAGGCTGAAGTACACAGAATGCCTGTCAATATAAAGGCATTTACTCTGCTTAAATAAAGAGCAGTTTTTATAAAGTGTCAAGTCAGAGTAGATAGTTGACAGTAAATCTTTGATCAGCTCCTAGAGCATGTAAGTATTTATGATAAAATTCTCTACTTGGATGTGTATGCTTAAGAATTTACTCCTACAGTTTCATCTTGATGTTAGCTGCTCATTTTTTGGCTGTTATGTATGGGTGAGCAATTTTATTTACCTTCTCAAAGATAAAGAGGTATCCCATAAAGGCACTTTGTTTTCTTTGCCTGGCTTTGATACGTTTGATTTGTTGGTAGTGGTGTTCTGCTGTGATCCATTTCATAATGCTGCCTATGTGTGTTTTTCTGTTTTACTGCTAGCTCAGAGCAGACTGACCATGACAAGGTTAGTCAGAAAACATAGTTCAGCAAAATGATATGTTGATATTTTGAAGGTTATATCTCTTATCGGTCTCTCTGATTTCAGAAAGATTGTTCTATGTTTGAAAATTCTGACATGCTGTTGAATTACAAAAAAAAAACAAAAAAAAACCCAACAAAAAAACCAAACCAAAACAAAAAACCAACCAACCAACCAAAAAAAACCCCAAAACCGAAACACCAACAAAACAAAACCCCAACTCCACTAGGTATGCAGCTGGTGCCAAGCAGCAACTTGTGTCAGTGAGACATGGTCTTGATTTCCTGAACAGGAGAGACTTCATTCTTGTATTTCTCAGACTGGAAACACAAGAGATTACTGCAAGCAGGGTGATCTCTGTGACTCTGAATGGAGGCAATCAGTCATTTTCATCCTCTTCCAGCAGAGCACACTAAAGAACAGCACAAAGGTTGTGTCCTTGGATGCCAATGGAGCCTCCCTTCAGCTGACATTAATATCTGCCTGGAGCCCTGGCAGTCTGCTTGCCACCACTTTCTGCCTTGTATATTTTCTTCCTCAAAATATATATTTATGTATATAAGTATATAGCAAACTAGAAAGAAGTTCCAACCATAAGACAGTATAGAATTCAGATGTCAAGGTCTTGCTATCCATTACAGTATTGGCATCTCTTCCACAAGACTTTATCAGTCACCTCCTTCTGCTTGGACATGCAGAAAAAAGGGTCCTGAGAGGACATGCTTTTGTAAAATTAGTAGTATTGTACAGGGACAAATTATTTTCTCTCCAGTATTATTCCCAGTCTTTTGTTTTTATAGGGTTTTTTTAACCCATTTGTGCACTTACACATAATGAAAAGTTAGGTTATAGAAATGATCTTTTCAAAAAGTGTCTCTGGCAGTCTAATTGGCCATTTTATGTCATGATGTGCCATGTGTGTTTTATTCTTACAACTATTTCTTGCTATTTGCATTAATAAAATAAAAATATAACAGAAAATTCTACTGGGCTATTATGACAAAAAAAAAAAAAGAGACATTTGGTGCTAATTTCTAGCTAGTATTTATGGGAAGGGATTTTTTTTTTTAGGATGAAAATAGTTTTCTAAATTATGATCATTGCGTTGAAACACTCAAAAACAAATAAATGGACTGGTTGAAATATAAAATCAATTTGAAGACACAAAATAATGATTTTATTTCTGTGAAAAACATGTTTTGGAAAGTTATAAAGCTGATGCAAAAGCCACAGGTCAGTTTCAATAAGTAAATAAAAATAAACTTTAGGTACAAAGTGAGTGTAATATCCTTCAAATAATTGCTGCCTTTCAGAATTTTCCCTTAGGTAGTGAGTAAAATATATATCAATAAGATGAAGGTAAGGATACAGAAATGCCTATCACTGAGGAGGCAATTAAGCTGCTTTACCTGTGTTACAACAGAAGGAAGATCTTAACATATTTCTTTTACAAATATTTGAATGTTGCCTTTATTTCTATATAATTTTCACTGCTTTCTGGGCAGGTGTTAAATGTTGTGTCCATGATGTGTGTTTTGGCCTTTCTCTTATGTTGTCTCTGAGCTGAAAATTGACTGGACAGTGTAGTGTTTGGTTTTGGTAGATTTTTTTTTTAAAGCAATAAATCTGTTTTAAAAATGGATAAGCTGTAAGTTTGAGAAGGCCAGGAGAAGGAAGATGTCAGACATTTGGAAAGAGAAGTGGAAATGCTTGTAATGACTCATAGCTCGTGGTGGAACTCATTCTTCAGGTTGGGCCTGGCCTCCAAAAAACTTTATTTTGCAGCACAAACAAGTTGTACCTTTGCATTAGAAATACAATGAAAGAAAATTCATTCATACTTATCATCTGCACTCGTTCCCCCTCTGTAGGTGCTCTTTCATATTATCTTTGTCACACATCACTCAGTGCTTTATGAGTAAAGATCTTCACTTGATTTCAAGGAGGATTTCCAGTGCAGAGTGTGGAGAACAGTTGTGATGGATTTGTTGGAGCCCACGTTGATGAAGTGCTGCAGTGAGACACACTTTAAATAGCATTATGCCTTGTTGAGGTGGAGACAGGAGGTACCAATACTCCATGTACCTAAGAAGAAGTTGCAAGGGTTTTCTCTTCCATGAAGATGATAAATATATAAAGAATAGGTCTGTCTGTACAAGCGTTTGGTAACAAAAGACATTTTGCAGCAGACCTACACTGTGTACCCAGACACTGATCACTGCCAGCTGTGTGGTTTAATGCACACAAGCAGAGGTAGGTGCCATCTTCATGCTCCTGTCACATCACATCTGTGTTTTCTTACTTCACATCAATGCTGAAAGTATCTGGAGAGTGGATCTTTTTGACAGTATAAATGAAGAGTATGGGGGTGGATGTGGTTTCCTGTTACTGTTTGGAGGGAATGATTTAAATCATTTCAGCACATTGCATTTGGAGCTCTGCCATTCCCTGGGACAGATGATGTCGGATTATGCCAAAAGATCAGGAAGATGAGAATGGATATCTGCTCACTGAAAGTAGATCTTCCATCAATCTCTCTAAATTATGGCCTGTCTTCTTCTGTGCTGGCCTTGATCCCAAATGTGATGGATCAAGGGTATTGGCTTCAACCAAATGAATTATATTGCTCTCTGGCTGTCGTTTCAGACCTGTTTTGAATTGATATACAGGGCAATGCTAAGGCAGAGTTTTCCTATCTGATTTCCTATTTTTCAAGTGTTGGTCCAAATACTCCATGCCCTAAAAAAGAAAAGAATGTATTTTCATAACCCAGGCATGAGTGGCTGCAGTTTCTCACATGACATTCTTTGATCAGCTAGGCAGGTAATCCATTTGCAAAAGCTTTGGAGGAAGAATCCTGTTCACTTCTTCAGTATTCCTTGAGCAGTGTGGGCATTTCAAGCACTCCTGGAGCACACTGGAGGAGCTGGACTATTTAAGAAATCTTGTGTGTGTGGTGATGTCACCAAAGTAGGAAAATCAATACTTTACAGTAATGTGAATTTATGAAATATTTTCCATTCCAAAAGATCCCATATACTTTACACATTCAAGCAGTTGAACTTGCAGGCTCTGGCACAGATCCAGAGAACTCTGAAATAAGTCTTTCCTTTGACCCCATCGGACTTGGTAATCCAAGTTGTCTCAATAGCAATGATTTCATATGCCATGCACATGAGACTGCTCCTGTTGTGGATTATGCCAGCTCACAGGAGAGGACAGCAATAATATGTACAATAATATGTACAAGTTAGGGAAAAAAATCTAATTGAAATTACAAAATAAATGTAAGTGGGAAAATAGAACAGCAATCCCAAAAGCTGTCAGTTACCCAAGGCTTTGGTAGTAACATGGTCTTTTTGAAAGAATATTCGTAACTGCTGATGAGTAGACTGCCTCAATGATAAAATGTTCCCTCCTAGTAGAAGAAAATAGCTTGCTAAATCACCAGTACCAGTTTCCTCACCATCATATCACCTTTGGTTGGTTTTTTTTCAATCTCCTAGCCCACTGCTGGCCTTTCTCCTTTTCAACTCAGTCGGTTTGGAGCACGTTGCTCTAAAATGAAGTGGGGCAGTCCGTGCCTACTCAGCCTGTGCTGCCAGCTGGTCACAGACAAGTCAGAGTGGACATGGCAGGGTTAGCCATGTGTTGTGCTTCACAGGACAAGCCCTGCAGAGTCCTGCTGCTTAGTCTGGACTCTCAACACAATAAAGTTAACACACCCAAGAAAAAAACTGTTTTGTTTCCAGTTGTCTGAAGTGTTGGCTGAATGGCTGTCTTGCTAGATCTAAGTGTATAGACATTAAGAGCATCAAGAACAGACTAAATTTGCTGCTTTCCTTCTTCTTCCTGCAGATTTATTTGTAGTATTTGTCTCAGCCTTGTGGTTAGCAAGGAGAGAGAGAAAGAAATATGTCCTAACAACATATCAACAAACACAAAATGTACCTAATATTTGCTAAACTCTCCTCTCCACCTCAAAAACATGTAAGGATTATGATCCCATAACCACCAGCAAATGTTTTAGATGGACAATCTACGTGCTAGGTTACATTTTGTTTTTACATTTTTTACAATATTTGCAATACATTTTAAAAATAATAATAATAAACTTGTTTTCATCCATTTAAACCAAAAGCCTCCCTTCAGGAAGTTTGTTTACTATTTTCAATAGTCATCATTATATTTGGTTCTCTTTCCAGAGTACACATAATGTGTGCAGAATGTTCCCTAACCAACTGGAAATAGATTATTTTAACAGATGGGGCCTTGCTCACTAAAACTGACAGCTCATGTCCCATGTAAACTAAACAGATGGACAAAGTCTCTGCCCCAGCTAGGTAAGCACAGCAGCATCTCAGGAGCAGGGAGAGAACTTTCCTTGTCTCTCTCAGACCTAAATTTGATTTTCCACCCTTTGCCTCCTAAGTCCCATGAAAGGCAGAGAATGTTGTAGCTGTATCACTGCAGTGGAACTGTGTGTATGAGGGAAAGAGTGTGTCCTTGAGAACACATACTCCAGTAATAAATATAATGGAATTTGTTAGATTGGCTCTGTGGAATTTGGGCACCTTTGTCTCCATGGACAAAGTAATGTGTAGTGTTGACATATAAGTGTGTTTATACAGCAATATCCACCTTTTTAAGGCATATAGTGTTATTTTTTTATTGATATAGTGATATTGTTTTATGTTTATGGATTTTATCCATAAAACCAGTCAGGGTATGATTCAAAGCAATCTGTTGCTCTTGTACTTCTTTCTCTGTGGTTTTGCTGGAAAGTTAACAGAGGTGTGAACCTGAGTGTACCTCATTGTCTCCAACTGCATGGTGGGGAATGTATTGGATTTCTCACTCTTCAAAGATAGCTGGATTTTTGGGAAAAGATCTTATATACCTGAACAGGCTGGGTTCCTTCTCTTAAAGTTTTTACAAGCTTTGGAAGCAAACTAAACTGGGTCTCTCTCTGTCTGTATTCATAATAGGTTTCACAGATTCAAGGCCAAAGGTGGAGAATGGCTGTCAGCAAAGGCTGGGTTCTGGTAGGGGCAGGGGTTTAAGGGTGCAAAGAGGATGATCAGAAAAAGCACTTGCAATATACACAGGGGAATTTTTAGGAGAATAGCAACATACCAATAAATTCTAAATCTTCCTGTACGTTGTCTATATGCCTATTTCCAGAAATTTATTTATTTGTGTCCTATCCTGAAAATTGTATTTAATAATGTGGAAAAGAAATAACTAAGGTAACAGTATTAGCCATTAAAAATTTTTGAAAGAGATAATAAAACATACAATAGAGTACATATGCTGTTCAGATCTCTAGTAAGTTTAGTTTCCACAGCAAAATATATTTACTGCTAGTAAAGAATTAGATGATGAAACATGAGTGTATGTGATGATGATCTTTTGTTCTTTTATATCAAGAAGAGGTATGGAAGTATAACTGGAAGTATGTGTATATCTATCTCAAATTTAGTTACTTCTAAATGTTTGCTGTGGTGACCATTGGTATTTAAACCACTAGAAAAGGATTTACAGAGGTGTACAAACAAGAGTGTGTATTTTTTGCAAACCTTTTTGTGATGCATTCCTTTGATCCAGTTAACAATTTGCAGCTTTACTCATGGTGTGGCTGTTTGCCATGTCTTTGTAGTTTTCTGAAAAGGAACAGGCAAACAGAATTTATAATGACTGAAATATGCAGATTCTGGAAACGTTAACCAGCTCCTGTTTGCAAACAAATCTATCATATACTCTGCAGCTGAATATAGCTGACAGCTTAAAAACTGGGATATGACAGGACTGAAATGAAAAAAAGAAACATACAAAGAACAGAAGGGGGTTGTATTAAGACTAAGAACTATGTTTTACTTGTTTGGTTGCTAGTGTCTTACTGATGGATATTTTTTTGCACTGTTTGAATCGTATTGTTGAATATATTTCTTACAGGAAATAAAGCAGATAAATTTATTGCATATTTAGGATTAGAGGGAAACCCAAGCATGTTTCTCACATTTGAAGTTCAGTGATGATTGTCTCAGAGTTTGAGGTAAATAAGGGACAGCTCATATATTCAAACAGGAGCTGAAGTTGAATGGCAGCATGAGCTGAGTTGGGAGTGATCAAGGATCACTACAAGGATCATCCAGTTGAACTCCTGGCCCTGCACAGGACACCCCAAGAATCACACCCTGTGCCTGAGAGCATTGTCCAAATGCATCTTGAACTCTGCCAGGCTCAGTGCTGTGACCACTTCCCTGGGGAGTGTGCTCTAGTGCCCAGTCACCCTCTGGGTTAAGAACCTTTCCCTGATATCCAACTAAACCTTCCTAACCACCCTAAACTGCAGGCCAGTCCCTCAAGTCTTGTCACTGGTCACCACAGAGAAGAGATCAAGAAAATAAATCAGGCAGGAGATGAGAGGGAAATATAAACATACCCATAAGGAAGTTGATACTACTGGAGATGGAGGAGGATATGGACAATTAGGGATGTCAAGACAGGAGTCTTTGGATGGAAGCAGAGCTAGTAGAGAGTCATAAAATTTGAATTTCCCAAAATAATACTTTCAAACAGAGATATTTTTTGTCTGTTGCAAAGGAAAGTGTCCTAAAAAGTAATGGAAGTGTATATTTTTAGACTTTGAATATTGAACCATTAGTTTTAGTTTGCCTGCTTGTTTGCTTTTTGGAGGTGTGTTGTTTTTTCCTAACATAAAACCTCCCCATTCTTGGCATTCCAGAATGTCATGGTCATATCAACACCGAGTTTGCAGTGAATTTCCAGTGTTACCCAGTTAGAGTGGTACAAACACACAGGAATGAATTCTTCCAAGTAATGCTATCCTGGGGTCAGTGTAGCAGAAAGGGCTGAACAACTGTTTTCCATCCAAGATTAAACTGCTCATCGCTATGGTTCAGCAACAGGCGTGCAAGGGACAGTTCCTGCTCATTTGCCAGGGCTGCCTTTCTTCATGCAACATTACTTTTTGTAATGGGGCATTAAAGAAATGTAGAACATGGAGAAGGGCAGGGCAGAGCATGATTTCTTTTCAGTCTCTTCTCCCCAGAGACAGAAAAACATCAGCACCCGTTCTCTTACTGATTAGAAAGAATTTACTGTCTCTGATGTGGTACTGGTCAGGTACATCCCATTTCTATTTTCCAGTTGAAGAAGCACCTGTAATCTCACAGATTCCATGCACAGTGGTAAAGTTGCTAAGGATCATACTGAAAGTTAAGAAAAATTGTTTTACCCTTCACCAGAAGACCCTGTGTTGCATTGCAGTTCTGAAGATTCAGGGAAGGATTTTGCCACTGGTACTTCACAGTATCAAGGTAGCATTTTGCAGCATGAGTCATAGTGGCACAATTTCTCAGAATTATGGGATCTAAGTTTGTTTCTTTTACTTGTTCTCAAATAATGAGTATACTCTGTCTTGTTAAAAGAATATTTGACTAAGATATTGAAAAGGTATTTGGCTAGGAAAAAAGGTATGTGCATCACAAGGTCTCATTGCAGCTATGGAAGGGGATTAGAGTAGGTTCATCCGAGAACATTTGAGCTGAAGGGAAGGTGTCTGTGCTAAAAGAATTGAATTTCACCATTCCCAAGAAATTTATTTGGTATTTTATTTGTTTTGTGGGTGTGTGGGGTGTGCTTTTTGTGATATTAATAATTTACTATTTTTTTTGATTTCCTTTGGACTGACAGCTGAAGCCTTACCATGCTTTTATGCCATGTCCCTCTTAAAACTCTTGAGATGTAGGAAATAATAAAAAAAAAAGAATGCATTCTTTAAACCCATAGTAAGCTTACTTTCTTATTCTGTTAGTTCAGCACTCAATCAATAAGGTATTTTTCTTGTTTTAGTAATGACATGAAAAAGTACCTAATTAGATTTTATGTTTGTAACATTTCACATACAATACCTTTCATCCATGATCAGTGTAGGTATTGTCATGAAGCCAACAGGTCTCAAAAGCAAACACTAAATTCATTCATATTTCTACAAAAGAAGAAAAGGCAGTCATAAACAATAAACTTTTTGTTAAAATTATTAGCTGTGATACCATTTCTTAAAGCAAATGAACCCTCTTTCCATCATTCACTCCTTAACTCCTTTTCTTGAATTGTAGGTTCAATTTTCTAGCACTGTTAAATATTGGTCAAGAGTAAGAATATTCCATAAGGTGTATAAAGAGTTTTAAGACTATTTGATAATTTCTCTCTCCGGATTGTTTTCCCCACCTTTTACATGGTATGTGCATGTAAATCTACATGAATGATGAAATACTCACAATTGTATTAGTTTACAGAAATTACATCTTAATTACAATTAATTACATCTTTGCTTGCTCAGTTCTTCTTCCTTTGGAAGTAAAATCAGGAGGCTGCAGTGAAACAGCTTTAGATAGTGACAGGTCTAAAATAACTATGAGAACTTCTTCACTCCAAAGGACTGAATGTTCAAACATTCCGTATCCAACCTGAAATGCTTTGGATTCGTTTTCTGTAGGCTTTCCTGGAACTAATATGAAGCAGAGTTGAAGATCTCCCTGTTTCATACACAAAAGCCAGGGGAGTTAATGCTTCAGTTTTATCCTGTCTCTATATCCAGGGAGAACTCCTAGATACTGTAGGGCATCTGCAGACACAGCTTTCAGACGCATCAATAGAACCCATGATACAGAAATGAATTCTACATTTTCTCACAGAATGTTGGATAGCTTCATGCTGTTAACCTTTTCTGCTGTGTGCACACAGGCTGTGTGCATTGGCTTCAATGGAAATATGGGGGAACAGAGTTGGATCTCAGACCCCTGTGAGGGATATGCCATCAGTAGGGTTTGAGGGCTGACATATTTTGTTATTTTGGTTGCCAATACAAGTGTTCTGCACAACGATGAAATAAGTCTCTACTGAAAACATCTACAGAGCCCCCTTTGTACATCCAGTCCTTCCTGTTTGCTTCTCTTTAATAAATGGGGGCAATCTACTTGAGAGTAAATGTTGGCTCAGACTGTAAGAGGAATAGATAAAGGGAAAAGCAATAACACATAAAAATTTACTGAACTTGAACTAAGGATGTTGGGATATGAAAAGAAAAAACCTTTCAGGTTTGAAGAGGAAAATGTGGTGCTTCATATTATGCTTTCATGGTCTTGAGGAAAAGAAGCCAGGTCTTTGCTTATTAATCAGACTGAACTGAGGAAGACTGTGCTGTGTTTGCTCAGAAGTTGCTAAGGGCAATCATTTAACTTAGTTACACTCGCAGCTGGCTGTAGCTTGTGTACATATGAGCCACTCCAAAAATTTATCAAGAAATCTTCCAATTAATTCATGAAAGTTAAATATTAATGCAAAAGTAAACAGTCTGTTGACTTGCTGTGTGGCTCATTAGTTGGGAGCACAGCAGCAGTGTTGAAATAGCGATAGTTTTAAGAAATGAATGCTAAACCTAGCTCTCTTTTCACAGAGCAGCTATGTATCTGAAAGGGAGCATAGTGAATTCCACAGTAATTTGCAAAAGGGCAAGTCCAGATGAGATTAATTTTGTTCTTTCTCTGATCATCCCAAGCATTTCTAGCTTTGCAATGTATTCTGCAGCGTGGGCTATGGGGTGTTTATTCAAAAGTTAAATTATGTAACTTCTTGTTTCAGATCAGTACTGTTACTAATGTTTTTCAGCAGAATCACAGTGTTTACCTGAGGCTGGAAATCACCTCTGGAGATGCCTAATCCCTAACCCCTCTGCTCAAGACTAGGGCAAATAGAGGAGGTTGGATGGATGAGGTGAGAGCAGTGGATACTGTCTACTGCAGCTTCAGCAGGGCTTTAGATACTGTCTCTCACAGCATCCTCATAGGTAAATTCAGGAAGTGTGGATTAGACAAGTGGGCAGAGAGGTGGGATGAGAACTGGCTGAAAGAAAAACCCCAGAGGGTCGTAAGCAGTGTCACAGGGTATAGCAGGTCTGTCACTAGTGGTGTCCCCAGGGGTCAATGCTGGGCCCAGTATTGTTCAATTTCTTCATCCATGACTTGGATGAAGGGCCAGGTGCCTCCTCAGCGAGTTCACTGACAGCACAAAGCTGGGAGGAGAGGCTGATACCCCAGGGGGCTGTGCAGCTCTTCAGAGGGACCTCAACAGGCTGAAGAGATGGGCACAGAGGAACTCTCTGAAATTCAGCAAAGTGCGGGGTCCTGCACCTGAGGAAGAGTAAACCCATGGACCAACACATGCTGGGGGCTCAGCTAGTGGAAAGCAGCTCTGTGGAGAGAAACCTGAGAGTCATGGTGTACAGCAAGCTCTCCATGAGCCAGCAGTGCCCTTAAGGCCAAGGAGGCCAAAGGTATCCAGGAGTGCCTTAGGGAGAGCACTGCCAGCAGGTCAGGGGAGGTGATGCCTCTACTCTGCCCTGGTGAGGCAGATCTGGAGTGTGTCCAGTTCTGTTCCTCAGTAAAAGAGTGATGTGGAGCTCCTGGAGCAGGTCCAGTGGAGGGCAACAAAGATGATTAAGGGACTGAAGGATCCCTCATGAGGAGAGGCTGAAGGAGCTGGGCCTCTTCAGCTTCAGGAAGAGATGACTGAGAGGGAACCTCATCAATGTCTGTCAGCACCTGAAGGGAGGTGTCAGAATGTGTCTCACGCTGTGCTCAGTGGTGCTGAGGGATAGGACATGGAGCAATGGGCAGAAATGGATGCCCAGGAAGTTCCACATGAGCTTTTTAAGTTACCTTGAACTCTCTGTGAGTTCTTGAAGGTTTAGGAACACGACTGCATTGCAGTTATATGTAAGTGCCTTGCCAAAGGTTTTATCTGTTCAGATATAACAGGCCCAGAGGGACCATTTTAATCTTGGAGAAATGGGGAGAAAGAAATTGCAGCAAATGATTTTTCATAGTTTATGTGTTTAGGGTTTTCTTTCTTTACTCTCCTGTTTTATTGCTTTAGGGATCAAGATTTGAGAATCAAGATGAGAGAGTCTCAATAAATGAGCCTGCACATGATAATTCCCTGTTGTCCAACTTGTTGCAAAGAACCTGGCACTTTAGATGAACATTTAAACCTTAATGTTTCATTTCAGATCTTTAATTCAGTAGAAGTTTTTCAATATATTCTTCTTTTCTATACTTCAAAGAAATGGATAATCTGATTTTATTTTGATTTGTTATTGGTTGTCTGATATGACCTTTTCTAGATGCGTATGTTCCATCACTTTACACCTCCCTGATTCTTTATTATCTGGCTTGAGTTTAACTCAGAAAGGACAACAAGGCCACATTGGCAGGAGATAAATAATAAAGGAAGAAGTCAGACCTTAATTTGGTATTTTCCCAAGGGATTTTATTAAATTACTGGAGTAGGACTTCAGGTAATTATGGAGTCATTTCAGTTTCAGGGATAGGCCATCTTTGATAGCGTATTTTAAATATATGTGTGTTTGTGTGTGTAGGGTTCTTTGTTACAGTAACCAGTAAGAAACCTGAATAATTAGAAATTTAAATTAGAAGGTGAAATGAAGAATTTGGCTTCATTGATTGTTGATTTATAAGATTTTCTTGCCTCACTGAATGTATATTATCTTCTGAAAAATCAGCTCCAAAACTGGATTTATGAAATCATGGATCATTCTCAAATATTAAAGATCTCCAGCAGTTTCCAAATCTCTTCATGAATTGGAAGATGAGTTGAATTTTATGCAAAACTACTCTCCTTTTCCTTAAATCAGATAATCTTAAAGACATTAGAAACCTGTCAGACTATGGAATTAAGTTTTGCTAGAGCAAAACTTATCCAGACTGAGGCAAATTTTTTTTTTATAGAAAGGAAGTTTTGACCTCATGAGATAGAAATACTCCAAAGGCCTGAAAAGAAATCTCTCTCCCATACCCATGGTCTTGGAAGAAGAGCCAGGGAGAGCAGTCTTGCTTCCTGGCCTCTCAACTTCACAAAACTTTTTGCAGTAAATATGAGCAGTGAAGTCTCCTGGGCTCCTGTCCTCCCGAGAACAGGCTTCCCCAACTCAGCAATAGCCAAGACCCTCCAGGAAGCTGTTTTGCCCCGCCACCAGTGTGCTGAGACTGTAAACGCCCCCCTGCATGTTGGCTGGGGTCAAGGCTCATGTGGCAGAGCATCCTGTACAGCACACAGGCAAACAGGTGAGGCAGGTCTGCTGTCCCTCAAAATGGTGGCAGGCTCACTATTTCCAAAAACAGAAACTTCCATCAGACTTTCTTGTTCTGCATGATATAGCTGGGCAAGCTCTGCCTTTGACTGCACGGAGCTCCACAAGTGTAAGAGCACAACTTCGGAGATTCTGGGGCTGCTGGCAATTTGTTTGGTGCTGAGAACACCATCATTTTTGTTGGAAAAGACCTCTAAGATCAACAAGCCCAACCATTAACCCAGCACTGCCAACACCACCACTGAATCATGTCCCTAAGTGCCACATCTCTATGACTTTTAAATCACCCCAGGGATGGCAACCCCACCACTTCCCTGGGCAGCCTGTCCCAGTGCTAGATGACCCTTTTGGGGAATTTTTTTTTTTTTTTTTTTTTTTTAATATCTAACTTAACCCTGCCCTGGTGCAACCTGAGGCCATTTCCTCATGTCCTATCACTTGTTACTTGAGAGAAGAAATGCTAAGGTTTCAGAGGTGATCTTTACAGAATGCAGCAGCAGTCTATTACACTGAATTTTGTGAAATGTGGTGGCTTGAGGAGCATTTATTTTGTCAGGGGAAACCCACACTGAAAGTAAGCCTCAGAGAGAAAATATTTGCACAGCTAAAACTAAAAGTTTTCAAGTCCTTTGAGCTGAACCCATCATGCTGATTATTGATTTAATTCCAGTAATTTCTATTACATATGTTTTTCCTGGAAGGAAATGCAGGAAATTGCATGTATTGTTCTAAAAATTGCTTTCTTAAATACTTCAGTAGTCTTTCCTGGTGACCAAAGGAGATAGAGTTAATCTGCATCCAGAAATCAGTATGTTTTGCTGTAACAAATCAACACAGTTAAATAAAGCACCGTGTTATGAAGCTGCACTTGTCATTTCATATACACCCTAATGAAAATATTCTCCTCTTTGGTGTTGGGGTGGGTTTTGTTTGCTTTTACTTTTTTTTTTCCCTTTTAAGTTCATTAGAAATGCTTACTCTGAATTGAAAATGAAACCTATAATCAAATTTTAAGTATGAATGTCATATATTTAATTTATATTTAACATTTGCAAATACAGTCCTAAGGGAAGAATTAGTGTTGACATCATTTTAATTTACCTGAGTGCTCATGCTGGGTCAGGAAAACTTCTCTTTCCTCATATCTCATTAATGTGTATAGCTAGATAAGTCAGAGGTTTATTTTTTAAATATAATTTTATTTGCAATTTGCCAAAAGGGCTTTTATAATGTTCCATGCATGTTGTGTCTCACAGGTTTCTGCTAAGCCATACTTATTCTCTAAGCATAAAGCTGAGATGGGGTTTTTTGCTCGTTGCCAAGTCACTGATTCTGAAATTTCAGCTTGAAGAGTGAAAGACAATCCCATTTCTCATTTTGCACATCAACAATAAGGATCCAGGAGGCTGTTTGTGCCTTTAATAATATCCATACAGCTCTACTGCCATCCTGCTCTGTGCTTGTTGGCATCTGTGTGGATTCATTGCCTCCTAAATAGGCCCCACTATGCACTTAATTGTGAATTTGGTCAATTGTTTTTTGGCTGGTGAGGTCCTAGCTCTAATCAAACCCTTATCTAGGGTACTCTCTGATTTTTAGCAATGACAAAACTGGAAGGATGGGCTTAATATATGACCTTAGTGCTTCAAACTTATATGTTTTCTGGTCTCTAGAGTGGAAATAGTGAATTCTTATTTATCTGCTGATGTTCCTCACACAGGGCAGGGCCTCAAAGCTGAAACCAAACAAGGTGGTGGCCAATTAGGGAGTGTAATACTGCTAGCAAAAAATACCCCAATAAACCTCCAGTCCAGAAAACAATGAAACCAACCAACAAAAAGCAATCAAGATCAAGGAGCAATATTATTACTGAAAAGCCACACCCATACAGAGTTCAGACTCTGTGGTACAGTAGGTCTATTTCAGATTATCAGGGCAAATATGTTGCTTTAGGAGTTGATGGGGCTGTAAATAACTCCTTGAAGCTCTTGAGCTAACTTTAAAGCTGGCTTAAGTATCTCTGAATGCAGAATTGCAGAGCAGCCATGCTGGGCCTCAGCAGAGGTCTTCTTGACACCTTTCTGCCAGAGGAAAGAGCACTCATTCTTCTTCCTTCTGAGACAGAGCTGAAGGAGAAGGAAGGGTCTTGAATTGCTTAGTAGCTGTCTTCTTGGAGGTTAAATTCTGTCTCTTTGATGTGAGTGGATAAATTCCCATGACTCCCACATGAACCAGGAAGGTGGAGCAAGGGACAGCATTGCTTACTTTGGCTGGCCCATTGGCCTGTGGATTCCTTTCTCTAGAGCAGCTTGGTATCAGTTGTTCAGGAGCAAAGGTTGGTGGTTAGGGGACTCTCCTGGGGAGTGAGGCTTCGGAATGTCTGTGTGCTTAGGAACCTGTTGGATCCAGCACCCTCACCTGCCGAGTCCTGCAAGCCTTGAGCTGCTGTGTGAAAGGTGCAGATTCCCACCCAGCCTTTTCAAAGAAGGAACCTCATCTTGTCAGTGTGCTCTGGGTATTATTCCATAATGATTAATGTTTGGGATGCCTTAGGGGACCTAAGCATTCCTTTGCCAAATTTCTAGATCCTATCTTGGGAGTGATGTGAGAAATAGGCTTTGAGCTATTTAGACAGGGCAGCTCTGAGCATGTACAAAGCAAACACCTAGGAAACTTTCAGGTGAAATCAGGAGAGCAGAAAGCTTAAACACCTTCTGGAGTATGGAAATATTGCTGAGAAGTATTTTGGATTTCAGTTTGAACATCTGGGCCTCACATCTGAGTCAATGTTCTAGAAGCTTGTGTTGTTTGCTGAATGTGGCTAATAGACCCTGGAGACACTTGTACTATTCTAGATAAACACAGGAAGAAAATGT
The DNA here is from genome assembly GCA_027886175.1 of Phylloscopus collybita. NCBI lineage: Eukaryota > Metazoa > Chordata > Aves > Passeriformes > Phylloscopidae > Phylloscopus > Phylloscopus collybita. The sequence continues at coordinate 4,888,143 of JAJNNQ010000013.1, read as the reverse complement.
TAGCAAGTACGAATATTCCTGGGATTTAATTTTCAATTTGAGATGTTTTCATGGTTTTGCTATTTTATTGTGGATGATGTCTTTTATGTGAGTAGTTACTCATAGGATTTTTTGATGAACTCTTTATTTTCTTGATACTCAGTTTGCAAACTCATTTTTCTCCTTAATAATGCAATGCTGTCTTCTCTAAACCAAGCTTGAGCTGACTCAGAAGTTAAATACTGAAAAATACTGAGGAGCTGAAGAGTGTAAGCCATCAGGAGTTCTTAGAAAGGTAAAACATTTGACATTCTCATGTAGCCATGTTAGAAAATTAATCAGAAGATGCATAAGATCTCTTCTAATTTGACTTTTATCAGTGTTTTCATAACTATTGCTTTGCAATAAGAGGTTTTACAGAATTTCACTTATCACAGAGAAAGCAATATTAAGATCTTAGGATAGGTAATAAGAAGATTGCTCCATCAGAACACTTCCATTTTTTTGGATCATCATTGACACCTCAGACACAGGCAGAGTGATTTTAAATTTAATCTGGCTATCACTTCAGAAACTATTTCCCATGAATTCACACCCATTCACATGAACTCACAGCATGAAAGCTCTCACCTTTGAAAGCAAGGTTCAAAGTTGAGTATGCCTTCCTGACTGGAATTATTTGCAGCTCAGTTTCCCCTGGCTGGGAGATATATTATCACATTCTTGTCTAGTTCCCACTATTATAAAGGTATCTAAAGAGATTTGTTTTTAGAGGTTTGTGTGGTTTTTTGGTTGTTTTTTTTTTTCTCTTTTCACCTTAATGTTCCTGTCTTTGGTCAGTGGAAATCAGGTGCTATTTATTCAATTTCTGTAACACCCACTTCATGGGAATCTGAGTGTCATTAGCTCTGCCCATAGCCTTAGAAAAACAAATCTATTCTGATTTGGGATTGCCAAATGAGACTGTCTGGGGTTGGACATAAAGGAAGCAGGAAGAGAGCAACAGTGAACAAGGAAACATTAGTATGAAAACAATTTTACTTCTATGAATCATAGAGCCTTTGTGAAATTAATTAAACAAGGTCCTGGGCACATTCAGAGAAGGAGTTGAAAGGTAAAATACCTCTACGAAGGTGAAATAAGTTCATAGTATTATTTGAAGTGCTCTCAAGAATGTTGCATACACAAGGAAAAGGGGGGAAATTGAAAGTTGGGGTTTGTGGGTAGACACAGCCTATTTTATTTTACTGTTGCACAAGAGGAAAGCAGTTATACCTCTAAGCACATTAGGCTGACATCAGGGAATAGAAAGGCAAGCTTTTGGGACTCATGGGCGTTAAGAATGAACAGATACCAGAAGCTTTTCTGGTTTTCCCACTGCATCAGAGGCAGGAAAAGAGTCTTTGCTACAACGTTTGGATACCTCTTGTATGCTTAGAGCAGGATTGCTACAGCAACTTCCATGCAAACCTGGACAGAGCTTCCCTCCTTTTCAGCCTCAGCTGTATTTTTAGTTCTATGCCCACAATTTTGAAAAAGAAGATGTTAGCCAAGAGATGTACGCCCCTGATTTTGATGAAATGAAGCTTCAAGCTTAATGAAGAAAAATCAAATCACATCAGTACAGTTACAGCCATATACAATTTTGACAATGTATACTTTTTTTTTTTTTTTACAAGAATAAAGGTATAATGATATACCTGACTGCAATCAGGTTTGCTTTTTCTATTCTAAAAATTAACTTTTTTCTCTTCTTGGAATGTTGTAGCTTTTCCCCCCTGGTTTCTAGTTTTTGCAATATAGAATAGGAATATAGGTCTGAGTTTTCCTCTGCATCTACTTTTTATTCTTTTTTTTTTTTTTCCTTCCTTTTGGCCCCTACACAAATCTACACAAATCTCATTTAAGCCAGAACTGTTTTTTCTTTTTTAATTTATCTGTATGTGTTCTTGCCAACTTTTAATGAGTACATTGCGGCTTTCTATTAAAATGAAGAACAAACAAAATCATGTCCTAAAACATCCTGTTCTGGCCTGTGCAGGTTTGCATGTAAATTTTAGGCAGGAATCTTTCTTCCTGATCTAAATATTAGTTGCTGTAGTTAATGGAGAATGTTGTTACTTTTTATTCAGTAAAAGAGCCATAGAACAGTCCCGTATTTTGACATTTTCAGGGAAATGGGGGGGAAGTCAGTATTGGAACAAGGATGGCATGGATGATTATGACACAGGCATATATTTCATTGCTGCCTGATAGGCAGGGAAGTGGGGGAAAAAGGCATTAGAGGCATGACGGGATAAAGCATAAATAGAATGTGGTTTGCTGGCAGATGAACTTTCTACACCCAATTCTCTAGTGGTGTAAGAAAATGGGGCAGTGTTGCCCTCTGCCTCCCTATCACGCACTGACATCAGTATTGTTAAATGTTTGGCATAAAACTGTTTCAATAACATGCTACAAAAGAGTATTTTTACTTCTTAGAGTTTTTAGGTTAAAAAAAGGTACAAAACCCCCACAAAAACCCTTTTAACTTTTAACTGTTCTACCAGGAGAAAAGAGCACTAAAATGAAAGCTAGCAAATTATACTAAGTTAGAAACTTTCCAGTGCCATTAAAGCTGAATGCTTATTCATTAAACCTCAATAATTGTACATGAAACACTTGGATCTGATGAATTCCTAGCAAGGTATGGCTCTCAAGGAGTGCTTCTTGGATTTTTATTTGATTTTTCTCTAAAGTCAGCGACACTGAACATCTTGGGGTACCTTCTGCCTGGGGCACATCCTTCTGGTGTCTCGCAGGGCCAGAGACCTGGAACTGCTCACAGCTGTTGGTGGAATGGGTGCAGTTCTTCTCTTAGTGCAGAAGCTGATAAGAGATGAGGAACAGAGCGCTTCATTAAACACTTCTCAATTAGTTGAGATTAAAGCCTGAATATTTTGGACTTGGTTGGTTCTCATGTTAGTCAGACATGAGAAAAACTCATTTGTCTTCTGCCTGTGAAGCAGCTGTAAGGAAAGCTCTGTCTTTACAACCTTTGCTTCTGTGGGAGGAACACAGGTTCCAATGAGCAGTTGAAAGTCAAATGTCAGAATTTCCTTCAGACCCATTTTTGACTTTGTGCCACTTACATAAACCTTCTGATTTTGTACCAAAACAGTAGAAAGGGACCTCTATCCCTAGGAGAATAAAGTCTGTGAATGCCTTATTGTTGCATGTGACCAAATGCAAATTGCACAAACATGAATCCCTCAATCCTCAATTCTTTATAATTTGCAAAACTATCACTAAGTAGGTTGCCACAAAATACTGCAGGCTTCTTGCCTATGGAAGAATTTTTACAATTTTTTTTTTTTTTTGCTTACAGACTTCTGTATTGCAGAGGAGATGTTTAGAAGCAGGAATTTTAATTTTCTTTTGATTTTATGTTTAGATGTTCCCAGATTTGAGGCTGTGCTCAAATAAGAACTGTCATATCCACATTTCAAATTTTAAATTTGATATTAAAACTTGAATCCAAACTTTCTCAAAGTTTTTGGATTGTGGTGGAGTATCTTTGTGTTCTAGGCCAGTCACATCTCTAAGTTAGAACAAGGAAATGCAAATTGCAAGGGATGCTTTTCAGGAAATGTTTTCCTAGCAATTGTTTTCTGCATCTCCCCACCCCTCCTACCCCCAACTAGTCTGTAGGATCAAGATCTGTTTTATTTTCCCTGTTCTAAAAAACTCATGTCAGGCACTGGGGGAGATGTGCATGTGGAGGGTTTCACTGCATACCAATTTTAAGACAAAGATAAATGTAGTCTTTTTTTCTTTTGAAGGCAATATGTTTGAAACCTGAATCATCCACTGTCAGTAAATGGGACAAAACCAGGACAAATGATGAAATCAAAGCCTAACACCCTTAGCACAACCTTAAAAACAAACAAACCTGAAAGGGTGCCAGCATGCATGTACTTGCAGGAGACTGCAGCACCCTTGTTCCTATTCCTCGTGCTGAAAACTTCCAGCTGTGTGAAATATTTAAACTGGGCTAATGTGAGCCTACTGCTAAGCTGTACAGTGAGACTAATACTATCAGTTACACATTTAAAGAGAGTTAAGTCAGGAGTAAAACACTGTTTCAAAAATTTTTAATTATGTTTAAAAAGTAAAAAGTTTTTCGAGTTTTGGAAGATGTTTGACAAAAAGCCCTAAATCTTCTGTTCAGCATCTTTCTCTTCTTTCTCCTAAAGACAATCTTTATCAACTAACTTACCAGCACTTCAGATTTTGCCTTTAAAGTATCTATCAGCTATTTCTTATGCCAGCAGCAGTCCTTGAAGTTTTAGGCTTCTACTCTAAATGTTTGTGTTTATAGCCAAACCCCTTTCAGAGGCCTAAGCACGTAATGAGATTTCAATGTAAACTCAGAGATGGATACTGGGAGTCCACATTCAATTCCTTTCAAAGCTTTAACTTCCCTTTATTTCCTTTCATCCTTCAAAGAAAGGCATTTATTGATAGGGTTTTTTTTAAGGTAGTACCCTACTGATTTGGCAGTTTTATTTTTGTTACACCTGAGTGCAGGAAGCATGTGAGTTTTTAAGATTCTATTTGGTGGCTAGTCTTAGTCTCAAACAGCCCAATAGGTTTCAAAGATATCTCTGGTGGGCATCAATATGTAACCATTTATATATTTATATTTATTTCTCCATTTTAGTTTGCATTTGCATATGTGTTCCTATCTCTCTATATGTATACTTAGAAAGAAATCTTTATATATATATGTATTAAAATAGTTTTAAGTCTGTATTAGGTTTCAAATCAGCACAAGAGTGTACAATTTCAATAAGCCAGCAAAATGTTTTGCTGAAAGCATGTTTTACCTTTCAAACATTTCATTTTTATTGAACAGAATATTTTTGGGGTCTTAAATTTCAAATTAAAAAATCATTTCAAACATACAAAAGGGATTATTTTGTTTTGAAACTGTCAAAACAGATCACTTCAGCAACTTTAGGAACTCTTTTCTGAAGAAGACATTAATTAAAACTGTCTTTTCCTCCTTTAATTTCACCCAGCTGATGTTTTCTAGCAAAATAAATGAAGTTAAGAACAAATCATGAATGGGTGGCTTTTCAGAGAGAGCTCTGCAGTATTTTGTTAACTAATGGGCAAAATTGTATATAAAGATTAATTATAATTGTCAAATAAGTTGGAGCAGCTATTTTAACTGCAATATGAGACATCATTGAAGATACAAAATGAAAAACACACATCCAGTTTAGATAAATATTCATAGTTTAAGGGATTTAAGCAAAACTAATACCCAGAAATGGATACATAATCAATATAATATACTTCTACCCTTAAAATATTTTGGTCTATGGAAAATGTAAATATAACTATCAAATTTTTAGTGGTAAGTTCCAGACATGACTGGAACATTATAGCTATATTTATGTGGTGAGCTCTTCGTAAAAAATAAAATGTATATTGTACAGAAATGTCTAAATTAGTTCCAAAATGTGGGGAGTGGTTTTTTTATTTATGCAGATGCTTAAAGATATGTTGGGCCAGTGCAGTGGAAACAGGGTTATAATGATAGTTGGGAATGTTTCAGGATGAAAAGGGTCAAGTGATGGGGGCCCCCCCACACACCCCAAGAGTCTGCATGTTGCCACTACCAAATTAAATAAAGGTATTTAGGACAATGGTATGATTAGGGAAGGAGAACTGCTTTTTTTTTTTTTTTTTTTGCTATGAGGTACTCACAGAACATTTTTTTATGCTATTTCACATAATTATTCATTGGAAACGTGCAAAATGTGTGAGTGATCTCAGCAGAAACTGTGAAATGGATCTCTCTGTAGCAGGCACAGGGACAGGGTCTCTGCTCCTCTTCTGATGAGTGCTTCAGAAACATTTTACACAACCTGTGAGTAGAAAGACAGAATGATGACTGTAATTAGAATATCACAAGCTGGGCCCAGGCTCAGCAGCATCTTATAGAGACCTTTTTGGGTAGTTGTCTGGTTTTACTCTTTACATAATCATAAGGGCTCTATATCTCACCTTAACTCCTTATTTAACACAACAATATACTTACAATACACATTTTTTTCCCTTTCAAGAAGTACTTTCCAGGGACTTTTTTTTTTTTTTTTTTTTTGCATTTCAATCAGCTGTTAGTTCCATTTCCATTTTTTCCAGTGTTTCAGTGTTTCGGCTTTGGGGTTTATAAACCAAAAGCCTTTTAATCAAAAAAATTTACTGCTTTCCAGTTTTGCCCAGGTAGCTTTTCCAGCAAGTCCTGTTGTTTTCCCTGAAAGGAGGAAAAACTAGTAATAAAGTTTAGTTTCTTTAATGCAACCCTGCTTATTTACAAAGATTGTCTAATGGCTGGTTCCCGTAGGCAATGGAAGAATCACGAAAGCCAAAAAATTTATTTCATTGTTTCCAGTGTTAAGGCTCTTTAAACTTGCAAATATATTCCAAACATTCTCCAGCTCCAAAATATACTCTCCAGACTTCTCTTACAAAAATGTTCTCTGATTTCTCTGAAAAACAAGTTGGAGTGTTTCTTGCTTTATGTTACTCCTCTGACTTCCTGAAACAGATGCTTGGGTGAGTTGTGTCAGGCAGCAAAGCAGGATCCCGAGGCCAGCGCCAGGCTTGATGTCCTCTTCCCTGCAAAGCTGACAGTGACATTGGCCCAGCAGGAGAGTGGGAAGGCACTGACCTCCCCAAGCTGCTGGAATTCTGGGAAACAGCAAAAGGGAGCAGGCACATGAGGGACTGTGAGCACTGCCTCATGCTCTCTGCCCTTAGAGCTCTGCTTTGGCTCCTTCCCAGTCGGATCATCTCAGTAACTTCAGATGATTTTTCCATAGATTGCTCCTTCATCACATCAGATTTTTTTTTTTCTCAGTTTCTACAAAAAACAGGTCATTCATTTCCAGGAAGTTTGGTGGAGAGTAGGTGGTTTTGGCAGTGTTTATTTTCTTCATTTGTTTTTTGAGTAGCTATGTGTCCTCTGTGGTTTGGAGATGTACACTGATATTTGGTAGTGAAGTGCCTTTGGTTGTGCTCGTGAAATTTACCCTGTTTAGGTTAAACTGGAAAGGAGGGGGGAAATTTTGATACATGTTAATTGGATTTTTACATCTTCTACTTATTTGTTTTGATGATGATATTACTAATTTTCAGAAGAATTTGTCAAACATACCAAAAGACTTCTCCATTTGAGGCTAACTTTGTTCTGAACTAAGCTATAACAGCTGAGATACACAAATGTAGAAACACCTATCATGTAGAAATATCAGAAATATTTCATTGATATTTCAATACAAGTACACAAGTACATTGATGATGTAAGTGTAAGAAGATAACCAAAGTGCAAAAGGAGAGAAGATGCTGTTCATCATGCAGAAAATTTTGTTTCAAGAAATAATCTTCTGTGGAAAACTGATTTGGTGTGTGCTCCCACGCTTGCAATAAGAAACCTCTCTGCAAAAGAGATATTTTTCTCTGTTCAGTTTAGCAGAGATTTTTACAAGGAAGGATGACTACCCTTTTTCAAAACTGAGCTTGAAATGGATATTGAAAAAAAAATAATTCTGTAACACTTTTTAAGCTGCCTTGAACATAGTAAGAATAATGTTGTTATTAATAACAAAGAATGTGTTGCATTGGTCCAAGAGTGGAATTAAGTGAGAATGAAACTCAGAGGTCTGAGAGCTGCTCCAGAGAAGTCAAAGAAATAATGACAATCCACCTAAAATTAATTCCTGCATTTTTCAGACTCTCTTGCTATTTCCTAACCTTTTAACTGGGCAGATGAACCAAGAACTAGCCTTACTAAGAAATTTCAGACATCTGCTTCCACTTAAAATACCTCTCTTGTTTCCTACTTTCATCAGCTTTCTTAGAGAGAGGAATTTCTCTCAGCCGGTGTTGTGATTTACGTGAAATAATCAATAGCAGCATGTGATAATCTGCAGTGTGATAGACTGACAAATACAAACTAGACCAAGCACAAGATGGATCTCTTGATTCTATAAATATTTTATGTTTTCTCAAAGGAGTTAACTTTATGAAGGCCTTGGAGAAATATGCCTGCAAATATAGCACTTTGCCTTGCTCAATTCCAACTACCTTTGAAAATGTAAAAATTTCTCTGGCATATGAACTCTCACATGTTTTGTCTGTGGAAACATGATCCATGAATTCTGGCTTTTTGTAGGGTTTTACTTCTCAATTTTAACTCCTTAGAAGAAGCTACAGTTAAGCCAATATTAATCAAAACCAGAGATGTTTTTCATGAAGTTGCCACTAAGGTATTTATGTCATCATAAATATTGGGGAGAAGGTTGTCCAGGAGTGGGAGAGCAGCTTGGCTAAGGGGTTAATCTTATCTTTAGTCAGTTTGAATGAAGACATGTAAGAAGCCAGCTTTTATGACCCTTATTTTCTCTAAGTAAGGGTCCAAGTTTAGACTTGGTTTTATATCAATGCCATGCAGACGTGGTGTTCTAAAAAAGCCATCAGCCTGCTCCAGTGCTACAATATTCACGGAACTTTTTTACCATGCTAAACCCTTCAATCACTAAAAAGCTTCTTATGTAGTGTAAAAACAAGAAAAACAAAAACCCAATAGTTTGGGTTTGAGTTTTCAAATTTATTTCAATAGGAGCTCTACCCCTACCAGCTGCACGATCCCTTTGATTCATGCTCCTGCTGAAAGGGATGGTCTCATCCTCTCCTTACCACAGCCATTGCTCAGTTTTTCCACCATTGCTGTTTGTGCTTCCTTGCATTGAGCTAAATCACTGGAGCACAGACTTTTCTGGGGGAGTGCCAGGGATGGGGAGAAATTTGAAAACAATGGTTTTTTACATAATGACTGAGAGCAATGGAAATACAAAGCTTTGATACTTCATTGGAAACTACTTCATGACAGTGTAGGCAAAAATTTAATTCCACTTTATTCATGTAAAAATATAGGCAGGATGAAGCCTAGGTGAGAGGCCAAATGATGATAATGAGAACTGAAACTGTGTTAAATATGAGAATGGCAAGTGAAAGTAAGAAGTGCAAGTAACTCGGACTTGTTGAACTTGTTCTCCTGCTACTTACTTGGAAATAAGACTGAGCTACTCAGTAAATAAACAGCCCTAAACATCCTACAAATCTAAAGCTCAGTCTAGACAATGATGTAAGAAAAGGTGTCATGGTAAAAAGGAAAGCTTGAAAAGAACTAGCTTATTCTTTTATGTCATCATAAATATTGGGGAGATATTTCTCAAGCAAACAAAACTTGAGAAACTATCCTGAAGCATTGTGTTCTCTACAGAAAAATTAATTGGGGTAGAATACAATACTAAGACACATCAGGTTATGCTAGTGTACACCAGATGGACATGAATTTGTGAAATACTATAGGTATGAAGAGACTAAGACAGTTTTGGGCTGCTTATGAAAACTCATATCATTGCAAAAGCAAAAAAAAGGGTTCTGGACAATATCCTACAGTAAGGACATAGCCAGACTGGAAGGGATTGAACTATGGCATTAAGGCTCTAAGTATGGCTTTATTTCTGAAATCTAAAAAGCTAAAAGGATGCAATTTAGCATGACTTTAGTGAAGAATTTAGTGCTTAAACACCTGGAGGAGGAGTTGTGGTGGCTCCATTGACTTGGTTTTGCTGCAGTTATCCAGGGCCAACATCAAATTATTTTGCTGTAAACTCAAACAAAAGAGATGAGGTAGAGTTAAATACAGAGTAAGTGGATATTGAAGATACACAGATGTGAGATTCTTACAGTGCAATAATACTGGCTGTGGAATGTCTACTTAGAGAAAATATAAGTTGTTTTGTGCTTTTAAAGTGATTCTAAGTGAAGCCCAGTGTAGCGTGCTGAGGTACAGTGATCTTCCAATGGCTGGAAAATGGGCTGTATTCCATAATTTTTCCAAATACTGTTATTCTTTACAAGAAGCCACATAGGAGAAGGATCAAATTTAAGTATTTATATATTAAATAAGTTGTAGAGATTCAAAATTACTTTCAAATCAAAACCAGATTTATGAATCGCTGTTGCTTCTTGATTGAAGACAGCACTTATGTAGACTCTTTGTGCCCATCATTGAGGTTTTGATACCCAGATGTTGTTTTGTAATCTTGGTAACACCTCTAATAGTAATTAAAGAATCTGCTTTTCAAATCTATAAAAAGATCATATTTGAAATGGTAAGTTTCTGGGGTTTTTTATTTTTTCTTCTTTTTCTTAAGTTATTAAACTAATGTTTATAATTTACAACATATCTAAAAGAGTATCTAAAAATCATCCTGACCTAAATAAAGAGCCAAGGAATTGAAGATTCCTTGAAGATACATTTATGAATTTGAATGCTCTTTGCCCTAAATACTTATTGGCCAATGCTCCAGTAGTTGTGCCCAGGAACTTTTTGGAGTTGCAGAAGTATATAAGCTCAGATTTTAAATTTCCTTCAGATGCAGGAAAAAAGGTATAGTTGCTGCAGTAGGGTGTTCTGCACTCCCATACATGGTAAACAAGGCTAAACCAGAAGGAGAAAAATATGCTGCTTGGCAGGGGTACCAGGAACTTGCATAAGCAAAAGCTATGCCTGTAGCCACCATAAAAAATTAATTTTTGCTTTAAGATCCCTGTATTTCAGTTCAGTCAATATAGAAGCTAAAACAGAAATGCCATTAACAAGATAGCCAGAGTAAGGGTAGAAGAGGACAAAAAAATACACAAAATGTTCTTGTGTCTCTGCTGCTCGTACATGGCTTTGAGAAAGAAGCTTTGCTTCTTTGAGAAAGAAGCTTGCAGACAATTTCTAGGCTGCTAAATCACACAATAGGCTGTAACACCAAGCTTTAAAACTGGCAACACAGAGGGCATTCAGATGCTGCGTTTTGGTGGTGTTAGTGTTACTCTGTGTTAAATCAGAGCTGCGTGAACCAGTCCACATGTGTTGTCCTTGGGTATAAAACAGCTGTCTTTAGTCAGATATTTGGATACAGCAGATACTATCTTTGAAATTTAAGAGATTTCCCACTTTTCCACTCTAGCAATAGGCATAAACAGATGTCAGGGCTTGAAAAATGAATTCAGATGCTTAAATTTCATCATGCCATGCTTAGAAAAGGGAGAGAGAGGAGGCAGGCAGCTGATAACCACTGGCAAGGAAACTAAGATGTATGGTTAGATGGAGAATTGCAATCAAATATGTTGAAATTAGTGCCTGTTTTCTACTATAGGATGGACAGCAAGTTCTTCAAGGGTGTTCTGCTTCTATACCAGTGAAATCTGTGTGCAGAGGGACAAGTTAAGGGCTTGTATCAGATAGTTCCATTCACTGAAGACAAGATGTAGCAGGCCAGAACAAACTTACCAATTACTCAGTTCCCCAGAGACATTAAGTCAAGTGTGTCTTGCTTCAGGAAAGTGGATTTTACTTGCAGATCAGCAATTAGGCTACACACAGGGCAAGTATCCATTAGTTTTCAATTATCTCCTGCAAGAGTATATGTTTCCTAATTGCCCAGGAGAAAAAAAATCATGAGAGGATGGACAGCATTTGCATGTGAGATAAGTCTCCATCCTATTGCTGATCATCCTTTCTCAGGCCTTGCTTTCTACCAGCTGGGCTGAACCTGCTGTTCCCAGAGCAGCATGGCTGTGTAGGGTACTGGGATGTGTCCAGGTGCAGTTTGTCCATCAGGGAAGTTGTTCCCCTCCACAGCAAGGAGAACTTACTGGCTTCAGAAGACGTGAATAAAAACATATGGCAGAGAACAAAGCTCTGTGGATTGTTTTATTTTAAAGACACAAGCATTTCAGTGTTATGTTGTTTTCCTGAGTTGCCAGAAACTTGCTCTAAAGTTCACTGGTTTATTTTGTGTGCTTGTGACCATGTGGCAATGTTTAAAGCAAAACCCACGGGTGTAATGTCCTGTGTTGTCCTGACAGAGCGATACCTTAAAAGCAGTAACAGACACAGAGCCAGTGCCTTGCTGGAGGCAGCCCAGTTATTACTACATGAAAGAACATCTTTGACTGACAGCTTCAGCTTAGTGGTCTTGTTGTGATCTGGTTTAGGATCACAGTTGTTTTCCGGGGACCTAGTTGCACATTTTGCCTGTCTTGTCGAAGGAGGTGTCTGGACATTTGTGAGGTAGTCCTTTGTAAGTTATCTAGCTGGGTCATAGAACAAATTCGTCCTGGAGGTTAGGTTTCCCTGTTTTCTAGCAGGTCTAAGACTTCCAGACACATCTGCCTGCAAGTGAGGTGGGCAATGGCATTTTCAAGGTTATGTCTCAGTGCCCAGTTCAGAAAAGGGGACCAGTGCTCCAAACGATTCTTGATCATTTAACTTCTTTCAGCAACACATATTTGAAGGGCTGCATGCTTAACTGAAAATAAACTATAGAAGCTCCCAAGCAACTGTGAGCTCTACTTCACCTGCCCAAATCCCGTTACTGACTGGTGTGCCAACCTACAAAATAATACTGCAATTGCTGAATGACTCCATGCTATTTTTTCATTAAAATTATCCCTTTTTTCAGCTTACACAGCTGTCTCTTGCTGTCTTGACATAACTGCTTGTTGATTAAAATTCTTGGCACATAACAGCCTTTACTTGTGGGTACATCATCCGTGTGATTATTAATGCTCCTCAGGGAAACTGAAAGTACATAATCTCTGAGTGGTAAAGCAGAGTTCTTACTGGTATCTCATTTTATAGTATTTATAATAGGGGCATATTTATTATGTTCCTTTGATTTAAAAGCACGTTTTAGAAAATATGTTTTCTAGTAAGGTGGTTGTGAGGTGGTTGTAGCCACAGACCAAACAAACATGGCCATGGATTATACAGTAACTCAGCTTCTTCTCCCAGCCCACAATTTGTTTTTCCTTTTCTTTTTGAAGCAGTCTTGTCAGGATGAACTCAATTCTAAACAAGTGCTTAATGTACCTTGACTCTAGAGTGGAAGTCAACAGAAGTCTTTCAAGATGTGTCTCTTGCCCACATTTGCCCACAAAATGTGTCACTTGCCCACAGCCAGCAGTTTGAGCCTTTCTTTGCTCTGCCCACAGAGCACAGGTAGCAGGAGGTGGATTAACATGCCAGAGAGCAAAACTGCTCTGTTTGGGTGCTTACTTTTAGGTGTTTAACTTAAAACATCTAGCTTTAAGACAGCTCTGATTAGAATTGCACAGTGAACTCATAAAATCTCTCAGGTTCAAAAGGCTGGGAATCAATAAACACTTTCCTTTTATTTAAACCAGAGGTTTAGAGTTATCTATGGAACAAATTATTACCTCTCTGAACCCAAGATTTGTCATGTTAAAATATTCATTTCTTTTGCCATGGACATGCTAGTCTACTTAAAAGTTGGTTAAATGGTATGCAGTAACTTTCATAGAATATATGAAGGAACCCACCTTATGTATTAAATTTATTTAGTCAAAGTCATAAAAGATAAAAAATAACAGAAAAAACCTTGTATGGAACCATATGCAAATCCAAGTTTATAAAAAAAGAAAAAGTAGTTTTGTTTAAAGATAAATGTTTTGCAGAAAGATTTTTACTTAGGAACAGATTATGCTTATGTGTCACCAACCCAAAAAACTTTGCAGAAGCATAAAGTTTAAATTCAAGAGAAACACAGAGAATTTCTTAGTTTCTGTTGCAGAGTACAAAAATATTTGTAATCCTGAAATTTATGAAGGATGAAAAATCTGATTCTTACATAGATGTAAAATTATATAGGTATATGCCTTCTCATTAGATTGTTTTGCAGTAAATTAGTCCAGTCTTAAAGGCTTCTTTAAGAACAGATGCATTAATAGCTGAGTTTAGATTACCAAGCTGTTAAAATCATGGTTAGTGTTTTCTTCCAGTAAAACTGCATCAGTAGTGTAAACTCAGTTCTACACAAAAAAATCTTACCTTGGTTTTCTGTGGTGAAATCGACAGTTCTGGGAGGAGAATGCTATGTCCAGTTCTTGCTTTTGAAACTAATAAACTAGATGTTACAAATAGTTGTGAAATACTTTTTTAGAGTCACACAATTGAATGAATGTTCTGTCATTCATTTAAGAAAGAGATAATTGCAGCGGTTTCTTATTATGTCAAGTGTTCATAGTGAGAAAATATTCAGCATTATGATGGAATTAAAATGAGATAGAGAATATTTGATAATGTGTTTATGGGAAACAGCACATGTATGTAGTACCAGAACCTAGGGAAGCAGGAGTCTGGAGAAGTTGGAATGTTTGTTGCTAGCAAATGTTCTCAGGGTGATTTTCCTTATCAAAGTATCAATGAACTGTCATGGTGATGACATTGTCTTTGGAAATATTGTGATTAACATTTTTAAAATATTTTTATTAAAACTCTACACAACAGAACTTGTTGCATAGAAACTAATGAAAATTTTATTATGCCTGGTACAAACTCATTACTATAGTCAATTAGCTAAATTCAATTTTGGATGTGTGTGGCAAAGCTCTTTTGAGTTCCTAGTTATGTACATATATATATGTATATGTATATAAAATGTTTGCTGTTGTAAACATACCCTGTATCATTAACCAGACATATTTCTTTTGTCTCTTTTGGAGCATCTGTATTTGAGTTATTAGTGTCTATGGGGGAAGCAAAAGGAAAGAAAGGTGGCAAAGGCCATTAGCCATTGAAAATAAAAATGCAAAATTATGTTCACAGGCACACCTTGAACAAATATTACATGATTTCCAGTGCATGTTTCTCTATGTGCAAATTGATTGTTTTTGCATACAACAACAATAAGGTTCCAGACATATCTTTTAAGTGTATCTAAATATTAAAATATGTGATCCATGAAACACAATCTGTCTTTTTAATCTATGCAGTTATTACCATAGAGGTTCAACAAGGAAGTCTGGTTTTTTCCCTATAAACTAAATCTTCTTTTCCCTGAAATTCCCCAGCTTCCACATTACCTTTTAGTCTTATGTAGAAAACATGTGCAACGTTATAGTTGTTCTCCTGATCAAATTTGTATTTCATTTCATTTGGTGTTAGAATACTTTAAAGAGTCAGCAAATACAGACCCATTACCGACAGAATGTTCACTTTTTGGAAAAAACTAAAGCTCAGAATGGTAACTTCCTGAAGTGTTTATTTTACTGAATGGTGTCAAACATTAAACATAGATGGCTCTATCATATAATTAGCTAAATTCCCCCTGTGGTTCTGTAAGCTCCAGCCAGGCTTTTCTCACTTGCTTTTTCCAGAGGCGTTCCATTGTGTAAAGCTCTGCTATTGTTTTATTGAATGGAAGAACATGGAAAGAACAACCAGTGGGCAGCTCTAACCTCACTTCACCCCACACTGGTTTTAAAATTCAGCTGATGTTCTTCAGTAGAAAAATGAATGATTATATCACATGGCTTGCAAAGTGAAAAAAGTGGCTGCATCTACCAATTATTCAAAGTAACCCATGACATTTTAGGGTAATGCACTATAAATCATGGTATTTAGTGGCCAGTTTCATTTATAGCACACTGACAGGCAAAGAGAGACAAGTATTTCATGTATTTCTTCATATCTTCATGAAAACACTATAAAGGCCTTGCCTCAGTGTGAATCATGGTCAAGTCTTACAGGTATTTTCTCTTATATCTTGGAGCCTCATCTTACCACTGTTGAGGTCAGGGAGAGTTTAGTGATTGAAAACGTGCTTGCAGTGATAGCATCCCTCCAGACTCTTAATAATCAATTCAAACAGCTAATAGCTCAAAAGGAATCCTCTTATGTCTATCCTGCTTCCTCAGTTGAACATTTTGCTCAAATTAAAGTGCTGGCTTCTTATCATTCTTAATTGATATTCTTGATCTCAAAGTAGGCTATAAATAGTACCCCTTTGCAGTCTGTGATGTGCAGTCCTGCAGTTCCCACTTTCTTTGCATGTCTGCTATTCTTAAAAACACATTTTTGCTTTTATATATAATAAATGAATGACTGGATTCATTGATTCCAGTTCATGGTGACATCTGGAATTTACTGGGCATTTTTAAGTTTCAAGCCAGGTTCTTCACTTCTGAAAGTAAACTGAAAGCATGCAGTGATTTTGGTGTTATGAGATATCATTGTTTACACAAAGGCAAGTGCAGTCCAACCTAGACAAGTTTGGGGCAGCTGACTTTGAATGGTACAGGGCAGAACTATGTCAGTGGGGCATCAGGGAAACCAAAAAACAGAGAAAATGCATCTTGGTACTTCTCTGAGTGATCTACAGTGATCAAAATTTTCTAGTGTAAATCTTACTTGAGTACCTTCTCATGCCACTGAAGTGATTTGTGTGAGTGCAAGCAAATGTTATTGAATATCCTCTGATGTGCACATGAACTTTGACAAATAACAACTCTCCCATTTTTCCCTTGGACAGGCATTTGCTGCTTTTGCATTCCATTCCAAAAGGAGCAACCTTCTTCTCCATCCTAACTAATGCAGTGGCTCAAATCCTGGTCAAGTGTCAAGTCAGAACATAACCCAGTTCTCTTTAAATACGTGTAAAGATTTCACATTATTGTTTCACCTTGACTGCCAGGGATGTGATTTTTTAGGAAAGAAACAAAGAAAATATATTTTCAGATTATATTTTCTTCATTTCAGCTTCATGGTTCCTCTCTAATGAAATAAACAAACAAAAAGCAAACAAACAAACAAAAACCCCCACCATGATATGCTGAATAAATGTTACAGGAAAAAATGACTTCTGAAACATATTAGCTGCCTACAGTGACAGCCCAGGGCTCAGTTCAAAGAAGGTTGTCCCGAGCATCACAGACATTTTGGAATATGTCTTTCCTACATTCCTCTGAAACCACAGGACATCCTGCACAATAATAACAATAACAATAATTAAAACCTGTGCATTGTTAAGAGCCAGGAAAGAGAAGTATTAGAAGAGGAGAGAGGAGTTGTACTTAAACAAGAAACTATCAGACCTTTCTTCTGTACTCCTAACTCTCAAACTGATTCTTGCACTGAGTTCAAAACACTCGTCTGTGTTTTCTACATTATTTGAAACATACTTAAAAAATTATGATATGTAGTTTAATACATGCTGTTTATTTCAGAAGGGAACAATCTCAGTGACACTTTTATCTTGCTTGTCCTTGAGGGTTTTTATGTCTCAGAACAAACCAAGCCGATAGAAATAAAATCTACAAGTAAAATAACATATCCTTGGTAGTTAAAATGTCTATGTGTGCTATGCTGTTTACTATTTTTCAGGAAGAAAGTGAAAATGAATAATTAATTCTGCTAAGTTCTGTCACAAAACCTAACTAAGGAGATGTACTGGGGGCTTGGCACTGCTAAGGGATCTTTTAGAAAAGCAAATTGTACTTCTCAAGACAGTGTGTACTCTGTTCCCTTTTACTCGCTTAGGAAGAGAGCACATCAGAGACTAAGGAAATGTACATGGAAATGCATCCAAATCCAGTGCTCCTATGTTTGGTGAATAGCAACTGTTTATGGGTGCTATTTACTTTGAATATAGAGTGGAGAAATACCTCACCATTAAATAACATCTCTCTGAAATGTTTTTGTGGTACATGAGCTTCACCACCTAAGTTATGCTTTTATTTAAACAAACATGTTTTCTATTCATTATTTCGTTTGCCTGCTGTGTTCATCATAAATTTGCTACATATTTAATTCTTATTCAGAAAAAAAATGGTTTTCCTTCCTCCATAGAGGGTAAGAAGTTAAAATAGTAATAGTAACTCAGAGAAAGGGGCAGCAAGCAAGTAATTTTAATAATGTCAATCCATCATAAAGGGAATTAAGTTTTTCTCATAGTTTTCTTGTTCAGTTTTGCTTGAAATCTTTCTTATAATTTTCTTTTTTCCTGTTCCAAGGTGGCTTTCTGCAGTCTCACACTGCAGGGCAGTCTGTACTGTCCCTAATGCCAAAAGACTGTTTGATAGAATCTTAGACAGAAACCCTCTGAGAGGATGCAATATTTCACTTCACCAAAATGAAAACAAAATCCTTTGATTGTAGCAGAGTTTGGTTTTTTCCTTACAAAAGGCTAAAGACATTTTGGCAGCTATGCTGCTTTTCTTGTGATTTGTGGTATTGTTTATTATGAAAACAAATTGCCCATCTATTGGAGGATATTGAGCCAAATTTGCTGATGTCAGTGAAGATACCCTGCAGCTTAAATGAGTTTGTTACAGTCCATGCAGGAATTTAAGAGGCTTATAAAAATGCTGCAGAGAAACATCCCAGTTTTGGAGCTTTGGAACATTTATAACTGGGAACCCCTGGCAATGTGGAGTGAAAGTAGCATCCAGCATTTGGGTTGGCCTTCAATTTTAAATGGAAGAGGTAAAACTTCACTGATGTCTGGCAGCAGAAGTCTCCAAGAGCAGAGGACAGGAGTCAGATTTTAGTGAATAGTATCTTACCTGTGGTGGATCAGCGAATTCTTAAACCAACCACAGCCCAGTACCTATTTCTTCTCTCAGCATCACCACAAATGCCATGAAAATCATTCCTCTGGTAGAGGGAAATCTCTGCTCCATCTGAGCCCTTTGCTCTGGCAAACACAGTTGAGTGCTAAGAGAACAGCACAGATCTTTTCTAGTGACTCCTCTGCTTTTGAGATACAATGAACTCCATGCTCAAGTGTGGTGAAAAACAAAAATTAACAATTTCTTTCCACAGCAGTGTAGAAAACCGGATTTCCTAACCACTGATAATAATTGTTGCCCAGTGGAGGAAGTGCTGAGCCATAAAAA
The DNA here is from genome assembly GCA_027886175.1 of Phylloscopus collybita. NCBI lineage: Eukaryota > Metazoa > Chordata > Aves > Passeriformes > Phylloscopidae > Phylloscopus > Phylloscopus collybita. The sequence goes on along the minus strand of JAJNNQ010000013.1, from coordinate 4,869,348 downwards.
AACTGCATCAGAGCTTTCCCAAGTACTGAAGAGATGAAAGAAGACATGACTGGGGAAAGTAAGGGAGAGTTTTGCTAGTCTGTTCCATATTGTGCAGGTAATTTTGTAGGAGCTTCAGGCAAGGGGCTGCTTCCCAGCTGCTTGTTGGGTGAGGTTCTGATGTTCTTGGGGAGAAAACACCTCATCTGCATGGACAGTAAAACATCATGGACCCCTTAATTGTGAGAAATGCAATGTCTTGATCTTTATCTGTTAAGTAGTGCTAGTGCTAGTAGTACTACTAGCCATGTGCTACTACAGTGGGTTGAACTGCGTGTCTGTGACTCAGCACCATAACTGCAAGATGTGAAGAGAACATTTTTGTAGTGAGAATAGCCTTGCTGGGTATGCAGTTTCATTAGGCTGTGACAGTGTACTTTCACAGCAGTTGGTTCAGTCAGTCCCATTAAATCTGAGATGTTCCAAGCCTTTCAGCTTCACTCCTTTCAAGTCTGCAAAACGGACTTCTAAGATCAACAGAGACAGCACTGCCCTCTTTCACCTTGGAATATGGAAATGTAGAAATAATACAGACATGTTTGTACTTCATGTCTCATTAAGATCTGTATCTTTTTTATATACACACATCTATGTATGTAATTTGTGAATGTAATATGCTTTATTCCAGGAACATTAGCCCATACAAGCCACAGGGCTCCATTAGATTGCTGCCTTCTCTCTTCATGTAAGCCCTAGCCTAAATTTCTTGTTTTTTAATAGAAATGAGCTTAGACCAATAAAATAATTATAATTTCACAAGTGGACTCTCCTTGGGAAAATGAATTAGATATGTTTCCCTCTCTCTTTAAGGGCAAAATTATTTTAGCTGAAAATTGCATAACTCTGTTTCTTTTACCTAAGGCAAGTTTTGCCAGTAAGCCACCATCAAAGGTATGCATTTAAGCAGAAAACCAGCATTTCTGTCTGGAAAGAAAAGCAACATTATCTCTACTTTGTTTACTTTCAGTGGGCCAGCAAGGGTTTAGCACGAACACGAGAGTTCAGCCTTCAGGTAGGTAAGGGGAGAGAGCTCCTAGGAGAGGCAGAGAGATGAAGTCCACATATTAGATACTGCAATATGTGTATATGTGTTCATGCCTGGCTCAGAAGGTTTAGGATACCTCACTGAGCAAAGCTGTGAGATGTTATCTCCTCTCCAATACATCAGCCTGTTTTGCTTTGGTGAAAACTGACCACCATTCAGCATACCAAGTCTCTCTCCCTGTGAGAGGCAGAGGGCAGGGTTGGTGGAGAGCTCTTCCTGGAATGCCTCTAACCCCTCTGAACTTTATGCAAGAGAGGTAGACACAGCTGCCATTAGTGCTTTCCTCTGTACTCCCACAGGAAAACTTGTTCCATGAAATTCAACTGACCAGATAACTAGAAAGGGAGAAGAAAGAAAGTGATAATACATGCACTGTGAAACTTCATCTTAAATTGGTCTGCTAACATTGAGGAGAGGTACTCAGGTTACTGCTTTTATAACTGCTGTAAACAGGTTAAAGCTCTTTGTTGCTGAAACCATATGGAAAATGAATTCTTTGTCAAAGAAATTGATACTTCACTTGGCATGCTGCTACAGTTTTGAATAATTTTAAAGTGAAAGTTGAGAGGGTTTGAAAATCTTTCTCTAAAAATATAAGATGCAGGTGATTTCATTAGAAACACTTTCACAGAAGTAAAATATGCCAAAGATATTTTTAAAACCCCCAATTTCTTGATATTCACAAATTTACTTTCATGCTGTTAGCGTACTGTCAAATGCAGCATTGTTTTCCTGTATAATAAAGGCACCATCCAGATCCCTATCAAACTAATGGAAAGAATCCGACTGACTTCAAAGACCTTGGAGTTGAGCCCTTACATAAATTGCTAATTAAATTGCTTGATTAGTGAGTAAGGTTCACCAGTGGAAAACGTTTACTAGATTCATTGCCTGCCTGAATAATAGGCAGCGGAATTAGTGAAGGTCTTGCAACTTTATTGCTGAAGTTCTCTTTGACCACACCACAGCATGAGCTACAGTCCTGTATTGCTTTTCATCATATTAATCCCCTGCTTCATAGAAGTAAGGTAAATTTTCTTTCTAACATGAATTTTTACTGCTTACATAAGGCAGTCTTCCTTTTCATTAAAACTTTTGTTATATTTCCTTTGAAAAACAGTGATACAAATTAAGGGAAAGGGAGTCTAATTTACATTGATGGGATTAAATTAAAAAAGGAACAATTATGCAGAATATCAGGGGAAACATTTGTCTCTTAGAGAAAGATCTGTTAGAGTATGGAATTGTCTTCTGCAGGAAGCAGAGGAAGCCATGTCACTTGAGAGAGTTTAAAACTAGTTTGAATGCAGAACAGAACAACCTAGCATTTAAATGGAATTGGGAAATGGGCCTGCTCACTTGTTAGGCCTTCTGTGTCTCCAATGCCTAGAAGGTTTTTAAGTGTTTACAGTTTTAGGAAAGCCTTGTGTATGTTTAGGCTTAGCTGTGGTATTGATCATACTAAACAGTTCACATCAGACATTACGTTAGATAGTTTTCAGTAACCCACATATAAGGCTAACCAGGAGACTCTTCAAGGAAAAAGAAATCAAAATAAGGTGAAAAGGAAAGCCTTGTGGCTCTGAAAGGGTTCTTACTGTGCCTGTACCTTCTGATGTTTACCAGTTTGTCTCACTGTGGTGTGATCACTTGACTGCCCAAGTGGAGGGTAGCACTCTGACCTGCTGGTAAGAAAAGCAGAGATTGACTGAGGGCAGTATTTGGCTGCCAGTGCTGACTATTAACCTAATTCCCTGCTTATCAATGCTTTAGTAGATTAAATATTTTGTATGTGCATTGAACTGGCCACAAATAAAGCCCAAACAGAATACTCCCGGAGAGAAGTATATTTTACTACTAGATTTTTGGTTCCACCAATTCAGTTACTTGCAGTCTGCAGCTGCCTGGCTTATTTTATTTGGTCAACAGACTTTGCTGTGTGTATTTGACCTCATTAAATGGAGGGCATATGCAATAAATCCTACTAAATATGCTGTAGATAAGAATATTACATACCCTGAAAATCTCTCTTAATACACCATGAAAATATTATTTTCATTAAAATGAAAAATGCTGCTCCAGAATGTATATTGGAATGAAGAAAAGGTTATTTTCCTCATGGCTTACTTGAAATTATTAAGGTGTACTTTGAAGACCATCACAGCATGGCTTAGAATTAATCAACAAACAGTTCCTAAACACTGTTTGCCAGGAATAATCAAACAGGCATATGTTCAACACTCAGGAAACATTTTAGAGGATTAAAAGTCAGAGCGTGGAGAGGAATATGAAACCCTAAACCTTCCCCTGCACTCAGACAAGCAGACAGACACATCATGAGCAGCTGAATCAGACTTCAGGAACTGCTTGCACAAACTATGAAAATGTTTGGCAAGATAAAATGTACCCTCAACTGGAAGAAAATGACTCAGTGGTCACATGATGTCCCATGGCCATAGCTGGAAAACAGACCTTCAGAAACACTCTCCACATGTGTTGGTGATCACACAGATGAAAGAGTGTGTTGTACAGATGGGAATTCCAGTGTCCTGCATGAGGCCTGCAGGAATTACAAAAGAGAGTAAAATGGTGTATTTTTAGGACAACCATGAAAAAAAAAAAAGTGCCTTTATCTGTCAGGACAGTGGTTATGGCAGCTTTGTTTTCTTGAACACATTGAAGTACTCACAGGTACACATATGGAATTGGAGATTAATTCATCTGTCCCTTGATGCATTCCTCATCAATGAAATAGCAAAATAAACCAGAACAAAATGGAAAAGATTGCTCTGGAAAGAAAAGCCACATTCAGTGTAAATCATAACAAACAAAAAAAATATATCAGTTGGGGTCATTGAATTAGTTTTTGCATGCCTGTGGACCTGAACTGCTCCCCTAAGGTATTTTGCCACGCTTCAATGACTTGGCAAAAACCCCCTAGATATGTGTTGGGTATATAATGAAGAGATTTTAAATAGCATTTGTAATACAGAGTCCGCCACCACCAATTTTTGTCTTTTTTTTTCTTTCCTGTAAATTTATTTATTTATTATAAACAGTGGGGAGAATGTGTGTTTTAATATTTTAAATAATCTCAGTTATATACTTTTTTTTTTGGTGAATTTGTATATCCAGGGTTGTTCTTTTATGGGAGGCCAGTTAAACCTCAAAGCAGACAAACAATTTCCTTAAGATTGACTGTAGCTTCAGATTGACATTCCTTAATGAGTCTAAGCCCCAAATCCTGCCTTGCTGAAAACAGTCGAAGTTCACTGAGGTTTCTAATATTTCAGTTCAACTTTTAGATGTTTAACAAACCCTCAGACCAGGCAAGAAGTCAAAATAAGCAAAAATCTCTCTGGGGTTTTTTTCAGTGTGTTCTCTGGAAACACATAAATCTCAGTGTAGGGTTTATCAGGCATATTTTCCCTTGGATCTAATGTAACTTTCTGATTTTTCTCATGAAGCTCTGTATTGGTATAAAGGCATGGATATTTATATGCAACATTTATTCATTAAGCTCATAAAAACTTATCTTTCTGGATTAATTTCTTAGGTGATTTCTGTACATTTTTCAAAAGTAGAACTACTTAAATGCTTTTAAAATTAATGGTACAATTTGAGACAGCACCAGTTGTCAACTGAGATAGGTGGAATTGCATCAGAGATTAAATTAGCCCAGTGTTAAAATTATTGATGTTAGGCTAAAGACTAACATTTTAAATGAGTCCTCATCCAGTCATTATTCCTATTGTTCTTTGTCAGTTTCTTCCTTGCAGAAGTGAACAAAAAAATGTGAGTTTGGCTCCTTAAGCTGTGTGTCATTAAAGTAAAATTGTTGACCTTTCTGGTAGATGATCACAGTGACAAAGTCAGGATTCTTTCCAGGCTGGATGGCTGCAAGATTAAACTTTGAGGATTTATAATTACAGCAAAAATTAGTTTTGCCATAGCATCCATCCAAGGATAGACCTTTTCTATACTCTGTAGGTGATAAATTCAACCTGATTTTATGGCAGACGTGATGATCAGTGTCCCAGTCAGCCACCCAAGGTAGCCACTTTGCTCTAACATATTTTAATCTCTGTTTCTTGGATGGTGCCATCACAAATTACAACGGACCATTTAATTATGTAATTTCATTGATCAGATTTACTGTTGCTGTCTTTGTTCCTAATACCTGTAATTACGCTTGGACTTAATGAAAAGGCCACAACAAAATGTCTGAGGAGCCCTATAACCTGGTTTTCCGCATTCCTGGCCTTTTGTTTGTCCCAGGATTTGTAACACGGTAATTGATAATGATAGGTGCTAGATGAGATAAGTGGTTTTACTGTAATTCCAGGAAATTAGTTGCCCTCATGGTCAGAAACATATTTCATCCGACTGTTTTATAAGTATTTGTTAAAGAATAAAAATAGTAATAATAATAATTTAAAAAAAAAGCAACCAACCATACCAGACAACAGCAAAAAAAATCCATAAAACCCTGAAAAGAGAGAAATCCTGCATAAATGAGCCAAGATAATAACTGATAGTGGTAAAAAACTAAGGGAAATAGGCTGCTAGTGTAACTTGGAAGCATTGCTTTCTCTGTGCTACAATTTCCTCCTAAATAACACTTCTACATTTTTAGTCATACTTCAATGTTATTGCTTGTATGAACATGGCTCTGGTGATTTTTTTTTTCCTGCAGTTTACAGCATTTCTAAGGTACATGACAGGGTTGAAACATAACTTTACATCTGTGGTAAAGATCCATTTGTGAGAAGCAGTGAAGGAATGGGACAGAGAATGTTTTTCGTTCATTTAATTTCAGTGATACTCCTTTAAATGGCAATTTAGTGAAATCTTGGGCCACAATTTGTAACACACCCTTCTGAGAGCTAACTAAATTCCCATTGATTTTTCAATTCTGGATGTTGCCAGAATGTTGCATAAAGCTGAAATACCCAAGCACTAGTGTCATTGAAGAGGCCACAAAATGTTCATGATGAACACACCTGTTGTGTGTTATTGAGGAAAAACAAACTGTTATGGCTTTGAAAAAAGAAATTTCTAGGAAGTCACTAAATCAGATTACAAAGGAGATGGAAGACTAATACTTAAAAGACAAAGAACTTGTGAAGGGTAATTGCAGAGCCAGTGTATCCTATTTGGAATAAGCGCTTAAATGTGTCAGAAAGACTTGTGGCAGCATCTGCTGAGCACATTTTAATGCCATCCTTTATAGCTACTAATTTTTACAAGGCATTGCTCTTCCTGAAACATATCTGAGATTACACTGCTGCGAGCAGCTGAGAAATCTATCAGTTTCTCCACGCTGAAATGAGCTGGACTTTTCTCCTTCTTGTCTTTCTGTCACTCTTTCCACCCTTCGTCTTTACTGAGTAGTTTTCAGCAGTGTTATGAAGCTGGATTGATTCAGAGAAGGATCCAACTGGCTTTAGCTATTTGTCAGTATGGACCTTGTAGGGGAACACAGGATGGAGATTGAGTAGAAAAAATGTATTATTAGAGCTACTAACTACATTTTGTGGATCCTAAGAGATGGTGCTAGCTGAAATATCCTGCGTGCCTTACTCTGATGGCAAGATGCAATGTTAAGGTCAGCATGGGCTGATAGCGAAAAAAGTATTGGACCTGCAACATTATAGGCTGGGGACGGTGTGGCTGGACAGTGCCCAGGCAGAAAGGGACCTCGGTGTTCTGGTCGACTGCCGGCTGAACATGAGCCAGCAGTGTGCCCTGGTGGCCAAGAAGGGCAGTGGCATCCTGGCCTGTATCAGGAATGGTGTGGTCAGCAGGAGCAGGGAGGTCATTGTTCCCCTGTACTCGGAGCTGGTGAGGCCACACCTTGAGTGCTGTGTCCAGTTTTGGGCCCCTCAGTTTAGGAAGGACATGGAGATACTTGAGCGTGTCCAGAGGAAGGCAACGAGGCTGGTGAGGGGCTTGGAACACAAACCCTGTGAGGAACGACTGAGGGAGCTGGGGTTGTTTAGCCTGGAGAAAAGGAGACTTAGAGGTGATCTTATAACTCTCTACAACTTCCTGAAGGGTGGTTGTGGTCAGTTGGGGGTTGGTCTCTTTCTCCAGGCAGCAACTGACAGAACGAGAAGACACAGTCTTAAGCTGCATCAGGGGAAATATAGGTTGGATATTAGGAAAAAGTTTTTCACAGAAAGAGTAATAAAGTATTGGAATGACCTGCCCGGGGAAGTGGTGGAGTCACCATCCCTGGATGTGTTTAAGAAAAGACTGGATATGGCACTTGATGCCATGGTTTAGTTGAGGTGTAAGAACATGGGTTGGACTTGATGATCTTGAAGGTCTCTTCCAACCTAAAAATACTGTGATTCCTGTGATTCCTGTGATTCTGTGTGTGTCAATTCCTTCTGTGACATGAACCTGTGCATCCAGTTATCTGAACTGCACACAGTCACTAACTCTCTGTCTTGTGAGATGCAAATAATGTGTTTAAATGTAAACCACACAGAAGGGCACGTCCTAGGACTGCGGGAGATACCTCCAGCTCACTGGTGTCATCAGAGTGCTGAGCCCTGAAACATTAGTATGAGGTAATGGAGGGACAAGATAAAACTGGATTGCTTCAAAGAAATTATCCAAACTTAAAATGCCTGGGGTACTGGAATATCAAGCAGAAAGTATATAATTGGGTTAATATGCAATATTCTTGGGAGAAAGAGATATTCTAATTCCTAGTGATCTGGTCAGTCTGGTAACTGGTCAGTCATCCTCCTCTTGCTCATTTTCACAGAGGATGTTCTGAAAACCAACAAAATACAGCAAAAGCCACAGTTTCAAGTAAAAGCATTTTGAGGATAATATTTCTGCATGGAAATGTTACGACAAAAAACATTTTTAGACTCCTTTTTCTAAGAGAGTTGGAAGGTCCTTAGGAAATGAGTAATTCTCAGAATAGGCAGGATTTTACTTTGGGAACTTACTAATTGTTGGACGCTAGAGAAGTACTGGCACATCCATTATTCCCTGGTCATCAGCACTCCTCAGTAGAGGTCCATGTGATTAATGGAGTGAGTCTGGCCCAGACAACGAAGAGTGTTAACAAGACCTTTGCAGAGCTGGTGGAAAGTGTCTGGTTATTAGTGTTGCACAGAAGTGCAGAAACTTGAAGAATTTTTGTAGCCAATGATGTTTCTTCGGGAGTCCATAAAAAAAAATGCTGGAGGTGTGAGGAGACATCTGATACATTAGAACCTGCAGATCAGATGCAGAACAGCTAAGGAAGAAAAACTCTATTTGAGTCAAATAAGGTACACTTGGGAAATAAATGACAGAGCATCATTCAGTGTGTGAATAAATCATGTGTGCTCAAAAGGATCTTGGACCCTGTGCAATGCTTGTGGCCCCGTCAAACAGTGAGTGCATGCGCATTAGTTACAGACTCAAGTCCTTGTGGGCAAGTTAAAAAGCTCTATCAAAAACCAAGATCATGAAAATGGGAATTTTATATGTTTATGTCAAGGAATGTCAGAAATAGGAGGAAGAGAGAGAATTCTAATATTGCTAGAAATTAATATGCATATCCCATGAATCATCTTTTAGGATGATTCTAAAAAATAATGCATATTACTTGTACTTGTTTATGTTTACTTCAGAAGAGTAATAAATATCCTTTAGGTGTTTATCTTTCATAAAATATTTTTGTTGGCTCATTAATCTGTTATAATAAAAATACGCATCTTACTTTGTGGGAAGAATACACATATATATAGAGTGCTTGTCTTATCTAAGTCAATCGACAAATGTCTTCATAATTTCTGCCACCTGAGATCATATTATTGACTTTGGTTTTTTATGCTAGGCCCCTCAATATAAAGTGTAGGGACACTTTTTAGGTAGGTCCCTACACTTTATGACTCAGACTGTTCCTTTAATTGAATTCTAAATGCTTTTTAAAGAGAACTTGAAAAAAGGTGTAAGCATTACATCACTTTTTAACAGCTCTTCTATACCTCTGAAAAAACTGAAACTTCAGCACCTCTTGTGTTTCTTTCAGTACTGATTGTCAGAGGACTTGCATTTTAAGCACGGTTCTTTCTGCTAATAACTTAGTGGTTCTATTCACTGATTTCTTGACAGTCCCTATTTCTTTCATTTTCTTATTGATTTTATTTAGACATAAGCAGAGCACAAACAGAATATATACATATATATAGTTTTTTGGTTTGGGGGTCTTTTTGTTGTTGTTGGTTTTGGTGGTTTGTTTTTTTATTTGCTTTGTCTTTTTTTTTCTTGCTTAGTAGATAACATGATTGTCATGCATTATATCTGTGGATAAATATACCAGAACAAAGTTTTAGACCATTCTTAAGACATTTTTGCAAAACATTTTTTCACATGTTTCTACACGTGTAAAACTGCATAGCTCCATGTGAAATGGTTTTCCTTCTATTCTTCTGCCTTTTAAGCAGGCTTGGGTTTTGGTTTTTGTTTTTTGGTTTTGTTGGGTTTTTTATCCTTTAAAGAAGGTAACTTATTTTTAGAAAACTAAACAGCAGAAATCCAGGGCAAATTCCAGGACAGGATATATTTCATCTAAAGAAGAGCCTGTGTTCTAGGGGCATCTTTGCTTTTTTAAAGCTTTGGATCATTTTTTTATTGTACAGCTATGTCCTCACAGAGCTAAGATTTACAACCTTCATTAATGTAATTTATAAGACTAAATGACAAGCATACTAAAGGATCTGCAGCTGATCCAATCATCAAACATACAGATAATTCAGATTTGTCCAACCTGGTCTTGTCAAGTCAAGCAAAACAAAATCAATCAGTGCACAGAAGAAGTGGGAGCACTTAAGCTGAAAAAGAGAGTCTGTTTCCTGCTAGGGAAGTGGAGTTGGCAGCCTGAGCCTTTGCATTTCAGAGAAAATACTGCAGGAATTGATTTAGGTTTTTTTTAAGTGTTGAAAAACTACGGACATTCCCTGAGAAATCCACTTCTTGCTTTTCATCTGTGCTGTCTTGAAGAGTGGCATGATGGCAGTGCCCGGGAATAGCTTTCTCAAAGAGAGTCCAAGTCAGAAAATTGCTATTTGTCAGAGAATCACATTTCCATCTCTCAGCCACTAATAATAACCTACAAAAGTGTTCACTTTCAGTTTTCAATGACCTCTTGTACTTGCTGCTGCCACAGAAATTGTCAGTTGACACAACTGGTATTTTCCCTCCAGCTAAGAACCAGCTATGTCTGTGAGGCACTGGTCAAGGAGAAGACAGCTGAGTCCTTGAGCAGGGAATCTGATCACCCAGGCTGGGGATTCCTCCCCACCTTTACTTCCCATTTGCCTGCACATGCATCACCAAAGAACACAATTTCAAGCCTTATGTTGAGCAGGGGTGGAGGTGGTGGATGCTTAGTTCTGCCACCAACATTGAGTTAACTGCACTGAGCAGGGCCTGCCTGCAGACAGCTTTCCTTGGAAGGAAGACACCAACTTCATGTCCAATGCTGAAAATTGTGCTCTCACTGGAAGGATACTGGAGAGTCAACAGCCCTAGCCAGCCTGCCTCACATGGATTTTAGCTGACAGCTCTAGCATGTGGTATGTGTCAGTGTGCCCAGTGCCATGAGCTAGTCAGAGACATGCGAGCCTGTTTGTGAACAGTTCATTAAACAAGAAAGTGGTTTTTGCTTTATTAGCCTTGTTTTCATGCTTGTCTGGAGTGATATGCAATGAGGTGTTTTCGGTTGAAGAGTTTTGAAAGTTTGTAGTAACAAAATCTGGTTTGCTCTAGGTAAAAGTAGGAGCAGTGCACTGCAATTTATGTCTTAGGTCACAAAGATTAGAAAAGAAAATTCATAATACTGTGTTTACCTCCTGGCACAGCAAAAAAGAAGCAGAAAAGGCAACATCTTCATGAGCAGCTGCTTGGCTCCTTTTGCTGGTGGCTCATTAGAATGCTGTGTGACCAGAGTCTACACAGGTAGGCAGTTAAGAGCCAAAATTTTTAATTAGTGCTTTTTCAGATCTATGCACCCAATGATCTCTAGGAGCCTGACCTTTGGCCAGAAACCAGTCTAATGCTTTAAGTCATTGTAGGCCTGCAAAGATTGCCAGTGACTAATTTATGACTTGTTCTCTCCACAGTTAGTCACAGTACTGCAAGTTTCCTCAGTCTGAAGTGGCAACTAAGAGGAGGAAATAGGGCAGAGAAAAATGTGGGAAAGAAAACTAAAATGGGAAAGATTTATTTTTATACAACCTGGACTGAAAGAAAAGGAACCAAACTAATCTGACAGATATACATTAATGTGAGGTTCAGCCAGGTAAACTGCCAGGAACTCTTGGGGTTCCAGGGATTTGTGTATTTTTAAATCAACATTAGATAGTCAGAAAAAAAAAATATAAAAAAAACCTGCCAAGACCCAAAATATTGGTTATCATGAACACCTTATTAATGAATTATTGCTCAGTGTACCATGGATCAAGCAGCAAATTCTGTCTTTGAAGAGCTCTGGCTGTGTTCCCTAGGTGATGGTGATGCTTTCTAAGATTACTTTGGTTGTGTTTGGTGATGGTCTTACCAAAGTATCTGGGAGAACTGGAGAAAGTCCAAAAGAATGTAATACAAATCTTTGGACTGATAGACCTCAGAGGAGGAATTTTGAAAGGGGAATTAGTGAAGATCATATTGAGATAGCTTATGGAGAATATTTTAAAGTGGTGAACAGTAAAATCATAGCTGATTTATAACATGATGAGATGAAGGTTTAGAAGTTTCACATTTGAAACTGATCTAAAATGCTGCATGAGACTTTCATGTGATCAAAAGCTTAGACATCAGGTAAGTAGAAAAACACCATTTAATGCAACTGTTGCTTCCTTTTCAGGCTGTGTGTTCTAGAGGTGGTATTATATTCTCACCCAGTGCAGGAAAACAAGATATGTTAAAAGATTTAGTGCCTCAGATAAGTATATCCTGGGATCCCATAAAAAAACAAACCCAAACTTTGCATCCCCAAAAGATACTTTCTTCCTGCATAAACTGGAGAAATTCATAGAAGAGCCCAGGGTAGAAACAGCTATGCAATTTATTTTTTTTTTGTGCTAGAAGACAGCTTGTTTCAACACTACAGGTTTGTGAGCATATACTGGAAAACACCACAGAACAAGCTGGAAGCATTTTGGATGAAAGGTTTTTCTTGATTATATGTATGGAAGTGCCAATAGCTCTTCAAATGGATAGCAACCAACACTGAACCTCAAGAAATTCAGACTGTTCAGTTCAGATAAGCATCCAGAAATTAGTCTCTTGAACCAAAACTGGTCCAAACCTCTTTGGTCTGGAAGTCAGGGTGGAAATGTTTCACGAGCAGACTTTCTTATGAGTTTTCCAGTGCTCATTTCCTTTTGCCTGCAAAGAGATACCATGAGAACAACTTCTTATATTGTGATGTGTCTGCAATTAGGTTCCTGCACTTGGCTGAAAAACATCCCAGCACTTAACCAAGCCTATTTTGAAGCTGTGCAGGGAATGAACTTTGTGCCAAGTCCAGCCCTAATAATCACATAGGAGAGATAAACCATATACTCTCATTCAATGAAATATGCATAGTATTAATTCCTTTGCAAGATTTTAAAGCCACTTCCTTTCTTCTTGTGGCACTAAATCCAATAGTTTCATTTTAAAACTGAACTTGGACTGAAATTGAGTTCACTTGTAAGTGAACTTCAGATTAAGTCTAACAGTAGACTAATTGCTAATCTAAATGAGTTGTTTCTGCTCTTGCCTTTTCCGTGCCTGTTGTAGTGTACAGTCACATTTTGACATACATTCCTGATGGTGATCTATATATATTCCACGTGATCCATTCTGTGAAAAACAAGAAGACAGCTTTTCCAATGGCTTTGCTGTGAACTAGGCTAGGAGAGGTGGCCAATGTTGGGAAATTTCATGAAAAAGGTAAAAAAGTATTATGTAATTAGTAAAATATGTTCTTCAGTCTCCCTTTTATTAGACTCAAAAATTTCAAAATATGAACACTGAACTGAGCTGTTGCTATTGGATATCCATGTGCTTGGCTGTCATTCACACAGTTGCCAGCAGTTTCATGCAGGCCTGGGTAGCTCCTTGGAAGTTCAGTACCACCTGCAATTCAAGCTTTGCCTCTTTTACCCACAAAAGAGTCAAAGGTGTTGCAATCACTAAGGATAACACTAGTCTATCTTCAAAAGTAGGAAAAAATGGTTATTCCTAAATAAAGAAATTCTGGCAGAGATAGTGCTAAATCAGAGTAAAAATGTGTTTTATTACGTTGAGGTGTCAAATAACTTCTCTGTTACAAAGATAGAGGAACAGCAAGCTGGGCAGGAGACTTTACCCATCAGCAGCCTTTCCCATACAAACCTGTATACTTTCTTCTGTTCAGCTTTCAAAAGGAATGAAAAAAAAAACCTTACTCGTGTTGCTTGTATAATACTATTTCTGTCAAAAAAGGGTCTTCAGAATCACCTAACTACAGAGTTTCCAGAAGTTTTGAGGTGACTTATATACCCTTTGCAGCATAAACTGTAGCATAAAAAGAGCTCTTACATTTGAAAATTGCAATAATAAGCACCTTCACGTTTGAGAATTGCAAGTCAGCTTTCACATAACATCTGTGTTTTTCAGAATTTCACTCATATGGATAAGTAGTTGTTTTCATTTGTTCAGGTTAAGGTCTCCATTTTCTTTGTACTTCATTTTAAGTATGCATGTTCCCAAGAGTGCATGTCAGTTTTAGTTGTAGTCAGCCTAGATCAAACCAGCTGTTTTGTTTCCCAGAGCTTTCTGTAAAAGGGAACATCAGGAATCCTTTATAGTTTACATTTTTTGTTTGCACCAGTCTGAATAATATCTAATAGACATATTATTTGGAATTTGTCAGGACAGGGATTCATCTTTCATTTCAACTGATTTCTGATGAAATAGCCCACAGAAGTAACCACAATGTCAGAGGTTAAGGAAACAACTCTGTTTAAAAAAAAAAAAAAAAAAAAGAGAAACAAACAGGAGTGGGTCAGACATTGAGAAATACAGTTATTTTTTCCAAATTCTCCCTCATTGTTTGGTTTTTTTCTGATTCTGTTATACTTAAGTCTTTGAATTTTTTTCTCTGAATTGTTACATATAGTATCCAGAATTGCTTCTGCCTCAAAAGCAGAAAATCATCCTGAAAGGACCGTTGTTCAGCAATGGAATTAATGATCTTATGTAGTCTAATCATTCAGGGTGTTATATTCTGTGGAGTGAGGAGTTTCACTGACCAGTTATTTGCTGAACTCTGAAAAAACCACTGTGCTTGTATCCATCTCCAGAATGTCAAACCACAACTTTATTCTTTACCCCATCTCCACTGTTCCTGTGTGGATGGCATTCACACAGAGAGGGGGGAAGGACAAGAATAGTTCTGTGCTTTCTCCATGAACGAAACAGCTTTAAACACCAAAATAACCAAGGGGAGCACAAAGGATGGTTCAAGAACTGTTAACCCAATGCACCCTGCATGGAGAGGGACTGTATGGAATTCAAGGTTGTTAGGGTAAGTCCAACAGAGAGTCACCTGAAAGTTCTCTGTTGCCTTCCCTAATTTGGGTCCAAATGAAATTCTGACTGGCCACTTCTGTAGGTATGAATTTTCAGTATCTGCTTTTGAATCTGCTTTTATGTTCCTTCCATGGGTTTTTTTGGAATGAGCAAGATACAATTGTAACCCTAGTTTCCCCAAAATAATCATTCTTGATAAAGAAGCTATGCCAGGTAACCCAGGCATTACAAAGAGCATGACATCCATGTGAATCTGCCTTCCTACAGCTTATTTCAGTGTCTGTGGCAACATAAAAACCCAGGGAAATCTTCAAACACATTATTTCAGAAAAAAAATAGTGGTGCTCACTTGAAAATTACACCAGGCAGCAATAGGAGTTTCAAGTACATTTTCTCTTCCAGAAAAGGACATCAAAGGGCAAGGGCACCATTCTCTTTTGCTATTTTTTTCATAAAAAAAAAAAAAAAATGAAGGGCCAACCCTAGGTACTTGAATTATTTTAATAAAAAATAAAAATAAGGTATATTAATGAGCTCTAAAGCTTGATAGAGCCCTTCCTTCATGCAGTTGTTTCTTAATTAAGCCTTGAATACAGGAAAAGAAGTTGGGAACTTAAATATGGTCAGGTTAAAGTGCAACCCATCAGATTAAAAATCTGGTACAAGCAGGTATAGAAAGAAATACATATAAATTTTGCCTCTTTTACTAAAAATATGATCCCCCTTTCATGTGAATAGAGAGAAATAAAATGTAAATAGTTGTCTAGCCCCTCATAAGAGTGTATCTATCAAAGAAGTGCCATGGTGGAAAGAAAAGGCAGGGATCTGAAGAGCTAATGACAATTTCATCATTGTCCCTGCCAGTTCTGATGAATACATGATTAATATCAGCATGACCCTCATTCTTAAATAGATTGTTATAAGACTTGAAACACTTTGGTTTGCATATGCCTTCCTCTCCTACATAAAAACCCCAACCAACCCACCAATAATGACAAGAACCCAACCAAAACCCTTAAAAGCAGCACAATTACAGGACCATTTTTTTTCTGCAGTAGAAAGGGAAAGCTCAGGGCAGAACCAAGACCACCAAACCTGGGAAAGTTTAGAAATGGAAAAGAACCAGAGTGATGTAGAACAATCCTACCATACTGAAATATTGTATCTTGGCCACTAAATAGAATTTAAATTAAACCTATAAATTACCATTATTTCCTGTACAGAGTGCAGTTTGGTCAACCATACACGCCTGAGTAATTGCAATGGACTTATTTGGGCCATTTATGTGCATTATAAAGACACGTGGGAATGCTGGTGGCAAAACCAGACCCACTAAATATAAGTGAATCCTTACACCAGGAGTTGTCAATTCTGCTATGTGCAATTCCCCACTTACAAACCACATATCTTTCTCCCTTACTTTTTTTTTTTTTTGTCTCTGTAAAGGAAAATCTGCCAGGCTTGCAATGAGCACAACCCTGCATACATGACAGCTTTGTAGTGGATCATTTCAGGGAGCTCCTCTACTCATCCTCAGAGCACTAGGGCTGCTTCCAGTTCAGCATGTTTGCCACAAAATCTCATTTATTTTTGGATATGATACTGAAATAGGGTGAAAGGAAATACATGATGTTGTTGCCTGTAGCATGAGTGTGCTGCTTTTGAATAGCCAGGTTTCCTTCCCACACCCCAAAACACTATTCCACGTTGTCATAAAAACAGCATTTCTTGTTATTTTGGATTCACCCTGATATGCTGAAGGAGGAACACTTTTTACATAATTCCCTTTCTTTATTGTGACTCATCAAAAAGACCTGCATCCATTTGAGACAGAGGCAAGAATATAGCCCGTATGTGTGGATGATGATTCAGATGAGCAAAACCAGCAGTTTCAGCAAATTCAGTTTCTTCTTCCCACTCATAGAAATTAGGAATACTGGAATTAGAGAAGAGTATACTGAATGATATTCCTTCCTGGGAACTGCAGTATTTTAATTATTTGTACTAACTTGCAAGAGATAAAAAAATCTCACATTGAAAAACACAGGGACATTGAAGAAAAAAAAATCATGTTTGATTCAAAATTCTATCTTGACTAATTAATTTCCTTCCTTTAAGAATTTAATTTATAGCCTTTTTAATTTTCTTGTCAGATTCTGTGACAAGGGAAATATATTTCTTAGAGCATACAGAAATAATGAAACTTTATGGTATCTGAGACAGGCATGTGACTAAACCTGGAGTTCTTGAATCTACATCCATTATGATTAGCTATGAGTTATAAATAGAAGTTACTGACACATTTACAGACAAGTAGTTCTGGGGATAAAGCTTAGCTATGACAGTGTGAGCATTAATCAGTTCCTGAAATGCTGCTTTAAATTTAGAAATCAAGGTTTCTCACTGAGGTACAGGTGAAGTCACACAATATTTGTAGGATGGGATAGGACATAGACAGGATGAAATGTCCAGTATTTTGCACTCAGATATTTCCAGGAGGACTCCACCAGGGGAACATACAGTGATCTGATGGATTAACTCATGTAATTTCCATTAAAGCTGCTGCATAAACCATTTTGAGCAATGTTACCCAGAGACCTGTAGTGCCTATTTAGGATCTGACTGAATCCAGAGCCACTATGGCTAAATGCCCTTCCAGGATCATGACTGAAACGTTGTTTGAGGTCTTGTATGAACTGAGACCAGTCAGCATCCAATGCTACATTCCTGTTGGCAAGCACTGCAGAAGGCTGCCCAGGATGGAAGAGGTGTAGTCAAAGCCCAGATGTTGTGCTCCAAGCTCAGCTGACTGGGGCTGCCACTGTTGGGGTAGGATCTGTGTGCTTTGCAGGATTTATTTTCAAAGCTTTCCCAGTGGCTCCAACATCTGAACAACTTCCAACACTGCCACTGTCGCTTCTGTAAGCATTGAAATTGTTCTGCTTGTTTAAAAAAAAAAAAAAAAAAAAAAAAAAAAAAAAAAAAATTCATTGCTGTTGGTGGCTAGAACTGAAAGTGAGGATGAACTTTCAACACCAGCTCTGTTTTCTGGCTGGGAACTATTTTTATTCTCACTGGGAGCAGTTTCAGTGGGAGAAAAAAAAAAGATGAGAATGGTAAATAGGCAAAGCACAAGGAATATCTAAGGTCCTGTTCCACTGGATGTGTTTGATGGGCAACACTTTAAAGATGATGGTAGTACCTCAATTCTCTTTATATCTTTAACTCTTATAAGAAGGACCATGCTAACAAGTTGGTAATGTACCATTTTACAGGCATGGAAGGTGGACAGAGGGCACAAAATGCTAAATCAGTCTGCAAAAGGTATTTATCATTCCTCAAAAACAAAACTCTAAAAGGTCATGATTTTTTTATTTTCTTCTTTGTAACTTTTCATCAGTGCCAAATGGCAAACAGGATTTAAAAGAATTAACTCAGATTATTTGCACAGGTGCAAATTCTTTGCTATCCCTTTTCAAAATTTAAAAAATGCAAGAGCTCAGTGCGAATAGAAATACAGGGAAAAATACCTGTGTCTGGAGTGTTCCAAAAGAGTTACAAACAAAGGAAGAACTTCTGCCGTCAGTGATTTTTTTTTTCATATTCATAAATTCAAATTGAAAACTGGGCAACCATTCACTCCAGTATTTCTATGATCTCAGCCTGTAGTTCTGTTTCTTTTTCCATTCTTTGGCTGTATCTAAGCCAATTTAGTGCTCTCTGGAATAGAAAATTATGAGGCATAAGAGAATGAGACTCTCATGTCCGTTTGAACCTGTGGGTGCTGCATAAATATTAATGATCATTAACAGGACTTTGGGTTTGCCTTTAATATCCATAAAGGATGGTATGGCAATGATTTCCCTTCACCCTGGAGTGTAGTATTACTGATTTCATTTTGTATTTTGACAAAGGAATTGGAATCCTGTTATCATACTTTACAAATGAATGAAGTAAAAATACATCAACAAAAAGTAGCCTCTTCTGAAGACATAATTGTTTTAGACATTATCTGGTTTATATTTATTAATGACAGTAGTCCCCATTTGTAGTTCCTACCAAGTGGAATTTTGATATTTTAATTACGTTACTTAATATCGGAATCACTCTAAGATAAAAGTAGCAATTCTTTTTCTCAGAGTTTTTTCTTGATTTGACATTTGTGTTTGTTCCAATTGAAAAAAAAAAAAAAAAAAGGAAAAACACTTGGAATATTCTATTAATGGGGACAGAGCTCTTGCCCTGGTTTGGGGAAGGACAGCTGGGGATCTCCTATCCCTGCAAGTCCAGGTTCCCAGCAGTTTGCTAAATGGGCTGTCAACAACCTGGACAAGGTAGCAGCCAGCAAGAACCCAAGTTTTAATACCTGCTTGGCAGGGAGGCTTATTCTGGAGGTGCTTAGGGTCTCTCACACTGCCTTTGAAATTAAACCATGTCTGTGAAAAATTCTAAAGTGGCCAAATCATTGAATTCCAGTGCACCACGATTTAGTAAGAATTTTTCCAACCTGCTCTAATTAAAAGGAAACTGAATCACCACAGCCACCATTGTGCTTGTTTAGGTTCTGAACTGCAGTTGTGTCCAGTGTTCCAGTTTGAAATGATATGTGGATATGTATGCAGGTCCACAACGTATTCTTGAATCCAGGAAGTCACTCTTTCCAGCTGGGGGTGGGGGGGAAAAGGAAAAAAAAAGCAATGTCTATGGCCTGTTTATAGTTCTATCACCTCATGATTTTTTTCTGATGAAGGTATTTTTTTTAGTGAAAGAAGTATTTCTCTCTACACAGATTTTTTTTTCTAAGAGATATTGTTTCCTGATGAAGAGTTTTTAAAAAGTCATGCAAATTGTACTGTTCAGCCTGTCTAAAAAAATTACTATTAAATATTTCATAAACTTACTATTCCCTGGAAGATTAACTGCCTTATAAATGACATTTTGACAGATTATTTTAGCTGTGAGGGGTTATGCCTATGCAGTGAATTTTAAAGTCTGCCTGTTAGCTCTCAAAGTGAATTGAAAGGAGTAATTTATTTTGCTGATATTTAGTAGTATGTTATGTCATTTCTGAAATATAGAGATCTTCATCTTGGGAATATGAAAGATGCTGTAGAACCAGCAGTGCTTAGATCTCTGCACACAGCCACTTCCTTTGGACTGGGATATCAAAGGAAAGCCCCAAAATACAGAGATAAATTTTTTAAAGTGCATGCTGAGTTCTGTAGAAAATCTGCCTGCATTTGACAAGACTGGTGGGTGCTGGACAGTTTGTAAATCACCATCATTAGATACACGATGGTAAATGCAGGGTTGTGAGAAGTTTGCCCACTGTAACACTGACAGGATGATGACAAGATCCAAACCAGAAACTGACTGACTTGACTTGATTCACGTGACTATATTTCCTAGAGAGGAGTTGATCTGTATTTCTTTATGTATTTATTCTCTTGGCTCTTGCATTACAGCTGTGTCCAGGTGAGGGATCCCCATGGAGGGCATGGTCTACAGGCAGTGTGTGGTTCTGCACAGAGAGCAGGGCCTGTGTTAGCACCTGTGGCTTCAGCTACTCCCCCTCTGTTCATGCTGTCAGACCCTTTTCTTGGGCAGTCTTTCAAAGGTGTTCTTTGCGAGAGTCCTGTCTTTGCAGGTGCAGCAGCACGAATTGTCTGGCATAATCCTGGAGAGCCTGAATCTGCTTCAGATATGGACCAATTAATTAGATAAGGAGATGAACCTCAGCAAAAGGAGCATGGTCACTGCAGTGACACTGGTTCCCACAAGCGGTGACTTCCAGGCTGGAGGAAAAGGAACCCCTTGGGTAGGCTCAGGGACATCATTCCTGATGGGAACTCTGTACAAGAGCTCAGATGTAAAAGTCTTACTAACCTTTATTATGCATGCCTCAGTGCCTTGCTATTCAGAGAAAAACTGAACTTGTTTTTTATGTTATTTTGACTTCTCTCTGCTTGACTTATTCGCATGTGGCACAGTCAAGAGGTTTTCTTGGGAGCTCCTTGCCTCATAAAATGTCCTGGAGATTATCCTGTGCCTGATGAAATCACAGCCAGCTGACTGACTAGCAACTAGCAATTCCAGACTATGCATCTGTCTGCTTAGCAATGGCTAAGGAGTGCACAGCTGGTGTGCATGGGAAGGACTGGCCTGAGTCCTAATTATTCTGAGAGGGGGAGAACAAGCCATTGGGATTTGCCCAAGCCTCCCTTTATCCATGATGAGCTGTAATACTAACCCTTTTTGAGTGAGTCACTACAAAAACCAGCTGGGGAATACTCATTTCAGAGGTGAAGCTGGATGGGCTGGATGGTCTGTGGCGTTCTGGGGAGTGATTTGTATATGACGCTGCATGGAGCTGCATGGATATGTTTTGCAAATATTGATGGTCATTAGAAGCTAGTTAAAAGTTTCTTATCCATTCCTGAACAGGATGGACCATCTGTTCAGTGTATGTCTGAACAAAAACACCACTGGAGCGTTAGTCAGTGTCACAACTCTGTGTAGCTTCAGTGCATCTTCCTCACTGTGTCAAAGTATTCATCTGCTGCTTATGGCTGGTGTGGGAGCTGTGAAAACGTCTGCTG
Organism: Phylloscopus collybita; assembly: GCA_027886175.1. NCBI lineage: Eukaryota > Metazoa > Chordata > Aves > Passeriformes > Phylloscopidae > Phylloscopus > Phylloscopus collybita. The sequence goes on along the minus strand of JAJNNQ010000013.1, from coordinate 4,848,093 downwards.
GCTATCTCACAGCCAGAGGATTTACAATGGGAAAGCTCAGTCCTATGATTATGTGGCCCTGCCAAAAACAGTGATGGGAGACAGCTAACACTGCTGACGCCCAACTGAGCCTTACCTAACAGACCCTTGGAGACTCCAAATATCTCAGATCAAGATTCTGTCTTGATAACAGCCTGAACAAAGTAAGAAACTTCCAAAAAGTCTCCACACCATACGGGGCTGTCGGTTTGTGGGAGCCAAAGGCTGATGATGAACGATTGCCTGCCAATGTGATACAAATACACATGTAATATTCACATAAATAAATGTGACTATTTAGTATGCTGTTTTTGCTAAAGTCAGAAATATTTTTGAAGCCTCAAGAAATATGTATCCCAAACAAAAAGAAGTAAGTCATAGCGCTATGGAAGGACTGATGGAGATGACCTATTTCCAACACAGTCTGGTTCTGTGCAAAACTCAGATCCAGAGGAACACATCTGGATTTTATTAATAAATAGCAACAGTCATGTGAGCTGACTGTACTTCATGCCAGAATTTGTATTACAGAAATAATAACTTGCCATTTACTGTGTGCTGGGGGCATTTAGGTCCTGCCTGCCTGCCCAGTAAACTGCATTTGTTTAGGATCATTATCATCTGTAATATCTTCATGCAGTGTCAGTTTTGCGTGCCTTTCCTAGCACTTGATACCCAGACTTGGAGGCATCTAGGAATGTGTCCTGGTTTCAGAATGCTTTCCTAGAAAAGAGCACTAGAGCACATTTCATTTCTTTAGGTAACTGATATGTGAAAATGTTGAGTAAACAAGCTGGTGAGCGAACGTGAACAGGACACTTGCAAGTTGGTCCTTAGCCTGTGTCACGTTGGCAGAGAGCCCTGTCTCAGCCTAGAGATGAACTCTTCAGATCAGGAAGAAAGGAATTGTTAGTAATCATTCAAGATGCATTGATTTTATCTCTCCTGCAAATTAGGATTAGCCTGACCAGGCTCAGAAACTAAATTTTTATCCTTAGAAAAAAAATTAGGGGCTCTAAATAAGAATTCTGGAGTAAGTGCTGTCTGAAGTTTTGTTAAGCCCACTGCTTGATGAGACATTAGAAAGATTTTTTTTTTTTTTCTTGGTTTAGTTTGGCTTTTCTTTGCTTGGATCCTTTACAGGGCTACACAGCAAGGAGTGCAGGATGGGCAGTGTGCCAGGTTTGCAGCCTGTACCATCCTTCAGTCCCAGAGAGTTCCACTAGCAAATAGAAACGTGTTCTCTGCTGAACACCTGGCAAATGACTGGGAAAGGAGAGGGAAGAAGTGAAACTTGTGTGTAAGCAGAGAATTCATCTCTAGCTGGACTCACAGGATATCTTTTAGGACAAATCATGAACTGTGGTACTTCTGGTGATGAGAGCCTGTAGTACAGCTGGGTAACTCACAGGTTTTCTTTCCTTTGGAAAGGGAAGTTGGGTACATGACATGTTTTAAGATCAGTTGATTAAAGTTTCCTGTCTTACTGAGGGTCTTCTATAAGGGGCTTTCAAATGCCTTACTTGATTTTATCATTTTTAACAGTGTTGTGTATATTTCTAATATGAAAATAGCTGCTGTGTATCAAGATAGAGTCAAGGAAGTCTCTTGCTATGATAGTCACTGCCAGTGAGAGGAGATAACATTTGAAAGCCCGGTTGTGAAACTGCCTTTACACTGCCATGTGGCAGAGACCCACTCTTGGACATGACCTGTTACTTCTGGTTCAAATACATGTGAAAAATAATAGATGCCTTAAACACTGAAAGAGATTTTCATCATTCTGTGAATGGCTTACTTCATATGAATGTCTATAAGCAGCTTTATTTTGTTTATTTTGTGGATTAGCTCTGAGTCTCAATCTGGCATCCATTTTGGCTTTGAGGAGGCATCCATAGTAGTCTACTGATGGCAGAGAGAAGAAAGGAAAAAGCAGTTTTTGTAGTCATTTCAACATTACAAGGAAGAAAACACTTAAAACTAGCCACATATGGTACTTTTTGCACAGAACACAAGACTCTGTGTACTTGGCAGTGTAGAAATTAGTAGAAAGAGAAAATGAGCTGAAAAGATGACAACTAGGAACATAGTTATGAAATGGAAGCTTAATGAGAAAGCTTTTGCTGGAATAGCTCTGATGCAATCAGTCATATATTGTGAGAAAAACCCACATGTGAACAAGAGTCTTTTTACTGCTCCTAAATCACATGGAAAGCTGAGGAGTAATGAATTTGAATTACTGGCCCCAGATCACACCAAATGGGCTTGAGTGTTAACTTTTTCTCTAAAAGCCAATCAAGGCCCTTAGAAACAACAAGACTGTCTTTTCACTCAAATAGAATTTAATAGAAATGTCATAATAGCCAAAATTGCCAACTCTTAAAGGACATATATACTATTTCAAGTTTCAATAAAATCTCAACCGATCTTTAATATTTGCAACTAATGTGCCAAAAAGCCCCAGCTGCTGGGAAAGCTTCCTTCACCAAAATGTCAACGTGGTTTTCCTAAGTCCCAGACTCAGACTGAATTTCTTGGGAACTTTAGACAAGTGTCTCATCTTTCAGCCTTGATACTTCTCATTACCAGTGACTGTTTGTACTGCACAGTGAAGTGCAGTAATATCTTCATTATTGTCAACTATGTAAGATATGAGAACCCCTTATTTCCTATTTTCTGTCATGCAAAGAGACAAACACAATGATAATTCATAACTGAGAATGTTCTTGGATGTACAACTGTGGTATTATTTTTTTCCACAGACATTAAAATCCCAGTGCAGCAGTTATGATGTCTTCTCTGTGGCCAAGTTCAGAGTTCTCCTTGCTCCACAATCGATACTGACAGTCAAATAAAGGATCCCAGTCAGTCTCAAAAATTTATCTTAACAGCTTTCTTGCTGCTGGTTTTCTTTTGTTAGCAATACAGTTCTAAACTGCAGTTTTATGTTTCATTTCTTCCTGGGCTCAAACTGGACTAAAGCTGTTGCTTCTTGTCTGACTGGTTCCAGTGAAGGAGCATGGTCTACAATGAAACTCATCTTTTAACAGATGAAACAGCAGATTCTGAACTAAATTCAACTGCCCAGGAACAAGACCTTGGCGCTGTGATTGACACCAAAACATTAGCTCAATAGTCAGCAGCAGTTTGCCAAGCAAGGAAAATGTTTCTTAAAGGATGGGGGTAAAAATGGAAAGGGCACCATGCACAGTTCATTCACAACCTGAACGGTGTGTGCAGCTGTAGTCTCCCTGCTTTCCTCTGAGGAATGATTATGTTGGAACTTGAGAAGGCACAGAGATGCAGGATGACCAGAGGTGTGGAGAAGCTTGCATAAGAAGAGTGATGGAGAAGGCAAGAGCTACTCCAGCCTCAAGAGTGATAACAAAAGAGCTCTACAAAACCTTTAACAGCATGAGATTTGATCAAAACTGATCACCATTTTCTTCAGTGTCAAAACTGGGGGCCAAAAAATGAAGCTGGTAGGAGATGACCCCATAATATTTTATTAGCTAGAGCCCTGTTTGTGTGACCAACAAATAATGAGGCTATAGCTTCTGTAAGATTTTTTTTTCTATAAAATCTGAGGAAAATGTTTTATTTCTTGACCTATACAGTAATGGAATCTGCAGTGTGTGTGAGATGACCAGAACTATACATCCTACTCATTGCTAGCTTTCTAGAGTCTGAAAAATCATTTAGGAGTGCCAATTTTCATGTTTGTATCTTCACAAATTTATGGTAAAATACCAAATTAAGCTGGTGCTCCAAAATAGAGAGCTGTGGGGAAGGAGTGGATTCTGCAGTGTGTTTCTTAGCCTCATAATCATAACTCTGTGATGCTTCACTTACTTTGCACACATTCTGAAAGGTTCTGGGAGTGTTTGGAGCATCCCTTTGTGTATGAAAATATGAAAAAAAAAGTCAAGTATTATTAAAAACCTTCCTTCATCTAGTTGCAAACAATATTCTTCCTAGCAATGAAATCAACATCTAAAATTATCATTTGGAGACAGGAAGAAATGGGTTCCATATGGGCATAATTACGTGGTCTTCTCTTGAAGCAATACAGAAATCACTACCCTGATGAAAGAGACAGAAATAACTTGTTTATCTAGAATTTATTTGGGGATTTATTTGTGTGTTGGGCATCACAACACTAACACAGGTCAGGAGGAATCTGACACAGATGTTTTCTGTCTTGATTATTGGTTGTGAATGTGAACAGTAACTTAGACAAGCTTACCATAAATACTATCGACCTGTTTTTTGAGGTGTCACCTCCTATGGTGAAAATATTGTTCTGTCTCTGCACTCGTCCCAGCCCTTGGTTTCTTTAGTGAAATATTCAGTAAAGGTGCCATTTGTGGCAGAGGTTTTAGTGGTGTGGTTTCCTGTCCATGAGATCACCAGCTCATTGACCAACCATGACTTGGTAATGACCACTTGGTAAGTGACCTACACTGGGTTTGAACTGGTGACCTCAATGTGGAGGACTCTGAATGCCACTTTTCATCTCTGGAGGATTTAATTTCTGGGCTTTGTTCTAAAATAAGCACTGTTCAGCCTCAGACTTCTTCTTCAGGCAGTGCTATGACAATAATCTTTTCCCTGTTACCTTGAACTGCTTTGTATCTTCTTCAGTACTAAGTTGGTCTTCAACATTTCATTCAGAAATAATTTTAATAAACAATTAATAGCATATTAGAAAACTGTATTTTTCAGCTACGGGAAACAAAGAAGTTTTAACAGCTATATTCAGTACCCTTGAGAAAAACACCACACATTTTAGCATGGCAATGGCCCTGAGTTCCTTACTCCAGCAAAAGCCCAAGTCAACAAGACTTGTGCCTGATGATCTACCACAGGACTAGCCCAAATATTTTGATGTTTCTGGCTGCAGAAGTACATAAAAAGGACAAAGAGACAAAAATAATTCCAAATTTCAGAAAATTTAGCTGGAGCTTGCTTATGTAGCTTTTTTTTTTTTTTTTTTTTTTAATGACTATTCTGGAAGATTAAGTTGTGTAGCCCTAATTGGGCCCAAATGTATACCAGGTACATGGATTTAAAACACATAATGGTCAAATTGTTTGGAAACATATTTTGAAACATGGTGTTGGGTTTGAGTGGGTTTTTTTTCAAATTTATGTATTGACTTTAATTACCACTGTTCACATGAAATTTTCTAATTTCATCATCAAAATAATAAGGAAGGCAAAACCTAAATTTTTACTGTGTTCAGTATTCATGACTTTTTCTTAAACTGGCATTATTTATCAAGACATGAACTTTTGTACTTATTCATCCCTCTTTTCAAGAAAGAATATTTAGCTATATGCCTTAGAAAATCATGGATTTTGTAAAACCTGTTTTTTGGGGGAAAAAGAGGGAATATGTATATGACTTTGGGGTAGATTTTAAGTAATATTATCAAAATATGAATAATTAGATTTTGTGAATCTCAGTTAATAGGTATTCTTGAGAGTTTTTCACTTCTGTACATTATTGGATTTCTGGTATAAGGAGTAAAATTTTACAGTGAGATCCTGCTTTATTGGAATCAGGATTATATATCCAGGCATCAAACTTCAAAAGATAAGCAAGAAATCCTTTCCTGAAATATAGAACTTGATCAGACTGAATGCAATAAATCAGTGGCTCTTTAAGTAATGATACAGAATAACCCAATATAAATATTGAATAAAACAACTCTCCCTAAGAAAGGAAGTGAGCTCTTTTCTTCTCAAATGTCTGCTAATTTGTTAAATACATTAAGGATCTGGGCATACAAGCTTTCTCTTGTATATGGATTAGAACATGGATACAGTGACTTCCCAAAGATTCCAATTCTGCCAATTTTGTTCCTAAAAATTCTTTATCTCTTTTATGAAAATGGCTGGTGTTCAGCATCTGGTCAAATACTTAAAATATTTTGTATAGCATATCCAGGAAAATCCATTTTTAATTACAGATCCATGAAACCCTTCTGGTTAAGAAGGAAAAAAGATATAAAGTTTTGTACTGAAATCCAGCTGACTGACTGATAAAGTGAAGTGAGAGAGGAAATTAACAAACATATATTTTGTTGCATATTTATATCTTTATATACTATACAAAACTGAAGTTGGTTTTATAAGGCTGTTGTCCCTGACTTGCAAGACTGAGAAAATCTGGCAAAGACATGGACATATACTGAATCTTGTTTTCCAATACAAAGTCTAGGCATTTTTCTTACAACCCAAAATGTCTATCCTATGAGGTCTGTGTTAGGCTTTCAAAAACATTTTCTATCCTACATCTGCTATATGGACTTAATCCAAGTGTGGTAAACTCCTCACAGGGAAACAGACTGCAATTTTTTTTCAATACATTTTCAGAAAACAAAAAGGACTATCCTTTGTCACTTGTTTGTTCCAGTAAAATGCTAAATTTTTAAAAGGAAGTTTAGTTTTTCTTTATTAATGACTTGACCAGATAATGGCTTTTCTCTCCAGAAAGTCTCTGCATTTCTCTAGAAAAGAGAACTTTTATGACAAATTCAAAAACTATGGAAATTTTATGATACATTTTTAAAAACTATGTTTGACACTTCTTTCCAAGTCTTTCATTGGGATGTTCACTGTTTCATGACCTGCCTCAATGTGGAAATTTCTGTTTAATTTAGCTTAGAGGCCAGTTATTTTCTGAACCAACACAGAAACTGCATGTATATGTTTACTGAACACAAGGAACATCACTCACATTCATTCATGAGATTGTAGGGTTTGCTTCTGATGGAGAAAGCATTGTATTTTTCCTTGTTGTTGACTCAGTATTTTCCTCCCAATTTTTCATTATAAAATGTAAGTTTTGATAAATCTGTGTAGGAAAAAACTGTGAAAATTTGCTTTCTGAGGGATGAAATGTTTACAGTGTCTCATTTCTAGGTGTAAATATTATTCAGTCAGTGCTGAGGTTTCTGATTTTTATTTCAATGTGACACCCAGTTGACAGTGGTTTAGGGGTTCACTAAGGAGTAAAGCTGAAAGCTGGCAAAGCCTCTTTTGAGCTGATAGCTCAGGTGAGCAGTAGGAATTAGCTATAACAGCAGCTGCTGTCAGGGGGGCAGTAGCACAGGAGGCAGCAGCCTGAGAGGGAATGAACAGAAGGGAAGAGCTACTGAGAACTGGCCTTATCACTCCCAGAACTGATAGTGTAGCAGCCACTGGTAATATAAAATTAAGTGTTAGAGTGCCCTTGCTTTAACTCAAAGGGAATAAACCCACACAAAATCTTTGCACTGAATTAACTTGTAGTGTTGGAAGCACCTTATGTCACACTGTGCAGCACAGAGCCCTCCCCTGTACGGAGAGCATCCTCCCCACACAGGCTGGATCAGGCTCAGCCAAAAGTGAGATCCTGGTTTTCAACCTCCTCTTTGTTTTTCCCATCAGATTGAGCAAGTTACTTGATCTTGAAGAACTTATTTTTCTTTCTCTGAGTCTATTTTCCATGGGGAATATGTAAGAAACTAGAGATATTCTATTGAAATGTTGAATATATAATACATATTATTAGATATGATGTTGCTTTAGCTGGGTTTCTGCATCCTCTGTTTCAGAGAAGAGAAGGCTTCTGCTGAGTCAGTAACATGCACACCGCTTATATATTTTTCATTTCAGTCCTATAAGGACTAGTCCATGGGGTGATCATAGTTATAAATTACTTCAAGACTAGCTCTAAATCTGTGAAGTGTTTTGGGTTCTTTTGAATGAAATGTGTTACAGCTTGTAACAGTGATGTGTTGGAAGCCAAGGAAATGTGATCTGAATGCAGCTCATAGCAGAGGGTTGTACCTGGAGACCATTCTGTTGCAGATTTTACTCATCTCAAGCTTTTCCCAGTTCTTCACAGTTGAAAACATTTCCATTGACTTGAGTGAGGCCAGATAAAAGCAGTATGTCTGTGTTTAAGATGGCAGTGTAACAAACATATAAATTATGTTTTTTTAAAAAAGAAAAAGAATTTCCATGTAAAATATCACAAGCTTGAAGGTGATTCTGGTAGTGTTTATGTTTGATATTTCATATAATACAAACCTATCTGTTTATATTTTAATGTCCTCAGTTACATTTATGGTTGAGCAAATCTGAAAGGAATAATCTACTAATGTTTTAAAGAAAAATACTCTGAACTAATTCATCATGCTCCACCACAGATAGTTTGATAACAAGGAAAAAATTATAGAGTTAGTTTAATACTATTCAATATTAAAAATTATATACTGAGAACAAGTACCATCTTTCCAATTGCATTTTAAATTCTCAAAACCTAATTTCTTTTTGTGGACTGTCTGCTGCATTAGTTTCTGTGAACTGGAAAATAGATTTGGATAAAACCCAGTTCTCAGAAGGTGGAAAGAAGCTGAAGTCAAGGTTTATGTTTCATTTACATCACAGGATTGTAAGTCAGAAAATGGGCTGTATAATGGGCCATTCTACCAAGAACCTCATCTTCAGTAGCTGCTGTTTCTGTCTTGGAAACGTTGGTGTAAATTTTGAACAATTTGATTTCTACTGAATGTGTTTGAAATATTTATAAAGTGATCGTAGAGTAATTAGGCTGTTCTTGATATTGGCTGCTGTTATTGGCTGTAATTCTTCTAACTGTTGCAGTGCCATACTTTATCCTGCATTTTGTGTGGGATCTTTCACTTTACTTGGTGAGGAGAATGACTCTTTCAGTGATATCATTACAGAACTTGCTGCAACTTTTGAATCAAGTTCAGTTTTTCCAATAGGGCATTGCTGCTGGACAGGGGAGGGAAGGGACCCTTCATTTTAATTCAGCTGGATCACATAGGTTTTCCAGAGACTTCTTTACAAGCCCAGAGAGTGTAAGAAATTCCCCTTATTACTTGATCTCAATAATGATATAACTTTGATGTCTACAAGGCTAGATAAATGGGTTTTCCTCCATGATCTGAAGATTTTTTCCCTTTATATAATCACAAGATACTACAATAATTTGTTTCTGCTGACAATAGTGTACAACATAATTGTTTAGAACACTTTTCTAAACAGACCCTTTTTTTACAGAGCTTTAACCTAATACAAATTTGCTGTATGTCACCTGACTTGCAGGTTTCTTCTGTTTATATGTATGCCTACTTTGTTAGAGAGTTTTATACCAAAGCTTTTAGAATAACAGAGACTTTTAGCATGCCTAATGTTTAGGATATCTAGTTTCATTCTTGAAAAATGTGAGGAAAGAGATGTATTGAAAAGAAAATATTTGGAGAAGTGGAGGCAAGGACTAGTGGTCTCCAAATATCTTTGGCAAGGCATTCATCCTCTTTTAAGGGCCAGTCCTAAAGTCCTTCTGAGAAAACTCAGAAGGTCAAGCACATAACTTCTCCCTTCACAGTGGTATATCCTATTAATCTGCAGCCTTATTGATCCAGGGACCTCCTGACTCCAGGCTGCTGGAAACACTCACCTAAGATCAGATTTTCATGTCTGATTTTCCCTGACAGTTTTCCATAAACCTTCAGTAGTACAGAAGAGCCAATTTCAAACTTACCTTAGTTCGTTTCCAGTGTTTGGGGTTTGTGGGGTTTGGTTTTTTGGGTTTTGGAGTGATTTTTTTGTTGTTGGTTTTTTGGTTGGTTGGTGCTTTTTCTTGGCCAAGGCTACTAAATTATTTCTTTTGTGAAAAATCCATATAGCTGTAGAGAATAGTAGGCCATGTTTGGGAGTTTTGTAGCCCTGATTTATCTTTGCTACGCACAAGGTCAAAGAATGAAAATAATGGCATCTGACAGAGAGACGTGTCCCTCGAAAGGCTCCATGATTTCAAACCTGATGTTTCCTGCAGGGAGTTTTGTCATTCCCCTGCCTGCCCACCCATTTCCCTCTTTTGCTCACACATGGAGCCATTGCCACACTCACCAGTGTTTGGCTCCAGGGTCAGGTAGTGCTGGCACAGTCTCGTGGGGGGCCTCACTGTGCAAAGGAGCCTCCTGTCTGACTTCTGCTACTGAGAGAGCTTTGCTTTTCCTCCTCCCACCACAGATACCAAGGGTGACATAATCCAAATTAGGATTTTGACTGGGCCAAACAATCACATCTACAAGACCTGTTTTCCTTCAGGTGTAGATGGGAGAGAAATGAGCTGGAAGTGGTCTTCACTCACACAGAGACTCAGAAGACAGTGACAAATTTGGCTGCTGTGTAATGAGTTGCAGGACAAGCCTCCACAGAGGCCCATTTGAAGATGGCATAACTTAAAACTACCCTTTATTACTGCAAGCTGTGTCCATGGCTGAGATCCAAGCTGAGAGTCAGCAAAAATGGATGAAAGCAACCAGCACTGTTTCCTCTCTGCCTCTCACACTAATGAACTCTATTATGTTTATGAAATTGGTTCTCACCTACAGCTTGAAAACGCAATTATAATTTGGTCCTTTTACCTCTTGCATATTCTTTAGCATGCTGCTCCTAAGCCAGTTCAAAAATACCACAGCATAAAAAAAATTGTTCTCAAAAGGGCTTTTATGTTGTTGGTTTTAAATGCTTTGAAAACCATTAGATTGTTCCAGGCTTACCGGGACATTTCCATAAAAATAAGCTTCATGCCAAAGAATCTGAGATTCATATATTACAGGATATGGTCTCCTCACACCCTCCGCCTACTCGTTTGGAAGTGTCTCATGGTTTTCCTGCATCATTTGACACATCTGTAGTCATTTAATTGTTCTAGCCTTTCAGACTGTATTGTGAAACAACTGCTTACAGGACTCATTAAAAGAAAATATAACAAAAAATTCCCATGCGTTGTACCTCCTCCACAGTAACCTAAGCCTTGGAAACTTGCAGGGTATCCAAAAACTTTATTTTTTTTTTTAAAGAGAACATTTTGACCTGTGTTAGAGTAGGCAGCCAGTGTGCTGCATGAGTGTTTGGACAATGTTTCTGTGTGTCTAGAAGAGTGGTGAGTGAAATGGGAATGTGTTACATATCACATGGGGTTTTTTTATCATTATTTGCTTATTTCTGTCTTGGTCCTGTCTCAGAAAGGTGATTAACCATTTCTCTGTGTCAACCCTCAACTAGCAAAGCCTCTTCTTTAGTCTCACTGAAAGGAATGCAAAGGGAATATATGCTGAGAGATAAGCATTAGCTTGGAAAGTTTTGCTGAATGGAGTATTCTCTCACTAGTCTTTGAAAGTTAACCTGGCAAGAGATGTTACTGGAGTGCATCTGTTTATCTCAATTAGTGTTGTGTCATACAGAAAAAAAAAACCACACTGCCAAATGCTTGAAATTCCACTGCTCCTTGTTTCACTCCTTAGCAGAGAGGAGAACTCCCTGCATCTCCAGCTGAGATACCAAACATCTGGCAGAAATCTAAATTCCTATCTGCCTCAAGGTCATGGAAGAAGACATGATAATGATGCTGAAATAGGGTTATGCAATGTAATGGATGTAGCTAGTTTTAAATGTTTTAAATTGGCACACACACACACATATATATGTAAGAATTGCACTGAAACATGCATTATTGGAGAAAAAAATGTGGCTTATAGCCTGATGGGAGCCTATTTGCAGAGTGTCATAAAGAAATATATAAAAATGCTGCTTAGGTTTTGAGGGAAGGATCACATCTGAATCAATCCAGAACTAAATTATCCACTGACAATTCTTGATCATGAAAATCGTTTGAGTGGAGACTGAGTGCCCACAGAGCAGCTACCTTAATGTGAAAATGGCCTAGTAATAGGAAAATAGAAATGAAATGTCCTTTGCTTTCTGCTTCCTTTTACGATGCTTGTGTAACACACCTGTGTTCTCTAAGCTGAAATGTTTTAATTTCTCTGAGTTGATGTTTTGGTAATATAAATGTTTTGGCAGGACTAGAAAAGTCTCACCACATCCATAAATGCATTTTACACTGACTTTGTAACAGGATACATAACAACAGAATCTATTGTACAGTACCTGGAGCAGGGCAAAGTCAATGGTATTTTTAGCTTAATAGGTAAGCTCAAGTGATGAACAAATTTTTGCAAGAATGAATTTTAACATGTTTAAGGCTGTATTGTACTACTTCTCAGAGTACCAGCTGAGTTCCTCTTTATTCCAGTCTGTCCATATTTTTATGCCACATTCATCATTACATTTGACTGCTTGGAGACTTGATTCTCCTCCAGTTCAGCTTTCCAGGCACACAGATGTAGTAGTGATGATTAGAGATGAGATTTTGTTGAAGCTCAAGCTCTCAGGCTTCAGGATCGTTTACAGAGGTCTCAGAAGCTCTGCCTTGAGAGGCAGGGATCCCAAATGCTGGCCTGGGTGTTCAGGACTAGCAGTAGGAGTTACAGCCTTCCTGTCAAAACAGCAGTCAGGTGTGGTCCTGGATCAGATGTCATGAGATCCCATGAGAGACAAGAGGTATCCTTCTGGTTTTTCCTTCTCTATCCCTAATCACTTTCTCCTTATATCTTCCATGATTTCTTCCACTTCTGACCCCAAGACCATATGCTGGATTTGGCAAACACCTCATCAGCTTTAAATGAGACATAAAAGGTTCCACAAGTGATCATTTCCAAGGTAACTTCATTTAATCAGAAAATCACAGACTTTCTCTGGAGCCAGTTCTTGTCCTGATGAGAGGGAAACAGGATAACCCATAGCAGTTTTGTTGGGATACATCATTGCCAACGATGCTTAGTAAGTTTGCATTACCTGGGGCGAAACAATAAAAACTGTAATTTAGCAAACGCAGGAAAAGGTCCATGATTAATTTCAGCACTTACAGGTAAGCAGGAACAGTCTAGTGATTTTGTAAATCCCTTCTCAAAGTGGTGTTTAATAACACAGAGAGAGGCACCCACACTCAGTACCTTATAGACTGTACCTCAGTATTTCACTATTTTCCTTGTAAGGCTTAATTCAGAGTTCAGGCTGCACGGGGGAATAATGTGCACAGCACAGATTCTATCATACTTTCCATCTCAGCTGGCTTTCCAGAAGAGAGGTGATGTAAGCACTCTAAGGAGCAGTTTGGTTATATTCAGAAAACAGATCTTTTTAATAGTTTTTTCTCTCATTTGGTTTTATTGGTGTATTAGAATAGAGGCAGCATTAAACAGCTTGTGTGTAACTTCAAACAGATCATGAACTTTTGCCAATTATAGTAGATCTGAGAATATGTATGTATTTACAGAGAAGAACGCATATGTGCCAACCATATAGCCAACACAGAAATGTGTGTGCTTCTAGCAGAAAAGTTTAAGAATAATATACAAGCTATTGGAGAGCCACAGATGTGTTCATTCATAATGGGGGGTTTTTTTCAGTTTGAGCACCGGTTTCAAGTTCTTTTCCAGTACTAATTGAATTGAGTGTGTCTAAAGCACCAAGGGTTAGCAAAATCCAGTGGACTAGACTGGACATCTTTTTGCATCCAGATCTAACTGTGTTATAGTAAGTAATTTTCCTGTGGCCTGACACACAACATGTTTCTGTGCAGCAAATTTAGCAGAGGTTATGCAGTTTGCATCGTCTTTTTTTTTTTTCCTCTCTTAGTCAGTTTTTCCAGCTAATGGAAGGAGAATGTCTTGGCTTCATCTTTATTCCACCCTCATTCCATCAGGCCCAAACTCTGGGTTGGATAACTCCCAATAGGATCAGGACACATATGGTCTCTTAAGTAATGCTTCTGAATCAGTACATGCCTTTGCAAAATACATTTTTACTCTTTAATTTCTTTGCGAGATCAATTCATTGCTCAGCTTACATTTCTTCGTGAATAAACAAATATGTATATGTTGGCCTGTATATACATGTAAATGTATGCATATTTAGGTATTAGTAAGCCCATTTTCTCTACCTTACCAGCCCTCCAGAAGGTGGTGCTTCCAGCTCTGTGTATGTGGGCTAAAGAGAGACATTTACTTTTGTATATGTGACAGGAAGTGGGATGAACCAGTTCACATCTGTTAGCCATTAAACAGTGAAATAACAAAAACAATACTAAAATATGATTTTAGCCAGGCCAGCAAGAACAGAAATCAGACATAGAAAGCTGAAGGTGAGTCAAAAGACAGCCCACATCCAGCTGATTTCTTCAAAGGCAAAATGCTATATACCTTTTCCTGGTTTTCAGTTCTGCAAAATCCTCCTTCTTGGATCATTAAAACATGCCATCAGAATGAGAGGGTTTGAGGATTTCCTGTAGAAAACTATAGCAGCATTCATTCCTGCAGCAGTGTCTGAGAGGAATAAGCATGGGCCTCAGAAATTCTTGGATTTAGAAAAGCAGCACTTTTCTTACACTTCTTCCCAATCATCTCCTACACCTTGATCTGCTGATTGTTTCCCCAGACACTGCTGAACAATTGTAAAATGGATTAATTAGAAATGCACGCCATCTTTTAATAGATACTACCTGAGCCATTATCAAAGGTTGGCAGGGTTTATTTAATAGCTTTTTTGTGATGTATTGCTGACCTTCACTAAAATCTTATCAATTCAATGAGAGCAAAAGAGACTTTAGAAGATCATGCCTCAGGACATTGCTTCGGGTGATAAAACAATCAATTCTTAAATTTAAAGGCTGCTCTTTTGCTTATATGCATGATAGTTGTTCCCAGATAGCAGCTGTCATTGCAGAAAACTCTGGCAAGCTGAAGGAAAATCATGATTAATTGGAGAACTGGTATTCAGAGAAAATGGCTGGCTGCCAACAGGCTGCAAAAGTAAATAGCATCAATTAAGTCAACATAGCTAATTTTCTCCTGAGCTAGTAATTACACTCTGTGCACAATGACCTCTTCATTAAAATAATGGAATATTGTAGAAATATAAGTGAACAACAGTTGGAGTGTTATTCAAGCTATTTCTTCATGGTTTGATAGTATAAAAAAAGATAAGCCTTGACTTTTACCCATTTTGGTCACATTGGCAAATAACTATTTCTACTCAAGTTCTCTATTTTTACTATTTCTGTTTCATTGATCTGTTCACGTGTAAATAAAAAAAATCAAGCTCTTGGCAGAGCATTTTGTAAACATTGATGTGCAAATATTTGATACAAGTTTGAGTCTTAGTTTTAGGCTGCTTGTTTGCTTCAGTTTTCAAAGCCACAGTGTGTTTCTCAAGCCTGAAGTCAGGGATCACGTGGTGGTGATCCGATGGTGGCGTGTTGTTGGTCATGCTTCACTGGCAGGGCAGCCCTGAGCCTGGCCTAACTCAAGTGTTCTTGTCCCTGTGTTCGGAGAGACAGGACAAAGGGTGTCCAGGACGAACTGTTCCAGGCCTGGAGGACCTGTTGATGCAAGCAGACTGGCAGGAAAGGCTTTACCAACCTTTTCTATTTCAGTAGATATCGCGGGGCTGTGACTCAAAGGCCCCGTTCGGTGGATTGTGCTCACTGCCATTTGGCAGGGAGTGACGGGGGAGAAGGATACATGGAGCTGTAACTGCTGGCCTCAAATGTAATGTGGTGCTGCCTGTTCCCTGAGGAAATGACCACAATGACATTGTCACTATCTCCTCCAGGTCTCTGTGAGTTTACCTTATGTCAGATCGTAGCTGTGCACAAATGTACGTTCCTGTCTTGCAGAGGAGGTCAACAAATTATCTGAACCCTGGCCAGACTTCAAAAGTTGAGAGGTTTGGTTCAGAAAGAGCTGCAGTCACTGATTCAAAGTTTATAAAAGCTGTCCAGATTTTCTGAGACTGTAAAACTGGGCTGGAGCAGCATTTTTCCTGTAGCTTTCAGCACTTCTGTTTCCCATCCTAGCTGGACAGTGGAATCGAAAAAACACTTCTTCAGAAATTCCAAGAGCTTAAGAACATTTGGTCCCAGTCTGGTTCTAAAAATGAGTAAGGATCCAGGAAGCTGTCTGCTGGGGTAGTATCTAACCTACCTAGCCTGTCCCAGTGTGCCTGCAGCTCCCTTTGGGCTGGGTGGTATTGTCGTAGCCGGAGTTTGGTGCGACACTCAGCATGCTCCCTAACAAACTGGCTTGTCATCTTTTCCTAGTTACTCGCAGGTTCTTATGGATATTAAAGCAGATTCTGTTTAACTTTTGATAGTTAGCACTGTACTCTGGTGGAGAAAGAGCCCAGTGGTTTGACAGTTGCAATATTGCAACGTCAACAGGGAATCTTATATTTCAGAATAGCAGAAAACGTGCTCCTAATGTTTTGGGGTTTCAGATACAAAAAGGTTGTTTATAATGTCACATGGCCAAGGCATGGCCAAAGCAAGTCATGGGAAGGAAATCAATTTCAGCTCCTGCTGTTAACTCTTTTACAGCATTACTTTGGGGTTATGATGTAAGGACTAGATATACATCCTTTTTCCTCTTGCTTGAAAAATGCTTTGGGTATTTTACCAGAGTATATTGACAAAAGTTCTGCACTACTGCCACAAGTGGGTCAGTACCAACAGGTTTCGTGTGTGCCAGCAATGACCAATGTAAGGGCAGCAGCCTAAACCCTATTGCTGGAGCTGGAAGAGTTTGTCAGGTTTGGATGTGTTATTTCCATTTGACCATTTGGCTAAAAAAATGCATCTGAAGCTATTCTTACCCAAATCTATGGCCTTTTAATTTTTTTTTTTTAATTTTTTTTCCCACTGGGAAAACTAGACTTTTCTTGCAGTCCTGGGAAGTGAGGATCAGTATTGGCATACTACTAGCTTCTGCTGTCAGTAAAAGAAAACTAGCTGACATATATATCCTCCCAAGAAATTTCAGGTATGCAGAGGTACCAGACTTTTTCAGAGACCCCCAAAAACACAAATTCGAGTTCTGCCCTTCAAACTTAAAACCATCTGAATTGCAGGGGTATTTGCAGCTAGGGGAAGGAAAGAATTGCTAAAGCAGTTACAAAGAGAGGAGAAATTGTAACACTCAGTTTGGGTCTAGGCTCACACATTAAGCCATTCAGAAGATTTGGGGTCTGCGGCTGTGGTATGAGTTCACTCACGTTAATGTGCATAGTAAGAAACTTCCAGCAATTGTGCTCCTGGTTTCAGTGGGGGACAGAAATTATGTGGGGCTCCCTGGATACCTCTGTGGGAACAGACTGCAGCTGTGTGTAGGCTCTGGCTCCTCAGGGACACCACGTTGTAAGATCCCTACGAAGGAGTTCTGAGAGATATTTATTCTCACCAACACAGAAATCTTCCTGTACTTTCCCAAGGGATTGAGTGCTGCCTAAATATTACAGACAATGGAAAAATCTCTTTGAACCCTATCTGCAAATTTAAACCACTTGGCACCTTTCTTTTCATCACAGGAAGATTTTTTTTTTTCTTGAGTTTTCTTTACTGTATTTGGAGTTTAAGATAGTCACTGTAATGGTGCCTCTGTAGACTCTTACCTTTCTCCATTTTTAAATAAGTATCATGGTGCTTCACAAGGAGGTCAAGCAAATTCATATTTGTGTAGTACTTAGAACTCTTTAAGCTGAAGGGAGTGTACAAATGCAGTGTTCATTTAATTGGGTGTTAAATGAATTTTACATTATAAGCTTTGTTTTGTATTAATAGAGAAGGTTTTAAATAACAGCTAGTTAATAAAAATAATGTACAATTTTACATCCTATCACAGGATACTTTTAGCAATTAAATGTTATTTAGACTCTGAAAACAGAAAACATTGGAATTAATACTGTGACTTATCATGGCTTTATAGAGATTAATTTGATGCTTGGTGGATATAATTTTGTCCCTCTCACTTTTATTACATATTCCATTTTACTCCTGTTTCGAGCTTCTCGTGCTTGGTTAAAAAATGCAATAGTCAGGCTGCAAGATTCAGCAAGACTTCCCACTAAATATGTGTGAACTACATGTGAAATTCCACATTAAAAGAATATTATTAAGATTTTTTGAGGCAAGTAATTATGGAACTGGAGCATGAGACTGCATGCACACTTTCAGTTCAGGTCACATATTTGCATTTTGATCATGGGGTTTGTTTTTTTAAGTCACTAGTCCCTTGCACTTGCCAGCCCTTTAGGATATCTCTGTTCTTCATTTGCAGCAGAGCTGTGAAATCAGGCAGGCCTGGTGCCTTTGGGGGTGGATTCAACATCCACGTCATCATATGCATTAAGTGAGGCAGAGGACTGCTGGTACAAAAAGGGTGATCTCTGCCCATCTCTTCCAGAATTTCTGTGAGAAGATGCTAAGCAAGGCCCTAAAACCAGTCCTTACCAAAGCTGACTGAGAATGTTTCTTATTTCTGGTGTTTAGAGGTGCAGGAGAAGGCAGTAGGAGCTGTACTGTGGGCTGTGGGCACGTAAGTACTGTGAAAACTTCATTCCCAGGGGTCACAACTAAAAAAAAATAAAAATGCTACCATTGTTTCAGCTGCAAAATGGAAACTATATTGTGAAGATAATTAATAAATATGAAACACTAAGATACTACTGTATAAAATGTGACACAAAAAATCTTGAGGAAATTAATAGAGCCATCCTGAGAATAGCTTTTGAATAAAATGAAGCACATAAGGGCTGTGATTACACACTGAAATAGGTCAAAACAGCCAACTGAGCACTGTATTTTTGTGAGCACTTTTCATTTCAATTCAGAAAATTAGACAAAGACCCACTCCAAAAAAAAAAAGAAACAACCCAAACCTGACTGTGTAATCATTGCATTTTATATTCACAGGGAGACCAAAGAAAGGTCAGGTATATTGTCATTTCTGACTTTCTGGGTGTTTGACTTGGCAACTTCAGCTCTTTATGAGTCACATATGTACTGGGAGAAAAGTGCTATAAATTCATGGTCAGATCTTTTTTTTATATTATTCTTACTTCTCAGTGTCATAAAATAACCTAATGCAGCTCAGTTTCACCTTCCATTTAAAAGAAATGCAGTATTTTAGATGTGGTTTTGTACTTAGTGGAGAATGTAAATTTGACATAGGAGAACATTAGTTCTTTTCAGGAAAAGTTTCCTGCTAGCAGCTTTCAGAAATAACTGGATTTTTTCATCAGAAGCTGAGTAAAAATGAGATACATTTGCAAGTGCCACTGACCTTCTGTGAAGATACCAGCACTCTCTCTTCAATTTTTAAAACAGTATTGGCTAGCCAATTGGTCATGAATGGGAGCAGAAGAGAACAAGGAAAAATCTTCCCTTAGTGAGAAGATGGGCAGAAAAAAGACCACCTCCATGGGAAGTGCTGTTTTCCTCACACCACCAATGTTTCTTGCTCTGTGTTAAAACACAATGTTCTTTCCTCATTCTTGACCATTATCATAGCCTGCTATCAAGGGAGCAAGGAGAAAAAGAGATCTGTTGAGAGGAAGGTGATAACAACTTTTAACAATTTTAAAGGTGGAGGTTAAAAAAAGAGAATATTCTTACAGAGGTATTTAGGGTCTACTCAAAATGCTGACTGTGCAGGGACTCTGCATTTTAATTATCACCTTGCAATTTTTTTTTTCCCTTAGGAAGTGGTCTCCACACAAAAATGAAAAGGCAGGATCAGGCAGCCCTACAGCCTTCTGCACAGCTGTTCATGTCTTTGGTGAGAAGTGGTGACAGCGAGAAGTTGCTTTGGCATGGCTTTCCCTAACCGAGGGGAGATGTAGTACTCTTTCAGAGATGCTGCACACCAGGTGTGCAGTGGGCTTCCAGGTTTCCCAAAGGAAAGTCAAAACTCCAGAGCAGTCAGCCTTGTTTACTTCAGGCAAAAGAACTGGAGGTACCAGAGTCTGGGTGAAGAAGAGGGTGAGAGAGATTAGAAAGTAATTTTTTATATTGTCCAATGGACATTTGATGAAGTTTGTTGATTTGCTGTGATGCCCTCTGATCCTTTTCTCATTCATATTTTTAGCACCCTAGTTTGAGAATGAGGAATAATAACACTAGAGTGTTTCCCATGGCTTTAAGGAAGACATTTACAGGAGTGTATCAGAAAGGTGAGGAAAGATAAGTTACCATATCCAGAGGTTTTATCTCTGACTGAGTATACTTTTGTGCAAGCAACAAACACATATTATTGTTAGGGATAGCAGTGGTTCAAAAACTTTTTTTAACTTAAAAATGTCAGACATTGAAGAAATGCTCCTCTGTTGTGATTTTAGGATGGTAGAGTTTCTTCTAGGAGAGTTGAAATAAGGAGGAGGAATATTCATTTAGTTCACTTTTCTCTGTGTTCGGTAAGTAGAGGAAATGAAGTGGCAGAGGTGCAGGGTTGGTGGCCTTGATGAACCTCTGTAGAGGTTGTTTGACTGTTCAAAGTAAAAAAATACCAAAGCTTACTGGTGCCAAATTCTTCTCTACTAGAAAGCTAAATTAGGAAAATAAAACCTGCTCATGGTCAGCAGAAGCTTGGTCCAGTAAAAAACTGTGTCTCATAGGTAACGGATGCCAATGTCTATGTGAAAAGCCAAAATATTCATAGAATCACAGAATTTCTAGGAAAAGACTTTCAAGACCATCAAGTCCAACCCATGCTCTAACACCTCAACTAAACCATGGCCCTGAGTGCCACATCCAATCTTTTCTTAAACACATCCAGGGATGGTGACTCCACCACCTCCCCCGGCAGAGCATTCCAGTACTTTATCACTCTTTCTGTGAAAAACTTTTTCCTGATATCCAAGCTATAAAGCCAGATTATGGTTGACAACAGGCTGATGATGGTGTCAGCAAGCAGGTCTGTGCTTATTTTCTGTGGTTTTGTCACCCTGGAAACACTTGGGCCGTGTTTCTGTGCAGCCATTTCTACTGTGTGCTCCATCTATTCCTCAGCTCTGTTTCCTCACTCTGGCTGCTCCGGGTACCAGGTTTATTTTTGGTGGCTGTTTAAGCTGATGCAGCATATAACCTTGGATCAACACAACGTTCCAGGTTTCTCACTCAGCACTGCCTGCTTTTCTTGCCTAGGAAAGCCTGGGGTAAGCACTGCACACACTAGCAGTGAGGTGCAGTACAGATTGCCTCCTCAACGACTCACACAGTGTGTTTTGTTCTGTTATAGGAAAATATAAATACATTGGGCAGACAAGAAAATTGCTTGCAGCAATGAGTGGGAGTTGACAAACTAACTGAAGGGCTTTGATTCCTGTGTCCTCTGGTTGCACTAAATAGCAGAAGATAATATCACAGCATAGCATAAGTGAAAACACTGAAGGCAACCCATTTGTTTGTTTATTACTGTTTTGTTTGAATTTATTGATACACATGTTCTGCTCTGGGTGCTTATAGAATTGCATAAATATGGTTTTGCCCAGGTAGGTTGGTTTTTTTTTTTCTTTTGAGACACAAATCATAATATTTATCGTGCTGATGAAGCAATGGTTGGGGGACAAATATGACATTAAAAATAGGGTTGGATTTCCCAATCATCTGAAATGCTGGCATGCAAACCCATGCAGCAATGTTGATTTGTGGGTAGTTAATTTTCTTGGCCATTGTTTTTCTACTGTGTGATGCTGTGAGGTTATTTCTAGGCAAAATAAAATATAGAGTTATACATAGTAAGAGAATTGTATAGTAGAAAATGTTCTTGGCATGCATGCACTACTCAGAATGAGTACATAACGTGCACTTGAATGGTCGAGCTGTTTTTTGTTTGTTTTTCCACTGGCAAACCAAGAAATAAAGCACAATCCATTTTGAACTTACTTTTTTTTTTTTTGGTTGGGTTTTTTGTTTGCATTTGTTTTAGAGTTTTTTAAGATATGAAATTTTATTTTCCTTTACACCCAGTTCCAAGATTCTGGACCAAACACTTACTTAAGTGTTTTACTTAAGTTTTACTTACTTAAGATATTTCCATCATTTCACTGACCTTACCTATTGACTTTTCAACCCAGCTCAAAAATCTTAAGAGATTCAGGTACTTGAGAAAACAAGAAGTGTTTTTCCTAATTGAGTATTGAGTTCAGCTTTTTATCCTGATATAAATATAGAGGTGAAATTCAGCAGGGAACAGAGGCCAGCAGAAAGCTGGGCACGAGCACTGTTTTGCAATGTTTGCATGGGGAATATCTCAGCACTGTCCTCATTGCCTCAGATTTGCAGTACCTGTGGCTGAGACACTGTGGCTAGACAGAGCAGAGAGCATAAGCTGGGCTTGGACTTGGGTTGGACTCAAAGCCTGAGGGCTGGATTCGAGGCTAACAGAAGGAGAATTCTGTTATTTATTTCATTGGTCTTTGGACCAGCCTGAGATTATCTGGCCCTACCTCATTTGCTCAGCAGAGACAGAGACTGTGGATGCTGTGCTGATGCACAAACTGAAGCTCTTCTGAATCAGAAGAACTATAAATGAACCTCCAGGTTGTTTTTCCTCAAGCTATCAGATTATTTCTTCTTTTAGAGGGTGACAGCAATTTCATTCACAGCAAGTAAAAGAAAATTGGAGCGTTCCTGGTACAACAAAACCTAATTTGCAGGGATTTATAATCGTTCTTGAGCAAAAGAGAAGTTGTGGCACAGCATCTTGTACTGTGAGATCATTTCCCATTGTTCTAGGAATATATTATTGTATTATTATGCCTTGAAATGGAAATGCTGGGAAATGGATACAAGGATATGGTCTAGGATTTCTAGGTAAAAAAACCACACTTCTTGGAAGAACTGAATTCTTTTTAAAAAAAAAAAAAAAACCAGCACAGTTAAAGAATTCAAGTGACAGGCAATTTGTGTATTTAATGACATATATTTTCCTCCCATACATAACAAAATGGACAGCCTCTTTTTCCTTCCATCTAGATTTTTTTTTTAATTCAATTTGCGTAACTGCCTTCCCAAAGGCACTAAGTGTCTTTGGTGCATATGGGGATGGAGTAAGACAAGGGTCAGAATGCTATCTCTTGAATTCATGCCCTAGACTGGAAAAAAATGGTCAATGAGTTCCAGAAAACAGATTGGTTTCACTCTTTTGATGCAACAGAGATGCCTGTCTGTGTTGCTCAGGCTGTCAAATGTTCCTAGAAACAGCAGTTGGGCAAACTGGTACAGAAGGGAATTCAAAGAAAAGAAGCAGCAAGTTGAACAAGCTCAGCAATCCTGAGTGGGCACCTTAAGCAGAAAAGTCATTGCATTCACATGTATTCTTTCTACAAAGCAAGCAAGATGCGGAAGATCATCAGTTCTCTAACCAGACTGTGCTAGTAATTTTGTAATTCCAGGGTTCTTTTCCTTCTCTTTCCCATCCATCCCCAGCAGTGCTTCAAAATTAGCTGTAATTTTCATGGTTCAGTTATTAGGGTATGAAATGCATAAGGTTTGGTGGGTAGCAACAATGAACCCTAAAAT
Organism: Phylloscopus collybita; assembly: GCA_027886175.1. Lineage (NCBI taxonomy): Eukaryota > Metazoa > Chordata > Aves > Passeriformes > Phylloscopidae > Phylloscopus > Phylloscopus collybita. The sequence goes on along the minus strand of JAJNNQ010000013.1, from coordinate 4,824,789 downwards.
TAAGCATTTAGTACTGAAATGTCTATATTACCCTGGATAAATATGCCTGTATTTTTGTTGGATGGGTTCAAGAGTTAAAGAGGCTGGGAAAACCTGAAATCAACTAAAACTAAGTGAGGGGAATGGAAAGCAATTATTTGCCTCAAGTGGAGGTTGGGGAGTGGGGAGAGCAGTAAGGTGAAACCGAGCAAGACACTTGAGAGATACAGTAATAGATGTGGGATACAGAGGTAATATCAGAGGATTAAGAGACAGAACTGCTTATTTGCTCTCTCTTTATATTCTTTGTTCCTTACCTTTTTTCTGTGTTCATATTTTCTTGACATACTTTACTTTTCCTTTTTTTCACTCTTTCCCCTTTTTCCTTTTTTCCTTCTTTTTACCATTTTTTATCTTTCCTCACCAATCACACTCGACCCACTCTAAACATTCTGTTTCTATACATCTTACAGCAGCCCCTAGACCTGGGCAAAACCTAAACATTGTTCTACACAATATAGCAGAGGACTTGGACTTGTTCTGAAGGCCACAGCTGCTCAAAGAAGCACTTGTTTTAAATGTAAGGTGTGCACTTAGGCCCCACACAGAGCCCTGTGGAATTTACTGGCAGACCAGGATGTAAATAAAAGGTTTGTTGCTGTAGGTGGAATAGTGAGTGCCTACCTACACTCCTCCAGAAGCCCTCCTTCTGGAAACACCACTGTGCTCAGCACTGGGATGGTGGTTTTGTCTGTGTTATTGTGGTATTCTGATGAAGAGCAGTTGTATGAGATAATGTCATATGCAAGACATGCAGTCATTTGTAATTCTCTTTGCCACAAACATTGTTTCCTAGTCCTTTTCTATTTTAAATTTGCACTTTCATTCGTGAGAAATTCAGCTTCCCTCCAATGTGATGTTGCTGCTGAAAGGAGCTTCCCTTCACCCACACTTTGTTCTTAACCTGGCATCACTTTGTTTCTTTCTTTCATCTTCTTCAGGGTCCAGCTAACCTGAAATAGAAAGAACTCCTGCTCTGTACTGTTCTTGCTATTTTCCTTCCCATACTCATTACCTCTGATCTCACTGTATTTCCTGGTTCTGGCTATGGAGTGTTATTCTACCCTGGTGAATTAAATTTACTCTTGAATTCCCACATGTTCAGCATCACAAGCTGATAGAATTTACTGGGCTGTATCTTTTGTGGGTGTACTTCATTTTCCACAATACAAGGCAGGGCTCTGTTGCCTTCCCTTCTACATAAACAAAAAGGCTGAATCCTGCTGAACAAATAAATTTGGTTTCACAGAGACTGCAACAGAAAAATTTCCATATATTTCTAGAAATGACCCACCAAAGCTGGTGGAAAATGTGGAGATTGTTCTAGAAATGTTAAAATGAGCATCTTAGGAGAGTAAATGGGTAAGTCTGGTTGCAGAGATACCAGACTGATTAGACAGCTGGAGAAGGGTGGCAAAATTGACAGCTGGATTAGCAGGTCATCAGGATCCTCTCACACGTGTGTGCAGCTTTTCAAGTCACCCAGAGTGGGAGACAAAGTAGAGTGAGTAAATCCAGATGACTCACAGAGGTGGAATGGGATGGAGACATTAATCACTGTCATCCCCTGAAGCGTGCAAAGAGGCACATCTAAAACCAGCACCAGGCTGCCAGCTGAGGAAGCAGAGGAGACATGAGGAGCAGTTGATAGCTGACAGGTCCTCTGTGTGTCACTGCAGAGAAGCCAGGACAGGAGACCAGGATATGAGCACCTGGATGGATGTTGGGCAGGCCACTCATGTGCAGCAAGATTTGGCATTCAGGAATGGGGGTGGGACTATGAGTGTGTCTGAAATCAGCTTTGGTTTAAAATTCTCTTCTACAAGTTCTTTCATGACTGGCTCTATTGTTGCTACAGCAGCTCAGGGTTATTTCCTGCAAGTGGGGCAACTCTGCTGTCTTAGGGGTGGTTGGGAGTTCAGCTTCCCCTGGGACAGAGGGAAAAGGAGGACAAGAGCAGGTAGTGCTTTGGTAAATACACAAGGCAGAGACAGTGTGAATCTCCACATCATAGACGTGGGGGATGAAAATAAGATTTGTTGAACCACCAGCTTCACCTTTTATAGAGAAACTGCAGCTTGGGCCTAAGCCATGACATCCAAGACTGATGTTACACACTCTGTGCTTTCCTGCTCCTGGAAGTAGAAAAATGCTCTCTCAATGCATTTACTGCAAATACTACAAACTCCATCTAGGGCATGCTACCACACTTTTATAATTTTCTGGATAAAGCAGAAAGCAGAGACTACTATTCTGCATAAAGGGGGAAAAATGCTTGTCACTGACAGATGTGTCTAATGCTGGAACACAAAGTACTTGGCACAAAATTGGAAATGCATGAAAACGTGACAATTGCATTCCCCATTCTCATTTGAGATAATATCCTTATAATCTCCTCCTCCTAAGTGTCAGATTCCAGCTGATTAGCCTTGTTTTCTAGCTAGACAAAACATTTGATGATGTCTACAGTGATTTAGAAGCAGATTGCTTCTAAACACAAAAACACACTCCTGAGAGGAGTTGGTGAGCTACATAGCCTGGTTTTCAGATTCTTGACACCAAGGCATCAAGGTTGCTTCTTTCCTACAGGATTTAAAGGTGAAGAGAGATTAGACTTGTTCTTTCAAAAGTGTCAGCATAAGGAACCCTTAATAGGACCACAGTGTCTAATAGCTCATAAAAAAACAGTGAGCTGTTCCATTTTAAGTCAAGGATGTAGAGAATTGTTTATGTTCTGCTCTGAAACTACAGACTGGAAGCTCCCTTTTGAGGCAGATGCTCAGACATGGGAAGATAGGCAATTTAGCTGGAGCTGCTGTTCTGGAATGGAATATTAATTTATCTGTACATGGTTTATAGGAATACTTGTATTTTATGTCACAGACCACTGCAGTACTAAATTGCAATTTTTTTTCTTGGAGAGCAGATCTCATTGGCATTTCACAAATCTGTAAACTTACACTAAATGGGTCTCTTACAAAAGGCCTGTTAAAAATTAACTCACTTTTATGGCACCTTTAGAAGTTAGTTAAAATCCCATTAAGAGACATTAGAGTGGGACAAAAATGTCAGGACATGTCCAAGGTCACTTAATTGTTGAAACAGAACAGCAAGTAACAACAGGGAATGAGATGGTCTGGTTGTCCTCTGTATTCATCTCAGGCACCCCTCCCTGCCACTCTCCCGTAGCAATTGTAGGTGAGTTCAAATCTGCAAACACTTTTACCTAATTAGCAGCCTCTCAGTCAATGGCCTCATTCAGCTGTCTCTATTAACTTCAGCTTTTACCAGGTCCCTTTCCCATTTGGGTTCAATAGAATATTTATGTTAAGTGAGAGCCGGTGATGGGGGACTAGCAGGTCTTGTGTGGGCTGAGCAGGGTTCATGTGCCTTTGTAATGGAATTTTTTTTTAAAAGTATTTTCTTCCCAGACCAGCCTTCTCTTTCTTTTCTTTTAAGTTGGTAGTCTCAGTTAATAATTCTGCTTCATTTAAAGTTAATGCCAAATTAGTGCTATTTTATAGGGTGTTTGCTTTGTAAATGGAGAACTGGTAAATCAGTGTGGTAATTTCTTTTGTCACCCCAGTGTTTAATTTTGGGTTTTTTTTCAGATGATTATCTGTTATGTACACAACACTGTAGTTTCATACTTGCAATTTGACTCTCTCACTTACAAGGCCTTTGTTGCACTCCTATCTCAAGGCTTCTTCTACAGACCTCTGACTGCAACAATCTTACAATTGTTGTTTTAGAAGCCTAAAAGATGTGAAGTTGGAAAAGGGGAAGAGCAATTTAAATACAACTGTGCATTAAGTATGGTTACTGAGTCATTGTTTCGGTTTTATGCCATGCATATTTCTGGCTAGTGCAAAATGCACTAAGAACCAAATTTTAAAACCATCTGCATCTCCTGTTTCTGTCTAAGACATTATTTATGATTTTGGCTTTGTACCCTGAGCTAAATACAGAATGTGTAAAGACTCTTAATTAACCCTTTGAGACATGAGTTTCCCATCAATGTGTACAACAGGAACATGTTTTTAATTAGGTAGTAAAACTCCCAGGATCCATACTCGTTCAAAATTTGCTCCATTATGAAACTAAACATGTTAAATTAATTAAAGGGGGGGGGGGGGAATCTACTCTGTGTTTAAGTAAAGCTAGATTTGTCTTTCATTCCCACCAAAGCCAGGAAATGCATATTTACTTTAACCCAAGATACTTTTATGAATATGATCATGGTTAGATACAATTTTTCCCACCTGAAACCTGTTAGTATTGATTTTCTCTTTTCTCTATCATTTTTTTATAAGATCTGTTCATGCCTTGGGTATTTCCCAGTATGCCCAGTCCTCTCCCATTATGGTGGATGTGGCAGTCAATTAAAGAAGGAGTTCTGCATAAAGCTGAGCTCAGCTCAAGCCCAGAAAAATATTTGAGCACATAGCTATTATAAAGTGTGTGAAATCAAGTTCATTAGTTGCATAAGTGAACTTATATACGTCAGTGACTTGTAGCCCAAAGAAACACTCTGGCTGTTTAATGATAAAATGGGGCAACGCTCTTGTGATGTGCATTTGCTTGCCATAACCCAAAACCAACTGAATACTTTGTGGGGAGATAATCTTACCTGTAGTATTATTTCAGTCTTAATTTAAACTTTATAGAGAGATTGTAATATTGATGTGTGTAATAAAACATGCTATAAATAAAAGGCACTCTGCTGGTGTTCTTATACTGCTGTATTTGCTTCTCAGTCATTTCAATTTTAAATTAGAAATTCCTGAAATGCCTAATTCAAGCAAAAGTCTTAAGGGTCTGAGAAATATGTTTTAAATAAAGGCTTGTTTAAGTTACACGAGCACGAAGAGGGAAGGCAGTTCAAACTGGGAAGCCTGTTTGTTTTTCTTTGTGCATGCTAAAATTAAATGTAATATGTTAATCTTTTTTTTTCCCTTTTTTTTTTTTTTTCTTTTAAAGGATTTTAACAAAATTCTTCACACTCATACGTAGTGTGTTAGAGTGCCAGGTTTCAAGCTAAGTGAATTTTTTGGACAAGTGATAAAACAACAGTAATACAAGTTCAAGTTAAATATCTCCAGACAAAAGAGGTTCAGCTGTGTACTGTTGGTCAAGAAGCTCCATGGGCTTCCTGTTTGGTACAGTGCCATGGATGATTTTTACATTTCCCTGCAGGAAACCTCCTTCCCCCTTACCATATCCTCTGTACTGATCCTGAACAGAAGCAGTGCCTTCATAGGAAAACAGAGACTTTGCTTAGAGAAGGTTTGCAGGCCATACCATGTAAAACTTGAAAGAAAATAACATTTAATTGAGTGAATTGGCTTGACCATTATCTTGTTTCTAGTGCTGGTATTTGCACCTATGCTAGCTGAGTATAAACTAGATGGCATCCATATATTTGTTTAACCTCCTATTTCAGCCAAGAGCCCCCAGGTTCAAAAGCAATGGCTAACCAGGCTCCTAGGCTAGGCCAGGAGTATCTCTGGAGGATTACTGCTCCAAGAGATTTAAGGTACAGCTTCAGATACAATTATTTAAGTGGGGATGAGGTAGCATGGCTTTCAAAGGTGGCACCTTGTCTTCTGGCACAAAGTTTACAGCAAAGCCACACCAACAGCAGCTCTGACAGCAAAGACACAGTGGTGGGGCTAAGGACCCCAGGACAGGGCACACTGTGGTCACCTCTCAGCTGAAGAGCTGTGGTGAAACACCATCTTTAGAGGGTAAAGTTGCCCTACCACTGCTTGAACACAGAAGTGCAACTGGGACAAATTAAAATCTTAAATCACAATTTAGGCTATGTGCAGTAAATACATTTTTTATGTCTTTGTATTAAAAAAAAAACCAACAACCATTGTTTATTTTTATATTAAATAAGATCCCCACATTTGATAGCAAGTGTGTATAGGTCAATTCATGCCCACTTGAGACCTTCAGATCCCCCTATCTGTTATTTTCTGTGCATGATCTGAGATATTTAAGTGTACAGAAACGGCAGTGCACTCTAGCACTGACAGACCTGTGCCTCTGCACTGGGTTATGAATAAATAAGTGAGGAGGAAACTGGGAGAATGCCTGTCTTATAACAAGATAATTGCCTGTTTTGATAGCTCCATCAATCCTCCACTGTACAGGGTGCTCTGATGTGAGAGTAGACCTGGTAACTCACTGTTGTTGTTTACCCTTTTGGCCACTCTTTGGCCTGATAGTCAGTCTTGGGTCACCTTAGTTCCATCTCAGTTTTCTCTGAGCCGTTGAAGAACTGGCTCAGTTTGCTAACACAGAATATGATTTGGTGGGAGTGGGTATTTTTCTGTTGTTGTTGATGGTTTTTCATTTCGTTTTGGTTGGGTTTGCTTGGTTGGGTTTTCTTCCTTGATTTGTGTTCTGCTAATGTACTGTTTTGTGTCCTTTCTCAGGGGACTGGATGAATGTACAGTTCTTAGCGTTCCTAAGTAATGTGATAACAGAAGTAAAATTTTTAATAGGTCTTACTATACTTTTAAGTCAGAATTTCTCTGATGTTTTGTACCTCAACATCTTCTGTGTTGCAGATATTTCAATTCTTGGTTTAAATATCAAAACTTTTAGCTAATGTGATCCTTTAGGAGGAACATGACTTTCATTTGTGCTTTTGAAACACCGGAGTTGCCTCCTCCTCTTCCAATGTCTTTTACCTTGCATAGTCATTTACACTTGCTCAGAGTGAGTGTGAAGTAGCTGTAAAATCCTACCTCATCAGCTGGTAAATAGTTTACAAGTATGCAAATGACTATTAAATCTGCAAAGCTGGGTGAAAATCAGGTTCCTGGTTGTGGTTGGCTGGGGAGAAGTCATTACAGTTTTTAGAAGATGTCCTGTGGTCTGTTCCTTCAAGTGGTTCTTCTCTTCCTCGTGTTTCTAGTAAGGCAACGGTGATGCTGAAGTTGATGGAGAAAATGATGAGGTAGGATGTACCCTATAGACTTGTATGATGGTTTATGTATTGTTAAAATAGATAGCAATTGCTCTAAAATCTGCAGTACAGGGAAAGGCATTATAAATCAGGATCCTTTATGTTGTAGTTACGTTACACTTTTTTATTAATTAAAAGTCTAAAGTGGTATAATGGGAAAAGAAACACAGTACAACTGTATGCTAAAACATTGATTGTTCTCCCATCCCCTTGCTATCTCTGGCACTGGAAAATTCAAGGTGGCTGCACAACTCATATCTCGCTGTTTGTGAGTTTCAGATTCTGGCAGTGAATAAGTAAAGGAAATACTAGGTTTTTTGTGGTTTTTTGTGTTTGTTTTTTTGTTTGTTTGTTTTGGGTTTTGGTGGTTTTTTGTTTGTTTGTTTTGGTTTGGTTTTTTTGGTTTTTTTTTTTTTTTTTTTCTTTTTGTATTTTTTTTTTTGCTTTATGTTGAGGAAACAGGTATCAACATAATCAATGCATGATTTGATTTTTTGCTGTCTTTCTGGGGCACAACTAAGTCAGAATATTTTGGTTAATTTTAGAGCATAAGTGCTCACAATGATATACTGCTGTGGTTGGTTTGTCTCTGTGGGAAATATAGTGTCCTGAATTAAACTGCTGCTTCTTCTAGCTTACCAAATTACTTCTGTTTTACATTTCATGTGTATCATGTTCAGAGACCTATACTATTAATGTAAACTGTTTTCTGGTATCAGTTATTTTATTCTTCAAATTTTATAGGATCAAAGTATTCTATTACAATTCAAAAGATATTTGTGAAAATACAAGGATAAACTAATCCTATACTCTGTGACAGTAAAAAAGTATCTAGAGAAGCTAGGTAGAAAAAAATCTTCTGTGTAAGTGTTGTCTTTGAAAGTTGTTGATTAATCAGAAGTTATGTAGATTAGTAGAGAACAGCCATCTTGAGTAACTGGGACTTGAGAGGCTGGTTAAACACTGGATCAGTTTCTCAGCAATTCAGTGGAATCCCTCTCCTTGGAAGCCAGGTTATTAAAACTTTTCTAGTACCTACTGGTCTGATGTAAGTCTTTAGCTGGCTCTTTGACTGAGGGCTTGAAGCAGTTGAACAGAAATCTGTCCCAGTCTCGGTTTCGCGTTTCCATGTTTTCTGAGAAGTGCTCTACATCTGCAGCCTGTGCTTTTAAGTCATAGGCTAATCTTTTTGCCTCAGAGGAGAACGGTTTACAAGCTTTGATACCCAGGCAGTGATGATTTTTCAATGACAGGTTAAAGGACCTCAGCAGGTGACAGCATACTGACATTTCTGTGCTAAAGTATGGAGCTGGCATATTTTGGAGGCCAAGAGTTGAAAATGTGATGAACATGGAGAGCTGTATGTAAATCTGAAGTTAGACTCCTTCATTCATGTGAGTGGTCGCTTCCCCAGCCCACTGAATTCTGTGAAAGTCATCATGCCACGTGTTGCTCTCACTGCTTGCTAGGACAGTGTCCATCTGTAGGAGCGATCTTCTAGCTCTGAAAATTCTTCTTCCCAAAGCATTTTGTGAAAGGTATATGATTATATAACATTTCACTAACTCCATGAAACTTGTACCAGATATATTTGCAAAACACTTGTGGAGAAAGAGCAGCTGACAACGTTGCATTTCTCATAGCATCTGAATTAGTAGAGTGTTTGAAATATTACTTGCAGAGCACGAGAACTATTATAAAGACAATGTAAATCACTACAGTTTTCATGTGTTTTATCTCTGTGTCTATACAGCAACAGAAGGATGACTCCAAAATAGCTCACTCTTCATGTGAAACTAGAATTCCAGTGCAGTGCTCACAGGTTTTTGAGCTACTTGATGTACCAAAGTGTCTAAGAAGCAAGTATGGGCTACATTTCCTATAGATCTCCGAGATAAACTGTGTGCTTTGTAGTGTTCAGTTATTAGTAGTGCATGGAAACCCTGTGCCAGGAGACTCAACAGGTCCTGCTCATAGCCTCGAGCACCCTTTTGCAGCTGCCCTATACTTTTTTAATTGTTAGCATGTTTCTTGGTGTGATTCTGATCCGTGCCAACTGGCAGTCTCCGAGGAAGTCCTTGGGCAATCTCCAAGGAACAGCAAAGGCTGGGGCAATGTACTCCAGACAGTGAGGCATGGCACACATTTAGAGCAGGGAAGGTTTAGCTACATGGAAGCTGCCACTTGCTCCTTGTGCCTTTGGGGCTCTTGAGATTCCTTGAGTAGGAGACAAAACACTTCAGATTTTGCACTCTGCTTAATGCTGGACAGTTCTAAAGCATAAACTTCCCTCTCAGTTTTTCTCGTCTCCTTTGAGGCAAGCTCTGTACCAGGGATCTCTGCCAGCACAGCTCTCTCAGTCTGCAGACAAATAGTCAGGATCCTGGCCAGCACAGCAGTCCCAGCTGAGCTGTCCCATGGGGACACGATAGCCCTGTCAAATTGTTCTTTAATGCTATAGCTGGTTTAGTTTTATCAAACCCTTGAGCCAACTGCATGAGCTGTGCCCCTCCTGTATGCGAGAGTGCCCTGCTCCTGCACTCCCCAAGCACTACAGCTCAGGATGCAGCCAGAGCATGATCCAAAGATTAAAGTGATACCACGGGCCTACAAGGTAATTTGCAGGTGAGCTCTGTTACCCCCTATCTGCTCCTGGCAGGTTCTACAAGCAAGCATTCATTACCCCTGCAAGCCCTTGTGTAGGTTTTTGCATGCTTCTTTCTTCCATACAAGCAAGAGCATGTTGTATATTGACTCAGTGGCTGGAGTGAAACTCCATTTCAACTTTTTTCTAATCCAAATGTGTAAACATTACTAACTGAAAATATAGTATTCAGTCTAAAGGAAAAGCAGCTGTAGTTACACTTTTTTTTTTTTTTTTTTTTTTTTTTTTTTTTTTTTTTTTTTTTTTTATTTCTTCAATGTCACGCCAAAAAGATCTACAAAGACATTTGGGAGTGTGAGCTGTAAAGTTTCCTATTTAATCATTAATAGGAACCATGTTTTTGATGGCTGGTATGCTGCTCAACACTGGCAGAGCAAATTTATTTTTGCACTCTGTGGAACTAAACTCATCTCTGGATTAAGGAGACTGAAATTCCACTGACTATTATAGGAATGGAGCCCATGTGTGGAACTGTTTTTTTCTAACCATAGGAGAAATGCCCAAACCTTAGCATGACTGCAGGGATATCTCATTCAGACTGAAAGTCGGTGTCTCCTCTGTTGGAGCTGATTCATCAAAGCACTCTTCTTTGCCAGAGGCCATAACAAATCTTCCTCATTACCTATGGCATAAAGGATGTAGCAGGATGGTTAGTGCTGATCAGATTATTGCACCATCGGACTCTGTGCACCCAGACAGTAGTCTGTGGATTTTTGCTCTTAAAAGTGGGCGCTCAGACTGGGATTTAGAACTGAGAAATTAATGGCCCTGCTGTAGCAATGCCCACGGTGTAGAAATCATGGAAATGTGTATGTGATTTGATGACAAAGGGTGTCAAAGATGTATGGTTTCTATAGGTCTGTGGGTATGGAAGAAGGTGCAAGGTATGATTGATAATTGGTTTTTCCTCCTCTACTCCTCAAGTCTCATGCTTACTCACTGTTAATTATTATATTCTCATAGGTGAGTTTTATTCCTGACACAACCTTCAGACCAGACAGGTGTCTAAAACTAAGGAATTTTTGCATCCTCATATGAGCTGCTTAAATGCATCATACATCACAGTAGAAGTTATTGCATTTGTAGTTCATCAGCATTCAATGGGGTTAGGGAAGAAACTGTGTCTCGATGAAGAGCAGCTTCTATCATTCAGTCTTCAGCTGACAGCAGAAGTAAAAATGCTTCCCTGTAAGTTAGTGCATGTAAAGAAGGTAATTTTCAGCTGCCATGCTATCCTACCCTTGAGTGGTGCCCTGTGTTCTCTAGTCAAATAGAGAGAGACAATTGAGATGAAACTAGACTAACTCTTCACAACGGGAAGGTTTTCCTGCATTGCATTAGGAAAATATTCTGCTGCCCCTCTGGACAGGTTTAAGACACCATAATGCATCTAGAGCACGTTCTGTTGAAAATGCAAGGCAGTTTCTATTGCCAGAAGGGTAACAGGCTTTGCTCTCCTCCCAGGGGACTCTTCTCAGATGTACATGCCCTGCCTTCCTTCCTGAGGCTGGGTCTGAAGAGGCTCAGAAACCTCACAAGGGACTTCAGCAAGGGATCCCCCTAGTCTGAATCTTCATTGCCATCCCTCCTAGGTGCTCACAGGATGGCTAGATCCATTGTAAACATTATTAGCCTTTTTTTGGAAGGAAGGGGGGAGTGAGAGCAGTAATATGACATGGGATAGGATGGAGTATATCTAGTTTTGATGTCTGGGCCTGGGTCAGGTGAGACCTAAGCCAGTCATTTCACTGCTAGCTTGTAGTAATGAAGAAAGGAAAAAAAGATGGCTGCAAGTGCTTGTCTTAGGGCTTTTTTTTTTTTTTTTTTTTTTTTTTGTTTTTTGTCAGGAATAGGAGGAAGCACATTTATAAAAACAAGATATTCTGAGACAAACAAGGACACCGTGCTAGCCCATGTCATGACCTACTCATCTCATAGTTTTATTTCCCCAGATTCTGGAGTATTTGCATCTAAATTTTCTCCTTGCTAAGCTTTTTGTCTTTAGTATCTTGAACTTGCAAAATGATAGCAAAGAGAGCCAGCTCTGAATGTGCAGTCTGGCTAGGCTGCTGTAAGAGGAAGTGGCATATAATTCAGTAACAAAAAGATTGTACTGGAGTTTCTTGTGAGTTTGTTTCAGAGCAAGTATCATCATGGACAAAGACCTTGTGAGTGAGATTTCTCATTTTTTAAGGCTGTCTGCCCTTTAGGTGCCTCTTCTCCCCTGGATAGCAGCACTGTTGCTTTGGGAATATGAGTGATGGGATAGATTAGAAAACTATTTCTGTTAATTGTTGGAATTTGTCCTTATGGCAACAAAGTGAAAAGCTTGGGGTAATTTTACTTTTAGGATGAAGTTCCCTCCTTTGAGTACGGATGGAGGATGGTACAAAACCAAAAAAATATTAGTTTCTGCATTTGTAATCTGACAGATGAATATTTTTACAGGCTATAGAATCAAATTGTAGCTCACTATACTCAATAGATGTATATGAAATACAAAAATAATTATCCAATACAATAAGCTATAGACTCCTAAATGGGTTCTTTACATCTGCACTGTGATAAAACACAACAAATGTAAATATGAAATATGCGTCTTGAATTTAGGAGAGTAATCAGAACCTAGAGAGACCTCAAAACACAGGTACAGATGAAAATGCAGATGAATTTGGACCTCACTGGACCTACTCTGTTATCACACTGCTTTTCTTTGCCATAAGCCAAAAATAACAACATTTTCCATGAGTCTGAAAGCAGAGTTTGCTGGAGTTATGATTCATTCATAGCTGGAGTTAGGTGGCAGGAAAGGCTGTCTGAGTGCCACATGTTGAGCTGGTTTTCTACACTCACGTGTGTATGTTCCTGCATCCCCCACACAAAGGTGCATTTGTAGGTGCATGTGGGGAGTGCTTGTCTGTGCACCTGTAACAACAGAAGCAATACTTGCTTTGGTGGTGGACAGAGACAGGGTAGTGGAATGATACCCTGGGCCTGCTTTTATTCTAAATTATTAGAGTACATCCAGTAAAACTTATCTACAATATAGAAGCACAGGTACTGGGATCTGCAGGCACCAATTGCATAGCTTCCTTTAGCTTCATTTTCTGCTGGTGACCCTAACAGAACCCCCCACTCATGAGGTCCTAAGGGACCAGTGCTCTGCAGGATTGATGCTAATAGCAGTGCTTGCACAGAGCCAACAAACATAAAGGTTGTAAGGCCGCTGTAAGTTAGAAAAAGTGGTGTAGAGTGCCACTGGTTTTTCCCAGACCAAGGTCCCCATCTGCACTCTGCACAGACTCCCAGAAGTGGCCACAGGAAATAGGTGCAGCTTGGGTTGGAAGAGTAGCAAATATGCACAGACTTATTTCTAAATGAGTGAGGTTATTCAATCATTTCATTTGTAGGTGAAAACTCATTCAATTTTGTCATGTGCAAAATGGTTGAGATGTGTGAGGTTTGACAAAAGGGAAACCAAGCTTGAAGACTGAGGAGTGTTAACCAGAAGTTACTTTCTGTGCTCACTAGAGTCACTTGCTCTTCACAACTGGCCTGCATTTCCCATACATACTATGTCCATAAGATTTCCATTCTCAGCTACTTATGGTTCAGCAAAAGGGAAGACTCTGGAGGTCACTGGAGGTGAAATCTCCAGCCAGCCCATGGAGGTGACAGAAAGAGACATTCAATCTATACCGTTCCATGAATCATTATAGCATCTCAGTCATGAGCAAATTATTGCTGAACTGACCTCAAATTAAGTGCTGCTTCTCTACAGCTGAAATATCTTGACTTGGATTCACCTAAAACTGCATGTGTTGTTAAAATTTTCCATGTGGACAGTTAAAGATATAATATTTCCTGTAAGTAACAGAGTTTAAATGGAAAACTGCCTCTCAAGTACTGTTACTTCCCACCTATTCTACCTAATTCATCCTGCATGGCATATTTCATATTGCTTAATATTATTTTAACTAATAAAAAGGATACATAAAAATGCAAAGAAACTACCAATAGTGGTTAAAGAGATTTATTTCTCCTTTTTTTTTAGTTGGCCATACTGTTCTAACCTATTCTATATTTTCACTGCTGTTCTTCCCACAAGGTATCAGCTGTTTGCTTGGGTGTTATTTTTAACGTGACAGACATACTAATAAAGGCACAAGTTCTAATATGTGTGCTTACAAGGATTTTTTTTTCTCCAGATATCTCTGCTATGTAGGTCTATAGGCCAAACTATGTGCCATTTATTTAGAATATTGAGCAGAAGAAGAACTACTCAGAAAATGTAGTGAGTTGCTCATGTAATTACCATCCACAAAGAGAGGAAAAAATAAGACTTTTTTTTTCTTTCTATTTACTGAAATATTACTGCAAATCTGGATGATTTTCCTTTTTTCATCCTTGAAGAGTGAGGTTAATTCCTTGACCCAACAGAAATTTATTTTTTTTTAATGGCTTGATTTGATGAAGGCTGTTGTTTCTCTATTTTTAGAGAGCTTACAAAATTAGGGATTTCTTGTCATTTTTGTATTTATTTTTTGTAAGATCATGTCTGGCTTCAAATCTCTGCTTTAAAAAAGTTCTATTGTTATGGTTTGGCAAAGCTCAAGCAGGTCTGTTTGGACAAAAATAGCCAGTTTTTTAATTAGGAAATAAGCTGAAGTAAAATGAGTATAAATAAGTTTGTGTGTAAAAATAGAGCTATTAGTCTGTCTGGATAGTGCTCTTTTGGGTGTATAAACTCTCTGGCCCGTTTTTGATGTCCCACATATTTGGGCAATCCCAGGCTGACAGAGGGTTAGATTCCAGGTTCCCACTTCCAGGGTAATGCTCCCACCACTGAGCCCTTGCAGTAAACCTGGCTTGTGGTACCAAGTGTCACTAAAAAGGCTAACCTTTCCTTGAATCTTTGAAAAACAAGGCAAAGACTTTTGTGGAGGGACATCCCAGGCTGCTGAGCTCAAACAGGGAAGGACAACCTTGCTCCAGCAAGGAGTGATGGGCAAAAAAACCCTGTGAGGGGTAAAGATCTGGGGTAATGCCTCGCATTTTGTATTTTCTCTTGGGCGTAGCTGCATGCTGAACACGCTCATGTCAGTTGTGTTTCCTGGTTCAAAGGCTGCTTGAGCCTCTCTGCTGAGGCTCCTAACTCTCATTAACTGTAGAGAAATCTGAGACACCTCCAGCCTCTGGATGCCACAGGGAGGTAGGCAATGTGCCATTTTATTTTAATTGCATCTGCCTACAAATGGCTTTAGAACATACATTCTTTGATTTGTGCTCTTTGCTTCCAAGAATATCCCACCTGTAATGAAGCATTTGAAGGGCCAATCTCATAATTTAACATTGAAGATGTTAAACTGGAACAATTTTAACTAGTGTCCCTAATTTTCTGTCTCAAAATTCTTTTCTTATAAAAGTTCTTTTTGATGGAATCTGAAGGTTTCTTTACAAATGTGTACTTGTATAATGAGCAACATTTTCAGGTATAAAGAAGAGAGATAAAAATAAAGCTTGTCCTTTTTAAAACATAACTGTCATATTAAGAATATGTATATCAAGGGACTGATATTAATTTCAGAGCCTTCAAAAAAGCCTCTGGATTGTATCCATTACTGTCCATGGCCCTGATTCAACTTTTATATAAGTCAATAGGCATCCTGGCTGTTTCCTCCCATAGCTGTTTGGATCAGGCCCAAGGCAAACAAGAACAGTCAGAGAGAGAGATGCTACAAATGGTGAAATTTGAAAGGAAAAAAAAGGCAAAAAAGAAAAAGAGTTAGGCAGCATGTGGTGGGTGCTAGCAAAAAAAAAGCTCTCCATGAGTATAGCATAAACTGAACAATGTTTTTGTGCCTGCAATTTATTTAAAGAATATCAGACTTCCTGGGTTTTCAAGCTGGAATTGGCAGGGTGGTGTTAGGGCTCAGTATCTCCTGCAATCTCTTTTCCTGCCTCCCGTGAGCAGCGCTTGAGAAGTGAATCCTTCCTGCCAGTGCCACAGGTACAGGGAGGAGGCTGCAGGGGCCATGCTGCCAACTGGGATATCACCTTCCCTGGTGCCACCAAAACCCAGCTCCCTGCCAGGCAGACTGGCAAGAAAGGGTGAAAAGAAGTCAAGCAATTTCCTCAGAGGTGCTTTGTGTGCAGCCCCCTCTTCCCCCAACACAGGCTTGCACAAAAGGGCTCAGAAAGGAGGGTGACCTCCTGATCCCCAGTGCTGGCCAAAAAATAAACGAGAAGTGGCCCTGGGGCAGCCCCTCTGTGGGTGCAGAGCAACCCTCCCCCCAATCCTCACCGTGGTTTATTTATAGATAGCCTTATTTGTTTGTATTGTCAAGAAGCAGTAATTCCTAGATTATTTCTTAAGTGTCTAGAGAATAAAGATCAAATGCTGCCAAGTGTAGACATGACAGATAAATGAGAGTATAACACCAGAATCCTCCTTTGTCATGGAAATTGTGTTGGTTTCCTGTTAAGAAAATGAAAAACAGATGTTAAAAAACATAGCTGGTTGTGTGGATACTGCTGTATTGGGACAGCTTGGATTATAAAACAGTGAATACTTGGGGGAAGTAGAGTGGGTTTAATTTCACTTTAAAAAAAATGAAAAAGAAATGGAGCTGCCATTCAGATGTTTCTAGCACATACCAGCTTCAGCTGGTTTGGGGATAGGAAAATACTAATATGGGCCCTTTCTAGATGAGAGTGATCACAGCAATACTGCAAATGCTGGGCTTGATCCATCTTATAACAGGTACTTTTTGTCCTGAACAAGAGGTTGGGTGGGTTAGAGCTTTTTTGATTTTTACTCACCATTGGAGTCCCTCTATCTGGCAGCCACTATTGGCTATTCCCTGTCAGCTTCTTGAGAAACTAAACTGCCTTGACTTCGCTTGTAATTTCATTTTGAGGTAGAAGGCAGGGAGAGGGAAGGAACTAAAGCCTGCAAAAAAAAAGGAAAGACAAATTTAAAGACAAATTTCTGCTTTCAGATGGCCTCTGCCATGGAGAGGCTCCTACCAAAGGAGAGAGATTAACTTTCTAATCATCTCTCCCCACCCTTTGCAGGATTTTTGTTTCTATTGAGGAGAGAGCAAAGGGGCAGATGCAGTTAAGGGCTAAGGAGAATGTTATGGAAAAATGCAGGAAGAAAATATGTGATTATTTATAACACTGCTGACTTGGGTAATATCCTGAAACACACATATCTCTTCTGTGGGGTGTGAAACCTGTGAGATTTAGGCTAGAACTATGCCAGCTATGGTAAACAAGACCTGATTTTTTTTTTTTTTCTCTTTATTTTTTAGATGACTCTCCTGGTTCGTGGTTGGTATGCAGTCTTTTTAATGACCTGTTACTGCAGTGCTGCTTCCTGTTTGTACAGTATGTTGACATACTGGAAGTTTGAAAGACTGCCCTGTCTTCCCTGCAGTTGATATTAAATATATACGCATATTATACATACATATGTACATACACAAGATTTTAACAGGAAACGGGCAGGATTGAGGCAGACTTCAGCTTTGGCCATTGGAGCAGCCCTCTGGAGAGGGAGAGCAAGGTCCCCAGGAGTGTGATTCACCCCAGGGATGTCTCTCTCTGCAGTCAGCAAGGAGTGACAGGGGCAAGGTCGATGCTTTCCCCCAGCCCCACCGCTCAGCAGCAGCAGCATCAGTGCTGCTCTGCTTTTGAGGCAACACCAGGCCTGGCTGTGCTGTTCTAGGCTGTGCTGTGTGGATTTCCCTTGGCCATGGCACTGAAACTGCTCCCAGCCCCTGTTGTGCAAGGGAAGAAGTTGCTGGGGAGTCCCAGGGAACACATCCTGCACACCCACTGGAGAGCTTAGCTGGGGCTTCTCGAGCAGCTAAACCCATTAGGGCTGAATGTTCCTGAGGTCAACGTGTGGGATGTGAAACACAGTCATATTTCACAATAATCAACGTTTTCAAAAGTTGAAAATACTGATTTTTAATTTATTTGACAAATTCTCAGCTGTTGTGTTTTCGTTTCTTCAAGTGTAGTGTAGATTTGCCTTTGCATTGTTCTCCCTCTGTGGTTAACAGTGAGTTTCGGGGGTGGGTAAATGCATGTGCAAGTTTTAGGTGTATAAAAATCTGACAGTGACAATCTGGCTGCAGTCTTGGTGGGTTCTTAGAGCAAAAGACATCTCACTCCGTTTTGCTGAATTTGCTTCAGTTCTTGGGAAGATGAACTCAGTATATAGGTGAGAGATTTAAACATCAACTCTGACAAAAAGTTGAATGCAAACTTCTTTATTTACCCTGGAAAATCTCTATTTTTCCCTGTATGCACATGGATCAACACGTGCTTCCTTTTCATTCTGCTTCTTCTCCTCCCCATTTGTCAAATGTCTGCAGACCACGCAGATGGGGCAGGGAAACTCCAGATTTCTGGATGCAATTAAAAGGTCACATCCTTTTGCTGTTGTTGCTCTCCCTTGCAATCCTGAGGTCAGGAATGGAATAGCAAGTCATGAAATGTTCAAGGCCTTATTATTTGGATGATTATCCAGAAATATTTATCTGAATCATCTGATGCAAAGCTGTCTTGTAAAAGAGCATCTCTTTGCAGTATGTTTCCTCACTAGCTGCACTTGGAACAGAAATACTTAGAGTATACTTTTGCTTTGGGACCTTGTTTTCGCATCCATTGCAGGTAGAAATTGGAAAAGGAGTTGTACGAAAATGTGTAGGCTGTCACTTGTGTAATCTAGTGGCTGAAGTGAGTATGGACTACAAATGACCAGAGAATCCGAAATGTGGAGACTTTTATATACAAAAAAAGAGATTTTTAAAAATTGTAGATAGTATTAGTAGAAGTCTTTGGTGATGGTTACTTCACAGAAGTAAACTAGAGAGGCTCAGGAGTCATTCTCTCATGCTGAGGACTGTCTTTTCACTTCCTAATTGATCTACCTCATGATCATCTTCCCCTGTGCTAATGCTGGCTCAGTGCTGTAGCTCTAAGTCACCAAAGCATTTGATCTCTGAGGACATCAGTTTTGGCACATTGCATCACTCCAAAATTCTTCAAGAGATTTTTTTTTTTCCTTTCTTTCTGAATGTTGCTAATTCATTTCACACAGACAAAATGACCAACTGCAGCCATGAGCCTTTGGACACAGGGAGAGGAGGTTTCCCCAGGGGCTCTCCTCAGTGGTGCTCCTTGGGAAGATGAAGGATTTGTGAGGAGGAGCTCAGCCTCCCTCCCAGGGACCACTTTGGTCTTTCCTTCACTGATTTAACAGTGTGTTGAATTCCTGACTTGTAGTGAGGAAGATTAAAAACCCCAAATATCTCCCCAAATACAGCATTCTACCCGATACACATAAGATTACAATACTTTTAACACCCACTGATAATTCGGGGGGGGTTAGGTGCTGCCGTGGGAATTAGGAATATTTACCTGTAGAAAAATTACTAAATTACTTGTATGAGAGAAATGTTTTGCTTAGGATTGAACAAATTTACTGGGGTTTTGGTGGGGGTTTTTTTGCTTGGTCGGTTTTTTGTTTGTTTGTTTTTGGTGTTTTTTTGTTGTCATTGTTGTCGTTGTTCTTGTTTGGTTTGTTTTGGGGTTTTTTTTTGTTGTTTGTTTGGGGTTTTTTTGTTTTGGTTTTTTGTTTTTGTTTTTTTGGGGTGGTTTTATTTGTTTTGTTTTGCTTTGGGGTTTTTTGTGTGGGTTTTTTTATTTGGGTTTTTTGGTTTTTTTTTGGGGGGGGTGTTGTTTGTTTTATTTTGCTTTGGGTTTTTTTTTGGGGGGGGTTGTTTGTTTGGGTTTTTGTTTTTGGTGTTTTTTGGGTTTGTTTGTGTGGTTTTTTTGGATTTTTTTTTGTTTGTTTTGTTGGGTTGGTTTTGGTTTTTGTTTTGTTTTGGGGGTTTTGTTTGTTTGTTTTTTGTTTTGTTTGTGGGGTTTTTTTGTTTTTGTTTTTGGTTTTTTGTGTGTTTTGGGTTTTTTTGGGTTTTTTGGGGTTTTTTGTGTTGTTTGTTTGTTTGGGGTTTTTTTTGTTTTTTGGGGGGTTTTGGGGGGTTTTTTTGAGGGCGCTAGGTTAGGTCTAATTTTCCATGGTTTCCCATGAGTTCTCAGCCGCTGTCTGGGCAGGACCCGCGGCCCCCCCGCGATCCCGGGGCGCTGCCGCTGAGCTCCTTGGCAAGAAGGTGGCGCTGGCAGCCCGGGATTGGGGCTCCTCGTCCGCAGGGCTACCTTCAAACTGCTCCGACGGGCCGCTTCCAGTGGAAAAACAACTTCCCTGCAGCTGTTTTATGTTGTTTGGGGTTTGGTGGTTTGCTGTGTTTTTATTTTTTTTCTCTTGTTCCGATTTTCTTTTTTTTTTTTTTTTTCTTTATTAATGCTTGGCGCTTAGAAATCCCGTTCTTTTCCAAACAGGGTCTTCCTCTCTTCATACACCGCCTTCTTTGTATCCCAGCACTGACCAGCTTTGGGAAGCCCTTTGACTACAGTGGGCTTCTTTGTAGGGAGGGTGCATGGCTGTGGGGATGACCTCTGGCAGCAGTTTTTGACTCCTCCACCCTTTTGGTGGGGTGGAGGACAAGGTGACCTGAGCAGGGGTCCCTATCCTGGTGTCAGCATCGAGGGGATGTAGCTTTGCTGCCTTAAATGCTTGGGGTGTAGCTGGTTTCTTGGTCCTTGTTTTTGTTTATGGGTTTGATTTGTGCTTTTGTGGCTTGCTTGTGTCTAATGCCGTGAGCTATGGATGATTTTTACAAGGCGAGGTGTCCCCTCTTCTCTAGGCTGGCTGTGAATGATGGGTGTTAATGAGAGCTGGATTCACTTTCACCTTGATCTTCAAGACATAAAAATTCATTGTCCTTTTCTCTCCCAGCACCTACGTTTTGGTGTTTGACCATCTTGGTGAGGAGCAACCATATGCATAGCAGGGCAAATGACTGCTGTTACTTTCAGCAAGTTTTAGGTGTGTGTGCAGGGTGTATCTATAAAATACATGCTCCCATTTGCAAGGTGCTCTAGTGTGCCAAGTATTTATCCAAGACTGTTTGCATACTTTGCATAGTATTTGACTGCAGTTTTCATGTGTCATAAAATAAAGGTTAGGATATGAAAGGATTAAGTGTCTATTATCATGGGCTGTTCAAATGGCCTGTGTTTACATAGCTGTATTTTTTTTTTTTTTAGACAGACTTTTTTATTATTAATTTAACTATGATAATAAAAACTCAAGTTGTTAATTCCTATGGGGTTTGTTTTAATGGAGGGAATAATTTAATAATAAATTATTATCCTGGTCACAAATTTCTCTTTATTAATTTCCCTTCTAAGAGAAGAGGGAGGGCCAGGAGAGCTGGAGAAGGCGGTGTGTATGAACTCAAGGCTGCATTTGGCAATTCATGCCAGCACTTCCTGCCAGCACAATGGTTACCCCAGTATGCAATTTGTGCAGAATGGGTAGATGATTTTCCTCATAAGCTTTGAGTACAAAGGGTATTCCATGATGCCATCTAATTGCTTAATCCCCAAGGAGTTCTTCAGGCATTTATTTAACACTAATTGCATGTGTAAATGTTCTTAATTTACAGCGTGTGAAAGTTGCAGTGAATGCACACAACAGAGGATGTCAAAGTGACACTTCATGGAAAGATGCAGTTAAGGCAGTGCTAAGTTACTTCTAAATAGGATTAATCATTTATTAAAGTTCAAAGCTCATCAGAGCACAGAGACAAGCATATGATGACTTCTTGCCGTTCAAAAATAACTGGTGGAGTGCAGTTGTGGTGCTAAAACTTTCTGTGATATACCTTACTATATTGCAGTAAAAGAGGAACTTAAAACACTGAGCAATTCAGTTCAGGGCAAAGAACTTGGCTTGGCAACTGTTGCACAAAGCCTGCTTGGGTTGTTAATTAGTGCTTGCATTGTAATCAAGCCGTGGAGTCGCAGGCACTGCAGAGAGATGTAGGCAGGGGCTGCGGGTGCTGGGGCCAGCCCTGCCCTAGAGCCTGCACAGCTCCACGAGATATGGGAACAAATCAGTCTTGCAGGGCACAGTGTATCCACAGAGATCTCACAACAGGTAGGTGGCATTCTTTGGAAAGGGACCTGCAGCCCTGATGCCCAGAGTAGTGCCAGCGATTTCCCACTAGTGGAGTGTGAAAACTTTGATCTTCTTTGAGATCTTGAATTTCGTGATAGATACGTGCACAGGAACACAAGCAACAGCTGGCACCTGAGTTTTTGGGAAAAGCTTGAGTCCTAGGTTCTCCCTTTGCTGGGTGTCTGTGTGCTGGCAAAGTAGCTCAGGAAATCATAAAATGAAGAAAATTATACTTTTTGTGACATGATTATATACTCTAGAGACAGAATTGCCCATGAGTCCTACTTTGTGGTGCACACTGCACAAGCACCCAGAGGTAACTCTGAAGAGGGAAAACCTGTTGGTTTACAGTGTCTGTTGAGACAGAGCTCAGGAGAGCTGGGCTCAGGCACACCCCACCCAGGTCAAACCCTTCCCTTAATCACCCACCTTTACACCGTGTGAGGTGTACCAGCCCTCACACTTCTCTGGTTCTTCAGTGGATGCTGATGCTTATACCTGTGTTTTGGTGCTTTCAGAGAGGGAGTCATTCTCACAGGGAATTGTAGTGCATAACCCATCTGCAAAGCCAGTTTGTCAGAATTTGTCAGAAAAAGTGGGAAAGGTGAATGCTTGGGTGTGAATTTCCTTGTCCATCTGTGGAGTGTCTTGAGCTTTTTTTAGCTGCAGAAATGGTACTGATTGAATACTACCTATTTTGAGACTGGGGACTTTAAAATATTAATTTACTTTTTTCCCTGAAAATTAGGTAAGTGTATTGTGCCTTTTGTGTGCCTAAATTTTACATAGTTTATCTTTGTTTTCAGCCTGGATTGTCCTTAGACCCATGAGGAATAGCATGTGATTGTCTCTTTTTCAGCCATGCATGGCTGTGAAGGCCATACTTTCAGACATGGCAGAAAAAGAATTGAAGCATCTGCTTTTCCAGATTTCCATGGTAAAGACCAGAGCTGCACAAAGGGCTGTCACAGCATCCTGTCACAGTGTGTCTTGGTGTTTCCTACATAGTAGAATCCATAAAGTTCAGTGCCTCTGGCACAGACAGAATTATATGTATCAGGAGAGGATCTGACAATACTGAGGTTCAGGGGAAGGAGCAATCTATGGATCCTGGCAGGCCATGATAAAGAGAGGCATGTGTTTCAAATTTAGCCCCACTTTTATACTTAGAGCTGAGCATTAAAATGTTTTTTCAGCCATCTTAAAGGAGGAGCATGTGAAAATGGACAGAAGAAAATTTAATCATATCTGGATGCCAAAACCAGAAGTTAATTTGTATGTGAGTTCTGGTCCAGGATTCAAGCCAGGTCTTTTGTTAGGTTAAGTGACTTCATCATCCCCATGAGAAACTGCTGAAGAAAGCTGGAAGAAGTTTATGCATGATGAGGAAAACTTAAATTCTCTTGCATCTTTCCTGTGCCCTTTATGATTAATGGAAAGAGTCCATTAATTCAAACATATGCTCTTAGTCTCTAGGGGAAAAGTGGTTGTGATTAAAAAATCACCTTCTACTCTTATAGTTTAATTTCCTCTGTCTTTCTCAAATGAGACCAAAAACTGGAAAGTGTATGGATGGCCCAAACAATTTAGTTTAAAACAAAACAGGACAGCCACAAATCCCTGTCTTCCCCTTCTGCTGAGCTGCTCTGGCTTTGGTGCTCTGTACAGGATTGGTTTGTCTCCTTACTCATTGCTTGCATTTTGACAGGATTGGTGTCCTGAGCTCACAGGTCTCCACAGCTTCCAGAATAAGGAAGGGAAAATCCCACATCTTGCATAAAGCTCTCCACAGCCTGTGCTGACGAAGCTTGAGGAGAATTGGTGAGGCTGGCTGCCTGCAGGAGGACACAGGGTGTCTTCTGGACAAATCTGTTGCTGTGGGAGAAAACTGACAGGCCAGTACCCTTGGATGCCTTCAGACTGGGCCAGCTAAGGAGGAGCAGCTCTGCTCTTGTCAGCAGGCAAAGTGACACCTGGACCATTTAAGTAATTGCAAATTGGGTGTTTAAACTGATTAAGTTGTACCTGAACTCTAAAGACCAACTTTTCCCTTTTATTTCAAAATTCATCCATTTGAGCAGAGCCAGCTCGTACTGGGCTGTCTGTTCCCTTGCACAGCAGAGGTGTGTGCAGCAGCAGGATATGCCCCTGTCTGTGGCCTGCCATGGCATCCATAAAAAGCAGGGAGGTGCAGTGGTATCCTTGGAGAGAGAGAGGAGCTTGCTGGGATGCTGCTGAGGGCATTGGAGGGGCTCATAGGGACTGGAGAGCCAGCTGTGAGGAACAGGGAGCAGACAACTCTGGGAGTAGATGGGAGGACAGACCCAGAGGGGACTGGGCACTGCTGCTACTAACAGCAACCTGGCTGTGTGTGACCAAGAACCACTGCCCTAAGGTCCCACCTGAGCGGGCACAGCTGTTGAAGGAAGAGCTGCATGTAAACTCTCAGCTCTTCTGTCCTGTCAGATCTAATTGTTTGGAAGTGGTTATGCTTAAAGAGTTAACTTTCTAGATCTCATTATTTTGTTTTATTCTTTTAGTTCTAAAGGTTTTTTTTGTCTCTTTGGGTAAACAACCTCCAATGGAAACCTCATAGTTAGTGCTAGCTTCAAAACTGCCTGGCCCAGTGTCTCACCATGCAGTACTATATTGTGATATGACCCTTTGTACACTTCTAAAGATTTCCTCATGCTCTCCAGTGTGTGTTTGTGCAAGAGTGAGCCTTCTGAAACCAGAAACCTGTAAAAATGAATCCTACAATTAGAATAAAATTTTTCAGTGTAAAATAAGACACTCTTAATGAGAAAGTCATACGTCCTCTGGGGTGTTTATATTTTGAATGTTATCAGGACCTGAAATCTGCCGTTAGCAATATAAGCAGACTGACTCTCATGTCACTTCAGTACCTTATTAAGAACTATCCTTATTGACTAGGACTAGGGTTATGCCTGAGGTAAAATATTTTTTGAGATAAAAATGAATATACAAAGTGATGGTATTATTGGTTTCTAAAGTTTCATCACTGTAGTGAGTATGCTTATAATTGACACCTTTTAAATGTCCCCAGTAAAATGAGGCATAAGCTTTTAAGATTCCCCAAATAAACATCTAAAGGGATCTATAATAAAGGACTTTAAAAAGAGGGAGTTTAAGAGAAGCCATTATTTAACACTGATTTTACTGTTGGAGGTTCTGAAGTGGACCTAGTTTTTTCAAGACAGTTGCTGTGCATTTTCATGGAGTTTTGGTAAGCTAACATTTTAAGCAGCTGGCTCTTAAAATACCTTTGCACCATACAGGTGTGGACGGTAATCCTGGAGGGAAGATGGACAAGAAGGACAATTACAGGGATTTCTCTTTTCCCCTTCATTTCCCCCTCCTTTGCCACTCCTGCTTTTGCCCAAGAGGAAAAGGCATCGCGTTTCAGGTCCTAGGAAGTCACACTTGCCCTGTTTGTTCTCTGATAGAGGCCTATAAACAGAGACATTCAGTCTGTAAACAAGTCAAGCTTACAAAGTGACTGAAAGATAACAGTCCCCCATCTAGCAGTGGGAGAGGAGGGAGGGAGCAGGGGGAGGGATGACAGAGAGGCTGCAATAAAAACAGGAAGGTTTCTGTTGGTCCTCTTGAAGTCAGTGGTTAAAAACATCAAAGCCTGGTGTGTGTTTTTTTCAGCCAGACTGCTGTGTCACTTTATAATTCTTCATAAAGCAGTCATCCAGCCACTAACATACTGCAACTGTTAGTGTGAGCTGTGCTTTGATTTAGAGGAACTGGATCCTGCTCCAGGCATGTTAAGCTGAGGAATCTCTTGTAGGTTTTCTTGGCATGCTGTGTGCCATTGAAGAAACTATAACTTTTCAGAGCTGCTAATTGCAAGCTGTTCAGAAATTTTTTCCTTCCATAAAAAAAAAAAAAAAAAAAAAAAAAAAAAAAAAAAAAAAAAAATCACAAATAAATTACATCCCCCTTCTTTCTCACTCCCCAAACCCAAATAATTTTCCCAGGCTCTGAAGCGTTCAGAATTTCCTACATTGAAATTTAAAGTGGAAAACAAGATGGCGATGGAAAGGAAGAAAAAACAACTATTCTATAGGTGTCAAAGCAAAATGTACATATTCTCAGCTTGGTTCTAAGAAATATAAATTATTCAGCAGCTGCTTCAACAGAGAGATATTTTACAAGGTCGAAGCCAGCAGAGTACATCAGTTCTCTTAGATGGGGAAGGTATTTTGTTCTCCAAATATATGACATTCAGGAAATGGCACGGAGCTCTTGCCTGCCCTTGGAAAAGCAGCCAAATAGAGATAGATGGGAAGAGGAGCAGAGAAGGGCAGGAGCCTTTAGATTTGAAAGAGCAGCTGCATTGCTCTGGGAAGGGAATAGTTTGCTGTAAACAGTGTTAGAGGCTTCTCTGCAGCGTGCTGCACTACAAGCTACACTGGTTTATTATTGCTCAAAAGGCTGACTTACACTGAGCAGTATTTGGGTCCAGCTTTGGCACAGGAAGACAGCAATAACAATTCTCTACGTAGAGAGCAGTCAGACCAGAGGCAGACTTTGGTCTGTACTAGTGCAGCTTCTCTGAGGTTGGAGGCTAGGTTTGCTAGGTTTTTAATGGCTTTTCTCCAAGGGAATAGCTGCTGCAAGATTTTTCATTCCTGTAGGGATTACTTGTGTAGGAGGTGTTGCCACAGTTGGGAAGAGGAAGGAAGGCAAATGTTCTAGATGGAGGAAACGATTGGGGCTGATGTGCTCTGTTACCAGATACGATAGGTAAAATTCCATGTCTGGATGATGATTTATATTTCCTCCAGCTGGGAATCGGGATTTTAGCCTCAATCCTTCACTCCTGATCAAAGCCAGCAAGCACTCTCAGCAGTGGTGAAGCTGCAGTAGAGATTTAGAATGCAGGTCAGCAGTGCAGAGCTCATTCAGGGGACATGTATTCCACAGGCTGCCATGTACAGGCACAACTTGAAAAGGCCACCACTTGCACCCGCAAACTGAGACACCTGAAAAATTCTTTCCTCTGGCATATCTTAATGGTACACATAGCTCAGTACTTAAATGGGTAATTAATGATTGCTCTAAGCCTTTTCTAAAGGATATATCTTATTTTCTTAGCTTTTTTGATATTGAGCACATCTTGCCTGTAATTCTTTTTGAAGGGGAAATTTGTTCTTCCTTGTAGGTTTAACAACCAAAAAAAAAGAAACAGAGGGCAACTTAAACTTATGGATCACTTCAGGTGAGCCTGTACTTCTATAAAGTTCTGATGCTTGCTTCCAAAATGTATATTCATTTTCTATTATCAGCTCTTTTAAAAGAGTCTGCTCTAAATAATATCACCAAGAGTAATGATCTATAGTGATATGAATGCAGCTTTTGTCTTTAGCCCAGAATAAATCAAAAGACCTGCAAAATTTTTAGGTAAAGTCACTTGTGGTGGTAGTATACTACAAGAAAGAGCTCCAGCTCTGTCCAAGCTTCCGTTTATCTCAGCTTAAACTGAGACTTTGCTTTTTGCTGATAGGACATGTTCCTAAAGTAGTTCCTAAAGTACACAGGCCCTTAAAGGTGAGTGTGTGTGCACCCACGCAGGCAAAGGTGTAAAAAAATAGGTGAATGTAGGTTGAAAAGCATTCCTTTTTGGGAACCTCAAAAGGCTTAAGTGTTGGTTCTTCAAGAAAGTGGATGTGGCAGGAGCTCATTGTGAGAGATCATGGAAACTTCTTGAGTTCAAGCCAAGTTTTTGTACACGTACACATACACATAATAATGTTTCAGCAATTTACTCAAGCTGTGTAAAGGGAATGTGGAAAATAAGAGGTAGTCTTGCCTGCAATTTAGAGATTTTTGGTTTTATTGTTTTTTTTTCTTGCCTTTAGAAGTTTGCCTGCAGTGTGAAAAACTCGACTGAATGATGAAACAAAGTATTTACAAGCATCTACTAGATAAAAGCCCCAGAGTTACTTACAAGGTACTAGTGCATCTTTCTGTTTGCTTTTCGTGCACATTCATATGCATGACATTGTGTTTGGAAGACCATCCATGACTGAGAAATTCCAAAATGCTTGCATGAATAAATATGAGCAAATGTTCATCAGATGTTCATACCACAAGTGGCTTGCTCAGTTCTTATGCCTGCTTCTCAAAGCTTGTTGTCCATTTCTAGCAGACAAAAAATGAAATTAATTTGAGGATTTGGTTTTGTTAATAAATGCCTAAGTAATGTTTGCAAGGATGCTTTTCTGGACATTTTCCACCTTCTAAAACGTATTAAGGGGATACATTCATAGAAACATAAGTAGCAAATGTGTTGAATTTCATCAAAGTTCCTTTGTGAATAAGCAAGACTGTTTTCTACTGGTAGTTCACACCTGTGTTGGACCACAAGTAGCTCTGAATATTTAAGGCTAACCTGAGCATATTGGATGCCTCAGAAATCTGCCATATTATAAAAGCCCCAGAGATCCAGGAATCCATTTTTTTCCTATATCTCAGGCTGAGGTTTTTGTTTTTGCTTTGTTTTTTAAATTTTCTGAGGCAGATCAGTACCTCAGAGTTCAAGAAGTGTTTGTAAAATGCTCTCAGGCACTCTTGGTGTGACAAGGTGTGATTCCTGGGGCTGTCCTGAGCAGGGCCTGGAGTTGGACTTTGATGATCCCTGTGGGTCCCTTCCAGCTCAGGGTATTTTATGATTCTATGAACAGCCATGAAAGCTTTCTTCAGGAAGAACTATTAATTGTCAGTGTAGGTGCTGCTAAACCTATAGCTATTGTGAAAATCCTACCTGATGTAGTTTCTGTAGAACTGTGAGTGCCAGCAAAGCCATTGAAATTAATAGGGGCCCTTCTAATAATTTAAATCTACTTTAATTTGGACTGCACATGTGTCATTGACAGAAGATCTCATTTTTCTCATGTGTTGCATACTGTTTCTTGAGTCTCCTCAGCCCTGAAGGAATGCCTTTGGGTGCAGCTGACAGGGCTGCAGTGCTGTGAACCAAGGCACGCTTGCCACCAAGCTTGCATGGAAATCCACAGACTTCAGCTAAGCTAAGGGAACACCAGCACAAATTTTCATGGGTAAAACTAATCCACAGAGTATTTGGAAAATCTGTGGCACCTGAGCTGTTAGATAAAAGCAAGATCCCACGTGTGATTATCCAGTAAAAAATACTGTGGACGAACAAAAGTTTTTGATACTCCAATAAAACTTGTTTCTTACTTAGAAACCTGCATTAGCAAACACACTTTTCTTCATTGTTGGCATATATGTGTGTGTATATTCTGGTTATTATTTTTATAATTAGTATATAGTAAAAAAGAACAGTAATTATTAAGAAACTGATAGCTTAGCACGTTTTTCTTGTTTGTGAGCATGATCTGTAAGAGAGCACGAAATCATGACACCTGTGTCACTTCAGAAAGGTGAGGTGGTTTCTCAGCAGGCATAGAGGAGAGCAGAGAGGGCTCTGTGGTTTGATTTCATCTCACTGAAAACCTGGAGAGCTGTGGATTTTATATGGCCAGAGCTCAGCAGAACAGAGCTTTGTCTTGATAACTCAAAATGACTAGATCATGCCTGGTAGCTGGTCCTGGAAACCTGACCCTTGTCACAGGCTGACTACATCAATTTGCAGTAGATTGATGATGTATAGGCTGTGGGTGCCCCAGGGGAGACCCAAGAAAGGCCTGAGAAACATTGTATTGTTAATCCATACCCCTCATTAGCCTCTGCTGTGCTGGATTTCAACTCGCTGGCAAGGCTAGAGGAGCTGGAGGGAGAATGTGGCGCTGCCTGGCGTTGTTATTATTGGTTGCCTTTTGAATGAAAGGATGTTTTAAAATACCTTTTCTCCAAAGTTTAATACATCAAAACTGGCAGGATTCTTTATTTTCCTCTCTATCCCTCTTGTCAAGCGCCGGGAATTCCTGGATTTTCTTTGTATATTGATTTAGCGCTCTCCCCTCAACAGCCCAAGCTTTATCTCTTCCCGATAACAGCCTCTCTTCTACCCCTTCCCAAGTAGTGGCAGGCAAATTATACACGCTGTAATCAATTTACATTTCACTATCATTCTGTGCTGTGCTGCCCACAGAGGCTGCAGCCCTGCCTTCAGGGTGCCTTTATGCACTTCGGGACGTGTTGCTTAACCATTTCTGCTCAGTGCACTACCAGGTTTTGATTTGAAGGAGGCTGCAGTTTCAACCGCGGCTTCCATCAAACAGTAACATCTTTGTCAAACTTCAACAGAATTAACCTTAACTGCCAAGGAAGTTTTGACTGCCATCATAAAAATGTTTGATTAGTGTTAATAATTTATTAAATTGGTTTGTCCTGACACTGCCAACATGTTGGAAATCTCTCAACCATTAAAACATTAACAGAGGCTGTAATACAATGCTCCTTCTGTTCTACGTTTTATTTCAAGACCACATTCTTATGAGCCTGGTTCTGTGGTGTTCCAATATGCTCTCATTAGGACTGCATTAAAAGATGAAATATGACAAATATTAAAAAGCGTGGGAATATAGAGTAAGGCATGGTGGGTGTACTTTTGTGGGCAACTCTGCTGCAATTAAATTTTTGCAAAGCAAGCCTGTTTTTGCAGTATGGGGAAATAAAATTACCAGGCAAGTATTTCACTGAAACAGACCCAATATGTTCAATTGCTTCATCCAACCTCCTAAAATACATAAGGTTAGTTAGAATTTCTACTCTAATGGGAAAGCTGATATTGGACCTGCTTATGCTGAAGTATGCTGTTCAATTATAGAAGAAACAAAGTCCTATTTGAGAAGAGTATTAACACCTTGAGAATATATTGATCAAATTTTTATTTGATAGTTTACATCTGCACTTGACTGGCTGGTGGCAGGAGCTCTCCTGTGTTCCACCAGAAACACCTGTTTTGGCTGACCCAGCCTCAGGAATTGCGTGTAATGTATTCCATATAAAATGCCATTTAAACAAGAAAAAGAGTTTGGTTTGGTTTCCAACTGGATAGATGATAATTGAAATGGAGGCTCAGTTTATCCTTTGCAGTTTGCTGATAATATCAATGAAATTAAGTAAGTAATTTTTTTCCCCCTGCTTCTAAGCTGTGTAGGAGCTCCAACGTTTTCTCAAATGTATAGATTGGTGTTGCACGTTGCATAAGTTAAACACAGAGATGCTAACAAGTGAAAGGAAAACTTTCATTTATATATCCCAGTTATGAATATAAAGTGAGAGTAATTACAATATCTACCTTTGAAATTTATTCCAAGGTTTTTAAACTTCTGGGTTGAACTATTCTCTAATTATTCATAACAGCTGGACTGGTTGCCTCTCAACTCTTCTCTTTTTGGTACCTGAAAAAACTACAATGGGTACTTTAGTGAAAGGTGTATTTTATTTTATGAGAGGAAGTAATCTAACCTAGTCATACCTGTGTGCTTTAAACTCCATGTGTTTTCAAATTAAAAAAAAAAATCCTTTAGGTAAGACTTGCTGGTTTCTAGGCACTCAGCTGTGTGGAGCAAAGATCTGAAATGACTGACCTTGAGTCAGAGAACTGATTTACATTGAGGTCTGTTAGAAGATAAGTTGGCCCTTCTTTCAGTTAGTCTCCACCGATTTCTCCTTTCTGTTATGTGCAGAGTAACTTTATGGAAATGATTACGGAAATGGATCAAGTTTTTGCAGGTTTCTAAACTTAAGAACATCATTCTTAATAAACAAGCAACATTGTAAATGCTAATTTGTTTTAGGATGTAGTATGCCTTGTAAGATGTTGGCAAGAACTTAACAGACAGAGTTCATCAAAATGTAGAAAAAAATAACCAATTGTTTCAACATCAGAAAGTCATAATCCATCAACTCGATAAATTCCCAAAAGATGTGTCAAATACATGAGTGTTTGGGGAACAGACTGAGTGCAAACATTAAAATTGTGTCTTTGCAACTGTCAGGAGCAGACTTACACTTGCTCTTTTTTTTTTTTTCTTTTTCCCCTGCTGTTGTTTGTCTTTGTAATTGTTTCCTAATTATTTACTGTGTTAATAATGAAAATTGTTGAATGTCCTGAAACCTCAACAGTTCTACATTTATTAATTACAACACAAAGATAAGAGGAGCAAGTGGCTACTGTGTGATGCGATTTTAATATGAGGCTTCAAATGGCTTCAGTTCTTGGCTGGAGTGGGATAAACTAAGACAAGAAGTTTTAATAAGTGCCAAGAAATTTCCGTCTTATTAAGAGCATCCTCAGTTCCTCCTGACAGTATGTTTGCTATATGTAAATGATCTGTGAGTTTTCCCAAATTGTAAAACCAAAGGCTGTATTTTTCCTGCACAGAAAAGTGGCATTTGATGTTCATGGTTAATGCATTTTATTTGTGTTTAATACATTTCCACACTTTTTTTCCCCAAAGTAAAGAGGCTTGAAAATTTTTGAATTAAGTCCATAAACTAATTATTTTCCATTCCAATGTTGTTTCTTTTGTAATAGAACTCCTGACTCAGTGCTTTTGTAAATGGCCTGCAGTTACATGACCCTGATTGTGGTCTAATGAGGGCTGGAGGGTGCCGCTTAGATGATGCTGGAAAATTAAAGGGACCTTTTCCCCCTAGCTTTTCAAACTAATTATTCTCTGATTTTACATGAGAACAATCCTTATATATATGTTGAAACCCTTTTCATTCAATGGCACTCTTTTCCTGTCCCCAGCTTTGATGTGGTGCCCATCTTACAAAAAGGCTATGTGAGAGGAACAGTGGCCAATAGATCCCACCACGGTCCTAGCAGTCAGACAGTGAGCTCAAATACAGTAGTGTGAATGAACTGAAATCCAACAGAGGAAGTGGATCTGTTCTGTTCAAAACAAAGCCATGCTTTTCATGTCCAGTTATTTGTATCCATCTTTTGCCTGCATTTCCATTATTTAAAGACAGCACAGTTAGTGAGTAAGGGGCCCACAAACACCTCTGCCCCACTTCTCTGCTTATGTGTTGTGACTCTGGTCCTCATTTTTGTGCTTCTGGTGACTTTGCTCACCCTTCTGTTGCACAGGCTGATTCTGTGGAAGCTCTCTATAAGCAAAAAGCATAGTTTGCTTTCCTCACTGCCCTTCACTGAGAGCTGTGATATAATGTTGATGCTTCTGACCAGTCACAACGCTAACAAAAAGAACTATTGGCCAAATATCTGGTAGTTCAAAGCAGTGGGTTAGCATATGACTTCCTTATGGTTAGCTTTGCCCAGCATTGTCCTGGAAAATTAGAGGGGCTAGTGCTCAAGTTCCTCAGCTGAGATATGTGATCTCCAGATCACTGCAACAGAACAAGTCCTGTCAGGATTTAATCCTGTAGGTTGCTCTGACATGGTTTCCTCTAGAGGAGGGATTCTTTGGTTATTAGATTAATAAATGTGCACTGTAAAGTTATTGAAAATATTTGTCTGACACTGGAGTCCAAGAGTATGTTGGATTAAAAAACAACCCCCAAAAACCTCAACAAACTAAACCTTAAATAATGCAAACAGAAGATGAAATTTCACTGACCCAAAGCTAGTAAAATTTTTAACTCTTAATTTGCCTCATTGTGAAATATAAAAAAACAGTAAGCAGAATAGTTTGACACAAAAACTGCAATCCTGCACAAGACAAAGCAAGAGCATGTGAAATATAGGATGGCTCAAGACTGCTCCTGAGATGTTAAATAACATAGAATTTAAAATATCAGCAAGACCAGCCTAAATAATAAATGAGTAATGAAAATTAATCTTAGATACAATTTATTTGAAAGACAGTTTTGAAAATCAGAACAACAAACAACAGGACAGTCAATGATACCTGAAAATAAGAAACCTGGGCTGGAGAATTAAAATATAGGAATGAATACATTTAGTGTAGATCTTGATGTTTATGACAAGTAAAAGTTGTGCTTAATGTGTTGTGCTCCTTGTTTTGTTTTCTGGTGCAGTAAGACTATTATTCCAACCTGTTGTAAATCTGGATTCATATGTCTTCTTATGTCTTTAAGTTTATGTCTTTCTAGATGTGAATTTAACTGCATGATCAGTACAAAGTCACCAGAGAGGTCGTTGTGTATTAGTATCAATGTCTGTGTGTCACAGTTCCCTTGTCACATAGGAGTTTAACATTTCTAAATGCAAATATTGGATGTTTTATTGCTCACAAAGCCTTCAAGTTGTTTGAGTCAATCTTTTGTGGTTTTGTGCTGTCTTTTTTTTTTTTTTTTTTCTGACATGCCCTCATTAATAAGTTTTACATCAAGAGCTAGGCAGAAAAAATAGAAATTTAGCTGCTGAGTATTTTCTTGCCCATATCGAAGCAAATTCTCCAGAGAGTAGTCTTTCTTTTAAACTGCCATTAAACTTTTCCTTGCCAATGGAGGCAGAAAGAGCCAAGGCAGACAAGAATCCACAATTTTACCCTGTTTCTTTGTAAAGATTCATGTCTGATAGCTGGTGTTACATGAATATATCTTGCAGATTTCAGGAATGAAAGCTGCTCCACAAATGGTCAATATTTAGTTATGATTATTTAAGTTGCACTGGTATTGCAAAGGCAGCTTTAACAGGAAAGGATGAACTTTGTCCTTTCTAGTAAAGATGTTATCTTTATTAGAAGATCCCTTGGAGCTATGGTGCATCTGTGCACCTGTTCTTTCATATGCAGTTGCATTTTACCTGTTAGAAAGCTTTGTAGCATCAGCAAGCAATTTTGTGTCAGCAAACAATTTTGTGGCTTCTTTTGGTTTGTTTCTTATTGTTTTGGGGTTTTTTTATTATTTTTTTAAATTACTTTGCAGACTTTTCTTCTCCCCTTTACTCCAGCTCACAACTGTGAATCACTTCCTGGTGCCCCGGCTAAAGGAAGTTTCTTCAGAGATATAACATCAGGTGATTTATGCATTTCTTTCTGGTATAATAAATATAGGGAGCCTTTCAGCATAATTCTTGAAGTAGCCAAATATTTATTTTAGATATATTGTGGGTTATATTGCTCTATGGCACATTAGACAAAGTCTATACTGTGAGAGCAGCGAGAACCTGTCGGCTACTTTCATCCCAGCCCCAGTCAGACTTTTATCACAAACCTCTCCAGGGAGGTGACACTTATCACTCCCATGGGAAATGACAGAAAACATTTTTATTATTGCACTGGCAGGAGTCTAATGGAGGGGGGATTTTTACTGGTACAGGTGTTGACAGCACTGCATCCTGCATCCTTTCTGGAGCAGCTGATTGTGCTAGAGAGCACTTCTTGCTGCATTAACTCTGTTACAGGCACCAGGGTGTCTGCTTTGCCTCACTTTTGTATTATGGAATTGTGTTGCTTAGAGGAAAATAACTCTTAGTCAGCAGTGAGGTTGCAGCCACCTCCTCTCTCCCAGTGGAGCACAAGCTCAAGGACAGGAGCAGGTCTGTGGGCTGGGCAGAGCTGGAGAAAGGTTTCTGCAGCTTCCTCTGCTGTTCCTGGCTGCAGGGCTCCAGTGGGTGCCATTGGATTGTGAAAAGATTCACTTCAGAAAACCTGAAAGTGAAGTTGTTCTCCCATACAGACCTTGTCTTTTAAGAGGAAAGACACCCACACTGCAAGCTTTGGAGCACCACAGCTCTCTTAATCTACACTGACAATGCATTTGAATTGATCCATCCTCATGTGTCAGAGCACTTGGGAAAAAAAATAACAGGGTGTCTTCTGTCTTGGGTTGGAAGGCACCAGTAGGAAAACAGACTTGCTGCAGAATTATAGGGCAAGGGAGAGAAGCTGGGATGAAGTCTCTGTCTCCTGACCTTTGTGGTGCTTTCAGTACTATCCAATGCAATAAAAATAATACAGTTGTACACATTGGTTTTGCCTAAGTTACTTAAAGTTATGTAAAACAAGTACATAAATGCTTGTTTATTTTTTTATTTTTTTTTAACATGTTGTCACCACAGGCATGCCATTGTAACCCAATTATTAATACTTCTGAAAAAGAAACATGATATTATTTTGCATACTAGCAAGGGGATTTTCCTGCTCTGGCAACAAGTTGAGAAGCGGCCGAGGGGCAGGAAAAGGATTACAGGGTGGGAGTGGTAAAATGTATCTTAATAGAAGAAAGCGTGCAGAGTTATAGTCTCACAGTGAGAAATAAACATTGTAATCGTAATCAAATGGGGAGAACAGAAGACAGTGATTTTATTGTGTTGACATAGGATGCTTGGGCAACAACGATGGACTTGTTCTCTTCTATTAGTCAGGACACACTGGCAGGAGGGCCCTCTCTGTGGCCATTGCTTCCAGATAGCATGTGTGAGAGCCTGGATTATGAGATGTCTAGGAATGTACAGAGACAGGCAAGGCCTGCTTTGAGGGGAAATTGGAGAGCCCCTTCACCACAGGGCCTTGAGAGTGAATGTTCTCAAGAACTCTGGAAACCAAAACAGCACTGAGGCTTGCTCTGCCTTTCACATAAATTTAAATGCTTGCAATTTACACTCTGTAAAGCGTTACCTGCATGTGGCATTTTGGCTTAGAAGCCAAAGCCAGCTCTGCAGATTTATGCAAACTGATGAGACAAGCTGACGATGTGGCTC
Organism: Phylloscopus collybita; assembly: GCA_027886175.1. Classification (NCBI taxonomy): domain Eukaryota; kingdom Metazoa; phylum Chordata; class Aves; order Passeriformes; family Phylloscopidae; genus Phylloscopus; species Phylloscopus collybita. The sequence goes on along the minus strand of JAJNNQ010000013.1, from coordinate 4,788,404 downwards.
CATGTGACACCATGTCCTGTCCTCGTGTGTCAGGTGTCTGCTTTCTGTGCCACCGCTTAGATTCCATCAGATTCCTCACACAGATCCTAGGGGATTGTGTTTCTTAATCTGAATCTCAGTGGGAAGTGTTGTTTCTTGTAAAAGAAGCTATCCTGAAGCTTTTGTTGTCGATTTATGGCCACAATCTGGATGGCACAACAAACAGACAGTGCTGCATAAGGATGTGGGGAAAGCCTTCACCCTCCAAGAGTCATAAGTTTTTTAATTAAGCCAAATAAATAGTATACTTGCAAGGGAGTGCTTACTCTTTTTCTGTTCACCATATGTCAGCCTTTTTTTTTTTCTTCTTTTTTTTTTTTTTTTTTTTTGATAATTTGACTGCTGGTGAGTTCATAGTGTAATAGGACAGTGCTCCTTTTCTGTGGGTTTTCAGCCCTGTGTATTTAGAAATGCAAAGAGTGGCAAAATGGTGATATCAGTTTCCTTTTCATGGGAGACAAGTGAGACAGAAACACAAAATGTCTTGGCCAAGTTCCTTTAGGGTTTTTGTGCAGAGCTGGGTATTAAAGCAAAATCTCCATGTCCTGTGCAGTGTCTATTTAATCTGTGGTTTGCATGTGCTTTAAGAGTATCTTCTAACTCTTGACTTGTTTGTTTAGAATCCAGACTCATTCTAAACAAACCCCTTGTTTTGCTGAGATCAGATTGCAGATGCTGGATACAAATGTAACATGAAGCTCAGATCCTGTTTGGGTTTTTTGTTTGTCTGCTTGTTTTCAGTTCTAACACTAGGAAGCTTTTAGGGATGTTAAAAACAAAAGCAAACATACACACAGAAGAATAAAACCAACTCAGAGTAGTTGTATTTTAGTACAAGCATAACGGGAGGGTGTCTCTCTTCTGTCAGTACAAGGTAAAAAAACAAGTCCTGCACATCCCTTCTCTTGTAAGGCGCTTGAAGCAGCGCTCATGAAGGAACAGCTCCCACTGGGGAAAATACAGCTACAGAAAGTTCTTGTGCCTTGATGGAATTCACAACACACTCTGGGGCATATCTGCAATCCAATAACATTTCTTAATAACCTGCTGGCATATGGGTCCAGAGAGAGGCATCTAAAAGTTGATGCTTTGTTGTTGATGCTGTTAAGATCAGGGCCTGTTTCTTATGAGGCGCTTTCCTAATAGAGCAGAGCAGCCTTGCAGCAGCTCTCTTTGTCAGGGAATAACTCATCCTTGGAAGCTGCCTGGTCCAGCAAGCATGTTTAGAGCAGATCCAACTTTGAAATTAAATCCAGCTACAAAGATAATTTTGGCTGCATACAGTTGGGTTTTAAACACCTGCAAGAATGGAGATTCCTTTGTCCTCCTGCACATTTGTTCGAGTCTGTGACCACTCTGATGATGAAAAAAAATTCCTAAAACCTAATTGGCATTTCCTTGGTTGCAGGTTGTGTTTATTGCCTCTTTCCTGTGCACCTCCTGAAGTTTGGCTCTGTCTCCTCTAGAAGCACATGTTACATAGATGAATAAAATCATGAGATCTCATTTGCCTTCTCAAGTTGGGACAAACCCAGTTCTCTCAGCCCCTCACCTTGTGCCCCAAATACCACCAAGTCAACAGACTGGTCCCTTCCTCCAAAGCAAAAACTCAAATTAATTTACACCAGATATGTTTCGGCTTTTGAAGCATCAGTGAAGGCCAGACACGTGGAGCAAGTTATTTCCATGTTTGAAGGGAAATGTGTTGGCACTGACACAAGATACCTTGTTGCTAATGTAACTTTTGGAAGGTATGTTCACTCAGACAAGTTTCTTAGATGCCAAAAGCAAAGCATAGTGTAACCTACATTTCTCACATGTGGCCTCACAAACAGCCCTGTGTTCGAACTTCCAGTCAGCCTTGATTTTTCTCCTGCCACATGGCAATGCATATCTGAGAAGAGAATTTAGCAAACTATTTGGAAAATAGCAAAAGAAATAATTTTTGAGTGCTCCTGTAACTTCTGACTATAATTTCAATTTAGTTGTATTCCCAGAACTACTCCCTGTATTCCAAAATATTCAGAAATGTTTGAAAAAAAGAAATATATGTATGGTTTGAATTAGTTTGCAGTGTGATTCTTCACTGATTTCCTTGATAAAATTGATTTCAGCTTATAAAAATCCTTTCTGGACCTTGTCTGTCACCAGCTTTTATCTCCTTTGCTCCATTGTAACCTGTCTTTATTGTAAACAAGGTTTCAAAGACATTGTGATGACAGATTGAACGTCCAAACAGAGAAAACAAAACCTAATTGTGTAGGAAGTTTACCTTGTGGGGGTTTTTAGGTGGATTTTTTCCCCCCTCACAGTGTCAAATGGGTCTTTAATTGAATGAATTTAATTGTTGTAAAAAGTTTCCTTCCTATATGCCCTGCTGGCTGCCTTGGTTATATTTCTCTGGTTGGTGCTTTCATGCCAGGTGGAGTTGGGAAGTGCTTTCTCAGGCAATTTCCCAACATGACACCTTCTTAGATGTGCCTGGCTGGAGGATTTTTGTGTTCTGTGCATACATCTCTGGAGCTATGCTGGCCAATAGACTGCCATTGCTATATCTATTATAGTATTGCTATTGCTATTATAGTATCTCCAAACTGACAGTGCCTTATTTGCAGTTGCATTAACACAGCTGCTTAAAATTGCCATTAAGGAGAAGGAAGATCATGTGTTTCTCTTGCTGGTTATCTTGGCACCTGTCATTTGTTTTCCCCCAAATGTAATAGCTCAAAGCAGTTTTTACCAATGTTCATCTTCTGGTTTTGGACTTATTGACTGTTCTGGAGTACTTTATCACCTTGTTTTATCCCACTATTTCCATACTACTCAAGAGTCCTAGAGGATCAGGTCATGAATCTACTTGCAGTATCTCCTTACTTGATTGCTATCTGCCCAGTTTTTGCTTTTCCTTTTCCATTGTAATGGGAATTAAACAAAAGTTATTTCCAGTACAACTACTTCAAGGATACTTCAGATGCCTGTTCCTCTGTAGAAATTGTTTCAGCAGTGAACCACCAATTGATGTTCTTCAGTCAGTTTTGAACATACTTTGTGAGGTTTTCATTTAACTGTTTCTTTCACTAATTTTTATATAGTTGTGTACTTCGTGTCAAAGTTCTTATTCCAGCTGAAATATTTCTACTGCTCTCCTGTTACCTACTGAACCTAGTAATCCACAAAAGACAGAAATTGAGCTGACTGATCATGTCCTTTTTCTAGCTCCTCTTATCACTGTTATATTCCTGTGGTTGAAAGTTGATTGCCTTATCATTTGCTTTAGAACCTTTCCAGGACTGAGTGGATTGTGATTTCAACAATCACTCCTTGATTCCTTCCTCCTCTTTTCTTGTTCCTGTCCTCTGTGTACTCTCAAAGGTTTAAACACCACTTTGATTAGTTCCTGAATCGGCCAAGAGCAGATTTCATGAAACTCTTTTCATTTGGAGATAGCTGTCTTTTCTGAATAATCTATCTATCTATCTATCTATCTGTCTATCTATCTATCTATCTGTCTTCCCTCTCCTGGTCAGCATTTATTTCCTTTGACATCTACAGTGATAAAAACCAATTATTTTAGTGAGAATTGATTCCTCTAGCTATTTTGCAGGTCTAAAATGCAGACTACCAGATAAATAGTTTTTGTTGCTCTAAAAATGATGGTGTTTATCCCATTTTCCAAAGAACTTCTTCAGTGACGTGCCTGATACTTCAAAACTGGTCAATGGTAAAGTAATAGAACCTGAAAATTTTTGACTCTTTCTTATGATATTCAGCACTCAGAGCCCACGTCATGGGTCAGGGCTCAGCTGTGCTAAACTTTGTGCAAGCAAGATGATCCTGTCCCAGAGCAAGTCATGGGGAAAAATATAGGACAAGTGACAATGTCAATAGACAAACAGGAACACTACAGGAAAACCTGGAAGACAACAATAGTTTGTAAGAGATGCACACAAAAAATAAAACTCGACCCAAAAGTCTCCTCTCAGCAGTCCCCAAAAAAACCATTCTGTTAGTGTGAGAGATCAATGTGTCCTTGCTGATGCTGACTCTTTTTAAGAGGCACATGAACAAACTGATGCTGTTGAAACTGCAGTTACTGAGTTTGACCAACTGAAATTTCTCTTCAAGCACTGTTAGAAACAAAATGACCATCTCAAACTGTCCTTGGCCTCATGGCACACAATTTGCAAGCATGGTATCCCATCAACCTTTCAAAGAGAATGAGAAACAGAGGATTCCTTCTCCTATAATTTGAAAGGATTCAGATGAAAATATAATATTGGCAGAACATCTCAGATGTCTGTATAGAATTGAACATTCAAAGTCACAAGCAGACCTAGAAGCAAGCTCAGATGGCTAACAACTCTAGGCTATTGAGAGGTTCTGTGCATTCTTGTATTTTCATCATGGATGAAATACATGATTTCATATTCAGTGTTTTGATTCATATTCAGTGTTCACCCATCTAAAAGGAATGTACTGAGCTTATACATGCACAGTGGATGCAAACAAATCTTACTAGTCAGCCTCTATTTCATGTCCTGTGTGTTTGAAGCACTCTGACCTGATTTGGGAGTGTGTAACATAGATGAATCCAGGGTAAAGGAGAAGCCAAACACTTTATTGTTATCTTGATGGAGTAACTACAAAACTTGTCTTAATTATAATGGCACTTGAAACTGGCAATTAAAAAAAAAAAACAAAAACAAAAACAAACTTTTATAGAGTTGGAGAGGGGTGTTGATTCTTTGATTGGTTGGTTGGTTTGGTTTGTTTTTTTTTCCCCCATTTGTGGTATCCTGAAGTAAATCTAGGAACGTATGAGCTGGGTTTGAGGAACCATCCTCCATCTCACCTTTTACAATTCTGTAGTGTTTGTGAGGACATGAGAAGTAGCTGTTCAAATTGAGGAGAAAGAGGTAAAATGGTGAGGACTCCTAGTGAAAAGATTGGTTGAGTTATTGCTAGGAAGACAGACTGAGCTATCTGAACACAGAGTTACTCATTATTTTAGGGGTGTGTGTATACAGGCTAGTGGTATCAGATAGCATGATAGTACATGTAGCTCATTACATGGTGCTATTCCAACGTATGAAAATCTGGAAGGGAGAGAAGATAACAATGTGGCTGCCTCCATGTTGATTGGTTTTCAAAGTAAAATCTTGGATTACATGATTTGAATCAGTGTTCATTTTTTAGAGAAAGTCTCCATTACACAAATGTGTGGAAAATGTACAGAAACTAGACAAGAAGGTAGATATGTTGTGCATTTATATCAGTGGATGGTTTGATGCCATGGGCTTATCTAGTATACTTTTACCTTATAGTTTTGTGGAAGTTTTTTGTTATCCATGCATCAGTTGAATTTCAAACTGATTTTGATATCTTCACACTGTGAAAGCAAGCAAAATTTGACTTAAGGGCTTCTGTATCCTGTGCACCTCTTTTACAACATCAATGGGATGTGCCCATCCACTGACATCAGATGATTTTTCAGAGTGGCACCCAAGTCTGCAAATAAAATGTGTGCATTAGAAGCACAGGTTTGGAAACTTGTAAAACCCAGTGTTTGGCAACACCCTCTCTGTGCTTGATTATTTGAGACAGATTATTTGAGTTGTGACAGTTCCCAGCCTGGGAGTCCCTCACTTTGGCCACATGTGCAGATTGATGCCTTCAGCCCTGAAGTTCCCTACAGTGTGTGCAGGCTGTGGCCACCACACATGCACATGACCAACCTAACTCAAGTCATGCACATATGGGGCAGCGATGCCATTCCCTAAATGATCAAAGAAATAATCCAAATCCCAAATTCCTACTTTCATTCAAGCACGCACATAATCCTTAACATTCCAAGTAGTGTTTCAATCAGCTATTGAAAGCAGTAAGTGTTAGGCTCTGAAACTGATTATACATCTAAAAATCACTTGGGTTAATTAAATAATTTAGTTTCTATTCATATTCCATTGGCTCTTTCTCTCCTTTAATTAATTTTAACCCACAAAAAAACTGACTAAAATCACCCTCAGTGTAAGTGCACACTCACAGTCTTTGTTCTAATCCCCATGGAGTGTTTGATATTATTTTGAACTCAAACCTAATTAACAGTGCATGTTCTTTATTGAAATCTGAACATTTCTGTATATTACATATCAATGCAAATTCTTGTTGTGTGCTGTCATTTTCAGAATATTGTTCTGGTCCATGTCTCTGTCCTTAATTTCAGGAGACATCACATTAGACTAGAGATTGCTCTGAAAGGCAACAAACCTTATTTTTCTCCTTTTTTCTTTCTCCTGTATTTATCCTGGTTTTAACACTGTGTGTGTGTACTTGTTTAAAAGCTGTGGGTGATAGGGAATGGAAGCAGAGGATTCAAAAAGAGAAGTGCCTTTTCCAAAAGTACTGGTGATGCCTGAAGTAAGGGGCACAGGAGTTGAATAAATGACTTTTCAAGATCAGATGTGAGTTCCAGTGAGTGATGCAGCACTATTGGGATGGTGACTGCTACCAGTAGCTCTGCTTCTGCTTCTAACACAAGGCATAAACATGTTTAAGTTCTTTTTGCATCTAAGGTGGAAAAAGACTATGTTGCAGAAGCCCTGCTTTGTACAAGATGGCTCAGTTACTTACATCATGAAAATTAAACATTTGCTAAAGTCTCCTAGTGAAACAATGCCCAAAACTACAATGGAAAAAAAGAAAATTCAAATAAAATCATCCAAGCAGAAGTGGATAAGTGTATCAGCATAAAATATATTTGGAGTATCTGTGATGCAGCATCTCAGTTATAGTCAGGATTCTGCTTGGCCAGCTTGGCCTGCTGGTCAGAGGTGAAGGTCTGTCCTGGAGAGAAGGGCTGCCTGCTTCACTGGGGCTCAGGGCAGTAACCCCAACATTAGCATTGTTATACTTGTGTTGATGAAGGCACAGGCACGCCAAGATCTTGGTATGGCCAGAATAAAGTATCTCTTACTAGATTTAAAACTCAAGTACCACTTACTGTTATCAACTCTTCTCAATGGCCATCTCCTACCATTTTAAGGTTCTTCATATCTACATTGTTGAAGGGAAGATATGAGAAGGACCACTTGTGATGGGTAGAGGAGGCTGCTGGGTAATTTAATTTTAAATGTAGTTGTATGGTAAGAGCTAGCTTTTTTTCCCTTCCTGACATCTTAGAGACATCATTGGGATTCAGTGCTTTTAGCAATTCATTTATTTAGTTATTTAGAAGGAGCTGTAAATGGAAGGCTTATTTCTCATGAATCATTCTTTGTTGTTAATATTTAGCAGGGTGACACTGTTTTGTATTTTATCCTCAGTCATCGATACTGAATGGATTTGTCTGGAGTAATAAAAGAGGTTCTGATAAAATAAGTATGGATGCCCCATGAAATTTCATTTTCAATGTGACATTCTTTCAGACAGAATGGTTTTTAGAAATCAGTTGTGGATCGAGATTGATTATGGAACAGAATTATTTAGGATAGCTGAATACAACTAGACTATATCTAAAGGTGATCAAATCAGATGTTGAGATTAAGAGGACACAAGGATTACATGATTTTTCTGTGGAAGCAAATAGTACTTCTCTGGACAAGTGTAGTAAACCCAACCCAGAATTCAGCAAGAGTTTCTGCCCTCAGTCATCTGGGGCTGGAGATGATTTTAGAACTACCTTGCTTAATTCAGACAGCGATAACTTAATTTTGAAAAGTAACTATCTTTGTTGGAATACTTCAATGTTTGGATGGTCACTTGAATACAGTTGTCAAAATCTGAGATGTGCTATTTTTTGTTGGTTTGTGTCTGCCAGATAAAAATAAAAGTAACTTAGATCACTCTCCCGTGTGAGTGTAAAGTCTACAGAAGGAAAAACAGGATAGCAAAGTAGAAGTAACCTGATTCTATTTGAGGTGTTCATGGAGCAGTATGGAAAACTGCTCCAGGGGCACCTGGGTTCTCCACTGATCCAGTGACCTCAGGCAAGTTGCATCACCTCTCAGTTCTTCATGAACCAGAGATAATGCTCAAGGCCTCCTTTTGTCACATGCTTTCAGATCTGTTGATGAAAGGTGCTTTACAGGAATAGTAACCCTATTCACAGAGAATTTAATCTCTTATTTTCAAACTTTTTTTTCCATGTTAGTGCAAACGGATACAGGAACACTGGAACGGGAAAGCCAAATGTGTGCTCTAGGCTACTGCAGCTCTTCAAGGAAAACTTATTGTGAAAAACAGATATTTTGAAAGTGTCTCTCCTAAAAGGATTCTGAACATCTCATATGTTATCTGCTTAGTCTGTTTCATACTCTTGTTCTTGGTTGGTTGCCCCCTTGTTGTTTTTTTTTCCCTTCCCTCCACGTCTTGCAGAAACTCAGGCTTTGAACTCTTTCTTCCTGTCAAATCAGGCTGACATGGCCTAAAGGATCAGAAGTTATGGGGGTGGGATGGGTGGACAGAAAGTCCTGTGTAGCATGAATGTGTAGGTCTCTTATCCTTAGGAAACCAGGGCAAAAGTCATGCCTGCCTTCATTCCCTCTGCTTTGAAAACTGCCAAAAGAATGTCTCCAAACTTGAAGCTATCTTTATCCTTTGCAAATGGGATGGAATTCTAGCCAAAAAAATGAAAGAATAAGATTTACAACACAAATGGAACCCATTTGTGCATGAATAGAACAGGTGAGGGACAAATTAAAATTCTTATCAGTGCATAATCTTATTCAGTAAAGCTGCTGTATCTTCCTACAGAGGAATGGGAAAAGTTGTGTATAGGACTCCTAGTTCTGTGCAGCATTGAGCTATCCAGAGAAGACAAAAGAATATCTGGTTAGCTTTACAAGGGGCAGCAGGAAGGAGAGCAATAGCCTGACTTATTTGTTCACAGTGATGAAATCAAGCCTTAGCAGCAGGAAAGAGGTAAGGTAGATGTTTTATGGCAGAGAAGAAACCTTTCTAAAGCAAAGGTTGAATAGATTATCTGGGACCTATACAGCCTCTGTTCTACAAACCTCTGGTTTTTAGAACAGGATTATGCAAGTGTCTGTCAGAAATTATATAATACCTGATAACTGCAAGGCCTCCTGGGCTCCATTTGAACCACCTTTTCTGTGATCGTTCCATAAAGTACAGGTTGTCTTGTGAAACACAGATATGCAGTGATGCAAACAAGACCTTTGTGCACTAAGCTGTTCAGGTTTGTCTAGCTGGAGACTGACAGGGCTGAAAGCTTGTCTTATGCAAAGTTGCTAATAGAAACACTGTTCTAAATGAGTCATTCAGCCCACAGAGGAGGGAGCAGTTGCAAATAGCCCCAGCTTGCCAATAGCATTGGGACTCAGAAGCACTTTCAGCAGCATTGTGAGCACAACTAGAATGGTAGCATAAAGGCTAAAAACACTTTTACTTCATCTGGGCAGCTCCCAGGCAGAAAGAAGCTTCTTCTTGGCTTCAGTCATGGATACTGAAAGCTGCTGGCATGTGAGGTGAAGAAGCAGCATCCATGTCATGTCCACAGCTAGAGAAATATTAGAATTAGAGAAAGGCATTATCCATCAGGGAAACAAATCACTGTTTGTTGTGAGCTTGGATGACAGAATTCAACAAGAGCCATTGCATCAAAGGTTCTGATACCAAACCCTTACTCATGCATGCAGTCTTATTTAATCTTCCCTGTTAGTGAGGTGCTTGTTCAGGCCCATAATAATTTTCTGAGGTGCTGACATAAATCACTACCAGCCCAGAAGTCAGTTGTAATATCTTTGAGCACTGCCCAGTGACACTGGATCTAGCAGCAGAATTTGTGCATTGTCCTGAAATTTGGTTATTCAGCAATTAACTGCTGCTTGATTTGTTTGTTTTTGGGGTTTTTTTTCTCCCCATTAATGCCGTTATATACTTTCCCATTCATTTTCATGGATAGTTATCATAAATATCCAAGCTTTAAGTTTTAAACAAATATATTTGCTTGGAAAGAACTCAGCAATATTACATTTTCAAAAGAAAAAAAAATCCATCAACAGGTTTTTATCAGAAAACTGTAAAAGAAAAGAAACGGTTAATAATGTTTTATTACATCTTCTCTAATACTTTCTAGCTGAACTAGTTTTACTGAGAAAAACCTCTAGTTTTCCAGTCAGAACAAGTACCAGGCTTACAAAAACACTTTTGCTCTGCAGAAAAACAACATAAAGAGTTGCTTATGGGGAAATTCTAGCTTGTCCCATTAAACTTTCTGAGCCAGGAGAGAGCAGAAACCCTGACAAATGGGCGAGTGGTGATCCTTGCAGTCTGCCTTGATCCCACCAAGTATGACCAACAGTGACACTGCTGTCTTCATGTATTGCTGACAGAGCTGCTGTACTCATTAACCTTTGATGAAACAAGATGTCACTTTGTTCACATCAAATGCTCCTTGATGCCAGTGCTCAGAGACTGTTTTTGTTGCTGATGCAGACATCAGCTATTGTTGAAAACGTTCTCTCTCCCTTCCAGCGTTTCACTGCCCATGAGGATTTGGAGGTGCTGATCATTATCAATCTGCAAATGGAGTCTGAAGCCAAGAGCGCGTGTTTGATTTCTGCAGCTTTTAATGTGGTTTTTTTTTATTAAAAATCTTTAATTTAAATGTAATGCACCTATTTTTAAACTCCTGAAAACGTTAAGTTCTTGATGTGCTACAGGATGCTGCCAGGAACTCAAGGAAACATTTGAGCAATCCCTCCATCTCTCTCTTTGAGGCTACTGGAGCTACTACAGAATTATTTACAGCATTAGAGCTGCATACTAGAAGCACATTGTAGTGGGAAGAGCTGTTGAGTTGTGTAACATTCTGGTCAGCATTATGAGTAAACAGTGGTGTAGCATGGATTAAAATAGACTGTTCCTAGTTCTTGATCTGTTCTCCAGCCTTTTATCAGCATTGCTCCTATTATCAGCATTAGGAGCCAACCTTGCTGTTCTATGTACAGTAAATATCATGTTGTCTAGCAAGAAAATCCTGACTGACTGGGAATAATTCTCTCTTCGGGTATATTTTTTGTTTAGTCTTTACTTTGCATGATAGGTACATTTATATTGCTATGAGATAAGCAGAGCAAGAAAGAAAAGGAAAAAAAGTTTATTACCTTGCTGAATACAGAAATTTTCAGTACTGAAACTCTGAGATCAGGGGTGCATGTTCTCACAGTTGCTTTTGTGTCTGTTATTTTAGTGGACAGAGCAGTATTTACAGATGACCTCTAATGACATTCTTTCCACTTGATAGTCCTCAGTATCTTTTTCCTTGCATTAGGGGACTTTGCAGCTTTTGCATTTGATTAAATTTTTATTTCACATTTAGGTCTGCAATCATTACACCTGTCATGCAAATGTAACATCTTGGGAAGCATTTGAAGATAAGGGCAGGGATTCCTCTAATTTGCAGTTGTGCAAAAGAGGAACATATGATCATAGCTCAGTGCTGGAATTCTAGCTAAAGGTCGTGCCATGCCTCAGGGGGTGATGAGCTGTCAAAGCTTTGTGGGATAATGTAGCTCTAGAAGTGTTTTTTAAGAAAAGAAAAAAAAAAAAAAGAAGCTAGGTAAACCAGCAAATTGTTTAGGGCATAGGAGACTTCAGACTTGCTGTAAGAGGAGGCAGCAGAAGTCAATGTAAAAGACAGAAAGTGTAAGTGGATGAGGTGCAGGCAGAAGTATTTTCATGGGAAATGTAGGAAATATTAATAGTTTGCTTAACACTGAAGTGCATCTGTCCCTTATTGAGTGATGAAAGCCTGGGAGATTAACCATCAACACAAGCCCAGCTTTACAAGATGAACATGTGATATTCACAGAATGGCAAACTTACATGAAATGTGACCATGCCACTAAACAGCAACACAAAGGAAAGTGCATCTGAGAACGCTCGTGGAATATGATCAAGCATAGCTGATACAGAGTCCTTGAAAGGTGCTGGTAAATACACTCATTTAAAGACTTTCACCTGTTGCTTTAAATCATTCATACCCCATGGCATGTCTGCCAGCACTGTGACCCCTGGCACAGAGGGAGGAACATCAAAGGCAGAAGGGAGCAGATCAGGTCTCAGGTAGGCGTTCCACCCTTGTTATGGATAAAAGAAGTGACAGTAAGTTATAAAACAGGTGGAATTGGGATATTGCCAGCCTGATGTGAGTAACCCAATAAATAATTCTGCTCATGCACAAACACAAAGAAGATGGTTTAGAATATTTATTTTTTTTATCTAGAAGATGTGTGAAAATACATGGACTGTACACTGCTGCATTATTAAAAGCCCTTCTTGACTTCATTGATTTTTTTAGGTTTTTTGCAGTCCAAGAAGGATTTACACTCTCTGAGACTGCCTGTAAACCCAAAGGAAAATAAGATTCTTAGTTAATTTTTATCAATCAGGTTAATCTTTTGGAAATGCATCACCATGCCATGTAACACCTCTGCTGCCAGGCTGCTTATGGTCAAGTATTTACTGTCAGGCATGATTTTCTGCTGAAATGGCTGTTTTCTCTGGAAATACACACTTGCTGCTTCCCACCTTTGAATGTTCTAATTTGCTTTTAGGTACAACATGTACAGACTGGTTTTAAAACAGTAGAAATTGCTCCCTGGAAGTGAACTGTAGTTAAAATGGAAGACAAGCTCTTTTACAATCAGAACCAACAAGTCTGAAAACATACTCTGGGTATCTAATATCAGGCCAATTTCAGTAAAGTTCACTTGACTATGTCCTTTATAATCTGTAGTTATTGTACCAGAAAAAGTCTGTTATAAATGTTTATCACTTCTAATCACTGAATCCTAACATCAGAACCCTTTTTGAACAGGAATAAAAACACTTTCATAAATCCCCTCCAGAGAAAACAATTTGTAGGATATTTGTCTGAACTGAGGGAATCTTTAGGAGTTAAACACATTCATAATAAAGCTGATACCATGAGTTTCAGGGTTTCTGTACGGTCCTAGACAATACTGACTTTGGAGAACATTATTTGACATCCTAGTACAGGGCCCAAAGAAGGCTGTGCTTTCACAACAGTAACTGTGATTGCAAAACCAGAGCCATACCCAAGCCCCCACTGTAATGAGTATCTGCTCTCTGTGCTAATACACACTTACATCCTGTCTGCCTTACTGACAAAACCCCTCCTTGCAGTCTTTGAACCTTTCATACATGAGTGTTCACAGGGTTAAAATTCTGTTTAGCAGAGTGTTGGTGTTTGGGATGGATTTTTTAGTTTTAAAGTGGTGATTGTCTTTTAAAGCTGGTAATTATTTTAATTTTTTTTTTTTAAGTTTACTTTGGTAGCTGTTTACTTTTCTGGTGGTAAAGGGGAGGGGGGGAAGAGGGGAAAGTTTTGTCGTCTCCTCTGAGTGGCCAGAGCCTGTCTGTGACCTTCTTTGAGAACTGTTTTCAATGAGTCAGAAAAGCTTTCTCTACTGTTTCTATGTACTTTCTCCCGGGTTTTGCCATCCAATGTGTATCACAGGAGTTCAGGTTTCATAGTGCCCTTGAGCAGAGTGTGTTTCTAAGACAAACAGCAGCCTGAGGGTTGCACTGAAATGCAACACTGCATAGCCCCACTGACATGAGGAAGCTGGATGATTGCCAGTGGAATGTGGGCCTGGTGGAAATGTAGAGGTCTCTGCTGGGAGAGGGGGAGAAAGGGCATTTTCTGGAAGCTGGAAATGTGTGATGTTCACAGTCAGCTCCAGAGACAGTGAATTAAGGTAATCAACAGTTAGTTAGCTCACCGTGGCCAGATGCTCATCTGACAGGAAGGGACAATATTTTCTGTAAACCTGGAAATAAAAACTGCCATATTTTCAAAATGCCTCTGCTATCCCTCCATCCAGACAAAGGCTTCAGACACTCCTTTGGAAGATGTTATTCAGTGACAGAGGAGACGACATCTTGTTTCATGCTGTAGGATGCTTACTGTTTTTAATCAGCTCGATTTTGGTCTTTCCTGTGATAATGAGTCAAGACCTCTTCCTCCCTGAATGGATTTCCTTCCCAATTTTAGTTATTCCAGCCTGACTCAGTATAAAGTAATGGTGCATAGGAGTGCTCAGTGTGATCTTTGTCACTGGATGCTGTGGGAGCAGTTCCAGAAAACCTCTGGGTTATGTGCATGAACACTGAAAGGTCTCCTGTCCTAACAAAGAGAGACATGATCTCGAAGTAAACACAATGTTCAATATGGTAAGTTAGCTTTTACTGGTTTTGGTAGGGTTTTTTTTTCCATCAGGGGAGAAATTGGGTGCCCGAAATATGGGCACAATTTTAAGCCTATTCTCAGATCCCAGGGCACTGAGTTTGGGCTGTTTCCCATACTGCAGACAGAGCAGTTGGAAGCTGCGAGTTCTGCCTACTGCCAAAACCGAATTTGAAATGCCCTCTTGTAATTTTTCATCATCTCTTTTCACATCACTGCTGATTATCATTGATATTGGCTTGGAAAAGGAGACGCTCTCCTATATAATCATGCAGCCACCACAGTGTGCAAACCTCGCCAGGGCAACCTTTCTTCCTGCCGTGCTCTGCACATTTTTGCAGCGACGGCTCTTGTAGCACAGGCGAGCTTCAGGGCTTTAATGGGTTGGTGCCCACAGACCCAAACTCTTGGCAGGAACAGCGAGGTTAATTACTTTCCATTAAGGTGATGTCCTGGCTCACAGAGACTTTTCCTGGTGACTTCAGCACAGCTTGGATTTCACCCTTCAAATACCAGTGACTGTGCAACAAAAGAATGTGTCCTGCCAATTTGCGAACCTTTGATTTCGGTGGCTGCTGCCCTACTTAGCGCTCTGTGCCGGCTTAGCCGTGTCTGGCAGCCGTGTGTGCTGATCCTCCTGGGCTTGGCTTCCCCCAGCCTGTAACTAATAAGTGTTGTATTATTTTATTTACTGGCTAGTCTAATCTCGGACTCTACTGGACCCCGTCACCGGACACTTTTGTCTGTTGTAGGAACTTCAGGTTTTATTTTGGAAACTTGGCTAGTGGCAAGCTAACCACAAAGGCTAGGAATAGGAGTAGTGGCATGTGTGCACTTCAGAGAACAGTTGGACAAAATTGCAACAAATCCCAGAAATTCTGCATGCCTCACCTCTGCATGTCCTCATGCATGCAAGGAAGGTTTATTTTTTAAGGCTGTCATTGGTGCCATGTATCTCAAGGACACCATGTCAGCTATTTTAAGTAGCCAGTGCATAGCCAGTTACATTTTGTTTGTTTTGGGGGTGAAGGAGAAAAAAATTTTTTTTTTTTTTTTTAATATTTTTCATTGTCTGTGGAGGTTTCTGAAGGATACATTTTTCCTTCTTTGATGAATTATCAAAGGTTCTTGACCTCACGGTAAAAAATTTTGTCCAAGGTTACAAAGAACATTTAAGACAATTCAAGTAAATATTCTCATTGACTTTAAGGAGGCTGATTACCCGCAGTAATCACGTGCAGAAAAGCTTTCTGCACTGGCTCTCAGTTAAATTTAAACCTCGGCAAAATATCCACTGGAGTCAACTGGAAAGTTTTCCAGAGTAGGGAGTGAATATGAAACTGAGGACAGTCTTGAGGACCAGGCCCATGTTAAATAGTTCTACTCCCTAAATACAAACAGCTGAAGGTTTCTGGATAAGCCAAGACAAATACCTTTCTCCTGTACCTTTTTCTTTGCCAGCCAAATCTAATTTTTAGCAATTGATGTGATAAATGCTGCTAAAGTGACATGGAAGTGGAATGTATCTGAAAATGAAATGCCACTCCAGCCTATAGTTGGTGCAGTCTGTTTCTCATTGTAATATGTATTTAATATGTATCTAGTCCCAAGTGCTGCTCAGCTTGTTTAGTTTTTTTTATTTATGTAGTATGTAGGGACAATTAAGGCACTATGTTCTTTCCATAAGGTTTTCCCTTTCATAGCACAAGGCTGGAATGGAAATAATATGAGAGGGAAAGTGTGCTTCACCAATGCCAGGAAAAGAAAAGTATACAAAGTTAAAGCTTTTGATTTAAAGAACACAAAGTTTAAAGTTCAAAAATCAAATATCTTCCTCCAATTTTTGGATACCTGGGACCAATTTTCAAATGCAGGTTTTTCCTTTTAAAAAAAACCCACAAGCCCAGCAAACAAACGTCCCCCCACCCCCCCTCCAAGCCCCCCAGCAACAAAACAAACGTAAAACAAAACAAATAGTCTCCACAAATGTCCTTTTAATGCCCTCTCTTATTACCTTACAGTGATGGACCTCTTCTTCCCTGGTCTTTTTACTCCGACTGACAAGTAATCTTAGCCTGCTAATCCTGACCCTTAAACTCTGCTACATTATAATTAACTTGCAGTGTCTCATGACTCTGATTTTTGTGTATTAAATGCATGCCTTGTTATCCACTCAGTGCTGCATAAGACACCCATTTCACAAAGAATGAAATCCAGTGCTTGGGAGAGAGCTTTATTCATCCATAAGACAAATAAACCCTATTTCCAGGACTTAAGTGACATTAGAGGTTTGTTGATATTGAGAAATTTAATCTGCCAAATGCTTAAAAAAATACTTTCCAGCTAAATTTACAGACTTCCATTAAATCTTCACTGATTTAGATTGTAAGGATTTTCCTCTAGGTTAACTTAATGGAATTTAAAAAATATATATATATTGCCTAAACCATTGAAATTTTGGTGGGGGAGGATACTAGTCATCTGGCAGAGAGCCCTTGCAAGAGCCATTTGTAAGGTGACGATTTTCCAGAGAAAAATGATGAGCTTGTTTACGAAACAGAAAACTTTGAATCAGTAAAACTCCCATCCAGAGAGGAGCTGAATGACTCACGGGATGAAAGAACTTTCTTACACTTGGAATCATTTCATCAGGTTTAACACTGGAATACTGAAAGATTCAAGATTAAAACTTCTGTGACAAGCAGAGCAGGAAGGGCAGGATCTTGCATTTCTTAAAGCATGTGCTTCAAAAACAAACTTTTTTTTTCCAACTAAGTCAGTTTATTGTTATTTTTCCAGGTTTTGATGAAAACAAACAAGATTCAGATATTAAATATCTTCTTTCCATGAGAAATAACAAGTTATCTTTAGAACAGCAGATGTTATTTCTTCAGATGAGAAAGGTGCACTTTAATTCACTTTTGCTAAACAGACTTTTGGCTTTATTGGCAGGTTGTCAGGAAAATTAAGTGAAAACGACACTGTGTTGCCAAAGTGCAAAAGACTTGGATTTAAAAACATGTCCACCAAAAATCCATTTTAAGCCATCAGTCTGGGAGTTTTTCCATGGCTTCAGTTAAAGTGAAAAGGGGAAAACAGGGCCTAAAATTCATAAAAGCTCTGTTCATTCACTGGTAAAGTCATAGGAAAAGATGACTACATCAATTTATTGCAAAATATTGATATATCTTGTCAAATGTACCCCGTCTAAAAGGGTTGAAAATAAAGAGAGGCCCCTTGGAAGGCTGTAATCCAGCAGTGGATGCTGAAAATCAGGGCTTTCATTAGTAGAGTCAATGAGAAACCCAAGGGTTGGCTGGGGAGAAGGACAGTCAAGATTATCGCTTAATTTCGAGGAGATCCAGAGGCAGCCAGAGACACTTCTGTGGGCCCACAGGCACAGCTGGCAACCATCAAAGGTCAGCAGAGTCTTGCTGCTAACATGGGCAAAGCCTCCATCTCCTTGGAAATGGAGTTGCTGCTTTCTGGGGAGAAGCAAGAGCTACACTCGTTGGTTGCTACAGGCAAGAAAGAAACAATTGAGGAGCAATGTGAGCCCTGGGCAGGGTGGGAGCCTGGCCCCAGGTGTGCAGGAGGGGGTGTACACAGGCAAAGCCCTGTGTGCTGCTGGCTGTCAGCAGGGTCATTAGCTCCTGCATTCACTGTCTGCTTGGGAAAATCCAGGGCTTCAATTGATGGGAAATGACAAATCTTTAAGGAGTGGGTTGAATGGCTGGAGGACAAAGGGAATGGGGAGTTCTCCTTTCTGCTGTTCCCCAGTGGCCGCTCTCCCTGTCTCATCTCACTCTTGTGGAGTGCCCACTTGTGAAGGTTCTACTCTTATGGAAGGGAGAGGGTTGCTCAGGACCTAAATATTTCAGATATTTGAGCAGATCTCTCTTGTGTCAAGCCAGAAAATCATCCTGAGAAAGGGAAGTTTGTCTCCCGCTCTTTTATACCTCTGTGGCTTAGACCCCTTACAATAAATGCTTCAAACAGTTGTGTCTTTTCAAAAAGAACTGAAATGCCCATGAGCTTTGATGCCCATATCCTTTGATTTAAATTGAGCTTTGTCTAAAAGAACCATGGCACTTGTAAGTGGTACTTATGTGATTGGTACTTAAATCTGCTGTCCCTTAGCCAGCAGACAGTGCACGTAACAGCCACTTAATTCTTGGCAAAATGCAAAGGTCTGTGTTGTTGACCTGTTTGGATTTTCATTTTTCTTATTTATAAGAATGTAGCATGTGTGGTGGGAATGTAGAGGAATTTTCTTAGAAATTTCAAGAATAAATTCCAGCTCTGTCTGATTTTCTGTTTTAGGAGTGACATGATCAAAAGAGAATGTAAATGAAAAGCTTTGTGAGGGACAGAAAGCCTCTATCTCTGAATTTAAAAAAAAAAAAAATGGGAGCCACTAAACAGCAAATGTGCTGTAGTGATAAAGAGAGGGTTTTTTTTCCTGTTTCTATGAAATCACAAGAAGGCTGGTATTACTTTATATCTTTTGCAATTGGAAGCTTTTGCCAAAATGCTGGAGGTGTAATATAATCCTCCATAATTACATGTTTTGAGATAGAGCATTCCTTAGCTGTTTATATGGATTAAAACCTAGAATGCTAGAAGGCATTCCAGTCATAATGGTAAACTAATTAGCAATTAATACTCTGTTATGGTTTAAGAGTCCATTTCTGTTACACTTTGCTGCTAAAATACAAATACATAAGTAAGATATGAATGATTTCATGGAGTTTTATCTTATTAATGTGATAAATTCTTTATTCCTTTACACACGGAAGGAAAATGTCAAGGAATAGCAGTTAATGGAAAGTAATGTTGGCAGCAGCACTAATTTCACAAAAAGACCTTACTTATTTGTAGACTTGCATTTATCTGAGGCAATAATTGACAAAAGGGCAGGATCAAATCTTTAGGCTTCACGTTTATAAATAGACCAAAAAGTTTGTTTTACCTCTCTGCTAAGGTGTTGGAATCCTGGAATGGCTA
Source organism: Phylloscopus collybita (assembly GCA_027886175.1). Lineage (NCBI taxonomy): Eukaryota > Metazoa > Chordata > Aves > Passeriformes > Phylloscopidae > Phylloscopus > Phylloscopus collybita. The sequence continues at coordinate 4,769,125 of JAJNNQ010000013.1, read as the reverse complement.
GACAGATCATAAAGCAATACTTCACAGATTTGTCCTTATATAGATCTATTCTGGCACCTTTTTTTCTAATGATAGGTTAATGTGTTTAGTTTACATTAGCTGCCAAGTATGAGTACTTCTCTGAACTATATCCAAGCTGAATAGGTCTAAACTAAGATGCAAGTCTATTTTTTTCCATTTATTTCAGTAGGCTTTGGATCAGATCCCTTTGAATCTTCAAAGTTGAATTAGAAATCCTGTGTAATCATACCTTCTGGTATCCCTTGAGCTGATTCCAGCCCTACAGCTGGTCTATGTAGAGATTTCTGGTAGTGTAGAACACTAAGTGTGCCTGGCGAGGTTCTTTGAATTTGGTAACGTGTCCAGGCTGTAGATTTCTGAGGACCTGGAGAATGGAATCTAATGCTGTGTTTTCACAGGGTGATTTTTTAAGAGTTTCATTTCTTTTCTTTAACAGACTTACCGTTATTTGTTGTTATATTCAAAGGACAGCAAAATTCAGGTTTATGGGCACGTATGGTAACTCTGACTTGCAGTACTGACAGTCCCTGAGCATTCAGCCTGATTTAACAGTGAAGATGAACCAACAGGCAGGAGGAAGGCAAGAGCTTCAAAATAAAACCTTTAGAAACATTTTTTCTCCATGCTCTGTTTGCAGATATGACTTGAAAGACTGGCAAAAACAGATGAAAGGGAAGTCTCTTTCCAACCCCTGGCTGTCAGCTTAAGTTACAAGTGCTTTTTTGTAAATTTGGTTAAAGTGCTTAGGTGTTTAAATAGAAAATTTGCATAGAAAGTATCTTTTTCATAAGTGCCCTTTAACAAAATGGTTCTTATCAGAGAACAAGTCTGTCCTTGCAAGATTGGCTTGATGTTTCTTTAGAGCCTTGGCTGGAATTCCTGCATGCCAGCCAACCCTCCACAGATCCTCCAAAGGGGGGTCCCTCTCTAAGTGGGTCACAGAAACCCTGCTGAAAACACCCAAAAGAAGAATTTGGGGTCTGGGGACTTTTGGAGGATACTAAAGGAGTGAGATGGGAGAGTGCACAGGTGTTGTTTTCAAAGGTCTGTAGTAAATGAATTTTGGCTTTCCAAGAAAAACACACAGACCTGTGCTATTCCCAGCTAACGCCATTCAGGATATTCCTAGTGAAAGGCAAAACTGCTCACATTTAAATCTTTTCCACATTTCATTATAAATTTGAAAATGGTCCAAATTATGAGGAAGGGGAAGGACAACTACTGATGCACATATATTTTTTCAGTTGGAAATTTTCCAGTTTCAGGTGTCCCCTCCAAAACATGAAAAATACACATCTCTGAAGTCAAACTAATTTTTGCCCCCCCCACTCCCACTTAGCAGAAAGGAAAACATGGAAAACATTAAACCACATCACTGAACAGAAAAGGATTAGCCCATAAATGTGCAACTTTCACACTGTGCAGCATCCAACCCTTGAGAACTGAGGTCTCCGTGGGGTTTGCACCAGTCCACGGTGCTGTGCTTCAGTGTGCCCCTTTCTCCTCCCTTGCTGAGGAAGTGGCATCAACCTCTGGCTCTGCAGGGCTTCAGCCACCTCCACCACACTGCAAATCCCAGAGCTATGGGGACTATAGGACCTCTTATGGCTTGTGGGGAACAACTGCTGGTGAAAGAAGTGGTCCAGCTGCTGTGTTAATTCCCTGGTGGCTATGATGGCACTGCTGTGGTTGCAGGAGTGCTGGGACCAGCTGCAGAGGGACCAGCTCCAGCCCAGTGTTGCTCCACAAGCTGAGGAAGCTCCTGCACATGGCCTCTCCCTGTTTCCAGCCTAGTGACCAGCTTTTAGGGTAGAGGCTGGATGGAATTCAGAGGAAACACCATTAGAGTTCGATTGCCCCAGTGGTCCATGCACTGGCTTGGAAATCATGGAAATGTGGCTCCTTTGTTCTTCAGCCTCTTGGCTCCTGTGTGTGTGCTTGAATGTATTTTCATCTGGAGCTTTATCTGTCTTATTTGCTCATGTTTTAAAAGTTGAGACCTCAGAGGTATTTTGGCATTGTTAGACAATTGTAAGTGTTTAAGGATGCTGGAATTCCCCGAGGCAAGGATCTTGCTTGTATTTTACTGAAGGCTGTCTCCATGGCTGAGCCTGTTCCTGGGGAGCTGCTTGCCTCAGGCTATTGCTGATCACGGCTCCTTAGGCCAAACTGTGTGCCAGAACCATGCCTGTGCCTCTCCCAGGGTGTCTGCTTGGGTGTCTCTTGTGCCACACACCCCTTCAAGGAGAACACCTTATCCTGCACGTGCCCTCCTCTAGTGTAAAGGGTGGCTCTGTTATTTAAGAAATGAAAACAGTTTGGTGTGACACACTTGCAGAGAGACACTAGAAGCTCTGTCATGGGACTGTGACAGGTAATAAAATATTTTCCATTCAAGTTCTTAAACTTAATTAAGAACTCCCAAAAATTAAATTGAATCAAACACACATTCAAGCCTGCTTGTCAGTCTGAGGCAGTGTAACACGGCTCTGATTTCTAACCTGGATTTAAAGTTTTGTCCTCAATTAGGTTATCTAATTTGCTTCATTTAAACACTACAAAATTAAAAGCAGGTGTTTCCTTCATTGAGCCCCTATTGTTATGCTTTCTTTTCTATTTTGAGTTGTAGTCACAGCATTTTTGAATAATGAACCAGCACCTCCTCTTTGTTCTCAGGAGAGTCAAATGTACAGTATAGGACTGGAGGACTGGAGTGAAGCTGATTCTCCTGGCAGTTACTGTCATAGTGGATAAAGCTCTTCCATAAACGGGAAAGGGAAAGGAAAGGCAGCTCCAAACCTTTATTTATCATCAGTGTGTCTTGGTGGTACTTGTAATTTCCTGTGGCTACTATGACTAATAAAACAAAAAAATTCCTGGAATAAAGGAGCAGAAGCAGAGTTCTGGCCTGAGAGCACAGCAACAGCATCCCAGATAAACACAAACTCAGTTCACAAAGTTATGGAGCTCTCCTAGCACAGGACTGTGCAAAATGAAAGAAGAGCCATAGCATCACTTGGCTGAACAGTGATTTGTTTCTCAGTTCAGCCAGGGTGGCAGGCACCTACTTTGTGTTCTATTTAATTGCAGTGTTGGACTTTTGTTAAGGTCAGTGGTTGATCACAGGCTGCAAAGAACAAAAACTTAGGAATTTGAGACAATCAAAAACCAGCCAATGTAAGTTGTTTCAAAATCATTCCGTTTGAAATTACCATGTTTGTGTAGTAATATAGTCATCATAACCAAAACTGTAGCTATCTTATGATGAAAGAAAGAAGTGGCTGAATTCTGCGCATTCATTTGAAACACAAGAGCTCAGAGCTAGTCATGGAGAGCCTTAACAAAATACTAAAGAGTCCCAAAACAGGAATCAGCGTGAAGCATCCTGTTACTGAGTGAAGAAGGAGTTTTTGGAATAGCTTTTCTTGATTGTTCCAGAAAAGAAGTGAGCATTCATGCTATAGGAAGTGTTTTCTGAGAATTCCTGCAGGCTGAGGGGTTCTTAGTCATGCCAAAGATTTGATTATTATGACTTTTTTATGTTGATTTTCCACTAGCAATGGGCAAATTTAATAGAGGCCAGCGGTTTCATGCATTTTAGTAAAGGATGTTTATTAAAACCTTACCCAAAGTACTGTGAGATAGAAATCTTCTGAGATTAGATATTTGGAAAACTGTTGCTTAAACTGCAGGAAATTGGGTGTGATCATTTCATTATGAACCAATTTGATTGCTGGCTATCTCTTTGTAAGTCAAGCGAAAACCTGCCAGAAGATTTACCAAATGCTGCTCTGGATGTTGATCTCAGTCCCATGACATAATTCACTCCACTGATTTCAACTGAAGGACAGCAGTAGTGGGACCATCTCTTCTTTGTTGAGGGAGAGGGCTTATACTGGGCTGTACAGCTAACACCATTTCAGAGGTCTTTAGGGACAGGGAGCAGCACTTGTAGCTCTGATGAAATTCTACTTGCCTTACTAACACACGGTCATGGTATTGAAATGGTGGTTTTCTCAGCCTGCTGTGGTTTGAAACACTAGCTTTAATTTCACAACAGTTGACCTTGATGGTGCAAGACAATAAGCAGCAACACCGTGGAAAAGTCCCAGAATACAATTCTCTTTAAAAGAAGCAAAACAAATCTGATCCACTGGTAATCTTAGAAGGTATTTAATCTAGCAGCGAGATGACGGCTTTAACAGGAGTGCTTAAAAACTTCTACTCATATGCCAGTCCTAATGATTTTCAAGTACAAATAAGCGCTCAAATCATTAAACTCCCAAGTAGGTTAACCCACCTCCTTCTTGAAAAGCCTTAACTTTTAAGAAATGGCCTTTACCTGTAGATAAATACTGCATGTGGTTGGGCTATGAGGCTCGCATTCTTCCAGACTGGATTCGTATATACACACATTTTTTAGTGCAGCACATGCATGAATAAGCAGCAGGAAGGTTATGTAAATACCACGTTCCTGTTCCACTCCTTTTTAAAGCACATTCCATGCTTGTGAAAGCTGATGGGCTGGGGAGCAAGAAAGGCAATACAGTTCTGTGGCCTTATATTCTGCTTTATAATGGCAATGCAAACATTTTTTCCCCACCTGGTCTCATTAGTGCGGGTGAATGAAAGGGGGAACTTTTCTGTGGCTGATAGTCTCATTCTTGTGCTGTGCCATTATTAGCATACAGTGCAGCATGTGGGCAATATTATTTGGGGGAAGGGGAAATGGGCTGGCTTTCTTGTTCCCTCTATTTGTGTGTGCACAAACAACTGACACTGAGGGTCTCATTTAGCAAGCCTTCCTCTGTGTATGCTCCAGCCTGCCCATGCTGGTGAGGCTGCTCAGAACGTGCTTAACTGTATTCAGATGTTTAAATTCAAAAGGATTTGAACATCTGCTTCTCATTATGTACATGCTTAAGAGCTTTGCTGAATCAGGGCCTTAGCCATTAGGAAATAAACAGAGACCACCAACTTATTTTACATACGCTCTTGAAGAGTGTTGGGATAGATAGTAATGACTTTCAGTCAGTACTGCCCAAAGTTGGCTTTGAACTGCTGACCTAGAGGTGAAAGGCTCGTATCCTATTACCAATCCCTGGGGCAAACCAGACTTACTTGTTTTCAAATATTAATGAATTAAGTCAAGTCAAAAATATAGCCCCATTGATTACCTTTCCCCCCGTATTTTTCCTGTGTCAGCATCAGTAACTGATGCTGCTGTAGAAAATCTTCAGGAATCTGGGCTGCCCACACTTCTCTGCTTTAAATCACTTACATTGTAAGCAGAGTCTTAATAACTGAAACACTTGGTCAGTTTTTAAAAATATTTAGAAATGGACCTTTCCATGGATGTTGATAGTAACTGTTCATCAAGGCAAACATACTGATGTGTAGGGTCTAATGAATTATTTAGCTATCTATTCTTCTTACAATATGCAGACATAACTCTCACTGACACTAATAGGAGATTCATATGCATGCCAGGAGCAGGGAAAACCCTTGGAGAGTACTTAGACAATATTCCTTGAAGGACTAGGGGAGAGGGGACACAGTGGGAAGGAAAATCATCTATGCAAACATGAATTTGTCATTTTTCTGCAGAGGATATGTGTATTTATGTTTTTAAAAGGCAGTTGGGGCCCTTAACTAACAAATATTTAAAATTCTATTTTTCATCCTTAAAGGCAGAATTTAGATGAAGGCCACACACAGACCTCCAGTTGAAAGTGGAGGCACGGTAATAATGAAGGAAAGCAAATGCTCCTGGCAAGTGCTGGTTTGAAAGCTCTGGGTTCAGTCTTGCATATTGGGTTTTGAGAACATTTTCCTACAAAAGGAAGTTTATTGAACCCCAAGTACTATATGAAATCGAGGGTGAGGAGGGGTTTCTTCATCGTTGGATACGGCATGTACATTTGATCCAATGATTGAGGTGTTGAGGGGTGCTGGTCAGGTATTGCAAAGGCCCATTTGCAGTAGGATTTTCTCAGCTACAGAGTGGTGCATGCACAGTGCTGTCCAACACCCACAGGACCTGTGTGACCCAGAACATGCCAGCAGACCAGGGACATTGGAGCCTAGACCATGCCTACAAATGCAGGAAACATTCAGGTGCTGCGGCAAGAAATGCAGATAATTTCATCTTTGTTTATCAGTCTTTTTAAGCAATCCCAACTTATCAGAGAGCCATCCTTCCAGTGGTGCTTTATCAGAGGGAATTCATTCCAGTTTAGTACAAATGGCTGTCAAAAATCACACTAATATCAAAATTACGTGGTCCGTTCCCTGCTTCTGCTGCTTCTCCTTTGTGGAGCTATCCTGTCCTGTGGCTCCTTCAGTTGTTTCATATGTGGGTTCAAAAACCCTCAGCTTAGTGTCACCACTGTGCTTCATCCTCAGACTGGCTATTTGGCAGCAGAGAAGAACAGATCTCTAAACAAGCCTTTCTGGGGCTTTTGGTATTTTGATTTTACTTGCTTTTCCCCAAGTATGTTCTGCCAATGGCTGAGCCACGGCTGAGAAGGGAGGGGAGGGAAAGGTCTTGTTCTAGGTGGGATTTTTGAGGTCCATGTTTGCTGCTGTTACTGCATTTTAAAACTGAGGTCCTCTGCCCCACTGCATATTTCTGGTTTGGTATTTCTGAGCCTTTCCTGTAAGCTGCTTTGCAGGCAGGTTTATTCAGTTTATGGGAGAAACTGTGATGCCATTAGTAAAGGCTCCTGGCAAACGGCAGCAAGTAATCTGCAACCCTGAGAAAGTTATTATGGCTTTTTTCTCTGCTGCACACCTGGCAGGAGGACAACGTGCCAGAAATCATCACCCTGAGCTGCTCCTGGCTTTCCTGGCTCTTGCAAGGAGTCTGGCCCTTGCTAACCTTCAGGGTTGAGTGTAACGTGGTGCAGTGCACAGCTTCCAGACAGACAAAGCTACTTTAAGTGGGTAGTGTTTCTTTACTGTAAACACTTCCCATCACTTCTGGAAAACCACAAAATAGCGATAATGCAAAGTTACTGGAAAGAAAAGCTCATTAGAAATTGTGTCCTGATACCAGAAAGATAAGACACAGCAGACCAGTGACACTTCTTAGGAGAAACAAAGTGCAAAAAGAGCTAGCTGCATTTCCAGTGAAATATAAATTAAATTGCTAAAACATTTTAATTAATCAAAGATTGAATCAGCAATTCACAAAAGCTATACTGAAAATTTATTATCTTATCTTGACAGCACATCATTTGTGGTGGGACAAATTGCCAAAACCAGAGCAGAGGGTAAGGGCTTACCTCTAGGCATGCAAATATTTCTAGGAATTCAAGTATTTTAGCCTACAGAGACTGCAGCTTACTTTAGCCAAGCTCATTTTCCAAAAGAGGATAAATTCCTATACCATCTATTTAACTATATTTTTATATACTGTTCATTTTATTTACTTCTTTCTCTATGCTGGTTTTGTTTTTTTGTTTTGTTTTGGTTTTTTTTCAGGCATAAAAGAACAAAAAAGAAAAGAAATGCTATAGAAATAGCCTTTATTAAAAAGACTTGAAAACTCCTATGAAATGTTAATTTGGTTGTGCTGGATCACTAGATCCAATTCTGGCTTGTTATATATTTACTTTAACTGATGTGTCTTTTCACTCTAGTTCAGAGAAAAACAAGCTAGCCCATGCAAAGGGGAAAAAAATCACAAATCTATGATAGTAAAACTGGGTTTGGATCATTTTACAAAAAACAAACATTTCTATGAGTAAAGTGATATTTCTGTTGAAATAATTTATGGTTTGGTTAAAAATAGCCAGAAATTCTCCTCTTCTTCATTCCCCCCAAAATCAATTTGTTTTCATTTTTGTCAAACAGAGAGAACACTCCTCTTTTCCCAAGGCTAAACATAATTTTATGTGGTTCTTTGTATGAGAAGGTGTTCATTCCCATGCATTGTCCACTACTGGTTTCAGTCTTTATGGTACTTTAGTGAAAAAGAAACATTGCAGAATAACTAAACTGGAGACTCAAAGCATTCCAGCTTTCTGTGCAGTTATGCCCTGCTCTTCCCTGGGACTGATGGTTCCAAAATAGAGGCAAATGCAGAAGGAAGAGATGCCGAGGTTTCAAAACTGGAAACTGGACTAGGCTGTGTGGTAGCTCTAAAAATCCTTCTTCAGACAGAGACACAACAGTGCCAGCCCATTAGCCCAGTCATTTTCACTTCATGAATAGAAGACATACATTTAGCTGTCAGTGAAAGTAAGGGAGGTCATTTGTATCCAAATGGGTTGTTTTTTCCAGGGCTTGGGGGTCAACATCAAGCTAGGGCAGCACCTACTTTTATGCATAAATACTGGTGTCCTTTAAGTGAAAAATTCATTATAGTACAAAAAAAAGAAAAAAAAAACCCAAAAGAAACCAACCAAACAAAAAAACAGGGAAGAGGGACAGGCTAATTAATTTCAGTCAGCCCTGATCAAAGATACCAGTTCATCTTTGCAAGTTTTCCTGTCAGAGAGCTGCCTGAGGGGTGTGGGATGCTCTGCTGTCAGACCTTGTGCTGCTCCCAAGATCCCGTGGCCTCCTCTGCAAGGCACCATGCTGGGAGCCTGTTGGGGACAGAAGGAACCTGGAGGGTCACCCAAGGCACCCACAAAGCTCTGCAAACCTGTGAGGGCACAGCATCCTACTCTGCTGTGCCAGGCTGCTGCTGGGGCAGGAGACCCCCAGCCCCTGTAGGCACTGTCCCACTGTCCACCTGGCCACCACCAAGGGCTTTTTTTGCAGAAAGAATCTGAATACACATCACTAAATTTGGTCTGAGATGGCTTTTTTTTTTTTTCTGTTTTTTTTTTTTTTCCAGGGTGAGGGATTTTCTCAAACCTGTTTTCTGGCTGGAGTTTTCAATGGGTTGGTCTGTGTTTCCTTAACAGAGATATATGCTGGGATTAAAGGATCTTGAGTTAACCTCCCGGGCTTGTTTAAAATGAACTCTTTGTAAAATACACATCAAAAGTGTCATGAACTCTCATTCACTCTGGGTGGCACGGAGGGTGGAGAAATGTTATAAACAAAGTAATACAGGGTAAATTGTAATCTAAGAGGCAACCTTTTTTTTTCCCCCTATAGAAGGCAGCTGAACCAAAAATTCACTCTCTAGCTGCAGAACTGTGCTAAGGAGGATAATGTCCTATTATTATCGTTGCTTTATTGTTAAGCTGCTTCAAATCAGTGTTTTGTACCCTTCTGGGAAAACAGGTTGGGCATAAATATACTTTCCATGCAGCTGAGGTCTGCTGAGCACTGCTGTTTGCTTCAGAGGGAGGAAGTTGCAGGTGGCTCGCAGGTTGGCAAGTGTGCTGTGTTTAACACTGCTCAGCTTCTGCAGAGTGGCCTTTGGGGCCAGGGACTCACCAACATCTATTTACCTTATGGCAGTTCCCAAGACACTCCCTTGCATACCAGCCACTGGTTGGGCTTTCCTGCTCTTGTCAAATAACAGATTTGGAACAAATTGCGTAGAATTATACGAGTGGCACAAATGCAATGCATAATTTTCTACCTAGCTACCAGAAGACAATGATAATTATGTTTTTATTTTAAATCATATAGTGGAGGTGGCTACATTTCTTATAGTTCTAGCGTTGCTATGGCTGTGACCATAATAACACTTTAGATTTCTAGTCCAGAAATGTGGTTTAATCTTTTTTTCCCCCAGAGAAAATTATAGCCCAAGTAGCAGAAGGCAAGTAAACACCTTACTTTACACATTGGCACTTTCATTACAACAGGCCAGAGAGCAACACTGCACATCCTGAAAATATATTTATATGATACAACCAAAATCTATGTAAGAGGGAGAAGGTTTCAATCTGAGGGGTAGGGGATTAGCCCCATAACAATAACAGAACTTGTATTTCAATATCCTCTGATAGTCCAAAAGGTACTTCTTGCCATGAATCCAAAGAGCAATGTTTGCATATTGACTACTCAGCAGTATTTTAGGGGAAGAATGGGTTCAATATGGTAAGTGCAGCTGTGAGAGGCCAGGATATGAGCTGTCACTTGGCCCAGCTAGCCCTTATGGCAAAGATGTCAAACTGCGCTGCCTCTCGCCCTTCACACATGTCACTCTACCTACTGTTGCTGTTTATTTGCTGCAATTTCAGTCAGAGCTTTGGGACCATCATCCCACCTGCTCCTTTTCTCAGGGCATCAGATGTGCTGTTGCATCTGTGTCTGTATAATTTGTTCCTGTCTGTTAAGTGCCACTCTCCAGTCAGGGGAACAGCTCACTGGCCAAGAAGTTGCTGGTGAGAGCAGAAGCTGTGTGGAGCTGAACTCTTCTGTTTTAGTGCTTCATAGTAATGTTTGCTTCATAACACTTTTTGCAGCCTGCTGTTAACGTGGACCTGGCACTGGGGTGTTCTTGGATTGTCAGAATAGAATATGGTTTTGTTCCCCACCAAATGGTTGACAAAACCATTCCAACTGCAGTGAAAGAAATAAAATGAGGAATGGAAACTACTTTCTGTTTGCAGAACTGAAAGGGAGTGATCATATGGGTAGGGGGAGCCCCAAACCAAACTTTTGTAAATGCCCCCACACCATACACACACACACTGTGCTCTGAAGTTAATATTGAACAATGAACAGTGTAAGGTGCTGCTAATAACAATGCTAATTTGAGGACTTAAGCAGCAAACTTACAGATGGGGATTATCAAGACTGTTTTTCTCCCATAAGGTCACCATCTCTGTTGTGAAATGATGTTTTAAATTTAGAGACTGATGATTTCTAGCAGCTTTCTGAGTGACCATGTTGTCACTTTGAGCTATGTATTTTTTTTAATGTATTTTTGCATCCATCTCACCTCTTTGAGACACGAACCTTTCCTCTGTCTTAGAAATAAGTTTTCTCTTTACTCTGTAGCTCTGTCTTGGCAGGGACGTGACACAAGCCCATGTAACCCTTTGTAACTCTATAAGGTCACCATGTAGTAAGTGAATGCACTGACTCCTTTGCCATCTGTGGGTGATGAACACCTGCATTAGGAGGCATGGAATTCTTTCAAGATATTCTTGAACTGACTGGTGAATAGAAGTATCTCCTGCATCTCAAGACATGTGAAAACAATAGTCCCACAGAGTCAAAGGCACTGTATTATGAAATTTAAACGTGTTTTGCTTACATGGGTCTTAGGATAAATCCTTTCTTTCTTTCTTTCAGCTGTGAAATCCCTCTTTCAATCCTTCAAATAACCCATCTGAAAGAAATCATTCCAGCAGAGCCATTACAATTAATTCTATTATGCAAACCTGTAGTTTCAGATTTTCATTAAACTGACAAATGGTTCCTCAGAGTAATTTTCTAAATTACAAAATGTATCTTGGCTGTTTTAAAACTCCTGTTATCACACAGTATCCTGTAACATAGGACTATATTAGTGGTGTGAAATTTAGTCTTCAGCCAGGATTTTTTAAGGAGTTATATTAGTTGCTGATGTCCAGTATTAGTTTTAAGTTACTTAGGATCCAAGGGAGTTGATTGGTATACAAGATTTTGGGGGGAAAATTTTCCATCTTTATCAAGGCACTGTGAAAACATTAATGTTTGGAACAAAAGAAAAAAAAAAAAAAAGGTGGCACAAATTGCTAGGTATTATTAATGACTTTAAGAAATAGGTTTTGTGCCAGTATTTACTGGCAGTCCTAAGCACATCTTTCCCATCCAGTGAAGTTCCTGATTTGCCTGGGCTAGCACTAAGCTAAACTCACCACCATGAGTCTTAGAGGAGCCTCCCAAAAGCAGCAGAGGGGCTGTTATATGGGCAGGCATGGGAATTTAACTGAATGGTCTCCTAAAGAAATCAATAATCAGATCATCTCAAAAGAAACATTCAACAAAAACTTGGATAAAATGACAGATTACTTACAACATTGGTTGAAAGCATTTCTATTGATAATTAAGAATAACAGACAAAGAGTATTAAGTAAAGGAGAGCAAACATCTAGCCAGTCATTAAAAGAATGGAATTTTTCTAATCCTCTTACAAAGATGCTGTTTTGGGTTAAAGTCCCTTTCTGCATAAAGCAGCCACACCACATTTTTTAAGCCAATGAAGAGCTGAGAGCTGTAGCCCAGACCCTCAAAACTACTTAAAACAGACAACTCCCACTGAGAGACAAGCATTTAAATTAATCTGCGGACTGGGTCCATGGGATGAATAAAGAGAGTGTCTTTCACTCTGTATTGCATGGCAAATAATTATGTAGCCAAATGAATTTGATACCAGAAATTTATTAATGTTTACTGGTTTGAAGTTTCCACAGTCTGTATCACACATGTTTTATCTCAGGGTTAAGAAATTCTAAGAAGTGCTTTTTATTAGGTTAAACGGAGAGATTTGAAATCATACAGAGCCACATTTATGGATAACATCTGGTCTTTACATTTACTTCCTTTTTTCATTCAGTGACGATTGTTTGTTCCTGGGAAAAGAGGGTATGTAATTGTTTCTATCTGCCTGAAAAGTAATTTTGAATCTGGAAAAAAAAAAAAAAAAAAAAAAAAAAAAGTAAAACTTACATTTTTATCTCTTATTACCTGAGAGTCCCACTCAAGCCTCATGATCTACTTGTGCTATCCCAATCATTAGCAAGTGCTCTTGATTGCAGTTGTCTTCTTTTGAGTCCTTTTGACCCCTTCTAGGATGTGTGAGGCAATAAGGTCCAGTAGAAGATTCTTCAATACTAATCTCAAATCTAATTCAATTAGGCCTTCTTGGGAAGACATTGTTCAACGGATTGGAAGGACCTCAAATTCTGCTTCTAGTCTATCAAACCCGATAACAGCTCCCTAAGATGCATAATCAACCTTCCCCTTGGCAATTTCTTCCACATTTGCCTTCATGTCACCTCGGTGGAAGTCTCTGTCCAAAACATCTTTATCACCCTGTTTATTACTCAAGCCTTTAAGAAGTCTTCTCTCTCAGCCTGTCCATACCAGCTGGTGTGGTGAAGCAACTGAGAGGATGGCACCTGGCACTCTCCCTCTTTTCTCAGCATCCCCTGCCCTTGCTGTTGCAAAGGTACCACAAAGCAAAGGTGTGAACAGCCAGGTCCAAATATTCCTGTCTGTAAGCTGTGCAAAACATAGGTGACTGGGAGGTGACACAATCTGCTGCTCTGAGAAATGCAAAGGTCATAAGCTGGTTGAGAGTACCCTGGCCAGCAATGCCCTTTCCTTCTGGTGTACTGGCAGTGGGGCAAACTTATACCAGAGAAAGGGCTCAGAAGTTTGGAGAGAGCAAGACTAATATTCTCATAACTGCTGTCTCATTATACAGCTTTAGCCCTTGGTGTTCAGAGGTGGACTGTTCAAAACCATCTGCAGTTCAAGAACAATTCATTTTTTCTCAGCCAAATAAACCAACAGATGAGTAGGTATGATAAGAAAATTAGAGTTAAGTTGTGTGGGATTTTTCTCTTTAGGAACATATAGTGCCCATATACAAACTGATGATGAACCTTGCTGGATCCCATTATCAAGAGAAATGGAATTGAGTAAGTCCATGGAAACTAAGGCAAGGCTCAATTTGCTGTAGTTAGTACAAGTGGAATTGTGAAAATACTCCCACCTCCTAGTTTAATTCAATATTTCTGTAGTAGAAAGATGGTGGTTCCATTATGGGTTTTTTCTCAAGAATTTTTTCCTCCCTAAGGATAATACCCTGTGGAGTAAACAAGAAGCTGGCCTTTTAGTGTAAGGAATGGAGAGAAAGGAGTGAGTTGATTCTTTCTGATTCTACACACCTCATTTACTTAGGACCCTTGTGAATTAAATCCTGTCCTGTAGCATATTGCACCTCTAGGAAAAGAAAAGGGATAAGGAGTTTTTGATCTGAATAAAGCTAGTTTATGCCCCATAACAGCACTGTAGTGGGCTATGGATTTAAATGCAAAACTTCTCTGACAAATGGACCATATTTACACCCTATTGGTATGTAATTCTTTTTCTGTAACTGGCTGCCTGTTAACCTTGAGTTCAGTAAAATAACGTATTAATGCCCCACAACCTCAGCCTATTTCCTGAATTAGGTTTTGTGTTAAAATAGGAATTATTCCTAGTGATTGTATTTTTATCTTTTCCTCCTGTCTTTTATTGAGATAGTAGCTGATGCTGGTAATAACTCAGGAGGTAATTAGGACCAAGTTAGGGGTGTTAAGTTTGTCACTTCACCTCCATCTCTGGCCTCTGTGGACAGTACATCATCAATTTCATAATGTAGCAGGATAGCAGATTTCAGGCTGTGAATAATAATACAATTCAAGGTCTCTTGAACCCCTCTGTAATTACTTCTATTAACAGATGACTTGGTGCTTAATTAGCAAGTAATTTGGAATCAGCTCACACAGGAAGTTTTATTTCATACAACTCTTCATAGAGAGCCCCTTAGAAAGATTTTTTTCTGCCTTTAAAAAAAACCAAAACAATCTGTGCCATCTAAAATCAGGTATTGATTGGCAATTAGCTCTGAGGAGGCTGTGGGGATAATTGTAGTGCACAAAATGCTACAGCCTTTGGAAAAGATTATTTTCTCATGGAGTGATAACTTTGATGTCACAATTATGATCATCTAACTAGCAGTGGACAGCAGGGAGAGGCCAGGCTCCAGCTGTGTCTGCAAGCTGGTGCTGGTACATACCTGCCAGCTGTGTGGGAATGGGGTTTTACAAACACTCCATCACTGTTTCACAGACCTTCCTCCGAGGCCTTTCAGGTTCCTAAGTGACACGGCTCCGGACACTGTCCAAAAAGGAGGCAAGTATTAACAAAGTCAATGACCAAACTGATTGCCTAGGGCCCTTAACAACATTGCTGAATCCAGCAGTATTTAGCAAAAGCTCAGCGTCCTTCATTTTGTCTCATGGTTTTAACTCTCAGAGGTGTGAAGTTCACTTTTAATTTCTTCTCAATGTATAATGAATAATAAGGCATAATTGGAGAGTGATTTATCTTAAAATGCTTGTAATTCTCACATTAAAATGCTTCTGTTCACAGTGGAGGGGAAAAAAGCAGCCACTCTCTGAACTGCCTACACTAAGAGCATTTAGTGATCCTCTGGAAATGCTGCTCTGTGAAAGCATCTGGAGTCTCAGGGGATTACTGGAGTGGTTTGAGACTCCTCAGAAGTGTCCCCTAGTTCAATCATAGTTTATACTGCACTGGCCTTTAAACATGATGCTGTCTAGTTACAGATAGAGTCGGGTGTTCTGGAAACCCCAGAGCAGACCCACTGCTGTCACCTGGCCCTGGCAGGAGGGAGGGAAAAGTCTTCACTTCTGTAATTTGGAGCCGTGAACTCAGCCAGTGATTAGAAAACTAAATTTTGCCAAATGCTGGAATTAAAATCACAGAGTGATAGAAGCCAAGTTTCTCTAAAATAAGTTGACCTGCCAGAAAGATATGACTTGGAAAACTAGACTGGAAGCACATGCTGTTCCTTGGTTCTACTCTGTGGTTTTGGGGTCCAGTTTTTTCTTTTTTTGTTGTTGTTTGTTTGTCTTGTTTTGTTTTTAATTCTTTCTTTTTCAAGTGCAAACAATGCAGATTGTTTGTATCATGCATATATTTTACATCTTAAGTTTAAATTCTCCTATCTAAAAGGTGAATGTGGTATTGTGGAAATGTTTTTGCACAATTTTCATGTTTGCCAGTCCACATCAAAAAATTGATTTCTTCTCATTTTGAGGTAATAAATCCAATGTGTGTATGACACACTGGTCCTCCATCTAAACTTAGCAAGTGTGTTTGGTTGCCATGTGTTAGAGATGCTGCTTTGGGACTAGAGCCTCATGTATGTATAGTTTATTCAAATTCAAGTTAGACTTCTAAAATGGTTTGATTAGCTCCCGATGCTTTTAGATACTCTTGCGTATCAGTAGATGTGGTTTAAGTTTAGAAAAGGCTCAAGTAACTTTACCTGATTTGTCAGTTTCTATTATTGTGTCTTGATTTGGTCCCTGGTTTCAGAGAGATGTTTCTAGGCCAGCACTCAGACTACTAATGTTGTTCAAACAGTGAAGGCTATGGTTAAAACCCCTAAATAATTACTTTGCTAGATCTGCCATGATTCCAAGGCTACCAGCATCATCCCTAATATACAGATATTTGTACTTAGGGAGAAAAAGAAGGAATTCAGATTTGGAATATCTTCTCACTCAGTCAGGTGCAAAAGAGAATTGAAAGAAAAAAGAATTTTTTGTCTATTTGTCCCAACCCCTCTTCCCACAAAACCTCATGCACACGTTGCCTAGGGTGTGTCAGGTGGGTCTCTGCTCAGCATCACCACGGTGCTCACCCAGGGGTTGTTTGTCTCATTTTTCAGTTTGCTTCCCTTCATATCGCTGCTTGCTGAGAGGCCACCATTATAGGCCTGACCTGAATGCTGGAGTTATGAAGAAGAAAAAAGTCACTCTGATGGAGAATAGATAGTGACAAAGACTTTATTCTCCTGTCCCCACCGTCAGCTGAGAGGGCCCTGCTATCAGCAGTAACTGAGCCTTGAATCGCAGGTTTTCAGTGCTGCAGGCGGGAGATGGGCTTGGGTTACAAAGCTGAGTCTCACATCAATTAAAGTCTGTGTGCACAGCAGCTGCATTCAGAAAGGTGGAAGAGATTTAATCTTCACCTTTCACCTTGGGTCAAAATACAAGGTTACCGAGGCAGACTTATTAAAAATGGATTGTTTCTGCCAATTTAATGTTAAAAGTTTGCAGTTATTACAAAAGCACGTTAGTGTTTGCTCCCTTTGTTAAAGAAACTTGCAGTTAAATAGCAAGGAAGTAATAAAACTGTTGAAAGAAACAAATAAATGTTTATGTCAGACTTCCAAAGGCTGCAGCAGTTTTAGTCTTTCTTCTTGATAAAAATCAGAAAATTATTCTCTACTACATCTTATTCGTGAGTGTGTGGATTATTCTGATCAAGTATAAACAGTCACCCAGGACGGAACACTGAAGGCATTCTTAGCTTAAATGTAGTGGAAGTGAGATTTTACTTTAGTGCAAATGACCATTTAAGAAACAAACCCAATCTGAAGCCCTGACTTCCTAGCTGCATCTCAGAAATTGTATGTCCAGTTTCAACTCACCACTGAAGTCTTTGGCATCTTTCATTGTTTTTCAAAAGAGGCTGAAAGAAGCCCAAAGGGGAATATGTTGCTGATCTGTGTTCCCAGGATGCACTCAAGATAAACAAGATATGATTAATCACATTGCTATCTCACTGCCTTTTAGATTTGTGATTTGTTTGTGTATTGAATTTGAGGACAAACATCTCTGTGTGCAAATAAGCAAATCCTCAGAGTCTGTGTTTCTCTGTGCATCTAAGTGATTTCCCCAGAGAGCTAAATACAGATATTTTTCTGTAGCTTGATACAGCCTGTTTTCCAAAGTTTTATTGAGAAATATGTAACTCCAAGAATATATATGAATTCTGAAGATGGGGTCAAAACCTGTTTTTCATATGGGTAGGGGTTTGTCACTGCCAAAATCAATGGAATCTTTGTCATTGGCTTGGAAGGGTATGAATGAACAGGCTGTGAACAAGGGGAACTTACTGTCATTATTTTACAGAAATTCTGCCATTCCGGTTTTGCGTCATTAACCTCAGGTTGAGTAAAGCTGTCATAACAGAAGAGAAAAAGCAGACTGTGCTGCTAGCAAACCTTACTCTTTAAGGAGAATATTTGGAATGAGAACTCAGTCAAGAAATTTAAATTTTGGAGAGGAATTCTCACCTAATGCAGGAGTTGAGCATGCAGCTTGGTGTGTCTGTGTTACTCACACAGCAGTTGTGTCCCTTTGAAAAAGTGATACTGAGTGCACACTAGTCCTCTGTACAAAGAGTGTGTACTTCATGGCTTGTGTGCATGCTTGAGTTACAGCTGAATAGGACTTTTTTAATATATTCCAGATATATTAGGCAACAACTGAAGAAATATGTGAAGCATGCTCTAGTCTTTGTTCAAAAACACATGTATTTTATTTATAATGTGGAAAATGTACAGTCATCACAATAGTTACACTCCAACATTTAACTTCTTTTATTAAAACAATACCATTATTAAAATCGTAGCACTGCTTTAATGAATTTTCTATTTAAATTATGATGATCCTTATTTAGAGTTTGAATGATACAGAGTGATATTGGTCATCACTTGCACATTAAAAAAAGGTTCTGCTCAGTGTTTCCAGCTCTGGAATAAATCAAAGGGGGTCTTAGATCCCTGGTGCCATATCATGGCTTTCATTAAAAAAAAAAAAAAATAGAACTCTTGTTGTATATATATATCTAAATACAGATTTTTTAAATGAACTAAATGGAACTGTCAGAGCATCTTAAAGGTTTCAGCACTCTAGGTTTATCTTTTACCAACCAAAAGTCACCACCTAGTCCCTGTGACAGATGCCAATTTTCAGTACAGTGTAGAAAGAACAAGTTTTCCCAATCCTTGTTGCCATGACGAGTGCCCTGCATGCAAAGGCTCCTGCACTCCTGCCCTGGGCACAGCTGTGCCATACACTGGGGCTCCACAGGGACATCAGGGTCACCTGTGTGCACCCTTGGGTCCGGCTGTGTCCCACCCATGTCACCTGGGGCAGGCCTGGCAGAGCAGAACACAAACAACGCGCTCTGCACCACCTTGTCAAACACAGATGCAGCTCTTGCAAGGGCCTTGCTGCCTACAGCTGCCTCACCTTCCTCTCCTTGGGTACCAGAATCCTACAGAGGCATCTCTGTGGTGCTGCATTAAAGCACTGGTGGCAAAACTAGTCTCAGGTAGGGGCTTTCTATTGGGGTGGAGGGCAGAGGTGCTGCTCCAGTCCTGACCTTCTGAGGAGTTAAGGTCAGAAAGGCAGGGGGGCTTTTTGTTTATTTGTGCAGAAAGTATGTTAAGTACCAAACTTTGAAAGCCTTTAGTTAAGCTTGATAATGCTTTGAAATATTCTTGCCCAAAAATATGAAAGTCTTAATATATAGCATTTGAAAATGTAACCACTCCTGCCTGGTAATTTATTAATCTAGGAAGTCAAGGGTGTTGCAGATCAGAATACCAGAAGTAGAGGTAGAAACGGGTGTGGCTGTTGCCTTTCTGGGTTTGAGGGGGTTTTCATTTGTTTTATTTTGTTTTCAAGTATCTCATCATCTGTAAAAACTGGCACCATTTGACTGAATTTGTCCTTCATTTCCTTCATTTATTTTTTATACAAATGTGCTGATTTTGATTTTGATTAGACTTTTACCAGGGCTTTTCTGTTCCACATCAGAATTTCTATTGATAGAGATTTCAGAAGTTCTTTATTTGCCAGTGTTCCCTCATCTGTGGAAACAGTCAAGTTTTTAGTCCAAATCAGACAGATGAGAACACTGACCACCAGGTTTTTAACTGGGACTACATCAGTCTCCCCTGAGTTTTTGGTTTTTTGCATAAAACTTTTTAAGGCCTTATTTTTCATCCCAACAGGGAACAGGAAAAGATTTTCCTTGAAAGCTGAAAAAATTTCATGGTACAGAAACACCACTTCATATCCATATGTAATCCAGAATTGAGTTTGTCAGTGCAGTCTGAATTCTGTCTTTGATCTCTAAAAGAGAAAGGCAGCCCATGAAAACACTATTGAACTAAAAGAACATAAGCAGGCTGAAAATACCACTTTCTGATGGAGTGTATCCCACAAAATTTGGGACCCAGTGAGTTTAGCAGGGAGACTTATGCTGCAGTAAAGGGACAGTTTCAAAGCTCTGAAATTTTATTTCATTTTAAATCTAACCCTTATCTGAATTTCTTTGCTGGATTTCCAGTCTCATTATCCAGTACTTGGTATTTTGTTTCCCAAGAAGTACGACAGCAGAAATCATTTCCTTGGCAAAGAATGTGCACATCCAGTGGGCTTCTCTGCAGAGACCTTTTCATTTGAAGAACACCTCAGATTATCTCAGCTGATTCTTGCTTAGGAATAAATGGGCAGAGAGATGAATAACACTCTGCCTGTCTCCAGGTTGTGAGGAGGTGTGTGCCAGCCATACTCCTTGCCTCAGCTGGGAGGCAGCTTTGAGGGCTCCCAGATTTTATAAAAATGCTGAGAGCTGAATTGCCCAGCTGCACTTGGTGCACTGGAGCAGCAGACTGCAGTGCCACTGGAGAAGCTGGTGGGACTGGGGCACTTTCAGAGCACACTGAAAAGTTTTGAAAAGCCCAAATGATTCTCTCTGCTGATTCTTAATGAACCCTGTGGGAGAGTGTCTACCAGTATGGAAAATAAGTTCTATGTATCTTAGCATGGATCTTTTGCCATCAGAATGTAAGAAAAAAATGGCATAATTATTAAAAAAATCCAACCATAAGAGCACACACTGAATACCACTAGCTCAGCAAGGAGCAATGGGAATTTGAATGACCTGAGATGGCTTAGTTGTTATCTGCCTTTTGCTCTGATTTTATTCATGGAAAACTTGTTTTCCTCTCAGTGCACCACAAATAACCAGTCACCTAAAACATTAAGTAATGAAATTCAAATGTACTGAGTTAATCACTGGAAAAGTGCTTCATCTGAAAACTCCACGGGGGATCACATTTCAGAACACAAGTGTCCTTGTACAGTATGCATTTCCTCTTTGGTTCACAGGTTTGCTCATGCAGAGATTTAGAGCAATATTGAATTACTGCCTGAAGCCATGCCTGACTATCTTTTTCATTAATTACCTTCCATGGCTTTGGGACAGATTAACTGATAAATATATGAATCCCTAGTGCAGTAACCTTTCCAGTGTACTTAGAATTACTGGTAGGCATGCAATCTCAGAATCTGTGAAGAACTTTTTTTTCTTTCTTCCTATAGATTAATACTGAGCCTCTGCTATCTGAGTTGCCCATCCATGCTGCTGCATTGCCTTTGCTAAAAGATGCTGCTAACCAACAACTAGGACCTCAACAACAGTCCACAAGGAAGATTGGTATGGCTTTTCAGCAAATATATGTGTTTCTCTTTTTTTCATATTTTAGCATGAAAGATAGGTAAAACTCCATAATGCCCTGTGTTATCTTTTCTAGGCAGCAGATGCTTCAGAGTAGTCTAAGAAATGCAAATGAAACAACTGTTTTTCCATTTTGTTTTTTGTTTTGCTTTTTTCTCCCCATTTTTTATCTTTCCTTAGCAAAATGTCCCAGGAACTGGTCATCCTGGAAGGCTAATCATACTATTATTAAAAAAAAAAAAAAAGCCTAGCCCCAGTTGCAGCTGAGTTTTATGTTTCTCTAAGCACCCCTTCAGCAAACTATCTGCCTCAAGTTACTTGACCAGTGTACCACCTCCTCTGTGCAAAAATTACTCTGATTGTTTAAATTTTTAAATTCAGTGAGAAGTGCTTCAGATACTCCTTCTGGGCATGGAGAGCTGTTGTATTTTTTTGGGTTTTTTTTTTTCTTTAATTATGTCTTGTGGGTATTCTTACCGCATAATCTAGCTAGTGATCTAGTCAGACAGTATTGTTGAACAGCAGCCTTGCTGGGATTGCTTGAAATTTCCCACATGTAATCCCAAAAGCTTTGCTTTAGGTGCCCATTGCAAGCCAAAAGGATCACTTAACCACAGCCTGAAGAAATCAAATACAGCCAGTATTGTAAAGCATTTACACAAAATTAACTGAACTAATGTACTTGCATACTTGCTTCTAAAGCCTTTGCATTGATGCATGGTATAAATTGTTAGTAATATGTGGTAAGCACATCTATCTATGGGAAGTTATTGCAAGTGAACAAAACTTTTTGCTGATGTCATTATAGGAGGTCAGTTTAGATCTATTCACATTCACAGGATTGGATCTGAGTTAGAATTACACTTTTACAATTTTAAATATAAACAATAACTATACAGGGAGGTAGCACTATCAGAGCCTTTGTGATTTGTTAATCTTCTTTGGCACTGACATAGAATTCCCTTCAGCAAGAGATATTTTTAAAATTACCAATAAGGCTCTGTGTGCCCCAAAACTATGGGAGCTGCATTGCTGGCCTGTAGTTCCTTAGGGTGGAGAAAGCCTTGGTTTGCATGCCCAAGTAAGCAAGTCAGTTTTATAGCAACTTCTATCCTCCTGAGCCTGAGCACTCTTATTGCTAAGCATCCATAAAATTTATGCCTAGAGTAATTTTTCTTCCATCTGTTCAGCTTGAGTGGAGAACATTTGTTAAACCGTGTTTGTAGGGATGTTCACAGTGAAATGCATGCCCACCCTGATGTTAGGCTGGTTAACTGGTCTTTTTTAAACACAAAGCTGATATTGTTAGGTGGCACAGAGCTTGAACAAATATGAGATATCACAGTTTTTTCTTTTTCTTATAAACTTGAGTGTTCTTTCCCATTGTTGTTCTAAGAAGAGCTAAGAAGGCTAACTGCTCACTTAGAATAATTAGTAGTTGAGGTCCACCTGTCAATTGCTTAAAGTTAGATTAAGTCCAGTCTTTGCAGTCTGATACTTTTTCAGATTCAAGAAGCCAGAGCCATGTAAACATTGAAAGTAATTATGTCTCTTTCTCCTCCTGTTCTTCCTTTTTTTCCCTCCCTTTTCTTTCTGATGTTAGTTATTATAGAAAAGAGTTGACTTGGGTTTCAGAGAGTCTGCCAAAAACCCTCTGGCATTCCCTGGGGGATTGAATTTTACATTCTTCAGCAAACAATGTCTGTCTCCAGAAATGCAAGAGGAAAACACTGTTTTTCTTTTTAATCTAATATCAGTGTCTAAGCCTAATGGAGCTGTGATTTTTTTTTTTTTTTTTTTTTCAAGCCTGGGGAACATCATGTGTTGATATTAGTATGTGCCTTTTAAAACTTCATTTGTTATCTTTAAGCAGCTGCTAAAGTGTAAACAAGTTGTTTTTCTCTTCTGTGTTAAAAAAAGGCTCTTTACTTACCCAAAAACTCCACTGCTATTGTACTTATTGGGCTCTGATAGCAGCAGTGAAAAAACATTATTGAATGCAGCAAATGTTTGGTTTATTTCAAAGTCTTTCTAAAGTACAAATCAACTGTTTCTTTTCAGCCTTTTCCTCTCTAGGAGAAAATTAAAGCAAATCAGTCAGCCAGGAGATAGTAACATAAGAGGTTGTAATTTTTTTCAAGTATAATAAAGAAGGGGTTTCATATTTCTGACAGTGATTTTATGATTTTATATATAAAATTCATGTACAGTCTAGAATTTTAAAAGGGATCTTGGTTGAGCATGTAAAAGGAGGTCTGATTTCTCAAAAGAGCAGGAAGTACAAAACTACTTTTGGGATTATTTATATACAGCATATATACAAACTTCCCTCTTTCTCTGCAATACCCCAGCTCTATATTTCCCTGCCAGACCACAAAAACTTTCCAAAGATAAAAAAAAAAAAAAAAAAAAAAGGTAGGGGAGAAGAGTGGTTTAAACATTTTGCATACAGACAGCAGCAGCAATGTCTGCATGTGTGCAAGAGAGGGAGTGCAACAGGTGACTTTCAGGACTGAGGCTGTTTACCATCTCCCCTGGCTATACCCCATCTCCAGCAAAACCACTGCCACCAGATATAACTAGATTGCTAAAACCACTCCTTGCAATGTACAGGATGTATACATCTTGAAATCCTCTTTGGAATCCCATAGGAAAACTCCACAACTAGGAAAACTATCATGTTTCCAAATTATTCCTTACAGCTCTCCAGACTTTATTATATTTGCTTTGATTCCTTTCACATTTTTAGCTTGAGTTTCACTTGTTATGCAACTTTAAAGTAATGTTATTTGCTTAGAAACCTATGATGCACACAAAAGGATATGTACAAAGGTATGTTTTAGGACTAAACTTAGGCATCTCCTTTAGTTAGATGCATATAAAACGTTGCTCAGGAGTCTTCTGGCAACTGAAGTCCAACAAGTGGCTTGCTCAGCCTGTCACTGTTTAAAACCACCAAAGGACTGTCCAGAGCTCTGTGCAAGCAATTTGTCCCCCATCTGGTGGGCAGAGGGTTCTGAAGCAGAGGGCACTTCTGGGTGTCTCCTCTCTTCCACAAGACTTGTTCAGAAATTTGTTTTAGTTCTGTACAGATTTTTATTCTGTGCTCTCCCATGTCTGGTTTGAATGCCTTCAGCAGAACATTCAGCACTGGTGCCCTTCACCACAGCTTTGTCCTGTCCATGCTCTGCAATGAATGGGTGTTCACATACTTGTTTTATGTTTACTTTGGAGAGTAAAAGGGTTAAAGAGCTGTGCCTTATGATGCAGTTAAAGGCAGCTTTTCAATGAAGCAAAGTCCCTGAAGAAGCTTTGCTTCCTGCAGGTTGCTAGAAGGTGGTAGGGAAAACATTACAGCAGCTGCAAACCTCTTGAGATCTCCCAACTCTTGAGGCAGAGTGTGTGTAGGGGTGGGGGGGTGCAGGGGAAATAAAACCTCTTGCCAGGGTCTGCTGCAGGAGAGGAAAGAAAGCACTGTAGGGCTCAAATGAGCTGCCTGAACAGAGGTGTGATTTGTCACAGGATCTGCCCTTTGCTACTGAACTAACTGTTCTTCTTTTGGTCACCTGAGGTGTTTCCTGTGCTTAAACCTTCCTAGGTCTCTTCATGTGCCCTGCTGGAAACCCTATGAATTTCAATTGCTGTATATTCTACTCAGTAGACAATATTTAGGATGCTTTAGAGGAGCAAAATAACATGCCCTAGTGAAGTAGGAGCTATTTTAAATATCAGAAATATAGGTAGACTGCTATAATCTTAGCACGAATGTGTTGCAGCATCAGGTACAAAATGTGTTGAGTATTGGGGTTTTTGGGGGGGTTTTTTTGTGGGTTTTTTTTTTTTTTTTTTGTGGTGGTTTTTTTTGTTGTTGTTGTTTTGTTTGTTTGGGTTTTTTGTTTTTGTTTTTGTTTTTGTTTTTGTTTTCCTAGAGTGATGTTGTTTCTTCCCCCACATAACAAGACCTCGCCAACTGGGCATTGTTTGCCTCTCAAAGGTGTAACAAAAAATACAGTTTTGTGATTTTGCCTGTATTACAAACTGTTAATGAGATGGATAACACTCACTCACTATGAAAACTACTAAAACTGTAGATGTTTAAAAGGCACTTAATCACTATGTTTTCTGGTCCTCCTCCTGTTTGCCATAGTGGAAAGGGTTATGGAGAGCAGGCTTAGCAGATGCCAAGCTGTCCTGCACAGAGCTGACCACTCCAGCTTGATCCTGCATGCCCATTTCTGTTATTTTGAGGTTTTACCACCTCAGGATTGTGCTGCAGAAACCAAGCAGGCCAAGTGATTTAACAGATAATTTTCTCCCCTCTGAGCCTCTATGGATTTCATCTCACAGCAGAGGGCACTGTGCAGTTGGAGTTCATCCTGTCAAGGAACTGTAGAAACTCTTGGTTTCCTGTAGGCACAGAGATGCCAGGGTGCTCTTCAAATTTATAATTTTAGCTCTGCTTGCTGCTTATGCTTAATTGACGTAATTGACACAGTTATATTTTACTCCAGCTCTTTGGTTTGGTTCCTAATGGATTATTTTTTCTACTCTTTGTCTCCTCTGCTGCCATGCATTGTTGTTTAACTGCACTGTTCCATCCCAGATATAGCTATATTTTAGTGGCCAGCCAGTGGGTTGCCATATCAAGTATTTAGCTAAATGCTTTGTGGATCTTTCTGTATGCAAAGAGCTCCATTGAGACTAAGAGGATATTATTATTCACAATGTGGTGACTAGTTTCACACATGGCTGAAGCAAAATAAATCATCAGTGTTTTTAACAAAACACTGAGTAGCCCTCTTGTTGACCACAGCATATTTGTGGTCAGCAAAGAAAGAGTCTTTTATGGCTATTAATGTGCTGCCAAGGTGCTTTAGCTGAGATTTTTGCCCTAAGGGAGGTGGGCTTCCCATACCACATATTCATGTTTCTCTGCTAGGCCCCTTTCCAGAGCCCTACCCTTGCAAAGTGATTTCTCACAAAAATCCAGCCCTGAAGAGGGAAACAGGTTACTGAAAGAACTGATGCAGATGAATATTGCTCAGATGCTGAATCTGATAAGAAAATAAGCAATGCCCTTGACTGTTCAAATAGTAATTTTTAGTTCTGAGCAGATGCATGCAAAAACACCTAGTGATATGTCAGCATTTCTGTTATGCACAGAATATTAAACCCTGAAGGTTTGAAGAAAGCCCAAGTGGTAAATATCCAGCATCACACTGATACTCCAGGTGTTTGTGCTTCCATTTCTGAGCATTTAAACTGGTGTTCAAATGTGTTTTTTTTTTTAATTGGTCTGTTTATTGCACAGTGAAGGGAATGACATTGGTCGGGCATGGGATCATCTCATTTAACACCTGCACATTTGTACCTGACTTCCTTGTAACAACTGGGACAAAACACAGAGGTTTCTTATGCTGAGGGTCCTGCTGAGCAGTGACGAGCCACTGCTGGTTTTTCTGTGCTTCCTCCCATCATTGTCCAGAAGTTAACATGAGATGTTCAGCCATCTGGCCAACTGCAAGTCCTACCAGAAATTCTGTATGCTTTTCCAGTCAAAAAGCAGGAAGTTTGAACACATTGATATGCTGTTTCAAGGGCACAAATGAAATGTGGTTTCTACTAAGAGCAGCGAGAAGGAAAGATCTAAAGCAGCACATAAAGAGAAGAGTCATGGGCGGTATGAGAAGAAGGGAAGGAATATAAAATAGGAAAGCTACTTTCCATAGCATATCATTATGTAAACCAAAAGCAGAACCTTTGCTTTAAAGGCTTACATTTGACTGAAACATGTTTCTTGACATACCACTTACAAAAGGGCCTAATCTGATCTCAGTCCTGTATAAAAAGAAACAGCTCCACTGAACACATTGAAAGATCAATGAATTCATGGGAGGGAAAACTTCTGTGAAATAAGCAGGGTCCTCCTTACAAACATATCTAAACTATCTTAAGCTCTCCAGATGAAGTTCTAAACTTGCATATCTGCAAACAAGAAAAATGAAAAATGCAAATAGTTTACTGAAGACATTTCTCAGCTTCTTGCGTATTTATAAATAAACTTGGATTATATTTGGAAGGCATACAGAGTGCACTCTATGTTTACTTTGCTGTCCAGCTTTCAGTTTTCACACGAAACAAATGGTTTCTGCCATCTCTAAACTACATTAAAAGCATCCAATGCCTGATTTTTTAAAAAGATGCTAAATTGACACTAAATTGTTCATGACTGTTAGTCCTGAAGTATTCTGTATTCTCCCTATCCTGGCCAGATTCAATCCAATTTAGACATAATGTGACTGAGTCATCATTACCACAAAGATGTATCCAGATTAGTGTACTTGATCTCTTTTTTAGGACAGTTACAGCTCACAAAAAAAGTTATTGAATAGAAAAAAATTCTGTCTGAATAAATGCATGTGTAGAAATGCTTTTGGTATTTCTCTTAAAAACTTCATGCTGCATCTGTGTCCTCTACAGGTGGGTATGTTCTGTATGGCATATGAGGTGCTCTGGAGAAACATAATTTGAATATCATTTAAAAAATGAAATTCAGCTGAAGTAATCAGATCAGATTTCCTGTGACCTGTGGCAAACATACATGTTTCACAAACTGTAAAGTACAGCAGAGCCTAAAAGCTATTTTCCCTAAAACTTCCTGGGATTCTGTCTGTGCCTGTATGTATTGTAATGCCCACCATCATCTTCATCATCTTGGGTTTTTTTCCTTTCAACTTTGGGGATAAACACAGAGTGTTAAAATGGACTTTATTTGGTAATGTCTAATAACAGAGTTTCTGCTGAAGTAATTGTATTGGTTGCTATTGATCAGAAATTATATATGATAATAGGAGAGCAGATAATATTTGATAATATTTTTCTGAAGGAGGAAATATCATCCTTTTGTGTTGTTGTAATACTAACTTCATGTAAATGTAATTAGCTCTGTTATAAAAGAATGAGAAAGTTTTATGGGTTATAAATTCAAGTGCCAATTTCTGCCAATTCCTGCCAATTCTTTTATCTATCATGCTGCTTTCTCCTTCCTTATATATTAAAATGGAAAAATTTTTGAGTTTTTGTAGAAGCTGCCACACTTTTTTTTGCAGGACAAGAAGGACGTCTTGGGGAGTAGCCTGAAGTAAGTTCTGGGACTTGGATGCCAATTTTGCTGCAGGATCTCACTGGTGGAGGACAAGCATTTTACACAACCCTGTTCTTGGGTCACTGTCTTTGAGAGGAAGGTATTGCTTTTCGGTTTCAGGAATGTTTTCTCAGTAAAAAGACATTTGTAAAGGCTATGTGTTAAGGTTCTGTAGTAATCTGATGAATATTTAGCAGGATTTTTTACTTCTCTTGCCTCCTCCATGTTAAAATGTTAGAAATATGCATTATTTGTTTCAGGGGAAAATTAGTACTGAAGGTCTCTGAGTTGCTATGACGGTTATGAAACTTGCTCACAATTACCAAAAGTGCCTCATGAGGAACATTTAGCTGAGCTGGGAAACTTCTGAAATTTGCAGAACTCACTCCCACGTGCAGCAGTCTGGCTCTTCTTCAGAGAGCAGGGCTTTCTACAGCAGTGATGCTGAGCATCACCTTCCTCCTCCCCCTCCTCCTGGTCCTTCTCCTGGCCTGCAGAGGCTGAGCACACATCCAGGGCTTTCCGCTGTAACACATGAGAAGCAATGTTGGCCACCAAGGCAATCTCATTTTATCAATAAAAGCAGGGTGAGAGGCCATGTTGGGATATAACAAACCTGACCTTTCTCTTCATAGGTACCAGGCTGCTCAAGCCAGCCACAGATATTTTAGCTGGTATTTTTGTCTAGGCCAAGCTGCTCTTGAGAAGTAAAGATTGTTTATGAAACCTCCACTGAAAGCAGGTGTTGCAGACATCCCATTAGTAACCTTTGACTTACCTTCCCCTTTGAAACTTTTCATCCCAAAGGGCTGACATTTCAAAGCACCCCTCCCCTTTTTTTTTTTTTTTTTTTTTTTTTTTGTGTCCCTCCAAGTTTGCATATTGTAAACATTTTTCTTCTCTGCTCTGATGGAACAGAGCCAAAAATCTGCACAATGGGGGAACTAGATGTTAATGAGCGGAGATTGTGGGAAAATGTGTACCGGGCTGCCCTGCCTGACCTGCATGATAATGCTACATTTAGCACATTCTTTTCCATTAGTGTAGCAGGCCTTGAAATGGTAGCAAACAACATGTATTGTGAAGGTTTGTTTTAAAGAAAGCTGCTTTCCTAGGAGAGTGGAAATAAAGAAAAAAAATTATTTCTTGTGGAGAGTTGGCAGAAGTACAGCTGGCCCTAGAAATATTTGTGCACAAACAGTGGTGTGAAATTATGTATTTTTCTTCACATTTTTAGTAAAATTGCTCTATGTGAAGGTTTATGTTTTGCAAAACCCACAGATTATGTATGAGCTCGTAGTAAATCAAGAAAGTTTGCAATCTATGGCATTTAGGCACTGACGAGAACAAAAATTGCTATTGGACCAGCTAGGACAAATAGTATTCTCACACTTTGGCATCTTCTAAATAGAGGGGGTTTTTTCACTCTGGCAGTGTTCACAACTCCTTTTTAATGTGTTTATGTCAATGGAGTTCTGTTTGTACAAAATGCTCCTGAAAAATTAATTTTGGCTCCTCTGAGCCAAGCTTCATTTAATCATAAAACAAAATTTATGTCTTGACCATATGAAAATCATTAGGGGCAAAAGGATTCTGAGAACATAAACAACACCATGTGACTTAGACACCCAATTGCACAGCTTGAACCTATCAAGTGGTGAACATATTAAAATGCTAAAGAGAACACTTACAGTCAGCATTTGGTGTGCAATGAGTAGGGAGAAATTTGTTTGCACAAAACTTCTGACTAACAAAGATGAGTACCAAAGGAATTAATAACAAAAGACTGACTGTAGAGATTTCTGAGCAGAGAAGGGGATTAAATCAGTTTAAAAAGCTGTTTCTTGCAAGCTTTTTACCCAGCTAATTTTTTTTAATTATCCTTTTACATGTCCAACTTTGCTCTTTCAGTTAAGGAAAGAGTAATTGGTGTAGTAAAAATTTCATCCAAATGTGAACTGTTTACAAATGACATTCCAGATCCTCATTGGGAAATGCTTATTTCTTCACAGTGAAAGATTCCTAAAGAGCTTTCTATGGAGAAAGAGACTTCCACTCATTACCTTAAAAACAACACTCTTATCTCTGCTGTGGAGTGTATATGGCTCTGAGCCATATTTTGTGAAGGACAAAGCAAATTCTTTAGCAAAACATCTGCTAGATAAGAGCAGCATTCCTTAGCATAGGTTTCCTGATGAAAGAGATGCCAAAGCCTTGATTCCAGAAGTACTTATATGCTGAAACAACCACTGTCTGTGCTAGTTCTGGTTCATGCTTTCAGGAGCAATGTCAAACCCAGGCTAACACCGAAAACACAGACTTGGTTAACAAGATGCCTTGGGGATACTCAAATCCGTTTACCTTCTGCAGTGTAAAAGGAAAGAATGAAGTGTCAATTTTATTTTCAGGAATCTTTAAGATGGCAAGAGATGCATATGTGGCCAGCTGATAGGCAGTCTGTGCCAATTAGGAAATGGGTTTCTTTTCTCCACAAACTGCTGTGTTTGTGCCATGAGCAGTGTGTGATTCCAGCAGCTGTGCCCTCACAGGGCAGCTAAAGGGCCATGGCCTGAAGCCTGTGAGCTAAGGAAGATGTTTATGTACTCTTGCTCCAGCAGGAAGGGATTCACAGAAATACACTCCTAATCTATCCTGCGAAACCAGAGCATAGTATTGACAAAGGAAACATGGTAAAAGGGATTGAGTACAAATTTATTGTGTGTTCATAAAAGCCTCTTGGTATCCCAAGCCCCTTCAATATAAACTCTGTGCAGACAATTTCCAGGACTGGAAGGCTGTGACTGAGGCCCTGGGTTTAGTAGAGTTCTTGCTGTTTACCCTGGAGAAATCTTCATGATCCAAGTGGGTATCTATTACCAAGCTTTCAGTTCCCATTTTTCACTCTTTGTATTCCATGCCTGTTGCTGTGGTTCCAGGTTTCTGATGTCCCCTACTGCTTGGTGTGGTGACTGCAGAACATGTCTGTCTTGTCAAATATTTCTGCATAGTGGTTTGCACCAAACTGTGTCACACGGTTATGGCAAGCACCGACGTGGTGACCTTGTCTATTGAAGCATTGTGCTCGTTCTCAGTTAAACTTTGGCCCATCTACATTTCTCATGGAGCTGTACCTTTCTCACATGCCTTCTGTTTGCTTGTCTTCCTCTTCATTGCACTCGAGGGAGGTTGTGGTCTGTGTTTTGGGAACTTCCCCAAGTGAGAGTCAGGGAGTTGCACTGTAGCTGCAAACAGGAAAGCAGGAACACTGGGTCTGTAGTGAAAGAGGAGGGATCGGGAAAGTTGCTTATTCTTTTCATCTTCTTTCAATTCCTGCCAGGTGCTGGATATGTGTGGTTTTGATTTTAGTTTTCCAGATGGAATTCTGCAATTTGTAGACCATCACATCACAGCTTATATATGACGATTATGCCCACACAGCTGATGAGTGCATCCAGCCTACCTCCTCGCTGGTCCTGCACTTATATTCTTGAAATTTTCTCCAGATTTGCTTTCAAGGCCCTGCAGAAAATATTTTTGTCTTTGTTCTTTCTTCATGAATTGGTTCCTTAAGCTTCAATGTCCGAAATTCCCATATTCTGTATGTGAGTGCCATAAGAGATTGCTTCCAGCTCAGCCAACACACATTAGATTTGGCTTCTTCCAGTCAGTACTAACTTCTTCTTGAGCAATTATCATCATTCAGACTAAATGTTGTAGGGACTCAGATAATATTGCAGGCCTGAGTCTTTCCTGGATTGGTTTTCATCCTGCCTTCCCATAAGCAGTTGAGTACTAACACTTTTGAAGCCTGGAAGAGTTATGAAAGTTTTCAGCAGCAGTAGCCTGCCTACACCCATGCTCCTCTAAAAAGGTTGAATGAAGAGTTGTGTTCAAATTATTTCAAGTCATTCTTGCTGAAACTTTAAGACTCATTTGGTAAATGTGAAGTTTATTCAGAAAAACTCTACCTATTAAGAAAGGATTTGAGTACAAGATAAAACTTGAATCTGGATAAGAATCAACAAGAATGTATTCAGCTACTTTTCCATGTAGATCTTTACACAGTTGGTCTCACATCATCTTTTTGTTTCCGATTCTGTTGTAATCTTAAAGACATTTGCTATAGACACTTTTCAAATATTTATTTGATCCCTTCTGATATCTTGCTGTCTCTAGATTTTTAATGGAGTTCCCAAAATCTGTCTACTGAAAACAGCGTTGGTGTTCCCATTGAACAAATTATGAGGTGAGTTACAGAGAACTTTCCAACTTCAGAAAAGAAAAACTGGGCCAATGTAGTACAGTCATCCTTACTTTCTGCAGCACAGGATCTTCTTGCAAATGGAGGAGGTAATTTCTTTTGAGACAGTAATGTTTCACAGAGTGAATGCAGCTCTTATGTTAAGAAATTTAAGCTTTTGAAAACCCTCTTGCTGCCAAAAGACTTCTCTTTCAAGACTTTTAGCTGTGGCTTATCCTCTGTTTAAAGTCTTGTCCAGCTGTGCTTTATAAATATCTCTTAGCTGATAAATGAATTATTTCCTTCAGTTAAGCTCTCCATATTGCTGAGCAGAGTTTGCAAATGCACGGTTTTGCAGTAGACTTAATAGTTTTCCAAACCAATTCTCTTGTGATTTTATATTTGGTATTTATGCCCTGTATATTTTTAACTTTGCTGGCATAATTTTGGCCCAATTTGGTGAAGTGTTGTCAATCACTGTTGCAAGATGTAGAAAAGAATACTAGAAAATAATGTCTTGCCATTTTTAATCTAAGAAAACAGCTCTGTTGCTGATCTTGCTGGCTGTCTAACAGATGGGCCAGAGTCCCATGAGAAGACAGCCACTTCCTTGCATAATAAACAAAGAAGGAGAAGTTGTCTGCAAGCCATTAGTGTATTGTAAAGTTAGATGCAATGTCTTGATATTGTCAGAATGTGTTCCTCAAGCACATTTCTTTGACATTCTGTCATAAGTCAGACACAAGACAGCATTAAATCAAAATTAAAACTTTAAAAGGCTGCCAGCTGTTTAATTTTTCCAACAAAAGAACCCCAGTAAAAGTATCCTCCATCTTCTACATGTTGATAACTAACAAATAGACAAGGATTGAGTAGGGTATTTGATAAAGACAAGATCATTTGGCCTATGTGACACATTACCAGGATGCAGTGGAGATCCCTGTGTAATACTGTTCATGCTTGAATTACGAACTAGTTATTGAATAGTGGAAGATTATGAAAATCCTGGGTGGTCATTACATGAGAATTGGGTTTTTCTGATGGGACACCTAAGGAAAATTATAAGACCCACAAAAAATCACTGTGTTTTTCTTAGGAGTATTTTCTCTTATATTCAGGAGACGACATATTGCTTATACATAAAACTCTGTTGCTGGCCACTTTTCATAAGAATTTTCACTGAAGCAGGAATAAGTAACAAGTGTCATTTTCAGAAGGAGTAGCTTTTGTGGTGAAATGGATTTCCCACCTTTTAAAAGATCAATATATGTAGGTGTTCCAGTATTGAACTGGAAATTAGTCAGTCATTATGGTTCTGCCAGGAAAAAAATAATCATACAGTTCTACAGCTCTCAAAAATTTTTTACCCAATTACTCATGCCAGCTTTGGCACCCCAAAAAAAAAAAAAAAAAAAAAATCAGTTCCCAGATGTATAATTCTGTTTAAGCCTGTAGGATGTGAGGCTGCTAAGCAATATGCTACTTACTTAGTTGTCCTGACAGGTCTTAAGACATTCCAACTAAAATTTCATTTTTAAGTTGGACGCAGGAATAAATTCAGTGATCTGAGAGAAGAGGAAAAAAAAGCACACCCTATCTCAATAGACTGAGGTGATGATCCCTTTTTTTTATCTTAACACTAAGAAGGGCTTAAAGCTAGAAATAAAGCCTTGCACATGGCCACTGGTAAAGTCTTTTAAGGAACTACAGTAACCTGAAGAACTGACAAAATCCAATGACTACTGCAAATACCACTGCAGACTGATTCTGTTTGACATTTATCATAGTTTGACAATGTTTCTAGAACATTATCTATAGAGACAATTTCAAGAGGAGATGTACTGAAATTAGTATAAGTCCTATATCACAGTTGCTTTTTCCCAGCTTTAGAGTGAGTGTAATTGGTCCAATCTGGGGGGGGGGCGGGGGGGGGGGGGAAGTGAAAAATCAAGAGGGATTTTTCAGAAAAAATCAGTCATATCTGAAATTTATATTCAGATTATGTGAATGAATATGCAGTAAAATACATATCTCCTGTCTCCTGAACTGTTCTGGCTTTTAGGTTTGGTATTTGTGTATGGAATACTTTTGTCACCTTGCCCCTTCTTTGTTGTTCACAGGAAAAAAAATGTAAAGTTTTATTAGTTGGCTAGATAGTAAAAAACTCTACACATTTACAAGAAGTATAAATGCTGAAAATGTACCTTGATTTGTTCACTGCTTGTAACTCAGCTTGGCTTTGTTTTACCCCATATGCAGTTTTATTTCATTCCAAAGATGTAGGGAGAAAGTTACTAGATCATCATAAGACAGATGCAGTGTGAATGTTTATGTTAACTAGTGAAATTAAATGACCCAGATGTGTTATGGGAAACCCCTGTTTAACCTGGGGTCATATGATAATTATCAGAAAGGTAATTTTAAAATATCCTCTAAATAATCTGCCATCTCTGTCGATTGTGTTCTATCTTTACTTGTCACTCTCAGGAAATGAAATGAAACTCACTTCTCTACAAAGGCTATGTAACCTGTGGAAGTAATAATGCCACATTTATAAATACCAAAGAGTATCACATTCCATTTCTCCTTCATTATCATAGAAAATCGAAGTATTTACAAAGGACCTCAGGACAGTTCTTTGGGATATAAAACAGAGCCAGGGGGCTTGAGGCAGGGTTTTGATGCTTTGAGGAACCTTTCCAGTGTATTTGAAACAGTGTAAAGAACAGTAACTTTTTCTTAATCCTCTCCTTAGAATAAAACAGTGACATTTCAAAGGCTGAGACAGTTTTGAAAATATAATTAAGCTGAACCCCTTTAGCTTTGCATTGTGCTGATTCTGTGGGATCATACCTAACCAGTGGCTCAAGCGAATAACTGGATCAAGGATTGTGCCTCTAGTTTAGCAGGACTTCTGGTTCATACTTTGAATCAAGCCAACCCTGAAGATTTTTTTCCCCTCATTGATCCCTGCTAGGAAGTTCCATGAAAAGCACAGGCAGCACAATGCATCAGCTCTTTTCATCAGGGCTTTTTAGGTCCTGGAAAAATTGAACAAAAATATTCTGGCTGCTCTGTTTTTAATGAAGGTCATGGCACTGCATTTTGTATCTGTTATTTTCTTCAGTAAGTTTGTATCCACTTTAGTGTAGACAAGGAAATGTAGAGCTAGAATTCATGGATTTGCTCCAAATAGGCCACAAAACAACAGTTTAGTAACACAAATTCTTTTAAAATAATATCATTGCAACATTTGTCTCCTCAATATGTAGAATAATTCCTCGTATTCCTTTATTTCTAATGTCTTATGTCAGAGGAAAGTGATGATTTCCATCATGAAATCAAAAGAAAGGAAAACCATTGCAACCAATACTGTGATTAAAAAGTGGAATTAAAAGATCAAAATCAGTGAAGGAAACAGTCTTGCACAAGTCCTCTCAATGCATCCAAAATCTGTGACAACTTATGTATTTCATTTACATCAGGAGTAGGGTTTGGGGCCTGGCATCAGACTCAGTGGGGCAATGTGATTTTATGAAAATCTAATGTTGGGCTGGAATCCCACTGCTGTGGGATTCACTCTCCTCCTACATTCAAACAGTTTCAAACATTCTCCTGCTTTTCAATTGCACTGGTGGCTGTGCTGAACTCTTTGCTGCCTATGCCACCAAGCACAGATAAAATAATTGAACACATGCACGCTTGGCCTACATTTTGGGAAGTTAATAAGCCAAGTTGTCTTCATTTTCTCTCATAACAGAGGCTACCTATTTCTCTAATCATCTGAATAAGCCTTCTTTGTATGTTTTCCAGTCTTTTACCTTTCTTGAATGTCAGTGATGAGAGTTTATATGCATGGCCTCAGGTGCATTAATACTAGGGCATGGTGCAATACTTGCAGTAATTCCCTTTTCTACTTTGCCTGAAGCCTTGAGAGGTTGCATTTGCTTTATTTAAGTGCTGGCTGTGAACAAATAAAATACCAAGCTCTTTTTCCTCCTTTGTTGAGTAAATCACAGCCTGTGAGCTTGGAAGGGGAATTCTGTTTTTCCCTTGCTGATATATTGCTATCCAAGCAGCTGAATGCTGTTAAGATCATTCCTGTGCAATACTCCAGCCTTCCTCAGCAGGGGCAGAGCTCCTTTGCTCCATGTGATGAGTAACTTTGAATTAAGCACTTCTATTGATTGTTTCCAAAGTCACCAATGAAAGTATTAAATACATCATGCTCCAGACAAATGGTATTTTTTAGATGCACATCTAATAACATTCCAGTCCTTCAGGTTTGTGCTTTGTTTTCTTTTGGGCTTGTTTTTTTTTTTTTTTTTCTATTTTTTTAGTATCATCAGTTCTTTTTTGGTTTGTTATCTCTATTGAAATACTGGAATGAACATTCACCTTCTCAGTACTATTCTTTTCCCCCTTGGAAACATATCTGATGATTTTCTGAAAGCCAGATAATTTCCTTTTTCATATAGCACTGTGTAGCATATTTTTGGCATACCTTTGGGAAACCTCAGGTGTGTTTTATTCTGTTTTCCTTTTATCTTGAGGGGTCTTCAATTGAACCTTAGTATTTTTTCCTAGGTTCTAGTATTGAGTAATAGCCTATGATGGCACCTGTGATTGCTCAGACCACTTATTTCCCACTCTGGAATACAATTCTCTTGTTGTGTAGTAAGAATACAGTGGTATGAGTTCAGCTTTTTTGTATGGAGATTCCTTGGTGTTTTTTGACTTCAGGACATTTAACTCTGAGCTTTTCTTTCATTTCTGTTCATATTAACTACCTTTTCATGTGTGCAATTGTTCAACATCATTAGACAATGAGCCGCTCTCAACAGCAATAACAAGATCTTTGTGAGTAATTTCCCAAATATCATAATTAAAATCTATGTTTCATTAGGTTCTCAAGTATTATGTTAACTCTAGACAAAGGGGGGGATTTTCATAGTGAGCAGATAGGATTTAGACATCAAATCTCACCCTTTCACCTTTAGAAAGTCCTCCCATGAAAATCTATATGATTTCTCAACTATTGTTTCTCAGAAGGCAGAGAGTAACATAAGGAGCAGCTCCCTCTGACTTTTTTTTTTAATACCTGCCGGCTCTGTAGCACCTCTGGCTTTTTTCTTTGGGGCTTCAGTAATTAGAGCTGTGTGAAGTTTCACACATAGAATGGAACCGGATGATTCTGGCATCTAATCAGGTCAAAGGCTAAATTCCTCTGGTGTGCAACACGTTACCCCAGGCTGAATTATAGCCCTGTAAACCGGAATGGTTAGATCCTTAATTAACTTGTTAATTTATATTTTTTTTGCACTAGATAAGGGATCACCACATCACACAACTGTCAATTTTATATCGCTACCGACATCTTTTGCCCACGCCTGGATCGCAGGACGTGTTTCTATGCTTTGTTGCAATATCTCTTTGCTTTCCTAACTGCAGGAGGGTATGTGGATGACACAAAGCATCCCACAGCCTTGGCCCAACAGCCTGATCCACTGCTGACATAAAGCAGTGTAGCTGCCTAATTGTGTGCTCTGTGAATCCGGCCCCAAATGTGGCAATCTCACTGCAAGCGGTCGGTAACCACCGGTCTAAACTGGAACTTGTCAGCTGGCATGCTTGATTTAAATTGTATAAACTGGTTATGGCCTTGGCCTTGCCGTGAGATTTACAAGCTCTGGTGGTGCAAATCAGGGCTCTCAGAAGAATCAGATGGTAAGGAAGCTTTGCAGATAGGTACACACTTGGGCACAAGTTTTAAACAACCTCTGTGTAGAATTCCACTTTGTGCCAAGTGCCTGGAGAGTTAGATACCTGTTTGTTGCATGCTTTCTAAAGTTGATGTATTTAAAGTACTGAAGCTTTTCCTTAAGATTTATACGTCCTTCCAAAGGGCACCCAGTGAACAGGCTTAGGAAAGCCTGGCATGCTTTTATCCTGGCTCTAGCAAAGGCTATGGATAACTGGGTCCACAGTTTGAAAATGCAACTCTCCCCCTTTTCCCAGATGAGAGTCTCAACTGTTCTCCTTAGTTTGGCAGTCAATCATTTCCATCAAAATGAAGTTGCCTTTGGCCATGCCTCTGGGATCTCTGTAAAGCTTTTCTCAGCCACAAATCATTTCTTCATTCAGCATGTCATTTGACATGTTTGGTGTTATAAATTAGTTCAAGAGGTGGACACCCATTTCACCTCCTCACCAAGGGCTCAGTTCTCATGTTTTCTGAAGTTATTTATTTTTGCTCTAGGGGACAATGCAGTTTTACTCTTACTGCGCTATCAAGAGAACAAGTCCCTTTGAGCCAAACACCTGCTTTCCTTTAGAAAGAATGATGGGGAAATGCCTTTTGAAAAGCCTCTCTTTAGCTACTTTCTTAATTTAAAAAAAGTCTCTTATTACTCAGATCCCCAGAGGTTTAGTCACAAAGTATAGTGGACCAAAGTGAAAAAGAAAAGGAAAAACAAAGTGCTGCTTCTCTCTTGCCACAACAGGGACAAAACCATGGCAATGTGCCCTCAAGGTCACCAGGCCTTTATTCTCTCATGGAGTCAAAATCCAGAAGCAAGTGATCTTCACTAAGGAAACAATAGGTTACCTGAGAGGCTTTGCTGGCCAGTGCTTGCAAGTTGGGAAGCGTTTGAGACACACTGAATGTTACTTCTCTTTGCAGGCTCCAGTCCCCTCATACACTTCACCTCAAGCTGAACACAGAGATGGCTGCACTTGTTAGAAAGTGTCCAGGATATTCATGGAGGCTTTGACCTGTCATGATTTCATGCTTCTGCACCACTTTCTCTTCTCAGGCAAAACAAAAGAAAGATGGCACAAAGCCTTATTCTTAGCTCAGTGTTAAACACCTAAATCTTATTAAATTCCTGATTCTCATAAATTTTTTTTTTGGAAATCACATCCTCAATTTTTGGTGGGTTTTTTTTTGGGGGGGGGGGGGAGGGGTTGGGGTTTTTTTTGTTTTTTTGGGTTTGGTTTTTGGGTTTGGGTTTTTTTTTGTTTGTTTGTTTGTTTTTTGGTTGCTGGTTTTTTGGGGTTTTTTGTTTTGTTTTATTTTGTTTAGTTTTGTTTTTGGTTTGGTTTGGTTTTGTTTTGTTGGTTTTTTTGTTTTGTTTTTTTTCCCCACAGGTTTTAAGGTGGCAATTAGCAGAGATAATGTGACTGTTCTGAATAGCATTGCCATAATTTCTGGGTATGCCATGTCCTTCTGTCCATCTATCTTGAGCCGTGTCTTGCAGTGCCACAGGGAAGAGCTGGATTTGTTGATAGTGTCAGAAATTTTTTGTTACATAGTTCCAAAAATTCTAAGTATTTGTTACATAGTGCCAGAAATTGTAAGTAACAGGTCATGTTCCATGAACCAAAGAGCACAAACACTCCAAGCATAGGTGCAATGGGTTTGACTACAATTTGAGCTGTTGTGACCTCAATGACTTTGTCACTGTAACAGTGCATGAAGAGCTCAGTCACACACTGCAGCTGCACTGTACTGCACAGACACACAGAGGAAAAGGTATTTCTTGCTACCAAATGGTTTATACTCTTAGGTCATCCTGCTTCTAGTTTGTTATCTTGGTCTAATACGTGCAGAATGGTGTGGTCTAATTTGTTTCTAGTCTAACATTCCAGCACAGGACAGGGACATGACTGTAACAGTGACTCCTGTGCCCACAGCTGCTGCTGAGCTCTTCAAGCAGTGTTGCTGTTTTGGCCCTGGTAGATGGCCTGTGGCCCAAGAGCCACAGAACAGCCCTCAGTGCTGCCTTCACACAGCTTCCTGAATCTACCTAAAACAAGTCCCCTCTGAGGCCAGCTTGCTGCATCTTTTGGCTTTGCCCTCTGGGCTGCTGTGCATCCAGCTGTTGACTAAAAAAGGAAGGCAGCATCACCTTCGGATTGGATTTTTTTCTTTCCCAACTCAGTCCAGATTTGGGAATTATTTAGAAGTCACAAGAATATCTATAAAAAATCACCTTAACTAATGGCAGGCTGGCCTTGTGCATTGGGGATTTTCCCTTGCAATTTTTTATTTTGTTTTTTATTCCCATGGTAATGAGTAAATTCTAGTCAGTCCCCAAATGTGCAAGATTCAGATGCAGGTCTCACATCAGGGTGAACTGGGGCAAGAACTGAGGCTTGGTTCTTCCTGTCACAGGCAACTCAAATATCCTAATCCGGAGACTACTGACAACTGTGTGGAGAATTTTTCATGCTATTCTCTTTTGAAAAGTGTTTAAAAAAAATTCAAAAATCTATTTCAGCTTTCTAAATAAGAGATACAGATTTTAGAAAAAAAACCCAAAGCTTTCTGGATGAACCAAAGATGCAGATTGACCCTAACAGATATATTTTGCAGTTTAGTGGGGAGAACAGGACAGAGTTTTCAGGGGAAAGCAGGGGCAAGAACCTCCTCCTTTCAGTGCCCTAAAGATTCCTCATTTCCAGCAGTTGTGTGGGGACAGAGAATGAAAAAACCAAAACATCTTAAATCTTAATCTGGAGTCTTTTAGAGATGCAGTGAAGAGCCAGAAATTATGCTACGAGTAACAGTGCATCAGCATTGAAATGAAATGTTGAGAAAAGGACAAATATTTATGAGATATATTTTCAAGCTCAGCAGAAATGAATTTTCAACTTGATCTCAGATATCATGCTGTAGTCTAGATTATGTATACTGTAAATATCATGTATAGAGTATAATGTCTCTTTTAGCTATGTAGTCAGGCACTATTTCATGTACTTAGGCACTATTTCATCATCAGCAGAGCATACTTTGAAATATTTTCCATAATGGCAACTTTGGGATTATATGTGACTTAAAATGTGAAATAGTTCAAGCCACAATTGCACACCTAAATGGAAAAGCAACTACAGAAGCATAATATTATATTTATAATAAATTGCATGCAATTTTACAGGCACACCATTTCATTTCTAGTGACCAAGCATATTTCCTCCCACTTACACACCCATTGTTGTACTAGGACACTGTCTTGTAGTTAGTGTATCTCTTTCATGTGAACAAATAAACTAGGCTTTATAGAGAACTGCAAAATCAGTTGTGTCTTAAAAAGAACAAGAGTCAAATGCCTTTTATTCTGAATAAAAGGCACTTGGCAGGTAACCCGATGGACTCTAGTTTGTTACTGAGTAGTAAAAGATATGAAAGTCTGATCAAATGTGATAAAAATATTTACTTTTTCATTTTAATTTTCCTTTTTAACGCCTTGAAAGTGTTAATTGAGCTTGGCTAAAAGTTTCTAGTGAGTGTGTCAGGGTAGTCCAGAGGCTAGATCTCTGAAATAGGAGAGAAATCCTTTGTATGTGCTTCTATTGGCAGAGGGAAGCCAGTGCACCGAGGAAGATTCTTGAGTTTTGAATCCATTTTTGTTCAGGTAACACTTTCATTTGCTTTCTAGTCACTGTATTTGGTAAGGACTTGCCTCAAAATGGCCCAGTACGGTTTAATTTTCAAAAATTACTACATTGAGAAAAGCAGTCATTCTCAAGAGCAAACACATAATCTCATAAATGAAACACACCTTGGATTTTACTCATTTCTCACTGACATAAGGTGTAATTTAGTTGTCTGAAATGGAGTCATTCATGATGTACGTCAGAAACAAGCCCAGAAAAGCTATTTTTAACACTCACACACACACACACAGAGCCAAATGACATTTAGTTTTTTCACATTCACTCCCCAGTGCTGTTGTATGCATCCTCGGTGGCATTATTAAGTGGAGCTTTTCAAACAGATGAAGTATGTTGCTTACTGTGGCTAAACTGTAATGAAAGAAGAGATGGCTGTTTGCCAGTGAATGGTGTGTAGCTTGTAGAAGCATGTAATTACATAAATCACAAACATATGCAGAAGATGTTTTCTCTTTACATTTAACTGGTGTTGCCTGGAGTTATAGCTGCTTGCAACTCTATTTAATTACCATAATTATTTTAAATGTGTATATCTGGCAATCTTTGAGCTTTATGAGAATGTTATTCATACCTTATCTGCAAAAATCTAGAGGGTCCCATTCTTCCCCAAGGGCCTGCAGTTGCCAGGTTTCTCCAGATTTCAGGCATAGGGTGGCTGTAATGTTTATACCTTTACTTTGAATTACAGGTTTTTAAAAAACCTGAGCCTCTGAAACTAATCAGATCTTGAAATCTCAGTAGATGCTATAATTTCCTGGTAGGAAATTAAGCATTGTACATTGTTTGTGGAAAGAAAGTACCTGGAGAGGTCCTGATTAGCTTCTTTTACCTCTTAATTTGCTGACTGTGTGAATGTTGTTTGGACAAACAGATTGACAAGTGTCTGGAAAGGGTATTGATTGTGTTTAAAATGGATACTTTCTATGGGAAATGTAAAAAAAAAAAAAACCCTGACAGACTAGTTGGGATTTTCCAGTTCGTTTTGTCAGGCAGTCAAATGAGTTAGAGCAGAGCATTTTTTCTAAATTCTCTTTTGCAGTAGTGAAAACCCAGTTCAAATAGTTGATGCTAATGGAGTTGCCCTAGAAATACCACAGTGTAACATGGGCTTTAGTTTCTCCTCTCATCTGTGCCAGTTTTGTGTTGGCTTCATGGCATTTGATATTGGTTAAGCTACTCATGGCTCAGGCCAATACAAATGGGAGAGGACGTGAGTACTGATATAGAGGATGACTGGCCAATGTAGACACACCTCAGTTTGCCCTCACTAAAGTGGGGAGTATAGAATTCCTGCAGTTGCATCCATTGGAGGTGGTGAAACACCCAGGAATAAGAAATCTGATAGCCAAGTAACCTCAAAAGGCCAAGCAGTAGGAACCAGAGGCAAGGCACAAATGATGAAGAATTGCTGTTACAGAATCCCTGTGTACTGAAAGGCCAAGAAAGACAGGTTTTGTGAGAAAAAACCTCACTTCAGCTCTGCATTTCTAAAAACACATATTTATGGACAAATGAGCTCTCACAGAAACCAGTCGGTCCAACATCTGATTGTAAAGATAGTGAAGTTGCAAAGGGTTCATATTACACTAAAACAAGAAATAGCTATTATTAGAACATTCAGAAGTTTAGTC
This sequence comes from Phylloscopus collybita, assembly GCA_027886175.1. NCBI lineage: Eukaryota > Metazoa > Chordata > Aves > Passeriformes > Phylloscopidae > Phylloscopus > Phylloscopus collybita. Next base: position 4,725,606 of record JAJNNQ010000013.1, on the reverse strand, counting down.
CTAGAAATCAGGTAAATATAAATAAACACTCAATGGAGAATCAGGCTGGGCCAACACAGTTCTTTTACTTCATTCAGTGTCAGGGAAATACAGTAATTGTTTGCATCTTGTCTCTTTTGTCAACCACTGTAGTTAACCTTGCAAGTGATGCCTCCTTAAGAGCTTTTGTAAGTCATGAGATGGTTTTTCCTTGGTTATAATGTGACATGCCAGCTGTAGATCATATGTGCAGTTCTGTGACATGGCTTAGTCTTTTCTTCCACCACCCAAGAGGCAACATACACAAAGCAATATTGTCAGAGATCAGTTGCTGCAATCTCTTGTGGAAAAAAAAAAAAAAAAAAGGGGGGGAAACCTCTGGAATGCCAGGGAACAATGCACTTTCCACATCAGAGACTGATTTATTTAATAACCACAAATTATTTCAGGTAATTTGGCACCAATTTAATTGCACCCACAATAACAACAACAACAAAAAGAAGTAACAAAAGAACCACGCCTACTACCAACCCTGTCAGGATGAAATGAAGGCAGAGTTTCCACTCATCAAGTTATGATTAGCCTTGCTAATACCTTGTCTATCAAATCCCCATTCCATGCTGCAGACACAGGAAAGGGAAACTTGTATGTGATGTTTTGAAAAGGAAGGTGATAGAAAGTGATGTTTCTCCCATGCATTAGAATGACAATAAAATCCTTTAGATGATAGTGTGCACTAAAACAGTAATTAAAAATGCAGGTTATGAACAGCTGAAATTAAAATCAAGCCAAGACATTGTCAGTTGATGTCTTTCATTAATCCAAAGAGAAAAATTTCCTAACTTTGAAGAGTAATTAATCTTGATTTTTTGGTAGATTTCATTCTGTTCTATTTCATTTCACATATTTCCAAATCTCTGTGTGATTGAAAGACTCTGATGGTTGCATTCACCTACCAGTTCTGTAGTATCAGCATCTATACAGAATGATATATACCCTGTCAGTAGATTACAAAGCTCTTTACTGAATAGCAGAAGAATGTGGGAATGGGAAATCCCCCTAGTTTTGCCTCTAGGAAGAATAAATCTTGGTCATCTTAAATAGTGAAACTGATTATGGACATTTGAAAGATTTGTTTTAAAAGTTGATGCAAGAGAGCTGGTGTGAAATCCATTTAATTCAAGTGCTTTGGGTTCTCTCCAGTGCAGTGGAGAAATCTCCTTCTGGCCTCCCTGAAATGCTTTACCTGCAGTTGACCACAGGTAGTACAACAGGAAGAACAAAGCTCTTTATGAGAAAGCTTTTGTACATCTACTCATGAAATCAATGTTCACTGTGGCTGTTTTTACAGGGAGGTTTTACCCTTCTGTGAACCAGTGGAGAGCCTGCAAGCCAAGTCCCTGTTTATAAATAAGAAAAGAATTCCATGCAAATTGAGTCAATATGATTCTTCCTTTGATCTCAGAATCATTTTGTTTGTACCTGATCAAGGTTCCCTTAAGATAAAACAAAAAGATCTGATTTCAAGACAGAAGGAGATCATGGTCATTGTTCATTATTCTCAGACTACCTACTGTCCATCTTTCCAGCTTTGTGACAACCATTGCATTCTCCAAAATTGCTTATCTCAATATGTATTTCCTTTATCTTTGAGTGTGCTGCAGGCAATTGCATCTGTTGTTTTTGGAGGGTTTTTTTTGGTTGGTTGGTTTTTGTTTGTTTGTTTGTTTTGGTTTGGTTTGGGGTTTGTTTTGTTTTGTTTTGTTTTTCTTTTAAATCCTATTCTTTAAAAAATCTTTTTAATCTCCTTTACTTCTTTTAAATTCTTTTTAAATCCTATTCTTTAAAATCATATTTTTAATAATACTATTGAAATTCCTCTACCTTTCCAGTCAGGTTTTTCAGTGATCAGCTACATAAATACTGCTACAATTAAACAGAAATTCTCAAATCTCTAAGTGATAAGAATTTGGTACTATGGACACTTTCAGCCTGAGTTTTATTTGGTTTGTAAGGGACTTTTTATTGTAACTGAAACGGTTGCATGATTGAGGGAGAGAGGAGAAAAAAATAGATTCTGAATGTTAATAACAATTATTAGATGGTGTGAGATGAAACATTACATCAGAAACTACCTAACTTCATTCAAACGTACCAGTTTGTCATAAAGCTTTGATTTTCTGTTAAAAATACATGGTAAATTCCCCATCTTAAAGTTATACCCATACAATGAGGGGACTTGAGACTTGAAGTGAAAGGGGCTGGATGTGATTACAAATTGAACTGTAAAGCAATCTGTGCTTTTTCAGTCAAGTTTTCCAGTGATGGTTGAGGTTGGCTAACGATTTCTTTCCTGTCCACTGCCCTAAGGATCTGTTCTGTTTCTCCAGGGCATCTTGGCAAGAGACTTGAAGATATTTAAAATCCCTAATTAAAGCCAGGTATTTCACTTCACTTTTATTTTTAAAACATGAAAAAAAAAATTACTGAGCCAAAGTAAAAAACAAACATTTTCCATTTCCATTCATTACAGCTGTCAGACAGCCATAAATATAGAAATGGTCAGCTGCAGGTGTAACCTAGTTCTGTTGTGTAATGCACACTCTGTTCCTATAACATTACTAAAAATGGTCTGTCTGGCTAATAAATAGCACTACCATTACACAGTAAAAGGTGAAAATTAATGTGACTGCTGCTGGTGAGTTAGCTACATTAACAAGCCAATCATGTAGTATTAGCATTTATAATGGGGAACAACATAAACTTTTAAGAGCTTCTGCAAAAGCTTTCAGTCCTTTCAATGTTGGGAATTTAAGATGAGTGCTGTCCAGTTACTTTATTTCTTTAAATTTGGGAGGAAAGGTATGAAGGAAGTTTTAAAAGAAAGTCACTGGCATCTGCATTTAAAAATAAATAAATAAATAAATAAGTAGAGTCCAACCCACATGTATCCAACCCATTGTTTCAGATGCTCTTCTGGTAAAGCTCTCTTGCTTTCATCAAAGGTTCTGGCCCAAGCATGATAACCTTTGATAGCTAACTGATAAAGAACTGATAACCCCTTACTGATAGCAAAATCTTTTCCACACCAGAGCAAGAAGGGAGTGCAATCTGAAATGGCAGTAAGAGAGACAATAAACAAACAAAAGACTAATTGGTTCCTTCTACTTAGACACAGGGCTATGTCTGACCAACAGCAGCATATCTGGCCCCAGGTTCTCTTGCTGTTGGTCCACGAACGTTGGGAAAAATTTAGGACCAGATCATATAACCAATGTTTCCTCCCTAGAGCTTCTTCCCAGATTGTGTTAACATTTGAGGGAGCTTCTGAAATAAATTTATCTTGGCCATTTTGGGTGATACCCAGTAACAGATCTATCATCTCCATTTTATCTAATCCTTCTCTGAATCCAATTTGGTCTCCACTACCAGTGAGTACTACAATTTAATTGTGCACTGTGTGAAATGCAATGTGCTGAGAGTTACAGCCTCTGCCAGGGGGTTTGTAGGTCCCACTTGTATGTCCTCAAAGACTGTTGTGTGTAGCCCTAGAATGTCTTCCTCAATATCCTGCACATCTGGGGAGAAACCACATGCAGTGTGGCCCAAGATGATAAGTAGGATGATTGGAATCTGCCTGATTAGTAACATATTTTTTTGAGTTGTTTATATTTGAGTCAAATGTGCTAATTCACCCTCTCTGTCTTTCTCCCATTCTTTTAATTTTATTCTTGGCTGCAGAAAAGTCACTAAAGAAAAATGTACCTTGAAAGGCAACTTGTTATGCTTGGCAATGCTTTATTAGGTTGCTGTGTCTCTGCACCATATTTGATCTGAACTTACTTCATAGTAGTAAGGAGATAAGCAGGAGATAAGTAGATTAAAAAGAGAATTAATTGGAAATATTTCTATTTCATTTATTGGCTGTTAACACACATCAGAGGGTAAAAATCAGAAGACAAATGTCTATCAACTTAAAAAAGCAAGTCTGCTCTCAAATCTAGTGCTATTAGTTCCTGTGGAAAACTTCCCAATGACATTCCTAACCTGCCTGAACAAGAGCATAGGGAAGTACTGAGTGTTGTTTTATTCTGCTCCATACTTCTGAAATTATTGCTGTAAACTTTTTGTGTTTCCCAAAGTCAAGTGCCTATGAATTTGTACTGCAACTGCATTTTCAATTGCAGTTTATCAGTACTGTGATTGGATGAATGTTGTGGTGAAGAGGAGAAAAAGAAGAGAATTGAATTTATTTATAAAGTGACATTAAATTTGGATCTCAGTCAAGTTAATGTCAAAGTTGGGAGTTCAATAAGAGCTGATTAAACCCTAAGAATGCATTGTTATTGCTTGTGACTAACAAGCAAACAGGCAACTTCAAAAATTTCTTGTCTCCAGTCCCTCACAGCAGCTTTGAACTGCTTTGGTTGGCAAAGAGAAAAAGAGAAAAAGAACTATCCAGTTTTCAGGTGTGGGGCAGAAGACATGGATGCAGGTCAGGAACAGGGACCAGCAAGGCAGTTCCTTTTTTCCCCCAAGTGCATGTTCACATGGGGTTTGCTCCTCACTGCCTTTAAACAAGTGGAGGAGGCAGCAGTGCCATTTTTCAGGGCAGGCACAGCACTCACTAAGGAAGGCAATGTAATGCAGATCAGAAGTTGCTGTCTCTGGGTTTAACAGCTGGTTTGGGAAATGACTGTGATTTTACAAGCCAGCTCCACTTAACCAGACAAAACTGCCCTTGGTGGTCTCTGCTTTGAGTTGCAGTTTAAAGCTATTGAATTTCCATGGTTACATTTAGTATGCTCCCCTAGTGAAACCCAGGTGAAATGTTGCTGCCAGAGGGTATCACCTGGGAAACAAAGGACAGGTTGCACAAGCAGACAGGCTTAGAAGTACCCCAGAGGGGTGAAAGTCCATATGAACTACAGCTTCTTGAATTATCTTCTCTGATGCCTGAGGTGAAGTGGATGTCCTTTAAGAAAGCAGACTGCAGGGAAATGCCTTCATGATTTTGCAGTGCTAATGCTACCCTGAGTTAAAACATTTGATGATTACCCATCCCTGCTCAAAGCACATCTATGAAATTTCAGTGAAGAGGACGACACAGAGCCAAAACAGCTTTTGTCACTGCAAAAGGTGAAGAGAGCATATCAAGGGTGCAGTACTGATTCTATGCCTCCTGTTGTATTCTGGAGTTTGTAGCAGTCACAGAAACAAATTACTGTTCTATTTAGGAAGGAAATAGCTATAAATCATAGCTAAGGTAGTTCATAATTCCTATAAAGTGTACTTAAGAGTTTTCAGTGTCCTAAACAAACCTCCACTGTAGACACTGTATGCTACAAATGGTACTTCCAAATTCAGTCTTCATTTAAATCTGAATTGGCAGGAAACACCCCAGAGAAAACAACATTGTTCTATCTGCATGAATTATAAGGTGCTTTCAGGATACTTTTAAGAAATAGCTGCTCACTGGTTTAAAAACAAACACAAGAATTGTTGTTATGTTGGAAAGATTGATTTTGCAAAAGGCCTGTGCTAGACAATATCTACATGACTAGTGAGCTAACCTAGTATTTTTCATTGGCATGTCATCTCCACATTCTTCATCTTCCCACTAACTTTTCACTTTTCTTTTTCCTCCAGAAAAACAGCAGGAATTTAACCTAGTTTGCTACAAGAGAAAAAATGAAGAAGTTGAGCAAAATATCATTTTCTAAAATACATTACTGAAAACAGAAATGGAAAATAGGAAAGTGGAAAAGAGGTACAGCGATTTAAAAAGTCAGAGGGGGAAAAATTAAGTGGTAGAAAGGCAAAATGAAAGGAGGGCATGGTGAAAGAGTTGGTATGCAGGTAAAATGTAGTATCAGTAAAGAGCAGATTGTGAGAAAAGGTAGTAACAAAGAGAAAAAGATGGAAAAATAATCACAGGCAGAAATTAAAGAGAAAATTAATGAAAAATAAAATAGTATCAGGAGATGGAAGGAACAAAGGGAGTTGTATTTAATTAACACGTGTTGCTACCTTTTATCAGAGGGAAGTTGACACAGGGCAGTCAGGCCAGTTAGGGCTACAGCACGGAGATTTAGAGGGGCAGTGACTTTTTCCCTCTAGTTTTTGGAACCCTCTTCAAGTTTTTTAGCTAAGGATGAGCATAATGAAGGCTAGAAGAGAATGTTTAAAACATATAATGTGTGTTTGAAAGTGAAATGCAGACACTGGAAGCAGCCCCTCCTGAGGAGGTGCCCATCAAGCATGGCAGGCACAGTGTGGGCACTGACATCCCTAAATTGTTCTGAATTCTAACCTCTGCTTCCAATACTTAGTATTTGAAGTGTTTACCCTTAGTGTGGTATGTTTTACAGAGAATAAAAAGGCCAGCTGGGGTTGTTGGGCTGCTTTGTAGGGCTGCAGAGGGTTACAAACAATACTAATTCTCAATACCCTGGCTTTGCTGGGGAAACCCATCTCTGTGGTGACCAGGTGTGTCAGTGTGAACCAGACAGCAAGCTAGTTAATGTGGGAAGCCACTCCAAAGTGGATTCTCTTCCCTCCATTTTAAAACTCGAATCTTCATGACAGAAGTCAAGCATTGGTGTGGTCAATGCTTCAAAGTGTTTTCTGTAGGCAATTTTAGTAAGTAATATCTCAAAATCTGAATTGCAAGCTCTTTAATGAGCATGAGCTGGTGAGCAAATTTTGTGCTGAAAGGTGTGACAGTAATACCCTTGCCCTGGAGTAGGGCGACCAAGAACAAATCCTGGACAGATTTTGCTGAGCATTAGTTACCTTTGACTTCCAAGGGGCAGAAGAGAGAAGAAGGTCGAGAAGAATGTTAGTTTTTATGGGGTTAAATGAAAAGATAAAAGATCTGTTTTTATCATCCATCAAGTTCAAGAGTCTAACACCTTTCTTTCTTTTTTTTTTTTAATTTTGAAGGCTCACAAGACTCAGGCTCACAGGTCCCTGCTCCAGGCTACAGCAGCCAGTGGAAGCAGCACCACCAGTATCACAAAGTTAAGCCCTGGTAACGGTGGGTGAAGTCTCCTGATCAGCACAGGGGAATCCATACATTGGAACCTCTTCTTCCTTGGGCCAAGAGGAAGACTCCATCCACATCTGAAATATTTCTGACCTGCAACCCAAACATAATAGAGGTGTGAAGACTAGAAATGGGAAACACCTACCACAGCTCTGACAGCCAAAGCAAACAGAGAACAGCTGAGTAGTTATGGCTTCAAAACAGCCTGTTCCTCAGTCTTTTTTGTGTTTCACTGGCATCCTCACAGACAGTGGCCCACATACTTAGAAAACCCCAAATGGGTTTTAAAATTAGGAAAAGGAGAAAAAAACCCAAAAAACAAAAAAATCTGTGGGTCTAGAGATGGCCCTAGATTCTCTACTACCTTAACATGTTTTGTTCTTCTTGCTGTTTTTCTCTATGTTTGTTTGATTTGGGAGGGGTAGGGGATTTTTTGTTTCAGCCTTTCCTGTTCTTTTGTCTCAACTTTTCCAAAATACCAAACAAAAAGTCAGATAATCAATTTTGTTCTACTCTTATTTTATAAACCACTGAGGAAGCTGTAAAATTAAATAATTTTTTGTCTTCTTAATTTAATGCTTAAAGAGAAAATACCCAGAATTAATGTGGGCAATGATGTGATTTTTCCAGCAGTCTCATAATCATGAGGGAGACTTTTACTGATGCTTGATTAAATAGCTCAAATTTACAGTGATTTTTCTGAGAAAATCCAGACACCAAATGGATTCCGTCTTTACTGCTCTTTCAACATTTCTATCAGTAACCTCTTTGCTATGTTTACATCTTGGAGAAAAAAAAAAAAAAAAGAAAAAAAAAAGAAATTGAAGTTAAGCTTGTTACATTAATCTAGAATGGTAGAGAGATGATGCTTTTGAATTTGTCTATTTTCTTGAATAAGAAACTGAAGTGTGGTCTGCATGGCAACCAGATACCAGATACATCACTTTAAATCTACTCATGTATTCTTTGTTGCCAAGAATTGAATGCATTAAGGAGAAAAAAGTGATCTCTCACAGAAGGGCTGGCAGTGCAAACACCTCAGACCTGTCTTCTCTCCCTACCTGCCCACATCTGCAGACACATGCATGGACATACCTGTCTATTCACATTTTGCTAGAGCCCCTGCTACAGGGCAGCCACTTTGTCTAAAAATGATTCTCAAATAAATCAGGTTTTTGCATTATCTATTTAACTCCAGGTTCAAAGGTTGCTGAGCACAGAAGCTTCTGAAGAGGAGTCACCATATTTGTCTCATTGGATTTTTTTAACTAACAAAAAGGGCATCCAGATTGCATTTGGGTGCAGGTTTGGAAAGATGAAGTTTTCTTCAACTTGATTTTGCTTGGCTAAACTTAATGGAATCATGCAGATTTCCCTAACTCTGAACTCCACGTGGAGCTGTAAAAATGAAGCTTTGCTTTAAAAGTTCCCTGGTCTCTCAGCCACAACCCTTTCTGGTGTACACTGGCATCTCAAACCAGCAAGTACTGAACACTTTGGGGCTGATCCAGAGCAGCACTCCTGTAAATGTTTGATCTCAGGTCTTGTTGAGGACCAGTTCCTGAAAACATAAAGCTAATCACTCCTTTGACTGCTTTATTGGATCAAGACCAGGGCACAAGGGCCTGGAGATGGACATGTCCGTGCTGTGGTGACAAACATCTGCACCTGGCGATGAGGCTGGCTTCCCTCACAGGCTCCATGCTCCACTTGGCTGTTTAAGGACAGGTTAGGTACCAGAGCTGGGCGGGGAGGGATGGTTTATTATGTGAAAAAAGGTCAGAAGTTTGCCTGCTTGCTCAAACCAGCCAAATCTGGTTTTAATCTACGAAAACACACCAAAAACACCCTCTTGGAGAGAAAGGTATGTTGTGTTTTCCTGACCACCGTTTTCCCTGGTGGCAAGTTTCTCATTCAAAATTATATCCACGGCTTTGTTTATGGGACTTTACAGAAGGCTTTGTACGGGTTAGAGAGGGGAGGGAATACTCCCATATGCGGAGACACAGAACCCATTAAAGCACATGAGGCTCTGCTGGTTCCCCTCCCCAGCTGCTACTAAGTTTATTTGCAGGCCGCAGCCTGGAAAAGGGGCTGTGGCCCATCTGCAGCACATATGTGGGAATTAATTTCCAGCGTAGCCACAGGAGTGTGGGTCCAGCAGAGCCTCCCCGTACCTCCTCTCAGATGGCCCTGCACGCTGGTTAATGGGAGCCAGAGCAGCCGCGGAGCGCTGCGGTGTCACGGGGCAGGGGTCAGGGCCTCAGCCGCGGCCTTCCCACCCTCCTGCCGGAACCGCGGGCTCGGCCAGCACGGCCAGCCTGGGCTGGGCCCCCGAAAGGGATGGCTCCCTGTCAGCCCCACAGCCAGGCTGGCAGCACGCAGGGCACCGAGATCCAGGAGGGCAAGGCTGGGCTGGGCCCCCGAAAGGGATGGCTCCCTGTCAGCCCCACAGCCAGGCTGGCAGCACGCAGGGCACCGAGATCCAGGAGGGCAAGGCTGGGGTGCTGCTGAGGGCACATCCTCTCCGGGCTGCCAGCCACCTTCCCAAGCCTCCCTTCTGGCCGGCCCTCGCTGCTCTGGGGCATTGAGGTACGATGTGAGCACGAATCCTGGGTGGAAACAGCAGAGCCCTGTGCTGAAACTCGGGCAGCGAAAGGAGACGCGATTGCTTAGATTAGCCTTCGTTCCCATATTGTCTTCTGCACAGGAGGAAGAAGTTAGTTTCTTTCTGTGCCTTAGGCCTGGCTGGTTGATGTTGGGAAGGGTTGTCTCGGGCGTGCAGACATCATCTCTTTTAGGCTTCTGTTGAAGGGAGAAGGACAAGAAAGTAGGAAAAAGGAGAGATGATTGCAATCAAAAGCATTTGCAAAGAGGTTCATCCTGAGAAGGAAAGGCCTAAGGTTTTGGGGGCTCTTAACTCATTTGCAGATACAGGAATAAGTTAAAAAGCAGGAATTCCATGGTTTAAGTGAATAACCAAACTAATGTAGGACACTGTTTTAAAACAAATGATTGTAGAGGAAGTGCATGCAGGTCAGATGTCAGCAGGCAACCTAACTCTACCCTAAATGTTTTTAGACGTTTTAACTATTTTATAAATATCCATTTCCATGTGCATCTGTCTGTTGTTCAGCTGCCCAAAAGCTAAAGTCACATTTAAAGTAAGCAGTGACCTGTGAATAAAAAAGAACAAAGTCACATGCTGATAAGAGATGTAATGGTGATACTGACTTTAAACTTCAGGTTTGTTTTAACACAAAGTTTCTTAAGACTTCTTTTTTTTTTCTTTTTCTTTCTTTCTTTCTTTTTTTTTTTTTTTAATAAATGGGTTTTCTTTTTTCTTTTCATATCAATAAATTCTCTCTCAAGAATTTTGACCAATAATTTCTTTCAGTAAAATTCAAAGTATCTAGAAGCAATAATAAATTTTGCAAAAGTGTTTTGCTTCCCTTAAATGCATGCAAACATACTGAGGTCCAGTTCCTGGCTGTGGGAACTGCTGCTGTGTCCCACATATCACAGAATTTTCCTGGGAGGGGTAAGCCCCTCTCCCACTGCTGTCTCAGGGTGTTGATATTCTAAAGAGAGCTCCACAGACTGTCACACACGACACAAAGAAATGACACCCACACGTTGAGATGTCCAAGGCAAAAAAGGGGAATTTTATTTACAAACTTCAACATTTATAGAATTTCATCAGTGATCATGGATTGGAGGAAGAAAATCTTTTCTTCAACCATGCTGCGCAACCCAACAGTCCATCAACAGTCTCCTCCTCATGAGGAGAATGTAAACATGGGTAGACAGTTACAATAACAAGAAAAGTTGTTTCTGTAAAATCGAGTCTGACTCCATTGCAAAAGGTAAACACAGAAGGCTGAAACAGAACTTTAGAAAGACTTCTTAAAGAGACAGAGGAGAACAGCAAAAACCCAGACAACAACAGACACCCATTTAGAGCTCCCAGATGTGGACAGTGGGATGTGATAGCTGCTGGGGACATCGGTTGCTGTTTCAGGCTGCTACAGAGAGGAGCTGGGCTTTCCGAGGTGCCAAAGGGGCTTGCTGGGAGCTCACCTCCCTCCCTCTCTCCTGCCTCCAGCTCAGTGCTTTCCTTACCACTCTCAGCTCCTCCTCAGCTCTGCCTCTCCAGTTTTCCTTACCACCTTAAAAGAGAAGAACTAAGTATTTATTTAGGATGTGTATTTTTCCAAAATAGATGAAAAGAGAGTGGTTTACCTTGGAATCTAGGAGTTTGGCCTGTAAATAGCCATCTGTAATACCTGTCCCCTTTGCTGTAATAAAACAAGGTCTAGCCCTCTGGTCTTCAGAGAGAAAACCCTTATTCACTCTGCTATTAGCCACCACCTAATTTATTTCTTTTCCATGGCTGTTAGTGTTGAATCAAAGTTTGTTTGTGAGGCTGAGAGGAAAGATGGTTTTAGTATTGACTCTAATCATGTATTTTACCTCAAGCCACTGACACAAACATTTGTTTGCTCAAGGATCACCAGAGAAGTGGTTGAAAAGCACCTGAAGATTTTAATTGGAATTTGATTCACGTTGTTGTTCAAGAATTCAGATGATCCTTTTATCAGAAGAGGGAAAGCCTTAAAATACCAAACTGAAAATAACGTAGCTTTCTTGTGGTATTTACAAAAAAATTTTTGTCAGAGCAAAAACTCCAGGGAAGCAGACTTCTCCTTGTAATTGTACCACTTCTCTGCTAAATTTGGGAACTAAAAGCAAAATAATTTTTTTAGTTTTTAATTCAAAATGGTCCAAAATTAAGTAATTTGACTTTCTATTCACTATTGAGGAAAGTGCTATCAAGGTCTGGAATTGACCCCAACCACAACTTGTGCGACAGCTGCAAGTTTGTGTTTCTAGGATTCCACCTCAAGTAAATACTTGCTATTTGTATGATTTTGTTTTTGTAGAGATGATGGAGTCAAAATAACTGCTTTGCTTCTGCTGTATGTATCTTGGAGCTGGATTTTTCTATGAAGTCTGTGGAAGCTTGTTACCATGTTAAATGCCCAGCTTTCATTAAATCCACACCTGAAGGGTAAGTAAATGGATCCTGAATTTCGCATTTGAAGGTATGTGTGCTTTTCATGGATTTATGCCAGCTAGATTTTAGATTTAAAGAAACATTGTCATAACTTTAACCACACTGTGGCTAGGCCAAACCTCAAAGATCTTGTTCCGAGGGCCACTGCCCTTTGAAGTGGCACCACTGACAGTTTTAGCTACTGAAGGTATTTATGAGGTACAAAATTATAAAGTAAACAGGCACAAAATGTTATTTTAACAGCATACAAGCATCACCAAGCTGATTATATTCTTGTGTTCCAAACTTTGGTTTACTCGATTTGATTTCTACTTTCTGTTATCTCTTCTGCTTTTTCCTTTTCTCTCTCTCCTTTTTTTTTTTTTTTTTTTTTTTTTTTGTCTGTATGAACCTGTCCTGAAGAAACATAGAAGCAGTATTTGCCAACTGCAATAGGAAATCTCTAACAGCTCAGATGTATATGTTTACTATGAATTGAACTCACAGCTCTTAAGTAGTACTGTGTGTTTTAGCCTGTCTACTCCCCAAAGTAGCTGGAGAATTATCTCTGCATTTTCCACATTGTTTTCAGTGTTCTGCTTTGTTTGATGGTGGTTTATTAATGATACTTGTGATTTATTACTGTCACTTTATTAGATTATTTGCAAATCGGTGACAAAGCACTATGTGGATCATGCCTTGTTAGTCATAAAAGCACTCCAGAAGCCATGAAAATCAGTTAAGCTTGAACCTATTGAATGAAAGAGCATAGAGCTCTCTATTGATCAGTAGCCTTTAGATATGTAATGAATAGTAGTACTTTTGTAGCACTGTCAGATAGTGTTTTCCTTTGGATCTGATAAATTACACTCTTTTGTACTAGTGGTTTGAGGTTTGGCATAAAACATTCTTGTACTAGTATTTCTTTCAGGTCTAGTACTGGGGTGATCTTACATGACAAAGGCAGATAAATGTTATAAGAAAAACTGATATTTGCTCTCCCAATATGGTTTTGACCATTGAGTTAACATTGATCTAACTTTCATATGTGGAAGGAGTTTGAAGGCTTGATTGCAAATGATTTGTAGAACATTTTTGTAGCCTGTGTGCATGATACATACAGCCTCTCTCATATGAATACACATGTACATTTGGATTGTAGCTAATTTCTTTCTAAATACGGATTTATTTCTGAATTTCTTATTGAATGGGCAAATATTTAAGATTGATTTTGCATTTGTTGTTGGTTTGAAGTGTACTGTGCTTCTATTTAAAGTATCAGTACTTGATTTCCTCCTTTCTTTGCAGCTTGTAAAGCCCTTTACACAAAACCAGAGTTAGGTTGTAGGTAAAATGTTACTGTTTTAATTGGATGAAGTTAGAGGCAGAGTTTGTGGTGCAGCAGGCCCCAAGTCATACATCTGTGTTATTCACTGAAGGATATCCTTATTAATACTAATAGAGGCTTTGGAGCATCATCTGGACATTCCTCTGCATTAGAGTCACTTTCTCCTTCCATCCACTCCTCTTCCTTGTAAGAAAAATAATCAGAAGAATGAGCCCTATTTTATTAAGAGGAATAGGGTCAATAAACTTTCAGCAGCTTTTTTCTGTTGTTTTCATACATGTTTTCTAATGCTCCTTCAGCTTCCTTCAGTGTTTGCTTAGGTTATCAGTGTTTGGATTAATTCCTCTCAAATGAGCCTGATTTAGGCAATAGTAGCCACAACCTCTGGGGACTGCTTGGCAGCACAAAAGAACAGTGACAGTAGTTTGAACATCAGCAGTGCCCTGCAGTGTAAAATAAGGAAAAGGTTCCACTGAAGTCAATGTAAGATTTCTTAGCTGTGTTTGCAGCTACAGGCAAAATGCAGTCACTCTTCCATCTAACACTCAAAGAAGTAGTATTTGGTAAAATCTTTGTCCCAGTGTTTTTCATCTTTAATGCACAAAAGGATTCAGTTCCCTACTCCTCCTAAAGACAACAGCTATGAAGGCCAAGAACTGAATTTAAAAAATGCAAATATCAGTAGAAGTACAGTAAGCACAATTTTCTCTGACTGGAAAGGCTTTGGTACGAGGAAAATGGGTCTTTACTTAAAGATACTATTTTTAAGTCTCTCTGGAACATGTGTTTTGTAACTGACTCTGGAGACTCCAGTTGTAACAGTTCTCTTCCAGGCAAACACCTCAGTGGGTTAACCAGCAGTGACAATTTTGGCACACAAATAAAAACTGTTTGCTAAGGTGGATGAGCTGTGTCCTGAGTTGGTTTAGCTACTGAATTCAGGATAGAATGTCTTCAGTTGATATTTTGACTCTTTAAGTCTTTTCAGTTACTTATGAAAGAATTAATATTAATTCTTACATTAAGCTGATTCAAAAGCTCTCTTGACAACACTGTAACACAGTGACCACCTAAACAGTAAACGAAAACATGGCTAAAAAGGCTCAAAGCTTAGTAACATCTGCAGTACATTAAGAAAGGTTTCAGAGCTCTAACACATGACCCAAGTGCCACCATCCTTGCAGAATGTCTTTTACTGCAGCCTGGTTTTGCTCTGGTCTTTCTCAGAGCTGGCTTAAAGGGCAAGTAGTCTCTAATGACCACATTAATTGACCCAACAGAATAGATTAAGGAGGGGGAAGTGATTACCATCTCAAATCACTAATTTCTATGTAAATTTTTACATTAAATGAATCTAGATCAATGTCTAACTCATTTAATAAATGTTTCTTATTCTAAGAAGGCAACGATAATTAAGTTATAAAATTACAGAAGTCTGGCTGAAAATGTCTAGCTACAAAATATTTTGAGGTTAAAGCAAATAATTTCTTGTGACTGTAGCAATTCAAATAAAAAGCTCTCTCTGGCTTCTCTCATAAAAAACAGCAGAGTAACTGTACTTTGAATGTCATCCCATCATTTAAATCTTTAATAATAGTTTGATTTTCTGTGGACAATACTGACATATTGTCAATACTTAGATGAGTCAAATAATGATACCCCCACCCACTCATGTTTTGATGAGAGAGATCATAGTATGACTTGCCATAGAAACCAGGTAAACTGGGCTGAAAGTTTGATCAGGAAAGCTTTCCATTCATTTGCTTGCAGCTTTCAAGGTATCTGTAATCATATATCCTTACCTACTGAGAAGAATTTCATCTCTGTGACAATTTCAGAGAAACCATGTGTGCACAGTCCCTCTCATTTATATGTGACATATTCATATCCCACTTGAAGACTCAGTCCATCCATGCTGCCTAGAGTGAGGAGCAATAACAAGCAGTGGATATTATTCTGTTCCTCTTGAGTAAAATCCTACTCTGTGGCCTGTCCTGCAGGAAATAATACACAAAGCAAATCCAAAGGACAAAAAAAATGCAAAATAAATTCCAGAAAGAAAGGGTTTGCCCTTTTTTTCTTCTATTAAATGGTGGAGATTCTTTTTATACCCTCACTTGGCTTCCACACCCCAAGTTTAAGATTTTCTACCTGAAATGTAAAAATGGTGTGTCTGGTGGTGTGTCTCTCCTTACCTGCTCTGTGTGACTTAAAAGTTTTAGTAAAATTGAAACTCAGAAGGCTTCTAGGCTTCTTATACGTGGGAAAGGGCTGCCACTGTTGGCAGTGTGACAAGACCTAGCACATTGCTGGGATTTTAATAATAATAAAAAATAGTAGCAAGACTGACAAAGAGAGATGCCTGACTTGAACACAGCTCTGTGGCCTGTGCAGCATGGGCTGTAAAAGCTCCTAATGCAGCACTCTGGTTAGTTGTTAGGAGATCAGTAACAGTCCAGGAAATTTACTTTATGGTTTCTCTCACTGAAAAAGTGCACTTACAGACACATAGCTTAAAAAAAAAAAAAAAAAAAAAAAAAAAAAAAAAAAAAAAAAAAAAAAAAAAAAATTATTATTCAGCATAACCTGATCTGGCACAAAAGTAGTATTTTCTACTAATGCACTAAATTATAGAGGTAGACACAGTTTGTTTGATGTGTCCTGAATTACTATCCTTAAAGCAAAGTACAACAAAAATTGGAATAGTGCTTCCTGAGAACCAGAAAGTTGCACTTCATATTTTATATCTCGTATATTTTCTTAGTTCGTGATTTGGGGACAAATTTAGGGTCTGACAGTCTTACCCTGGGGTTATTCAGAGCAAGACTCTCCTGAACTGCTCTGTCCTTCTGTCCCTTCTGTCTCTCTTACTTTTCATGCCTCATGCAAGCTGCTTTTTATTCAGAGTATTTTCTTGTACACCAGCTATGGAGAGCCACCACCATCTCTAATATTTCCTTTGCTAATATTATCATCATCATTATTATTAGTATTAATTACAATTTGCTTGCAGTGATATTGTAAAGTGAAAGTAGATTCTTGATCCACTTAGCCTCCACTTCCCTGGGACTAGTCTAAAGAGAAAGCTTTTATTGTTGCAGTGAAAATCTCTCAGTACCAACTCCATTTGGTTAAGAAAAGAGGGCAAAAACATGAATGGGGTTGATTTCCTTAAGCAGTTTAGCACAGCGCTGATGACAGATCCAAAACCAAAAAAGCTCACCAATATTCAAGTAGATAACAAACCTGCCTTTGTGAAATGGTATTTTCTTTGTATAGCAATGAGAAATAATTCCATCCATAAAGCATTTACAAGAGATATGGGACTGTAAAAGATCTGATGAATCTTTGAATCCAGACCTCACTATTATGTTATTCCATGATTAAAAAATATGTTAATAATGAAATTTCTATATATTCTACATGAACCCATGAAGTTTTATCTTAAGGTTATTATTCTTGTGCTCTCCTCCAGTATCCCACTTTACTGAAGATTAGCTATAATCTTATCACTTAATTTTTGTCACACTGAAGGTTTTTATCATATTTTTATGGTTTTCAAGACAGAAAAAGAACCCCCCAATACAATGTAGCCAGGACACAAAATAACGATTATGTCCATTAGAAAAGATATCTGCGTTGTTGACATTGGAAAGGAGAGTGCACTCTTCAGACATCCACTCCAGTATTTTGGGTAAAAACATTTTTACTAAAAGGAAAAGTAGGGTTGAGCTTTCTTTGATTATTTTGGATTTTCTTTCCCAAATAGAAAGTTCCAAAAAGGAGGCCAAATGAGTTCTATAACTTATTTTATAAGATGACTGTAGGTTGTATATTGCAAAACAACTAAACCAAACAAACCAGAAAGCTCTGGTATTAGGCAAATGAAAAACCCATTCCAGATGGAAAAAAGCTCAAGAGTCAGAGCTGCCCAGAGTCCAGAATGCTCTGTCAAAATTAGGTTATATTAGTGTAGTCTTCAAAAGGAGGTTTGGAAAAGAGACAGAGTTAAAACAGGAATTAAACTGTGTTTGACAGGCTAAATGGAATACATTTCCTAGCTCCAAATGGCTGCACAGTACTCCTGTAATGGGTGTTTTGCTCAAAGCATAATGAGAAGACAAGAGGGAAAATTATTTCATTTATCCAGAGTATAATCAATCACTTCCAGGAAAAGAAGTCTTTCATTATTTTCCAGCAGCAATAGGAGTTGTTAAGTATATTATTTCAATGTACAAATTACTTTTTGAAAGAAAAAATGAAAAGTTATTAGAGAAACAAGATGAACAAAATTAATCTGTAAATTTTGTAACTGTTCATAGTTATTCTGTCTTTCTGCCTCAATACCTGCCTTTTTTCTTTATTATCTCTAAAGTGCCAATAGTCATAAAAACAGGAAAACAAGAGGAAAGGTGGAGAAGGCTCTGAAGAAAAGGAATTTTTTCATTTCTTGAAACTTTTAGGACTGCAAAAGTATGCTGGATTTTGCCAGACTACTTTCTTCTGATGGATATTCCCTAATAGTACCGTTGGTTTCTGGATAGTGATTGAAATTATTACATAAAGTGATGGTAGGCAGATGATCGGAAAGTATTCTGCACAGCTATAATATCCAAGAATTTCTCAGTGCTTAAATTTGTATTGTCTTATCTCATGAGGGATCATGAGAACAATATTGCTCCCAAATTTAAAGAGCAGGAAAGGTGAATCACAGGAAAGTCAGACTCGTTCTCATTGAAGTCAACACTGTAATGCCTGGAGACCATCCTTGCTATATAGAATGGAAGACCAAACCCAGAACAGTAAGCATTTGATTTTGATTATCAATGTGCACTTCATTAAAATAAAATTTTAAAAAAGAGAGAATTATCCTTGATTTTCTAAGTGTGCTGCAATGCTCTGAAAGCCTCTTTGCTCAGCAAGCACAAGAATAGATTCAGTGCTTCTGTCTTTCCTAGAACCTCTGGGTTCTTGGACAGAGGAAAAAACAGATGAGCCCAAAACAAATCCCCAAGTAAAAAAAGAAAAATATACAAAAGTCCACGAACCAAGCAAAGCCAGGAAGTCGATGGCTTCACTAATTATTAGCTTCCAGGAGTCATCTGACATCCAGGAATTTCGTACAGGCAATACTGTGTCTAAATGCAAAGCTCTGTTACTCTGCAGACTCTATGGAAGGCCCCTTGCACACGTTGCTATCAGGTAAATTTGTTATCAAGGCAGCAATGGATGGATGGAGTCTCAGCTGTGCTCTTCAACATGCCCATACAGAGCTCTCCAGCTTTGCAGATGTCAGCAAACTTGTCCCTTGTGATACTGTTCTACTTTCAGTGCCACCTGAATCAATCTGTTATCTAGGAAAAGCCTGGGTTCTTTAAAATAGTAAGTCAGTTCAGAAGCAGGCAGCTCTAAAGTGTAGGTTTAGGTATTCTGTAGCTGCATGTCAGTTTTATGGACATAATCCCTCAGTTTTAACTGAGCTTTTTAATTTCACCTAAAAAAGAAGCCAGATGAATTCTTCCAACCCTTTTAATTCCCATCTCTGTGTGCAGCTTCACTTAGCGTTTCTTATAACAAAAGGCTTTTAAAGTTGATAAATGGCTGCAGAGATTTTGCTTTACTTTGTTGCTTTTCTATTTATTTAACCAAGAGCAGTTCTTTTAGTCCTGACCTCAGCCTTGTCAAATAGACTGTGTTTGTCAAACTGCTCATGCTCCCATTAACTCCTAGCTGTTTCAGTTGTCAAATTTGATGAATGGCTCAAATGCTGCGAGCATCATTAAAAGCAGGGATACTGAAGAAAGTATTATGCTATACCGAGTCCAAATACACACCATAAATAGGAAAATTCCAAGCAAAGAAAATCTTTTATTGCATAAAGGAAATTGCAAGTGGTTTAAACTAATCTCTTTTAATGCCATCTTTCATATGTGCAGGAGACAAGAAAAAGCCGCTCGGGTTTCATGGCTGGTATTATCTCTTCATAGTTAAAGAACATTAGTAGCTTTATAACCTTATTTATACAGAGTTCACGTAAGTGTTTGGGGGAACAGGCCTGCTCAGTGGGAATAAAAGCGACAGAACTGTTCCCACAGTGCTCTGTAGGTCCAGCGGCTCTGTCCCTTCCCCAAACAGAGCCTGCTGTTGCTGTGAGTCTGGGTTTCCCCTGCGCGCAGTCACACAGCGCAGCTACTGCGGGGCTGGCAGGGTGCAGCGCTGCCCTCGGCCGTGCCCGGGGCACAGAAAGCACAGCTGAGCTCTCTCCCGGGAGCTGCCCGGGGCAGCAGCGCCTGGCACGGCTCGGCTGGCCCGTTCTGCTCCAGCGAGCTCAGAGCCCAGCTTGCCGGGGCTGCGTCTGCCCTTTGCCGCACTTAGGGCGCAGCAAGGAGCGCAGCTCAGGGTAGTGCTGGGAAGTTGGGCAAAGAATAGCTGGTGTTTTTCTGGTGTTGTTCTGGGTTCTGGGCTATTTTTAACTGTTGAAGTCTACCAAAAGGCCAAAGAACTGCTTTGTGATTTTTTTTTTTATTATTATTATTATTATTTTTATTTATTTATTTTTTTACATTCTCGAGGCAAAAAAAATTATATATCTTCAGATGGATATTTATACAGAGATACACATATATTTAGATATGAAAGTTATACACTTCTAGACTGGTGACACTCCTCTGCTTATTAATGTCAAGACAGAGTTACTGGGGTATTTTTTTTATTCTTTTTGTTTTTAAAATTTGTAATCTAAGCGCATATGCATACAGGCTGGTTCTAATATTCCCGAGTGTTACTCATGTGGAATTTTCATCATGACAAAGTTCACTGCTGCAGTTGATTTTTCCTGGGCAATGGTACAAACTTTTACAATGAGGACATCAGGCAAGCCATTACAGTAATTCTGAAACAGAATCAGAAGTAGGTCATCAAAGCTTATATTTTCCCAAATTACAGCAGCACATCAATTTTTTTTCTTGTTATTAGGAGGTAGGAATTATGTATTGATTGATCTCAGGTTTTTAGGAAACAAAGAGGAAACAAATAGACTTCCAGTTGTGTCAGAGACTGCATCAGCTAGGGTTTGCCTTCAGTGAGTGTAACTCTTCCTGGTTGCTTGAGCACAAGCAATGGCAGAAATCCTCTTTCTCTACTTTTGCAGCTAACTCAAACTTTAGTTTTGAGGTCATCTTCCCAAAACTTTGGAAAGATGATGCGGGATGTGGGTTACTGAACATGAGGCACCATTACTCTAAATCAAAGATTTGCATCACAGCCACAGCATAAATCTAAAGATGTTGGGAGGAGCATTGACAGTTAATCAATTCATGTCAGTAATTTTTTCCCTTACCTAGATGCCATCAGTGGCAGAGTGCAGAGTGAGCTCTGGGCTTCCACCACTGGCAGGGAGGGTGCAAGGTGAGAAGCCTTCTCCTGCCTGATGTCTGCAGCGGGCATATCCAAGCTACCCCATGCACTCACTGGATGAGTGATGAGAGAATTTATTATTTCCTTCCAGGTGAAAAGGTGCTGCTCTTTGTCTGAACTAGATTTCTCAGGTTTGCCTGTATTTAGATCACAGGGACTGGATGCAGACAATACAAACTTAATTAATTTATTGCATCCAGACAAGCCATGAAATGGCATCACTGTGTATAATCATAAATGTGTGTTACTATCCTAGAGTGAATCTGATGTTTGTTGCCTAGGGCCCTAAATATATATTTGGTTTTCTGAATGGTTCTGGGGTTTCTTTAAATCAGGGGAGTTCACAGTTCTTTTGTTATTCACTGGGTGGTAATATTATTAGCAAGCTTAATACTTTCGTTAGAACAAATGCTTTCTTTAAGCCTCAACTTATTCTTATTTCTGCCTGTAGCAGAAATTAAATATTTATTAGAAAAAAAAATAAAATAAAAAGAAAGCTGCAATCATTCCCTAAGGCTTCCTGTACTTTTAATCATGATTTGTTGGTGTCTCTGGATTTCTGTTACTCTCAGGAGTACTGGCTTCATTTGATTAGCCACATTCAGACTGAGTCTATAGGAACAGGCTCTGTATTTACTATTGCATTCTATTGGACAGAATTATAACCATCAAGGTAGCTGCATCTCTGAATTAAATATAAGTATGTGCATACACAGGTGGGTACCAAGCCCCCAACCCACACATGCTCTCCCACTAAGATCAGTGAGAGCAGCATTTATGAGAAAATAGAGTTCTGCAGGCTCAGTTGGTCTCTAATGAAACGTGACCTTGACCTGGGAAAGTGGGATTGGAGATGTCAGTATCTACACACTTGTTAAAGCAGTGAAATGTGGAATTTAGCTCATAGTTCACTGAAAAGGCATCAGCAAGGTTAAAGCAAAACATAAGAAAAAGCTTGTTTGCTGTGCCCCCTTGTTCAGCAAATAAATGACACCGTCAGGAGTTTTGAAGCAAGCACTCCAGCCTGTTCCTGGAAAGCATCACTGGTGAGAAAAATAATTTTCAGAAGAACTCAAAAACTGAGAGGAAAACATTGTATAGATCAGTAACAAGTTGGTCCACAGGCAGCCAAGCTAGAGAGGACTCATTTCCTATGGATTTCTGTCTCTCCTGCCTCACTGCCTGCTTCCCAGCTCTCGTCCATCATCAGCCCTGCCCGTCCCTCGTGCCTGCAGCCCCTGGAAGGGAGCACTGTGTCCTGGCCAGGGTAGCACTGCTGTGTGTGCAGCCATCAGCTGTCCCCAATTTGCACGGGACTTGTCAGAACTTGACTCACTGAGACCTCTGCCCTTCTGTAAAATGGAGCTAAAACTGGGGGGAAAGAGCAAGCAGATGACAGGCAAATGTTCGTATGACACAATTATGTTGAAACCTCGTTTCCCTAAGGAACTCTGTACTTTTTAGTAGTCAGTATTTTTAGAGATTGGATATTTTGTTTGTTTTGGAAAGCAAGGAGAAAGATGCATAGAAACAATCACTGAGGTGGCACCATGTTTCTTCTGAGTAAATACCCACAAAGACGCGCCGGGTTACCACATTCCACAACACACATATCCTAACCCTGCTGCACCCACCTCTTGGATTGAGCTGCACCCCAGACACCGAGAACTTGAAGTGCAGAAGCCCCATATCAAACCAGCCTGCTCCCCATTTGGTAGTCTCCAGGATTGCTACATTTATGTCATCTAGACGTGTTAATGTCTGGAGGAGAGTTAGAAATTTAACAAATTACTCCGACTCAGCAAAACAAAAGAACAACGCCAATTTCTCCTTGAGAGTGATGGTGGTGGTGTCAATAGAATTGCAGCATGTTAATTTATCCCAGCATTTCTGAGTTGGGTGGTTCTCTTTAATAATTGTCAGATTTTTCCTGTGATGACCAATTAATTGTAGGACTAACTCGATGCAGCTATGATACCCTCAGTACCCTGCAGCAGAATTGTCAGAGCAAGTACACACTTTTCTTTTTTTTTTCCTCTGTTTTGCTTGCTTGCTTGCTTGTCACTTCAGTTTGCCTGTGAGTGTTTGCCTTGTGCTGTTGCCACTCAGAAAGGATTCTAGGGCTAGGCAGTAAATAAGGAACAAAGACAGTATCAATTTAGATAACAATAAGGGTTAGTGTGTGGGCCTTTTAAGAAAGAAACCTCGAAGAAATTTTGCACCACTTGAAATTTTCTAGCTTTTATTAAACAATAAAAACTATATATTTTCATTTTTATAGAAATCAATTAAGCTATAAGTAGGGGGATTTTTTTGTTCAGTTTTGAAATTCATAAAGGTGTGACAGAAAGGAATGATTTTCCCTGACATTAAAATATTAAATCATCATCAGACCTTGCCTCTGGACTCACAGACAATAATTTATGTATCTCCTGTTCTCTATTTTGCTTTTCTCTCACAGGCATAATGTAAGACCCCTATTTTCTCACAAAATGTGCATCTCTAGTAGTGTGTATGTTGGACAAATTTAGCTAATAAGTTACATGGGCAACAAGTCCTTGCTGGTTAGAGTCCTTGGTATTTCTTTTTTCATGTTTCCTTTCCAATACATACATCCTACAAAGCATGAAAGCTTTGGAAAGGTCTAGATATAACTTTATAATTTACTAATAATTTAGGAATGTTTACTAGGACCTAAATTTTGTTCTTCCCTTTCTTTTTGTCATTTCTGGAGGAAGAGAAGTATTTCTAGCAGTGGCAAAAATACTGGCTTTGTCCCCCAGTGCCCAGAAACCATGTCCCTGCAAATGGTAAATGAAGTTTAGTCATATGGTGTGATCGCCAGCTCCCTGAATCACTCACCAAAGTGAATGAGGCTGAAATTCCCTCATGTTATATCTCTCTGCTGTAACTTATGGTGTTGTCTCTTTGCTACAGAAGTTTTGATTTTATTCTCTAACACTACTTCCTTCTTGGTTTTAGGTTTGTTGTCCTTATAGTCGTGTGAAGCTTTTGCTTCAGCATCCTAGAAATTCAAGGGTCTTCTTGACTTCTACATTATGGGAGTTATTGCCCTCAGCAAAACTGCAATTCTAAAGAATAATCAGCTGCTTGCAAGGCTATTTCAGCTAACGTCCCTGTGATTCTGTGTTGTTATTTTGTTTTACTATTTCAAAAAATTCAGGTAGGTTTCAGCTCCTGCAAACTATTTAGAAGCATCCTGCAGACTAGACCTTTGTTCATCTTTTTTAAAGATAGTTTGCATGGGCTGCATGAGGTCATGGGATTTCTGCTTTTTGGGATGAAGACTCACTGGAGACTTAAGTAAGGCAGAGAACCTGACTAACTCACAAAGGCTCAAGGTATCCAAATTTTTATGGTCCAGCCCATAATTGTCCTAAGAAGGAGTTAAGTATAACAAAGAGGTGGGAATTTCCATGCCTGAGTTCTTAGATTCCAAATCATCATAAATACTAAATGCTCGTTTTTCCAAAAACACAAACACCCTTCTGACCTCTCTGATTTTCTGACATAAACTAAGAATCTTTTCACGATAATCAGACTCAAGTATCAGTTCCAAAAAAGCCCTTGCTGTGCATTATAGGAACTTATGAAGATTAGAAAACAAAACAAAACAAGCAGTCTACCACTTTCCAGGATTAATGCTATGAAGGATTTAATGGGTGGCCCATGAGTGGACAGAATGTTGCACTAATGTGTGACTGCATGGCAATTAGCTTAATTAGGGAAGGTCTTGAAAAAGACAGATGAAAGTAAATGATGGGAATGAAAGCAACTGTGCTTTTGGGGACCACACTGTACCACACTGGTTCATCGAAGTGTTGATAAAAATGTCCCCCTTCTGTCGGGTTCAGATGCACATCCAGCAGTGTTTCAAACCAAGCGTTTTTCTTGGGAAGGGGGGATCTCTCGGGAGCACATTCTTCACCCAGTCTCTGCTGAACCCACTGGTTTCACGAGGAGACAGCTGCGCTTCCAGAGCAGGAGCAGCAGCAGATGACCCTGAATATATGGCCATCCGGTTTAGTTCAGCATTGCCCCTCTGCTGCCTGGAGTAACAAAGGTAATCATCAGCGTGGAATTTCACATGTGCTCTGGGGACATCTTTTTTACAATTTCGCATTTTTAGTGCTTTCTCAGATTTACAACCGAGCACCCCATATGGAATATCTGATTCTGGTTGAAATTATTTTCTCTGATGAGAAGACCTCAGTAGGCAGACCTGGAGCAGTTTCCAGGCTTCCATGCTGCGTGGTTTGAGGGCATTCCATAAAACAAGCTCTTTCAGAGCAGAGGACCTCAGGGTTTCTGTGCTCAAGCTGTTTCAGAGCTGGGTGCTCTTCTTCAAGAAAGTTTTAAAGGAAGCAAAACTCAAAATGCTGAAATCCTCAATGGAACAAATGCTTTTTTCTGCTCTGGACTAAGTGGTTGTTACTGCAGGCACCGTTATGGTATGCTATGTTATATTGGATTTTATTAAATTATGGAAAATAATTAAGTAGAAAAGCAGAGGAAAAATGCTACACAATCCACAGGCAGATCTTTTTTTAGCTTGAACAGTGTCTGGTATTGCTTTCCACCAGGACACAGGGATGCTTTTTTTTTTCCCTAATGAACTTTTTACATTTGAGATGAAATACTGATTCTCTGGACAATTTATTAAGAAAAGCACCAGTTTCATGTGGGGAGGTTTCAGTCCAACAGGGAATTTATATGTGGAAATCATATATGTGTATAGGGAAACACCTCGTAAAAAGAATGACTACATGGTCAGCAGCTGTAATTTATGTTCATTCTCTTTTAATAAAAAAGTACACGTTCAGACCAATCTTTTATTTTTTTTATTGCAGCTCAGCAAGGTACCCTCAACTATAGCTGTTTAACCTCCTGATTTTCTTTGGTTTGTTCCTGAAAAAAAGAAGGCTAAACCTGGTACTTGTGTTTTCAGTTACGAAGCTTATTCATGTGAGAAAGGTGCAACAAGGACTCCTTTCTCCACTGAAGGATGCTGAAGTGTTGATAAAAACATCACACATAAAAGAGTGTTAAAATGAAAACAGAGACAAGAAGATGCTAAATAGAGAAAAGAAGCTGGATCTGGGATTTGATGGCTGACCATGAGCAGCTGTGCACGTGTAATCTAGATACGTGTCCTAAGGCCTAAGCTCTTCAGGTTAGGTGTATATTTACTTGCACTACTCAGACAAAAATTTTGCAGTGAGGTATGTGTCCATAAGTCACAATCTTCAGGCCTAATGTTGTGGAAATCTGTCAAATTAAAAATTATATTCCTAGAAAGGATGTTTTAACAAAACCTCTAGATGAGATGTCATGTTTAGCACAAAGTGCGTTTCTGAAGACAGATCCCCTTAGCTGCAGAACCTTACTCAGATCCCCTACTTGCTTTTATCTCTGTAACTGGAAAGTAAAGGCACTTCTAAAGAGTTGCTGGTATGTGAGGTAATGAGAAGTTCCAGGGTCTGGCAGGATCTGTGGTGAAAACACTTGTGAGAGGAGCTGGCATAATCTCCTTACATAAATTCACTCCTTAGTGGTGGTGATCAGATATTGGTGGAAATCTGATGCAGCTATGAAGCAGTAGGTGAACAAGCCATTTCTTCACTAAAAGCCTAAACCCAGCATTTATTACTTCCTCTTAGGTCACAGAAACATCGCTTGTCTGTCAGTTTGACAATAACCACTCCCTTTTCATCTTCATCTGCGTGAAACCCTCTGTCCTACATCTCTTTTGCGCGTGCTGTAAATGTGCACGTGTAAATTTGCACGTGCCCCTCCTCCAGCAGTATTTCTGCTGTATTCCTGCTGACCCCTTCTGCAGCAGCCAGACCTCTGGGTATCCCTGGGACAGAATCAGAAGGGAAATTTCTGAGTCAAATTAGTAAGGGCAAAGGCCAGTTTTACTCAATTAATGAAGGGAAAAATTCACCTGGATTAGTACTGGCTACTTAACAGGAACCAAGAGAGCATCAAGATTTGGCCTTCTATGATTTGGTTACTTTCTAAATTATATTTT
Organism: Phylloscopus collybita; assembly: GCA_027886175.1. Classification (NCBI taxonomy): domain Eukaryota; kingdom Metazoa; phylum Chordata; class Aves; order Passeriformes; family Phylloscopidae; genus Phylloscopus; species Phylloscopus collybita. The sequence goes on along the minus strand of JAJNNQ010000013.1, from coordinate 4,698,704 downwards.
TATGTCAGAAGGCTGCCATGTTGCTTGTTGGAAGACTAGAGAAAAGCAAATTTTTACAGTTTGAGGAGAGCTGCAACAGCAGCTGGAGTTATTCTGCCTACTCTTTCCTCACATTGCAAGCCTTCACAAAACTTTAAAGCCAGAGAAAGTGAGCTGCCAAAAAACCACACTAACAAAGCAGAGGAGTCCATTACTCTCAGTTTTCTAGGAGATATGTTTCAGTCTGCGTGTTGCGCATTTCTGCAAGAAATGTTTCATATTTAGAGGTGAAGGAACTCAGGCTTGCTGGTATTTTTTGGATTCCTTTCTAACCTGCTCTCTTTCTTTTTCTCCTCACCTCATTCCCTTTTTTGTGGCTTTCCAGTGTAAGTGGCCACAGCAAACCCCTGTTCAGGATCCAGGAGGAGTCCTTCACTGCCAGCCTAAGGAGAAAGTTGGTGACAGCCGCTGAAACGCCTTGATCACACACTCCCAGCACCCTGCCCTGCCAGCAGCAGGAGAAAAGTCCAGTTTATGTTAATAAGGTGCAGAGAGTGGCCAAAATATTTCGTGAATTTTCTGGCTCAAAAGGGCAATGAAGCTACCTCTGTCTCAGTGCACTGGCACAGGAGCAAACTAAACAACTGGGAAATACGTTTCAGAGGAGAAATACAGAGCACCAGACACTTCCACTGGAGGCTGAGCTTTGCCTCTTTCTACCTCTTTTCCAGGCTGGCTGAACCCTTTTGCACAAAAAGTGGGAGGGATGGGGGAGGGCGAGCAGGCTTTTCTGCAGATTAGCTTCAGGCAGCTCTTGCCAGACCAAAAGTTACACTGGAAAGCATTTCTTAGTTTATACCAAAACAATTAATTGTTTAATATGTAAAATAAAACCAGAAAGTTATTCCCATAAATTTGGTTTAAAATCCGCCTTTTTATTAACTTTGAGCAAAAGAAACCTCCACACTGCTGGGAGCACAGTCAGATTCTTTGGGCTCCTTCAAAAAGCTCACTCTTTTTTGTCATTCCTCTCTGACCTCCTCCCTGCTAGTGGCGGGATGAAAAGCAAGCCAAAGATCTGCTGAGAAATGGGCCGAGCCACTGCTGACCTTTGCAAATCCAATTTCTTCAAAGCGAGAGCTAATCGACGTGTTCCCACGCTGTGTATTGCTGAAACTTACGATGCAATTCAAGGAATGAATTCACCATGGTGCAATCTCATTTTGAATCCAGTTTTCTTGTTATGTGTCAGAGGGTGAAGGAGGTGGAGTGTGGTACAAGTTACAGGGAGCAGTCACAACCAAGTTTCACAAACTGTGTAAGCCTGTCTTTGAAAGATTTTGCACTTTGGAGGGGCTCTTTCCCTTAAAATCTAAAATATATTGGCCTTCCCCCCCACCACCTTCTACCTTCCTCCCCCTCAAAAAACAGAGAGACATTTTGCAGTTATTTAAAACAAAAATAAGTTAATGAGAGTTTGCACGGAGCAACCTCTGAACAGAAAACAAAAATAGGCTCTGAGGGTATTATCTGATGTGTAACCAGGGTGCCTTTTGGGGAGATTTGCGTGCACAGGAGCTGTAGGTGAATAAGATTGTGCTACAGGGAGAGCTTTGAAATTCATATTCAAAATTCATATCCTCTCACTTTGCGTATCTGATCTGCTATGAGCACTATTCTGATTTTACAGCAGCCAGAGTGGCCCACTCCGTGCAAAGTTTTGCGATCTCCGCTAGGTACCGCAGCTGTGCCGGCAGGATCCGTGCAGGAAAAGCACATTGGCATTCCTAACCTAAACCTTATAATCTTGTCTCAACAAGTGCCTGGAGGCTGGCCCCCTCCCTGTTTCCCAGAAGGTGCTGCCATTTGTTCCCCTGCTCCACTGGCCAAGCCCTGGCTGAGCAGAGCTCTGGGCGGCCCAGCGGGAGCAGCGGCAGCGCTCCGCATCCTGCTGGCCTGCTCCGAGCGGGTTTGCGCAACGCCACAGCTTCTTGTCTGGGGCGAAAGGGACACGACAGGACTCTCATTCCTCGTTTAGCTGCTGTGGGGCATATGTCATGGGTAGCACATCCCAAAGAGATGCTTTCAGCAGCCAAGGAGAGCAGTTATGTCATTGACAGCAGGGGTTGGGCTTGGTGTGCCTCCCTCGGGGTGTCACCTCTCCAGTTGGGAAGTGCTGGCATGGCAGGTAGCAGCCAAGCTGCTCCACTTTTGGTGCCTGACCACAGACCTCCCAGACTGTGGTGCTCCTGGCCAGTTTGGCCATATGGTAGAAGCAGAGATACTGTCATTTACTTTTTTAGCTCATTGCCACCTCCATTGCACAAGTGTCATTCCACTATGGCTGATGTAATGGCGAGTCAAGTCCTTGGGCTAATGGGCTGACCTGTGCCTTGGCTGTAAACTGCAGGCTTCCAGAGGACGCCTCGATGCTCTCATTTTGTATTTGTCCCTAGGAAAGCAAAGGAAAATATATCATTGTCCTCAAGATTGCTGAAAGAAGCAAGTCCTTTTTTTAAATTTTATTTCTGCAGCCATGAATAGTAAATTCATTAGTAAATTCAATAGTAAATTTCCTCCATTCATGACTAGTTTAAAAAGAGTTTGCTAACCAGATCTGAAGACCTTTCTCAGCAAGTATTGCAGTAAGAGAATTGTTTGTGTTTTTATTACTTTCTCAATATTTTTGTTATCCTCTGTCCCAAGACACTATTAGATTTTCCAGTCTTCTGGACATCAAAGATTTTGGAGTAGAGATTGTATAAACTGGATAGGTAACAGCTGTTACCAGATGGATTTAGTGGTGGAAAGGGGAGAGGGCTAATTTGTTTTATGTGTTTCCTCCCACTGCTGGCATCTTTCACTGTGGCACACTGTTGCTGTCCTGTGACAGGGAGTGTCCTTGCACAGAGGGAGCCCTTGTCCACAGGATTACACCTAACTCTGGGTTTCACTGTTGGTTATAAGTGACTTTGCCAAGTGCCTTCTTCATAGCTCTTTTACCTGGTGCTCTAGTAGTTTATTAGAGAGAAAAAAATGAGAGAGCAGATCTAATATTGTTAGATAATAGCACTGACTGACAAATTTTCATTTATAACCTTTTCAACTCAGAAGGTCTAGTTTGCTTCACTTCTGGATACCCCAGGACACTTACAGCTGGATTTATTTTTGTAAAATAAATAATTTAATTCCTCAAGAAAGGTCACAGTACCAAGGGAGTATTTCAGCTGTATCATCTCTAGTGTGCCCTTCTATTTAGCATAGGAACGAACATTTGCATTAATCCTCTTTATTTCTTCATCTAGTATAAAATTCCTTGTGTTCCTCTTTTAGATTGCTGACTGTTTAAGAAAGGTCATAGAGGGGAAATGGTGATTTGTAGTTTTGTAACTGGTAAAAGAGGCTGTGTGCATGTATAACCTGATTTTTGCATATTGCTGTACCAACAATATCTGATCCCGTTCAGATAACAGTAAAGCAGCCTACAGCTTTGACCAGATTCAAAGAAATTCACATGGTGTGTTCTTTTCTTTCTTATTTTAGGTTTGATCTACTTGCTTTGACATTTGCATATTGTGTTTTTAAGTGCCTACCCTCACGTTTTTCAAGCTTCAGCAAGGGAGAGAACTTTCAATATATATTGTTTGCAAAAGTCAGTCTGATCTAAAAATTTGAGAGGGACTGGCATCTTCTCATTCCAGTCTCTTTCTTCCCTGGGTAGCCTAGATTCATCCTTTTGATCCTTTCCTTCTCTGAGCAGCTTCAGAATCCACTGCCATTGCAGGAGAGGAGAGATTGGCTTCATGCAGTCTGTGAGGATCCTCAGGCCTTTGCAAAAATGCTCAGATCCTCACAGAGGTTAACTCTTCTCTGCAGCTGCCCTGGTGGGGGTTATCTGGGGGAACATCACTGGAGCAGATAGTCCATGTCAGTCAGTGACTGCTGTTGGGAGAAAGGATCCTGTCTGGAGAGGGACAGAACAGAATCCATATCCAGAAAATCATCTCTAATATGATTTTAGGCTTTAACCCTTGATTAATTACAAACTGTTTTCCTGTATCTCTTTCATTCACCCATTGAGTTCTGCTCCATATAGTTAAAGCAAATGACCAAGAAAAGAAAAGAAGTTCATCTAAAACAGCTTCAGACTACTTTTTTTCTGTACAACCAGTGGAGAAATTGGAACAGCTCTGCCAGTTTCAAGACAAAAAAAGACTTGCCATCTTCAGTGAACATTTAGACCCCAATAAGGATCAAACTACAAAGATGTGGAGGAGGCCCAAGACTAGCTGGGTAGTTTGCTGCATGAACAGGAAAGTGAGGTCCTTGATTTTTCTTTGAAGAATACAAGTTTGCTGTGCACAGTTCATACAAATAGGGAGAGAAAGAGGTGTCTGACTAATAGTGAAAGATACGGTGAAATCTAGGTTGTAGTCCCTGCTTTACAGACAGCCATCTGCCAAATTAGGAACCATGCAGGTGAATTAATCTTACCCTGTTATCTCTGGGTCCCCAGGCTGGGTGCAAACACATATGGAATTAAGCACATTTAATGCTTGTACAGTGGCAAAAACTGGTGTAAATCACAGCCTTTTAAAGGTGTGTTAAACAGGACATCCAGAAGAGGGGATCTTTTTGGCAAGTCTAAGAATCAGCAGGAGCTTGTACAAGTGGTCGTAGCAAATGGTTGCCAAGCTATGAAAGCAACAGGTAATTCAGGTGTGGTATCTCACAGCCTGTTGTTATCTTTAAAGTGAGGTTTGTGAGCCTGTGTGCAGGCTTGTGCAGGTAGTGTATGTCAAGTCAAAGCTACATTCAATAAATCACAGAATCTCAGAATGATTTCTATTGGAAATAGGACCTTAAAGATCACCTTGTTCCAATGCCCCTGCCATGTGCAGGGACACCTTCCACTAGACCATGTTTCTCAAAGCCCCCTGCAGGGATTGGGCACAAAGTTTTTTTTTTACTTCACAAGCTCTTTACACAGGAGCTGATGGGCTGTTTTCAGAGACTCTGGATAGACACTGCTGTCGTTATTTTTGCTACCTCCTTATCATGTATTTCAGGCTCTGCAGTGACAGTGATGATTAAATAAAAAATAAGAAATCGTTAGCTTGACTAAGTATTTTCCATGAAGGAACATTTATTTATGGTGACACTGAAATAGCACAGCAATGCTCTGAAGCAGTACAGAAACTGTGAATTTTAATATATATAGGAAACAGTATATTAAAGATCTTTGGCTGAAGAGCTTTTACTAGGAAGACATAATAATTCTTTTAATGTAGTTGCATCTTCATAAAAATCTGTTAAACTGCAGCTTGCAGAGGAAGTGTAAAGCACAAGGCAAATTAAAGTACAATAACCCTGAAAGGACAAAGTGATCTAACCAGTGATGTAGTACTTACAGGAAAAAGAATTGAGATTACTGATGGCTCAGTGCACAGAAGCAGCATTTATTATGATGGAAAAGTGTATACTGTGAATTAATTCTACCAGTTTTGTGCTGGCCTGTTTCTCATTTTACATGGCAAATTCTTTGATCCATGTTATGATGTAGGTACTTTTACAACCCTGGGAAATTTGCTGCCCCAATCTACAGATGAAATAATTTAATCATAAGTATTTCACCAGGCATTTTTCAAACCAATTTAATTAGGTTTCATTGTTTACAGCCTTTGAGTATAGCACCCAGAGATAATTTAAGAGCACAACCTGCTTGTCAACGTGAAAGAATATGAAAAATTGGTTGGTTGTTATTATTTGAAACTCCAAAGCATTCAAGCTGGAGTTGTTTTTTTGTTTGTTTGTTTGCTTTTGTTTGGGTTTTTGGTGTGGTTTTGGTTTTGTTTTTGTTTTTTTCTTTTGAAAGAATTTCTCTTTTTTATGAATTTCTCTCTGTAATCTTGCCATTCCTGTGCCTGTAAATACATATATTCTCATCTAATTTAGGAAGGAATTATGGCATTACAGTGATTTTGGACAGATTTTGAGCTCTGCTGTATTCATGTAACATTTCAGAATTTCCAGGGGCCTCAGAAGGGTTGTTCCCGATTTGTAGTTGTATAACACCAGCAGAAATCTACCCCTTTGTATTTGCATTCAGAGCTAATGCATAAGTCATCCAGGTCCCTAAACGGGTTAATTATCCAGTCCAGTTCTTTAGTGCTGTTTGAACTGTTGCACTTATAACTTTTATGAATTTCATATAACATTAGATGATGGCAAATACTTTTAAAGATAAGCTGAACTTTTAAAGATGGAAACTGCTGATATTTTTTACTAATATCTATATCTGTTGAATTACCAGTACTCTTTGGGAAAGTTCTGATTTACAAAATATGATCTCATGGGATGTTTTATCTTATTGGCTTCTTGCCATGTTGCCAGAATGAAGTGTGTTCAGACAGAGGCACCTAAAGTGCATGCTTCAGCACGCAGAGAAAGAGTGCAAAGATGGTTTTCATTTTCCAGAAACAGATCCTAGTAACAGTCTTCCTCCTGCTGAATGGCTTTTTATTGTTGGTTTTGTGCTTTTGACTGAGTTATTTGGGTTTATGTTTTTGAGACATGTACCATATATTCACAGGAAAGTCCAAGTTTCAGAAGCTTTCTTGAAGTGGATTCAGTGCTTTTGCAGTCTTTACTGGAAACCAGCATTCTGTCTGCTCACAAATACAGCATTGATCTATAGCTCTGCCTGCACAACTCAGGAAAGATCTCTTATAAAATGTTACGTGCTTTTCCACCCTTTCTCAGAAGGTGCTACTGTAGAACAGAAAAGATAACCAGTTTAGTATTATGCTGAGTTTTAAAAATTGCCAAAAAATCTATTTAAGAAAGTTCATCTTAAGAAATGCTATCTTCAAAATGCTAAATTAAGAAATAATACCTTCTCACTAACCTCTATGAAGAATTTTTGGTTTTCAAGCATCAATGTTCCGTTGAACTGTTCATTCCCCTCCCATTAGTAATTTAATATCTGTATTTTTCATAGAGCAGCTCAGCTGTGTGCCAAGTGTTATTAGCCAAAGGGCAAAGCAAAAAAAATTCTGATCAGAAATCAGAACCGCTTCAGTAAAAGCCTGGCTCAAATATGCACTGAATGGAGGTGAAGTTTTCAGTTTCACTTGTGGGCAGCTCATGTGAGATCATTTAAATTAATCTGGGAAAAGCTCTGGAGATCAGCTCCTCAGTGATGTCTGTTTTTATCTTGTGCAAGAATGTATTTTTCTCCTCACCTTCTTTTCATCTTTATTCATCTAGCTGCATCTATAAAATTCATAATTAGTAATAGATGAATACAGATGCAATAATTTCTCTTCCCACCCCCCCCCCCCCCCGCCCCCCATTCTCTCTCTCTTTCTCTTCTATAACTTATTTGATTAGTATTTTAGCTCTGTTGAAGGAATGGAAATACTGTTGCACTCACTTCTTGGATAATTTTTCATTTGAATGACTATAAATTAAAAACCTGTTTTTGCTGAACCTCTGGTGATTCACACTCTTCTTATTTGCATTTAGGTCCCTCTGATAATATTCTGGCAAGATCTGGTATTTTTCATTTCCAAGGACTAGACAGGTTTCTGAAACTGACAGTGGAACTCAGTATAACTTGGGTGATGGGGTAGCACTCAGTGAAATAACAAGGAGCATTTAACAGCTTTGCAGAAAGTAATATTTCCATGAAAATGTTCAACCCAGATAGAACCAGGGAGTTTAGAAATTGTGTAGAAAGTCATGCCCTCACAGGATTTGGTCACTCTCTAGGTCAAGAGTTAGAGGAGGTTTAGACAAGATTCATGTTCTGATGCTTTGCCATCCGCTGTGAAAAACTTGATATGAATTTGAGCATCTGATTAGCTGGTACCTAATTAATTTGCTGTTAGCCTTTTTAAGTGCTGAATTTTAGAAATCTCATATTTTTCAGCCTGAATGGTATTTCTCTGGCAACACTTTTTATGGGATTTTGGAGCTGTGACCAACAAATAGTTTTGGTTTTGTTCCTGTAACATTTTCTGCAATTTCTGCCAAGGCATTGACATATGCGAAGGACTGTGCAATTTTTTTTTAACTCTATGGTTATTTCAATTTTGTAGGATTTAATCAGTAATCATCAAGCGCTGAGATAAAGTGATATTCCCTGGAAGAAAAACAGTATAGTCAAGTGCATTGGAAGATGAAAAGATGATATGCAGAAATACTACACTCTTGGGAATTCTAGTAATGTCGATTTTGGAGTTCTTTCACAAGCTAGCATAGGAGATGGCTTGCTTTCTTTAACAGGTTCAGTGCTCAGTCTTACCTCAGGAGTGATACCCCTGAGCACAGCTGGGTCCTGTCTGCCTCTCTTAATTTGAGGACAGTGATTGGGAGTGTGACGCATGCTACACCACAGCAGCATAGTCTGTGCCCAGGTGAAGCTTAGCAGAGGGAGGCTGACTTTGCCAACTTGTGTCCATCCCTTTCACTTTCATTTATAAAACCATTTGATAAAAACACATCATGTCAGGTCCCCTCAGTTTTGATAGTGATGGTTAACGTCCTGAACAGCTTGCCTTTAATGATAATTTCCCATTTAGAGTCTAATTCATGTTCAGTACTCAGGCAATGTATGTTTCACAAACTGCCCTGCTGACTGAGGAAGCTTAGGCTATTTTTTCTTCCAAAAAGATATTTAGCCTTACCTCCCCAGCTGGACAAAGCCAGTGATGAATAATCACTCCTATCACTTTTCTGAAATATCAAAGTTGTCTCTCCTCATGGCAGAGAATTCCAAACTGTCCTGGAGAAAGCAGGTCGTGTGAATATCCTTGCTGTATTCCTAATTGTTTGCTCTGGCAGATCCCAGTGAAGCAGCTGGTTGTCTTTGGAAAGCTGTGCTTGTTGTTTTGGGTTTGAACATCATGTGTCTTTAATTTTCAGCACTAGCCACAGGGATAAGTATCACAAATATCTGCTTGAAGGCCTTTTGCCCTTGGGAACCCAATATATACTTGGCAGCCTCTCTGACAGTGGGACTGAGGGAAGAATCAAAGTTGACTCATTGCCTTATATCCCCTCAGGGAAAAGAAAGAATAAAAATGGCAATTGCTGCTTCATTCGGCTGCCTGAGGCAAGCCTTTCCTGCTTTGTAGAGAATAAACTAATGTCATTTTTAAAACAATCTTCCTTCCCTCTGTATGAAAAAATTATTCCAATCCAGTGTGAGGCTTGCCTTCCTCACATCCCAGTGTGGTCCTGGGTGGACTTCAGAATTCCATAGACCTGCACATAACCAGAAATGGACATTCACATCTTCCATTCAATGCTTACCTCCTACAGAATCTACTGTCATGTTCTTCAGCTCAGCATACAGTGAACTCTAATGAAAATGGGGTTTAAGCCTGCAGGTGGAGAGAACGTGGATTGTGCTTTATTTATTGTGCCCAAGCTGGTTACAGACTCTGATTTCCTACTGCATTATTATGATCAGCCTAAATGAGCATCTTGCTATGACTTCCAGTGAAGATATGTTCATTACTCTGCCTGTGGATATAACTTCCCAAATATTCCCCACTTTCTATGCCACACTGAAGTGGAACAGTCATTAGTGTTGGTAACATCATAACACAAAGGGGAAGCCTGAGCTCCAGTGTATGCATTAGCTAAAGATTAAACAGGGTGCCAGCTCTGATTCTGTTCGAAATGTGGCTAGGCAGAGCTCCAAGCTCAACCAAGTGATGCCAAGACATTTGCTCATGTCTCCATTGCCCCTTATCTCAAGAGGTGCAATTGCCAGAAATAATTTTCCTTAACAGAAAAACTTCATGCATTTTGCATGTTTCTCTTTGTTATGTAAATCTGATTAGTTTATGATTTCAATTTGAAAATAGAATTCAACTCTGGTATTGTAGATCTAGGAAAGCATCTTCCTTTAAGAAAGCTTTTCCATTTTTCTAGGAAACCCATTCCTTTTATTTTATAATCAGCACAAGAATCTTATGGAAGATGGTGGCAATTATCAACTATGCAATGCCATCATTTTATTTTCAAGTCTCCAAGTTTTGCTGTTAGTCCTGAAATTCAGTGCTCTTCTAGGGAATATGTTTTTGAGTTCATGGGGGATTTGTGATACTACTTAAATACAAAAGAGAATTTTAGCTGGGGAAGAAGCTCTCTGAGATGAATAGATATATTAGCTTAGCATGGATCTGAACTTTGTCTTGCAAAACACTGCACAGGCTTTCAGTGATACAAATCCCATTGGAACCAGCTATTGTCTAACAGCTGAAAGTAATAGGCCTCAGAATGGTTCTAATTATTCCTGATTTGAAAGGTAAGTTGGTATGGCTTTTTTGATGCTTCATTTGAAATACGCTTGTATATTGTTTAGTTATATTAATATATGTATTTAATCACTCTGTCCAACACAGAGAATATCAACTTGATCTATAAACAAGACCTTGTCTTTACACTTGCAGGAGTGTATACCTGGGCCTGATTCTACAATTAGTATTGGTTTTGCTTTGTAACACTTTCCCTAAGTTATAGGCACTTCAGTTTTCATTAAAGTAGGATTCTATTTGCATTTTTATGTCTGCTTCCAGCGATTTATTGGCATGCAAGTGGCAAAGCTCCTAAATCAGTGCTGTGTATTTTGTACAGAAGAGCCACACAGAGGTGTGGCACAAGGTAAAGTTCTTCCATTTCTCCTTCCTTCTTCCTTTTAGCTCTGCTCCACATGAAGGTATGGAAACCATCTTTTACAACATTACACAGGCATAAGAAGGCACCCCATACTTGAGGAAGGACTGGAGTGAGAAAAGCAAGTGTGATGTTAAGACCAAAGCACAGCAGAAAATACTTTAGGAGGATCTATAAAAAGTTTAAATTGGTAAAGCATGTGTGTGGGTGGGTTAGAAAGAATAAAGCATAATTAAGTTACTGAAGCCTCAGCAGGACTCTGAATATTGTTCAGCGTGCATGGCAGTTCGCTCTAAAGAAAGGTCAAGAATACCCACAACCTTAGAATGGGGATTTTTTTTTTCTTTTTTTTTTTTTTTTTTCTTTTTTTTTTTTTCTTTTTTTCTTTTTTCTTTTTTTTTTTCTTTTTTTTTTTTTTTTTTTTTTTTTTTTTTTTTTTTTTTTTTTTTTTTTGTAGTGTAGCATTAATTTCACCAAATGCACGGATGCTGCCCTTTCTTGGGCTTTGCGTCATTGTGCTGCAGGGCACTGAGTGTGCTACAGGAGCAGGCAGGGTGCTGAGTGTGTTACAGGAACAGGTGAAGGCAGGAGTTCCACCTTCTGCAGGCTACTGACAGAGCAGGGCTGGCCCTACTAGGCATGGCTGAAAGTCAGAGGGAACTTTGTCATCCTGCATGACAAAGGGTGCTGGGTCCCATCTTCTCCCCACAGTGGACATAGCTCCATCCAGGGGTCCCTGCCTGTACAGGAAAAGGGTAGATGGATGAGGGGAGGTAGCTTTGCCCTCTCTCCCTCTGAAGGATCAGGGAGCAGAGAAAAGCATGACAATCACAGGAAAGTCTCCTTGCAGCTGCTGAGTAGCATTTCTAATTGCTCTATGATGTGAACAGTTTAGGTCCAATGCCCTCATGCCCTGAGTGACCCAGACACTGCCCTCTTCTGCTCCTCACCATCCCTGCTCTCCCTCCTCTTTCCCTGGAGCTACCTGGGATGACCCTCAGTGACCACCACGGTGGAAGACCCAGGCTTCTCCTTTACAAAAGCCTGTGTTCTGCCTGAGGCTGACAGAAGAAAACACCACTGTGAGCTTCATAAAGCATTTTGTTGGATGACAGGACTTCTGCAGTCCTTGGGACAGATCATGTCTGAGTCCAGCCTTGTGAGTGGCCTGGAGCACACAGTGCAGGACAGTTTGGTCTCAAAACTTAAACCAGGTAGGGAATTTGCCCCCCAGTTCAATAGGCTGCCTTTCATTTAACTCTCCTTCTCCCAAGTCCCCAAAGCCCAAGGCCTCTGGGAGCTGGTTCTGCCCCTTGTCCAGACCCATGTCCTCCCCCAAACACCCTCACAGGAATGCTCAGCAGGCTCTGTCATGGTGGGGGTCTCCTGCACTGGCAGATTAGTGCAGCATTGTGGCTGGGAATGTCATGTACAGCAGCTGTAATTGTGAAATCATGAAGAGTAATGAGGATTTGAGTTGTTATTTTTCTCATAAATACACATTCTAATGTGCAGGAAAAACCACAGCATTGAATGAAAATATTGTGATCTTCAGGGAAAAAAAAAAAAAAAAAAAAAAAAAAGATGTTAGCCAGAAGTGTTGTGCCTTTCCATATGGTCCACTAAAAAAAAAATAAATAATAATAAAAAAATTTAAAAAGACCTTTTTTTAAGATGGCTGCTAGCCAACATTTCAGAAATATTTCCTTTGTGTTTCTGCTCAAAGTGATTTATGTTCAAGTAGTCTCTAGCTGGTTCTCAAATTGCACTAATGATTTTGATTGTTTGTTTATAGTTTTATCTGAACATTTCTGCCTGCCATGTCATATATTCTGAACCAGCATAAGTGTCATTTATAGGCAACTGCCATGCCCATGTAGAGTTCATTGTTCTGTCTTGTTTCTGACTGTTCACTTGTATTAGATATAAGTTTTTGGAAAGAAAAGAGAGAAAAAGGACCGTGTTCTCACCTTGCTGACCAAGAAAATAAGTTTTCAAGGAAATTATTTTGACAGATGTGTAGGGAAGTCAGGATGCTTGGGCCAAGTGGCAATTTTTCCATGGGAAAAGTTAAAATACTTTCCCATGAAAGAGGTGAGTCCAGAGCTGCGTGTCATCAACCCAGACGCTGTGAGGCAATTGGACAGTAAGGGAAGTGCAGTTGGGCCCAGCTGTGGTGAACAAAGTCATTGTGCAGGACACTGCATGGGGAACGTGCTCCAAGACTTCAGGATTGGCCTGCACGATGTCACAGAGGAGATTTAGTGGAGATGTTTGAGCTGAAAAGTCTGTCTGCACACCAGGCAGCTTGTTTTGCTCAGTTGAGACCCACGTGCACATTAATGGCTTGGATGTCCTTTAGGCAATTTTGCATGGCCACAGAGGAACGGGAGAACAGATTTAAAGCAGAGAAAGGAAAAGGAGGGAAAGAGGAATTAACAGCAAAACAAAACAGTATATTTATTGAATCAAAATTCAAGAACATAATGTAGTTCATATCAATATAAATATCCATATGACAAATTCAGCTGTTTCAGTGAAACAACTCTTTTTTTTTAATAATAAGTTCCAACAAATACTCCATTGTTTTGAGAGAAGCTGAAAATGTCCACCATCATTATGATAAAACAAAATAGTTATCTCTGTGGGTTTGTCTTTTGCTTCTGTTTTTACCTTGTGGAAACAAGAGAAAAGCAGTTAAAGGACAATGAAGAAGTTTTACTGTTCAAAGAGGAAAACACACAGCATGCAGAGTTTGTTTGATTGTTGGTTTGGGGTTTTTTTCTGCAGAAAGTACCTTTTCTTTGAGTGTAGGTATTTTTCTCTTCAAAAGACTTCAGAGAAATTTAAACTAAAAAAAATCTTATTCTCTTCTTTAGCTGGGACTCCTACAGATTCATGCACATCGGCCAACAGTCTGTTGTGATCACTGTCTCATCTGACTCAAATAAACCAGCTTGTATCATTTCACTCAGTAATTCCTTTACCAAGCTTATAACAACATACTGCTAATTAAAAGGTTGTGATCTGATAGTGTTTTCACTTATGTGAATCCCAATGACTTTAGAAGAACTAATCACACCCACATTAGAGATTAAAATACCACATTAATCTTAAAGTGTAATGATACCGAAAGCATGATGAACCTACTGCTGTCACACATTCGGAGTAAGGAATCCACAAGGTTTTTTTGCTGGAGGGAGGGTCTTGCAGGTGAGGGCATGGCTCTTTGCTTCACCCCCTTCTGCAGCCCTCAGTCTGCCTATAGACAACCCTCAGGGGATCCTCCCAGGCTGTTGCACAGAAAAGTGTGCAATGTGGAGCACGTAGCTTGTAATCTCAGCACCTTTGGTTTTCTCGCAAATAATTTACCAGACATTGGAGATGTATCACGGTGAGAGAAAGAGCATGGTTGTTTTGTTTGGGTTTTTTTCTGAACAGCTATCATCCTTCATCTTCCAGACAGCTATAAATATGTCCTCTTTTCCAATGTTACTCTGGTAAATGACAGCCCCCAAAGCAGTTTTGTTACTGAAGGCAGGTGTGCTCACTGGCAAAGCAAGGCCTGCAGCTCCAGTCCAATTTGTTTCACAAATAGAGCTCAGGAATGAGCAGGTTCAAGGAGCACCCCAGTTATCAGCAGTCAAACATTGTATCCCACATGCTAATGTTAATTATAACAACACAGCCCTAAAATAAAATTTTTAGAAGGCACAAAAATTACTGGGAGTGGAAAGAACAGAAGTTTTTGGTGGAGGGAAATAGCATTCACACTTTGATAAGCTCCAAAAATGCCTTTTCCAAACAGAGGTGCTTTGTATTGCACCATTCCTGTTGGCTGTTTGGGGGTTTTCCATTAGATGTAGGAACTTCTTGCCACAGTAATAAAGGTCAGGCACTATTGTGCCTCTTTTATGATACTGACTAGCATAAATCGTGTATACAAACTCAGGAAGTATTTATTTATGTGGAATATTTATATTTAATAATGGACTACAAATCATTTAAAGATGCCTGTGATATGAATCATGCCTCAATTTCATGGATAAGTGGAAACATTATGCAACTTACTGAGTTTTTAAAGCACTAACGAATGTGAACTATACTGCAACTGGAGCTGGACCTTTTCACCCCTTCTAATATAAGCTGTGGCTATTTAATATTCCTCACTAGGGAGTAATGCTGACCTATAAGTCAGCAATATATTAGGCACCAGAGCCATGAACCTAGTGAGAACATAAACTAAACTGATTTTCAATTTTGGTACATTACAAAAAGGGCCATTATTGTGAGGTTAGAGATGTCAAAGTTGGTGACCTGGTATAATGAAGTATTCCCTGCCACATAGTCACGCATGAAAAGTAATTGGAGGCAGTATAAACTTTTAGAGGCTCAGAACTTTTTCCCTCTTAAATTAAATATTCTTTTCCACACATTTTTTTTAAATTAAAAATTTAAAAAAGAAATAATTAAATTTTTTTTTGTAAAGCATCATAAAAGAAGAAATGATTCTCCTGTAAAGTTTGCAGTTGATGGAGAAACGTGTGTTTTTTGGAATGAGGTCACATCTTAACGCTTGGGTTACTTCCATAAGGCACTGATGAAAAGCAAGTCGCTACCTGCCAGCTAGGAATGACATTAAAATATTATGGCAGCATGTGACCAGATTTAGAGCTTAAAATCCTGAAAGGACAGAGACAATGTCCCCTTTGAAGAACATTCCTGAAGACCGCTTTACAGTTTCTGCTGAGCTTTAAAACAAAGAGTAAACTGCTTTATGTCTAAACAGCAATGATTAAAGTTGTGCCTTCTTAGCTGCAACGTTCACATCTGAAAACCTAGCCCTAAAGTGTATATAGGTCTTTCAGCTTGTCCATCAGACATGCATCCCAGTGCTTTGTCTAGGAAATGGTTTTTTTAATACTGTGAATCCCGTGCTTCAGGGATTCATTTATGGCTCCACATCCCAACTCTCTGCACTGGCTTTTACCAACTTATTTCTGATGTCCTTTGGTACAGCATCATGTGAGTGGGCATAGAATCTCTCCCCAGGAACTAGACTGCAGAGGGCACTCCTATATAAGAAGGAATTGCAGTTTCCGGGCTCATTTACTTTTTGCCTTGATGATTCCTTGTAATTTTTTCTCTTTTAATAATTAATGACACTATTATTGCACTAAAAGGAAAATCTTATTATTCTTGACAATTGGTTTTGTTATGATTATTTAATTTCCCCCCCTCTCCCCAAGTTTATATAATTACAGTGGCTGTCAGTGCTCATATCATGTTCGGGTCATCAGCCTCAGAAATTAAACACACACAGAAGGACGACCTATTAATATGCCATCCCTAGGCATAACTTGAGCACAGCAGCACAGGCAGTGCGTAGATGAGGACAGAGATGGCTTTTGCCATGCTCCTGGGAAGCAAGAGAAATGCTGTCTGAAGCAGATCATCCATGGAGCAATATGAAAAACCCCTTTCCTCTTGCCCCATCTCCAGGACAGGTTTTTGGAAGCATTACTTTGGTGTGGATTTCAGCTGAGACTGTGAGAACAGAGGCAGTCTCAAACAACAGGTCCTGTGCTTCATGGGGTGGATTTCTGCCCCCTAAAACCACTTGGAGATGGAGCTGGACAAACAGGCTACAACTCAATGTGGCCAGAGCTCTGCAGTTTGCTGAAGGAGTGGAAAGAGTGTGTTGGGTGGGGACTCTGAGTAGCAAACAGCTGGGTTAAGGCTGTTTGATGCAAATTCCTCTCCAGAGCTCTGATACTGGGCCACTGAAAGCCTGAGATACCCTAAGATTAGGAAGGACTATAGTTCATGACAGCCTCACACACATGTACAGACACTGCCCCCATTTTTATCAGCTGCCACCTGCAGTGGCATCATCCAGAAACTCAGTCTTAAGGCTGAATATCTTAAACCTAACAGATGTAACTCCAGAAGTTCAGATGGAGCCTGTGGAGCTCCTACATTGCAGTTTAAATGCCCTTCCAGTATTTAGCTTTGTTTAATGAGAACAAGTCTGTTCTAGCCCTGGCTTCTGCAGGGCATACAGCTCACGTATCATCCGACTGACAGCAGAGGGGTCAGTTCATTTCCTGTGGGTAGTGGAAAGTGATCTTCTTTTTCACGTTTACTTCTGGGAGCTTGTCACAGGGAAAGTGTAAGATCAGGCTAATGCTGTGCAAAAGGCTGACTGAGCAAGGGAGTGGGAGCTGGCTGTTGGAGCAGCACACACTTCCCAGCTGAGCCTTGAATCATGTTTATTTCCAAACCAAAGACCTCGCATTTCAAGTGAGAGATTTGCTCAGTAAAATGCATGCATTTCATATTTCATTACCACACGCTGTGTATCTCGTACAGTGCTTCAGAAATGAAGGAATGTGGAAAGGACAGTTATTCAGGGGAGCTGTAACCATAAAGATTCCATTGACTAGGATTTTCCCATGTTCCAAACAGTTATCTCGCTAGATAAAAACATTGTGCTTTATGATAAAGCTGATTGTGTTGGACAAGCCAGTCTATATAGCCCTAGAAGCCTGGATTTTCAAATGTGCTGAGCACTGGCAGCTGCAACCAAAGTCAGTGGGGACATTTAAAGTGAAAATAATGCAGAGTTCTTTAAAAATTCAGGCCACAGGCTGGCTGTGAAATGGGAGTAGAGATGCTGCCTTGCCTCACAGGGGTGCTCTGAACATTTGTGGCACAGCTACTGACACTAGGGAGAAGTTACATTGAAAAGTCCAATAAAAAATGCATTTCTTTTTTCAGATCAGGGTTTGATTATAAGTGTTAAAAAAGGGCCTAAAGCCACAGACTGAAGAGCGAAGAGGAAATAAATATGTAGACTGAATGGATAATAGATCATGACCCTACCACTCCAAACAGGTTAAAAATAGTATTAGGCATACCACATGAACTGCATTAATGTTGTGTAGGCTTGTCTAATGCCCTGCAGAATTCCCCCTAAAGCAGGTGCATGGTAGTTTTTAAAATATGTGCAATATAAGTGTAATAAATATGCATAAACAGTGTGTATTTGAATAAAAAAATATTCATAGGTAGTGCAGTAAGGGGAAAGGAAGATGATTAGGGGACTGATGCATCTGACATGCAAGGGGAGGCTGAGAGAGGTGGGACTGCTGAGCCTGGAGAAGAGGAGGCTCATGGTGGGAATCTCATTGATGTGTGCAAAGGGAGGATACAGAGGAGACAAACTCTTCTTGGTGCTATCCATTGAAAGGAAAAGAGGCAAAAGACACAAACTGAAACACAGGAAATTCCAGTCAGAAAATTTAAGTAAAAGAGAGTTTTACTACAAGTATGATCCAACACTGAACAAAGTTGCCTGGTGAGATTGTGGAGATATCCCTGGATATATTCAAAATTCAACTGGACACTGTCTTAAGCAAGCTGTTCCCATTGACTCATCTTTTAGCAGGAGGCTGGACTAGATAATCTCCAGAGGTGCTGTCCAAACCCATCCACTTTGCAATAAGTGAGGAAATATTTTTTTAAATTTCTTCTTTATTCACGTTTGTTGCACAATAGGTAGAATAAATCAAGTTGCCTTCTGTTTTGGGTTTGGTGTTTCTGCTTTATTTTTTTCCTTTATAAATTTTATCTTTCTTAATTTGAGGATGCAGATCTCTAATTTTAGAGGTTATTGCAATCTTCTGCCAGGTCTTTATTCTTTTGTGAGTGAAGTTTGAGAACATTACTGAGTGCCCCACTGACAAACTGAAAACAAATTAAAAATAAGCATGGACTGTAGCAGAAACTGAAATGAAAATATTCTCCCTAATGTCACTAGAGAAACTGAATTTATTTCAATGTACTTTTCAACTGAATAGGGAAAACACTTGTAATAGGTAAGGACTAATTTGCCCATAACTATCTATAAACTGAAGAACTGACCAAGAATGAGAGCTGACATCCTAATAATAGTGGTAGGGTGAAATTATTGTATAAGAACAGAAATTTGTAATTTAAATCTTTTGGGGGAGTGGTTTTGAGGAAATGGAAATACCAAAGTTGAATACCCACAAAAACAATAATTAGAATTATCAGTAAATATTGCCCTGCAGCCTGCTGTTACAGCTCAGACAGTTTTGTAATGTCTTAAATGCCATGACAGTGATTTATATGCTTCTCTTTCTAAATGTTAGGGCAAACTCTATTCTGTTGCCTTAACATATTTCCTGGATTTCCAGGAATGATTGTCACTGCCCTATTCACTTAATATTCATTTTTGCTAGGTTTTCAAATAAGTATTTGACCATATAATGACTGGCACAACACAAACTCAGAGTGATGGGAACACTTCTAAATACTGCCACATAAAGGGTAGAAACACAGCAAACCATTTCAATGATTAACACAGTTACTATTACACAGGCTGGAAGAAAATGAGAGAATGATTCACAATGTTTTGTTATTGTAATAGTTACCTGTATTTGGATTGTGGTACCATTCAAAGATGCTTCAACACAGCTGCAAAGAGAACGTATCAAAATCTATAAATACTTTGCAATCAAGCAGAGACAACACTGTGTCACAATGCACGTGTTAGTTATGGAAGATCTTTGAATCAGATATCAATTTTTTTCTTGCACAATTACTCCTTTTTCTCCTCTTTAACATTAGTTTGTTAAGTATGTATTCCAGTTGGCCTGCACAGGTATTTCTTGCTGGTTTGTTTTGTTTTGTTTTGTTTTCCTTATCGTACTCTGAAAAATACAACTGTCTGGTATATTTCTATCATGTGAGCATGTAATGAATGTTATTAGATCATCTTTTTGCTCATCCAAAATTCTAAGTAGAATGGCTCTTCTGTGCCTTATCTGCCCGGTTTCAACAATGCCCCAAGCACTGAATTTTTTAAAGTGGTATCCAGGCTGATTTCCAGACAGACCAAGTTATGCATGGTTAATGGTTGGACTCAATATTAGAGGCCTCTTCCAATCTGGGATCCCTCACAACATTATTTTGTCTTTTGACTGGATTATTGTCTGTTGAATGAGATGAGAATGAATAAAAGCAAGGATTTCTTTAAGTGCCTTGAAGGTGGAAGACAAAATGGGGCACTGGCAGTGGAAAGGAAAGATGAAGACATCCCTTAGGCCCCAACAGAGAAACTTGAACCAGTGTTTTCTTCCTTTGAAGAAAACCATTGATGAGTGCTCTAAACCTCACTTTTCTGAATTTCCTGAGCTGTAGCAAGGATTATTTGTTTTGGTTAAAGACTGTTTCACAAACAAAGACTTGTAGGAGTCACTGAGGTGTTTTGCTGGCTCCTTTCTGTGCCATGTTTGGCAACCCAAAACAGGATGAAAATGGCCAGTTTAGAAACAGCAGTTAAAGGACCCAAAAGACAGTTTCCATCAAACATTAGTTATTTTTATG
This sequence comes from Phylloscopus collybita, assembly GCA_027886175.1. Lineage (NCBI taxonomy): Eukaryota > Metazoa > Chordata > Aves > Passeriformes > Phylloscopidae > Phylloscopus > Phylloscopus collybita. The sequence goes on along the minus strand of JAJNNQ010000013.1, from coordinate 4,678,622 downwards.
CTCAGCTGGGCATGTTTGAGCTATTTATGAAGTCCAGATAGAGAAATTAACAATGCTGGATAGTTTTAGAACAAATTATGAGTGGGACCATGCTGAATTGTATACCATTTTCTTCTATAAAATATTTTCCATTATATTTTGTGGGACATTTTTAACCCAAAGGATTCATGCAAAAATCCAGAGCATTATTGCAACAATGTGGAGGGAAGTGGCACATAGCAGAATGATAATTGCTTGCCATAAAGTATGGATTAAAATGTAGTTAATGCCTTTGCTTGATCCTAACTTTTGAATAAGGGCATGGTAATGTTATGGGGATTATATTGTGCAGGCAAAACTGTGTCAAATATTTCTGTCTCTTTTCTTGCTGCTTTTTAAATTCACATGAGTTACAGCCAGAATGCTAAACCTGAGAGATAGAACATGAAGAATATATCTCTGTCAAAAATATTCATTGATGTAAGTGACACTGGGGGACACAGAGATAAAAATATTTTCACCAACATCCTCATTTGTACTGCAAACACTTTGGGTGCAATGGCTGGAAGAGGGACCTCAGGTGCTGTGTAACCACATAATAGAAAGTAGTTCTTGTACTAAAGTTTGTGTTCAAAGTACCTACATCAGACAGCAAGGAGAGGGAGCAGGAACACCAGGATATGACTGGAAAGTGAGGCATGAGAGGCTGAGTACCTGGCTCAATATGGCTCAGAAAGCTGTAGCAGCAGCAGGAGCTGCTCTCTCCTAAATCTTAGCCAGATCTTCAATAGCAGTCTCAAGTAAAAAGTATAACTTTTTGAGAACTTGGAAGACAAATAAATTGACTAACTTTTAATCTTCCTGCTATGGCAGCTTTAACTGCTCCAATTTGAAGTTCAGATGAAGGTAGAGTCTTGTCTTATTTTATCTAAATGGGTTCATCTGTCTCGTATCATGGCTTTACTTTGTTACGCATTTTAGCCTTCTGCTCTTTTTCATGTGAGGTAGTAAATACTGGTTCTTTTCAACAGCTGAAATGTCAGGACACGATCATTTTGCATGTGCTAGATAAAATCTGGGAAATGTTGCATTTCTTTTCCAATGACCTCTGGAATGAAATCACAGTTTATAGGGCTAGAGGACTGGAAGTGACGTCCAAGGTCACCAAACCCAGTGCAGAGAGTTCAGTCCAGCACACAGACATCACATTTATGATCTCTCTCACATACCCACAGACTACTGAGGGTCTCTTGGGTTGTTTTGTTTTGTTTTTGAAAAGTTTGAACACTCTGCAAGCAGAGTCTAGATTAGGAAACAAGTTACTGCTCTTTGGTGGTAACAGAAAAGAGCTCAAGGGATCACTCATATTTTATGTAGGTGATCTGTTGTGGGGATGTGGTTGCTGGATTCTGCCTCTCACATCAGTGGGTGTGGCAAGATCCTGACTCCACTATTACTCCTCACCTCAGGGATGCTGCCCACCTTATCTCTCTGTATTTCAGTTTCCCCACTTATCCCCAGGAACAACAAATCTGGAATGCCTACAAGTCTGCTGATGAACAGCTTTATGTAAGAGCTGCATTCAGTCTGAGGCAGGCCAGAGCAACCCAGGCATTTTCAGCTTCTGTTATTTGTGAGTACTTTACCCTAAATTAAAAATAATCTTGATCTTGTCTTACTTTTTTTACGATCAGCAGTTTAAGTTGAAAGGGTCACCCCTTTCTCTGCTAGGTCAAGTTCTGTGGGTTTAAGTATTTTCAGGATTTATCATGTCATAGGATGTCAGATGCTACATTCCTCTGCACTTTTTAAATCATTGCTTCTTTCTATGAGAAATTAAAACTTTGTTAGAAACCCATTCAGGTTTACTTTCTTTTGAAAAATATGAGGCTTTTATCTTAGGAAGTATTTCTTCATTCAGAACTTACCGATATCTACCAGATCAAGTTTTAGACAAAAAGGGAATTTTTAATAGGGATTTATCACTCATTAAATCTGAGATACAGTTTCTCTTTTTCGTAGGAATTTTGATATATTTTTCAACGTGAGGCCCTTTTTGAATCCAATCAGGCTTTTTGGAATGCAATGGAATAATACATAATCTTCAATATAACTTCCCCAATTCTACAAGATAATCCATTTGCTTAAGTCTGGGAGAAGGAAACCAAACCAATTTATTATAGCCTGTTGATTCACACTCACATGCTGTGCAGTTCGTGTGAAGGTCCCATTTACTTTTTCACATGAACTGCCACAGCATGGTTTAAATAGAGATTTCTCTAGCAGTAGTGTTAAGGTTTCTCATTAACATCGTTTCTGGAGTCACTGGGCCAACTATATCCCTAGTGCAATTCCACTGATCTCAGTGGGGTTATCCTTGAGATATATTTGGTCCATTGTTTCTACAGAATCTCTTTGTTCTTTTCTGATCTCTTAAAGAATTTTGTTACTTTGAACATTTTTCACAAAACAAGTCATTACGTTGAAAAATTTGCAACATTTATAAGTAACTTCTCAGGTTTTCTGTCTATTTGTACACAGAATTACAATATTATGTCCAATAACATATTGGTTTTTTTATTTTATTTTATAACATACACATAAATCCTGTTTTCCAGGAATATCAGTACATTTGCTACAGATTTTTGTTCTTGTTTATATTTTTTTTAGATTCCAAAATTTGATGTGACTCCCAAAAATAAACTAAGACAGAATACAGGGATGGTTGTCATTATTTTCTGACCAGCTCTGACACTAACAAATTTTTTAAGCAAGTAATGAGTGAGTAGTGACACTTTCATACCAAATGCATGCAACATTAAAAAAATGCTAAATTCTATCTTTGCACAACATTTTGTAGAAGATAGATTTGCAGTTAATGTCTATTCCATGCATTATATGTGTGACTTACACTTTTGTTCAGGAGAATGAAAGGCTGGGTTAGGGAACACAGCATAAGACAATGAATTCTTCCCTGTGATAAATGGTTAGGTAAATGGAAAACACATCTTCTTTTCTCAAATTCTCAAATCTCTTATTCCTTGCTGTACATCACTGCAGTTTTGCACGGATGTTTGGTGGCCTTAGTAATTAGTAATATTAATTTTTCCCAGCAAATTATGAACTTAGTACAGGAATTTCTTCATTTGCCTTTGTATCCAAAGATTCTGACAGCTATTACAAGGTTAATGCACATAATATATAAAAACTAAGTCTCATTTTTGACAAATGCATAATCAATCAGCAGAGGAAAGTGACTTGGACAGGGACCCCTGGCTCCCTGAGCTCATACTTAACTTGCTGTCAAGGTCTTTTATTTCTCCAAACTCTCAAAATAATTAAGTTCTAATGCGAGATTGCATTCTGCAGAGAACAGCCTACAGGCCTCAGAAAAATTAAACCACTGCTGTTAATTGCTGCTTGCACAAATAACTCTTGCCTCTGGTGAAAACAAATAGAGGTGGAAATGCTGGCATGGGAAGCTCTGCTGCTAACATGGCCTTTGCTTTACACACAGACACACTCATTCAGGAAAGTGCTGCAAGAGAAGTGCACCTGTGACTTGAGCTGCTGATTTTTTGTGCAAAACTTTCAGTCCCCTTGAATATGTTATTAACATTCAAAGCAGAAATGATACTGCTCCTCAGGATGTGAAAAACTCTTATTTAAAGCAGATGAGAAGCAAAGCCTGTGCTCAAACTGCACGCAGAGGATTGGTTTATGTTTGTAGAGATTTATATGTGAGACAAAATGGAAAAATGCAATTTAGTTTTATTTAATATCTCTGAAAATCCTAAAGACCACTTTCAGATGAATTAGGTGCTGGTGAGTACAGTGACTGTGTAGGCAAACATTAACAGCCAAGCTTCAGTCAGTAACAGCCCTGCATGTTATATGATGTGTTGAGAAAGTGAATGTTAGCTACAAACCTGGGGTTGTCCCTGTGCTCTTCCCAAAAGTGCAGTGTGATCATTTATCTACAAAATGCTGGAGCTCAGATAAAGAGCTGAGAGTCTCATCTGAAAGCTGATGCCTTCAGGCAGCACCTGGTACATCACTGGTGTGTTTGTTTTATTAAACAGTTCCAATCTCAGTGTGTTATTCACGTCTTCCTGGTCTGCAGGTCACCGAGACCAAATGACAACCTGGTGAACCATATTTTAACTCTGATCTTTGCACAGAGTGGTCCACCAACAGAATAGTCAGAAAACGAGGCAATAACCTGTAATCTCCATTTCTTGAAGCAACTCCTTGCATTTCCTTGTATTAGTATCAATTGATTTCACAGGGCATACATGAAGTCATGACTTTGTGTCACCTAACAGCTCATCTTGTGCAACACAGCAGAGCCTCCTGAGGCACAAAAACAAGAAACACACACACAGTTGTGTGTGACAGAAATGCTCTGCTGAGGGTACCATACCATCCTTGGGATGTGCATCCTGCAGAATGCAGCAGAGAGCCACAGAGTGGAGGTGCCATTTTGACATTCTCAGAGTGCTCTGGGAGCCTGGCAGCACCTCTTCTCCCACTGAGCCTCAGTGCCACCATGTACTGATTGCAAATGAAGATTACATGTGACTTTTCCCTGATATAAACCTTGCATGCACATCCTGGAGGAGCCCTTCCAGCTGGCAGCCATCCTTGGACCATTTTGGCTGGGTCTATACTGTGCTCCAAAATCACTCCTAGGGCTTCTCCTTCTGAGAGCAGTACAGCTTGGGGTTCTTCATCAGAGCTATCACTGCAGGCTTTCAGAGAGCTCCTGAGTACCACAGGGCCTTCACAGCCCCACCACCTTTTGGCACATATGGGGAAGAGTCCCTGGAAAAGCTTTTTACAGTCCAGGGTACTTTTATTGCATCCCAAGATCTTCATTGCAAGGGCAAACCCCAAATTTTAACCAGGGGACAACTTAAGACATGAATGACTTTCTCATACTGGGTGTATATGAAGTCCCTATAAATTTTTTTCCACCCTTTCTTAGCTCAAGGGCCTGCCCTCAGAGTACAAAGCCTTGGTCAAGCCAGCTTTGTGCAGAGAAAAAAAATCCAAGGACTTAGGTTCTAAAAGTGTGTACATCTGTAATGTGTTGGAACAAACCTATTCAGGACACTGATAAAATCTACTTTTTTTCCTGATAAATCAATGAAAAGAAAAACACTTCATCACTTCTTGTCTTTAATTTAATTTGATTTTAAAAATCCTTCAGTTTGCAGAATCACTTATGATCATTTTAATAGAACTGGACCCACTGTCGGTTGAAAGACCCAGTTTCTTGGATTATTTTGGTATTTTCAGTGAGATTCCCTAACAGTGATGAGTAATTTCCTGGATAATAAGTGCATCAGTCAATGCATGTTTTTCCTCAACCTGCTAAACTCATAACAGGGCAGTTCCCTTCTCTGGGGCTGCTGCTCCACCCCAGGTTTTCATCTCTTCATGCAGATCTGTATAATCTACAGTCAAACTTGGAGCAATCAGTACCACCAGGGCAGTGTTTTTAATGAGAAAAGCAGTTAAATAAATGGAATGTCATTAAGACATACGACTGTTTGGAGATGATGCCAAGAGTATAACAGAAAGTTAGTTTAAAATATTACTTGCTACACATTTATTTTTAATGCATATGAAATTATAGAAACAAAGCACTTTAACTAGCTGAAGAAATAGAAACGTTTTGCGCACACAGCTTCAAATCCCAGTAGTATTTCAGCCTCTTGGAGTTGTCTCTTGGACTGTAAAAGAGGGATCTGGACAGTCTCTCAATGTCTCTGACTCTTAAATCCTCAAGTGACATGTATATATGGTTAAGGAATGGGTCAGCTTGCAGACAGAAATGTCCCAAACCTACAGAAAAAAAAAAACTCACCAAAAAAAAACCACCAAAAAAAACCCAAAACAACCAGATTGGTGGTTAGAACAGAGCTGTGAAAGCCTTTCCCCTCAGCTGACTGGGTTTGTGCCAAGATTCAGTGTTCACTTACACATGATGTGAAAAAAAAGTGATGTGGCTGAATATTCTTGTCACATGCTTCAGCTTTTTTTTTTCTGTTTTTGGACAGTGTTTTGTTCTGTGACTGTTTAGTTCAATGCATTGAACTTGCACTTCCAAACCTGCCATGCCATTTCTTCTGCAGCAACTAGAAATTTAAAGATACTTTAACCTAGTAAGAGACTGTGTTTTTCTTTCTTTTTGTCTATAGTGACTTTTTCCCTTTCAGAAAAGATAATTTTATAATGCCATTGAATATAGGTTAAGATACAGCTGGCTTTAGCTTGTTAGGAACTACATACAGAATAACCCTCTTCTGGGTCTTGCATCCGTCCTCCTCATCATCCTTCATCAGCCTTTTCTTCTTTGTTATAAGTTTCCCATGTACTTAGCAGCTCATGGCAGAGTCACAAAGTTATCATTTAGCCAGAAGAGGTTGTAACATCCTAGCTGCTATTGCATTCTTTTCCAGGTGAAATGAAGACCAGCCCTTCCTCTGGAAATCAGCCTTTCAGTGCTAGCAGTGCAAGGTTCTAAGACCACAGCCCTGCAGAGCACAGGTTAGTGGTGACTGGAAGAACCACTGGAGAAACAAGAAAGAAGTAAAAAGAGGGTTTGAATACTGGAGTCCTTAGACTTGCTCCTTTGGATTTTTCTTTGTTTCCCTGCTCTCAAGATGGGAAGTAATTGGGCTCAATGGTTTTCACAGTATGAACACCATTGAAGCATTTAGTTTAGTTTTGGAAATTTTGAAAAATGTTTTGTAAGCAGGGTAACACAGGCAACAGGACAGAATATGTTGTGAGTCATCACTTTCATTCTCAGTCAAAGTTCTTTATTTTTCAGCTCTGTGGCATTCTAGATGTACCCCCATGGGAACCACACTGATGATATAATAATTGTTGTTTTCACCCAAGAAATTTATCACCCTTCTTGAGGGGGAACCAAAACTCTTGGTAAGCAGAAACTTTCCAGATATCCAGGGGCAAGAGTCAAATTGCCCAAGCTTTTTGGCTCTACACAGCTGCAAGGAAGACCCTTAAGGGAAAGACAATTAAAATTGTTGTATGAGAGGTAATTTCTTATTGCATTGTAATTAAATGCAACATTTCAACCTGGAAGCAGCTCTATAAACTAGGTAGTACTGGATGAAAAAGATAAAATTACTATTTTCAGCCTAGATAACTAATGTTCTTCGGTATCAGATTCCCATGAGATGCTAAATGAAGTAACGTGTTAATTCATACTCATCTCCCCTTTGTTTTTTGCAGTCAGTTTAAAATAACTCTACAGAGACATTTCAGAGTCAAATGGGTACAAATTTTACATTTTACAAACACCAATGGTCTTTTTTTCTGTCCACAATAACAATTTTTAAAGGAAAAGACTGGTAGATGCTTCTTGCAGCCAACTTATCTTTTGGATACTTAGGATATCTAGTGCTCAATGATTTTGCATATTATGGCCTGCATCTAAAACAACAGTGTTAATATTAGCAGTGCAATCCACTGCAATATAACCTATTTTTTTAAAAAATACCAAAGATTAACCCATCATCTTATAGACCTTTGAGGATAAAAAAACGGGAAAACAACCTTCAGTGGCTTTTTACAGTGAACCCATTTAGAGTATGAATGGTTCCCTGCCTTTGGGGAAAAAAAAAAAAAAAGACAAAAAACTCAATTGTAGTTTTAGTAGAAGAAGTCCACACAAATTCTTTGCCTCTGGAAAAATTCTTGTAGAAGATGATAGTACGGAGGTTATTTCAGTAATCAGGAAACCCCAGGAAAAAAATGTAAATGGGTTTTCTACATCCTGAATTTGAATTGCCTCAAACAGTGTGACTGACAAACATTGACAGGGGAAAGAATTATATCCAGCTAAAGGTCCTGCAGAAGGTATCACATCCATTCCAATCCATAGCTATACAGTGTTACAGCAGAGTGCTTTCCCTATTTTGCTACAATTAGCAGAAGCATTTATTTTTAATGGAGTAGGAATTTGATAAAGAATAAGAAGATAATTACAAGTGAAATGCACAGAAGTAACTTCCAAATATCCAGATTCACTAGATCCTAATTACGAGCCAAGGCTATGTGGGGAGAGTTAGGCACATAAGAATAAGCTTTGCAAAGTCTGACATTGTGCCTAGAGAGGCACCAAAGCCAGGCAACACAAAACACTGAGCACAAAATTGCAGGTTTCCTCAGAGTTTCCAAACTTCCTCACCTAAGTTTGGGTGGCACATTAAAAAAAAAAACAAAAAACCAAGCAAAGAAATGTGTGAATAGGACTTTAAAGCAAGGCTCACTTGGAAGGGAAATGCTAGAAGTCTTTTTGCTGCTTGGTTTAACATAAAACACTCAACTATGAATCAGAGTAGTCTGAAATATTCATTTCTTCCCTTCCAGACAAGTTCTCTAACCTCAAGGCCAACAGCTTAGCAAATATTTAATTATTTCATTCAAAATGGAACAGTTTCCACAGAAATACTCAGAGGCTCCTCTGATCCCAGATTTCCCCAATGCACCCTCCAGAAACTTTCAGAGAGAGATTTTTAAGCCAGAATTTTGTTGGACAAAGGGAGGGAAAAAACCCAGGTTTTTCAAGTCTCAAGGGGATGATCCAACTGCTGAGGCGCTGGGCAAAAGCACAAACGCAAAAACAAAAGGCAGTGTGCTAAAAACTCTCAAGAACTCCATGAATCTTCAGATCTATATTTTTCATGGAACACATAGCTGACTGAAATATGGGGACCACGGTCTCAAAGGCTCCACTGAGACTTGTTGTGGAACAAAATTTTGAATAGAGATTGTTTTAGCTCTGCTTCCTCTTTTTTGAGGGGAGCAGGAGGGTTTGGGGTCTTTTTTGTTTTGTTGTTATTGTTAAACCATTTTTGTTTGTATCTGTCATTAGACTCTCATCCATCACTTTGTTTTCTTCTCAGATCTTCATTTATTACAGCACATGATTAGCATCAGATTTGTGAGTGACGTCACCATTTCCAGAATTCTTTTTAGCCGCCTGTGATGATGTTGTCTAGTTTTTTGTTATTTATGATTTTTTTATGGCTTGGAAACATTATGTAAAATGTGAAAAACAGTAAAAAAATTGAGGAAAGGATTTGTGAGGGAGTTCTTGCAATCCTCTTACAGAAAAAGATAGAAGCCTTGCTGTGAGAACTACCAGTGGAATTGTTTATATCCAGACCATTCCTAGCAAGTCTTTGCTTCAGCTGTGTTTTAAAAACCTGTTCAGAAGCTTGCCTGAGTGACAAGGAGACAAAAAGATACGGATTCTTAGAGTCTGATTTCCAGAAGATACATATTCAGGCTTCTATAAAAATCACAGGCTTTGTTTTGGGTCCCCCTCAGCAAGAAAGTGGTTTTACAGAATTACTGGTTTTCAAATCCCAGCTGTAAATGAGGTTCCTGCACCAGAGAACCTGCTATTGAGTTAGATTGCATATAGGCTACAGATGGAAAAACCACTTATACAAGCAACAAGTGGCAAGCAGGTGAACTGAGGGTTTGGAGGGTTTGGCAATCAGTGCATTCATTCCACTGATTTCTCTCTCCAGTTTCTGGCTTTTGTCAGGGCCTCATGGTGGGGCTGGGCAAGGTTCCTTCTTTCTGGCTCTTTTCAGCAGTTCTCTTGTGGTTTGATGGGAGTGTCACAAAATAATATGTATTTTGAGGAAGAAGCCATTTAAGAATTCTCAGCAAAACGATAAGGGATGAAAATAGTGGCATCTGTGTGGCAGTAGGAGACAGGGCATTGTTTAATTTTGTTTTTAATTGGGCACTGAAGAAGCATAGTGAAGACAAATGGACCTTAGCTGTAACCTCCACATGGCTTATAACATCACAATAATTTTGTCACGTTGTTAACCACTGTTTGACCTTACCACCACTTACCTTCTGGCATTAGAGCAGGCACCCAATGCACCAGGAAGAGGGGAAGGCTGGAAGGAGAAGTACACAGTCAGTTCCCCTTAGTGCAGAGGGGAAGTTTGCCCCAGCCTCACCAATGGGTAGAGAGGATAGGGAAGTTCACAAAGAATCTTTCTTGGTTTTACGTCCTCTTTTTAGGGGGCAAAAAAAAAAAGAATTTCTGGGAGCAGGATGCTCTCCTGAGACCAATAAGAATCAGCAGCAGCAGGTATGTGGAAAGAGGAATGAGACTGAGCAGATTTGGCAACTCTGTAAATATAAAAAATATAAGATTAGTAGCTTGCACAAAGTAAATGGCACAAAGAAAGGGTGTAGAAAAGATGGAAAGGGCTTAAGAGGTCTCACAAACCACAGGGGACTGGAAAGAGATAAAGCAGTATTGTAGGTTTCAGCATGTTGTACCAAGCCCTATATAAAACAAAATACACAAATCTAATGCAGAAGTTGAAAGGAAAGGCTCTAGAAAGATTTCTAGAGTGGCTCTAAAAAGATTTCTAGAGTGGCTGATTTGTATAAAGCAGAACATAAAAATCACTGGATTTCAGGTTAGGGGGTCTGGTGGTGCCTTTGTTGTTACACACAGGATGACCAGCAAAGATGCTGCTGTGTGACAGCACGTGTGACAGTATTTTTGCATGAACCATTTTCAGCCTGGGTAATTTCTTATTCATATGGGGACCACAGACCCCTCAGGTCTCAAAAATATGAGGGGAGTTACCTCATGTATTCTTGTCTCAGTCCATAGAGTACTACAGCCAACCAAAGGAGCTGCTGTAATTTGTGGGTACCAAGACAAAGTTTAGGTAACTTCTTCTTTTTTTTTGTTTTCTACATTGTTTTGTGACATCTTGCAGTATATGTAAAGGGCTAGAGGCTGTTGTCCAGCTGGAAATCTGCTCCTCTCAGCCAAAATAAAACACCTGCTCTGTCATAGCATGACTGTGGCTTTCATGGGCTGGCAACTGGGGTAACTTGCCAGGTGCAAACAGCCTGAAAGGAAAAAAAACATTGTCTGTAAAAAGAATAATGTAAATTCATTATTCTTGCTCATGGGCTCCTGTTTTGAGGGAAAAAAAGTTGTTAATGTTAAATTTGGTTACTACTCTGCAGTTCAGAGCAGCACCAATTGTCTTCACTGTACTGGTAGAGTGGTAGCACACTTAAAATGTAATGCTTTTGTGCAATGTTTATTTCAATGATATACTGAAGTTGGAGAGGGTGACTCAACTGAAGTTTACTTGTAAGAGTGAAAAACTGTTTGACCTCAAGGTTTGAACTACCTGAAAATGATCCAAGAATTAAGAACTTGATGCTATTTAACGGTGTTAAATTATTAAAATATTGAAAAGCAGACTTTCCAGATACAGAAAAATGTTGGACAAAGGAAAACAACAAATTTCCTGACTGCTCTGTAAAATTGAAGCATGAAAGCCATTTTGGGTTGCCTAAACAATTGCAGGAATCAAACAGTCTGGAAAATTTTGTTTCATGTCTGACAAAGTTAGACAAAAAAGTTCCTGTCATCCAAAGCGCTAAATCTTCAAGTACTGCATTTTTGAATGTGAGAATTACAAATGAAGATTTCTGAATGAAAAACTGTTTCCTCCATCCTCCTCACTCAAAAAACAAAACAAAACAACAACAACAACAACAAAACCCAACCAAAAAACAATAACAAAAAAAAAAAAAAAAAAAAAAAAAAAAAAAAAAAAAAAAAAAAAAAAAAAAAAAACCACCAAACCTTTTATCTGGTCAATATTCAAGAGTTTTGCATTAACAATAAGATAAAACATAAATGGATTTCTGAAATGCTTCAGTTCACAATGTTTTACATTTATTCTAAGGGAAAAAAAAAAGTTGAAAATGCTTTTCTGTATCTGCTGGGGAGTACAGCCTGCCAGGTCCAGCAGAACACTTGATCATATATTTAACTTGAAAAATGTGAGAAGGCCTACTTATTTTATCAGTCCTTGCAATTAATCAGAAGCTATTCTTAAAGCTAACACTTCATACAAAGCTAAACTAGTGGATCTGCATTTCAGACATATTCATGCCTTTTTCCTCCATTCAAAAAATGTAACTTCTTTGTGGAACTCTTAAGGACTTCTTCTCTTCAGTAAACAAATCTGTGACTTAAAAAATGGAAAAAAGAAAAGCCCTTTGCTAAAGAAATATCTTGAACTTGAAATTCAAGGATCTGGTATTTTCAATAATTTTAAAGTAATTTTTTCTTGGGTGAGCTCAAATGAAAATTTCTGGTGGATTCTCTAAGAAGGACTTCTTTTATTTGAAGGCTTTTTAATTGTAGAATTTCTTGTTCTTAGTAAATTGTGTAAATTGCACTTTCTTGCAACGTGTTTTTCAAATTAGTATGGTTAAATACAGATCAGCAAGCTCCCTTCTCAGTTCTTCACCCTGCTCCTGACAGCTACAAGCAGACATTTCTTTGTGTTTCTACAAAACACAAAGTCTTTTGCAACCACTCTTGAGCAACATGAACCATACTAAAATGGGCACTGAATATACTGACAGCACAAAAGTTAAAAAAAAACCCGTAAAGTGTACAAAGAAACCAGATGTGCATCAGTAGGTTAAATCTTAATCTAGCTGTTCATAAGAAAAATAATTATTTTTATGGTAAAATTAGTAGCTTTGAATATTTCATGGCTCAAAATGGAACAAGAAAAAATGTTTAAAGGCACTCTCGTCTGTCATTGTTTAGCTTCATCTGTTTCTGACCCCCATGGCATAATATTATATTCCAGGAAAACAGTTGTTTTCACTCTTTCCACTTGCTCCAATATTCCCATACTTCTGGTATTTTGTTTCCACTGATGCAAGAAAGAAAAAAAAAAAAAAAATAAAAGAGGGGGGAAAAAACAATTACTCACATCTAAAATTATACCAGCAAGGAACTAACAATTAAACAAGAAATGTCTTGGTTGTCCAGCATTGAACCCTTACCTTCAGGCTGCAGGACACTTATAAGGGGGAAAAAGGAAGCCTTCTGCACCCCTCTCAAAATACTGAGAGGCAAATGGTTGGTTTCCTACATGCACTGTAAATTCCTCTGATCCCCTGAGTGTTGCCCACACTGTCAGTCAGGCTGTGACTCCTCTTAGGATCTTACCCCAACCTTTTTTTCAGTCTGTGTCTCTTCTTAGGGTCTTATCCCAACCTTTTTTGTTAAGACTGCCATAAGCACTACCAGGAAAAGGGTTCCCTTGGATCTCTCTTTGGTTCAGAGAGATCACGGCAAGTGGATCTTAAATTACTTTTGTGAAGGAGTTGGTATCTGGTGCTGATTGGAGACTAGTTGCCAATTCAGTTATAATGAGGTCAGCATAATCCTTATAGTCAAAAAAGGAGCAAAAGCTTGATGTCAGCCCCAAAGTACAAAAAATAGATTACTAAAAATGTGAGTTCATTTCCATGCCTCCACTTTCTCTGCAGAATAAAACAATACCAAGGATGAAACTGACTGAAAAAGGTAAGAACCTGAAACAAAAAAAAGAGGAGGAAAATACTTTATTTGACTTCTGGATTCTGCATTTTAGGGCAGAATAGCACACTTTCAAATTTTTTCTACAATCATGGCATCTACAAATTTGCTTTCCCATTTTAAGGAAAAATGAGACCTTGATGATTACAGCCTAAAAAGAGTCATGAGACTCAGGTGAAGCAGAAGCAGAGTCACATGCATGATAAACAACCTTTCCTCAGACAAATGGAAACTCCCAAGATCCCCACCAGAGGAGAGACGAGAAGTCTGTGTGAGCTGTGGTCTGACTGGGGAATTTGGACACAAATATTTTGTCCTATACTTATACAAGAGGTTAATCAGGAGGCTGAACATCTGCTTTCAGGGAATAACACATTCCCAAGCAGATTAAACATGCTAAACTAGGATGTTCGTTTTAGTTTAACTTGGTGTTGTACTTGAGGAGTAGAAATATCAAAGTACTCTCTCTGCAGATTTTTGGCTCTCTAAAGCCTGTGCTGACATGTGGCACACCTGGAAAAAGGTTGTAGTTACATGTTCAAGTAGCCTGCTTGGAACTAGAGGTATTTCAACGTGTAATCTGGTGCTCAGGGAATTTTCCTCCATGGACAAGGGGTTTGGGGTCTGAGCCCTTGTGCACCTATGAGTTACCATACAAACATTTATCCTTCCCAAACTGGACTGATTGTTCTTTAAATAAGGCAACACCATACCTCCATGTCTGTACAAAAGTAATTATTTCATCTGAAAAAGAAAATTAAATCAATCCCATTTGTTAGAGCTGTACAGACAAAGCCATTTTTTTATAGATCAGCCTTACTCAAAAAGAAGCAGGGCTGACAACATTTCATCATTTTGCAAACCAGAAATCTTCTATTTGGAATTTTTTTCTTGGATTGATTTTTGTTTTGGAACTTCTCTAAACACTATTTAACTTCAAAAATATCCTGACCAAGCTGTACCATATGACATGTTGCAAACACAGAGTCTACAAGAGCTGCTTTCATTCTAAAAGTCAGGCGCTTTTATTTAGCAGGGCAGAATTACAGATGCTTGGGTAGATCTAACTCTAGGGAGAAAAAGATGAGACAATGTGAGCCGTGGTAAATTCTAAATAGGCTTTCTGTTTGCACCACCAATGCATAAAGCCTTGAGTTCTCACACAGCACTGAGGTACTGCTGTGCTAACAGAAAATAAACTGTGGTTTACAAACTGCAGAGAATTGTGAGTGGGTGTCGAGGTGTCTCCAGAGGATGTGAAAAAAAAAAAAAAAAAGAGGTATGAAGCAGTAACTAATCATAGAACAGAATTAAAAGAAGGACCTCTTTTCCATTATTTTCCATAAAGACCCCAAAAGTTTTTACAGTATTGTCACTTTGTGTGGTGTCAAACGGGGCAGTTCTGTTGTGGTTAGCAAACATTAACATGTCCTTTTCATAATCCTATTCATGCTTCAAGTAAAAGGGGGCCCGTGTCAAAATCTTCCAGATAGTGGCTTCTGGCTGACTGCAGATTTGGGTTTGCTCACTTCCAAGGTGCTGGCATCCTCTTAACATCACCAAAACCCAAACTGCCTTTGTCCAAACTGTGTTCCAATCTCAACTCCAGAGGCTGAAGTGTGATTGGGGAGCTCAACGAGCTGCCATTCCCCTTGGAAAGGCTTTTCTTACCTGGGAACTGTGCATCTTGAGGTTTTCTTGTTTGTGGCATGAGTGGGAGCCCTGTGAGCCCAGCCAGCAGCCTCCCAGTTCCGTCCAGCACAGGGATAAAGAGCTGCAGAGCATCCTCTGTGTTCACTTTAACCAGAACTATTTACGGAGCCAATATACTCCGTGAAAACAATAAGCCCCATGGAAAACCTTACTTTTCTGCCCCCTGTGAAATATTTCCATAGTTAGTGTCTATCAATCATACACCAGTTCTATTCAGAGGTTAAAATGGGTGGCCAGGTAGGCGGTCTTGGTTTTGTGGTATGATGAAGTTTTTACCATGAATCCACAGTGACTGTGCTTATATTTTTAGAGAGGTGTAAAAATTGTGTCAGATTACTGTTTTTTCAGCTCTTTATTCTTGTCACCTAAGAAGCTTCCAAGGTGGAGTCATTTCCATTTTGACCCTAATCCTTCTGACCATTTGGGCTACTGCTGCCATACCTTACTGTTAACTCACTTTACACCCTTCTTTTTTTGGGGGGTGAGGGGAATGTAGGGTTGTTACATATTAGAAATTCCAGTGGCCAGTTCCTTAGGAACCCCCATAGTCTCAGCTCTGTAGTTAAAAGTAGATAAAGTATCAGGAGTATTCTTGGGTGCCATTGAATTCTCAAAATTCAGTCACATATTGGTATATTTCATTGAACACTTGGACAAAAGTCTCTTTTCAAATTGTGAACAACCATCACTGCTCCTGAAATTTTGGTGAAGTTGCTTGAAAAAAACAACTCCTACCCACTTTATCAAATCATATAAGCAACAGTATTAGCTTCCATCTTTTTGAAGCCCTGGGATACTTTAGCCAAAAGGAATTTGCCTGTTTCTCCTTTGGCTGATACAGTATCAAATTTAACATCAAAGGACTCTATCAAAAGGTTTCATTTTGTCATAGCAGTTGTATAAAGAATCAGTAACAAACTTTCACTATTTCTGGTTTCACTCTTCCATATAAATTAATGTATTTCCCAGACAGTGACAGATTATCCAGTTGCCAAAGCTTTAAGAATAAATAAAAACCTTTCTGAAACTGGGACATCTCAGGACTAAAGTATCTGACTGATAATGAATTCTTGTTTTTAATACAGTAAAATAGGATTTGTAATGGAAAAACTCCACTCACTAGTGCTCAGAGAAATTATAAAACACCCCCATGTTTTCTTATCCACAGCTAGTTAGATGAATACAGTGAGATAGGATGCATACTTATAAAATAACTGCATTGTATGGAGTGGGTTTTCTAAACAGCTCTATTAAACAACTTTGCAAGTTAAAAAAGACTTGATGGGGAGTAAGTGATATCATCAATTTCACTTTAAGAGAAAAGATTGTTTCCCAGGAAGTCTTGAAGTCTTTGTTGTTTGCTTCAGTGGAAAGTTTATTTTAAAAAAAGACACAAGATAGTATCTCCTGGGCATGAAAACACCTGATAAAATTAATTAAACTGTCCTATTTATACTAATACAGTCCCCATCAAAATAGTATAAAATATTTGTGGACTTGACATAAAAGATGTTTTGCATAGTTTCTTTTCAAAGGTTTTTGCATGCTGTCCACCAAACACAGCCTTATCTGTTAAATTCTATAGGATTGTTCAAAAATTCTGTATTTTCCATCGAGTGCTACAGGGTCTTTATCATCAATGTTATTGATTTGCATCATAAATCTATATGATTCTGTACAGACAGACCAGTTCTATATAATTCCCTTTTAATTTTTTTTTCCACTCCCAAAGGCTGTAGGCTGATGCTCTCATTAAACAGGCCCAGCAGTGCTGAGAACTTGCAGATTCTTCTGAATTAATTGGAGAAGTAGGTAGAATTGGTTCCAACAAGAGTTCTGTGTAGGATGCCTTGTGAGGCACAGATGCAAAATCCACTATTTAAACACACCTGATTAAGATCATGGTAGTTAATATGTTATTTTTGCATTTGCCTTTATAACTAGCTGTGTTTCTTTTGTTACATAAAAATATCCCTGGCACTAATTGGGAACTCATTATGATTCAAGTGACAGAAAAATAAATACAAGTAAAACCACACTTCCAACCATCACTTAGTTGCTAGCACAATGTTCCTCCGAAATGCAGAGAAAATAATTTTTAATACTTTTTTGTCATATCTTAAACACTTTTCTTAGTAGTGCTACTTTGTCTCTCTGCAACTGGTTAACAGGTTTACCTCAAGTTGAAAATGCTGAATAATGTGCTTAGTGAAAAAAATCTAATTTTTTTTTTTTTATTTTTGCTGTTGAGTATTTATAGGAATTTAAGCTCCTCCACTAAATGTACATATATTTATCCTCTGTTACTGCTTGTTATGGGCAGATATAAAAACACAAGATGCCCACCATTGTTGTGGACATTGTGACACACACCTGAGCTGCACAGGGGACCATGACACAAAAGGATTTGAACTCACTAGTTCCCTATGGAAAAACAGTTTGGCAGTGGCAACAGAGAGCTGTACTAAAGCTAATTATAGCATTTTAAAAGTTGCAAGAGCTCTCTCCCACTTCAAGGTAAATGCACTGGAGGAACTCAACCAGATGGAAGCAGTGTTTCATACATCTAAATCTGCTCTGTGGAGGAAGTCCATCTTCACACAGTCTCCTTTTACACCACACCTGTGGATGATCTTGGTTTACAAACAGGTGAATCCCAAAGACTGCTGGCTGTGTTAAAAATTATGGGAATTTTGTGGGTGGGAATTTATAGCAAATGGAATCAATGGGGTGTCTTGTCCCTTCCTCATTCAAACAGTCCCTTATCATCACTGCTCACATATAAATCTAATTTCATTTCCACTGCAGTGTTATAACAAAGATAGAATGTCATCCCACAGAATTGTCATAAAGACGAAAACAAAAATATCCAGTAAAAAAAAAGTCATAAGTAGATTTTACGTGCCCTTTTGCCCTTTTTAGTATAATGTTTCCCTCTATTTTTTTCAAGCAGAAATGAAGCCCATATTTCTTTAGAATCACAAGTCCCAGAGCATGAGTGTGAATAAACTTTTATCATTTCAGGTTAAGATGTTTTATCAGCTACTGGATCTGCCACTTCTACAGTCACCTTTTCAAGGACCAGTTACAGATCCCCTATGACATGAGTGAAATTTATGAGAGGAGGAGCAAACAGAAGAATAATGCCACATCTTGAGGGAAAGGAGATGACATTTGTCTGAAAGGCTGGCTTTATTTTGGAAATGGCAGCTGTTTGGAACTGTTGACAGATTGGGAGTGTTAGAAATTGTCCCAGGCCAGATGGATTACTGATCTGGGTCCAGGTGAATAGGTCAAAGGCACTTTATAAATGATGGCATCTATTCCCACATAGCTATCACCACTACAGAGTAGTATAGGTAACAGTTATTTTTATAACATGTAATTGAGTTATTTTGGAGCAGTCCCACACAGGTCAGGGGTACTTTTCTATCATCTTCCTCCCCTTTTGCTGCAGCAATTGCAGTAACTTGGGACATTTCTTGTACTACTCCTAATTTAATTAGGATGGGCTGAAGGTAAGATATCTAGGGAGGGGTGGTAGGGAAATAGCTCTTTCAGTCAGCAAA
Source organism: Phylloscopus collybita (assembly GCA_027886175.1). NCBI lineage: Eukaryota > Metazoa > Chordata > Aves > Passeriformes > Phylloscopidae > Phylloscopus > Phylloscopus collybita. Next base: position 4,659,911 of record JAJNNQ010000013.1, on the reverse strand, counting down.
TCACATTCAATCTTTTTCTTTCTGTTCTTTCCTGTGACCTGAATGCATTGATCTGTTTCATAGGCATGTTGTAAGAAATTTTTTCAAGGAACAGGAATGAATCAACCAAATAAGAACTTGAAAGCACAGAAAACAAGGATTTTCATCTACTCATGAGAGCTTGACACTTTCACTTCTTGCACTCCATTCTGCTGCATTTTATTTGTATTATCATGCATTTTTCCAGAGAACAAGTAAACTTTAATTTAATTTTAAATGGAAATAAAAGAAAATGGAAAAAGCCTTCTCACTTTAATTTAGTCAATCGAATATATTATAGAAAGAAAAATAGTTGAAGATGTGAGGTTTTGACAGTGCTTGGATTGAACGAATACCCCTCAACTGTGTGGAAACTGCAAAGTCTTGTTTTGTCTTACACTGTCCTTGAACTCCTTGATGGCCTTAAGTACATCTCAGAAGTACAAGTTAGAGCCTCATCACCCTCACTTGTGCCAAAATCCTTGTAAATGCTTGACAGAAAGCTCTGTCAAATGTTGTCTGTCCCCACACAGGCAGCAGAGCTTATTTTGTGAATAGTGGCCTCTGTAAATTTAAAGTTGGTAATGACAGGTTTCTACCAATAAAACTTAGATTTAAGAACCATGGGAAAAGTGAAGACAAAAAGTGCAAAAGCTTCTGACAGGAGCACAGCACTGTATTTCTTGTTATGGTCCAAATCCCCTCACTAGTTTGATAAAGCAGCTAGTTAGTTTATTCATGTGTTAGCAAAGATTCTGGTCCTAAACTATCATTTGGCAAAATGGAGAAGTTTTTCCAGGAAGTTCTATCTAAGCCTCGTCCAGAGAGAGAGAAAACTGACACCAGTCAAAGGTGCAGAGCAAAATAAAGAGCATGTCAAAAGGTTGCAATACATTTGTTGCACTCAGTTGCTTCAAAGTCATGATCTATATGTAGCAATCATCTAGAAAAAGCTCCTACATGTACTGTGGAATTGAGAAGAACTGTACTGTCACATAGCTGTAATGAGCAGCTTAGAAAAGTTAATTATATGCTTTAATTGCCTTTGAGTCTCTCTTTACATCTGATTTTTTTTTCTCAGCGCATTTTGAGACTAGTACAGAAAAATCTTGTCATTCCAGGATTCAGTTCCAAACCATGTGTCAGCAGGAAGGCTCTAATTTTCAAGTTTTCAGGAGTATGTCCTCCCCTGCTCCTACTACACAGGTGACAAAATTGTTTAAAACCTCATCCACAATTGTTTTGAATCAGAGTATGTCAAATGAGCTGTGATGTAACAACTGCTATAGCAATGATTCATTTTGGTTCAAAACCTGAAATAAACTGTTGATACATCATATTTCACATGCTAGAGAAGACAAGTTTTGGTATAATGTAGTAATATGAATATATTCTACAGAAACTGCAGCAATATTAATATATTCCATGGAAACTGAGAATACTCAAATATACATATAGCATAGAACACTTTAGGCTGAGAATAATTTTGAGAATATGGATTTAAAGCATATTAGTTAGCCTCCACTTAATTGCTATTAAGTACTATACATAATTAAGCCAAATTAATCTAATTAAACTTCCAACTGACAAGGGTTTCCAGTTGGCTGAAGTTTTGCAGGGCTCTTTTGTACATGACAGCAAACATTAACCTTTCCTTTGAGCAGTTGACCCTTAAAAAGATGTCCCACTAAGAGATCATATCATATACAATATAGTCTAACCACAATCCTGACCACTGAAAGGTCAATAATTTCCATCATCTTTCAATGTTAGGAATACATTAGGGAGATTTTTTCCTCTGTGTTTCTCAAGAAAAGCCATGTTTGGTGAGCTTCCTCTTCTTTGTTTCTATTTTCTGAATCTTGAATTATTAATTGCTTATACAGTAAAGCTGAAGGAGGTCCAAGACTTTCTGTACTTCAGACAGGATTTAACTTCTTCCATACAGAATGTTATTCTCAAACAGAGCCAAGTTCTAAGCTATTCAGTGGGAATATTGTTCAGTTATGAAGAACAGAATGTGTCAATGTGTAAATACACATCCATATAATATATACACATCTATATATGTATGTATATATATAGTCTATATTCTAAATATATAGATGTAATCCCTATGAAAGTCCATTCTAAAGATCTAAAGATGTCAGAAATTGAAACCACCAGTTTTGTTTACCGCCAGCCACTCAAAATTCTCCCGTGAACAGAAATTTTCATTAATTTTTGTGTTTAAACTCTCTAACTTCTTTTTATGTTTAATAGTGCTTGTGTTTTTCATTGGAAAAGACACATCAATGGGACCAGGAAGGTTATGAAGCAGTGTTCTCAAGGCACAACATTAATAGTCTGCCTAACTGCATGGAAGGATGGACTTTGTCTAAGCAGAGCTTTCAGGAATTTTAGTATCTCAAACAGAAGATATATCCAGGTGCAGAAATATGATATGCATGTCATGCTGAGCACGAGCTGGGTGCCAGAAGTGTGGGAGTGCCTTGCTGACTCTATTTCTGGTTTGGGTTTGTTTTTTTTTTATCTGAGGCAGGTCATCTTCTGTACCTTGGTTTCTTAATTAATTTTTAATCTTTCTTGTTTATTTAGAATGTCTTTCAGTGTAAAGATTATATATTTAATTTCTTGTTTGAACAGTATGCAGCACTTCTATTCCAGTGAATACCTGGGAGCACTCTGATAACTACAAAATTCTTACACACTTGTTTCTCCTACCTCTTATTTTAACTTTTGGCATTCCATCATATTTGGTGTTGTCAGGATAAAACATGAGTGTTCCTGCATTTCCTTAATAAAAAGCTCAAGAGAACTGCTGTAGAACAGTGCCATAGCTGCAAGGTGATGGTCTGCCTCACAAGGAAGTGCATGGAAAGATGTTCAAAAGCCCTTAAACAGGAATCAAGTGCTAATTCAAAAAGAACAAGGAGAGCAATGAACGCCGCAACAATTTTACCCATAGGCTTGAAAAAACACAGATGGAGATTTGTTGAATCTGTATTCTCAGGGCTACTACAAGCAGAAAAAGACAGTACATATTTAGCCATCTTCTCAGCAGCTTGTTTAATAATAATAGACATCATGTTTCTTTACTCTGCTCCCAAGGTGCTTTTAACAATTATATAATATGCATACATGTTAGGGAGGAGTGTCTGGCATCCCTAGTTTTCTTCCTTTTCTAACCAAATGTCTGAACCTGAAGCAAGAGTCAGGTTTCTTCTTGGCTACACTCCTTCTGGCCCAAGGAAGGTAGAGGTTTTGGATGCAATTCAAGAGAAAGGGTGGAGAACAAGTTAACCAGAATACCTCACGGCCTGAACACTTGGCTAATGTGACAGACACAGGTTCAAGCATTCCTTGCTTGAAGAAAGCACAAAACTCCTAATTGCTGGATGAATTAGTGGAGTATTATGCAAAAGGTGGATACCAAGCATCTGAGTGCTTGTATGTTATCACATATAACTGCATTGAAGAAATAGGTGGAATTTTTATGGCAATCTGTCTAAACTTGAACTACGAGAGAGTACTGCCCAGGACACAGTACAGGATTGAAGCTCCTGCCAAAAGAACAGCTCTTTCAACCATCCAGGCAAAGTACAAAGATAATATACATATATTCAGACTAGGTTTATTTATTCCATGTATAAACGAATATTAATCACAGAAGATACTAAAAGTAATGAAACCTATGATTGGTTATGGTTATTTCAGAGGACTTAATAACCTGAGACTTTTTGTTGTTATTCCATTTTTGAAGTAATGGACCAGTACTGCAGAAAGTGAAGGGCTTTGGACAAATAGAATGTTTAAAAAACGTGGCTTTCTGATTATTTATTTTCTTTACATCTCACCTTCAATTATTTCAGAAATATTTTACCTCTGCAAAATCTACCAAGTGTATCATTGTACAACCGACACAGTTCAACTCCTGCAGCCAGATAAAACAAAGAAAAGTATTTGTACAAATGCAGTCAATTTCCCTAGAATTATTTCAATCTTTTGTCCTGATCAGTACAGGATTAAAGTCATCTCATGATCAGATAGATAAAATACCAAGGACCCAGTTCTGCTACCTTTGTATAGAGCAGTGGTTTGGTCTGGAGGAACAAACCAGAGTGTCATGCAACTATCATTCTATTTAGGTCAAGCACATTTTCAAATCAGACCTCTTGGATGTGACGGTGAGAGGTGCTACAGACATTTCTGCATTTTCAGCATCTAATTTAGCTATGTTCCTGCGGTCTTAATATCCTGAAACTATAACAGAAATAAAAGACTGCTGGCAGGCTCTCCTGGAAATATAAGTGGGGAGTCCAAAGGCTTACTATTTATTTACACACCTAAACATCAATAATCCCCTCATGTACCACTTTTACCCATAGGCTAAAACACATAGTTTTACGTGAAGGTCATACTTGTCCTCGTGTTTTGGAAACATAATCTGTCTTTTAGGGTTTGCAATTCTTGTTCCAACTGTGGATTTATAAATCCCTCCACTTTCAAAGAATTAAAGAATTCTTAAGGCTTAAGGTTGTTTTCATTTGGATGGGGCAAGTATTAAAAGAAAGTCCTCTACAATGTCAATATATACATATAGACACACATATTTCTCATGAATATTTGAGAAGGTATAACTTGGTATCAGAAAGGCCAAGATAATAGAAAAAACGCTGGCCAGCATAAGCTTTTTTTTTTCTGACCACAACTGAGAGGTGTCTTACCTTGACATGCACCACTGGTCAGAATTTTGAATTAATAGCAATAGCTATGTTGAAATTCTGTATCAGAAACTCATTAAAATTTGGAATTGATTAAAAAAGCTGTTTCAGTTTGAGTATCTTTCTTTTTCACATTCCTCTTCCAGTCCAACACCAGAATGCTGCAGAAAGTCCAGGTTTCTCTAAATGATTTCTGAGGAGAGGCTGATGTACTGTGGGCTACACCTGGGTAAGCAGTCAAGCTGCTGGGCATTTAATCTATGTAGGGATCTGATCCTAGCCTATGGTAGAAATATTTTTTTGCCTTTTTCCAAACTTTGAGGGTCATAAGGCTGATTTCAAGAAAAAGCTTTGGGGCTTTTCTTGGGGTGCAGTGAAGTCTGAAGGGGTGTCCCTATTTCCATCCCTCTGTAACCTACCACATCTCCCTGGTACTGCAGGAGGGGAAGCTGAGACATTTCCACAAGGAGCTTCTCCTCTGCATGAGGTATGCAATAAAGCTTGACTTGTCCATACTTCTCAAAAACTCTTACTCAAAAATCTAAAAAAGGCAAAAGAAAACCACTTCATTTGAAGAGTTATTCCCCAAAAAAATTTTATATTTTCTAGAAAGACTTCAGCCTGGGAAGAAAATACTATCTAGAGAGAAAATTCAAATCAGATTAAAACCTTTGGATTACCAAAATTATTTTACTAAATTTATTGCTATAATCTAGAATAATCTTCCCTAAAGCTAAACATTTATAAACTTCAGATGATCCTGACATTTGAGGAGTCTAACCCAATGCTTTACTTTCTGTTGTTTATGACCCAAGTACAGAAATGAAGTTTTCCAAATTAATTCTGTGTAAAAGCAGAATTAAGCCCAGAAATTGTTTGTTCCCTATTCTTCCCTGGTCTTCCAAAACAAATTTGGTAAATTGTTTACAGTCTACTCCATGTCTGAGGCCCTCACTGGATTAAATGTCTGTTTCCCTTTGCCCTGTCTGGTTTAGACTGCAGACTCTCTGGGCTGTGGACTGCCTTTTCTGATAAATCTCTACACAGCATAGAGTACAATGGAATATGATTACTTGTCTGGAGATCTTAATATAAAAGGATCTAATATAATGCAAACATTAGGAGACATAATACCATGTCATATCATATCAATGACAGGAGATAAACAGAGTCAGCCTACAGCACTCTGTGTGCAGAGCCTGCAGAGACCCTGCAATGAAGAGGGAATATTGAAATGGAAAACAGTTTTAGGTTTTCCACAGCTACAGGTTAATTCCTTCTCCAGTAACCAGGATGAATAGGGTGAAGGCCATAAAACATGAATGCCCTTCTTAATTGGAAAACAGGCAGTAAACGAGCTGCCCCTTTAGGATCAAAGACACTGCTAAAAATGAAAGATATTATTACAGTTATTGTAAGGCTTTAATAGCAGCATTTATCAATAGCCCTTCTCACTGGGGAAATTGCTATAAATACCCAGCTGACTTATAAGCAACTATATTGTTCATAACATCAAATGGCTGGCCAAGCATTACCTTCTGATATTCTTTTTCTATTTCATTTTATGCCCTTGAACCTAAGGCTCTAGAAAATACATTTTTAAACAAGGAGTAGTTCATCCTCTAATATATGGCTGAGGTAACAACAGAGTTGTTAATCTTAAGTAAAATTTACCTCTGTAAAAATTTGAGATGTCACTTATTCATTCCTCTCACTGTTTATTTTCAAGGGCTAAATAAAGATGAAAAATTGTCTCCTGAATGTCTGAGATATAATAACAGGTTGCATCTCTTTCTCCCACCCCATCAGTAGACTATATTTGGAAGAATTATGCCAGATGCCTCTGGGTTCATGTTAGTTATTCAGCAAAATTGAAAGAGACAAATTAAGAGAAAACTGTTAGACAGTATAATCCCAGGGCTAGCCTTAAGATCAAAACAAAACAGCATGTTAAAAATAAATTGCATTTTGTAATCTTTCAAATTTCCTTTATAGGAAAGACAGTTTTAGTGTCATCAAGGTGTTAATATGCAAATTTCTGAGAAAAAAAATACTTTCCAAATGACTGTTCACACTTTCCTTGGGTGGAAATCTACCCCTTTCACTTCTAGGAAAGTGAAATAGTGTGGGGATTGTGGCAGAAATTCACTGTGCTCCTGGGACCTCATCAGTACTGAGGTGTTTCGGGTTGGCAGCTGTTTTGCAAGGAGATTGTCTTGTGTGCTCACCTAGCTGGAGAAAACCTTCTGCACTTTTTCTTTTAGGATGCATAGGTTAAGAGACAGGATAATGAAGTGAGGGCATATTTCTTCTGATCTGAACCCACTCCTTTGTCTTTCCAGCTCTTGTTTTTCTTTCCCTCTTAATCATAGAACTAAAGGATAATTAAGCTGGAAGGGACCTCAGGAGGTCTCTAGTCCAAGCTTCCACTCAGAGGCTCAGTTTTAAGATCAGTTCAGGTTATTTGGTGCTTTATAAAACCTCCAAGAACACACATTTCATCTTTTCCGTACTGCACTTAGTATTTAGACAAAGGCTCACAATGCCAAGTAAAGGCCTACTTTCCCTTTCCTTGATCTACTGTCTGAGTTCCTGATGATGCAGCCCAGAACGTTATTTGTCTCCTTTGCTGCCAGAGCACACTACCAGCTCATGTTCAGCCAGCCCCTCAAGTCCTCTCCTGTAGAAATACTCCTCAGCGAGTCAGGCTCGTACTGCTGCAGGAGTTCATTTGTTTCCAGATGCAGGACTTGGCATTTGTCCTTCCTGAGTTTCAGAAGGTTCCTGTTGGCTCATGCTCTACTTGTCTCGGTCTCTCTGGATCACAGCTCTGCCCTAGGTTTCATTGACTGGTCCACTCAGTCTGGTGTCATTTGCAAACTCAGTGACCATGCACTCCATCCCCTCTGGTAAAGATGCTAAACAGGTCAGGGCAGGGCAGACCTGATGTACTCATCATCAGCTTACAGTCAGCTTGGTCCACTTCCTTCACAACCTGATTAATTAACCCTTTTTTCAACCCATCTTATGAACATTTTCCTTGTTCAGCCTTTTATTATTAATGCAATGGTAAAGACCACTCTTGTTTCCATTTGAGTTTTGTCTCCTTTTTGCACTGCAGCTCCTTCATGAGTTTCCTGCTTGGACAAGCTGATGTCCTGCTACCTGTCCTTGTTTTTCTGTGTACAGGGATGGACCATTCCTGTACTTGGAGGATACTGTCATTAAGGATCTACAAACTTATTCTGAGCTCCTTTCCTCTTTGAAGCTCCCTCTCCTGGTGTCCCATCTACCATTTTCCAGAACAACCTTAAATCTTCACTCTTTCCTCAAGATCTTGAACTCCTGTTTCATGGTGCCTGTAACCAAGGGCATCAATAGTTATTACAAACCAGCTAGTCCTGCATTGTTAAGTGAATAGCAGGTGTCATCGCTCTTTGGTATAGTACCTATACCTGACCATGTACATTGTTGCCCTTCCAGCAGATACCAGAGAAAAGAAAGTTCTCCAAAAGAACTAGGGTCTGGTTACAGAGACTTCTGAGTTGTTTAAACAAGGCTTCATCTACCCCCTCATCCTAAGGATACAGTCTGTGGCACAATTCTTTTTGTTCTGAATGTTGTGTATCCCTACACAATAACCTTTCAGCAATGTGAGCTGTCCCACCACAAGAACCCCAGGGGTGATGCAGTTTGGTGGCCTCAAGCAGAGCTCTAGCTCCTCCTGCCTTTTCCTTTGGCAGTGAGTATTTGTGCACACAGCCTGGAGATGGGCCTTTTCCCTTTTTTCCTCACTCCTAAGGTCTGCCTTGTACACATCACCCTGATATCACCCTGTTGTGTCATCTTATCTGTAAAACTGAGTGTGGTGGATAAGGAAAGCTAAGAAGAGATTAGAGGCAGATACACAGACAGATAGGTAGATATGGATGTTAGACCTTAGAATGGTGAATGAACACATTCTAAAGACACATGTCAAAGGCTAATGCAACTGAGAACCCTCTGAATGTGCATATATTCTGAAATGTGCTGAGGCAAGTAACTGGAAAACCACAGTGCAAATCATGCAAGGGGAGGCTGATACCACCTTCCTATACAATTCCCCAATTAGCAGATGGGTTTTGAATAATCTCAATTTCTAAGCTGAATGAAATAAATTCCCGTTAGATTGTTTGATGTGACACAGAGAAATCTCTTTAAATCATAAATGTAAACCAGACCTCTTCATGATATATCAGTTTTCTACTCCAGATGCTTTTTCATTATTTCCTCCTCCCTACCACACAAACTCCACAAAGGCTGTTGACATCTTTTTCTTTCTTAATTAAACAGCTACACAATCCAGTGTCATTAGTTATAACAATTTTCCATGTTTTAAACTATTACTAAGACCTTCATTGTTAAAAATGTATTGATGCATTGTAATTATTGCAGCTTTCTAAAAAAACCTACTAAAATAGATTAATAAAATGTAATTATCATGCCATAACTGTATCTAATTGGTCTATATCCTCAGCTTTACATTTAACTGTGCATTTAAAATTTATGCATTTACTTCTTTGTCAGGCACCTGTAGCTGGTTTTGGTTGACTAATGGTAGGTCTTGTGTGCAAGACTTGGCACAGTGAGTACAGTTTGCTCTATTAACAGTTTTACCTTAAAATATTTCGAAGGCTGTGCTTATCAGGCAAGAAGAGAAGGCAGCTCCTGGCAGTTAGATCAAAATGTCATTAACTAAAGTCAGTAGTCAGATAAATTTAGTTATTTTGCACTTGGGACAGAGGTTTGGGATTGAATGACAGAAGATGGGGTATTCATACATAATCTTTTTTATTCATACCCTCTACTTTATGAAGTTTATGGGTTTTATTAATCACAAATACTGAGCACTCATTAAAATTAATAATAATTTAGTAGCATCTCTTTAGTTTGATAGTATAACCTGTCTTTTCTCCACTAATCACAAGGTGATCAAACATGAAAACTTTGCAGGCAGTGACAGAGCTTGTAATCTCCTACTTGCAGCTCTGGGTTTGCTAAGTTTCATTGCTTTATATTTTACAATGCTCTTCAAATCCAAACAAACTGAAGGCATTCTGTCTTTTTTCCATCTGTCCTCTCTGTTCTCACAATGAAATCACTAACCATGAAATTAAGTCTGCAAGTAAAGTTCCAGAGCAGAGAGTGTTAGCAATATGAATAATGTATTGCTCATAACTTAAATTGAGTCAAGTGCACCGCCTATAGATATGACTGCAGAAAAAGAAGTAAGAATAAGAAATTCTTACAGTGGCCAAGTTCACTATTAATGGAATTAAAACTGTCATCAGACACAGTAGATTCATAATTGTATTTCTGAGTTATTTCCATTCCAGAATAATGACTGTAAACTGAACATTAAGCATTATTGGAGTATTTATCCTCTTCATGAGAATGAATAGTATTATTATTCAGTAGTATAGCAGACTGGTATGAATGCCAAATGCTTTTAAAGTTTCCTACATAATTCGTAACTAAACCTCCAACAAAGTGATGACTTTCTCTGTTCAGCCTCATCATCTCAGCGACTGAAGAAAGAACAAAATAATTCCTCAGCCTACCCACAAAATAGGTGCCAGTGGCAAGGAGTCAGAATCACAGAATCACAGAATGGTTTGGGTTGGAAAGGACCTTGCAGATCACCTCATTGAAGCCCCCCTTCCATGGGTAGGGACACCTTCCACAAGAGCAGGGTGCACAAGGGCCCATCCAACACAAGGGCCTTGAACATTTCCAGGAATGAGACATCCACAGCTCCTCTGGGCAACCTGTGCAGCCCGGTGTCAATCTACTCTCTTTCAGTGTGAAGCCATTGCCTCTTGCCCTATCACTTGATGCCCTTGTGAAAAGCCCCTATCCCTTTACTGAACTGGATCCCTTTAGGTACTGGAAGTTGCTCCCAAGGGCTTCCCAAGTCTTCACTTCTCCAGCCTGGACAACACCAACTATCTCAGCCTGTTTTCCTGAGCCTCACCCTCAGGAGAGGTGCTCCAGACCACTGGTCATCTTCTTGGCCCTCTTTTGGACTCAGTCCAACAGGTCAGGAAACTGTTTTGGTCTCTTTCTCCAGGCAACAACAGACAGAACAAGAGGACACAGTCTCAGCTGCATCAAGGGAAGTGTAGGTTGGACATTAGGAAAAAGTTTTTCACAGAAAGTGGTTAAGTACTGGAATGCTCTGCCCGGGGAGGTGGTAGAGTCACCATCGCTGGATGTGTTTAAAAAAAGACTGGATGTGGCACTTGGTGCCATGGTTTAGTTGAGGTGTTAGAGCATGGGTTGGACTTGATGATCTTGAAGGTCTCTTCCAACCTAGAAATTCTGTGATTCTGTGATTCTGTGTTTACACAACACTCAGGTGAAGCAAGATAATTCATACACAAATTAAAAATATATCCTCATATATATATTTATATGAATATTAAGGCTCTTTACTATCATTCAAAACACGATAAAGTTTACTGAGGATCAAAAACCTTTCACAAAACTAAAAAGGTAGAGTGATTATTGAAACTTTTCAGTACCTATTCTAACCACGAGACAACAGGGTTCTTGGAACAAAAAGTGTGTCATCTCATATATCATAAAACTGTCAGCACAGTCAGGTACCTCTCCTGACCACTGTGCATGATTAAAGTATAAATAGAAAAGGATAAAAATGGTAACAGCAATTGCTAGAAGCCAATTCTGAAATTCTTTCCACTTCTACTTTGTAAACTAGGACCTTCGGACATGCAATGCAGAGCAAGAAAAAACAAGAAATATTGGTATCTTGCCATCATTATCTTCTCTATTTATCAGATATAATTATACAGAAATAATTTCTGTATGCAGACCACACATGCTATATTCTGATCTTGCTATGATTCATTATTTTATTCCAAATAAGGAGTATTGCTTTGGAGATTCAGTTGCTGGAAACAATTAGAAAATGCCCATATCTGATATTCGTGCCGAGTAGCTGAGTTCCTTTTCTTACTAGTAGAGTGCTGTCTGTCGTGTCTTTGACTATGCTGTCTTAAATGACCTCTACTCCATTTTGGAAATGCCAGTAAAGGATGAATAGAAGTGGAGTCTGGTTTAAAACTCAGACATGTGCTATTACATGGTCTCCTGGCATTATACCATTAATACAAAATTCATTCTCCATTTACTACACATCTTTGATATTATGCTGTCATTCACAAGGTCTTTGTTGTAGGCATCTCAATCCTGAGAATATTTCCAAGTGGTAGTAGGAACCCACAAGGCTGCAAACACATGCTCAGACTGGAGGCCAAAGGCTTAAGCCAGAAAATGGCATATTGCTGTTTGTCTACCAGTAACTCCAGTAAAATCTTTTCCTTGATGGCTTTTTAATTTTTATTTATTTTAACAATAAGTTTAATGGTGGAAGGTAGAAGACAGCACCACAAAACTGGTGAAAAAGACCAGATTATCTAATGAAATACAAAAAAAGATAGGGAAATGGAAAATATTGAGATAGATAAAATAGCCTTCTTCCTCAAACAGTGTCTGTCTGTATTTCCAATTACAGTGCTTCACCCTGTTCTAACCCTTTTTGCAACACAAAATTAAACACTTTTCATGCAGCCTCTGCCTGACCCTAAGAGGGACGCTTTTTTAGCACGGATGTTATATCTTTTACATATACAGCTTGCAAAGCTTTTAAAAGACATTGCAATTAAAAAGCTGTGTAAATGTGAGCTGGGATTACAAGTAATAGTACATTAAGATCTTAATTCATCTCTTTTTGTTATAGCTATTTCATGGAAAAAGGAACTCGATAGGCTGTCTTACACAAAAACAAATGGGAAGCAACAGAGAGATTGACTGGTGTTCCTTATCTGAAGATTGAGTTTCAAGTGCTAAATAGATTGAAGCTTAGAGAAAGGGCTTGAGAATAATCAGAATTTAAATTCTCTTTCTATCTTCCAATTTGATCCCAAATTTCTGGTCTTTCAGATGATTTGAAATAAGAAAATCAAAACCTTATACCATTGTAGTTTTTTAACATTATTATTATTAACAAAATAATTCGAATGTAATAGGGTAAAGAAAAGCAAGGCATCTGGGGAAATGTAGCTTATCTTAGCACACACTTTAGAAGTTTCTATCTCCCGCTGGAACATGATGTATAAAAATGAGGAGTCCTGAGTACTAAGATGGTTCCTTTCTTTCAAAAATGAAAAGGTTGTAGTAAAGAAATTAATATGGTCTGGACTGAGAGAACAGAAACTTTTATGCTGTGATTTTAAACATTCTAATAAGTAGGAGACAAAATAAGTAGATTATAATAACTTATTTAAATATAAATTTTCATATTTTTATAAATGTTGAGCTTCTTTTATATTGCCTTGCATTATATGCTGGTTTGTACTGACTGATGGGACATCAGTTTAATGTTTAATGTTTAAATTCATACCAACTGAAGCATAGGAATGTACATGTCCTTCAAAATACCTCATCTGTATGTGTACATGACCATGTAGATGTAAAGCCAGTGGCCAGGCTCTGCAGAATATGATATTACAGGGGCACTTAAGAGATGAATATAGCATTCCCAGACCATATTATGATCCTCCTGGAAAACAACCTAGAAAAACTGCTTCTTCCATTTTTGTCTCCTCTGGATTTTGTCATTAGCAGGCGTTATGAATCTTTGGCTATGAAAAGCTGGTCCCTTAGTGATCTAGTATAAGTAAAACTTTAAAAAAACCAAACAAATAATCAACAACAAAAAAAACCCAGATTGTATATGTATACCTCTTCCTTATCTTCATATTATTAGATAGCAATTTGGGTGGATGATTTGGAAGAGATGCAATGAGTTGAAAGGGAAACATAAAATGAAAGTCCATTTCCAGTGCACAGAAAAGTGGGCCCTTCTCTACTCTCTGTGTGGAGAATTCAAATTGCCATTAAGTATCCAGCCTGAAAAAAATCCATCCTTCAGCAGGCTGACTGCTTAAATGGGCCTTAGCTTTCTTAGTATTTCTCATTGCTCACCAGTGATTCAGTAAGTGCCCTTCTATTATTAAAAATGAGTCCAAGATTTCAATGAGACAGAAAAGTTGGTTCAGTGAATTCCAGCTGTGTTTTTTCTAGAGTCTGGGCAGCATTGCTGAATGTGAGAGGAAATATGGTTTCTCTGCAGGTGAGCTGCTCTTTTTTTTTTTCTTTTTTCTTTTTTTTTTTTTTTTTTTTTCTTTTTTTTTTTTTTTCTTTTTCCAGCTAATTGCTCCCCTTCTTCCTTTTCACTCCCCTATGACTGAAGACAGCATGTCTATCAGTGCCTGCCAAAGTCGTGGAGAAAATGTTGCTGGCAAAGGCCGGTGCAAGGAGAACCGCGGATCTCCGGCGCTCTGGACACGCACACCCAGCAGCGGTGTTGGTATCACGGCTCCCATCAACCATTCCTTCCTAGCACACCCCCCTCCACCTTCCTTTTTTTATTCCCTGTGTTGTTCTCAGGCCAGCAGCTATGTGTAAACAGGATGTGGGAGCTGTAGTGAAATGTATTCAAGTGCTGTACACCTCCCTCCTCACCTCTGGCTGCAACGTGCATCCTGCCTGCAACATCTGCTTCAGATAAATACAGGGAGAGTTCAAGCTGTGCAGGGAAGGGCACAGCCTGGAGTTCTTCAGCCTACTCTTGTCACTCTTTAACATTAAAAAAATCCAGAAAAAAAAATTTTACTTCTAACCGGGGGGGGCAGGTTTCCTATAAAAATTACTGTTGAATCACTGTAAAATAGCCTTCTGCCCTACACTTAATAATTGAAAGATAATCTAAGCCCATTAAGAATAATGCAACCTACTGTTCTTGTTTACATATTAGTTCTAGTAATGTTAACTGAAGGGTGCACATTCATATGTTGTTGATACCCCTGATGTAACTCGAGATGGACTTTTATGGTTGGCAGTGCAGTTTTTGAAAAATTGCCTCTGGTAATATGGCTAAAATAGATAATAGGTCTTTATATCACAGTCACTCAGAAAAGATTCCATTACAGTTTGAAAACTGAAAGCCAGAATAATGTAAATGGCTGCTACTCTTCAGCAGATTCCACTACAGGCAGTCTTGGGGATCCTGGGAATTCTGCAGTCAAAAAGGGCAACTTAGGAGTCTCAAATGACCAGGTAACCCTGAGTAATATACAGCCAGTGTAGAACTGCACCACCTCACTTCTCAGAATTTAGACATGTGTGTTTATGGCCATCATCACAGGCATCTCAGTGGACAGACTGGTTCTTAATATTAGATCTCTTGATACAGAAAAAAAGTGAATGTCAACATCATTCAATATAAAAAGAAAAAAGGTATAATATCCTTACTAATTCCAAGGGTAAGAGAGAGCCATAAATACCTGTATGGCCACACTCGCAGAGCCCATGGACATGCACATGCAGCAGGCTGCCTCCAGACTCACAGAAAGAGGCTGAAAGGCTGTTGCTGGCACCAAGGAGGCCATGAGGCTGGGCCTTTACTTACACTTGAGAACAGAAAAGGGAACCCCTGCACTTCCTACTTGTCACCTGATCCCCTCCTGACCTCTAACCATTCTTGCTGCCCACTCCATGGAGCATAAGAAATCAATTCTGTCCCCAGCCCTGAGGAGGTTTTGAGGCAGCACTGCCCCTGCACACACGTACACATGTACATGCCCACACACAAATGCTCCCAAGGGAGTTAAGCAGGAGCAGGGCTCCATGCATAAGGGAGAGAAAGGCCCACAAGAGGAAATCAGGTAGAAAATAACATCAACAAGTCTACATTTCTACTTTGACAGACTTAAGGAGGATAGACATGTTCAGAGATAATAGAGGGTGACTAGACACTAATGGGCTTTTGAACCAAATCTCCATTTAACTTTGCACACACCTCTTGCATTTATTTTCTGAAGCTCCTGTACAAGTATTTTGATCAATACAGCTGATTAAACATAGCCATCTGCAATGGTACTGTCTAAAATTTCAATTAACCACATATTCTGCCTTTACAATGCATTGACAGAAATAGCACTTCTGGGGTACCACTCACCTCTTGTTAAAGTAGATCTCTAATAAGTTCAGTGAATATCCTGTTAAATAAGTTTAGCCACAAGGTGCCTGTTTTCTCCAAGGTCAAAAGCCAGACCCACATAACCTTGCCTACAGAGGAAAACATTTCAAATATTTGAAATGTCTCTTACACTTAATGACATAATTAATTTAAGCAAAATTTTGAGGAAAAACATTCTTAAATGAATAAAGTAAAATTGAAATCCCATACATTAAATTAAAAGAACCTCTTTTTATATATATACACTGTACTCACAAGAATTCTTGCAGATGCCTTTGGATTTTTTTTATTTTCTATATCTATACCTATATCTATCTATCTATCTATATAAAGGTTGGGGGGGAGCAGGGAGCTCAGGGGTGTTTGGGGTTTTTCCCCCCTTTTATAGAAAAAAGATCTGCAAAACAAAGCACGTAGTTTTTAGTTAGACATTAGATTCAAAATTACAACAGCCCATTCATTCAAATGTCTTTTGCAATATATCACACTCACAAAGGTCTCACCTTTTCCACCATAGAGAAAAACAAATCATCAGTAGAAGCAAGACACCTCAACTAATAATTCCATTGTAAAATGGGATCTAACTTGGGTACTTTGATTCAGATGAACTTACTGAGAAAATATGGGTGAGAAGACAAGACTGTGATAGAGAGCATAATCTCTTCTGCAAAAGTATTTTGTCTGGAGAACTGCTAACCCTACACAGTATGAGAATATCGCATCCCTACAGAGAAGTACAGAAACTCAGAATCTCCACTTTTGTACACCTTTCAAACTGTACCAGTATCTAACAACCAAAAATAAGATCAGGATTTATACCGCAAAATGCTATAGAAAGGCTTAAACAAATGAAAAAAACCAAAGGGAAAATGGAGCCACAGCAATGGGGAGTTGCCCAAGGTCACTCAACAGGTTGGTAGCAGGACTGAAGTTGAGTACTTGAGGGCCCCCCTCCCCTAGAATCCTCTATCTGCAAACTATCTTCAATTCCTACTATCACTTAAGCCTTTTAAATCAGGGCTGCATGCTCGCCATCCCCAAGGTGATAAAGTTAGACGTCTTCTTCTAAAAACAAGAAGCACTTCATTCTTGCAGGGGGAGCAGCAAGGCTCTGGAGAGTGTGATGTCAAAGCAAACAGGCTGTAGCTCTGAGGACATAAAAGACAGACTACTCACTGTAAGCAAACACAGGTCAGCACACTCTGCAATGGGAGTCAGGATTATAATTTCCTGCATAGACATGGAAAAACTAATACAGATATTATTCCTTATAATGGAATGGACCCAGGCCTGGGTCTAGGCTGCAACAGGCCCTGTTTGCCACTTTTACTTAGGCTAAGTACAAGGAGGGAATTTATTACAAGGCCTAGGATGCTCTAGAATTTCTTACTCATCCCATTATTAAGGGTAATTTCAGCCTTTTCTAGCTATCTCAAGTCCATTTTGGGAAATGCTTACTTGAAAGGACTTGAAATAAAATGGGCCAAAAAATAAAATCGACAGACATTACAAAACAGTACTTTATCTTATTATCCTTCATCACTTCATTGTTTCAAGTCACAGGAATTGCAAATGCCAGCTTCTCTGCAACCACCCTAGCAGCACTAACTCAGAGCCCTTGCTGTTAAGCTGACATTCAGCTCTCCAAAATGTATGTAAAGCTTCATGAACACGATGTCCCCTACTTCCAGTACAGAATCCTCGTTAGTCTTATAAACTACATACATTTTCCAGGCAGAAGGTAAAGGTCTCTTCTTGTAGTGGCCACTGCTGCCCAAACTAATAGGAAAGGGACAATGTTGTTTTCTTTACATTTCTGACATGACACATCACAAAGAAATGCCAGATCAGGGTCGAGTTACACTAAGCCTCACTGTGCTTTTTGGTCTTGTGACGTGATGTAAGCTCTTACACAGCAATGAAAGAATTGTAATGTAAAGAAAGGCTTTTGAAAGTTCTGCTGCAAGGAATTAATTGTTGAGCATGGGAAGAAACGAAGTGGCTGGTGCTCCCCAAGAACGAAGTGCTGGCTCCAAGCTGTGCTCCAGGGTTGTGCCCTGCTGGAATGAACAGAGCAACCCACATATCCCATGTCAGCAGCAGAGGCCACCCAATGCCACTGGAGAATGCCAAGTGGCCAGAGGAGACTCTGTTGCCCAGCTGTTTGGGGGTAGCTGCAGCACAGAGACCCTGCAGCCCACACTGTCCTCTGCCCCCTGACTATGGGTACTCTGTTTTGCTGCCCCTTTGGATGACTCAACACTGTCCTGTTCCATGCTTTTGTTAGCCAGTAGATGATATCTAGTCACTCAGGCCGGCTTAGCCAAAGCATGACTTTTCAGACACAGAAAAACAGGAGAGAGGCAGCAAAACTGTGATGCTATTGGCAGAGTACGATAATAAGGAATGAAATGGAGCCCTTGCATCCTTTCCCACCGTGATATTGTTCTCTCCTGTTTACCTTCAAAGCCAAATATCTTAAACCCTGTAAATTCTAAACACTATTACAGCTGGAGTGGCTCATGAGGATTATGAGACAAGGAAACACAAAAGAGTCAGAGAAAAGACAGGTGAAAGAAAAGCGGGAAACAAATAAATGTGAGGGTACAGAACATATCAACCCTAGTAAAGGCTTAAAAAGTAGGAATTTTATGCTAATTTCATGCCCAGTAAAGGGTAAGGTGAGAACCAAATGTAAATGACACTTGTAACTTCGAGCAAACCTCACTGTTATTGTGCAACCCTGGTTTTAGAAGGGTCAATCTTGAGCTTCAAATCAACTCTTTCATCCTATGCAGTGATAGAAAAAAAATATTTTTTTCCTTTATTTTTTAAGACACTCTATAAACTTTACCACTTATGAGAGGCACTTTTAAAGCAGGGCTCAACATACAAAGGATGTCGTTTTTATGTCCTCCAAGAGTACTGCGTACACAGCTCTGGAGAAGGTGATGTTTACAGCAGCCTAAGTGGGGCTTTAGGTGTGGAGGAAGAAATTGAGAGAGAGAGGGCTTGGAAAAGAATCAGAAAATCAACCATTACAGAAACAGATGTAAATTATAATGGAAAGATCTCTTAGCACAGAGCCAGTCAAGAATAACACTTATTAAACCTCTTCCTTGTAGTACTCAGCAATGTACTGAAGTATACTTACTCCTCTGGGATTTCAGGAAGGAAGCAATCCCAACATTCCTCATGCATGCTGGGACAGTGACAGTGATTATGGCTGGAGGTAAATGGAAGAGAAAGTTTCCTTCTTCTATTTGCACCTTCCATAATTCCTAGAGTGGCAAATCCATATTTGGAAGCCTGTCCAGTAAGCTTTTTATTAGAGTTGTTTTATCTTTACCAAAACACTCCTCTCTTTCACAGAATTAGAAAAAATACCATAGTTCCTTCTTATATTTTTAGATTTAGTTTGTTTTGCTCTTTGTATTTTAAAACAGAAGTGTTTATTTGTAACTGAGCATTCAAGAGGCCATTAGAAATACACCATGTGACAGCACGCTGTGACTCCACAGTACTGCAACTCTACAGTGCAAGAGACAAACTAACACCAAAGACTTCTGTTCTCCAAGTTTCCCAATTTATAAATCCTTCCATTTTTCTACTAAGTCATGTCTTACAAGCTTGTTGATATGAAATACTGCTTTGTCATGATGCTCACATATTCATATTGTTTCTTTTGAATAACTACAAGTTTTCATTAAAAGTATGGGAAGACAAATGAGAAGACAATTTGAAGCTAGCCAACAAGAAAAGCTATGTCTTATTGCACACAGCGGGTCTTACTGTTCAAACCTCTTCCTTAACTAGTTAAGATGTCTGAGATATTTGCTGAGTGTCTTTTTTTCTTTTTTAAGGTAGCTGAACATATTATAAAAAAGCTTTGATGCACAATCACAGAGTCTGGGATGTCATTAGGTGGTAGACAGAGGCACCAGTAAAATTACTTTTTCTTGGGGGTTTTTTGTGGTAGTATTTGTAGAATTTTTGCTTTTCAATCTCTCTTTCAGAACCGAATATTGACATGACAATTACAGGTTATAACTTGCAACAAGATGCATCATTCCACTGCACTTGAGGAATAGCTCACAAATCATACACCAGATGAAGTATGGAACAGAAAGAGAGTGTTGCCTCTTTCGAGTGATACATCAGTAATACATGAGTTCTGATTTATCCATAAACCCAAGCTTCACATCATCTGTGGACCTTCTGGGTCTTTTCAGACTAATTCACAGCAACTATCTGAAAATTTCCTTTTCTTATTAAGAAAAGTATACACTTTTCCTCTCAAATTCTCAGAGCGAAACTGCTGAAGGAAGCATCATGTACCCCAACTGGAAGGCTGGAGAGTTGCCACCTCTGCTGCCCTGGAGTTCTGCTGAGCCAGCAAAGTCCTGGTGCACTGAGCTCCCTGGAGATGATGCCTTGGGTTGCTGAGTGAGTCAGTGTCCTGGTTTAGGGCAACTTTGGGAGGAAACCTCCAAAGGGGGTTCCTCTGGAAAGCACACTCAAATGGCTCCTCCTTCCAGCCAGTCTGGGAAGAAACTTTGTCAGAGAAAAGTGGAAAAAACTATTTATTTAATAAACAAGATGCCCACAAGAACAAAAAAAAAAAAAAAAAAAATAACATGAAACAATAAAACCTCTGGCCGCTCCGCAGAGAGCTGGCAAACTGAGGCAGTCCTTGCCGTGGGTGCAGCTCAGCTCACTCCGTCTCTCCCCAGCCCCACTCCCTCCGCAGGGCCAGGCCCGGCAGCCGCAGGTGCCAGCCCTCGCTGCCCCTCTGGGTTTGTCAGTCCAGAGCAGGTTTAAACAGTCCCTAGAAAAAGGAAAAAACAGTCCAGGGAGCTTCTCTCCCTCAGCCAGCTAAAACTGACTAAAAGCACAGGAGATCTCTGTCCCACTGCTGTCTGTGCCTCAAACGAATGCCAGAGCAAGGCCGTGTGGGAGTCAGGCAGTTTCCTCAAAATAAACTGTGCTCTGCTTCTTTCTCCCCCTTCGCTCCCAGAACCATTTTAAAGGTACAGAACTTAACGTACAGCACAAACTGAAGAGATGATTGGGGATACAAGCATCATAAAGCCACCCTATGACAGTCAGGCACACAGGTGCCTAGGTAGGTGGCACGGTGGCCAACAGGGCTTCCCAGCTGCTCTGTGTTGCACCGCTTCGCTGCCTCAGCCGTGTTCTTCGAACACCCCACTCCCCACACCTCGGGCAGAGAACAGCCCTGGCGCTGCCGTGCCTCAGCCAGGGCTGAGGGCCCACGGCCAGCTCGCTGTCGTGTCCCTGCCTGCCTGGCCTGCTCCTGGGGAAGACGGGCACACGCAGTACGCTGACGCTCCGGTCCGTCCCGCATCCCGACAAACAGGCTCGTTCCTGCCCACACAGCCAGATCAAACAGCGCTCAGGAAACAATCTGGGGCCCATATTAGCGCGGGGTGCCGCCGCCAGAGCGGCGTGGCGGGGCGGGGGAGCCCCGCTTCTAGCACATTCCAATTGACAACAGCTGGTACAGCTCCGCTCCCAGCAGCTGCCTCCGCCGCCACCCCGCTGCATGGCCTCGCTCTGTGGAAAGCTTTGTTTTGGCTAGGGACGAGTTTGTTGAGCTTTCTGGTGCTCAAGTCTCACACAGAGACTTTCCCTTTGCCCACGGCATGTGACCCTGCCAACTTAGAGGCTCACATCCCCAATACGAAAAACAACAACTTAAAAAAAAAAAAAAAAAAAAAAAGGTTAATTAACCTCAGGTCTGTTCTCAGCAAAGCAAGGCTGCCATGGATAAGTAATAAAAATAGCTTCTCAATGGTCCTTGTGTTTGTCAGAGTCTCACTCTGTGATCTTTCAGTCAAAACCATGAAAGCGGGAGGGGGAGGAGAGGCTGATTCGCTACTGTCCTTTTCTTGTGCGTGTGTTCCCAAGGCTGCTGGGCTCTGTCCTTCAAATCATCTCCACCAGTAAATCATTTAGCTCAACCTGTCACTCTCGGGCATTGTGAGGAGACAAAAGCTACCCATTTAACCCCAACCATAGCTGATTCACGCGGTGGGGGAGGCAGGCTCACAAAGGGAGGCTAGCAGGGAAGGTGGCAGTTGGGTTGGATTTCGTGTAGACTGGAGCTGGTTTTCCCTCTATTTTTTTTTTTTTCTTACTTTTTTTTTTCTCCCTTCCCCTCTGTTATTTTAAATTAGCAGCACCTCTCATACTGGGATTGTTGTTTGAAGACCACATGTTTGTCAACAGAGCTGCTCTGCTTGAGTAATTTGACCTCAGCCTGGCTTGAAAGGTTTGAAAGGGCAAGAAACACACATATCAGCACACATCTACTACCCCTTTCGCCTGGACAGTGTTTTGGACCATTTTTGTTTCTTAAGGAAAAAAAAAAATTGGTAACAAAACATCCAATTAGTCGCAGGGTACCAGAGCTATTTCAGTCAACCCGCTATTTGGGGAAATCTGCACTGCAATTATCAGGTTCATTTCACCTGAAGTATTGCACTAAACTGTCAGCTAAAACCCTGAATAATAACCTCTGCCCAAAGTCTGCACCTCGAATGGGTATCTCTCGAGTTGCAACAGGTTGTTAGCTCTGCCAAGCAATCACTCTGCCCAGATATTTTAAAATTAAAAATTAGTCCTTTGACATAGAAATCAACTGTTAACACTTCTTTCCCATAATGGCCCTGGACAAAGTTTAATCTCCATGTACCTCCCACCTGTGAGCAACAAAAACCCTGAAAAACTAAACAGGCCATCAGAGAGCAACAAATTAACATTGTTGATGGTAAAATGCAGAAAGAAACCAAGCAATACTGGTTGCAGATAGATCCAAGTTTTACTCCTTTGCCTCACCAAATTCCAGAATATCCCTGGTGAACACGAATCTGCCATGAAGCAAACTAATTTTTGTATAAAGCATACTTGCAAATATCCACACTTATGATTTCTAGTGATACTGTTGTTAAACCAGTAATCCAGGAACTACCAACCAAGTGTAGTGCTACATTTTAAGAACCAAGCAATGGAGCTGACAAAGACTCACAAACACATAATACGCCATGTCTGTGCTCCTCCAGGGATATTTCTGATTTTTGTTATGCGTGCTCCAAGATCCAAGAAATTGCTATGTGCTATACATTTCTGTAATCTTTTTAATGTGTCTTTTAACAACGAGCAGTTCAGGACGTGGTTATTGCTCAGTGTATTAGACATGTTTATTCTCCTGTTGGGCATTTAGAATGTCTTAAGTCCTCTTTTCACTATGAATTGTGTGTCAAATTTTTGGTTTGGATATCAAATTCTCTCATAACCCTGTCATTAGGAAGAGTCTTTGTCTGCCTGAGTCTCTCTTTTGATTCCTTTGTTTTACTTTTTGTGTTCCCCTGACAGGTCTATCCTACACCTTTCTATAGCTAGCAGGGTAAAGCAGAGTTGGGAAAACATGTTTTGCATTACTGAGTTTGTAGTCTCACTGTTAGCTTTCTCACAGATTCCTCTTCAATGGAGGGTGGAGGGGTGGGGAGAAAACATGCTTTTCCCTGAGACTGCAGAGTATGTGAATTGTCTTCTCTTTCAACCTATGGGGCAGTCTTCACAGATTTCAACACAAATGGAAGAAATATCTGATTTCCCATTCCATCTGGATTCAGTTTCTTTCTTCCTCTTTGTATAGTTTCTTAGAGACATTATAGAGCTCACTTGAGGGGCTGCTTACATATGACTATGGCAGCGCTGGGCATACTGCCAGAATTTCACTCCAGGAGGCTGCAACAGGAATCTTTAATTAACTTGAACCAAAACACTGAATGGCAAAGAACAAAGGAGTGAGGCTGGAGAAGGAGAGGAGGAAGGGACAGAGCAGAAAATAATGTTTCCCATACTAAAATCTCCATTTTTGGTCATGGTATGACATGATCATTATGTCGCCTTATATGTATTTACAAAAGCATAGGTAATAATTCCCAACTCCTGTCTTATCCAGTGTATTTTGCCTTTCTTCCTGCTCATGGAATTAAGATCTCTGATTGACCTTTGCTCAAAGGACAGAATTCTCTTGATCCTTATATGAACATACAGTTTGATTACATAAACCCTCTATAATGTACAACATTCTAAACGTGAGATAACTGAATCTCTCACATCCTGAGCATTGCAAAACTGCACTGTAATATTGCAAGAGTGCACAGGAGTTCCAGAGGCTGAACAAGATCCCACTCTGCACGGCATGGTACCAGTATGGTATGTCCCTGCTCTCAAAAGTTTACATTCTAAGCATAAGCAAGAATTAGATACAGACAGATGAATAACATAACTACTTACTGAAACAGCATTGTTCATTGTTGTGAAATGTTTTCAAAACAGAATGGATAATGTTTCACACTCATTTTGCAGAAACACAGAAGATGCAAAGCAGCAGAAAATCAGGCCTGAAATACCTTTCTCACTTGAGCTCAAGGAAATGAGATGAGTGGTTTCTTTGCTGTCCACTTTCTGGTTAAATATGTGTGCAGAATAATTACTCTAAATGCAAAACTAATGGTGATTTCATGCATATTCATTCAAGTGAGTTTGTGATGGAGGCTCTGGTACTGTTCTAGCTAATGAGGCACAGTTGTTCAAATATTTGTAAAAACAAACATAGAAAGGACTTGTACATGCTCAACATGAACTTATTTACGCATTCAAAGGAATATTCGAGTGTGAATTGATTTGCCAGTTGGTGGCTTGAAATGTATTATATTTGCATCTCCTGGCTTAATGACATCCTCAAAGAATCCAGTTTGTGGTGCCTCTGATGTGAACCAGCACATGGTAGCTGGCGACAAGCAGGGGAATCCTTAAAAGCACGGTACCGACCCACGCAGAAATGCTAATGTCAACGCACCCAAATTCCAAGGAATTATTTCATCCCCAAAAGCGTATATACTTTTTCCTATCCTAAATTTTCAAACCAAATTAAACCCCAAAAAAACAATCTTTAATTTCCTGTTTTAAACTGATGCTCGGTATTGCTGCCTAAACATTTCTGGGAAAGAAATCACGTTTCACTGCTCTGTAAAGCAATCATGTGCTTACTCGGTACAGTTTGAAAACTTGGCATAGAGATGACTTCCAGAATCCCCTCAAAACAGAAGTTTCCACAAATGATCGTGGTTGTGTCATGTTAAAAACACCTGCAAAAGAATGTAAGAATCTTTAAAGTGAATAAAACATCTTTGATAAGACCCTGCTCAATTTTACAGAGATCAGGGGGCCTGGGATAAAAGAATCATGGAATATGCCTTAAAGAAGCCTCTGAATTTTTTTTTGCAGCTACCTTCTTTAGAAGCCACAATACACAGAGAGCAGACCTGAGGAGCTATTTTTAATATATTTAAATTGTTTTCTTATTTTCTTCATCAATTTATTTATTTATAACTCTATCTATATTTATATCTATAATGATTTTATGAGTTAGTTTGATTCGCCCAGCTTAAAAAGAGCATTGCATGAGCTGTACAAGAATTGCATTTAGACTGAGAATCTGGTTTACATAACAAAATTTCTATCTGCCAAAATACAAATTCTGCTCTAGCAGAGGTAGCGTAGCTTAACTACAGAATATTTAATTCCTAAACATTCAATTAAATTTAATGGCATAAGCAGAAGAATTTCTCTTCCAAGTTTCCTCTCTCTAAATATATTTATATATATTTTTCTCTGTGTGCATAGGTAGATACATATGTGGACAGAGAGAAATAATCTGATAGGTAACCAATGAGAAACTGACCATGCTTATTGAAACCTGTGAAGAATGAGAATGATACAAGTGCTGTTTTCCACCTAATCATTAATATGATGGCTCATTCTGGATTACCTATGCACTAAAATCTGTTTTAAATGTTTCAAGATATAAATACACAACGTTAGTTGTATATCACATGATATGTATATGGCAGTTGATATGACATCATTAGTAATTTCTGGCCTTGTTCTGGCAGATGGATTGATTTAGCAATATAAACCAATCTCTCAAGCAATAGAGTCCAACTTAGAAGTTTCTGTGAAATCTTGTGTTGTTATTTACATTCCTAAAAACACCAGAATGAAGAATGGCTTCAAATCCAAAGTGACAGCAGAATGAAACCTTCTGAAATCCCTAATCAGGATTCATCCCTCATGTGATAGGTTCCACTGACAGTAGAGAAAGAGCTGAGGCAAAGTCAATTCACATTATTTTCATATGACAAGCAGCCCTGATCATTTTGTACTGACTGATTTTTAACTGTGTTGAGTGTTCATGATTAAAAGAAAAATTATTGATGTGTGTATTAACAACCTTTCACTACAAAAGTGAATATGGGCTATCCTGTTCCATTTTGTTTCACATCAACTTCTATTGGAATTTAGCAATTCCCTTTTCTAATGAAAATTAGGCCATTTTGAGTGACAAATGGCTGTTAGAAATACTGAATACATGCAGTCACAATAAAAATAAAGTTACCATCATTAAAAATGTAAAAGTAATAAAATGCCTTGGCTCAAAAGAGATTACTTAATAGGAAGACTTTTTTTTTACTAGCTGACATATCCCCATGCTCAGCAAGATTTCACTCCATGGGATCTGCTCATTGGTGTGCCAGTACTGCTTTCCAGTTTGCTCTGTGACTACAATTCCCACTAGTTTCCAAGCATTTCTAAATGAGGCCCAGCACTTCTCTACATTAAGGTTCTGCCTTACATCAGACTCCAGCAATTTTCACTTAAAAAAAAAAAAATGAGGGGAATATCTGAGAATTCTCTTAGAGCAGAATTTAAATTAAATCTCCTTATTAATGATGTATGGATTTCTTTCATTGTTTAGGAGGCCTGTGAGCAGTTGAAAGAAACAAGAAGGCTTTTAGTAATGGGCACTAACAGCACCATTGTCCTTGCATGGAAGCTCTTGGCCATTCAGTGTCACAGGGTCAAAAACAATCCAAGCTCTCACACCAAAGCAGTCTGTAGAAGGCCACACAGACCTCACAACACTGATTCTTTAGAGCTTGGGTGGGTTTTTGTGAGTGATGTGTTAAGTTCAGCATTGAAAGGCAAAGAAATTAATTTTACTAAATTTTAACATCATACAGACTTTCCAAGCCCATTTTTGATTTTCTGAGTTAGGTTGGAACCAGCTAAAGTGTGAATTACAATTATTATAAGACAGCCTTCTCTTCTAACACTTTTACTTCTGGCACATTCTCTGTCAAGCACTGGGCATAGTGCTCCTGCCTTGCAAATAATAGTGATAGAAATCATGGAGGTATACAAAGCAGAGGAGGGCGGAGAGAAAACAGGACTAGGAAAAGAATTTTTTGACTTCATGAACCTGGTGAACTGCTGTATTTAACTGCTAAGAAAATATTTGAGTCTCGTTTTATCTGGTTCTCCTCCTTTTCCTAGCTTTTGCAATGTGTGACCTGGATGGATGCTTTAAGTTGCAGGTGGCAGTCCAAGAAGTTTCATGTACTTCAGGAGGAAGCTAACTGAATATCCCTGCATAACTGCTAAATAAACTAAACTCTGCATTTTGCTGTATTTTAGCAGCCACAATAATTAGTATTGAGTAATGCAACTCCACAACATGTACAAGTGCTAAAGCATGGAATTGTTGTGCTGTCACAAAGCACAGAATTTATGTTTTGTTGTGTCAGTGAAAAGAATGTGAAAACCTGAGAGCCCAAGTGTTGCCAATATACCAGTAAATTACAGAAACTTATTTTCAAACAAGCATGCTGTGTCATTCTCACTGTCAGAGAAATGTAATAGGATGGGAGAAATAAAAAGCTTCTCATGCACAAAATACATGTCAATATTCCTGCTCCAAATGCATGTAGAACACAGTGCTACTTTTCTGAATTTTATCTTCTTATTCATGAGGTTTTACTTCTCGCCTGGCTTCACAACTCCAGC
This sequence comes from Phylloscopus collybita, assembly GCA_027886175.1. NCBI lineage: Eukaryota > Metazoa > Chordata > Aves > Passeriformes > Phylloscopidae > Phylloscopus > Phylloscopus collybita. The sequence goes on along the minus strand of JAJNNQ010000013.1, from coordinate 4,632,125 downwards.
AAGACTTTCTTTTCAGTCTTTACTATTACCCTATCACAATCTTTACCACATGAATTTGAGAGAGAAGTTTTGATTCCTGGGGTTCAGGGATACTATTCTAAACCTTTTTTTGTCCATCTCACACCAAAACTGCACAGGAGGCATTCTGAAGGAGTAGGAGCAAAGTTGGTAACTGAGGACTTCTATTTTTGACTGATATTTTAATGCAAAGAACGTTTACGTCGTGTTTTGAGTGAAACTTATGGTAAACCACAGCAGTTCTGTTAGTGTTTTGTACAGTGATGCTCCTAGATGAAGCAAAATTTCTTTGTGAGGGGGCTAACAATACTGCAGGGGGCCATCTTGCTTCACTGAACTGGAACATCCAGTCTTTTGAGAACACTCACACATTAGGTCGTAAGATTACTCTCACTATAGCAACCCTCTCCACTACAATCCTTTTTCTTTCCCCTGATTTTGTTTTTTTTCTTTTAAAAAGATGGTGCTTTGTAAATTAACTCTGCCACTACCTATTATCTTCCTCACCGCCTTCTATCCTTTCTCTTCCTAAACCTCCTTCCTTTTGCACCCAGTTTCAGCTGGTTTTTTCAGTGTTTGGCTGCTGCACTTCAGTTTGTGTGGAGTTGATTTTCTACAGAACATGGTGGAGTTGTTTGTTCTGCAATATCAGTAATTTGTCAAATTAAAAAGTTCAGAGCACCTCTTGATCACTTTGATTTTCACTTTCTCTGAGAATCAGTCTTTGTCTCTATGACCCCCTAGCTGAGCAGTTGTGAATGAAAAGTAGACACTGTATGAATGATTTCAGTCTCATACATCTGAGAAAACTGCTGCACTATTGAAGGTCTCAGGGTAAAAAAGTAATCAGCTGGTTGGTACAAGAAAAGAAAAGACCTACATATCAATGAGCAGTTTGTCTCTCCAAGTAAGAACATCTGAAACAGTAGCATGACTGAAGTCTAGGGAGGAAAAAAAAAACAGAACTTCAAGCACTCTTTGAAAGTCCAGGGGAAGCTGTTTGAGCCTGACCAGATGCATGGAAACTTCAAGGCTCATGGATCCAGTACTCATGTCCAAATTCAACTGCCCGATGAGTGGGGGGAAAGCCTCACCTTGCATGAAAACTTACTTGTAGTTAGTCAGATCCGTAGAGGCAGTCATGGGTACCTGTCCTGAGTATAACTCCTCCTGAATCTCAGTCCACAGAGATTCTTCAAAGGCAGGAAATGGGACAGAGAATACAATTTTTAGCCCTGTTCCTATTTTTGGCATAGACACACAAGAAGCCTATAAGGACACATTTATGAGAATAGCCCGAGAAAAACATAGACTGGTTATTACAAAAGGTGAGATACACTGCAAGTATTAAACACAGTGCAGTTTATCCCAATCAAGATTTATCTTTTCTCTGACCTTTCTAGCTGACAAGTAAAATCCTGTTAAGAAACTGTGTAAAAAAGAACAAGCCAGACATGTTGCGAGCATTGTTTAACTGAAATATACAGGGCACATCTGACCCAAGTACAGAAAGCAAAATCTAGGTTATGCAATGCATCTGAGAAGGTTTCTAGACCCAGTCACTGCAGGAAGGGAGGGCCATTATCTTAGTGGCAAAGTCTGTTTTTGTCCCTGGAGAAATAAAAAAACAAGCTAGCCAACTACATATGAGCTAGATTTAGGTTGCCAACCCTTGACTTGGTGTTGACAGAAGCTGGGAAAAGAAGGAGGAGGCTTTCTTGGCTTGAATTGTATGTCCTGCCAAAGCTATTTTGAAACTAAGTTGGAAATTTCCTTACAACACCATATGTGATAACAAAAGTAACCTTATAGACAAAATATTTGACTTGCTGCTTCAGGAACCCATACAGCTGTTCTTATAGCTCAGTATAAAGAGCAAAAGAAGGCAGTGCATCATACTCTGCAGGACTGCAGAACTGCACAACGCTATGAAGACTTAAAAATATTTAGTCATACATCACCAATATGCAGTACCAAGGCACCTTGGACAAAATATCCAGTGTATTCTTCACTTCTTTCTTCTTTTTTCTGATCTTTTAATGGGATACTCCATCAAATTACTGTAACAAAGAGAAATGGCCTTTTTAGCAAGAGCAATAGTCTAATTTGTGGCCAGTAATACTAAACTGAAAAGTGTCCCTCGCAGCATTAATTTTTAAGTCGCTCTGTAAATGCAAGGAGTATTTTCTTCATTAGAACTTCTTTTTGCTTCACATATTCTTATGCCTGATCAGGATATGACTGTTCCTTCTCCATAAGAAGAGGGCACTGAAATGATATGTCTGGTACAGCTGGCTCAGGAGCTGGGCTGCCCTCAGCCAGCACAGCCCGGTGGAGCAGGAGTAGGGGAAGCAGAAACACTTGGCAGCTGACAGAGGAGCTGCCATTGCCTGAGTCCAACCCATCCCCACTGCCATTCACAGTGTAGCTCCATCAGTCCCTGGTAGAGGCCACAGATTTTAAATCACAGCAGAGCCGGCAAATGCTTTTGCTTCCACGTGAAGAACAGTTTGGTGACCTCAAATCATTTCCTAAAATAGAAGCCACACCGCACAGAGTAACACCTAATTGGGCAGTCTAAGGGCAGACTATGTATGTTTATCACTGTAGAGAGAGATTTATCTATCAACCCTAGGGATAGCCCATGGCAGATGACTCTTCAACAGCTGGAAGGGCAGTGTGAGAAAGCTTGTTGCCCTGCACTAGGACCTGATTGGTACTGGTTCTGTGGCTGGACAGAGGTACCAGTGTCAATGTTACAATCACAGAAAGAAATGTTAAAGTTCAGTCAATAAAGGCTGCTGAGGCCGGTCAGGCAGCTTTGGTCAAGCACTAAACTTGGAAGTCTTTTCCCCCAAGGGTTTCCCTTTTTGTCTCTAAAACAAAGGAAAGTGAAATGAAAACAAGAAATGCTGACTATATAGCAATGCATGATGTGACTAAGCCAGCTGTTGCTCTGATACTGTCATTTTTGTAGCCCAGCCTGCTCAGAGTGAAGGCAAAGCCTAGTTTGTCCTACCAAACTTGTTGCTTTTGATAGCTAGACAGAGCAATATATACTAGCATGATATTATTTAGCCCTGTGAACCCACATACACATGATAGGAACCCTGGGCTGCCAGCAATATATAATGGCTGAAGAAAACATTTACTATTTACCCCTACCAGCAAAAAAGACTAGAGGGAGTAGTTTGACTAGCTCTATTATTCAGATACTCTTTCATTAGGTGCTTAGTTACTTTTAACACTTCCAAAAGTGCAGAAAGTTATTTACCAAAGATTCAGCTTTCGCAAAGATGCCCTCCAGCCCTGAACTTACAGCTATTCATGCACTAGTGTTTTAATGAAAGCCAGGCCAAGTATCCCAGGGCTGGGGTGAGGCAGTTGTGGGGGGAGGTTTATATTAAAATGCAATACAGCACCAAAGACAGCGATAGAGACTAAACAAGAGGAAAGTCTTCCCTCCCTGCACTCATTTAGCAAGCACATGGAAATAATTGTTGGCCCAGAGACACATATCCATAATTCCCATTGTGCTTCAAGAGCCAGCACACCAGCCCTGAGCACCCTTACAGAGCGGGGAGAGCATTGGAATGCAAATCCGCACACCCGAGCATCGGGATTTGCCTAGCCAGTGTTCTCACAATGAGCAACATTATCAGTCAGAACAAGGCTCCCAGACCAGGTCAGCAGCCATGGAGCTTGCAGGAGTTCATCAGCATGGGAAAGATTTGTAAGCCAAAGCAGCTCTCCTGTCTTTAAAATAATTGATTTACTATTCATGTCTGATGAAGCCTGAGTTTAATCCAGTGGGCTAAAATAAGGAGATGCTTGTTGAAACAAGTAAGGGCTACTCGTAAAATTCAATAATGTGTTGTTGATATTTTGGTAGACATAAGTATTTAAAAGTTCATGGATAGTTCAAATAAAATTGTGTGTTGCTTTTGACTAGGTCATAAAATGACCAAAGCCAAGAAGTTTCTTCTAAGAGCTGTGTCAAGGAACTGAAGGCTCAAAGCTGTGTGCCATGGTAAGTTTTTCTCTGCACATGAGCCAGACCACTTGAGGTGACAAAAGCAAGTGAGTAGGTGACAGGGCTGGGGAGAGGAGCAGTGATGGGGCTGGCAGGAGCTCCTGCCAGGAAACATGTTGTCCAAGCTTTCCTCTTTTTCCGCCACATATGTGCGACAGCCAGCAGCAGGTCTGCATCTCCAGCCCCAACAGTATTTCCTTCTGACCCCACATGCTGGATGTCATGACTGCATTGGTAACTCACAGACCAGGCTGCCACACAGCCTGACATTGTGAGAGAGGAGAAACACAGAGTTACTAGAAAATAAAGTGCCATGGAGCCAGCTACATGAATCAAAACACAAAATTCCACATATTGTTTTATCATTTAGATTCAAAATTAAACATTTAATAGACTGAGGTTAAATTTTGGGTTGGGGGCATGGAAGACTACTGCATGGACTTGAATTCAGGTTCTGGAAAATACTCAAATTCATGTAATCAGCACCAAAACAAATTGTTGCAGACAATACTCCATTAAGGGTGTGTGAAAGTCAGCACTTTCACATTCAACAGGATCTCTCAAACTTTACTCACACTCGAAAACAGGTGGCACTTGGGTGGGCACAGTAACAATAACTGATGGAAACAGAAAATTCATACTCTGGCCCAGACTCATGTGTGCTTATTTGAGGAAAAGATTAATTTAGGCCTTTAGCTCTGCAGTTATTCTAGCTCTGGGATAAAACCAGAAAGGTCATCCACAAAATGGCTTTGCTAAATTCGGATTAATGGCTCGAGGCAGTCCATAAACTAGATAGATTCGCAGTAGGTGCATTTGAAAGGTGTCAGTGAGAGACTGAAAAACTGCCTTTCACAGAAACATAGAAATAATTCCTAGACTGACAGGGAAATAATCAATTTTTAACTAGAATTCTGCTTTTAATGTTCCTTTTCATATCACACCATTTCAAAACAAAACTTAAAAACTGGAAGAAATCAGTTAACGCTATACCTATATATTTATATATAACACAATAGAATTTTGAAATTACTATACTGAACTGGGTGCACGTGGAGATATAAAAATAAAAACACTGATGCTTTTTATCAGAAAACAACACAGGAAATTAATAATGTAAGGTTTTATCATCCTTCCTGACAATAGAAGAAACAGATGTCCCAATGAACTCTTGTGGTAACTTTCTGACATGGAGACCATTTTCAATAACTAAGAAGCAAAAGCAGGGTCCAGCTGTTTGATTTCTCCCACATATTCCTCCCTGCTTTGCTTTTACTGCTGTTGCCTCCCTCTCTGGAGATCATAAATTGGAGCTGTTTATAGCTTAGAGCTCATCATTGCTATAAGTTTTCTTGACACAGGGTTCCAAGGGATGGTTTTCCCATATCCTTCACAACCCTCTCTAATTGGTGTGGCACTACGACTTGAAAACAATAAAATAAAAAATTACCGTAGGAGAAATATCGTTGCATGTCAACAGGATCTACAAATTGAGTCACCACTAGGATTTAGCTGTCAAAAAAAGATCCCAGAACCTAAAAGAGCTCTGACCCTCAAGCTTTGGTCTTAGGACAGCATGATTGCATACTCTTCAGGGCACACTGTCGGGCTGTCTGCTCAGAAGCACTGAAACTCCAGCCTCTGCTAACATGCTAGTGCCCTTACAAACGATCTATTGTGCTTTCTGCTGTTTACAAACAGCACATGCAACCAGCCAGGAATTCAGCCTGTGTGGAGAAACAGACCAGTGAACAATATTGCTGGCTGTGCTCTAGTATTTGTGGAAGAAGTTGAAAAAAAAAAAATTAGCAGGTAAAGTTCTACTAATGATAATGCAATTTGCTTACCTGCAATCAAGGGTAAAAAAAAAAAAAAAACAACAACAAAAAACCACACCACAAACAAAAAGAAAAAAAGAGTCACAGTTTAGTCTGTGATTTCTTCTTCATTTACTGGATAAAATATTCTGCACTAGATCCTTGAGTGTTGATTGAAGATCCACTCTCACAGCCTACATGTATGACAAAGGGAACTTCAGTCCTGGAAAAAGCATGTTTGTCTTGGGTTTGTCCCCTCTGCCACATGCAGGCAGCACAGCTAATCTGCAGCGGTGGACAAGCTCCAGCTGAGCCCAGTATTGCTACACCTGGCACAAGGATGTGGAACACCTCCCCTAGAAAGCACCGAGGTGTGAGGAATTTGAGGAATTGCTGCATTCCTTCCTCACCACAGTTTCCTTCCACTTTTTTTTTTTTTTTTTTTTTTTTTTTTTTTTTTTTTTTTTTTTTTTGTGTGTGCCAAAGGTGTGAATGCTAACCAGCAATTTCAGCTGTGTGTTTTTGTAGCTTTCTAGGCCTCCTTCTCCACAAGTTCACGCAGAGATGAGTGTCACTGCTGTCACTGCACTTCCAAGGGGTTATTGTCTTCTCTAGGCTCAGGCTTAATGCCTGTGTAGACTGCAAGTCATACCAAAGGTATTTTGAGTCACTGTTTGTTTTACCAGCTATCAAAACCTTTTAAAGAGCAAGATGGGTTAAAAAAATAATGTAACGAGCCATTAGCAAGCCTTTTCCTCTCCCGCAGCCCTAATCTGCAGAATAGAGACCACTGAACCAGGCTGCAAATTAACTGTAATGAAAAAGGAGGGGAAGGGGGAGACAGAGAAGCAAAACATTAAAAATCCACTCTGAGCTTCAGAAAGGTCATTTCTCAAAGGGCTATTGACATTGGTGAGGAAAGAAAACACGCCAATGTTTTAAGGGGTTAAATCAACATTTTCTAGATGAATTTTAGGCGTCCATTAATGTCTCTCTCTGTGTAGTCCACCGTAGTACCTATCCCATAGTTATCCTGTTACCAAAATGAGGGGGGGGAGAGAGACAGAAAGAGACTTTCCTTTTAATTCGCTTTGCACTCTGATGGTTGAAGGAAAAAAAAAAAAAACAAAAAAAAAACAACCACACAAAAACAGCAAAAAAACACACCACCCACCACTTTTCTGGCTCTTTTGGATGAATGGTCAAAGGTACCTTTGCGGCTCCTTCACAGGGTGAACTAATCTGTGACAAGTGTAGCTAATCTGATAAGGCGGCCGCATGTGCGCTAATGTGCTAATATGGGGGATTCCGAGCAGGCAGCGCTCGGGAAAAACCTCCTCTTCCCAAATGTGCCCTCGCCTGCAATAGCCCTGGCAACATATGCGCATTTTAACACCCGCTTAACAGGGACACAATGCGGTGGCCTTTGTAGTGCGGCCCAGAGGCGCGATTCCCATGGCGGGAGTTTCTGCCTCACAGACATTCCTTCCGAGGGGATGCAGGGGCTGCTGGCCCGGGACGGCCCCGAGCAAGGCGGCACGGCTGGGCAGAAAGGTGACACCTACGAAAGGAAAGCCCCTTCGCTTATTCCTGCGCTGAAAACCTGGCTATTTCCATCAGGAGTCTGAGGAAGAGCCAGAGAAAGGTGGGAAGGAGGGAGGAATTGGTTTAAACGTGTTGGATCAGGTCCCTAGCAGGAGTAAAATCAGCTCCTAGATTATGGTGCTTTATCTAAGAGGTTGACACCAGTTTGTAATGCTGTGAATATGCTCTATTTTATAGATTTCCTTTAGAGGGAAATTCTTAAGTTTTCCACTGGAAGGACTAAATAACGTTTTCTTGTTCCCCTGATTGTTTTACTGCACCCTTAGGAAAACCTATGTGAGAGAGGATTAGCAATTTACATTTAGTCTAGACTGTGCAATAAGGAAGAGGATTTCATGATGCTAACACCTCAAGAGACAGGCTGTCAAGAGACTTCAACCACTGGTCATGCTTGTGGTGCCTCTCTGGAGAAATAGATATGTGCCCTTCAGACTGCTCTGGATCCTCCTCAGTTCCCAATGTTCCTTTGTTTTCAGGTATCCCACAGGTACCCCTAATGCAAAATGGATACAAGAGTGTGAACCAACGTTTTTCCGGAGAAAAAGTCTACTCATCTAAGAGGGAAAGACTACTAGCAATGTCTTGTGAATGGGGAACAGAACAGTGAGTTCTGTGGTGAGTGTGCCTTTGTCTTCTTTCTGCTATGACTGATGTCAAAACAACACAGTTACCATGAACTTGGCAAAAGCACCTGGACAATGAAAAAGCACCCACCAAAATACAGCAAATTCAATTTAAACTAAAGAGCAAAACTTGCTTTTTTTCTTTTTTTTTTTTCCTTTTTTTTTTTTTACCATGAATGTGACCAAGGTGGCTGGAGCAGGTTGCTCAGAGAGGTTGTAGAGTCTCCCCTATTTGAAGACAAAACCTAAGTGGAGAATGTCTTGGGCAAGTTTCTTTAGTTGACCCTGCCTAAACCAGGTTGGATGGGGATGATCTGCAGAAAACTCTTCCAACCTCTACTATTCTGTCATTCCAAGAGCTCAGCCTATTCCCACTCATAAGTCCCTTAAAGAGTTATTTTGTTTGACTGACAACACCATGACAAAGGCAAAACACCACCAATATTAGCTCCTTTTATCTCAAACAATATTCCTGCTTTGTCACAATATAAAAAGTAAAACTCTAAGGACACCTCAGCTGCAAATATGTCCTCAGAAAAATGCTCATCCAGAGAAAATAAGATTCAGAGCAGTTTGGTCCAAGACACAGAACCAACTTGGTTGAGTACTCTCATAAGAGCACAACTCTGGTTTTAAAGCTGCAGTCTTTTTAGCCTTCTTCTGTTTAAATCATATTCCCACACCAGCCACAGACAGATAACAGAGCTGAAAAAAATGAGATTTGTCAAATACTGCATAGAGTGTTTGGGATACATGTGAAACAATATCATCCCAGCTACTCGTATGATTGTTCTCTGCTCTCTGAAAGCATTGGTGACCAAGAATAACCATGGCACTTTTCTAAATATGTAAATGGACAAAATCTTATTTATTCCTTGCCACTTTGTTGAATTCAGCGAGACTATTTTATGTCTGAGTTTTGAATGCATAACAATCGACCCCTACTGAACAGTGACGACATTTCCTCTCAGAGGAAGTCCTGAGGGAAGGAAGGTCCCGCATAAACAAACTTCCACTCAGTACAATAGCCTAGCCCACGATTTTTTCAGGGCATGGGTGAGGCTGACACTCTCTTCCTGCCCATGTAGTCCAGGGCTTATCGCAGTCCTGCTTCCCTGTAATTTAAATGCTTGCATACTTCTCCTTCATTTGTATTTTTTCCCCACACCGTGCAGATGTATCCCATTTTCCTGTTGCTGTGGAACACAGCCACAATTTCCAACCATGTTACATAAATGACCATCTGTGGTAAAAAAAAAAAAAAAAAAAAAAGCTGATGCACAAGATTGCAGTGTGAGAATTTTAGCTAGCTAGCAAAATTCAGGCTATTAATACTTCTGACACTTCCTGACAATAAAGGCAAAATGCACTGTTCCCCTTGTTCTAGTGTGCTGCCGTTGTGTGACAGACAGCCCTGGTTACTGCGTGTAGGGAAGAATCTCCAGGGAGATGTTAAATAAAACCTAGTTGGCTATGCCTAGCTTTCCTTAAGCTTTTCAGCATGCTAAAGACAGACTAAACTAATCAAAAGTTATTATACTGATAAAGAGAGTGGTATCTAATTACAAGTAACTAAAGAAGAACGCTAAGATTTCATTAGCATCATTTTGGCATCTTTGCATTTGCTGGCTCCCAGAATCAGCAGTGCTGGAAATACTGAAATCCATGGCACAGATCTCTGCAATGAGCATAGCAGTTGTAATAGTAGATGGTGGCAATAGTAAATTGCCAGTACTCTTGTAGATGGTCATAAGAGGAAATAAAGATCCTCAGTGACTTTCACAGACACATGGTGAAGTTCCAAGTGCTAGAGAGGCACAAGGCTGGCATTTTTGTGATCATCCCAAGACTGACACTTGGTGGGGGCCCCATCCTCTTCAAAATACTGCTGTAGCAATCTTTCCTTTTCTCTGCCTCTCACTCCTCATCCTGTGGGCACTCATCTCTCACAGTGAGTCTCTCTTCTAAAGTGTCACCCTGCCCAGATAGCCACAGCTATCCACTGGCTGGAGATGGAGATTTCACTTTCCCCTACCTTCCAGCTTCCTGTACATTCTCCTAGTTTGATTTACAGTTCCCTTCAATCCACTTTGCTATATTGAAACTTTAAAGCCACAGTGACCCAAATTAAACCTTTCCAGGATAATTGATTAAGAGTGAAACAGCGCATGTTTTCTCAGGGTTTTGTCTATCTTCAGCAAACACTGCACTGTGTTGTTTGAAATTGTGGCCAAAATGAAAGTGCTGGCACACATACCAAATGGATAAAGTTTGTGAAACCTATACACCAGAATCAGGTGTGCTTGGGTAACCTTAATGACTTGTTCTGATAGGCACACACAGTAATATACACACCCAGTCTTCTGATAGTCATGCCTGAAGTACCTGGACAAAATCAGCCTATTCATGCACCAACAAGCAAAGGTGTGTACAAAACAGAAGCCTGGGTGTTGCATGCATCTGCATGCACTCAGGTGCTGGCTCTCTCCAATGTGCACTTTGCACATACATTTATTTTTCTGATCTTACAAAACACTTTGAAAGTATTTGTGCTCACTCACATCTAACTTCTGAGTCCTTTTAGCTCCAGCCCTTGAGGACTCATCAAGTAGTTTTCAACCCTCTGTCAGAAAGCTTTTCTACTGTTACTTTCTGTGAGCTGCAGAATGGGATTTTGTTCATTCATAAATAGCAGAAACAGGCAGACATCCATTAATAATAGATTAATAATAATAACAAACAGTACACAGAGCAGGGCAAATCTAGCAGTGTAGGGAAAATGAATACAAACAATGAGGTTTTCTTTACCAGTAAAATTCAAATTTCATTTAATTTGAATTTTTTCCCTTTTCTCATATATTTTTCCTGTATACAGAAAACCTTTTTTGCTTTGTAGTCCAAAGAAAAGAATGTGAATGAAAAGTACATACTTTGCATAAACAAATACGATCACACATGAGAGACAAGGAGTATGAGTTTCTCAAAAGTTTAAGCACATCTCCTCTTTGCAAATTAGGTTAGATTTCCTTTGAATTTTACAGAAGTGGTTACCCAAGTTTCACCAATTTTCCTCAGTAGCCACTGTAAACTGCTTATCATAACCTTAAGAGATTCTGAGAAATCAAAGCACCTACAAAACCACTGCTTTGTTATTATTTTGAGTAAAATCAAACATTCTCAGTATGCAGGTCTGGAAAAACAATGAATGTAAACGCCACATTCAGCCACTCACTTTTAGTTCAGAATGCATGTTTTTGTGTCAAAGGACTGTACATGGTACATAATCCTTAGCTCCTTCAGGATTTTTAATCTGCCGTGAAGCATATGGTAAAAAGGTAAGTGTTCCTTAGAATCATTAACTTGCCTAAAGCAATGTGGATGTTCTTTATTTCTTTCTTGAAAGACAAAGAGCATCTGAAAGTAGTTAACAGCCCAAACCCTGTAGTTTGCTGAGGCAGCAAGAAATGAACCTGGAAATGTCCCTGCAGGGCTGAGCTTTATGTTAATTAGTCAATTCCCAAGGCAGTGCTTGTATCGACAAGAGTATGTTATTGTTCTATTTCCTCAGGACCCAGAATGTAAGAGCACAACATATAAATACATTTATTTATCATCACCAGAAGCATCATGGGGATTGTGCTATAGCAAAGCTACAGCAGACAGAAAAAATGCAGAAACCCCAGTTCTGCTCTCACTCCAGTAAGAGAACAAAATTGTCCTTTTCATGCAATGCTGCTCACTGCAAAAAAAAGACTTCTTTCAGAATATCAGCAGTCTTAGGTCTAAATCTAGCTTTTAAAAAGCCCATTCAGTGTCATTCATGAAGAGTGGGGCTTTCAAAAGTACAGAACTCATTCTGCTCCTGGTGCTGAGGCAGGGTACCCCCAGAAAGCAGTCCAGAAGAAAAGTAGCTAAGGATTTGCTTCCTTCTAAGGGAGTTGTGGAGCAGCTCAGCCTGGAGGACATGGCACTGCTGCTCACCTCCTGCCCCAGCCAGGATGGTGCACTGCCCAGCAGTGTCCAACCAAGAAATGGAAAAACAAATGCCTGGTATGGCACTGGCCCCTTTGTGTTTCCTTATCCTGGATTAGTGACCAGGCCAGCTCCTGTAAACATGGTCATGGTGTGGGATTTTAGACACAGAGCAGAGGACCTGCAGAAGACAGCACAAACTATATAATTCTGTCCACTGCAGTATTGTTTAGCTCTGTCCATTGCCGTCTGCTGCTGGGATCAACTCGCATGCTGAACAAGGGTAAAGGAAACTGAAAGGGGAAATGAGAAACTACAATAGAGCTCCAGAGTAAACCCAGCTGAAAACAGAGACTTCATTGAAAAAAAGGGATTTTTGGATAAGAGTTGACAGAGGCCTCCCTTCTGCTAAACCTTTAATGTGTCCAGAACCATTCTCCAGCTCCAAGGATGAATGGCACTGGAATGGTCTGGACTCACACAACCAGCCCTCCTCTTTCTACATAAATCCAGTTGCCAACATCTGTGCTACCTCTTGGGAAGAGCATTAGTTCCACAACAGTCACCCAAAAAACGTTTGGTCACTAACTGGGAGAAGCTGGATAACACAAGCCAAAACTGGGCTAAAAAAAGTGCAAAGAAGGAAACAGAAGGAAACAAACTGGCCATTTGACAGTGCTGAATATGGCCAGTTTACCATGAGAAAATAGAGCCTTTGTAGCAGCATAACGAGATACTTTTCAGTCCATTCCATGTACTATGTCCAGAGACTCTTCTAGAAAAAGCCTAATTCAAAGCACAGCAAAATTGTTTTCAGATTTCCCAGAGGTTTTAATGGGCTTTGCAACCTAGTCTTCCACATTTGATAATAATCAGCATTTTTCCTAGAACATACCAGAAATCTAAATAAAAAAGTGTTCTCATAATTTTGAAATCCTCATCTGGATCTGTTTCTAATTTTTTTTTTTTTTTTCTCCAATGAGTACATACATCTCTGGTTATAATAACAAAATGCAGAAAAAGATTTTTGAGGTGATATTTCCAGTGATGAGTTCCAAATTTTTTGTAGGGGGTAGCATGAAAGAATGGAGCATGAGGGTTTTTTAAACTAAAATGACAGTTAATCTAGTTTGAATGCAAATTGTGCTAACTGATTTCAGTCTGAGTCTTTCTAATATATGTTCTTTCAGCTTGTATACAATATTTAAAGATTTGTTACAAAACGAGTTACGCAGCACAAACTCCAGCTGTGTAGCCTAACTTGTTAGTCTTTCTTTTTCTTATGCTAAACAATGAAAAGCCACTTCCCATAGAACTGTGATGTGCAATATTTCTGTAATCTTAATATAATTTAATTTGAACCACAGACTTTGTGTGTCCTCGTGCTTTTCTGGAATAAAATTTTCAGAGAAACAAAATCCTTAAAAAAGTAATTAATCATCTGGTTCTGGTTACACAAATGGCCCAATCCTGTGACCTTCAAACCTTCCTCCCCCTCAAAGAAAGCAATAAAAATGTAAAGCAGAGAGACAGATTTTTAGAGGTATTGAGGCTCTGGCTCCCGCTGACTTGTTAAAACTGTCTCAACGCAGCACAGAGCATGTGCTATGCCATGCAGCAGTGGGCTCTCGGTTTCCTCATGCACTTTGCTTTCCTCTTCTTGATGGAAGAAAGTCCTTCATAATTTTAATTTTGCGTTCTTTACCTGTGATCCAAGCAAAAATTCAGGTACACTTTGAAAGCTTGTAATTATCAGATTAAAGTCTGCAAATCAGTATTTACTAAGAACTCCTGGAGAGTCACGTGCTCTGCTTGAGAACTTAAATTCAGTAGCAGCATCCTACCTTGTGCTTCACACCCAACTGAGTCTCCTCCTTTTAAGGGAAAGGCTTATGGTCATGTGTGCAGAATCTTCACCTGCCACACATGATGCCTTAGGTTCTGGGTTTTTCTGTCTTGTTCTGGTGAGTAGTTTTGTTTTTGTATTAAGTGGTGCTGGGACTTGATCACAGGGCAATGGGGGCAGGGCAGTTTTGGTTCTAGGAGGGGACTTGCTTCTTCAAAGACAATCTCTCCGAGCTCCAGGCCCCAAGGAAAAACAACGTGGAAGAGAGGAGGCAAACAGGAAGGATGGAACACTGTGATCTGGAGTTGTTGCTTGGACAATGGACGGGGGGTATGCAAATGGACTGAAACTTGTAAAAGGTGGGGAATCTCGTGACTTTCCCTCCTTTTGCTTCCACCTTGGAGCCATCTGGGCAGAGCCACTGCTGTGGCTCTGGTGATGCTGGGGTGTGGCCTTGAAGGCCTTAATAAATATTCACCTTATTCTTATGACTCTGTCTGGCCTCTGTCTCAGCCTTTAAGGCAACACACAAATTGTCAATTCAGTGAGTTGCTGATGGACGTTCCTGATGCACCTCTAGCTTTCCACTACATGACCCACAGCAAAGCACCTCAAGACAATGCTGTTCTCCAGGAAGGAGTGGAGGAGAAGTTCTGGGAGTGTTGTACTCACCAGCAATGGCAATGATTCTACCAGGCCCAGACTTGGTCCCAAGCAGGTGCAGCTTCCAGCACAGCTCCCCAGGGAGGATGCAGACATTGCCCACAGCCGTCACCAACCACGGCCTAGGCACAGGAACCAGATTTCAATGGTGCTGAGACAAACTGCTGGCTTTTCAAGAGTGGCAACAAGAAAACGTGTGTCCTTTCACCCTCAAAAAGTGCTGCTCACGTCCAAACGCTAAACATTTTGCATAAGAAGAGAGATTTTCAAGTAATTCCTGGATTACTTAGTTCAATAGGTTCTCCAGGAACTTCAGGATTTTGTGACTTTGTATTTTCCAATGCCAAAAGAAGGAATCACCATCGCTGCTGTGATGCACTGGGTTATAATTATTCCTGTTGAAATTAGGCATCAAAATATTGTGAAATAAATTGAGTTGTTGTGCCTTTTTCCATTTTAAGGGAATCAAATACTTTAAGAACCTGGTTTCTATAAATTCCAATCAAAATGAAGGCCTCACAGCCAATGAACATTTCCTGACTGAAGATGTTTTAAAAGATTAAAAATTTCTACACTGTAAGAACCAATCTAAGCCTTTTAGACTAGTCTAAACAAGCCTCAAATAAAATCTTCTGGTTACCATTTCTTCAAGAGGGAATTGAAATACAGGCAGTATAAGTTACTTACTCAAGGGTCACATGGGAATTGACTGACAGGAGCAACAGTCAAACTTTGATCTTCTGCATCTCAAATTAGACCCACAGCTACAAGACCATGTTTCAAATTCCAACCAAGGGCTACAAACAAATTGATCTTTCAGAGTAGAGCTATATATCCTCTCAATAACCATTCAATCTGCAGCAATAGATTCAGAAAATTATTAATGCTTATGCTATAAAGCAGTTCCCTTAAATCCCATTATCAGTAACTCCATACTGCTCTCACTTGTACTTGGTCCTGAATCAAGGGGATTCATTGCATGAGAGACACAGGATGCATGAAAGCAGGATGAGACCAGCAGTTTTATAATTGCACATCATAACACATTCCTTTTTATTCCTTTTTTTTGTTTCTTTTTTTTCTCATATATTCCCTGAGTGAACTCATGCAGAGCTAAATTACCCCTTTGGGAAAGTACATACATAAAAAAAAAATCTCTCCAGATGTCCAAATCATTTCCAGTCAATCTGTAGACTCCTCTTTGGCATTTCTAGGCCTGTGCTTTCTCAGAAGTTGTAACATGCTTGAGTGTTGGTGACTGCCTTATTGTTTATGTGATTAGTCACTCTTGGACTATTTTAAGGAGGTGATGTATATTTTTTATAAATTTTAGATAAACTTCATTTATATTCTGATGATTGATGCTGAACAGTTATCTGGCTAATTGCATTTTCTAGTATATTTTCTCCAGAATTTAAAAAGGATTCAGAATGGACAAAAGCTTTTTTTTTTCCTTGCTGGTCTGCTTGCCTTTTTTTTTTTTTTTTTTTTTTTTGAGGAGGGGAGCTGTTGCAATAAAGCTAACAAAACTCTAGGTGAACTACAGCTTTATAATAAAGCTTGTGACAAGCTCTGGGATCTAAGCCAAAAATCAAACCAAATGTACAGTTTACGAGGGTGAAAGGTTTTACTGGCCAGTCTGGTTCTCTTCCAAAATGCCTTCATTTCACATGTAAACGTTAATAGAAACAAACAGTGGTAGTACCATTAACTTCTATTTTTGCATCACCACCTCCATGTCATGCAATAAAGCCAAAGAAAGAAATTGCAAGTAGGAAATCAGGGCATGTGGGAAAAAAAATCAGGAGAAAAAATAAAAAAAGAATGAAACAAAACTCTATTAGATCCCTTTCTTTGAATTCCATCTGGCCCACTGAGACTTCCTCAAAATTATTGGCAAAATGTGTTATTATTTTGGGAGGAGAAGCGGAAGGTAAAGGAAGGAAAGGGGAGGGCTCAGGCTAACTCAAAAAGATCTATAATTACAAAAACCTGTGCTTTTGTTTCTTGCTTGCCTTTTTTTTTTTTTTTTTTTTTTTTTTTTTTTTGTGAACACTAAGCCAGCATAGTGGGAAGCACATTGATTCATTTGTACATACCTGAGCGTCACTTTGTGACCAGCCCAAGTTTCCCCTCCATGGTTCTGGTTAAGACAAAACCCTTTCAGAAGACTGTGGGAGTTGTGCCTAAAAAAGCCACAACACAAATCCGGAGACTCCCAGGGCCCCCTTGCTCACTGTGATATTATGCACACAGCATGTCCATGAAAAAGCCTGCCTGCACTATCCTGCTTCCCACATCCTTCTCTGTTTCAGCTCCTATCCATTTGTTTGTTTCCTTCTCTGATTGCATCTTGTCATAAGCCCAAGACTGATAGCTCATTAAGGCAGTGGCTTTCCATTTACTTCTTGTTTACAGTATACTTCTGCCAAAAGTACATCCTTGTGTCAAGGTTATGTATCAGTGCCTTAACATGATATATTCTTAATTTTTAATGTCAGCACTTTTCTAAGTAATTGTAAATAATCGTGTGATTTCCAGCAATTAGATTTTCTTACATATAAACAGCTTGCATTCCCACCGACTTTCCTGTGTGCAAAACTGGTGCTGAGACTGCAGCACCTCTCACTCTTTGGGTCATACCAATGCTACTTCTGCTCAGCAAGGTCACTTTCCTGGAGGAGCAGAAAACATGGAGAACTAACTATGTGTTCTCCTTTTGAGGAACCAATTAAAACACTTACAAGCATTAGACACAACTTCATTATCAAGACAGGGCATTCCATTTGTCCAGAGTGTAGGAGCTCTTGAACTAACATTTGCATTGTTTGGAGGGGTTGTTTGTTCGTTTGTTTATGTTGGTGTTGTTGTTTTTAATGAAAGAATTAATTCCTTCAGATCATCTATCTGTAGTCCTGCATTTGCAGAAAACGGAGTATAGAGATACAAAAATGTCAGCTCTTGTTGGATCCTGACCTCTTAACTCCGGGGATTGCCTTAATGCAGCATTCATATATGTTCAATGAAACACAATAAATACAATGATAACCTTAGTTCAGAGAAGAGTTGTCCTACTTCATCCTTGCTCTAACTGGTTTTATTTCTCCCTCTCTGGGTTAAGTTAACAGCACATCCTAAGGTATCTTTTCCTGGAAACTGAGTGGTGTCTGACAAAATTATGATCTCATCAAACTACCAAAATATATTTTGTTACAGGAATCAGCTTTAAATCATGACAAAATGAGATCTTTTTTACTGACATGTCCTCATCCTGCCTTCCTTAGTATTAAACTATTAAGTACGTGGCACTTTGTTTGCCGAATGTCATCTTAAAAAAAACACTTCATTAAATCATTCAGCAGCCTGTTAGAGAAGCTGCAAAAATATTGGTGGTGTCTTCTTGGTGACAGCACTTCCCAACAGGTCTCCAGGCCCGGACGTGCAGGACTGCACTCACCAAGCCCTTGTGCACACTGATCTGAGCCCTTGTGCCATTTCAAAACACTCACAGGATGTCTCACCACTGACTCACTTTATGTCCACACAGCAATTCGGATGTGCAGCTCCCAACAGCATCTCTTTGGAGGCTTCAGTAGACTTCAACTACTCTGAAAATGTGTGGTATCTCTTTCAGATGAGTTTGTGCCCCTGAATTTTGGGAAATTTGAACCTATAGGAGAGGCCTTTGTCTCTTCTATGTAGGGACTTGCAGAACCCAGCTAGGAACTTTTTTAATGTGTAGTTACAAAACAGGAGCACAACTCTCACAGACTTCTGAAAGGGTTTTGTCTTAACCAGAACCATGGAGGGGAAACTTGTGCTGGTCACAAAGTGACGCTCAGGTATGTACAAATGAATCAATGTGCTTCCCACTATGCTGGCTTAGTGTTCACAGGAGAGAGAGCAAGCAAGGGCAAACAGGAGCAATGGAACCTTCTAAAATCACTGTTGCATGCAACACTTAATTTTGTTGTTGTTTTCAGAAGTTTTCCTCTGAAGAAAAGTGTTTATAATATATAAAACTGTGCCTGGTTTTACTGAACATAATAAATTCAGGTTTGATTCATGCAACTCACGGACTCCATAGAAAGGATTAAATTAAAGGAAGTGAGTTTAAACTAAAGACCTGCACCTGATACAGACTTACTCATGATCACCTTTCATACAGCTAACAGACATACTATGGTACAAGGATTAACTTCATTTTCATAATGTCCTCTGCTGCAACCATGACATTAAAAGCTGCTGGGAACCAGCAGCAGGCATACCTTCAGTGCCAGTCTCATTTGCCACTCTGCAAGAGTGGATTAGCTAAATAATAGTAAATGACTCAAGGCAGGATGAAAGCAACATGTGGGAAATAAAAACAAAAAGAAAAGAAAGTACTGTGGAAGGCCCAGCAGAAGCAGAAATTAATTTGATGATTAACACTCAGACTGCACAGCAGCAACCTGGAAAGGAATGCTGTAGTGAAATCTTACAAGCCAACACAAAAGCAAGCAAGAGAAACTGTATGCATTGCTGCAAAAATTGTTTCTCAATTAATGTAATTTAACACTGTCATAGATGTACAGCTACATTGTCA
This sequence comes from Phylloscopus collybita, assembly GCA_027886175.1. Taxonomy (NCBI): domain Eukaryota; kingdom Metazoa; phylum Chordata; class Aves; order Passeriformes; family Phylloscopidae; genus Phylloscopus; species Phylloscopus collybita. The sequence continues at coordinate 4,612,963 of JAJNNQ010000013.1, read as the reverse complement.
TTTCAACCCTCAATTAAACAATGGCAAGATAAGAGAGTTCAGGTTGATGACGGTTTGTTTTGGGTTTGGTTTTTTCCCCCCTTCTTTATTTAGTCATTGTTTGAAATTGGCCAAGAAGCTGAAATAATTTCAAAACTGGAGAAGGTGAGTGGTAAAGCCAGTTTCACATCTGTTTTCAAGAGGTGCAACTTCACATAGCCATTTACATTCAGCTTACAGTGAAGGTTAACTGGACTGACCATAATGGATCAGACCCAAAACCTACAGTTTAGAACCAGATTTCGGTGGCCTACCAACACCAGCAAACTCAGGGCAGTTTAAGGGTTCAAGAGTAGGCAAAAGGGTGGTTAACTCCCTTCCCTCCTGGCTCAGCACAGCACTGATTCCAGCACAATTGCTCAGATCCTGAGATCAATGCTGCTGCAGTGACATTATTGCTACTGGAGTTAGATCAGCTGACAGCCAGTGGACATGCTTGATGTAATGGGGCTTTTGAATGACAGTGTAGACTCCCACCTTAAAAACTGAGGAGTGGCCCCAGCCCCAAATCTGGCTTCTTGATCTAGGCAATTATAACTGGGGGTATGCTTGTTACTGGTTAAAACACAGCTATTTGGACTCCCAGTGCTCCAAAGGTGTTTGCATGCTCCCTGCAGTTCTGAGGAGTCATTTATATCCCTCTCCTTATATTGTCTTGGGAGTTAATGAATCTTGCATTCTCTCTCTATGCAATAAATTCAGTTTAAACAGAATGATTCACTTCTAACTCCCCTATCTTTGGAGGCCAGGAATATCTTTTAGAACTCTAAATCTGTGCCAATATCTGCCATACAAAAGACAGGTGGGAACAGATCAATGCACTGCAACACTGGAGAGAAAACCCTGCCTTTGCAGAGACACTCAGCAAAGAGAGATGTTTTCAGAAACAGCCCTCTCTTCTGTATATTTTCTGGATGGTCAAGTGGTACCCAAGAGTCTCTTACTGAGGAAGGTGACTCACTAGTAAATGGTGCTCACAAGTACTTTATTTTTAGTGTGTAAATACGACCCTGTGAACCAAATGCTTAAATTCCTTAAAGGATATGGACCCTACAGCAATCTGGCTGCTCAGAAGGGATCTAATTTGCTTTAAATTAAAAAAATCTATGCCTCTATTAGCTCTCCTGGGACCTGCCTTTAGCTACTAAACTAGACTTTCTGTATAGACCTAGTTTTATACATATCTATTACTTGCTCCTGAGGCATAAAATCATGTCTCTTTCTTTTTTAAAAAGGGAAGTTCACTTTCAATATTACAATGATGAGAGGATATTAATGGAATATTTTTTTCCCTGATTAGAAAATTCAGGCCCCACTCTTAAAGGGACAGAGAGTTCATGGCTATACTTGAATACAGTAGGAGTGATAGCAAAAATAGAATTCTTTTAACTCTGTAAGAGGTGCAGAGGAAAAAAACACAAAAAAAACAACAAAAGCCTGAAATGTGAGCAACTTGACAAGGTGTCAAAATACTAATGTCATGTTTATTCAGTTTTTTCCTGTTACCTTTTCATCTTGGACAGCACAACTCTTCCAGCCTACCCTGGAAGGCTTTACCCACAGTGTGGAATCAGGAGTGCTTGATGCCAACAGTCCCCCAAGGGAGAAATAAAAGGTGTTGAACAGCAAGGCATCCCACAATCTTGTCTCATCAAGGAACCTGGGCAGATATTAAAAGCAAACTGATGCCAGAACCCATTTTTGTGTGTTAAGAAGAGGGTAAAGGTAAACCAGAAAGATTGAAAATGGGGATAGAAATTAATACGGTAATAAAAGTTCAAGTTGCCAATATTCAGCCTAAAGTATTCAGCTCAGTGTTTTCTTTCCAAGTTTTGTTTAAAAAAAAACCCTAAGAGATAAAATTTATGGGGTGGGAGAGTGGAAATTCTTTTTATCAGCATTCATCTTTCTTTTTTCTACCCCAAGAAGACACTCTTCATCTCCCCCAAGCATCAGTCCACTTGGCTGGTTATTTCAGTTCTGTGGACATTCTGCTGATAGCTATAATGTAGATTCCCATGCCAGATACTTGAGTTAATTAGCTCGTGGGCTGCTAGTGTCAGACTTGTTTAGTGCAGGAAAAACAGCTGACAACAAATCATCACTGTGTGAGATCTTGATTATTGTTTGGATGCAAACTGAAACATGCTGGCATCGCCTTACAAGTGTTTTCAATCACAGAAGGGTGTGATACTGCTAACACAACGAGGCTGGCTTTTCTTATGAGAAAGGAGTCGGATCGTTGAAGGACCCTGGTCTAACACACTTGCTATTTACTCAAACTTAATTTAGGTAATCCTGTCTTCTCCTGAGTGGTTGAGGGCCCAGGTCCTTCGTTTCTAAAGGGGTCCCCAATAACTTGTTGCCAGAAAATGGGGATGAACACTAAGGCTGCTTGGCATGCTATATTGTGAGCCTGTACTCACAGAAACATTGTTAGGATCATAGAATAACCTGAGCTGAAGGGACCCAGAAGGATCATCAAAGTCCAGCTCTCAGCCCTGCCCAGGTCAGCCCCAAGAATCACACCATGTTGTGTACATGTATTTCATTGCCTAGGAAGGTTAACTCAGAGCTGAATACAATACTCCTGCCTCCTTTATGTGCGACTCTCCAAATTATTACCTCTTCCCATGCTGCTTTGTTTCTTCCAAAAGTGCCGCTATTCTTTTGAAGAAAATGTACACTGCTCCCTGTAATTATCCTTGCTTTCAATCTCCCCTCTCTAGCACAATATCCCCATGAGGTACAACATAGGTGAGATACTCAAAGTCTACAAAATAAAGGATTGGAATGAGTGCACAATGCAAGAACTTTCTGAAACTCATCTCTGCAATCTTTCCAACTTTGGAGTTAATTTTGGAAAAACATGGTGGTTTTAGATAATAAAAAACATTTCGATTCAGTGGTGTCAAGATCAAGAAGATATGCCAAAAGGTGTAGTTTTGCTTTTGCACTTTGATCTGGACATCCCTGCAGTTGTTTGTTTTATCACTCCAAGTGTTGTGATTCTCAGATTCCAGATAGTAACCTGCCTAAGTCCTAGTTAGAGAATGAAAGGGACAACTAACACCTGAAATATTTGGTGTATTATTTTTTCAGCTTCATCAAGATATCCTCCTGAAAATACTTTCATCTTTTCTCCCCTAATATCACTACATTGTTTTTGTAATAGTGTCACAAATGAGGGCTTAAAAGTTGTTATCTAACTTCCAATGACGTTTCCTAGCACTGAGAATCTCACTGACTGCAATAAAATTGTATGGAAAACGTGCTGCTCTGACATATACTTCCCAACAGTATTTTGGAACTTCCATGGTCTAATCAAGAAAACAAAGGAAGGTCATAAGTCTGAACTGAGAATCAGAAACCTGGCTGAGTCAGGATGTAAGAAAGCTGCAACTCAAATCTCCAAGGATACTTCAGTGACCTGTACTGACCTTTGGAAAAGTCACTTCTGAATCATCAAACCTCAGTAGGCTGATAGCTGGAGAATCATGGCACAGATAAAGGAGGTTCTGTGCTTTGCAAACTTGCACAAGCAGCAACAGGCAACTCTGGCCATGTAATTTGCCTCTTTATATGTAATTAGTACAATATGTAATTTGGAACTCTTGGAGTTAATTATACAATGTTCGTACCTGAATTTATTCTGTGGGTGGCAATTTGTGCACTGTGTTGTATGTCTTGAATCCATAAACAGGAAGGTTTTGGTGATAAAGCATGTCTAGGAGTATGGAAACAGACTGAAAAGGAGGCAGGGAATTCTTCTGCATATCTTTTAGGGGAAGCAGCTAATGGCAGATTTTGAGATATGGAAATGCAGTGCAAAATGAAATGTCACTATCAACCTATTCTTATTACATTCAAAGAAAATATTCATATTACATTCAATAGAAAAGCTAGAGCAGAAGAGCACTGAACATGATAAAAATTTTACCTGGGACTTGTTTGAAAAGATCCTGATACTGACTGACTCAGAACTTCCCCTGTAAAATTTTAAGTCTCCTACATAACTTGAAATACAAGCCCAAATTTAATGTCTTCATCCCAAGGGAAATAAGGATGCCCACTGAAAAGATTAATTATGTACTTTCAACAGTTACATTCCTCCTAAAACATAACCTTTTCAGCTCAGGATTGCTGTATCTGGATTGCTAAACAATGCCATGGGGTAAACCCATTTCTTTAAATCACATGTGGGAAAACTAAAGAGCTGGGAATTCAAAGGGGTTTGAATTATTCATTGCAAACATTTACTCCATCAGTTTCATCAGATTACAAGGATATAGTCAAACAGATGTGACCAGGCAGTTGGACAGGGGAAAAGGTGAATATTTTTAAATACCAGCTTGTCAAATGCACCTTCTGGACTGATTTCCCATCACACAGCATGACTGCTTGTGCCAGCTCATCACTGGGAGCACTCAAAAGCATCTGAAAAGGAGCTGATGGTTACAGAAAAGTTTCTAATACCAATGTTACAAAAATGGTCCAGTAAACAGTGAGAGCAAATTAGGCAGGTGTTCTAAGCCTTGGAAGTGATCCTCACTAGTCAGGACAGTGCCAGGTGCTACATCGATGGTGTTAAACCTAGTGATAGAGAATGTTTAGGAAGTATTTGCTCAGGACACTACAAAACCAAATCAGAGAAAAAAGCACCACATATCAGGTGCTCAGAGCAAAAAAGGAAGATGAGGACCAGTGCCAGCTACTGTTTAGAGACTATAAAGCAAGAATATAATGTGAATTGCCACAAAAATTCCTATGAGACTGACTATTCAATAAAGTTTTAAAATGGAAATAAATATAACAGTACAGAATATCACCTCTAATAGTTTTTTAAAAATAGAAAACTCTTACACTGAAATGAGAACACAATATAATTCAACACCTACTGAAAACAACCATTAGGCAGAAAATCCTGTGTGATACCTATAGCTCTATCCACCAGAGAGTTGCAATTTAGGTAAATAATTTCCTTTGATTAAATAAATACACCTATCAAATTCCCATGTTGCCTTTTAAGGTGCCAGGTCTGCTGCTTTAGGACAACCCCTTACAGGAAGGACACTCTCTGTGTTTTCAGAACATTAATCTGTGTCTCCTCCAAATAACTCACTTGCAGTCTAGCCTGCATTTTCAGAAGTAAACTGGGCAGGTATGTGCTCTCTAAGCTCAGGCCACAGAAAAGGCAAGCCATTTTGATCAATTGGAGCTGTGATGCTTCAGACTGTGTAGAAGACCAGAGTTTACTCTGGAGAACTCTGTTTCACTTCTTCCTGGTAGAGTTTTCAGAGGAATGATAAACAGGAAATTTATATATGAGGTTGCCCAGAAAAGTAATGGAGAGCTGTAACTGTTTGAACTTTATTGCTGAGGGTAAGATAACCATGTTTGGTCTGGATCTAAATTAATAGCAACCTTTAATTTAAGCACAGAGATCAAGAGTGAACTAATGACACTTTGGGTCCCCTAGCACAGAACACTGTTTGAGACTTTGCTGCAGAGCTGTTAATTATGGATCCCACTCAAAACTGTGGCTTTCCACTGCTGAAACACAGAGACATACAGTCTGCTCTGAAGGGAGAATTTGGAAATAAGTGATAACCCACGACATTTCTGAGGCAGGGTTTGTACTGTGAGAAAGAAACCTTTTAGGCCAGGTGGTATAGTCAAAAGAAAACTTTTAGGCCCACAAATGTGTTTTTAATGTGTGGCAGAGATTTGTAGCTTTTTCTCACCTATATGAAAAAAAAACCAACCTCTTACTCCCTACACTAATGGTAACTGATGCATCTGAGTCCTGAGAGAATTGTCAAATGCTTTAGATACTCAACTTTAATCCCTCCCTGATAAGTGGGCAGTGTGTGTATCTACTTTTCTGCACATCACAGAGTTGGAGGCCTGAGCAGTCAGCAAGTTAAGCATTATCTTTTGTTCTGATGAACACCAGAAATTTATATGAATTGTTACCATAGCTACTTCCCCAAGCTAGGCATTTCCTCCTCACCACAGAAGTTCACAAGTCAGGTAGATAATCACATAGCATTGAGTGAATCATAGCATAGAGTGAATCATGCACATGAGCAGAAGTTTGAAATAAAATGCTGGTATAACACAGCTGTAATTAGGGATAACCTCCCACTCACCTCATGAAACTGTCTCTTCTCTCTGTGATTGCTGACAGAGGCTTTCCAAATACGTGGTGGGGGAAGGGGGGTACACAGCATCACAGAGTGCTAAATGCAGAATTCCTGTAACTCAGGATGGTGTTAAACAAGACCTCTGACTAAATAGCTGTGTGGGCAGCCATCACACCTTTCATTCTGAAACAACCACTCTCCTCAGGTTTCTTTACAGTCGAAGTTGCAATGGCCATGACTGGAAATGAGCGACTGCAGCTGAACCTTTTGATGCAACTAAGTTGCAATGATTCGAAGACCTTTTGGGAAGGGTTTTCTGAAAGACATTGTTGAGTCTGCACAAGCAAAAATCAGGAATTGAATCTGCAAGCTTTGCCTAAATCAAACATTCAGCAACCTTTAACAGCACTCAAGATAGCTATTTTCCTTCCCAACAAAATGCTCCTAAGAGGACAGCTGAGAGGGAGGTGTGGGGGGAACAAAGCCCACCTATATTCTGTCTCTCTTACTATTTTTGTGTTAAGCCTTAACTGTTGCTTGCCTGGCCTGTTTTTATGGCTGGTGTCTGCAAATGTTCACAGGGCTGAGTTTGACTGTCAAACATGCTAGCAGGAAGCAGGACGTGGGGGAGAGGGGCAGATGTGGCATTCCAGAGCCAAAGGTTTCATTTGCATCCTCCGGCCTGGGTGCCAGAGCAGCATGTGAGCACACAGAGGGAGAGAGCAGCTAGACAGAACAGTTCATATCTCCAGGGCTTGGAAGTTGCTCATCAGTGTAGAATAGTCCCCCTTCCAAATACATTTTCTTTAAAAGATCCTGAACCTAAGCAAAATGTATCACCGTGTCATTATTCACTCAGCTCAACTTCTGTGGGTGTGCTCCCATCAACATTTTGAAAGCTCAAAATATTGGAGCCTACCTGTGCACACAGTGTGAGCCTGCGATTCATGAAACACAATTTTAAATTCAGAGACAGGTGTGGTTTTAAAAACTGCTTTCTAGCCTTACTCTGAAGCAGATTAGCATAAAATACCCCTTATCTACCTACCCAACAAAGAGTTTTTTGACACTAGATTTGACAGACTTTAAAATCAGCTTTACCTGTTGGCTACTACCCGAGGCAGCAGCAGGACTCTACAAATTGTACAGCTCCTCTCTAGATCAAAATTTCAGCTTCATGTGTGCACACATAATGGATCTCTTAAGTATGAAGTTCTTGCTGGTTTCAGTCCAGAAAAGATACAATTACAGATTCCTGACAGTAAAATTATGGTTTCCAAGGAATTTCACAGAACCATAGCATAAGCTGAGTTGAAAGGGGCCCTCGAAGACCAGGAGTTTGACTCCTGGCCATGCACTGCACCATGCTCAAGTCACACCATGTGCATTGTCCAAACACTTGAGCTCTGCCAGGCTGGGTGCTGTGACTGCTTCCCTGGGGAGCCTGTTCCAGTGCCCAACCACCCTCTGGATGAAGAACCTTTTCCTGATATCCAACCCAAACCTCCCCTGACACAGGGGAGTCAGGCCATTCCCTGGGGTCCTGTCACTGGGCACCACAGAGAAGAGGTCAGTGCCTGCCCCTCTTCCTCCCCTCACAAGGAAGCTGCACACTGCAATGAGGTCTCCTGTCAGTGTCCTCTTCTCCAGGTTGAACAGACTTCAGTATTTCTCACATGGCTTCCCCTCAAGGCCCTTCATCATCTTGGTTGCCCTCTTATGGACACTCTTTAATAATTTAATATCCTTCTTGTATTGTGGCACCCAAAACTGCCCCTAGCACTGGAGTTGAGGCTGCCCCAGTGCAGAGCAGAGCAGGACAATCCCCTCCCTTGCCCAGCTGGCCATGCTGTGCCTGGTGCCCCCCAGGACAGGGCTGCTCTCCTGGCTGCCAGGGCACTGCTGACTCAGATTCCACTTGCCATCGACCAGGACTCCCAGGTCCCTTCCCATAACACTGCTTTCCAGCATCACCTTCCCCACTCTGAACATCCAGGGTTGTCCCATCCCAGGTGCAGAATCCGACACCTTCCCTTGCTGAACTTCACATGGTTGGTAATTGCCCAGTCCTCTAATTTGTTGATGTCTCTGCAGGGCCTCTGCTTCTGAAGGAGTCAACAGCTCCTCACTTCTATTTAACATGTTCTGATTTCTATTACCAGGTGTCAGTAAGGACCACGCACTGTCAGAGCGCCCAGTGACGCTCAGGATGAATTTAGCCCATGACAAATGCCACGGATTATTTTGGGTACTGGAAGAATCAGACCATAATTTGTCATTCTTCACAGCACGCATCTTGCCTCTGGGCTGATTTGAAAGACCCAAAAGCAAAACCCAGTAAGGCCACAATGTCTCAAGGTGAGAAACAGCAGAAATGTTGTAGGAAAGCTCCACCTGAAAGGATTCCTTCTCAATTTTCAAAGCAAAAGAATATACCAATAAACTTTCCAAACCAAAACCAGTGCATACATTTCTTTGCATAAATACCTTTATCACCACTCTGGTAGATCTTGTTGACCTGGGTCAAACATGAAGAGATGAAATCCAGATTGGCAGATGGTTTAGCCCCTACAACAAGTCACACAGAATCAGAGGAAGCCTGATACATCATTAAAAATCCCAAAGCTAGTGTTCATCTCCAAGGCACAACATATATAGTCCTCACAACCTACAAAAAGAATGTGTTGTCTCTTCCTTCCTTCTAAGTTATTTGACTCTCAAGGAGCTCACTGGAAATCATATAACAGATAGTACAAAAAGGGCATTTATTATGAAAACGTTTGATGAGAGGAAATAAGATGATATCTCTATGCAACTGAAGGATCTTAGACATATAGTATTACAAGCAAGAAGCATGGATGGCAGGCAGAACTCTACACATCCTTCTCAAGAATATTAAAATCCAGCTTCTTCCCTGATAGCCATCAATGATCAAAAGGCATAAACAATCAGGCTTTCTATGCTAATGATTGCACTGAAATACTTCTGTAAGTAGTTTAACCAATTAGAAGGAGCACCAGCCATTAAAAGGAACTTTAATGATGGATTAGTTATTCAGAATCCTTTAAAAGAAAACTATGTAGTTTTCTTATGTGTCCCTAATTTTTTCTCAATTTTGGCTGTTTTTCTTTTTTAAAAATAATAAACCCATTTCCCAAACCTTCACAAACTCTTAGAAAGTTAGAAAGTATGAAGCTACCAGCCTCTCTCCTTTTATTTTCATCAGTTTGATCTGTAAATCATTGAAAGTTAATATATTTGTGGTTCACACACAAAAAAACTTGAAAGTTGAAGTAATCCAAGTCTCTCCTGTGTGGACTCAAGGCAAAGTATTTCTAATTGCTATGAACTGGCTAGGACAGAGAAAAAGCTCTTAAAATGAAATCACATATCTTTAATTACATTTCATGAAGAAGCAATATCGGGGTTAAAGTCTGTTTGAAATAACACAAAAATCTTTCAATAAAAAGTTATTGTGTGTTATTCAGATGGGAGTGGAGAAACAGCGGTAGTTTATTGCTAAGGAATACTTTGACTGCAACATATTTAATAGAAAAAGTATTCTTAGCTGAACATGTCCCCCAGTACTGATTAGATTAACAACTTGGCCATTATACATTATGTTCACAGAAAGCCACACTCAGCTGTTAGCTCTGCATAGGTGCATGGTGAGCCATCAGTGCTACAGTACAAGACAAGATATTGAGTAACACCACAGTCAGGTCAGAATTAGCAGGAGCATCCCAGATGTTATTGTTAGCAGAAGCAATGCAGACTGTCTGGAGGGTGTGCAATTCCTCTGCCAGCTTGTTTAGCTCTAGAGTTAAGCAAAATCACTTTAACTTCATCTTTGTTTCTCATTTACATGTGTGTGATTTTCTTTTTTATTAAAGAACCCAAAGCCAAAAAAAACCAACAACAACAACAAAAACAAAAACAACAAAAACAAACAAACAAACAAAAAAAAACAAACAAACAAAAAAAAAAACAAAAAAACCCAAACCAAAAAAAAAAAAAAAAAAAAAAAAAAACACAAAAAAAACCCAAAACAAAACAAAACAAAAAAAAACCACAAAAAAAAAAACCAAAAAAAACCAAAAAAACACCCAACGCAGACACACAATGAATTTGGCCAGGGTTGTTTTTTTGGGGTGATGGTTGGCTGATTGGTTGGTTGGTTTTTTTATTCCTGGAGGGCTTCCTGGCAGCTTTCTGCTGTGTCCAAATTCACATGCCATCATGGACTGGCCATTCCAGTCAGGCCTAGCTTGAAAAACTCCCAGTGAAGTCCTGCATGACAGCTACAGAGCAGACGAGTCCCAAGTCTCCCAAAGCAACATTTCTTCCCAAGGGGGAATCAATCCTCGCTCAGCCAGGCTGCAAGGTGTGTTTTGAAGGCAGGCAGGCAGGCTAAGTACATGTGAGGCCACACTCTGCGTTGATTCCTACCAACTCCAGGCCTGCAGAGCACCCAGCTGAAGGGCAGTGCCCTGCTAGTATTCCTGTTCAAGATCTGGAGAGAGAGTGAAATCCTGGAACTTTTTATTAGCAACCTTTACTTTGGTTGGGAAGAAATAGAAGGGTTTTGAAGCTGGAACTTCTGGGGGGTTACATACCACTCTCATAATGCTCATGTAGCAACACAAGCATGAGTACTCCTGCCTTTAAAGGGGCTTGGTTTTGTCTCAGAGCAGAACAGGAATGTTTAGGAAAACACAGAAGTTGTGCAGGTTAGAAAACTATTTCCCACACAGCTCTAGTTATGGGAGGCCCCTAACAGTATTTAATATTTCAAAAAATTTTGGTTTCAATTAAAATAATAGATGAGAAAATGAAAAAGAAAGGAATGGAAGACGGGTCATTTTTTCCTATCCTGCAGGAAAATTCCAATTACTTAAATTATTCTTTTGCAGAGAAATGAAACAATTGCTGCAGAGGGGAACATGAAAATGTCATCCAATCTGCTTCTGAAATGCAGTTTATGCAATGAAGCAACATTTGTGTGGACTCCACTAATTCACTCCATTTTAGAACACCAGCCAGACAGCAGTTTCAGTGGCACTTGAAAACTATTGAGTGCTGGCAGTCAGGGTCTCCCTTCACCCCCTCAGGGTCCACCTCCACCCCATTTCCCAGAAGCACCTAGAGGTTTTAGGGACACAAAGCAGTGAAGTTTTAGGAACGACTCTTCAGGAGGCAACATAAGCAGTTCAGTCCATTACCCAGAGGCACTTTAGGCACACAGGTTCCCTTGATGCCCCAGGAGAATGTAGGAGCTGCTCTGGAAGTCTAAGCTCCAGTGTTGAAGGTTTACAGCTGTAAAACACAAGATGACCCAGAGTACTTATTGCTGAAGATACAGTGCAGCTTTTTAAAGGTGGGCATCAATATGACCCACACAATCATACCATCACAGTTTGGGTTGGAAGAGACCTTAAAGACCATACAGATCCAGTCCCCCTGCCATGGGCAGGGACACCTCCCTCTAACCCAGGTTTCTCAAAACCCCATCCAGCCTGGCCCTGAGCTCTTGCAGGGATGAGGCATCCACAGCCTCTCTGGGCAAGCTGTTCCAGTGCCTCACCACCCCCACAACAAAGAACTTCTTCCAGCTATTCAGCCAGTTATTGGTTATCAGAGTACAGCAGGATTTAACACCAAAGCACTGAATTACTGCTCTCCAAAGTTCTTTGGTCCTTCCAAACCATCCAGTCAATTGCGGACATTAGCTATAGCTGGAAAACGTGGTCTACATATGATCCCTGACTTCCTACAGGCTCTGGCAGGTATGATCTCAGGATTCTCTGGATGGTTTTGCAAACATTGCTCAAGATCTAGCCCATTGTCTTCCATAAAAGCAAACAAGAAAAGTATATTCAGGGAGATAATTCACTTTCCCCTTGCTTTTAGCAAGAATTCTGCTTGAAGCTGACAGGAAAAGCGTTAGGAACTCATATGCAGCAGTCAGAACTTTTATTCCAGAATATGTGAGTACTGTTTCAAAAAGACAGCAGATGAAACCAAAGCAAATAAAACATGTACTGCAGTTAACACCTTATGAAACATTGTCACCTTCATTTCATTACTGGATACTTGTTCTATCATAGATACTACTTTCTGGAAACTGTAACTTACAAGAAAGACTCCAACGAGAAAAAAATCTTGAAATGGCCTCAAAGAGCTGTGAAAAGCACTGTAAGCAGTCATGTTTCAGAAAAATAATCTAGTTTTCACTAAACCAGTAGCTATACGTAAGCAAATATGTCTCCCAGACTACAACTCTAAGCAGAGACATTAATTTTGTTCATTTCACTAGGCTTTGTCCTCTCTTCACCTGAAGCAGCACATCTGCAATGACAATCCTGTGCTACCAAGTAAATCTCACATTTACACTGAGGGTGCCCAAGTGCTTCTCAAGCCTTGACTCTGCTTTATCTGCTTCTGTCCTAAGTCTGCCTGGCGAAAAACCCACATGCAGCTGAGGCTGGGGCATGTTCACTTTCAGAAGTCAGTGAAAGAAAGGGGGTGTGGAAGAGAAACTCATTGCTCAAGAAAATAGTTTTCAGTCAGACTCCAGTACTGCCTAATTCCTGTCTGCATCAGCCCAGTTAAAGCTGCCTGTGCTTAGGGGCGATTGGCAGTCTGCTCTGGGTTCCTTCACTGCACTGCTAATCTCCACTAATACTCTCCCATGCTTCATTTAATTTCACTCTCAGGGCTCTTTTTCAAATTCTTCCTCAAATCTTAAACCAATGCCCTCATTGTTTAGGATTCCTTTACCCTGACAAGTCTGACCTCAGATATCCTTTCCTCTTTCCTGCTCTGTAACTCAGGCAGTCCACTTACTCATTCATATGGTAACCTCACATAATGGTCTCCACATTAATTAAGTAATTTTGGTTCTTTAAGGTACTACAGAGGGGTTTTCAGTGCCTTTCAGGCCAATTGAACTTTTTTTTGTTGTTGTTGAACAGACTGGAGAGTACATGGAAGAAGAGCCAAGGAGAACATGCTCGCTCTCCCTCTGGGCCATTCCTTTCATGCTGCTTCAGGGTTAGGCCAAAACAACATCAGCAAGTCTAATTTGCCCCAGCAGCGGATGGGAAATGACTAAAAACCCTGCAGATTAATTTGTGTCAGATGTATGCTTTCAAGCAAGTGAGAGCAAGAGAGAATGTGAGAGCATTTACAGAAAAACACGCTCTTTCTCTGGGATTTAGAAGGGCCCTCTTGTTTCACATCTCTTGGGAGCTGGGTGGCCCCAAGTAAGTGAAAAGTCCTACCTTTGCTTTATGTTCTCCTTTTGTATTTCATGCTTTTCAGTAATCAGGCAATTCAGAAAAAATGAGAGAGGGACAAAAAGAAGCAAAACTGCACAATGCATGATTGGTTTTGCAGTATCTGCTGATTCTTCTAGCAAAGATTATTTTGCACTGTACAGGTGAGATGGTCAGAAAAAAAAAGAGGCCTGGGGATTTTTTTTTTTTTTTTTTTTTTTTTTTTTTTTGAGGGGTGAGGGTTGTGCTCCACATCACTTCAGAAATACAAAATGTGGTGGAAACCTCACGTCACTCTGGAAAACAGTAATGATTAGTTTTACATAATCAATAACCTAACAGGACTGAAACTGCAGATCAATACATGATCCTGACCAGGAAGCACAGGTCCAAACCAGTTTTTCTGTTGAACCAGTAGAGCTCAAGTTGCTCTCTGATTGCCAGATGTGATCACCCAGCTGTGATGTTCTAACAGGACAAGTCCTGGAGTGGCCATGGAAATCCAGCAACTGTAATAGTTATTTTGGTTCTACTCGGTGTGACTTAGTTGGGAATAAATTTTTCTGTCTATGACTAACACAAGAGCTGAAAAACACCACGACTGGCAGTGGTTAGGCTTCTTCCTGGTATTCCCAGCAAGGCCAAGAACATTCATCTCTGTGTCCAATCTCTCTGGTTAATGGTGTTGCGACACTGGAGATGAGTCACGTGTGTGCTATCGCTGTGCAGTAACATTTCTGTTGCTAAATTAAATAGATTTAATTTTGTACATTCTTGCAACTCATATCCAATCTGATCTGCTCACCACATCTAAAAGGATTTGTTTACTTTTTAGGCAGTCTTGCTGCTTAGATCTCAGATGACTGCCTCAAAAATTCTAGGGAAGCTCAAAATAAGTCTCATAAAGAAGTACAATATTAGCATAGATTTGTTTCTGGTGAGAGACAGTTCTGCTTCAAAAACTTCAAGCCATACTCTTCATTCACACTGTCCCTAATGCTTGTCTTATCATTATTATGAGACAAAAATAATAACACCCAAAATCCTACCCGAAGTCTGAATCCCAATCTGATTTGGCAGCATAAATATAACCACAGAAAATTCTTCCAAGAGAGCCAAAGAGACAAAAATCCCCAATCTAAAAAGAAAGCAAAGAAGTTTTGTGGAATTAGACCTTAAATCTCAGTTTCAGAACAGACTAGCACTTAGGAGCCTGTCACAACTTTCAACAAGATGTCAGATATAGTTAATACAACATTTAATATTGGTGCAGTTATACTGGTACTCTTAGCAGTATCACCTACTTCAATCTAGAAAGGAAATAGCAGTACAGGGAAGAAACAACATAGGATGCCTTTATATCTATAATTGTTGTTGTACTGGGATGTTTTTCAATAAAAACACATACCAGTAACCTAAATGGTTGTGCTAGTTCCAGATCTATATGAGACCAGGAGTCTCAGAAGATTTAGATGTCTGTATCACACCACTTTCACTAGTGTTTTGGCAGGTAATAGTATTTCCAGGCCTACATATAAGCACCAGATCACATCTGAGAAAGAGAGAAAGTCTTTACTTACCTGACCATTTTGAAAATATTCTTTTTAGGGTTGCTGAAATGTATAATATTTGGCAAGCTAAAAAAAATAAAGCGGCCCTCTTCAAAGGAGCAAAATCGAACACAGCCATTCAGAAGAAACAGTAACAAAAGGAAAGAGAAATCTGTATTAGTGATGATTATACTGGCAAGTCTTCTCTGTCAGTAATGCATGCTTGTGGAAAATGGTAAGTACAGCTATAGCAATTCACATAATGCTGTCTGAATATTTTTTTATCTGAGACAAAACTTCACTGTTATCTTCATGCATACAGGAAAAAACCAAGTTCTGGAGCAGATTAATTCAGTAATATCTAGATTCCTAATTCCCTGATTTAGGTCCCAGGAGAAGCTTACAAACTTTCAGTGGAAGGAGAAAGAGGAATTTCCTTATTTTATCTGATCCATACAAAACCCTCAACTTCATTGAGGTAGTCTATCAGTTTTAGGGTGCCTAGTGCTGGAAAGAAAAAAAGGCAGCCCAAGCCTGCAGATAACCTCAATAACTGACCTCACTCTCCAGCTCTAAGTTTATTCACCACACAGTCACATCAGTGCTAGTTCCAGCTCAGGAGAGTAGCTCAGGCACACAGCCAGGGTTCTGCAGGGCAAGCCTGCTCAGCCCTTGCTTGGAGCAGCTTTAGGAGCCAGGAACCACACCTTGCTTCCTGTCAGAGCAGAACAAGCCTAGAAGTCACAAAACCTATCTCCTGGTTACACTGCCAGAAATGTGCATGTGTGCACCCACTCCAGTACCAATTAATCTTTCTGGCACCAAAGCCTCAGTCATCTACCCCAGGCCAAACCACACCATGGGACTGACAGTCCTCCCAAGATAGACACAAGGGCTGAGGAAACACCATCAGCCTTTCCCTCATCTCACTCAAGATGCTCTCCTGCTCAGATAAGGACTGTGACTACTGCTCATCTTGGGCTGGGGGAGCAATCTCAGTGAGGACTTTGGAATATCTGATCCTCCAAGACTAGCAGGATTCATGAGATCTGAACCTCATGCCAGATAAAAGCTCAGCGAGTCTTTCCCAATCTGTGCCCGATCAAAGCTCCAACTTGCAATTCCTGGACAGTACCAGAAATACAATTGCAACACTTCTGAGAGCAGAGCTCACAGAGCTGGGCTGAAGAGCCACACAGACTGCAGGGTCTTTGTATATGGTGAGAGAATTGTACATGGGGAGGGCAATCTGAGTGATGGTTGCAGCTCTCTCAACCTTCCTCCTGCCAGGAAGCCCTTCAGCCCCACCAAAATCCATATCTGTTGCCAAAGATTAACCACCGCTGTCAAAAAGACTTCCAGTATTTTCCTGACTTAAATATCTGAAAGGTAGTAGAATCCCAGCTAATTACTCATCATTACTATCACTATGATATCTGCATTATATTTTTAATAACACAAGAACATTGAAATAATTATGAAGGCTACAGATAACTTGAAATCTGATAACACGGAACAGTTGCTTGTAAATATTTCCCCACATTATTCTGCATTTATTGATCCTTTGAAATAATTAGGCACTTAAACACAATTGTTTGCTTACATACCAATGCACATTTCTGACATGAATGAACACAAAGTGAAAAGTAACAAATTTCTTATCAGGAAGGTACATTTGTTCTGCATCTTGAAGAACTGTAGAAGTCTGAAGGGCAGAAATTGTATCCCTGAAAGACATTTTACCGTGGCTAATTCTTAAAAAGAAACCAACCACTCACATGTATTTAAGAGGGCTAGGAGACTTAATTTTTGCTGTAAGCCTCAAATATTTCATTTTCAGAGAACTCAGCTAAGGATTCTGTATCCTTAACAGTTCTGAATAATCAGTTCCAATTGTCTGAAATCAATGATCATGAAAAAATAGACCCTAAATTTTACCCAAGTGCCTTACATGAATGCCTGATATTTCTCTCTCCTTGTTTTTTATTTTAGATTCAGTCCACTGTTCACATTTCTAGGCATTAGCAGACATTTGATTGCTATTTTTTCTTTATGTTCAAACCTTTTAGGTCCTAGGCCAAGCCGTGGCCTCAGCTGTGAGAATGTAAACCAAGCAACCCTATTCACTTGAGTGAGTTTTCATTAGCAAAGGCACAGGCAAGGCTTGGCTCTCACACCTGATGTGCCTCACCACTTCAACAATCTCATGCTGGGATCTCAGAAACAGAAATACTCAAGTGGTCATAACACTGGGCTAAAAATGTGTCTAAGTCTATTCCAGCTCAGGCTTTTACTGAAGCACCATTTAAGAATTGTTTGGCAAAAAAAAAAAAGGGGGCTAGATTCTTTGACCCAAGGTTCTAAATTTACCATTTGACTATATATCTTTCTTTAAATACGCTGTGACTCAGACATGCATTCACTGTGATTTGTGTACACAGGTTTCACATGCTCAGCCCTGTTTGCTTTCTGTGTAAAACAGGAGAGGTCACTGTATCTGGAACAAACCTGAACTTACAGCTGGACCAATGAGTAACTTGAATGCAAACAAATCAAGCAGTCTTGCCCAAAAGTCAGCATGAACCAGTTGATCTTCCTCACCGAACCCCTGCAAATGAGCTAAGTGTAAGAAGGAAAGCAACTACTTTGGGGAAGAAAAAGAGGAGCTTTTAGTTTGAGAAATGCAATCTCACACAAGAGCTGCTCTGCCTGATCAGGTTACCCCACTTCTCCCTCCCCAAGGTCCTCATGCTCCAGCAAGCTCTGAGTCCCTTCTCCCAGCTCTTGGAAGGAGGGCAGAAGTTTCCTATAGGGAGAAAGACTTTATAGCTCACCAGCTGTGTGAACAAACTCAGACATATTTGGCTTCTGTGAACTTGGCTAAATCAATGAAACATCAGAGCTCAAACTTGATGCTTTATTTCCTTTAGTCTGAGGTTCTGCTAGCTATAAACGTGATCTGGAACAGCACGTGTGAGACTGTAAAGCAAAAAAGAAATGAAAACAAAATGTGATTGTACATGAGATCAATTCCATGCTGACGTGATAATACGTTCAAAATTCTCATTTCTGTAGAAAGCTGACCACAGGCACTTCATCAATCAGTATTTCGATTTGTAATGTGTTCCGTATGGTTCCCTGTCATTGCTTAATGGGGAACATCCCCTCTGAAAACATCTGACTCTCAGCTCTGCATCGAGAGAGCTGCTCGTGTTTCAACCACGTTTCCCAGAAACTGAACACTCAGCAACATATTCATTTTTTAGTGACAGCCACCACTAATGAGAAACAGCCACGGCTTCGTTGAATCTTTCACAAGCCAAAGAAATTTATATTAGCAACAACAACAACAACAACAACAAAAAAATAATCTCAGATTAATTTACACGGCAACTGAATCTCCAAAATCTCGATTTTAACACCCTAAAGCTCATACTGGGTTGGTGCTTGTACTTGTACCATTTTTTATTTTATACATTCTCTCTCTAGGTTGCTTTTTTGTTGGTTTTTGGGTTTGTTTTTTTTTTTGGGGGGGGGGGTATGGTTTGGTTTTTTGTGGGTTTTTTGGTAGGTTTCTTTGTTGTTGTTGTTTTTTTTAATGTCTAGTTAGGCCAGTTGTTCTGACATGTGTTCTGCCTGTCAGGAGCAGGAAGCTGGGGCATGAATTGGAGGGGTTATCACAAGCTGAGAAGTGGTGGGAAAAAAATAAGTCCACTAGAAGTAAAAAACTCATACAGCACTCAGTGATGGCATTAGGTTAGAAATTTGTAAAGAAAGCAATTAGAAAATCAGTGGCATTTTGTTGGAGAGCTATATTATTTTCCTGCATCCGTTTTCTTTGCTCAGAATATCAGGGAATTACTAATCTCAAAACTTCTTGGGTTTCATTGTTTTGTTTCAGGTTTGGGATATTTTTTGGGAGTTGGCTTTTTTGGGGTGGGGAGGAATTTGTTTGGTTTGCTAATAAAGAGAAGCAGCTGTGCAAAATTTTGACTTGCCAATATATGAAACTTTTAAAGAATTACTGGACCCACAAGGCAAGTGGTGAGGAAACTAAAATTTCAGACTACGTGAAAACAACAACTGTTTCAGAAGATTGGAGGGAACAGTCATACCTTTATTTAGAAGTGTCTCTACTGGTTGTTCAAGGCAGTACTTTGAAATAATCATTAAAAGCTAAATTAAAAGCAAAATATAAAAATGACTGGAGGTTCAGGATGCCACAGAGTCAAATCAGCAGAATTTCTACAGAGAAAACTGTCTCACTCATCTTCTAAGACTTATTTAAATCTACCAACAAGACATTGACAAAGGATAATTTATTTCCATAGTGAGCCTGACAGACACAAAGCAGGATACCAGGCAAGACACAGCTATGGTAAGAATAAGACTAGCAACTCTCCCAGACCATGGGCCAGATTGTCCCATATTCCCAGGGACTTCTGCAGGATTTGTCCCAGGAGTAAATGCTTAGAAATGGAAGGAAGGGTTTTACAGCTACCTAAACTTAAGTTATGATCTTCTTCAAGGCAGCACACAAAGAGTTTCTAAAAAAATTAAAATAGTATTATAATTAATAATAGTATTTTGACAGCTAATCAAGTCAAAGACATGAAAAGTCAACTCATATATTAAGTTCAAAGCATGATTAATTAAAACTTCTCATTTTTTTGAAACATACTTCAAAGGAATGCATTATGCTTCATCACACTAAAAAAGTTTACATTTGCCTCCTGAAGTCACTGCTTTTAAAACAATGGTCCCTCCTGAATCTCACTTCAGCTCCAATAGCAATATTTCCATCTTCACTATAGAAACCAATAATGTTCTTGGTTTTTTCATAAATAAAGAAAGAAATGAAATCCCAACCTCACAAGTAACACCAAGGCCCCCTAACTTTTTTTGGATTACTTACCAGATTCAAATAGAAGAGTCAAGAATTCTATCTGCCAGGGTAGTAACCACCAAAACAAAAAACCCATAGAAAAGACATGGTATGAGCAGCTGAGTCTCTGTAAAAGCATATCTAAGCAAGGACTTTTATAAAGGATCAGAATGTTTCAAGCACTTGGAAATATAAGAGAGAACAATGTTAGAAAGTAGAAATCAAAAATCTTGCTAGCTAAAGAAAAGCATTTAAGACAAAAGATGAGGAAAATACTAAAGCCAGAAATTAAAAGTAAGCAATCCAAAGACATTGAACAGAGATCAAAGCATCTTGATGAGCATTTGCAGGTTTACATAAAGGACATTTACTGACCTTCAAGACATGAGTGATATCGTTTTACAGAAGAAAAAATGGTAGACAATTAAAAACAAACAAACAAAAAAAAATTTCACAGGTTTGTTGATAGATTTCCAGAAGCAAAGCCAAGGAAAAGAGAATACAATGTTGTAATGTGTAAGCAAAGCATGAAGGGCCCTAAGCCAGAGCACCAAGTTCAGGCATCACAGCCTCAGAAAAAAGAGAGCAAACTCTCAGGGCACATGTTAATTATCAAGCTAATCCAGATAACCAGACTGCAGGTGCAAAAAAAAATGGTTGAAATTATGTTTTTCTCAAAACAAGCAGCTGATTGGAAGCACACTTTAAGTGGACTTCTGGTGTGTGCCTCACCACCTTGCTGATCAGTCTCTTGATTCTCTTGACCTTTCAGTTGCCTTTATTCAGAAAGTTCATGTGTGTTGAACTGGGTCTCGTTTGTTTCATTTCATCTCTTAGCTGTCACAGAACGATTTTTTCACCTGGTGAAGAGCTTGTAGGCTTTATGCATCCCTTTTTCCTGTGGGGTGTTCCAGTGTGTTTCCCAAAGATGTTGTCAGAGGTGAACGTCAACAGCTACTTGTGTTCGGGAGTATTCTCTTCTAAGCACTCAAATGTCTGCCTCTCAAAAACAGATTATGCCAGATTTGATCCTGGCTAAGTTTTCAGCTGAAGCTTTCAGAGATGTTCCATTTTTTTTAATAGGTTAAACCTATCAGGGATGCACTCAGCACATTTCAGTTATTTGGAACCCAAAACCTGCAGCAGTGGTAGTAAAAGGTCTGCTGCTACCAATGTCCTACCTGATGTGATGCAAAAAGAAGAATCATCCCAATCCTCCTGTAGTAATAGGAAGCAAGGTAGAAGTGTTGGGCCATGCATATGCATAGTGTTTGTCGGTCAGAGAGAAATTATTCAACATTTAGGACAGAAAAAGGTAAAAGTGAGATGAACTATGAATTGTTTTAGTCACAATAGTAAATGTTCAGCTAGCTTGCTCAGGTATAATCCTGTTCTGATTTCTTTTGAGAAAAGTAGAAAGGCTACATATATGTATTTAAGTATTTCTAAATAACAGCAGCAGTAAATGGTTCCTCAGTACCAGAAAATGTGCAAAACATGATATTTTATTTTTCTTTGGATTATTGCATTCATATTAAACGTCATAATACTGCCATCCTCATAGGAAGTGAAAAAATTGAGAGAGCCAAACTCTGGCTAGTTGCTTGTGGGCACACTTTCACAATTTCAGAAAACTGAACTTTGGATACTCTACCAAAAGTGTCTTCCTGATTTTAGGTAGAAGGTACAGTTCAGGATTTTATTTCCTGCAAAGAAAGATAAAAACCTGATGTTGGAGTAGGTAGGCACACTGATCCAGACAATACGAATGGGAACAGCATCAGGCTTGAATTTGGAAAAACGGATTTCAGTTGTTTCTTCTTTAAAGGAGTTCAAGGCCTCTGACCACAGGTAGAGAAGAAGAGCTTGCAAGGACCCATTTCCAATGTAATGCTGAAGTGAATGGAAGCTCACCTTGCTCCTTCTGGACATAATCATGTTCCAGAAAAACACCTGAAACCTTACTGACAAACAAGGATACATGAGTAGAAAGAAGTCTTTCCAATGCCTTCAGCAAGAAACTCCCCTGTTCTGTTTCAGCAGTTCATACCTCCCACTAAAGCCTGGTGAGGGAAGGAGACACAGTGTGTGCCTATTACATCTCATTTGTGAGAGGCACCCGCCTTGTGCTCCTGCTGCTACCACACACTCCCCATTGCTGGTAATTAATTATTTATGACTAATGAGGGCTGTCCCCACGTTCCCATTACTTATGAGGATTATTGTTGTGACTACATTGTTGTGGAAGGATAAATCCCAGCTTCCAAGTTGGTTTTTATTCACAAAGAATTATTCTTAGTAGGTAAAACCTGACTTTGGCATGACTGTTTGGTCAGCATTACTCTTCTGTTTCCAGAGCTATGTGGCTACATTGTTCCATCCACCACCAGTAATAAACTTACCTTGTTATTTAAGCAAGGACAGAGGAGCTGCCTCTCTCTTCCTTCAATCCGAGGGTAGAGAAAGTAATTTTTAATCATATTATTGTTTTGGTTTGGGTTTCTTCATTCAAGAGTGAGGGAGAGGGTGACTCACATTCTGTTTGCAGTTCAGCAGCTGCCTCCTACCGTCCCCCTGAATCATCAGTTTGGTTGCAGCATTTCTGCCTCGGTCTTTATCATTTGAAGAAAGGGCCTGATTAACCAGCCCTTGGTTTCACAGCCTTATAAAACATCCTTGCACGATTGGCCCAGCCAGCTTCTGTTAAGAAGGGATGCAGTGAAATCTGGCAATTGGATTGCCAGGGGAATCTGTAGTGTCAAAAGGAATTTAATCATAATTACTCTTTTCACTCCTTTTGGCGCTGATTGAAGCACTTGCTTTGATATGAGGTTAGTGTAGGAGAGAAGAATGGTCATTTTTAAAGGGGTCTTTCTGCAGCCATAGCTGAATATTTTAAATCACTGCCATCGATAACATGTGAGCCTCTTTGGCATTCTGAACTTTCACTTA
The DNA here is from genome assembly GCA_027886175.1 of Phylloscopus collybita. Lineage (NCBI taxonomy): Eukaryota > Metazoa > Chordata > Aves > Passeriformes > Phylloscopidae > Phylloscopus > Phylloscopus collybita. Next base: position 4,590,114 of record JAJNNQ010000013.1, on the reverse strand, counting down.
GTACAGAATATCCTCTTAGTTCTTAAAGATCAGTATATATCTGTTGTGCTCAAGATTAATAAAAAGGTGGCATAAAAAGTAGATGCACAAATGATGAAAATTTGAAAACTTTGAAATAATTATAGAAAACTATTAAAAAAAATGATACAAAATTTCAGGTATGGCCTCCGGTCACAGTCTTATTTTCCATGGTATCAGCCACAAGGAATCCCTATAAACAGTTGCTGATGGCACAGATGGATCAGAACATCAGAAATGCAGGTTCAGGTCCCACCTGTGAGATTACAGAATGTCATTTTGATCCTATTTTCATTAAGTGTATTGACAAGAACCTCCTAAACACTTCTGGGTCCTATCACAAGCTAAACTTTGTGAATGTAGCTTTGAGTGCATAAAGCGATTTAGGGACTTAGTAAAGACATCCTGATTTTCAATACATTAGAGTCCCTGTGGGGATCTGAGACTTATGCCCCATTATTAAGCCTGACCTTTAGCATGCCCTGATGTTCAGCATCCTTCAGTAACTTTGAGAGGGAATTTATGCCATGCTGCTTGCCATGTGTGACTAACATAGCAATGGGTTGATTTTCAGTCCTTGTTATGTGCCCTCTCCTTAAAAAGTGCTCTACAACAACAGCTATTAGTGACAAAAACAATAATCACCACCCTAATTTATGTTATTAGCTACATGGCATTACAGGACATAATTTAACATTGGCTCTGCCCATAAAAATTGTAATTGTCCCCCAAAATACAAATTAGTTTTGTCTAAGGAGGACTGCTAAGCAATGATTAAAAATGCCATATTTATTAGGATTGGCCCACTTAAAGGGAATAGGTGAAGCTTCATAAATCTTATATTGCTTACACAATATGCAAGCACTAATTTTATACCAAGTATGTGACTTGATATTAACAACCTTTTCAGTGTGTCAAAGTAGGTGTCACTATTAAAGAGCAATTATTGAATGTATTCCTCAAAATATGAGAAACAGAAAACCTTAACTTGGTAAAGCACAGATAAATGTCTTCTTGGCTACCATGGTTCTACTGATTTGACACTAATTTCAAAAGACATAAAAACTTATGCCAGGGTACCTAAATATAATATATCAGAATTATACAAGTGTAGTAATAGCTATTTCTTATTTAATATTGTCCTTCCATAGGCAGTAAATTCAGAAAAGTGTACAGATCTCTATTCCTGCATATAGAGTTCAGCATAAGATAATCAAATTTTGATGAAAAGCACTCGTGTGCTTGATCAACATGTCATATTTTTAATATTTAGGCAGCATGGTACCTCTGACACCTTTTAATCATACTGTTCTCTGTTTTCAAAATATTTAGACATTTTTAAAATGTGGTGTCAAGTACTTTAGTTGGACTGATGTCACCTAATAAGCTTTACTGGAATTCAAAACATCACTTTTTCATATATCTTTAATCATTCCCTGGGTACAACGCACGTATGAACATTTTGTTATGACAAATAAAGAAAATAATTTCCCATCATGGCCCATATTTATTCAGGATTCACCATCCCTTCCACTAATAACTGCAAGTACATTGCTCTGTATTTGTGCTGGGGAAGTTAATGCCCCCAAATCAGCATTTTCCACAGCAGCCCCATGGATGGTGCTGAGCCAAAGGCACAGCTGTTTGAGCAGCTCTTTGTGCGGGTTACCAGGGAATGACCACAGAAAGCCTGTTTGTGTGCTGCTCAGGGGGGGAGGGCTGCTGCACAGGCACTGAAATGTATTTTCTACTCCTGTTGTACAGTCTCCTTCCAAGTTTTGAATCTCCTGGCACATTTTTATACTTCCTGATGACCTCATCATCATCATATAAAACATGACTTGAAGAAAGAGAAAACAGGTGGGGGCTCAATTTTAGTGCTTCCCATTCTGCCCTCGCTGCTCCTTCCCACCAGGCTGCCCTCCTTTTCCTCCTCCCTCCCCACTTCTGTTACCCAACAAAAACCAACAAGTGAAAAACTAACCAAGGAAATGTTTCACAAGAAGAAATTCCATGGCACCCTCTCCCTGACACACACACATACACACAAAAGGCAGCTTTAGTAATAACCACAACCATCCAGCAAATCCAAAAAAGCCAACATAATGAACATACAAAAGTGTGAACTGCTAAACTGTGATATTCACTTAGTTCTTGGCAGAATTGTTTTAAAATAAGTAGGGTTGACACTTGATTAGAAATAGACACTTTTTCTTTCTTTTTTCTCTCTTTTTGTTTCTCTTTCTCTTTTTCGCTCTTTCCCTCCCCTCTGTCTTTCTTTTTTTTTTTTTTTTTTTTCTTTTTACAAAAAATGAATTATATTTGAAGCTCACTGGAGCATAGATAAATGCGAGCTAACATTTTTAACTTGATTACACTCTGCAGTGATATATAGAGGCACATAGCTACAGTAAGTGATTCCATGGAGAGAGAGGGGGAGGGAGAGGGGGAGGGAGGGGAAAGCCCTCTGCGAATATGATAAGGAAAGCTGGGATGAATTGTGGTCTCTGTTCTCTGTTATCCAAGGGTGGCTAGCTGCTGCTGCACTAAAGGCCTTTATTCCCTGCCTGTGGGAAAGTGGTGGGCGAAGGCTGCATTCTCAGTTACACTGCACATGCAGATTTTAATTAGCTGGATTAAAAACAAGACCGTATCATGTCCTTTAGCAGTATTCTATCTAGAAACAAAAGATTTTCTTTCCTGGCTTCTGCAAGCAGCACAGTACAGCATTAATAATAAAAAAAAAAAAAGGTCATGGCAGTTCAAGATGAAAGGTCACACATGATAGAAACTCTATGTGAGGGGGACATCATGTTTATCTCTGTGATAAAGGAGCTCTGTCCAGGCAGGTCAGCATGCTGTGCCTCAGCAATAGGAAAATATAAACATATGGAGTGGATAGATGGTGGAATGGGGAGCTTGGAAAAGTGAGTTCAGTTGTGGAAGTAGAGAAGGGGCGGTGGGGGGGAGGAGAGCAAATTGTTTGAGAGAGAATATAAGCTGAAAGCATCCAGCTTTAAAACAGCCAAAGAGGGTCAAAAAGAGCCTGAGATGAAGCCTGGGGTGATGGCTGCAGAGCACAGCTCACAGCCTGTGCAGGGCGAATGAGCACTGAGCCAGCAGGCAGGGACTACCAGCACAGGCCACTGGGCTACGTCCTTGCACACCAAAGCCCACTTCAGCATGGCCAGAGCCTGCTCCTTGCCTCCACAAAGAGAACGTGGACTCATCCCTGGGTCGAGCTTCAAGCCCCTAATTCCAAAGCCTCCCCAGACTGAGTGCTTGGGCTGAGACTGGGGTTTTTATGTTTTATTTGGACCACCACAACTATTGTGGTGGGGGTTTGTATCTTAAGTTTTTGTTGTTTTCTTTTCTTTTTCTTTAGTGGGGAGCCAGGCTTTCCCCCACTGAAGGCCAAAGGAATCTGCATATACTTCCAAAAGAGAGTTAGCAGCTCTCTAACCCACAGCCTCCAAGGCTTTGCCCTGGAATCCACTGAGCTCTTTCAACACCACCGTTATCAGTAGGAGGGAGATGCAAGACCTCCTCAGTTTCTCACAAGATCAGACTGCAAAAATAAACACATCATGGCCTTACAAACCTTAACTGATGCACTGGTCTCAGTAGGTCTGAGTACAGCCACTGCCATGTGCAAGCATCCATGGGAGAGTGCTTGAAGATTGAGGGGCAAGACAGAAAAGGGAAGGAAAAGGGAGGCAAAAACAGATAAGGTTAAATGTTCCTCCTCTGCTTTACCATACTTCCTGCTTTTCAAAATCCAGCTCAGAGAAAAAATACCAATTTCTGAGTGTATCACTCTGGGCAACAACTCGATTCTTTGCTTCATAACATTTTATTTAAATAAAATTTGCACAGGGTGGGCCAGGTAAGACTATGCATGTGTAGGGCTCTACAACCTCCTTTATGAGACTGACCCACGAATAGGTCAATTATGAAACAGACTTTTTACCCAAAAAGAACACTGGGTAAAAACACACAATCAAGTTCTAATAGTTCAGCAAGGTGCTGTACATCAAATGATCACATGAATTAAGAACACACTCATCCTGTAGCAAACCTGAGGCAAAATATGCATTGCTTTAAATGCTGTTGAAATCTGACAGCTTCAGAAATTCAAACATATACCTGAGGTCTAAGAGAAGTAAGGGCTAGTGCTGGAAGTTAAATAAGGGCCAGTTTCTGGATAAAGCAATACCATTTTTTTTCATTCTGAGCAGCGATTCAGGATGGTAGTTACCTACCAAACTGATAACGCAATGATTAAATTGTCCCAGTTCTGCTGCTGCTGCTGAGATCACTGGAAAATCATGGCTTAATTCAATACACATAGGTAATTTTCTGTAATCTCAGTAATACAGCATGGCCTAATACAATAATTTTGTACGATGAGCTTTATAAAACTACTTGGCCTTCACTGCCATTTATCTTCAGAATAGAGAAAAGGATTCAGGCATGAATTGCCTGATTCTGATTTATATTGCTGCAGGCAGAAGGATAACACATTACTGTGAAGTAGAGTGTTCCATGGGATAATTGGGGTACCATTGCACAGAGTTAGCTCTAGAAACACAGAGCACGAGCTCTCCAAACTACCTCACACCGTATGAAGGACATATCAGGCTTAGCCAAACCCAGCCCCAGAGCCGACTTTGAAAAGATCCTGATATAACAATGTACTCATGTCCTTTTTGCAAGGTTTAAAATAAATTGCCTTCCCAGACATGTGAAATAAGTTGCCACAGAAATCAAGGGGAGTTTTATGTTCACATCATTTTAGCATGTGTATGTGACCTCAAGCACCTGGTGTGTTTGTATCTCAGCACCTCATTGCTTTTTACCCCTAGATCCAAACAAGGGTGCTGGTCACACAAGCTCTTAGCAACTTCCTCAAAGCCATAGGAGATCCTTCATCAGGGAGGAGAGCTGAAGCTGGCTTTTCCAGAAGCTCAGCCTGTGTGAAAAATCTTTTGGTAGTTCAAAACTAACAAGTTTTGTGCAGGCAACAACCCAATTTTATTACTCTATGAGATTTCAAAAATTTTCAGTGCTCATTTGGTAAAAAATAAAATGAGAAAAGGAATCCAAATGTGAAGGAGGTGAACAACCTAATGATTATACTTCTCAGCAGCTTCTGGTCACTGAGGCGTTTCCTGTTGACTCCTGGCAGAATTACTGAGGTTTCCCTCTGACACTAAATAAACTGAACAAGACCAGCAAGGCATGGGCCTGAAACCATCCATACTACTAAACTGGCCCTGGAATGGTTTTGGTGCAAGCCTGCTAATGCTCCTCCAGACAGTGCTAAAGTCCAGCTTGGGTATTGACCCGGGTCAAACGCCCTCTCCAACAGACATTTTGGATGTGGCCACCATGATTTGGAGAGTTTAACTGCATGGATTCAAACTTTTTCATGTCAGTTGGCCTCCAGAAAACTTCTCTGACTAATGCTGTTTAAGAGTTTAGATGTAGTCAATGTGTCCAGGTCTTCCTTTCCTTCCAGTCTTGCAGAAGGCAGCAGTCAGTGCTTCCAAGCATTGGCAGGGTTGTATGGCATTCAGCAGGGTGACAGAAGTGACACGAGGTGACCACGCAGCTCTCTGAAATACAACAGAGTTCATTATATTTTAAAGAAAAGCACTATAATTGAGGGAGTGGATTGAAACATATCCAATAGAAGTAATAAAGAAACCAAAACAGAAAATGATAGAAACAATTGAAAAGTGAATAGGCCAATTCGTTTCAGTTTATTCGGGGCTAGTTCTCCACTACTATAAAGCTGCCTGCACAATAAATAAATAAATAGACAGCATTTTTTTTATAAATACAAACTGTGATACTATGTAAATTCCAGGTACACTGTTAACAACAATAAAACCAGAAAGCATTACTTTAAGTATAACACAATCTGGTAGACTCTGTATGGAAGAAAACATTTTTAAACAAAGACCTTCTAGTTTAAAGCAATAATCATCAACATAAGGCTTATATATAGTATGTGGCAGCTGTAACAACATTCATATCTCAGTGTGCCTGGTCTTAGGCAGAGCAAGGGAAGTGCTGAAAACAGTAGCATTCCTCATGGATCTGCTCCAGATCCCACAGAAGTCGGGGAGAATCTACACTCCATGCTTGCTTTCACACTTGGGCAGCACAGCTAATGTTGAGCAAACAGACCACAGCTATGTGGCTCTCCCAGCAAGCCAGGCACATAAGAAAAAATATCTGCTCTCTCCCTAAAGTCAGGATTTGTGTGAGGGGGAGGAAAAGAAACACAGATGTGGCACTACAGGTAGCTGGTTCTTTCAGCAGAGTCTGTCTTGCACTGACCCAGACAACTGGAAAAGCTTGGAAGCCCCCCAAGACCCATTGGGTAAATAATCACGGTGGATATTGTTTTTGGGGAAGAAAAGGGAGCATGGTTTTATTTATTATTATCATTAATACGATGTTGCAAAACATTGTCCCTGCTAGAAATGATCATAACAAAATATCAAATCATCAAAACGAACATGAGTCTTGGGCTCAGCTGCCTTACATGTTCTGGAAAGGTCATTAGTTTAAAGTTTCTGCTGCTGGGAACTGAGAAACAATGCCATCTCTCAGGAAACAAATCCTTCTTTTTAATGCTGCCCTGCCCTCCTGATGTTCCTACCACACTTCAGATTGTGTTACGGGGAAAGAGAAGAGAGCTGATCTCTTCTTCAAAAAACCATGGCCACTGCACTGGATAAGAAGAAAAGGGCTGGCTCACAAGGAAGATCATTCTACAGCTTCCCAGTGACAGACTAAGGACTGTAGAAAGTGAACTCTGGCAATTTAAGCAGTACACCAACGAGACATCAAAAGCACATGTGCACTTCCATATCCTCAGCCTACATGAGCTAAAGATCCCAGAGGAGAGCTGCAGCAGGCAAGGCTGTATCTACCTAGCAGAGAGAGAAACAGACTGAAAGTTTATTGTGTTCAGCTTGCTCAGCTTTCCCACAGTATTTTGTCTCAATATGCGACAAGCTAAGAGCACAGATTCTCATTGCTTGATCAGATGCATTCACTCAGATGTTTTTTCCTGCCTACTCTACACTAGGAAGTCAATATAAGATAAGAAGCAGCACAGGAGACCTCCTATGGTGGTACACACTAAATGGAAGAAATGGTAGCCCATTGTGTGCAAACTTAAAATCACACTTAGGAGAGATGGCAGGAGGTAAAAAAATTTCCAAGTCATGCTTAAAATTACTAATTCTATCTTTTCAGTTGCTGAGCTTCTGTTTTTAAAATTAACAGCGTTTTTTAGATTTAATTTCAGTCTGATGGTATCTATTCCGACCAAAATTGCACACAAATATGGACTTTGTAAACCTCTGACCAACATTTCTGACCTGAAACCCCAGGATTACCTCGGCAAGTGACAAATCACTGGAGGAAAAAAAAAAAAAAAAAAAAAAAAAAAAAAAAAAAAAAAAAAAAAAAACCACAACAAACCTCATAACTGATATAAAATGATAGTTCCACAAACAAGAAATCAAAATAATTGTTGCAAAACGTGTCCTCTATGGATCTAGATTTAATAAAGCTTTTCTTTAGGGCCTCAGAACTGATACTACTGTAGCAAGCACAATGCAAAGACGCTTTGCTCCCAAAGACCTGACACCAGCACTGCTATTGTGTAGCACTGAAGCAGTGTTGTAAATCAGGACTCATTCCACCAAAGTCAATGGAGCTAAATGACCGTAAAACTGGTGTGAGAGAGAAATCAGGTTGTTAACCTCTAAGGAGAGCTTGCACTTGTCTCACAACCTGTGTTTGGTCAGGCTGTATTTTATTCATTCAGAGCGTAAAATGAGAGCCTCAAACTAGGAAATAAATATTTGATTGTAGCTGAGCTATGCTTGATATAATTTGTAATTATAATTCGTAATTTTAGTATGACACTAAACTTTTAGCATTAACTTCTCGGCCCATATCCAATAATATTGCCTGAATTTGAGTGGAGATGTCTGATTCTAACCTCAAACAGCAACTTGCACCATCTTCTGACCACAGTCTAATGATATGAAAACCCAAAAGCAGCTACAAGCTTTCTTCCTTGACCTGGAAGAGAAACCTGACAAGGTTTCTCCAGAAACAAGAGAAATTTCTTACCTCTCAAATAGTGGTAGTAGATTGAATCAGGTACTTTTCTTGGAAAAAACTTTGTACTTTATGTTACACTACTATTGAAAACAGGAAACTGAGGCCAGGAACCAGAACCTCAGAACATCTAACACCCCCTCTATTTTTTATATACAGGCTTCACTTTCTATTTTATTACTCAGAAGATAATTTTTTTGTTAATTTTTCAATGGGCTGAGATGCATAATATTGATTGTTGGGCACTGGAAGGGATTTCTCCTTCAGGAGCACTAAGGCACATTCATTGCACAAAACACAGGTATGAAATTTAGGCACTCTAAACTGCCCCACAGAGGACATAAAATCCTCTGCATTTGGGTAACATGGCCCTGTGAATCTGTGGGCCATGAGGATAATTCCTCCTTGAAATGGACCTTTGAACTCCATGAGAATGTCATCCCAATGCTCGCTAGCAGTCAGAAAGCACACAGCATTTCCAGAGTCCTTTGAGGGGAAGAATAAAAAGGATGTTCAGAGTGAATACTGAGCACACCTCTGACCACTCACCTCCAAAAAGGCATAGCAGAAGGAGGAGAGATAAAGGAGGGTGCAATAAGGATCATCTGATGTGTAGAAAAGCTTCTCTACATGGAGAGTTTAGGTGGCAGAGGACTCCTTGGCTTGGAAAAAAAGATGACCGATGAGTAGTTGACATAAAATTATTTTAAAAAATCAAGAAAATATACAGGAAAAAATTATTCAGCCTTTCTAAGACCATAAAAGTTAGGAAGACTTACTAGGAGGACCAGGACTTGCTAGACTAGCTAGGAAGATCAAGGGACACACAGTTTTGTTTTATAGAGACGCTCAGTGTTGTAAAGGCCAAAACTGTAAAATACCCAAACAAAACACAGTCAGATATACTTTAAAAACAAGGACCCCTGAAGGGATACTGACCATGGAGTTATGGATTCATTCACCCTTCTTTTCTTTGCACGTATTTTGATGATGGGATCATTTCTCTCTGCAGAGATTCCAAAGTTCATTTAATTAGATCATTTTTTAAAATTGTTTAGTATTCCCCACTGTCCCAGTTATATATTAAGATAGCAGTCTTATGTACACATTTAATGGAAAAATTGTTAACTACTTATGAAGAAACTGGCACATCCAGATCTGGATTTCAAGTTCTTAAATGTTCAGAGGTATCTGGAACATATTTAATGATTTGTGTTATTAGCTATATGATGTGTACTAATTTAATACCTATCAGAGAGTATGTGCAAAAATTGTTCAGCATGGAGCTCCTGATTTCTGATTTCCACCTACATTGTAATTTTAAGGCAGTTATTCATGCACTTTGGTTTTGGCCCTTGTGTGGGTAGTGGAAAATCATGATAAAAGAGCCATCAAAAATTTGAAGGAAAAAAATCAAGGAAAATAGACTTGGGTCTTTTTCTTTTTCTTTTTCTTTTTCTTTTTCTTTTTCTTTTTCTTTTTCTTTTTCTTTTTCTTTTTCTTTTTCTTTTTCTTTTTCTTTTTTTTTTTCTTTTTTTTTTTCCTCTTTTTTCTTCTATCAGAGATTCTAAATAGCAAAGGCAAGCCCAGAGTTTTTGCAACTCCAGCCCCATAAACCTCTGTCACTGTACAGAGGGGAGAAAGATGTTGGAGAGGAAAGGGAATAAGCCCTGGCCTGGGTCAAGTGGGTGCATTTCAAGGTTTTCACTGAGCTTGCACCGTGGCTGACAGTCTACCCTTGCACTAAATGCCCTTTCCACCCTGTTTCAGTTTCTGTTTTCTCCAGGTGTTAAGGAGCTTTCTGTTTTATCACAGGGTAAATCTGGGTTTGGCAGATACAAAAAAAAAAAAAAAAAAGCATTTCATTTTCTCTGGGAAATGTAAACAGCATCCACACAGCCAGCACTACCAGTTAGTGTAACAGCAGAGAAAGCTCTGCTTGAAATCTGGATTCCACCTCCTGAGTGGCACATACAGATGAAAAAAGTAAAATAATTACTTTGAAAAGGCTCATCCATTTATCTTGCTGGCACAAAGACCTCCTTTACTTTATTTTATGGGATCTTAAGCATCTCGATTCCCCTTTTTGATTATGCAAAAAAAAAAAAAAAAAGCTACTATGTAAAAAAAAAAAAGCAGCAAACTCTAAAAGCATTCAGAGAGGGAGCAGTAGCTTTAGCCTTCTGTTTGTGCAATTCCAATAGGTGTATTTAAATGTAAATGCTACCCTTTCACCCTTGAGCCACCTATTCTTGCAGCCAGCAGAAAGAGAGCATTCATGGTATAATGTCTTTATGAGGACAGATCTTATACTTAATTTCTCATGTGAATCCAACTCTTTTATAACACATTTTTGTGAGATTAAAAGAACAATATTAGTCTAGTGGCTCAGCAGCCAGATCACTGCTCTGTCACATGGGAGACGTGGGTTCAAAGGGATGGCAGGCAACTGTGCTGGGAAGTGCTTGATGGAAACAGCAGCCACGGAAAGATTCAGTCCTCCACTCTCACAGAATTGTTTAACTCCACATTATCTCCTCCCTCGGGCCAGACAGAGCCTCTCTCGCTCCAGCTCCTTACTGGAAACCATCCAGCTGCTGCTCCCTTACACAGAGCTGTTGGAAGGCTTTGAGACCCCAGCTCTTGACACCATTTTGGTTAGCCTGCATTTATTTGCTCAGCGGGGAGGATTTTCGAGAAGGAGAAGGAACTTTCTGAGGATGCATTTCCAGACAAAGTCCCCCTGCCTGCCCAGCTTCTCTCAGTGACCACGAGTGACAGCGTGTCGGGGTTATCCATGCTCATGGCACGGCTGCACAGGGGCACGATGTGCTGCTGAGAGTGACAGCTCAGCTCCAACCCTGCTAGGTCAGGGCAGAGCCTCACAGAACCCAGGCAGCCCCAAGTGCTCTGCATTAGAAGTTTTGGTTCTCCAGTGGGGACAAGCTTCAGTCCATTTTGGCTAAGTTGAAAAAATAAATTATTTAAGCACAGGCCAAGAAAACTGTGTCTTACCTTGTCCCTACTAAATCAAAATAAGGCGCCTTTTTTTTTTTCTTTTTTCTTTTTTTTCCCCTAATAATCTTTTTTCCTCAGTCTGGAACACAGTTACATGTGACAGACATCAGACTTTGGCTTCATGACACCTCCACGCAAGAATAAATACATTTTGGAGCATGGCCCTAAGGCAGCTGCAAGACAGCTGTACTGTGCACTGGTGTATGCCTGGCCCTCCTGATTAGCAGAATTATTATTCTTTTTGTGATGCTTCTCAGAGGACACAGTGATAAGGGGTCTTTGTGCAGAGTGACACTCAAATGCTTAACAATATGATATTTTTCTCCTCAGACCTTACAGCCCAAGTCCAAGCCATGTTATATTTTTCTTTGGCAGCTCTGTGACGCAAGACAGAGAGTTCTGTGTATGCCACAAGCACCAGCACCAATGTCAGGCATCCCACTTACCTCCCTCACTTCCCCTTCCCTTGATACAGAGCATATGGCTCATTGTGGCACCAAGCACAGGAAAACTGAGGGGAAGTAGCCTATTATTTTAGGAGGTGCAGGACCAAGCACCTGGAACAGTGAAATACTTGGAAAGCACTTCTGTAAATGTTTTAGGCTGTAATATATTAAACAATTAAGAGGTGTTGGTATTTCTCTGCTCAAGGGCATTTAAACAGGGAAGTTCCCTTTAAAGGCACCAGAGCAGAATGTGTATGGTCATGCTCTTTAAAACAAAAACTACCTGGTTTTTTCCCCCTCTTTCAGCAAAATGTCCAAATTTCAGCTGACTTGCTCTTTCAGCAGAGGAAATTAAGCCAGATTATTTTAATGCTGCTTTAGATTGTTAACTCCTGGAAAAAAACCAAAAGGGAAGGGGGGTGGGGGAGTGGGGAGGGGGGAAGAAAAAAAAGTCCAAAGAATAGAATTAGTTACCTTGAAAGCTCCATTCGGGTAATTTAGAAAATTGTTTTGCTAATAACCTTAATGCACTGCTTGTGTACCCAGGACTGTCAGCACTACAGGTTACTACAGGTTAGTCAGTAAATTGCTGATACCAGCTACAACCAACCCTTAAGAAATCCTGTATCTCTTACGTCTTTGCTTCTGTTTTCCTGACAACAATACATGAGTCGCTATGCAACACCAAACTAGCATGAAAGAATAAGAACTTAATATTGACATTTCTTAGCCAAGAACACAGTCAAAATTAAGTGCAGTTAATGAATGCTTAGTTAATTCTTAGAAAGCTCTTCTTCATGTCCTTTATAGCACAGTGAAATGCAAGTTCTTTCAGACAGGTACACAGAGAGAGACATGCTTACACCCACATACATGCCCCACGCATAGTTAGCCTATATATGCATATACACATTTAGATAAATTCCAAATAGACAAGCTCTAGGAAGCTTTGTAAGAGAAAGAAGAAAAAGAAATACCTACTGGTCTCTATAACACCAACAAGTCCCTGGAAAAACTTCAGAAGTGCCTGTTCAAATATTTTCTAAGATTATGTTAGCAATCATTTTCACCAAAATATTATTCTGACCCACAAAAAAAAAAAAAAAAAAAAGAAAAAAAAAAAAGAAAAAAAGAAAAAAAAAATACTTGATAGACCCTAAAAATTGTTAACAGTGGAAAATGCTTCAAGTTTCTTGTAAGAAAACAAATACAGGAATTGGCAACTTCTGTGCAGTTTTAGCTCCGAAGAAATTATGTCAGGCTTTTGCTTTAATCACTTATCTCAGGGCAGCCCGTTTGATTAACAAGAAGAAAAAAAAAAAAAAAAAGTATTAAAACTTAGTGAGTTACTGGAATCTTCTGGAACTGAAAACTATACAGATGGTCTGCAACATATTTGTATAGAGGATGCTCAATTGTTGATGGGTTCCTAACTATTATAGTGGCATGGTAAGGAGGCAGATACTGGGCAGTGAGCACTGAGCAACTGCTGTCACTGAGCCTTCCCCTCTTGGCTGCATCCCCACTTGCCCAACGAGCAGTTTTGGTCTCCCAGAGCAGAGACAAAGGTTGCTTTGGAGAAGCTGGGAAGCCTAAGAACACCATGTAGATTTAGGACTGGATAGGAGGTATTGTGCAGAGGCCATGCCCATTACTCATCCGCTGGCAACGGGCTCTCTTCCTTTTGTCTGGAAAGACGGTAAACTTTCAATGCCATCTGAAAACAGAAGGCCTTTCACAGAGTGCAAGAACTCTGCCATCTCAATCATGTGAAAATATTGTAAACACTTTCCCAGCCCCCATTCAGCTGTCCAAAAAGCAGAGTTAGAAAACACCAAACAAAACAGGAAGGAAAGAAAAGAGTGTGCATTGCGCACTTTGGTTTAATTTATATTTTTTACTCTGAATAGGAATTTTTCTTGGAATTTTCCTTTTTCTTTTCCTTAATGTTAGAGAACAGGGTTAAGTAGCTGTTATGGAGAAAAGGCAGTTAAAAGCCTATTCTATGTTTTATTTAGAGGAGAATAAAAAGGGTCCAGCAGTTTCTCTCCAGCAGAGCAGCTCTCCTATTTCCTTACAGCCCCTGCAAGAATAGGTTTCCAATGTGCTACGGGACTTGAATTTCTCTTTCAGTGCTTAGGTTGACCCACTCCTATGAACTTTTTTCAGGAGGGTCTTCTCCCCAAACATTCAAACATCACAAGTGCTGTATTACTGATACACCACAACAGGCACAGAGTGGGAAGGGGCTCACATTCCCAAAGAAGAATATGTTCAGAAACTACCTGCACATGTGTACATATATATGTTTACATGTATATCAAACATACAACATATGCAAGAGTATACCTGTCATTTCCACAAAATTCTTGCAGGTTTGCCTGATGACACCTTTCATGTATGTTGTGCTCTTGCACTGTACCCTTAACTCTGGCCAGCTGTTTTCACAGATATTTTCAGCACATCAGTTAGTTGTGTGAAAGCAATGCGGTTCCTTGCTCAAAAAATGTTGTGTTCGTTCTGCTGAAGCCAGGGATGACTTGAAATTTCGCAGTAACTTTGAACCATGGTAACACATTAGCACCACAATTCTTCACTATTTGAAGTATGAGGTTTTCATTTAGATTGGTCAACTTAACACCACAGAGGGGCAAAGAAAAACAGCTCTGCTGGTGGGAAGTACACTTTGTTCCTTTTTTTCAGTTTGGTCCTGAGTCAATTCTGAACAGAGCACAAGTAGGTAAGCCTGGCTGTATTCCTGCTCCCTCAAAGGCAAATGCTCTGCTCCTAACCTAGGAAAGGGTTAGCTGTAATCTGTGACTTCCAGAAGAATATATCGCCCCTATCTTATTTCTTATGAGTATTCAACAAATAGTGCACAGTGATGGAAATGAGTCCCCAATAAGACAGTGAGAACTGACAGCTGGAGTAGCACTTCACGTACAGGGTTTTTTACCTTCTACCTGGTTTTCCTTCACTCTCTGCAAATGCAGACAGTTTGCATAAGAAGGAAATAATACTTTCTTACTTAAACAGACTGATATGACATGTCTTCCATACACACCATGGGAACACAAGCTCACAGGTTAGAGAGTTAGGAAAAGTAGTTCCAAAAACTGAAGCAGGAGTTGATAAACTGCCCAACATTATAAATTCTCAAATGCATTCCTTGGGACTGCCTTGCACATGCTATCTCAATACTCCCCTCCTCCTCTCTGCATTTTATAAAAAGAAGCTGCAATAAATTAGAATTTTATGAGACTCCAAATAAAAACCTTCACTAAAATTGAAAACAAGACATGGATGTAGAAGCATATGGAAGGTTTATGAGAGCAGAGGAAAAAAAAATTATCCCAAGGCAATAAAAAACCTTTCTGACTCTTTCTTGGTCTTCACAAACCAAGAATTACTAGAGACAGATGAAGAAGTTTCAAACAATGCAGTACTAGTACATCTTCCAGCAAAGAGGCATTCTAGTTTTTATTTATTCTTCTGATGCAAGGCAGCCTGGTAAGAACTACTCTAAGGCACATTTTCTGAATTTCTTTATAAAATACTTCAAAGTTATATATTGAAATGAGATACCTTTCTGCTTTGATCCTGGGTTTAAGGCAAACCAAGCAGAAGTGGCTTCCTGGCCTTTCATACAGTTCTCTTGGGAACTCAACACTGCACCCTCTCAATTCTTGCACTAGCATTTTAAGTATTTTATGGAATAAAGCAGTTTTGTTTAATTTATATTTTCATCTTTGTTCCAAACCTCAGAGTGATTAATTCTGGCCACTATATATACAGTTTTACTCCTAATTCTTTTTTTTTTTTCCCACTACTTCTCCTATCCTCACTACTCCCTGCCTCTAGAATGGTGTGGGTATGGGATTTTGTTTAGCTAAATGATAGAGTGGCTATTAAGAATTGTTTTGGTTTATTTTTAAATACAATACTCCACATTCCAGACCTTTCTACCAAACACAGATGTTTGAAAGTGAAAAACTGTGCAAGCAATGAAATTTGGGTCTGGTTCTAAATTGACAAAAAATACTCTAAGAATTTTTAGATTTTTCCTCTCTAAAATGACTGAAACCTAGGGCTGTTATAGGGATATGGTTTAGCACCTCATGTTAGAAGTGAAAATCCTGTAGTACGTCTAGTTCCTTGAAAATAAATGCAGGCTGTACTCAGTGCCCAAATAAAACCTCTGAACTGCTAATTTTCATTTTTACAGGATACAAATGATACTGACCCGTAACAAACAATATAATATTGGCTTAGAAGTACACTGATTTTACACTCCTGCTAAACTGATCAGTTGTGAAATGGTTAAAAGTTGTAGCCATTAAATTACCCATGTTTCTGATATCCAGGTAAAAAATTAATTCAAAATGTGTTCAAGTGTGTGCAATGGATGGCAAGGATTGCTCACCACGCCACATCCACCAGCTGCCAAAGGCAAATAAATTCTGGAAAGAAGGTGAGAAAAACCAAGTTGAGGACATCCCATATCAGAGTGGGAGAAGTGTTTTTACAGAACAGACAAGCTCATGGCCTGGGGAGCTGGTGTTTCTACAGAGAAACTGTAGAAGCTGCCCAGGGCTCCGTGCTCATAAGATTCACTTCGTGCTGGAAACAAGAATGTACTGAAACATCACAGAAACAAATATCTGAGGGTACCTGGAGTTTTGCACCTTCCTTCCGATACAATCTTGCTGAAACTCAGGAATCCTCTCCTCAGTGCTATGACTTTAGCAAACCATTGAAATATCATTCTCTCATCAGAAAACTAAACAATATTGTGACACACAACTCATTAAGAGCCCTTCTTTGCATGGTACCTTACAGAAGTTGAGAATTAAGAATCTTGGATCTTCTTCTACATTAGAGAGGAGAGGTGATGAGAGAGGAGAGACAAGATATTCAGAACTTGAATAGGATTCTGCTGACTTCTGTTTTACTGGTTTTGAATGTCTTTTTATTTTTGCTATTTCAGCCCAGTCCCTGGTTTCCTGTGTGCAATCCCACTAACTCATTCAAGACATTCCCCTCTGGTATCCGCAGAGATGGCAGAATATCGCAGTTTTCAGATATTGAACAAGATATCTATAATTATTCAAAGATGGGCCTATAAACTCAGCTACCGAATAAAAACAAACTATACACTTTTCTTTATCCCACAGAGGATGGACTTACACAAGCCTACAAGAATTGATGTTAGAAATTTGAGAGTAATGACAAAAAGTTTGTTTTCTCCTAATTTATTACAATAGCTGTAACAAATTCTGGCCTTTTTTTTTTTTTTTCCAGACCATTCCTAATAATTATTCTTTCATTCTAATTATTTTGCCACACAAAATACTCATACCTAAACACTGCAAAAATTAAGAGCACTGCAGGGAAAACCATGCAGTCCTGGGGGTCTACTAAGACCTTGCCAATCAAAGCATGGTGCTGAGCTGGTGCTCACACCTTTCATCAATAGTGACGAGTGGCCATAAGTCCCTCCCTGAGGCACACAGCTCGGGGTGGGGCACGAGGCACCAGCACCCCATCTCTAAGGAGTTGTCTTGGGTTATGGAACCAAAAACGTGTATTTTATTTCATCTGTTGAAAGCACTTGGGGAGATGATTTTTCTTTATCTCTTCTAACTCTGGGGGGAGGGGGGTGAATGCCTTGTGATAATGGACCAGCTGTTAAAACCAGGTGGGGCAGTGTTTGTAATCTCTTTCAACACCTGTCCTTCCTCGGGGGATATCTTCTGCTAATGGGCCACTAAGGCTCACCAAGGACAGGACACATTCCATCATCCCATTGTGAGATGCTCCACCCAGTGGGGGGAGCCAACCATTCCTACCTGGATAAAAACTGAGAAGTAGGAACACCAGGGATCTGATTCCACCGGATTCCTGGAGGAAGACTGAACCCTTCTCACCATCACTGGACCCTTTTCTCTCAGGATCATCTCTGCTCTAACAGAACCACATCTGCCACTCCAGGAGGACTTACTGTGGACTGTTTCCAACACCCTGACCAACAGGGTGTCAGGTTGTAGCTCTGATTCCGTCAGGGTTTCTAGGATGGTTGTTTGTTTGTTTGTTTTACTACTACATTTGTATTGTTAATATTCCCAGTAAAGAACTGTTATTCCTATTCCCAAATCTTTGCCTGAAAGCCCTTAATTGCAAAATTATAATAATTTGTAGGGGGTGAGGGGTTTACATTCTCCATTCCAAGGGAAACTCCAGCTTTCCCTGGCAGATACCTGTCTTTCCAGACAGGAGTCTCCCAAAAGGAGGGTGGCTCAAGTTCATCACTGTGGACCAATTCCACAGTTTCCCAAGGCAAATCTGGACTCTATTCCCTCCATGCAGTTCACGTTGCCCGCTGCCCCAAACATCTCTATTTCCCCCACTCTGTACAAGAGCTGTAAGACAAGTCTAAACACAGCTGTCAAGTTCTAAAATCAGCATCAAAGCTCAGTAAAAGCAAGAGGGAAAAACAATATGCTTTGTTAAACAACAGTGCCTCAGATCTCAAAGGGTTATACAATGAAAGTAATACTCCCTTTGAGTTCTGTACGTGGCAAGCGTTACCTAACATCCTCAGTCAGAACCCCACTGTTTATGAGGTGATGAGAAAAGAATACAGCTCCCTCTTGTCAGTAGGACATCTCCACTGCCCTGCAGGAAATTTTCTTGCTATATTTCAAATGTATTGAATCTTCTAGACATTAGAGAAGCAAAGCATGCACTGTGCACTCTGGAGCCACCACCTCTCTCCAGTTCGTAGGTTTGGCAAGGTCATAGCAAACACTCTTTTACATCATAAGTCATTCTTTTACATCATAAGACTTACCTTTAGGCTGTTTTACTCCTCCCCAGGAACCCAAAAGGATTAAAACAGGTTTAACAAACCAGAAATAGAAATATTTATGTTTGGAAATGTTGGGATTTCTAAACATTTCTCATTTCTTCTCTTTCCCACTGATACGGACTCCCAGTTTTTGAGCCATGTGAAGTGGTTTAAAAGTTACTTCTCAGGGGAAAAAAAAAGTTTGCCTGCTAAATCACCCCACACACATAATTAAGTCTTTCTGTTGCACTACAGGTAGTACAACTACCACTGTGTGTGTCTATATGTAAGATATATTTATGTATTTGTTTTTTACATATTCATTTTGTCCTATACATGTCAGCTTTTTTTTTTCTTTTTTTTTTATGTCTATAGGCATCCATTTTTATGCTTAGTATGAATCCTTATGATAGTCTAATATGATCGTCTGTTTAATGTAAGCTACTGAATTCACCAGTTTGTTGACA
Organism: Phylloscopus collybita; assembly: GCA_027886175.1. Taxonomy (NCBI): domain Eukaryota; kingdom Metazoa; phylum Chordata; class Aves; order Passeriformes; family Phylloscopidae; genus Phylloscopus; species Phylloscopus collybita. The sequence goes on along the minus strand of JAJNNQ010000013.1, from coordinate 4,571,167 downwards.
CCCTGATTTCTGTATATTCCTTTAAACTCCAGTAAAGACGCAATAAGTCACCTGGACAGATTTTATTGGCAAAATCCATTTCTCCTCTCAGCTGAGCAGGGAGAGAAGCTTAGAGCTGACATCAGAGAAACTCAGTGCCTGCTTTTCAGGAATCTGAGGAGAGACTGTGTCTTTTCTGGGAAGGATCCTGAGCCACTGTGTTGGCCCAGAGGCAACAGGTTCAGGAAGAAAAAGTAAGTCTATTGAATGGCACAAGAGTTTTTTAAACACCCAAATGAACAGGTGAGTTGCACAACTTTTGGCCCTAAAGGGTCTCTAAGTGGGCAAATCAACCTCAACATTTGCCTGTGCAGCAGGATGGATGTATTTTAGGGTCCAGGCAGGAATAATGTTAGAATTTTAGCTGGTCTTCAAATAAACAAAAGTGGAGGAATGAGGGGAAAGGGATCACTTTTCTCTTGGTACAAAATAGCTACTGTAAGGTGTCACATTTCAAAGTCTACCCTAAATGAGCATCCCAGGCCATCAGCCAAATAAATACGTGATTTGTGTATTCCAGAAATACATACACTTTCACCAAAATTATTCCTTCCATTCATTCCATTCCCATTTCCAGTTTCTTCACCAGAGAGGGGTTGTGAATCTATGGGCTCCCTGGGACTATTTCCCCACCCGTGACATCACATCACAAAGCACCTTATTTCTGCAAAATCCCTGTAGGTCTGCAGAGGAAAAAAGAAAACACACACACCACCCTCGCCTCCTCCTCCCCATGCTTGGGCAGGCTTCTAGCTCTCAGCCTAGCTTTTGCTGGTATGCCCAGTTTGAGCCCAAGGAAATTCCAATGCACTCCTCTTCCTGAGGCTCCCATTTATTTAAACAGGTGGGGACCAGGATCTCTCTACTTCCCAAAGTGCTGCTGCAGCTGAACCAGCAGCTACAGGTATCAATTAAGAATGTTCAATGGGGCAAGAGAAACACAGGAGCCCTTTCTAGAGCTCAAATGCTGGCAAAGTCAAAAACATCGCTCAGATACTCTATAACTTTCTTAACTCAGAAAACCATTAGCTGGCATTGTTGCATGAACTCAACAACAATCTTTTCTTTAAGGCTGTCCCACCATTCTATTATCTGTCATTAATTTTCCATATGTTCCCCTCACCACTGCTCTTAGGCTGGGTTCGGTTTACAGGGTTGGATCAGATTTCTTTACAAGCCAGGACATTTGCTGGCTTGCTTACTAGCTTGAGGCCAGTTATGTTTGAGTGAGGCCCAAGCAAAACAAGTGAGATTTGGTGACGTTCCAGTGAGTAGGCACCAAATCTACACGATACAAGGTTGTTGTTTTTTAAAAGTTTTAAATTTTTAAAGGAGAAGCTTTTCCATTATTACAGATTTTTTAAAAAAATTTTGGGGTTTAGGGTTTTTTTAACAGCTTCTAGCCAATACTTGCTCAAATGTTGCAGCATCCCTCTTCTCTTAATAGAGCAGAACTTTATGTTCTGTTTTCTTTGCACTAGCCATAAGGCAAAAGTTTCTCAGCTATCTATACTTTAAACCACAGATGGGAAAATGCATCAGTATATTTGGAAAAGCGTAGCTGATGAGAAGAAGATGAATAAACCATTTTGTTTCTAGTCTTTCTACAGGATAATGAAGTCTACTGTTTGCAACTCTTTCTTTCAGAAACAGTCAGAGTTCATGTGAAACCCTCTAATTCAAACCTGATTTCTAGAAACATTCCTTACACTGTCACAAAGTCAATAAAAATAATTAAAAGTGAAGTGTTCTTCTATCCAAGCCTTAAAATAAATTAAAGTATACCTGCATAATCACTGATATGCTAACTGTATCCTGAATTATTTCATTCCTCTTTTCTCCCTTCTTCTAGATTTATTATTCTCGGCACATCTGAAATGTATTTTAAATGCTGTGGGACAAGGACTATTGTAAGCTGCCAAGAATACTTGGGGGCCCTATGGAAGTGCTGAAGTAGAATTCCAAAAGAAATTTGACACTGAAGGACCTCCAGACCTTTGAAAAACCCCAGTTTTCTATTCCTCACTGCATAGGCACAGAAACTCACAGTAGCAGAAGCAGAGCACAGTCCAAATCTGAGAGAAAATGAAAATGCCAGTATTATATACTGTGTTTCAGATTGAGTCAAACACAGGGTATCATGCCAGTAAGCAGCAGTTTGAAAGTATCCTGAATGCAAAGGGGTTCTTTCAAAAGTATATGTCTTGTCTGTCCCTAGCTGGTGCAAAGACATTCCCCACGGGTTTGCTCCATAAATTCCAGCAAGGTGTCATAGATGTTGTAACAGATGTTATATGAATGCTGCACATAAATGTCACAATGTCCATATTGTTATTTTTAGCAGCACTTATCAAGGTAAGCAAGCACAGACCCTGTAAAGCTAAGCATTTACATAAATACAGATAAATATTTTGTTCTGGACACAAGCAATGTTTAGGCCATACATCGCTGCAAACCTCAGCTCCTGACTTCCAGGAGTGTGCTTGCATGCTGGAGTCCGGAGGTTTGGGAAGCAGAGAATACAGACATCCCAAAGAGAGGACTGAGCAGGAGCTGCTCAAGTGAGCCCTTAGGAAATGCAGAAGGTATTAGAATTAACTTAAGCCTCTCTGGAATTTGGTCACCTATCTCAAGGCAGGGATTACCATCCTCCTCCACTGCTATCCAGACCTCCTCCACCAAAACAGTAAAGAAGTGGGTGCAGTTGCTGCCAGACTTGCTTTCATAAATCAAGTTACAACCAGAGCACTCTGTCAGACTGCGGGAGAGCTGGGCTCACCTCTCTCCAGGAACCTGAGTCTGGATTTTCCCCACCTGTGCTGAAAACTATCAGCATAACTATAGGTTATCCCACTCTAGAGAGTTCCTCCTTTTCCTTCTCTTTTGGCATGCTTAGGAAATGAACCCAACCAAAACTGAACATCATATCAAATCTTTTTTGTTTTCTCCTGCACATTTAATATTCACAGAGGGACACTTCATTAACTATCTGAGGTTATTTACAAAATAACAGCAAATGCTTCTTTAAATACTAATATCCTAAATTAGGACAAAGCAAATTAGGGTTTGATAAAGGAAAGGTTAAATAAATAATCCAACTACTATAGTCAGCCTTCTCAGGGACTGGAAGTGTTTTGCACAGTCCAGTAGCTTGTCTCACCACACCATAGAGGCATCCCTTTTTCTTATGTTTGCTTTATGACTTTTACATGTAAAAATGTATACACATGGGGAAGAGAGGAAGGAGAGAGAAGAAAAGAGACTCTGTGATGAAGTGAAACAGATTATATAGGAAAAGGCAAGCTTGCACATCCTTGGCAAAAGTGCAGCTTTTTGGTTATTATGCCATGTAATAGGTTGGACAGAAAGAATAAAGGGAGGAGAGAAGAGTCCACATACTGATCTCACTGAAATCCCTGCAGAGATCAGAACTACTGTGGAACCACCAGAAAACACAATCAACCACTAAATGTGGAGCTGAATGAGAAAAGAGAAAATTAGAGGGGATAGCTGGGAAAGAACAGTCACAGAAGCCAAGAAAGGGCAAGAATTCAAGGAGCTGGTAGGGTGAACAGAGAGAGCAAGTGATAGGTAAAGAAAGATGAGGTTGCAGAATAGACCTGTGACTGGATCAGGAAAATCCCAATGGGGGATTAACTACACACTAGGGGTTTCTGTGCTTAGGTACAAAAAGCTTTACAAGCCAGATTTTTGGCAAAACTTCACGAGTCCCACACTGGAATAATTAAAATAAAAGCTGTTCACTGAAGTTATTTTTGGTGGGCATGTTTGGATCAGAGAGTGGAGTTGTTGAGCACAGTATAATACATGCCAAAAGCCCTATTATGTGCCTGCCACTGAACCCTGCCATACTTGGAAATGTGTTCAAAAACTGTGGTAGAGAGTCCTTACTGGCTTCACACTTGAAGGACAAACCAGTGCTACACATTTAGTTGGAGGTCAAGGCACAGGGCCCAGGACATTTCTGCTGGAGGTGGGGGCCCTCTCGGGGCTGAGGGTGAGCAGGGAGACATTTGCTCTGCAGCAGACCTTGGAGAGGGCAAGGGAATAGTCCTAAATCGCCTAAATAGGCTATTCCTACTCAAAATTCATATATATATATATATATTCTAGAGTGGCAGGGGCATAGAAATCAACAAAAGGTTATATATACAATGTGTTGTTATACCATGTGGTGACCCTCCTAGGTGATGAAATGGGGTGCTCATGCCAAACACCCCCTTCACAGCTGAAATAGGCTGGCAAACCAGATGGTAAAGCATTAAGACCCATTAGAAAAATATCACTTCGTTCAGGTATAACATTTTTGTTTTCTTGCAGTGGAGTTCCTCAAAGGACCCTGCAAAGAAGTTGGTTGCTCCTCTGAGTGTTCCTTCACCATAGGCCTTTTCCTTGAAAAACCACATAGTACTAAAATTCTTGTAACTGGAGACCAACAGGATACAAAACTATTCCTGAGAAAACAGCTGTGAACCAGAAATTTCAGAGGAGTTCACAGAAGGCACGCTTGGATTAAGGATGTACCTGGCCCAGAACATAACCATGGCTGGTATGGAAAAGCTGTACACTTTTAAGCTGAGTCAAACTTCTTTAGACCCAAACACCAGGTATAGGGCTTGAAGTGGTTAAAGCAACCTGAAACATTGCAACAACTGCCACTATCAATCTACCAGGGAGCACAGCCTCCTGAGAACACAAAAAACAGGTCACATGCCCAATTTTCTACTGGAACCATACCCACAGCGCAGTACTGCTTCTCCACTGCAGCTGACCCATGCCAGCAACTTTTTCTTCAAGAACGTCTCCTTCCTTCAGCACCCAGCTCCTGATGACTCACAAGAGCAAACTGCCCTCCTTTTCTGTGAAGGTTTTCTTCCCTCAACACTGGACAATGCAGGTTGATGCTTTATGCAAATACAGCTTCCAGACAATAACCTTCCAAATCAGATTTTTACTGAAAGACAAAAATAAATATGCTGAGAAGGTTCTTAAAAAAAAAGGGTTACATACCCACCCCCCCCCACCCCCAGTGGGGGGGGTATGGTAGTTGTAATTTACCAAATCCTTATTTAAGCGATTTAAGAGCCTCCTAGCATTTAACTCAGCCATGAATGTGTTAACTAGCATGTGGGAGGCCTCAGTTCTTGTTGTATTTCTGTCATCTGAAAGCTAAACACTGCATTAAGAAAGTTCAAATGGTGGCTTCATCCTCAAAATGACAGCAGAAAGAAAAATATTTGCACTTTTCCCCCTCTAAGGAGAGGATTGGAAGGGAGAAGTTCTCTCAAGACACTCCTTTATTCTCTTAACAGCAAGAGCTGTGCTGCTGAGGCTGCCTCCAGTCACATGTTACTAATACACCAGCTTCTCCTGTCTGGACCCTGTGCTGCAAATATTGTTTTTCCCAGAAATTGCAATGTTCATTGGCTTTATTTTCTGAACACCAGACTCCCTCTGCTCCACACCCCAGAAAAAAAATCTCAGGTTACTGTTGTACAAAGCTCAGAAGCTATACAGTAAAGCAGTCAAAGCTGGGATTTGTCTAGAGTTTGCAGAGCCAAAGTCTTCCTCCAGCTGCACCATATAGCTCTGATACACCCTCCGTTGTCATGGAGGTTATTTTGTAGATCAGAAAAAACAATCATCTCAATAACCTCCACTGATCTTTTTTTCTGTCCAACAACTGAATCTGAGGCTTCTGGGGCCAATTACATCTTCCTAAAAACACAGTCTGGATTCAGAAAAACTGTTTTCTCTGACACTCTTTCTCACTATTTTTAAAAAGTAGAAAAACATCTATACAAATAAACTAATGGCTCTCTTTCAAACCTTACCTTGAAATATTCATTTTCTGAAACACCCACTTAAAACTTAACTGCTGGCTTAGGCTGTGCTGATCCATAGTGCTCTGTTGGTATTCCTACCTCTTGTCTGTGTTCATCTCCTGCCTCCTTCTGCACGTTCAGACTGTGAGCTCTTTAGCACAGAGATTGCTTTTACCTTTTTATTTCAGTTTGTGCAGGAACAAGCACCATGAACCTAAGTGCTAAGCTAATAAAAAGGATCAACAGGGAAGACAGTTTTCCTTTGTTTATGAATGGCTGGTCTCCTCACGACATGTTGAAGTTCATTGTGCACAGATAGGAAAAATATTATTTGAACAACAGGCATTAAACATCAATCTTAATTTTAATCTACAATGTTCAAAACTAGAAATTACTGTGAATCTTTTGACCTCCCAAGAGGTCAAAGGACACCTTAAGAACAATCTTCTTTAAATGCTTTTGACATAGGGTAAGTCATAAATACCGCTTCCAAATAGATCTTTTCAATTTCTCTCTTTTCAGCTTCTCCTGTCTGGAAAGAAGGATTGGTTTTGAAAGATGCAGGGGCCTCAGGCTCCGGGCCAGATTCTGTTCTCCTTGGCAGGTCTGTAAACCCATAGCAAGTCCACTGACCAAAGCTGAGCCCCAGGAGGAGAGAACAGCATTTAACACTTCTGTTGGTCCCATGCTTTGCTATATTCTCACTTCTCTCCACGACCTCTTCAAAACACAGCCCCAGAATACCTGGCAGTGTCTGCTGTCCTGAGCACTGTGAACAGCAGGTGCTTCCATCAGCTCTCTCGCACTTCCAAGGGGCTGGAAAGGCACAGCAGCTCCAACACTGGGCCTGTCTGGTTTGCCAAAGTTGCCAGAGATAGACTCCCTGCTGCCTGACTTATTTTCATGGAGCAGGAATATGAGTTACTGTGGTAGAACCTTCCACTGAGTGGGAGACTCTCAAGCTGGGCCTTAATAGGTTTCCATTTCTTGCTAGCAGGGCCTGGGTGCAGTTTACACAGACTGGCTGATGGGCTCCCACATTGAACCAGCCAGCCAGTTTGCACAAGTCTCTCCTTCTAAAATATGTGTAATTTATTTGAGCTGATAGAGAGGATAAGAATCAACTGTTTCCCAGTTAATAAAAAACATACAATGAGAGCAGAACTCTGCCAGCATATCTTGTTTACCCAAAAATGTTTGGCATTAAATGTGAAATCGGAAATGAACTCATTATCTGATTATTTTCATTTTGAAGAATTAACTGCTTTGGGGGAAAGGCTTGTCTTAAACAGTCCCCTTGTATGGATGACTAATTGCAAATACATATCTCTGAAGAGCACAGCAAATGCTCGTGACTCCCAGGGCAGGACGTAGCACTATCAATTTGGCCAAGAACATTAGGAGTATCCTCTCACGTGGCTTATTTCAAAACAGAAGGAAATACATTTAAGCTAGCAGCATCATGCCCAAGCAGGTGAGAAGAGTTTCAAAAGAGGCCATGCTCTGGAATTATTACCCAGGAAATACAGATAAGAAGTGCTTAACAATTACTTGCAGTGGATTTGCCCTTTCCCTGCCAAAAAAAAAACCAAAAAAAAAAAAAAAAAAAAAAAAAAAAAAAAAAAACCCAAGAGTAGCAGTACAGTTGTAACTTCTGAGGGGTAAAATTATGTTGAAAACAAGTACTCTCATTAAAGCAAATAAACATACCTCAGTAAAAAAATGAGAAAATGGTATCAAATACCCATTCGGGGCTAATAATATTTATATTTTGGGAAAACTTCCCATTCTAGGACAAAACCTAGGTCACTATGGATTAAGAGAGAACTGAGTTCAAGGCAGTGCATTGGGCTACGTCCCCTTGTTTGTTTCCTGCTGTTTCTTTGATTCATTCTCATTTGTTTGATCTCAGCATTCAGTGTTTTCTGGTTTGCCCTCTCTGTAGCTGGTTCAACAGCTGCTGCTCCTTCTAGGGTTGCTGAGTGCCTCCTCTGTACTCAGAATCTGTACTTTCTTTTCTTCCTGAGGACTGGAGTGAATTTCAGAAGGGGTACTGTGGAGCCTTCCACTGTGTGTCAGCACAGTGCAAGTTAAACAAGCATGTGTTCCCCATCGAACATTTGGTTCTTCTTTTCTTATTCCAACTGAAATATTCCCATCCTCACATGCCCTGTGAACCTATCTGCAATAACACCATGTGAACATCTTAAACTTCCCATTCCTCTTAGCTACATCTGATTTTTTTTTCCCCCCGCTAGCCCAACAATCCAGAGACAAAACTAAAACTCCAGGAAAGCAGCAAAAGTCCCAAGTAGGTTCTGGGCTGCCCAGCAAGCCAACACATTCCTTCACAGGCTTCATGCAGCCCATGGACTGTGTGTAGTGCTGGCAGGGGCAGCCCTGGTGCCTTCCCTTCACCTCAGCCAGTACAGAAAGCAGGTATCCAACAAGCAGTGGAATCACTGTCACTGCACACATGGCTCCTATCACTCAGGTCAGATCTCTCTACAGAGCAGGTCCAGTTAGGAATGAGAAGTTACCGTGTCTGGGCCACCAGAATGCTACAAGTCCCATTTGTAATTCTTCCTTGATCTATATTCTTCATTAGGTGAAGTGGAAAGGGAGAAAGTGACTCTCCAGAGTACACCTTTAAACTTCTTAAGGAATTTTAAAGGACACATCCTATCAACTGCAATATTCACTCTCTGTGATCACATGACACAGGAAAATGCACAAATATAGGCAGAATTCTAGAGGAGAAATAATGTATCATTCCACATATGGACTACAAAACAACATTATGGAAAAGAAATTAACTCTGAAAACATTACATTCCCACCAGCAGACACACATTCACAGCCTAACGCTGCTATGACAATTTTCATGTACTTTTGTTCCTTTTTCACGCAGCAGTGCACACTCCAGTGCCTGCCTCCTTCTCTCCAGCTGGTCTAAGGCAGCAAAGGGTCACCAGTATTGTTATCTTTCAGTTCCTGGAGGCTCCCTGCTTTGGCAAAATGCCACACTTCCTGAGCAACTCTGTCTTGCCCTAGAAGCTGAAGAAATATTCCCTAGCTGAACTGTTAAACTTTCATTTCCTATCTGATGTTGTATCAGCATGAGCAGCACTTTAAAGCCTATTTTGGTGTTTGCTCTTTTTTTCTTTAAATCTCTGAAAGATGTTACTTTGGATTGAAAGCTAGAAACCATCATGAGCTTGATGAGCTCTTTGGTATAGCAAATGTAAGCTTTTTAAACAAAGAATTTGAGATTTTCTTTCCATTAAACTGTAGAAGGTAATTAACAGGGAAACGTAAACAGCAAACGTGAACACAGCAGAAAAGGCTGTTTGACTCTCTTTTATTCCAAATGAAATGGAAAAGAGGAGGACTAAAAACTATCTTAAATGAATTTGTCACGTGTTGTTTGCACTTATCTTTCACATCTTGTTCTTTCACAGCCTATTAGACGCTGGAAGAGAAGCTGCCTTCTTCAACTTCCTGCAGTAATTCAGACCAAACCATGTCACCCACAGCTGTATTTTTATCTCCTTGAATACTGAAGTTTTCACTGGTTTGGATGTCTGGGAGTTTTTTTTAATTTTTCTTAGTATGACTCCTAAAACAATTTCTAAAAAGTTGAAAGTCATATCTGCTCCCCACATTACCAGAAAACCTACAATGGTACTGGTTTCCTTCACTCTTGATGTTGCTGTTACTGACACCTTTCATCACCTCTAATAGTCTAAGGACTTATCTCATTAAAGAAATGCAATCAGAATATAATGGCAATCACCTCATTTCCATCACCACTGCTGCCTAAAAAAAAAACAGACTGTTGATCAACATTCATGCACAGAGAAGAGCAAACATACCCTAAAATTTCCCTGGACACAATGCCACCTGGAGTGCTCTCCTAGAGTTGTTGAATTTTAAATTCAAATTAATTTGCTTTAATCCAATTTTGTATTGAGACCACCACAGTGAGGTGGTCCTGTCACCTGCTGCCTTCCCCCATGGAGAACCTGCAGCTGAAGACCCAGCGTGGCTTTGGTTGGTGTTGATCAGAGGCCCTTGGCAACTTCAACCCTCAGCAAACCAGCTGATTTATTATTTCTAGCACACCGTGCTGTGTCACGTAGGCACACGCAGTGTGAGACCATTTCCTTCCCCTGCCTAACCCTGGAGCTGAATGGGTGGGGATGTAAACAGCAGGTGGGAGGAGGCTGTGGTCTCCCTGGGGAGTTACTGCTCGATTGGTCCTGCAGCAGCTGCCATGAGAGACAGAGACACAGCCAGCCCTGGGGAACTGGGGCTCACTCACTGCTGGCTTTAGCTGTAATGAAAAAACTTAGTTTGAAATGTTGAATGACTTGAAAACTGGTCTGTCTGCAGTAGGTGTATATTTTCAGTTCTAAGTTTTGTACATCTCTGCAGGGACTTCGGCTTGTCCTAAGTGGGAATGCCAACAATATATTCTGTTTCATACAAGCTAGAATCATTGAGAAAAGTTACCTTCCTGTGCTTACCTTACTGTCCATTGTTTAAAGTTCTGAATCACAATGTTCCTCTCTGAAAGCAGTTTCCCTCTTACCAAAAAGCTGGGTCATCAGAAATACAACAGACACCTATATAACAAAACAAACCAAAACAATCAGTTGAAGGCAGTAGGAATCCAACTTTTAGCATGAAAGAGCTTTGATTTTCATGTTTGGGGCTGCATCTCAACCTCATTTTCAGTGATCTCCCTTCTTTTCCAGGTCACAAGAGGCATGGTACACACACATCTCCAGGTGGATGCCTGGTCAGTAACAACTGGAACAGTTGGGTCACAGCCTGAATAACAGAGCAGATCTAGCAGGTCAATAAATTGCACAACTACTGCTGTTCCTGTCTGTCTTCAAGGAGTCATGAAGAGGAGGGACAGGAGTTGTCAGTCCTTTCTGTTAAAGGCTGATCTGTTTGTTGCCCCACAGTGTTGTTTTTCATGAAGCTTTGTTCTCAAATATTTGATTTTGCTTCCCTGATAAAAATATGGCCAAGGGAATTGTCTGTTAGCACCTTGCATAGTCAGTGGACAGATTCTAAATATCCTGGGGTGGCTTTGTTTGTCAGATTTTGGGCCTAGGGAGGATAGTATGAATCAGCTTTTCCATCAATATAATTTGCCACATCTTCTGGAATCACTCAGTGAGTGTGGGTACATGAGTTGATTTCCACACTGCTGCTATTGTTTTTCAGGTTTTCTCTGATTCTTTACTCATAACTGAATGCCACATGCCTAGAGAACAGGGAGAAGACATTGAACCAAAGATCAGGCACACAAGCCATCTCTCACAAGATTTTTCAGGTTTTCTCTGCTGATTTTTTCCGTGTCAGGTTGCATGCTCAAATGTGCCATTGATTTTTTTTTTTAATTTTTTTTTTTTACACATAGGGTATTCTCTGTTCTTAGTTAACCAGCCCCTTAGGGAGTCAGTTTTATTCAAAATACAAAGCAGACACTACTATGACAGCCAAATATATTGTCTCAGAGAAGTAGCAAATAAATGGATCCCATTTGTCTTCAGGTTAATTTGGAAGATGAGGATATGTAGCAGAAAACATATCAAGTCCTATTGCAGGCTCTTGGGAAAGTTGTGTTATATTAACCCAATTCCATCTGCAGCTCTGGAACTTGAGAGCAGCAGCAGAAATGGCCAAGTAGCTTCCAGCTGAGTAAGCACACATTTTATATAGCAGCTTGTTTTAATAAAGCATTGTTCTCTCTTATATTGAGGGTCCTAGGGCTGTAAGCAGCACAAAAATCAAAAAAGCCTGTGGGAAGTTTAAGACTCAAGAAGAATAATCATATTTATTACTTTAGAATTCACCAACAATGTTTGCAGAGACACTTAAATGGAAATCCGCCTGTCTCATGCTGAAGCATCACAAATGAAGCAAGATACCAAACAACTTTTCAGTCTGACTACGACATCTGCTCATTCTACCTCCTAGCCCATCTCTGAGGACAGCATTAAATAGTGAATGAGTTGAATTTTAGTGTGCTGCTGAGGTGCAAGGTTAAGGACATATGAAAAAGATTCAAGTATTAAAAGACCATATGCATAATTTCTTTTGTATTTTCATAAGAAATATATTGAAAATGAAAAGTTAAAAAACAACTTTAAAAATCTTCTGGAGATATCCACGTGCAAGGAAGATTGACACCATACAAGATATGGGCATTGCCACAGGTCAGGGACACTTCTGAACACATGTAATGGCTATTCTCATCAGCCTTGATGAGATGGAGTGCATCAAAGGAGTTCATGAAAGCAAGTCCTTCCAGTGGCACTTGTGTTGCACAGATGACATCTGTCATAACAGAAAGGCTTGTTTTATGAACCTTTAGTATTGGACCAAATGACAACAGGTTCCAGCCTAGGTGGTTATGGTGACTCAGACACATTTACAACTTTGGCCTGGTCTGTACACCACATGTTCATTTTTCCATTCTCCATATCACTGTGCTACAGGACATAGGAGGTTGATACCCTCAGCTCCTTCCAGGCCCATCCAGTCTGAATTTAGAGCTGCAGCAGAACAATCTGGTTGGTTTCTTGTTTCCGAGGTACACCATCTTCTCTTTCTATCTGTACTTTTTTTTAAAATAGCAAAAGGTTTTCCCCACGCTTTGCACGGATTTCTGTACATTGGCGATTCTTAACATCTTTAAGCCTATCTGCCACTTTTTTTTCCCCCGAGTGAACTCCTGAAATGACAGCATGACTGTTCTGCAGACGCTGATGACAGGAGGCCCTCCCACCCCAGAGCCGTCTCTGGCAGGGCACTGCAGCCCGCGCTGTCTCACAATGACTGTTCTCTCCTGGCTCAAAGCACCCGGGCTCCCAGGTCAGGCAGGAAAATTAACAACCAGCTTTTCTTCTGCAGGGTAGATGCAACGCTAGAATTGTGTGAGTAGTACCTTGGAGCCTCCCTAGCCCGATCTGGGGCCTCCCATCAGATTTTAAGAACAGAAGAAGGTTGGGTCTGGCTGATAAATTGGGAAAAAGATGAGAGGGGAAACCCCCAGCACAGCAGGAACTGATGTTGGTGGAACAATAGCTGGAACTCTGACTCATTGCTGAAGCAATGTCCAAACATGAGCATCAGAGGACATGCTGTACTGCAGAAAGAGCCAGCCTCTGTATAAGCTGCACACCAGGAGACCTAAAAAATTCTTAATTTTGAAAAAGTTAAAAATCGCTCTACACATTTTTCATGAGTGAGACCATTATTCCCCAGGTGGATTTAGATTTGGTAAATACATTTTGCCAGACTCCAGCAATTTTAACAGGATTTTAGCTTGTTCTTTGGTTTTCTGTTTTCTACAATGGTAACTCTACTGCGCCATAAGCAATGTTAACAAGTCTCTGTATTCACTTACCATACAGTAAATGAGTGCTTTAAAAGTATTTCCTGACTTAAGCTATGTCATCATGCAGAAAAGTTTGAAAAGTCTGCTGAGTTCAAGAGCATTTGGATCTGTTGAAATGCCATAAAGGAATGCTCTGTTTGGGGCAGGTAGGCAGTCTGATTATGTGCATAGTGTGATCACAAAGCCAGGGGGAAAACAGAAAAAACTGAGCTCACCTGCTTGCCTAAGGCCAATCTTTTTGTTTCTTAATCCAGCTCTTGCTCTCACTACCTGAATGAAATCATACTTGGAGAAAGCTTGTCCTTTAGGTCAGAGGTGCAATCACAAGACTGCCTTTTCTCTTTTGCCGCGGGTTTTGCATTTCAGGAGTTGATGAAATAATTCCTGCATAAGGTAAACAGGACTCAGTTCAGCTGAATAGATTTACCCAAGATTTCTAGTGAATACTAAGAAATGCAAAGCAGTTTAGGCAACAAGCTCAGTTTCAGAGGGAGATATTCACTGCAGATTCTTACGAATGAAAACACCAGCTGAGTCAAACTGTTTCAAAGCCAGACTACTTTATATACGATCAGCTTAATAAATGGAAAAATGTGTAAATCTGCTCCTTCTAGAGCATTATAAAATGGCATTACATAGGAGATTGATTTCCAGAGCTCCCAGGAGTATGCACTCTTTTCCTGAAGCACATGTCTAAGCACCATTAACACAGTTACCAGGGGGACAATATACATGTCAGTATAAAGTACATGATCAGAACCTTCTGAATTACAACTCCCTAATTAGTGTCCCTGTGTCAATTATCCCATTCAGGATGTCAAATATTTCATGAGGATTAAATTTCAAAATACACAGTCTCTCTGATATATAAAATCCCAAAAGGCTGCTCAAACATATATCAATGTTATTATATCACATCCAGCAGGTGAAAGATTAAACAGTCTGCCACACAGATCTACAGTTTTAAAGCTACCATGCTTTCGATACCATTTAATTTGGCTCTGCAGTTCCATCCATATACTTTTACTTGTGGGGATACACACTGTGCCAAACAGGAGGGGAAAAAAAGGATTCAGGTTTTCAGTCAACATATTCTTTTCCAAAATAGTGCCAGCATTGTAATTCAATACCCAAACTGAACCTCTCTGACCCCTCAATCCGAAAAGAGATTGGAGAGAAGAGGGAGAGAAGAGGAGGAAGAAGAAAGGGGCTCTACAATGCCAACATCTGAGAAATCTGCCAGGAGTGTGTGTAGCTGGGACATGAACATATCCAGTTAGAAGCATTTAGGCTTTCAGATTAAATCAAACTTCCTCTAAGAAATCTGGTAACACATTAATATTCAAGCTTTTCAACAAACTTGGCCTCCATCTATTCGAGGAACTAGATCTCTAGGTGAGCAAAATAACACCGGGCAGATTCTGCAAGGCAGAGGAACACACCTAAATTAAAATCTCTCTGCAGTCCCCAAACTGAAATGTTTCCAGAATGAAGATGAACTGGTGCGTTAAGACCTAAAATATTTTACACCAAGGACAGTTCTAATGCCTCAAAATTTGGAATTTTTAAAAGTTGAATGTTCGGCTTAACTTGTTAACCTTTCCCTGTCACTTTTCCACAGATGTGTCGATGAAAAAAGTGGTTACATAAAAATGTTTTAACGAGCAAATTGACTGACTGAAACCAGAACAAAGAATCCTAATTGACTATTCAAGCGAATGCACAGAAAGCAACTTTTGAGGTTATAATTGTAAATATTGTGTCAGAAACTCAGCCCTCACAATGGCACTCATCTATTTGAGATAGAAGCAAGCCTGATCTACTCATTGTCATTAGAGAACACAATAGACTACTCTTGGACAAGCAACAACCCAAGTATTAGTTCCAGAAATAATTAAGCAGATAATTTAAAATATCAAAGGAAAGAGAGTCATGTTTGGCTACAAAGAGGCAAAATATAGCAAATAAGTTGTATATTACAAAGAAATATCCAGTCCCAGTAAAGGGTTTCTTGTACTCCATTTGTGCTGCAATAGCATATTGAGATATGCTAAGATAAGAGCTTAGAAAAAGCCAAATGTTGTGAAAATTCAATGTTCTAAACTGTATCATCTTTTAAGATCTCAGGCCAGAATTCAGAAGAGGAGAAAATTAAAAAAAAAAAAAAAAAAAAAAAAAAGGTAAATGAAACCAGAATGTCTCAATGTCTCAAAATGCCTAGAAGAGCTTTACACATCCATGAGCTACATTTTACCAAGCAATTTCAAGAATAATTCAAGTCCTGAAGTAAAGCTCCTGCCCTCAATGCTCTCTGTAAGCAGGAAGCCCCTTTACCCCTGTGGGAGCTGTGAACCACTGTAGACAAGGACTCTTTTTAGACACACACAGAGCAAAAAATGCAGTGTGGCTCCTCCCTGTGCTCTCATCTCAAAGCAGACCCTGAACACGATTCCAACACAAATAACACCAACAACCATTGACAACAAAGTATTTTCCCATTAAAATGGATCCCTTTTCCAAATTAATTTTTTTTTTTTTTTACATTTGCTATTCCATACCAACTCTATTAATAAAGGCAGACATCATTTTCATCCTGTATTATCCTTAAATCAGTGCCTGAATTCACCAGTTCATCAGTGTACACTACACTTTAATAAGCTGGGGTCAACCGAATTTCCTCCTCTTAGTGCTCTCTCTCACAACTTCTTCACGTGTTTCAGCTTTACTTTGAAGTGACTTCCTTGCCTGGCATGCTAAAATCCAGAAACAGAGTGCCTATCATTATGACTGCAGTTCATGCCCTGACTAGTCACAGCAGAAGGAGAATTAGACCATAATCTCCTAAACAATGTAGAATCTGTAAATCAAAACCAACCAGCTCTTTTTGGCATGTAGATCAATGAACCCATGTGGGGGTATGAAAATCCAAGAAACTCTTCTAAGGTAAAGTCAGCCTCAATTATGAATTTGTTCAGCTTGGATTTTTTTTTTTTTTTCTCTCCTCTGCCCCTTTATGCCCTCAAAAGAAATGTTCAGAAAGCAGTTTTTATTCCGTCCTGGAAAACAGCTTCTGCTGGATCAGAGGACAAAACAGGCACACACAAGTTTAGAATACAAGCAGTACAGAGATTCAAAACACCTTCACTGCTACCCCACCTAGTCTTGATGGTAAGGATGTTTGCATTTCTTTGCTCTAAATATAAAAACAAACAACAGCGGCTGTTCCAATCAAAGGAGTATTAACTTGTTGCCAAGAAAATTTACAATGCATTAAAACATTTATACAAACCCTAGAGTTATTTCACTGAAGAAACACAAACTACCATAGTCATGTATGAAAAATATTTGGGCAGAGTCAGAGGAATGGACTTGAGCCTGACAGAGTAACATACAGTTTTTCAGCATGGAATAATAACTTCCACAACACAGTGCGTGATGAGTTTCTACTTGCAGAAGTGAAGCCCTGTCAGGCTGACTGATATCTCATCGTGCACAGAACTTAACTGGGATAGCCCAAGTCCCACTGACACTTTACAATGTAAGTTATTTAAACCTCACCGGTGTACAGGGAGCTCACTTCCAGTAGCACAAGGGAGACTAAATATAATCCTCCAAATAAGTGTCCATAAAGGCAAATTTTTTTCCTTATCTGTCCTAATGAAAGATGTTGAATCAAAGGCTTATGGAAAAGAGATTTAAAGTAAAAATTTTCCTCTGTAGTCCTCTTTTCTTTCTCAGCTTTGATGTCTGCCAGGTTCTTCAGAGTTTCTGGGTTTTTTTTCCCCAATGGCTGCAATGCTCTGGGAAGGGAGAAGGTGACAGAGGCTGATCTGCTGACCACATACACCCAATATGTGCTTCCTAAGTCTTCCTCTTGGTGACATTTCCAAAATGGAAAATTAACAACGACCATAAACAAAAAAATCTGTAATCCTAACTCCTCTTTCCAGTTAATTTTTCATGCCAATGTGGACCAGTGTGGAAAGAGAGGGCCTCCAGAGTATCAGCTTTAGTAGATGGGGGCACACAGGATGGCGTGAAACAGTTGGAAGGCCAGGTTTAACCATGTAACCTGAAACACTGGAAACTAGAACTCACAGCGGGTCTTAGCAACAAAATCAACAATATAGGCAGAGCATGACATGTGATCACCAAAGCAGAAGCAAGGTTGCTTAAATATAGCCTCTGTAGGTATTAGAATATTTCTGAGAAGTACACATCAAGTGCGAGACAGATGCTACTAATAAGAAGAGCTTTAGACATTTATTTTTGTATTTAAATATCCAGCTATATTTATCTGAAAGACTTAACCATACCATTCTTGACAGAAAGGTATGCGAGTTACTTACTGCTGTCTAGACAAAAAAGATTTAAAACTGGAAAAGATAAAACCTTTGTAAAGGAATGGAAAAGTACTTTTAGAATCCATGAGAAGGGCAGTATCTCTGCACTTGAGTCCCCAGAGCTCTGGTTTTAAGAGCTTTCTCTGTTGGGGAATTTGGTATATTCACTATTTCATAAACAGTTTCCTAATGCGTGTTCTTGAACCTAAATTGTTTGGGTTTAGGGGCAGAGGTTAGTAAGTTATGAAAACTCTAGAAAGCTGGGAAAATCAATCAGTCTTACAGGCAGGAGTGTTGTCTGATGATCATCTGACACTTTTGAAGTTGTGGCCACGGTGTGGTGAACCACTTCAAACTAGGATATAAGATATGAATCATCTACAGTGAGTAAGCTGTCCCACTTCCAAATTTCCTGGGAAAAAAAAAAATCAAGACTACCTGGACACTCACGCTAAGTGTTTGGACAGCTTTAAATGATCCTGTGATCTCAGTGAAGAAAATGTTCTTGAAGTGAGTTACATGTTTCACCTCTATTTATAGCATAACCATAAACCAGACCTGCTAAACAGAGGCTTCCCAATCTCTGCTACAGATATTTGGTACCATGTGGTACATAAAGCTGGAAGGAAGTAGCGTACAAAAGAGTTACCACAGACTTCAAGGAGCAGAAAAGTATGAAGGATTTCACAAACTTCCCTAAATATTCAGAAACCAATATTTTTTTTGGATAGTGGAAACATTTCTCCACCACTACACCCTTTAAGCATTTAATCACCAGCCTAAACAAACAGACTGAGAGAAGTGTTCAAGTAACACTTCAGAACATCAAGTCCCTATCAAGAGAGAGAGCTCTGGATAGACACAGCAATGAAATTGGTAGAGTTTGTTCCTTGATCACCCCATTTGCATTGCACAGCAGGAGAAACCAGAGAGAAAGGCCAGGTGACGAGAAGTCAGTGTGCTGGCTTTATACAGCTCCAGTCTCCCATTCTGCAGGGAGCAGTGCTGGAGCTCAGGTCATGGACACAGTGCACAGCAGTGCCCAGAACACAGTGCAGCCAGAGAGCTGCAGCCCAAACAGCAGGAGGGCAGATACAGGTGGCGTGATTCAGTCATCTCTCTTTTCCAAAACCTTTCCATGGGCAGTTGAGTAATAACTAACTTTGCTGAATACTCACCCTTATTCCCTGAGAAGATCAAATCACTTCAGAAGCTACAATTTATGTTATTGTACTCGTACTAACTTGAAATAGGGATATTAAAATACTTCCCGGTATATAAGTCAATATAAGTTTAACAAAATTCACTCAGCATGAATGCTAAGCAATAGCTTCACAAAATTGAGTTCTTGTACACAAGTACTGCCCTCATTGACTAGGAATTTTTCCTGTAATTCACTAAATCTCTTCATGGAACTACATGCAATTTGAGATAAACAAAGGTGCAAAACTGATTCCTGTCTTGATACAAAATTATAGAAGTTGAGCTGGAGAGTACTTTAAAAGGTCATTTTGCTTGTCCTCAAGGCAGAATCAGTTTCTGTGTCACTTGTTACAAATGTACTTTCTCAACGATTGTGACTTCATCACCTCTCCAGGCTTGGCTATGTTTATATTTACAAAGGTTTTCCTAATAACTATTCTGACTCTCCCCTGGTGTAATTTAGCTTGTTGTTTCTTATTATGTCTGCCATGAACAGAAAGAACATATTACTGCTTTCCTCTTTAAAACAGTGTGGTTCTTTCACATCCTAATTTTTGCCCTGACCCTTCCATCTTCTTTTTTGTGTGCTTAATAACTACAGTTTTTCAAGTTCTCCTTGGCTACAGTGCTCCAGAGACCTTACGAGTATAAATTCCTAGAAGATTACTTCTGCAGGCTGCATTCTGGTTTTCATATATGTACTAGCTGGTCACTTAGCTTTTTAATAATTCATCAGCTCATGTTTAATTTGATTCACATTCCCAGATCTTTTCCAGAGAACTGCTGTCTATTGTATTACCCCATCCTGTATCTGTGCAGATTATTTCTGCCTAACACTTTGCATTTGTCCCTACTGAACTTAATCCTATTTTTTTCAGATGATGTCTCCAATTTGTCAAAATCATTTGGGATTCTAATTCTGCTTTCCACATGTTCAGAACCACCCCCATCTCCTGTCATATGCAAATTTGCTGCATAGAATATTATTCCTTTATTCAGATAATTATCAGAATATTTAACAATATTTAATTGAGAACAATCCCCTGCAGAAACTCCTCAATATATTTCAATTAAACCATATAATCAGGTCACTATTATCTAGTTTCTCTTTTAATCTAGCTTTCCATTTACTCACAAGACTTCATTTCCTTAGCTTTCCTGTGAGAGAATCATTTAAAAGAGTCCCAAAATTTAAGTAAGATAGGAGCTGGAGTCTTAGTCATTCCTGTGGACCTGTTACCTCATCAGAGCAGGAAGCTCATTTACTTTGTTGTAATTTAACAAGTTATTAGATATTCCCTGTCCATGCTGTGTAGTATTTTCTTAGGAATGTTTAGAATATTTTGTATTTTTTCAGAGGGATTTTGGTGATTTACTCATTGAGTATGAACTGACAATCAAATATTGGCATGGAATATCATGCAAATTAAGTTTATGCAAAAACCAAAAGCACTTTTGAATTCCTTGTCAGCAAAACACAAATATTCACTATTATTGGGGCAGCATCTGTAAGAGGTCTTGAGTAGGCATAGAACCATGCATCTCATAGAAATGATGTATCTCATGGAGCAGCATAGCAGAAACATCCCTGTGTGCTGATTTATGTCTCAATGCCTCAATGTGGGATAAAGGCCCCCACAAAGTATCTGGATACCATGTGGTGGTGAATCAGTTATGCTCACTCAGATCATACTCAAAGCACTTATGTCATATTGTTGACTCTTCAGCCACCTGCTCTTGACAAGGAGGTCTGGCACACAGTCTTTGGAGCATACTTGATTTGCTCCAGTCATGCCCTGTTCTGACTATAAAATAAATTGTCATCGTTTTCATATTAATATCTTTTGAATAGCCAGCCCTAGCTGTACATATGCATAAATGAGATGGAGAAGGTGCAGAAGACACATGGTTTCTTTGGAGGAGTAAGTTTTGTGCATCAGTCAGATGGTATAGGCTCTCTAAATACACATCTGTTAAACAAAAATTGAGTTAGAAAAGAAGTGGCACAACATCTCAGATCAGATTTACTATTAAAATAAAGGATGTACTTTTTATCCAATGACAAGTCATGTGGAAGACCAAGAGGCATTCAGATGTAAGAATCTGATAGAATTACCCTTGAAATTTAATTTTGCATATCAAACTTTATGCAAAATAAAATACAAATACACAATATACATAAACAACTCCCGCTTCAACTCCACCCATAAAAATTAAAACAAAATCTGCACTAATCCTAATAATGGTTACTATATTTCATTCTCATTCTGTGTCTAGGTGGGGGGAATTCTGTGCTAATAGGAGGGGGGGAAACCTATAAAATTTAATTGTTTTAATGAGCCACATGAGAATATAAATCAAATTATAGATGAGTATTTACAGAATCTATTGTATTTGGTCAAGAATATTACTGAAGTTTTCTGTTCGCAGATGATTTTGTGCAAAATACGTTGCTGGAAGAGCATCTTCACTTTTGAAATGATGCTTAAAAACCAGTTGGAAAATAGAATTTCACAAGTTGTTTAGAGAAAAATTTTCTTTTGAGTAATCTAATTTAAAATTAAGTTATTCCAGATTTATACTGAATAACTCAAGTGAAAAAAAAATTGGGTTTCATACATAGCACATGAGGCCCTTGCTGGCCATTCACTTCTGGTGTCATTTATGAGGTCTGTGCAAAGAATTAGATATTTATGGGGTTCTCTACTTGCAAATTTATCCAGAGCTTCAATTTTTGGATTTTTGTCACCCAATAATCTAATTCATTCAGGATTAAAAACACCTCCTTCAAAAGTATAGCATATTCTTAATGAATTTGCAGTAACAGGAAAAAAAAAAAGTAAAAAGAGTAATTGTACTTGAGACTGGAATTGAGACCAAATATATTCATCTGCAGGACTGTTTTGTTGAACATGTGTGAGTTCAATACATATGGACCTGGAGATAGAAACATCTCAAACCACACATCAAAACTGCTGAGGTCTTTAAGAAAAGTTCATGTTATCCATGGCCTACAGGACTATCAGTTGCCTCATTCAAGACCAGGAGGAGTTGTCCTGTCAGAAGCAGTGACAGCACAAAAGGAAAATAATCTCAATTTACAGTACAAATGCCAGTCCTGGGGGATTAAAGATAAATATACTTCCATGTAGCTATAATTAATCAATATTAATACAGCTAAATATTCCAATCTTTTGTCTAATAAAATTTAGCAACTAGCAAAGCTAGAAAATTGTAACAAGATCATTTATTACTATCCCTTCCCTCTTTTTGCCCTATTACTGACTGCCTGTAAAAAGTTAAGATACAGTGGTCTGTGTGAACTTCTTGGAGATGACATCCTACTGAAAAATAAATGGAAAAGAATTGACAGATAAAAAAGTTGCATACCTGCTTCTTAGTAACTGTCTAGAGCTACAGTGGAACAGGGCAACTGCATTTTTCCCTCACTCCCCCCAAATCAAACCAAGCCTTGAGGCAATTTCCTGAAATGGCACTTTTAGCTAATGGGAAAGCATATTATAGGATGCAGAGAGAACCTATAAATGGTAACAAGGCTAAATTCCTCAGCTCTGGACCCCCATAACCTGTTGTTAATCTAGACACTGAGGAAATGGTGGTGTGATGATAATTACTTCTCTGTTCCTCCAAAGGAAGTGCTGCATGGTATACTTTAAATAGAAGGAAAGAATATTGTCTTTTTAGTATTTTTATCATGCATTGTTAAGCCACTGCATACCTGGGGTGCATCCCACTGTGATGAATTCAAGGGCACCGTCTACCTGATGAATCTTAAGTGGGCAGCAATTTACAGTAGATGGGACTGATGAAATTTATTCCAGTGTAGGTACCACTGGTTTCTGCTATATTCCAAATACTTGCAACAAGAAAATACATGCCTCTCAGAAAAAAAATCAGAAATGCAAAAAAATTTCCAAGAAATTAGCTTTCCATGGATTTCAGCAGGCAATGGGAAAAGATCTAGGTGATGTCATTAAACATCAGCATTTCACTTATGCATATTTTTGGGAAAAAAAACCCTCACCAACAGCTGAAAACCCCAGAGGTTCATCAAGACCAGGAAAGGAAGACTCAAATAAAATGGGGTTAGAAAGGACTTCAGATCATGATCCATGCTGCATGAAAAGACATTGAAACTCGCTGCTTGCAGCCTCCCTCGTGTTGTTTCTTCTCTCAACAGCATTTGAAAAAAATAAAATGTATTTTTAGAGTACTTCTACTCAAAGCTTTCAGCCAAACAGCATTCTAAGCATCTTTCCTTTAAAACGAAATAAAGTATTAAGTATACAGAGAAAGGGACTGTTAATATAGGTCAGGATAGGCCTATATTAACTAGGATGCAGATTCCAAATATGACCAGCAGTTGCAGTGTCAGAAATGCACTAAACTCAAGTTTTGTGTGGTTAATAATTATGTTTAATTATGTTTATTATATGTTAATAATTATGCTTATTATGTATATGTAATAATAAATATAGAAATCCATCATGCTGTGAGAAGGTCACACAAGTCTTGACCAACAAGAAGTCACAGTGCAATAAGGAGGCTTCTGTGCTTTGGTTCTGCCTTGAGCTGCTCAAATCTGTCTGTAGTGAGAGCATGGCGGGTGTGTCAGAAGGCTGGAGAGGATTTTCTTCACAGGAGCAGTAGAATATTTTATTGCCTGCAGTGCATAGGTGGTTTGTAAGCACAAATGCTTTTGCCCACTTTTCTACAAAGACACCTGTAAATGGGGAGGTGAAAACAATACAAGGATCCTTAGGTCACAAAGGGCACACAGATGCCTGCTCTCCACTCATCTGTCTTCCAGTAGGGTGAGCCAAGTCCTCTCCAAGGTGAGTCTTGAGTGATGTCTAGCATCTTTTTCCTCATTTTGGAAGATTATCCCTTACCCTTAGCCAAACTTCTACAAGCATCTTTGATCCAGAGGGTGAACTGCAAATCCTGGAAGATCAAAGTTACTCTTAAGATTTGAGTGACTTGTTTCTTCCTGTGAATCAAAACACTGGAAAGTAGTTCATTCCTCTTTTTGCTCCTGTAAATTTGCTTCTTCCCATGGAGACAGATGAGGTGGCTGCAGATGGAATTAGACAGTCAAATGTTTTGAATGTGATTTGTGCAGCCAGCTCTGCTCTCAGGAATCCAGGGCAGCTAATCTTGAAAGGAAAATGAGCACATCCTTCAGAATCAAATACCTGGCAGGAGTTGTGCAGTTTAAGCTATCTGCCATTAGTTACAGACTTAATAAACTGATCTAGAAAACAGCTTCCTTTCCCAAACTTGCTGCTTCTCTCAGTCTTTTTGCTTGAACAGCCGTAACAGGTAGTGGGGACATAACTGTGGATTCATCATAGATTTAGGAGATGGGAATTCCTCAAACCAAAATTTTAATCATGGTAATTAACATTTCATGTATTTTCCTATGAAGTATTTAGTCTCATTGTGTTTTACTGTTTTATAAATACCACATACACTATTAAAAATAACAGAGAGAGACTATACTTCAGAAGCTGCCTGCAGGTGGCTATCATGTGAGCAATAGACACATTACTGAAACAATTCTTTTTTGCAAGTCTATGTTAGAACAAGAACCACTAGAATATTAAGATTCTTTTGTTGGCTAAAAACCTCTGAGGTATCCAGCTCTCCTGTTGCTGGCCTTTAGTGAAGATGAGTTAGTGTCTTCTAAAAATTTTATGGGCTACAAGCTGTCTCTCAGGACAAACAGTTCCTTTTGCAGGTCAGAATCAAAACCTGTTGCATTAAATTTTACTTGCTGTTGCCATGCCAACATGCTCTCTTTGCTCACACTTCATTTTGCACTCTGAATGGCATGCCTAATAAAAAATCAGGACTTTCCATTTTAGCCATCTCAAATGTACATCTGGACTCCATCCCAGACTGTAGGTTCCTTTAGGAAATATTCTAACTCCAGTTAAAAATACAGTTCTTAACTATTTAAAGGTGGCTAGGCATAATCTCACAGCAGGACTGAATTTTAACACCAAACACTTTGATAGGAAACTAATATTCATATTTGCTGTTATTGTGGAGTTTGGTAAATCACGAGGGCAAGAACATGAAGTTGTTTTCTATCATGAAGGTTGCCTATAAAACTTTAGGCAAATTATGAGGGGAAAAAAGAAAAAAGAAAGAATCCTGCCTCTAGCAAAGAATCTAAAGAAAAAGATGAGCTATGCAGACAGCACGGGTGCACTGGAGAGCAAAACAATTGCTTCCATGTGAAAATGTCTGAAGTTTGCCTCGGCTGATGGTGTAAAATTTATCCAGCTAATTTCACCATGGGCAGCCTGTGATGGTGTCTTACTGCAGACACAGGCTGGGCTCTTCTGTTCCCAGCTCATGCTTGGTGTGGGCAGCAAGGCTGAGGCACAGGAATGCTGCCCAGAGCATTCCAGTGGGCAGGGAGGCACTTTGCTTTGTCCCTCATCAAGCTTTACCCCAACCAAAGAAAACAAAGAGCAGGTTTTGAAGACACTGTAAACTTTGCCCTCACAGCTGGAGGCAGAGTGAAGCAGTGGCAGCCAGCAATAAGGGACAGGCGAGAAGAAAACAAAAAGTGATGGAGAGAGACAGCCGCAGCACAAAGGGTTCATTCTGTGCCTCTATTAAGAAGTCTGAAAGTCCCCTACTGGGGAAAAGAAACCATTAAAATGTTCATTAGAAAGAATATTACCTTGGGCATTTATTATTTATTGCAAGTCTTTATAAGCCATTACTCTCGGGATGTATTCCAGTAAGTCCCCACGTACTCCCTGTCCTGCTCCAGTCTGTCAGCAGCCCAGACATCCCACAGCAAGTGCCAGTGATGCTCTGTGGCAGGGGGATGCTCACCTTACAAGGAGGTTTCTCTTACATACACAGCTATTTGAGCTGTTGTTGCTGAATCCACTGAGTATTTAATTTTAGATTATCTAAAGGTAAAAGTTAAAACAACCCAAAATAAAAGTGTATGTACTCCACACAGTTTGTTCAGCAGTGCCAGTGGTTTTAAGAAGAATAAAATTACATTGGAAGTTCTGGTCATGTACACAGTACCCAACCCACAGCTCTAGCTATGTGTCTGCAGTAGCTTCTCAGCCCTTTATTATGAAATCCTCTACCTGGTTCACCTCTAGTGTTTGCCTGTCTTGTTTTTATCTTCTCCAGATTTTGCCTGTAACACAGTTCTTCATTCACCATTTGAAATACAGAGTAGGTTGAAAACATACAAGTTATACATAAAGGTTATATATTTCTACCTGCACAGCATGAAAGGCAAACACAAAAGATGCCAGGAGGCTTGACATATACCCCTACTTTATCATTTCTTACTGGAAGTAGATCCCAGCTAACAGCATACAAAGTTTCCTTTTATATATTTATTTGTGTATTTCTTAAGCCAGACACACCACCAAACATTCTCCTCATATCCTCTCTGATCCTGCTATAAAGGAGCATGGCCTGCTGGACCATGACTTTTCCAAAGGTTCTCCAGCCTCAGTATACAACCACAGGTCTGCCACACTGCTACAGCTGAGTCTGCCATTAGCTGATAAAGACTCCCTTATACAGCAAATGCTGCCAGAGTGCCCATCTGAAATGGAACAGGAACAGCTTTAGAAAATTCTCAGGACTATTTATCATGTCACTCTGCAATTATAGAAATATTCCTACCAGCTGGTGCTCATTTGAATGAAGAGTTAGAGTCAAGATAACTCAGAGGTGAAAAATAACTTTATATTCTCTAAAGAAGAGAACCATCCAAAGATTTTTGAGTTGGTCATACTAGCACTTGTGACCTGCCCTTTTTCAGAAAGTTAGGTTTATCCACTTACTAGACCCTACAAATAGACTAACTCAACTCTAAAGGCATTAAAAGGGCAGCAAACTTCTTAGAGAAATCAAATCCACAGTGCACCTGAATCTAAAGCACTTGTTACAAAATTCCTATGCATTTGATATCCTGATCTTCCTAAATTAAGATTGGAAACATCCAATATCAGAGAGACAATAGCTTACATAAATCAAATCTCCTCTACTGGTCTAATTCTGCTGCTTTCCCAGAAGTATTCCTGCACCCAGGAATTCCTAAATTATGAGAACTAGGCTTTCCAAACACATCATGTAGCCTTGATGATATATAATGAACAAGCAATAAATAAAATGTTAAACTCCACTTTCATTCTGAGCCAGCCAACAGAGCATTAAGCCTAGCAGTGATTCTTTTACCATTAACCAGTTAACATTAATGATATATTTAATGATATATTTAATATTATATATCGATTAAGTTACTGATATAGTAAGGTATTTCCATGTGTTCAGTCACTTATAACATTAACATAAGGAATAAAGAAAAGATGTGCTAAAGTACGGTGTGATGAGACACACTCATAGTAAGTTGTAGGTATGTTTGTCCTTTACTCATATGCTACAGGGTAGACTCCAAGGAAACTTTTTCTCAAGGTACTTTCGGAAAAAAATTAAGTGTTTTACAACCATACCATTTTATTCAGTTTGTCTTGTGCTTGGGCCCACTCAGTCATAACTGTTGATTTGACAGAATTCATTATTTTCCGTGAAATAAGAACTACATTCAATATTGCAAAATAGATTTTTTTACTGGATTTTCTTTCACAGCACTGAGCCTGAACACACCGTCCTAGGCACACAAACAAAAAGGACTGCAATTATCTGGCAATATGGCATCAACTGACACAAAGGAGTAAAATTTATTTTCACTTTAATTATAGAATTGTGGTGTTGTAGTTTAGCTTGTGGAGTTGGGAGGGGGAAAGTTGGTTCTTTTCATCTATCTGTCATTGAAGGAATTACTCCAAATATGGTTTTCTAGCTTCCTTCTTAATGAATGTGCATCTTATAAAAGACAAAAAATCTATTTTTTTCATGTTCAAAACGTATGAAAATTTAGGTTAAGATGTATAAAAACATCAAACTCAACAGACTGGAGAGAAAGAGAATATTTTCCATTCTTTCATCTTCATCATCAGACAGGACACAACTCCTAAATTCTGGTGCTCTGTTCTCTCCATACCATGTAGGTGCTGTCAGTCAGCCAAGTGCAGCTGGAGTGTAAGAACTTCCCTTGACAAATGTTAATTGATCTCTGTGCCTAAGAACCTAAGGATATGATAAGGATATGATGCATGGTACATGGAAATCAGAGTCAATATAACATAATACTGTAATGGGAAAAGAAAAATGAATTTCTGTTCAGCACAGGATTCTGGAAGTCACTATTTGCAACTTGCCCACTGTTAAAATCTGGCCTTCCCATGTTTTTTTTAAAAAGAGGAGTGACTGCACAAAAGCCTCTCACTCTCTGCAATAATCCTACAGTATTCACAGGTTTAATCAGTTGTAAAATACTAGTTATCTAGTATATATCTATCACTTTTGTGTGCCATAGGAACCCCTGGCTAGAGACAGATGTCTACTCTGAGTGTTTTCAATAGATTTCCTCTATTACACCTCCTGAAGTTACTTGAAAGAATTTAATATTTTCACTTCCCCCTAGGTAAATCAATCCTGTGTTTTTCCTCATGGAGTTTATTGTCTTTTTCTGTATTCTGTTTAGACTGAGGTCAATGGTTCTGGTCCGTGTTTCCTCCCCAGCTACCCCAACCCACTGCCACTTTTCCAGGCAGGAAAACCCCAAGTGACAGTCAGCGGCAAAGCGAAGGTCAGAGATTTCCCTGGCTGTCCTTCCCGCAGCAGCCTGAGTCAGCAGTCAGCTCCTCACAGATTAGAAATGCCTGGTCTCTTGAGAGCACACACACACAAAAAAAATAAAACTGCATGACTGATGACTCCTGCATGAGGAATCCAGTCAGTTCTAATTCAGACCTTCACCCTACTTTCTTCACAAAGTATTAAATTATTTTCTCTTTAATCTGGTTCTTGTCCTATCCCAGGTAGGATAGGATGTGAACCAGCTGAAGTGGGTCTGAACAGAAATTTATATCCATTCCACCTCACTTTATATCCATTTTCACTTTATCCTTTCAGTTAAATTCCTATTTTGATAGCAAAGAAGTTGCATTTTATGCACTTTTAACAGTTGGTCTTTTCTTCCGTCTTTTAGTACATCCATAAAAGTTCTGAGTCAATTCACACTTCACACCCAGATTTCAGTTTCTGTTAAAGACAATTTTTAGTTAAGACTCCTTCCACATAAAATATTTTTTTGGAAGTGGAAAGATTTGTTTTAAAACTGTAAATCTAAACTTTCAAACCTGAATATTGATTCTCATTTCCGATTATCTAGTCAGTTTACAGCCTTCAAAAAGTGTGTCTTCAGTATTCTCTGACATTCAGTGGAGTTACTGGTGACAACAGGATGTAATAGAGCAATAGATCAGTCTTAGTCCAAAGCCTGTCTTGAAGCAGTTGTTCGATGCTTACCCAGTAATAAATAATAAATATAGCTCAATTATAAGGGGAAGGCTGGCTGACTAGACAAGTAAAATGCAGAGTCTTGCTGCAAGAGGTGGGTGATTCTCATGCAAGGTCAATAGATGGAGAACATGAAGGTCTCTGCAGCATTTTTCTGGAATTTCCTTGTTTGCTGGCAAAAGTTACACTGACACAGACCAAAACATGGTCACTTCAAAGCACTATTTCTTATTTACAGCAACAAGATGTACCCTAGAGCACACAGCCTCATGGTCCAAGCACTACTGAGGACACCAGACACCTGCCCTCAGTTGCCCTGGGTCAGTGCTGCCTGCATTTCAGAGGGACTCATGGTCATGTTATGCTCACTTCTGCTGCCAGTGCAGGCTGGCAAGTCTCAGCCCAGGTGGCAACTCCTGTGTGATCACACGAGTGAAATGGAGATGGAATTCCCAGCAGCCAGGGGCTGCCTCAGCTGGTCAAGCTGCTGAAAGAAACGCTAAATGGAGGAGTGTGTCAGGAAATCATCATTTCTCTTTAAACTCACTGCTCATCACAGGAAATACTTACTAACACATTCTGTGTTGAGGGCCTTCACACATACCTTTGTGTGAGGATGTTTAGTTCAAGCTCACTTCTTTGTTCCAAGAAACCAGTGTTAATACCACCACCATTCACCTTAAGCTTTAGCACAGAGGACAGAAGACTTCTGAAGGAAACAGGGAATCAGAACCTTAACCCAGCACCCTTAGGATCCCAAATTCATATATACCTCACTCAGCAGAAAACCCCAGAGTACTTCCAGGTAAACCTCAGTTGTTCTTATTTGAGGTGAAAGATCCAGCTCTGAACATTTGGGTCACAGCTCTGACACACAGCTCAGTATTGCACTACCCACACTTCTAAACAGAACCAGCCACAGCTGCTCAAACCACCTCTGTCACCATGAACAGAACTACAAAATCCAAATCTTCGGGAGATGTCAAATCGGGGAAGCCCATTTTTGGACTTCTGATGATGTTTTCTGATTATTAACTTCTGATGGCGTTTTCACCATGCCAGGACATTCAGTCTTGCCAAAATGGTATTGCTTCTGAGCACTTAAGTACTTTAAATAGTACTTAAATTACTTACAAAATCGTGTCTCTGGGCTTTCAGAAGCCATGATGACTACAGATAGCCTTCCAAATTTTCAACCTGAACTGAAATTTAGGCATCTGAGTCTCACTTAAGGGGCTTAAATCTTCCCTTTACCCAGCACAGTTGAGCCTGTTTATGGCTAAGAACTCTCAGCCTTGTAGATTAAGCAATGCCAAATGTCTTGCTTATCAAAGTGGCAGAGCAGCCCTGACACAGGCATAGTTTGGGTCAGCTAGCATTTGGGAGAGTGCCAGGTTGCATATAATTCCTAGACACAGCTCAGAAATTAGTTAGCATAGGCAGAGACTACTTCCAAAAGTCAATTTGGGAGTTCTGAGTGTAGAAGAGTTCAACAATATGGACACAGGTCCTGCCAGTTGCAAATATATTTAGAGCTAAACCCTCTAACATGGCAGTGAGGGCCAGACACAGAAACCCTTTTGCGTCTCAGCAACTGTGTCCCACAGTCCAAGGCAGCAAAGCAAAGAAAAAAAGCACCTGTGTATTTTTACACAAAGAAGGTTTGTCCTATGCTGGGAACTTTCTGTTCTTGGAGACAAAAAGAAAATTTAAAAATTCTGCTAACGACAGGACATACCATATTCTTAAGTTATAGAGTTGCACTTGTAAAATGGAAAGACAGGCTCACAGCTGATAAATAGCCAGACAGAGCATCCACAAGCTGATTATAAGTATGTGCTCAGATAGCTCAGGGACTCTGAGGATTGAAATCATGACATACTCTACATGGCAAAACAGTTATTTAAATACCTCCTCTTCCATGGAGAGTTCAACCATTATTCAACGAGAGGAAGCATATTCACTCCTGAGTGCTCCAGACGTGGGACAGTTATGAAAAGCTTTCTGAACAAATGAAGCAAATGTGGTGTCCTGCAGGGAGACCAAACAACAGCTTCTGTCCCAGCCTCAAAACTGACTGTACCTGAATGAATGGAGGCTGGAAGGTAACTGGGTTCATGGACAGCAGCATTTACTGAAGCCTGTCACTCCCTCCCAAGGGTTACTTATGAAGGTTAACAACTTTATACAATGGCAATAAATACAGCTGACAGCAAGAAAGCAATTAGATTAACATATAAACAGTTGAGGCTATAATGCTATTAAAAGGGACATTCAGGGAAACTGCAACCATTTCTACAGCTGTTTTGGAAAGCCTCTCTTTGGCAAAACATGCTGGATTGTCATTCTAAATGTCTGTGCTTCCCATGCTGGTTTCCTGAGGAAGGGTTTGTGGACGGACTTGTTTATTTATGACATTTTTTTTTACCCCTCTTAGCTGTAGCTGTGGATTCCCCAGCCTTGTGAAAGTAGTCATTAGTTGCCTTTTTTGGCTAGGAGAAATCAGTAAAGAAACTGGCTCTTGTCCAGAGGGTTCCTGGAATTTTCTACCAACCTTGTGTAAGAGCTTAATAAAGTCAAATTCAATTTTATGTAAGATTTGTTCCAAGGCCATAGGTGTTTTGTGAGAACAAAGAGCAAAAGGACTGAAATTATGTTTGCTGTTCTGAAGCAAATCATACCAAATGAAATTCACATGGAACTCGCCGAGGTGAGTTGCTCCTCCAACTGGAGCAAGACCACAGGTATTGGACCCTGTCATTTCGAATGAGAGCCAAAGGAAATCAGCATCACCTACATACGCATACCCTGAGGCTATTTTGAAGGCGAGTTCCTTGGCTGTGCCAGCCTAAAGCAGCAATAAACTTCCACAAAAACAATGGACAATCACAGCATTTATGACCTTCTGTCCCTCTAGTGTTGACCTCCTTTTCTTTCTCTGGGAAACAGAAAGCAACCTTTTCTTTTATGTTTTAAAAACAAACACTTGATGGCAATGCCTCCCCCTCTGGAGGAAGGCATACAGAGCAGACACCTAATGGATTTTAGTCACGTTATTTAATATGCTACTAGAAGAAGAACAGATGCTACAGCAAAAAGTGCATTCTGAACCCAGCATAATAGCATAAAATGTAGTAAAATATTACCTCTTCAGGAGATATTTATACACTTGGCACCAAACACATGAAGCTTAACAAAATACTGCCTTACGTAGAGTGCAAGTCCTATTTATAGAAGTTATGTCCCTGACAAAAGTATCCATCATTTTCTGAAGTCTGCAATTCTGTGATGATTATCAGACACATCCATACAGTTGGTCAACAGTTGGTCACCCACACAGTGCTGTACAAACATCAGCACAACCTCCTGAATGCTGTTGTTCTGAGCACTGATTACGGAGTTTGGCCCCCATGATTACATACTTATTGGGTGAGAGCCACACAAAGGGCTTATTTCTCATTTCAGCTGGCTGGAAGGACTTGCCCATTCCTGACAGTCGTCGGCTCCGACTAAATTACAACCCCTCCTCATGCTTCAGGATATCAGGAGCTGTGTAAAGGTTGCCCATCTCCTCAAGGAACCGGAACAACAAGCTGACGTCAGCCCAGCGCTTCTTGCTGTGGTATGTTCACATGCTGGCTGATACCAGACTCAATTTAAGATCTTGTTCCTCAGATCAAGGACTGGGCCTCATATATCTCATGTACTACCTCGCTTGACAGCTTACCATGACCTAGCATGACAGCTGTGGTCACTGGTAATCACTGCCAAAAGGGAGGATCATAGGAGTGGGTGGAAAGGAAATCAGACATTCCTGGCAGCTGGCCTGCAGCTCTGAGGCTTCCTTTCACCAAACATCAGACTGAAAACAGATCTCCGCTTGCTGAAGAGAAAAGTATGGGCTTCCACTTTTCAATCACTTTTCCTTAGTGCAACATAAAAATGGTTTCCTTTCTCGGAAAAGAAGAAGAGAGGAAAGGCAAAGGAGAAAGAAAATACATGTGTTCACCCGGCAGAGTGAAAACAAAGGGCCAGAGAAGGCTGCTCCTCCCTGGTTTTTTACTGTCATTTTTGTTAGCAAGAGTAGATTAGGCAGGCAGGGAATGATGGCCCTTGGAAAGCAAAACAGAGAAGTGTTTATCATATAAACAGCAAATTAGAGTTACACAACACAGAAAAGTTTTAACTTGTTTTTTAATGAGCATGCTACACAGATATATTACAGAAGAACTTAATAGGTGATTTTACTGTTAAATTTTCAGATTCAGTAAATACCTGCAATGCAGTTCCCCTGAAGGGCTCAACAGAATTGCCTCTACCTCCAAGGAAAATAACCAAAGTTTTTTTCTCATAAATAACCCATCTGAACCCAAGGAAATTCTATGGTGTTTAGTCCCATAAACACGTCTCTTAGAAATGTGGAAGAGCTTCTGCTTACTTGGCTAAAATTTCATCTTTTTTAGGGCAGATGGAAGAGAAAGTAAGAAAGAGGAACAACCACTGACAGGAATTGTGAAATCGCATGGTCTACAAACCCATTGATTTAAAAACAAATGAGTAAGATTTAGTGGCTATGTCCACCATGGTAAAACCCCAAAATTCAAGAATTTCCCCAGCTTCTGGGCCTGCCAATAATTTCAGAACAGTATTGTGAAATCCTATGGCTATTTGTTCCAGCTGAGCCTGCTTGATTGGAATTCCTCAGCATTTAGACAAATTTCCTTAACAGCATATGATACAAATAACCACTTCAGGAGACAGCTGAATATATAACATGGGCTCTTTTTAAAAAAGCGATTGTTATTATAAAAGCCAATAAGCAAAACAGCTCCCCAACAGATTTTTGTCAAACCAAACGTGATCAAAACCATCCCAAAGTCCCTGAGGTTGTAGGCACTGGCGGATTAAAGGCCTTTCTCTTATCCCAATGCCACAACTCTTTCAAGTGCACAAACAAGCAAAGACATTTCGAGCACTACGGCACTGGTGACTCGGAGCATTGTTAGCTCCTACCAAAAGGCTGTGGGAAGCAGAGAAAAATGATAGAAGGCTTCGTTTATTAATCTGTGATGAAAACCAGGCTTCTGTTGATGAAGGGGGCAGGGGGAAGGGTAAAGATAGGCTTGTCTGTTTAATGCTTGGCCCAGATATAGGTGATTTAAAAAAAAAAAAAAAAAAAAAAAGGGCAAGCAGCTGAGCACATTGCTTCTGGCTGTGTCTTTCTGTAGGTTGCTGGTTGCCAGCACTCACAAAGCACAAGTTATGTAATGAGCTCCTATCAGGAATCCGAGTTCAAAAACATTTCATGAACTCCCATGCTGTTCTTGCTGGAGCAATTGTGTCTGATAATGAAAAGTCTGTATCACCCAGATTCAGCTGTCTTGGCCCTCTCCAATGGCAGCACTTTGTGCTTTCCCTCAATCTCTCCTCTCTCCCTCACAACGATCTCTGCTTTTTTCTTAAGGGGTCTCTTCCCTAAGCCCCTTCACTGGCTTTTGCTAGAGAAAAATAGAGGAGGAAACATAGTTTTGCCCCTCCCATACCTCCAAAACAAGCTGGTTTTCCTTGCTTATCATTTGGAAAAACCCCATTTCTTTGACAACTGCAAAAGAAACTCTGGGTTTACATTCAAAATATATTCATCACAATGTAGTATTGATAGAATAGCTTTTCTGACTTAATTTTGAGAGTAAGTACCTACATTTCAGAGCAAAATTTCTCCCAGAAATCTGTTTATTCCTGATGGAATAATTTGGAGCACGTTTCAGGAAAACTCTGCAATTTTTCACAGAAATAATTATTGGGTGACTTCCTGAGTGAGGAATTTCATTTGCAGTCACTCTACCATTTTTATATCATTAAAATCAACCCAGCACATGGATAATTAGAGTGCATAAAGAGGAAATAATGCAGGACAGCTCTTTCAATCTGGATTCATTGGGAGTTTTATGTCAGTACATGAATGTATAAATATTAGTCAATATATTTCATCAGGTAAATAACAAAGATCCTTGGTTAAATTTAAATAAAAAAAATAAATTTAAACAGAAAAAAATAAATTTAAATAAAATTGCAAGAGCCAGAATCAGTGTAAAATATCTGTACCAAATATCTCATCAAAATAGAGGCTTGAACTCAAAACACTGTTAAATTGTGGTACCTTATGATTCTGTTTTGAGTGTAGTTGCTAATATGCTCAACAAAGTATAATTTTCATTCTTTAAAAAATAATGAACAATTATTCATATCATTGTGTCTAAATAAATACGAAATTTAGCCCACGATATCTTTGGGAGGTTTGACCCATGACAATCAGTGGAAAGATTCCCATGTCTTTCAGCAGACTTCAACACAGACACTTAGAGTCAGGATATCTGGGCAAAATGCAATTAATTTTAAAGTAAGGATTTGTAAGGTACTGCAAAAGCATACTGATAGGAACCTTCAAAGCACAATTAGACTGACTGATAAAATTTCCATGTGTAAATCTCAATGCATTTCATCACATGTCTTGAAATAAAGGAGTTGAAAACTGAAGAATATAAAAGTTATTTCTAAAATAGCAACAGAAGTTCTATTATTCTATCAGACACCGTTAATTTTCAAATAATTATCTTATATTTACAAAGAAGGTTTTCTTTGTTTTACCTTAAATTTCAGGGATTTTGTTTATTTGCCAATTCTAGTTTCCTCAAGTTGAAATGGTGGATCCTTGAAAGAAGGGAATATCAGGCACAGTTTGTTTTTAAAAATTCATTCTGTGAGCCAAAGATGCCAAGTTCTTCTGCTCCATTTGTGGTCTAACAAGTCTCAAGCTGTATGTGTGGAGGAAGATTACCCTTTGTTTCAGTAGAAAGAACACATGAAGTTACTAATATTAAACATGGATGGCTAGATGATGATCAAGGTTCTTTTCACTTTAGTAGCTCCAAACATTAGTTAATTCTCACACTGCAAAGCTAACATCAATTAATTTATTCCATTTTGAGGCACAGAAACATTGCCCATCTTCCCAAGCCAATGAGAGAATCAGCAACAGCAGACAAGTCCTACAGGTTTAAGATCTAGTTATAAGAATACCTTAGAAATTAAACAAAACACAAGAACTGCCTATCATGACTCAGACCTCAAATCCCACAACCACTTCAGAAACCTCCTGAGTCCTGTTTCCATGAGCTCCCAGTGAAAACCAGGCAATGCTCTTTGAACTGACTGTAGGTGACAAGGCTCTACAAGACCTGCTTGAGTTTTTAGATCTGTAAAACAGGGCTAATGGTACCAACCTCTCTTAAAAATGCTTTGCATTTTTTCAAATTAAAACAACACAGAGCTGTACTGATTTTGGACCTATGCCTACAGAAATCATAGCTCACAGATTTAAACACTGTTCGTGGGCTGCGTCATTCCAACCTAGAGCTCTGAGAAAACTGAACTGGAAACGTGGCAAGTGTCAGCTTGCTGCTTCATGGAAAAGCATTGTGAATGAAACATGTGAAAGCAGCAGCTGCATAAGCAAAGAATAGGAATCCTGGTTTGTTTGAACTTACACTGATTGAATGTCACACCATAAGCAAAATAAAATATTTATTGCTCCAAGGTCTTATATAATTTGGTTTCTTTTCTCCCTCCAGCATATTAAACTTTAAAAATCTCAATGACTCATTATGTTGCACATGCTTTGCAAAATAATGCCAATGAATCTACATAAAACAGCAATTTGCTAAAGATTTTTTTTTGCCTTTGTAAAGCAAAAGAAAACACAAAAACACAGTTATTGAGTATGACCAACAAAATTTTCAAGTCACAAATACAAGTCCTGGAGTAAATCTTGAACAAATTTTTGATTAGCTGCAAGAATTATAATATAATGTTAGCTAATACTTGAAATCTTCCCTGGTATGCATGAATTTGCCTGAATTTGAACAAGGCCTATGATAATGTTCCTGGGCTAGTGATACTGGTGCTACTACCAAACAGAAATCATATCAGCATTGCTCTGAAGTGAGAAGAGAATGAGACCATTTGTGCTTTTAAAATACTCCTATGGAAAAGAGAAATTAATCAACTTAGATGTTCACATGAGTAAGAAAGCAAGTTATGCCTTATAAACCAGAGTGGGGAAAAAATAAAGTTCTGAAATAAGCCCTTAATAAAATTGTTACCAAATTGTTACCGAATGAAGATAATTTATCTCACTACCTAATCATCAAAACATGATTAGAACACATTCATAAGGTCTAACTTCAATTTCAAAAAACATTGTCCTACAGCCAAAACAGATAATGGATTTCAGAAAGCTGGGTGACTGGTGGAAAGCACTGTGGTGAACGTAGTGAATATAGCTAATTTCACCAGTTTGCTCTGCTCAGTTTTTCAGCACCCTCCGTTAAGGTTCACTGCAAGGATTTTCATCAGGACAGATGCACAGCGCAGCAACCTCCCATTTCCTGGTAAAGTTTCAGTCTTGTTTCGTAGAACTGAAATTTTCCCTAAAATGTCTCCTAAACTGAAGCTTCTGCAGATTCTGAAAGTAGCAATACAAGAACAATCATCAGACTTGTTATTCTACATCAGACTACGTTATTCTACATTCCAAGTCAATCACATTAATTTTGTGCAACTAGTCCACAAATTATAAGGCATGGTTGTGTTTGTACTTCTGTTGAATTGAGAAGACTTATTTTTCATTCATTTTCATTTCAATCTTCAATTAAATCCTTCTATATTCCTCAGAAATACGTGCTAAAAAGCATGTCAGTGGTATATGGCAATTCATTCCTCTTTAAGTCTCACTCCAGTCAGAGTAATAGAAGGTATTTGAGTAGCAGAATTGATATTTGTTTGCATGCTACAGCAGTCTTTGTTGGCAGGTTCATCCCATCTGCTTCATGTAAAAGCCGGGTATAGCCTCTAAATCTCATCTGGGATTCCTGCACCCTGTTCATCAGAAAAAAAATTAGGGGCTACCAGAGATGAATTATTCCATCCTAATTTAGGTAGTTTACATAGTTCAGATGAATCACTCCCTGGACATAGGTTTTTTCTATTAATGAAAAAAGAAAGCTAAAAAAGAAAATGACTCATGGGCATCTAAGTTAAACTTAGAACATCAAGTGTAGGTGAAATGCATTTTACATTTACTGCTTGGAACTCCACTTAGGATTGGGCTTAGATTTACACCACAAGCCTTCCTAGGCCATGGTAAGAAAACTCACACTAAATCTCCACCCATTAGTGAGAAAAAAAATTATGGATACCAGTGACTTCTATTAAAAACTATACCAGTCCCAATGGCATAGTGATTTATAGACATTGCATTGTTTATGGCATCTAAAACAAAGGAAAACCTGTGTTCTCCCAAAATAAACACTGCAGAAGTGCAATATTAGAGAAGTTTATAAGGTTCCAAGTAATTAATAATAAACAGGACAAAAAAACATGTCCGTGTGCTGGCAGGACACCACCTCATGAATCATACACCTACTGCACACAAATATTTGTTGGGCAGCTCCACTGGGGCTTTTTGATGTGTCATAGGATCATAGGCTGCATTCATAGCATGACAGCTGAGAAGAGAGGATGAGCAATGAAAGAATAAATGGTTTGGGTTATAGTAATAGCCATTTTTAAACCTTTGGCTAGATCTTCTCCAAGGCCTTCCAGTAGTACTCCAGGACAGGACTCTGTTCACTAGTACTCCCAGATACAGAAAGCACCAGTCCATTCCACAAAGACACCCAAAAAAATAAGAGAATTATCTTAAAGCAGAATAATTATGCATCCGAATGAACTGGCAATTTAAACTCATTATGTAGGAATTGACAAATGCACAGTAATCTCAACATGTGGCAGAAAATTTTGTGCTAGTATCAGCCTCATTGTCTTCCTAGATAATCTAACCATCTTGTGATCAGCACAGGAGAGGCACAAGCATTGTCAGGTGAAGGACTTGAGGCAACTTTCTGACTGTTGGCCAAAATCTCCCCCTCCTCTTTCCCTCCCCATAGCATTCAAAGCATTCTGACTCTCTGCAATGAGGGTATGGGATCTCAAAGAGACTGACAGAAATGAAATGGCCATCTCAGAAGATGGACACATCAGCTTGGACACATCTCCTCAATACTTCTTTTGCCCCCTCCATTCCATGTTACTATAGGCAGCAAAATGCTGCAGAAGACACGTGAATTTTTAATTAAAATAAAATGAAATTTTAAATACAACATATGTTTAAATATTTAATGAAAACAATAAAACATAAGAACAACTTTTAACACAAAGATGCTGCAAATATTATCTCAACATGGTCTGAAAAGGTTGGAAATGTTATAACAAAATCAGTAGCACAAGAAATCTTTCACTTAACACGATGCCTGAAACAGAAGTTATGGTTATAACAATAGCAATTGGGGAAGAAAAAGCTACTACAGATATGGCTGAGAAGACTGTGCACACTCAACGCTAGGAAAGGATCTTTTTCTCAGGATTCTTTCTGGCCCTTCCTCACTGTGTTGCTCTCCAAACACAGCATTAGCTGCCTGTAAGGCCAGTGAACAGGCATGGTATTCAGGGAAACAGAGAGGACAGCACTCAATTAGAGTACACTCTGAGCAGGAATTATTTTATCTTCGAGATGGGGAAAGGAAATAGTTACTCCAGTGGCTGAGAAAATCATGAATGCTGCTCCAGTTAAGACAAAGGCTATGAAGTCCCTGCTGGTGTTGTGGACTTTGTGTCTTCCAGGATGGGCCTGCATCAAGGCACACAGTTCTGGCTACCAGCAGAAAGGTACTTTGAGCAGCAAGATCTGAATCTCTTTACTAGATATTCTGCTAAACCCTCACTGAAAGCATGGAGAGAAGGAAGCCAATTTCATTCTGTGTTATACTTCTTCCTAAAGGATGTGGGGAAGTGGAAGCATTCTTTCCACAGTTACTACTAACAAAAAAGAGGCACAGCCACTGTAAGACTGCACAAATGTTGACTCCATCTGGAAGAATGTCCTCATGTATGTCCACAGTCAGATGAAAAACTCAAGGAATGAAGAACAAAGGACACCTAGGAGGGATTGCAGACAGGCAATAAACAACTGCTTGCAACACAGCTGCAAAGATCAGTACAACTCTGTGTTGAATGCACATATGCATCTGGAGATAGTGCAGACTGGACATTTTAACAGTTAATACAATTCCCATATGATCCTGCATGGAATACTACAGTCAGCTGAGCATCAGATTACCAGAACCATATGATGAAAACTAGTGCAGTTTCTGAGCCAAGCAATGCTTTGTAATAGATTACTATTTAATTTTCTGTATAAACATATTTATAGCACATCTAAGAGGTCTTAGAGAATGGACTGTAAACAGCAGCCTGGTAGTATTTGCGATATAAACACCAAGAATGAAGGGAGCAAATTACAGCTCTAGGCAGAGAAAAGTAATGCATCTATGGAGGAAAAAAAAACAAAAAACAAATCCTATTGAACAAAAAGTATCAGGCTTTGGAAAAATGTCTTTAAAATATGAGGGAATTTGCATTGCATGAAAACTAGCAGAAAAGAAGACGGGATGAGTTAATAAATAATTTCAAAAATGTGCTTTTCAGATTCTACCCTGTGCTAGTTTTCTAACTATTGATTGGAATGACATGAAACCTAAAGAAATTAAGGACACTCACAAACACATTCAGGAGAATAATGAGGAACATGTCTGCAATTTTCTGTAACTCCCTTTGAGGGTCTGCTTGCCAGAAGAGTGCAGAGACACTGAACTCATGGTAAGACATGTGGGGCTAACTTAGGGGTTCCAAAACAAAGCCTCACTAAAAAGTTATTCTGCAATTTTTTTCAGGCAATAACAGTATTTCCCAGCTTTAGAATTATTTTTTTTTCCAGTTTGGAATTAAAACTTTTCGTTGTTTTGCATCTTGTGGGTAAGAATATCTCCAAGGTCTGTTTCTTTTCCTAACTTAGGTGGATAAAACCTTAGGAAGCACAGTGAGTCCCACAGAGACTTCAAGAGCAGCAGGTAGAAAATCAGTCACGCAGTCCTTGCCTTCAGCACATCAGCTGACTGACTGCACCTGAAAAATTGATTTACCCAGTACAGAGATTTATAGATTCTGTGTCAAAATTTAACTGTTGGCACAGCAAATTTTGTTGCATTATTCACTTCATCCTCTGCAAAGACCTGTTTCTGCAAAGGCAAAGAGATGCATTTACCTCTTTTCCATCTTTTAGGACTCTACTGCTTGCAGCAATTGCTGCTTGCCTGCAGACTTCTGTAATCACTGAGCAGAGAAAAGAATTCTCCTAATTGCTGAGAGCTTTTGGTTTCCCAAAATAGTTGACCTTCTTCCTTTTTGAATAAAAAACTTTCCTCTGCCTTTCTGCCTGTCTCCCCACCCCCTTCCTGCTGGCAGACATGAGAAGAGAACTGTGTTTGTTTTCATGGTAAATGAGAGGCCAGAGCAGTGACAAGGCTGATCTCACAGTTTCCAGCTGTAACATTTGATTTCTTTACAACTGCACATATGCAGAACTCAGAAACTAAGCTAGTCCAGTAAGAGCAAGACGCATAAAAGTCTCTCAGATAAAATAAATAAATAAAAAAATAAAATAAAATAAAATAAAATAAATAAAATAAAATAAAATACCACCAAAAAAAAAAAAAAAAAAAAACACCCCAACCCTGAAAGTTCTGAGTGGTGGCAGTATGGTTCTTGATATGAAAGCAAATACTCCAGCTAAGACACGAGGATTAGCTGGGCCCAAACTGCTGAACTGCAGCTGAGCCTCTACTTCCACAAATAAGGATATGTCAGCTTTTCAAGTGCTGAAGATCCCAGATTTTACAGTAAAACTAGACAAAATTCAGCTTTTTAGATCACCTGAAACTGTCCCGGTATGGCTCAGAGAAATAATTTCAAGTTCCACTTAGAAAGAAGAGGAAGAACCTGACTATTATTATAAACTTTCCTTATCTCCCACTAACAGAGACAACTGTATCAGTCATCATGACAATGCTGGTCTCCTGCTTTTAAGTTTGTGTAACTTTAGTGTACAGAATTCTTGTCTTTAACATTACTGATATTAAGGATTTACGTTGGTCACTTCCAGACATTACAAGGCTTTTTCTACTTAGTTTTTCTTTTCATTGGACAGCAAGAAGAATGACAGAAAATCATCTGAACAGAAATTCAAACCAGATAAACAGGGCTTTCAAAATAAACAGTTAAGTTTTTTGAGAAATATTTTTATGAACCCTAAAACAGGTCTGATCGTCTGCTGGAAAAACTCAAAATTTCTCCAAATGTGTAAGAGCTGGAGTCTGAGGAGGAAAGGAATTAAATTAATCACTTGAGTGTTTTTGACAGGGTTGTTCAGAATGTTTAGCTAATGAGCATCCAAAGGAGAAAATCTGACACTGTGCTCCTAGCCCTGGCATTAATTTCATCATCTTTCCAGTTTTTATTAACACTAAGTTCAAGGCAAAAGGATTAATATATTTATTTTTATTTTACTTTATTTTAATGAAAATGCTTCTCTCACGCACAGACCTTCAAACTGAGATTCACCAAGCAACACACACTCTTCTGGAAGACTGTGAAATCTGAAAATCTGAAATGTGAGACTTTTGCTCTCAGCCCAGCAGCTGGCAGCCTAACTGTTCTGTGGCCCAAGGAAGTTAAGGCCCCAGGAAGCCTCCAGACTCACCAGCAGAGACCTGGAAGCCCTGAGACCTCCTGGTTCTTAGCTACAGCAGCTCCCAAGCAAACTGGCACAAGGCAGGCTGTGTTTCAGACCATTAGAAGGGTTTCCTTAAAAAGAGGCCCATTTCCTCAGCAAGCCTTTTTCACCTCTCTTGGCAGATCAAAGCTGACCCTTTGTCATAGATTTTGTTTCATTCTGTTCAGCTTGATAACAGAAGATGTTTTGTTGGGAAAGGCTCAGGACAGCTCTAGCTGTCCATGTATTCTTACCTTTGAAAGAACTTTTGGTTTTGTTGCAAGATCAGTGACATGGAAAAGGATTCTTGCACACACCATTTAGTGTGGTGAGCCCTACTGTTACTCTGCAAGTTACCAGGCAAACCTGTAAAATAAGAACTTTTGTACTTATTTTCTAGAGACCACCTAGACAGAGTTGGGGTGTGATCCAAACCTCTGATGAGAAGGTTCAAACAGCAAATATTAAGAGCTAGAACATATCTGCAGACCTGGGCACCTGGGTATTTCCAGCCTTGCCACTACCTTCTCTGGAGCATTTTTTCACTGAGCACTTCATGGGAGCTATTGTCATCCTTCCTTGGTTAGGCACCTGCAAATGAAATGATGGTAGGAAACACTCGCATTTCCTTCACATCACAGAAACCTTATTTCAATTTGAATTTTGGAAAAAAACACTTGGGAAGTACTAATTACTCCAGCTGGTTCATTCCAGGAGAAGAGAAGAGAAGAGAAGAGAAGAGAAGAGAAGAGAAGAGAAGAGAAGAGAAGAGAAGAGAAGAGAAGAGAAGAGAAGAGAAGAGAAGAGAAGAGAAGAGAAGAACAAGGCTCGTCAGCTCTTGTTGCAAAAGAGCTAAGCAGACCCAAAGAAGAGGCAAAGAGAAGCCCCTTTAAGCAGAGGTATGAGGTAAACCCCTTGGGTGTGCCTTTGCCAGAGGTTGCAGAGCACTTCTCTCTCTCTCTCTCCCTCTCAACCAGCCCCATTCTGACACCATAAAGCAGAGCAACTCGAGGTGACCCTGGAGTGGGCCAGTTGCAGGCAGCTTCTCTGAACTGCACTCCAGATGGGAAATGTTCTTACACAGCCACGTTCCCTCTGCCCTCTTCAAGGCAAGCCACAGGAGGCCATTGCCAAAGGTGCCCATTCCTCCACTCCCTGCCAGCAGCAATTGCTTTGGGCCAGCACAGCTCTCAATTAACTCCTTGCACATTTAGAGAAGCAATACAGAGACAATCTAGGACGAACCGTGTGCCTCAGATACCAACCAAACACATTATTAATTTTCATTAATGTCTTCTTGCTCTGTGAAAATGTTTCTCCTGCATAATATGTGTATCAAATTACTTCCACACTCAGCTTCTACTTACAGACTTTCTAGCGTGATTCAGTAAATTATTTGCTCAGCCTCAAAACACTGCTATCTTTCTAAGTGTGCATTTGGCTATCTTTTTGGTTGTTTACAGTTTGTAATCTGTAAATAAAATTATTGAACTGCAGAGTTCATTATGGTGGAGTTATTTTGCAGCACTTTATTCCATACATGGGATTTCAGGGAGATGATAAAAAGGGAAATAATCAGTTTATTTTGCTCACACTCCATCCATCCCATTTTGTTCATATCTAAAAGTACTAAGATTTTCTAGAGTAAGAGGTTTCATAGCTAACCTTTTCCTTATCCCTCTTTGGCCCCAGTCCCCTACCAAAACACAATCACCCACGCTGACAGAAAGAACCCTTATGAATACAAATGCCTGTGGACAACTTTTTATTTGGCAGCTGTATAGCATTATGGACTTA
This sequence comes from Phylloscopus collybita, assembly GCA_027886175.1. Taxonomy (NCBI): domain Eukaryota; kingdom Metazoa; phylum Chordata; class Aves; order Passeriformes; family Phylloscopidae; genus Phylloscopus; species Phylloscopus collybita. The sequence goes on along the minus strand of JAJNNQ010000013.1, from coordinate 4,526,354 downwards.
TTATCCACAAAAGAGTTTTACTTTCCTCAAACTGGAATTAAAGTGCATTAGAAAACCAAGAAAAATGTTGTTATTGCACATCACACTGGGTCAGGCAGCTTTAGAAAATCCCCAGAAGTAAAGGAGAAAACCATTCCCTTTTTTCCTGTACCATCAGTATCATCTGACCAACTGCTAATTGTACTGCTGAGGTTTTTAAAGACCTCTATTCAGGTAAGTGCTGGCCAAAAAAAAACACAAAAAAGCCTTCTCATTCATCAAAGCTCAAGTACTTTCAAGAGTAGCCTAGTAACACAGAAAAAACTTGAAAATCCTCAAAGTCCAGCCACCTATGGAGTGATCATGTGAAAAAATGTCAAAGAATCACTTTTGTAAACGCTTAAGACAACTGCTACTGAGTGGTAAATACAAAATACTGTTTAATTGCAATTTTCAAAAATTCTTCCTGCTTTCAGTCATTATATGTCTGTCCCTCTGATAGAAATGGGAATTCTTTCCGTTTTCAAGCCTGTGCTCTCCTTTCATTGCAATGAGGACCTAATTCAGAGCTTTAAACTGTGTTCTGCAATGCATAATTAATCTGGCTTCATAGAGACCTGGACAAAAGACCCCATTCAATCTTCAGCTCCTTCCCCCTGAGATATTGTTATTTCTAAAAACTCCTGCCAGCTGGGCTGGAGGGAAATCTCAGCACTGTGGGAGAATGAACAAACTACAGGCCTCCAAGGGATTTGAAGTAACTATCTGACTAAATTGGATTAGAAAGTAAGGAAGGGGAGGGGAAGGAGGGCTTATTCTGAAGTCTACAAAAGCTCATAAAAAATTCTTAGAAGATTTTCATATGGTGAAGGGAAGGGAAATATGCAAGTTTTTATAACAAAACTGAGAAAGAATTTTAAAACATGCATGAGCCAATACACTGGGGGATATTTGAAGGGATTACTGCCGGTATTATTTCAGGAAAACTGTTGTGTCTGCCTTGGAGCTTTGAAATGGCATTTCTATGCAAAATCTGGGCTGCTCTTCAATCCAAAATAGTCATACTTTCCTTCCAGGTATTTGATACATATCCTGTTTGAACTTATAATGTAACCTAACCATAAGTTGCTTTAAGTTTCCTCCAAAGCATGTCGCAATTAAAAGCTTCTGCCTAGAAAGATTTCAAAGGGCCATGGAAAAACAAATTCAGTCTTGTTTAGAGAGCCAGCACCCTGCTTTCATTCCCCCCAAGCTCATTCTCCAACATGTGTCAGTGACGCTGCACAGATCACCTGGCCATCTCTCACACTGTTCACAAGATTTTTAGCAGGAACATACGCAGGAATATTGCCCTATTTACCAGCAGACCTTTTGGAAGACAAGGTGGGAAAAGCTCACAGCCCTACTGGGGGAGTGGGTGCCTGGAGGAAAAGATGCTTTGAGCTCTCTGTCCCCTCTGGCTGGCTCTGCTGTGCCCCTGACAGGGACCAGCTGCTTGCAGGCTCTCAGCTCCTGCAGCACTGATGCTGTGAAGTTATGTGGGCTTAGCTAGGACAAAACTTGCCTCACTACCTCCAGAAATATTTTCAGGAGTCGGATCTTTTAGCTACCCTAAGCAGCACTCCCCATATTAAGATGGGCAGCCCTTACTTACAACAACAGTGACTTCTCCACGGTCAAAGCGAACAAAAAATATTTCCTAAAAGTTGATCTACTTAGAGCTCTCATGTTGTTACAGAGTAAATACTGTGGTACTTTTCAGAGGTCTGGCATGCACTGAAGAGATTATCATGCACAATGAAAAATGCACCCTGCTGGATGATGCATCTGTGTAAAGATGGGTGCACAAATATTACAACACATCAGAGCAATCGTAATCAGTTCTAAGCAAAACCAAACATTTGTGTTTTTTCATTATCACCATTTGCTATTTCTAGACTTATTGTCACAGAGTAATTTTCTATAATCTCCCTTTGCCTTGGGGAGGAAGTGCAGGGAGGAAAGAGGGGAGCAGGATTAAATAATTTTTTAAAAAGGAGAAAACAAGATTCAGCAAAATCTTTCAAAACAGTGGAGGCTTTTTTTTTAAGGGTGTCACTTCATAAAGAAACACTTGTATGTAACTTAGCAACAGCAACAACAAAAGTACTGGTAGCTCATATTCCAGACAAACACAGGAATGTTTAAAACATTAAGTTGTTATATAAAATCCATACAGCCCCTTTCCAGTTTCTTTAATTCCTGGGGTGCAGGAAAAGCAGGACAACAACACCACTCTTTCTTTCCCAGCCAACATAATGAGCCACTTTGGATTGTGTGCAACTGTTATCACAACTTGTTGGATGCTGTCAAATCCATATCAAGCCATCACATCAAAAATCCTTACTCACAACATTAATCTAACAATTCTGAACAACACTGTGGCATTTCTTGAAAGGGACAGTGAAAGGTTTCACATCTGTGAAAGAGAAAGCCTGGTGGAGGTAAAAAAAAAAAAAATTCAGCTAAACACTGAGTAGTGCTAACACCAAAGTAAAAGACCTACCTAAATTAGCCCTGACTTTTCTCAACTGACCAAAAAATCTCAAGGTCTCAAAATTGGCAGTGAAGACTGCAAGGAACAAAGGACAGACAGTCCAAGCCGGGGCAGAAAAAGTCAGTGTTAAATCCCATCCCCACACTCTGGACTCTGCATTGCACTGCTCTGAGCACGAGATTGTGCTGAGAATCTGCTGGCAGATCCTCCACAGGGGCTTACCCAGCACGGTCAGGACCTTCCTAGCAATGCACAAGCAGCCTGCCTCACTCCCACTCTCACTGACCCATCTTCTCCAGGCCACCCATGCAGCTGGCACTCCATGGAGTGCTTGTAGAAATTCTGAAGTCCACCCAGGACAGGAGCGGAGCCAGAGCAACCATTAGGAGTGTGCAGGCAAAACCCAAATCTGCTTCTTCAGTGATAAAAAATAACTTGTTCTCTCTGCAAGGATGACAGAAGTTTGGCAGCAACACTGGGCAGGTGATGGAGGGAGAAAGAGGGGAGTCTGGCAAGGCTGCAGATTTCTGCGAAGGGGCTGAGGCTTGGCCCTCCTGCGAGGAAGGGAAAAGGGTGTGGCTGGAAAGGAAAGCAGAAGGGACTGGGATTGCTGCTCCTACTCCTGTGTTAAAGGTGGAGAGGGCATGGAGCAGAGCTTGTCTGCCTCCTGAGGAAGAAGGTCCTTGCTCCCAGCCACACCACTCCACAGAGAAGGAATGGAGCACAGGTCAAGACTTTCAGTCGTGCACCTCCAAGAGTATTTCTTCCTTAGAGAGGAAAACCAAGGCATGCATGACAAGAAGCAGGATATCAGAATCCCACATCTTACAGAAAGAGTCAAAGAGGAACTCGAAAGTTTTGGACAAAATGTCTTCATCCCCAAGCATTTGTGCAATCCTAGGAAGCTAAACAGACGTCCTGCTGCTCACCCTGCTCCCACACTGAGGTGATGCTCAGCCCAGCCCCTGCAGCTGCCAGCTGACCCGCTCTGCAGTTGCTGCCTCACTAGCTCCACTCACACTCAATGCAGCAGCTGAAGCAGCCGGCCCAGGCACACCACAGCCGTCTGACCGACTTTGAACAACACCAGTGAGCCTCCCGGGCCCGGCCCAGCTCCCTGGGGCCTGCGCTGCCTCGGGCACCGTGCGGTCCCCACCGCCCCCTGCTCCCGAGGGCTCCCACCCAGCTGCCCCCAGAGCCCCCCTGCCACCCTACCCTTCCATCCACCATAAACAGGAGGGGAAATTTGAACTTGGTTTTGACTCTGCCACATTGAAATCCCACCAAAAAACCCTCATAAATTAAGTTAATATCAAAAGAGGAAGCAGGGCTCTTCAGCAGCAACTTGGTCTGCTGTGGGGCACTTCAGCTCCGCTCCTCAAAATCTCCTGTCCGCCTCATCTCACCAAAACGAGCCATTAACTTCCTTTCTCTTAGTGCTTACTCCGTGTTTTAGGAGTGTACTCAAATAACTCAGAGAAAATGTAGTTCTTTCTTTCCCTCCACCCCTCTTCTTCCAAACCTTGGGCTTTAATTGACAGTAATCTCCAGTACAAAATAAGAGCACAACTCAAAAGGGCCTAAGACTAAGAAAAAAATGACGAATGAAAGGCCAAATTTTCCCATTACTTACTCTGATATCCCCTTGGGTTAAAAAGAAATAAAAATTTAACTGTTGCATCCTCAAAAGGAGGCAGCAGTCTGTCTTCTGTATGTATTCCAGATCTAAACAGCCCAAAGAATTTCCACAGAGAGATTGCCACAGCATGATGAGCAGGCACAGAACCACTCCAGAGCACACCTGGTTACAGTCCCATGTCCATCCTTAGGAGCACAGAACTGAGCATGCAGTCTGTGTAACCCCTCTTGTTTTCAGCTGCCTCCTTCCTAATTTACAAAGTGCAGTGACCTCCCCTTATACGACCTTGTCTTAATCTACCTGTTGAAATGTAATCCTTCAAAAGTTTGAGTCTAGTAAATGCAGTTACATAATGTCATCTAAAGGGTTTAGAATCAGCATCAAAACTTCAAAATGGTGCTTAAATGGAATACAAAAATTAAAAAAAAAGTCTCTCACTCAACTATAACCATTAGTTGTGCATAGGAAATAACTCAGGATAGCAATTTCTAACTTTAAAGTTCAACAAATCCTGCTGAAATATGCAATATATAGAGCCATGCATTTTAAGCATTAAAAAAAATTAAGTTCTTTAGAAAACAAACCAAGAAGACAGTGGTGTAAGTATAACACTGACTCAAATTTTGGGAAAAAAGCATTCTTAAAATTTGTCCATTTTACAAGTGTCTGGTATTATAGTAAGAGCAATGAAATCCAGAAGAAATATTTTGGCTTGTCAGCTCTATTAAGGGGGACATTGCAGAGCAGAGACTCTCAGGGGAGCAGAGGTTGAATCCCAGTCTCAGACACAGCATGCTTAGGTCAGAAGATTCCCATTTGCTTGGCTCTCTTAGCCTAGGTAGAACAATCTGTTGTATTACTGCTTTGTGCCCATTCTAGGATGTCCCCTGTAACTCCTGCTGCACCAAAACCAAAGTGAAATAAAGCCTCTATTATCAGAAATGTGGATAATAAACCCTTTAAAAGCTTCACAGGCAGCATTTTAAATGAAAGAAGGAGAAGAGGCTGGTCCAAATGCAAACTAATCTGTTTGATCAAACATTACAAAATATTATCAACATCCAAATTCCTTTTATCCCAGGACGTGTTCCTCAGATTGCATAAAGGCATTACGTATCCCCATATTTCAGCGTGGGTTATTGACGGTTCACAGCCCTAAAATGCAGCATAGACCTCTTCTGCTTATGCTGTAAAAATACTCCGTGGTCTTGCTTAATAACAGTTGTGGAGAGCACAAAAATAGTCGGGGGAAAGAGCTGGGAGCAGGATGTACTGTCTGCTGGCGTGGTGCTCGGTACACGTTCCACCAAACTTCAGCTCGGGGAGCTGATGGGCGATGACACAAACACACACGTGTGCTCTCCCTCCCACCCAGGTGGTATTTTTGTTTCTAACCTCCCTTTCCCTGGGTTGCAGGGAAGTTGGACGGAGCCAGCGAGCGTCACAAGGGATGCTTAGGAGCTGGCAGGCTCTGGCCTGAATTCTACCCACTGACCACAAAGTACAAAGCAGTTTAAAGCTCAGGTTGAAGTTTTTGTTAGCGAGATGTCGTTATAGATGGGGGACGTGAGACTGGGAGCATGTGATGGAGCCAAGCCTTGGTTCCTCTGACATGATGAATCTGAGTCAGACCTGCAAGAGGAGACCTGACACTCTGCAAGAGGAAGGTTTGAGGGAGCTGTGTGGGCCCAGGTCCCAGGGCTTTGGTCAGCAGGTACATCTCCTGCCCTACTGCCATCCAAGCAGCCTGCAGTCAGTACAGCTGTCCCAGTGAGGGGTTGGTTCAAGGAGCACACCAGTTAAAACAGCCTGGAGTGGGCTGCTCCATGCACTAAAGCTCTGCGTGGACCCAGGGTTTAACAACTGCAGCTCTGCAGGCAATTCATGGCACCTGCAACCTCCAAAACATTAAAAAAAAAAACTGTAATGTAAGTTGTGCCATTGTGTATTATTCCAGAGACATAGAAACTGATTAAATGGCAACTTTAAAAATGCCTTTTTCTAGTAGATATTTGTTTCATCCAGATAATGGGTTTTATTTCAAAGATCAGTGTTAAAGGCATACATGTTCTCCATTCCTTCACCAAACTGGAGAAGAAGTACTAGCACCACGAGATACCCCAGAAAAACAGAACCTATTTGGTCCACTGGAACTATGAAGCCACAGCATGAGACTCCTCCTCTGTATACCAGGACCAAGTTCACAGATGCCATTCTCATGTAATTCATACTGAAAAAGAAATGAAGGAAATAAAACCTACTAGTGGAACTCTTAGATATTTTAAGGGAAAAAAAAAAGAAAAAAGGGAGGGGGGAGAAAACAGCCCCTCCTATGCCCAAGTTTCTGAATATTACTGGGATAAGAAAGTTGAATAATGAATGACACATTAAAATGAAAAGCCAGCTACATGATATTTTGTGTGCCCTGGTAGATTTAATTCCCTTTTCAAGCACCCTTAAAAAGTGAGTTAGGAAATGGAGGTAAGACCAAAGTTGGCATGGGAAGAAACAAGAAAACAAAACAAAATCAACCACTCATCTTCTATTGAAACGTTTAATCTAAACCTTCTTCTGGTTTAAAAATAGAAACTATTTATAAGACAATGCGTGCTTTAATCAGAATGCAAGAAACAAGCCAATAATTAAAAGTTCAAAATAAAGGTTTAAACTCAAACATAGTTTTGCAACTACAGTTACAGCCAGATTACAAAATTCCTTTCACACAATGCACATAGCACCCTTTGAGACTTAATGACATTCTGCAGCTGGGGTAGTATGAATCTGAGTTCTTTCTGTTCTGACTTATTTACTTCTGCAAGAAAATTCCCCATGGCAACTGGCCAAAGGGGCTTGTCTCCTTAGTGTGTGAAATGTGAGCAGATACAAACTTGACACCATATTTCATCCCCTCGCCTTCCCTCGTGTCTGCATTCCTAACTGTAAATTAGGGGGTGGCACTGACTGTTCTGGGGTAGCAGGAAGCAGTTTATTCAGAAAGATAGGAAACGACAAAGGAGGAAAAAAAAAAAAAAGCCACATTGCAATGCTTCAAGACAGTTTCTGAAACTATAGCGAGATTCTTCTCACCCATAATCAGGACAAGCTGAAATTGTGCAACAGCTGATTCTCTTCTCAAAATGTGACAGTTTTTCCTTTTATTGACCTTTTTGAGAATCATTTATCTCTGCATCTAAACAGAAATCAGTAAAAATCTGTCAATACTTGATAATGCACATCTGTACTTGCTGCAGCACCCCTCTCAATTACGGTCTCTTTTCAGGAATGCAAGTTAGGTTTTTCCTGTGTGGAGGGTCCACTAAAACACAGAATACTTCTGCAGCACAGTCTGCCAAAGCTGATTATGAAAGAGGCAATTTGGAACATGAAGCCTCAAGCTGGACTTTAGAAAACAAGAGGCACCTGGGAAATGATGTGCAACTCTCAGAGACTAAATACACTCTGGCAAAACCAAAATTCCCCTAAGGACCTCAGTCAGCCAAGGGTGAAACCATGACCTTGGACACATGTTTACCCTTCTTGGAGCTGATATTCATAATACATCTGCTATTTCAGCTAAGGGATACCATCACCCTGGTTTTCACTCCAATTCCTGACAGTACAGCTAAGTTTAGTAGTGACATCAGTATAACTTACTTAAAAGACATTTAATTAACAAGGTACATTTTCTGAGAAAGCCTGAAAGAGTCTCAAAATACTGCTATCAACTTCTAAACACACTCTAAAACATACCACAGTTATGGGTCTATGTCTAGCTATTGTGTCCTACACACTACAGATTTTCAGGCTGCAGGCTGCCCTGGACAGAATTCCTTCCAGCATGTGGAGACACCCTTCCAATTCTATTTGTAGCCCCCAAAAATGTCAATGGGTGTGACAGCATTTTAATTCATTTCACTTGAAATGAGGATGTCTTACTAGAAGTTTAAAGGAGCAAGGCCAAAACCAAGATTCTGACAGTCCAACCATGTTTTGCTTGTTGCTATTTAAAATTCAGAAACAAACAAGATGAAAAACTGTTGTTCAGTCCTGTGTGCTCCCTGTGGACTGCAGAGGACCCAGTCACTGGTGTCAAGAGCAGCTCACAGTAGCTGTGCTCACACCTCAGTTCCTCACAGGGGCTGGGATCTTGTTCAGACTGGCTGCAGTGAAGAGGCATTCCAGGGCAGGGAAGCTGAGCCAGGTGAGTACAATCTGCATCCACTTATCCCAGCCTGCAAGCACTCCCCATGCTAGCCCAAGCAAGTGAGAACAGATTAATCTGTGCAAAAATTATGCCAAAAACCGTATCAGTGTAATTAACTCTACTCAAAATGTTTGCAAAGTTTAGCAATTTAATTCTCATTTAAAGAAATGGAAAACGAGGTTGAAGTTTTGAAGAAAAACCCAGAGAGCTGTTACCAACAGGAGGAATCAACAGGCTGAATTCTGAAGATGTTCCTCTGCCTGTGCTAAGGCCTGCTGCAGAAAGACTCCCATTAACATCTGTGTAACAGCTACTGGATCTGTGAGATGTAGCAATCAAACATGAGTGTGATTAAAGCCTGGTTGGCCAGGGTTTATAACAGAAACAGAAATGCAAATGTCGAATAGTGAATGGCAAATTAGAGCTCCCAGATTATTTTTATTGTTTCAGTAGTTCTCTGCAAAACACAAAAAACAAGTGATGTAAGCATTTTAAGAGACTCGAACTGTAAATTCTTTTGGTACTGCCAGAGAAGTGTTAGATACAGTCCCTCATGCTTCTAGGAGAATACTTCTGAAGCAACTGCTCACTACTGAGAAGAAAAGTTAACTATCAGCTAACAAATAAAAGGAAGAAAGAGAAAAGCCAGTTCAGAAAAGCAAAAAAAAAACTTAAATGCAGTTTCATTCATGAGAGAGAATGGAGGCAGGTGAAGGAGAAGGTTTTTACAACACCATCCCAAAATAGGTGACGAGGAGGAAGGGGAGGGGGAAAATGATTTTGTCTTTTCTCTGGGAGGCAGAGCAGCAATGCCAAGATTTGAGAACCTAGGAAAAAAATGAAAGGACAGGTAGTCTAGGGTATTTGTAGTTCTACCTTGCCATAAACAGCAGTGTGGCAAAAGTCGTCACACACTGATTTGGCATTGCCATCAGGGCTGTAAGGGTGTGGCACAAGATTTGTTTATTCTGAGGGGAGAGAAAGGACTGCTGCATTACTTCTTCAGCTGTTGAAGCTCCTGCCATAGAAGAACTTGAATCTTCAGAACTGCACACCAGCTAAAAGCTGGCAGAAAACTATATAATCACTGTTGTCTCTGAAACATTTCCAAACCAGACCCTCCTGCTTCCTTGGCTGTGAGGAAAGAGAGAGGTTGTAGTACTTACTCCACTACTTTACACCTAAGGAGGTCTGAAAAGGCCAACTGTGACCCAATTCTGCTCCTTTACAATAGCAAAAGGATCAGAAGAGAGTAAAAAGTACTGGCTGGGAGGCAGGGAGAGAACAGCAGAGGGGTGCATGCTCAGAGAAGTCTTGCATCAGTGTCTAAGCAGCATCTTTTGAAGGACCAGCATAGCACATCTGTTCAGAAAAGAACAGGCTTGTAGGAATTTACATGCTCTCATAAGCTGCAATAATAAAAGAACATTTTGAAAGAAATAATAAAAAAAGAAGGAGTTGGGGACAGACAAATTGTTCGTCAGCACTAAAACAAGAATTTGGCAATACAAAGTCAGCTGTTTCATATCATTTCAAAATAGATGGGTTTGGGTTACTTTCCTCTTTTCAAAGGTTTTTTTCCCTCCTCCCCACCACCATTACTCAAGTTCGCATAGGAGGTCAAAACAACTAACGGGAAAAAAAAATCACAAACATTAGCTGAGGTTCAGAAGGCAATTACTCTATTAGAAAATGATTTTGACTTCTATTAAAGGTCCCTGCTTTACACAAATCCTAAGACAGCACAGGCTGGCACTACTACATTTCTGTCAGGAGGGCCACTTTGAGTCACAGCACCCTCAGATCTGTTCCAAGTACTCTTAAGTTCAGGCTCTGTGGGGCCTGAGTCTGTAGAGCTGGGATGAGCCAGATACCTTTTAAATGCATTTGAGAAAACAGATTAGTAGTCAACTTTTTCAAAATAGCTTTCATATTTTAAAGAGTTATCTGTTTGAGGGTGTGGGCTGTTGTTTTTGGCTTGGTTTTTTTATTATTATTTTTTAATAGAGAAAATTTTCTAAAGGAGTTGGCACTTGGAGAGTGGGTGGCTTGGGCTGACTGAAAAGATGTAGGTGCAGAGTCTGAAGTATCAAGCACCATACCAAATATTCTCAAATTTTCTTTAAACTCAAGTTAATTTTTTGTCCTACAAAGGTCTTTGAATATACAGTGCAGCAACTAGGATTCCACAAACGACTTAAACTACCCAACTCAATGTACTAAATGCATGCTAGGTGTCCCAGGGATTTATACACAAGCCTCCCTAATTTCACAACAGTGTCTTTAACAGCCTGTGCACCATCCTCCCAGAGCAGCTTCCTCTCCCCACGCCTCACTCGCATTCACCACTTCAGCCCACTCTGATTTCATGGTCCTGAGTGTTTCACATTCACTCCAGTACTTAGGCACAAGATGATGGAGGACAACGCTGCTAATGGTCTGCAGAACAGGGAAGCTTCTGTCCCTTTCCAAGCAAGACAGGAAAGTGCTGTTCCAGAGTGGTGAAGATTCAAACTTTAAACCAACTTTTACAATTCCACAACAGTCAAGTTTCTCTAACCTGGGAAAAAAATCATCCCATAGGGTGTTACTCTCCCTAACATTCATTTTTTCAAAGGAGGTGAGACACTGAAACCTCTACTTCTGTTCACTGAGGTTAGGCCAGTCCCTCAGAGGTGTCCCCATCTTTTGATAACTCCACTCAAGCTCACTGTGATTTTGCCCTCAGACCCCCACTTTAGCATGAGTTAAGCCCATCTAGACAAACAGGTTCATCGAAGTTCTTGTGACCTCCATGCCTGACAGGTTCAGCAAAGAAAAAAAGCTGAAAGTCCTTTGAGGAGCTTTCACTTCCATTCATTAACCACAAGGATCATACTGAGTAAGGAATCCTGCCTGCATTAGACTTTATTTTTAAATTATAAGATAAAGAACAAATCTCAGGTCTTTTGCTCCTGGGAAAGACGAGGTGGAATAAATTTTGACTCTTGTTGATATTTTCAGCTGGCATTTGAGACCCATATTGTCATCCATGAGCCTGGCACCTCAGCAACCCATCACAGCTGAGCAAGCAGTTAAATCAGAGCTGAGGCTCTTGTCTCAACAACATTCCACCAAAGAATTCTCAGATGGCAGAAATTTACAGAGGCAGAAGAATGGCACTCTCCCAGACTGATCTTGAGAAATGCCCTGGAGTTTAGGCATTCCCCCCAGCTTGCTGTCATCTGGTGGACTTTTTTCAAATCACTCTGACACATTTTACCCTAAGGAGGACACTATTATTGACAGGAGATCCCAAGCAGCATCAAGTTGCTGAGAAATCAGTAGAGATGTCTGCCTGCAGAGTGTGGGCTTCCTTTTTCACTCGTGGTGTTATAAAACTGCACTCAGCTGTAGCAGGATTTCAGAGTATTTCAATTTCCACTCCAACATGCAGCACAGGAGTGCCTATGGAGCCAAAAGAATTTGGGCCAAACCACTAAGAGTTTTCATCTTTACTAACATGCACTTGACCACACACTGCTGGGCAAGGCATGTAGTCAGCATTGCTTATATCAGCTTACTGTAAAGACCACAGACTTGTAAATTGTGAAGCCTAGCCTCACACAGAATTGGGAAGGAAAGGAACTTCTGCTGATGTTGTGCTGAGTAGCATTTTTTTTTCCCAAAAAAGGAAGTGTCCTCATAATAGTAACATTGTTGGATGTATTTACTATCAAGCTCACCAAGGCACTTGCTTTTCCTTTTTATATTATTTGTATCTTTCACCACAATCATATTAGCAGCTGAGCAAACATCATTCCTGCTTTGAGGGAGCAGGTTAAAAATACTGTCTCCTACTCAAAAAAAAAATGTTCTGCTCATTGGGAACAAGTCTATGCTACATCTCCAGCAGCTCACACCCACCCATCTACAAGGACTTCACCCTCCGTGAAGTGAGAGAATATGCAACTTCGCAACTTCCCTTCTGAATAGATAACCAGTTTTGGAAATGAGGAAATATGTACCAATTATTTTTAAAACTGGTAGCCTAGAGTTAGACTTTCAGGCTCATTGTTTGCTCTTCCAGAAATAGAAAACTTCCATTATGCATTTTCAAAAATGGATATTCAGCATCTCTGATTTTCAGCACTTTTTTAGGTATAAAGGCTTATTTTTAAAATATTGACACTCGTATTTTTCAGAGTCATCCAGCTAAATTAAAAGCTAATTTTTGGTACAAGTTATTTATTTAGGCATAAACATTAACTACAATCTGCATTACATCTGCAAATACAGATGTAATGATTTGCACTGATAATAGAGAGACTAATTATCACTCTCTACAACTGAATCTTATATCTGTATAAACAAAGGTTCCCCAAAAAAAGCAAGATGATCCACAGACACAAACACACACTTGTGCACACACATTTTAGGAGAGGGATCAAGGACCTGCCTCCATTGCTACCCCCATCCAGCCAGTTCCAAAGATTGCTCTCCCTACCAAAGCCCTTTAAAGAAGCCAGTAAATTGCAAAGACTTAAAAGAAAATACAAAATAATGATCATTCTGGGTATGTTCTTATTCTGAATAATAGGAATTTCATCTAAATAAAGTCGGGCTTAAAATTCCCTTACCAGAGAAGATCCCAAATGATTTATCAAAACTCTGCTTCAGGTATCAGAGCAGTAACAGCACGGTTACAATCCCAATCCCACAAATTATAAATATCAGTTCAATCTATAAACTCAACCTTTCATCTTGTTGTTCCAATATAGCTTGATCCAGTTTAGCTGCTTCCTGAGCTTCCAGGCTTGGAAGAAGTAAAGAGCTGAAACCCAGCCTGAGCATATGCAACGTTCTTCATTTTACCTCATAAACACCGTGCTCCTAGACATGAGTGGAATTGCATTTGAATGCAGTACTCCGGGGTAAGGCAAATGCAATGAAACCTTCCCATGTGTGATAATCACTCTAACAATGATGTTAAAACACATACCTGCTAGCACCATGACAAGGCAGAGCTATAACCCGTGCCAGACCAGCTGGATACAGCAGTTTAATACTGTCTTGGTGGACATATCTGGATCTAGGACTCAGCTCAATATATAGCAAAATGAACAGGAAAGGGAAATTGTATGCAAAAATGCAAATCAATTTTCTCCCAAGTTCCCAACAATATCTAGTTCAGGTTTTGATATGAGCCACTATCCACAGCAAAGAGAAAAAATTAATTGTCGCCCTGTTCTTCTAAAGTTTTTTCCAAGCCTTCTGATGTTTACATTTTTGTGATGGAGTTTCTCACACACTTTTCATGTAAATAATGATTGTTTTGCATTCCTTTCCGGAGGAGGAGAGAATTCATGGACTCTTGGTTTGATCAGTGTGGTTGGAGAGGACAATTTTCTTCCTCCAATCCATGGTCACTGTTGGAATTCTATAAATGTCGAGGTCTGCAAATAAACTTTTTCTTTTTTGCCTTGGACATCTCACTGTGTGAGTTCGTGCATTCGTGTTGTATTGCAACAATTAATATTTTTTCACATGATAAAGATCAGAAATTGCTGTCTTCATAGGAGCTTCTTGGCCCCTTGGAAGACTAGAAAGTACAGGAACTGCCAAATTTGGGGAAAAAGTTCAGCCTTTCATCACGATCCTCCGGTAATCCAGATACATACTTGCCATCTGCAAGGAGTCCACCTCCAAATGCATCAGTCCACTGGACTTTTGTGAGCACAATGAACAGTTTTCTTTTCTCTACTTGCTTATTTATATTCTAGATTATAAAAATGAAAAATAATGAAGAAGAATTCAAGACTTACACTTGTTTTTCCTCTCAAAGGAAAATTCTTAATTAAGTTGCAATCTTAATTAGTACACAAGAGTATAGTAAAGTACAAGGAAATAAAAATTCCAGCATAACAAAAGCAGGATGTATGGAAAATATAAACAACTTGATTCAGTAAGCATGCAAGGGATTGAGGCCTGTTTGTCACCAGATCTGCCCAAGCTTCCCCCTGGAGTGAAACTCAAGAAGCACACATGGACAAAGGCATGTCAGGGCTTGGTGGGGAAGCCAATACAAGAATAGCTGCAGTAGTAACAGTGTTCCACATTCATGAAGATCTTGGATTACCAAGATAAATTCAGCTACAAGACTCACCCTTGTGAATTCTTAACCCTTTCACTGCAGGATGCCTTCACACATGGCACTGGGGTCAGAGAGTGAATGCTAGGAACCCCAGGAAGGGCTGTTTCTCCTGGCTGATAACACATCTGTTATCACTCAGATGTAATCTTTCTAGAAATTTTAAGTCTTATTTAAGAGGCAATGGATATTGTTGTGGTTATAAAGTACTTTGCCTTTAAACCATACTGATGTGATTCAGTTGGTTATTTTTTTCACATACTGAGGCATAAGACTTGCCTATGCCAGTCTCCACAAATGAAAAATTAAAATAATAATTTTTAAAAAATGTTCATTTATACTTCTTCCAGGCCATTTTTTTTGAAAGTTTTCACTTCCTTCAACTAACGAAGAACATCATTTGAGGTAATGGCTTTCTTTTCCAGTTTCCAGATGCCCTGCTAGCTGCAGTGTTAACAGGTGACAGCTACAATTTCCTTATCTTTCTGAATTATAATATTACAAAATATTTATTTCAAATTTTTCTGTTTTATGCTAGCTGGAACCTATAATCTTTGTTTTCAACAGTACACTAGTGAAGACAGCACGGGGGAAAGAACATTCCATCACCAAGCCATCTCATTAAATTTCTTATTTTAAAAATATATTAAATAAGACCTCTTAACAAAGGCTTTATTGTGGGTATGACTGTGGGTTTAAAAAAAATTCCTTTTTGTATTTGTTGTACAAGAAGCAGATATAATGTAATATTTGGAAAAGAAAAAAAAAGCTTGTTGTTTTTGGGTTTTCTTTCTCCTGAAATTGATCACATGAAATAGAGGAAATATTGTAACAAAGCCCAGTGATATAGTAGTCAAGTTCAAAATCTATCAATGAGTCAAATTTCAGCTATGTTTCTATCAACAGAGGCTTGCTGCATCCTTGCTCTTCCAGAATTTTATTTTGTGACCACTCTGTCAGCGTCTATGCTTCATGTGTAACATGGGGATCCGTAAATAGCTCCCTCCATGACAAGAGAACTGTAGGAATACAGCCATGAATTTTGGGATGAGTGAAAAACAAGCACTGAAAGATGACATGCAATTATCAAGACAGAAAAAACTCACGGTAAGTATCAAGACTTGTGGTCCACTGAGAAGGGTACAGAGGTATTACGGTCAGGTTTGTGCCAGATAACTCACAAGAACAGAGAACACTGAGAGCTCCTTGTGGCTTCTTAGCGGAAGGGTGGGTGTTGGTGTACCTTTCTCCTTCCAAACAGCTTTCCTAAGGCTGCAGTGGAAAAACCCCTGATAACAGACTGAAATCAGCACCACGTACAAGAGCTGGGAAGGCCAGCTCGGTCCTACCAGCAGCCAGTCCTTCCTCACTCAGATCCAAGCAGTCAGGTTGGATCCCACCCTGAACTCTTCACCTCCTCTCCAGCACGCTTCCCCTCTAAATATAAACTGCACTGCTGACATGATTGCAGCTGGCACTAATCTTTTCAGATGTTTTCCATGTTGTCCTTGGTTTTGTGTTTGCTGTGTTAAATTGGGCAAAATTCTGGCCTAAGCAACAAAGAAGTATCAAAAAATATATAGATGAAACAAAAAAAATATAGATAAAAAAAACATAGGAACCAACAGATGAGTGTAGGAAGGGAGGAAAATAGATTCATAGAAAGCAAGTGATTTGATGAGCCTAAATTAAGTTGAGCTAACAATATTATCTGAAACATTAAATGTCTTGCAAGTGTTAGAATCTCTTCCATCTGTAATTCTAATAGAAACAAATCTGTACACTGTAAACAAACACATTTGCACCAGAGATATTTGAACTCTTATTACTCATTAACAAACTAGTCAGAGCTGAGGTTCCCCTGGTACTTGAGCAGCTAGAAGGAAAACCTACAGGAGAAAAATTACAGACAGCAATTGCCTGCAGCTTGTGTCGTTCAGTGGAAGTACACGAACTTCAGCTAAATTCTGTGTACACAGCTGTGGGAGGACATAAAAATCTAAAAATCACAAGCCTTTCTAAGAACTCACAGCAAAATGCAAACTAGGATGAATAAAAGCAGGAAAGCATTATGTATCCTTAAAGAGGAACTCTCTCATGCTATTAGATCTCTATCTTCATGAAAACACACCTAAAGTGATAGCAATAAGAGGCTGCTTCTTTCTCTGTTGCAGAGTGGTGAACACTGCTATGGTATGCAGACAATCCAGGAGTGGTTCAGCAATCATCCAGAATTGCTCTGTGTCACTCCTGATTTTTCCATTGCCATAAAAATAGTGGAGGTGTGAGTTTTGGAGATGAGGCAACAGGAACAGTGTTCAGAGTTGTGAGCCAAAGAAAGGAAATGGGGAAAGACCTGTTAAAAAACTATACCAACCCAAAACACAGGTGTGAAAAGATGCCAGTATTAGCTGAGCAACAAATGGACCAAAGAGCTGAAAAATGGCAGTGCCCTGTTTGCCCAACATAACCAGCTGTCACTAACTACAACCTCACAAAGAGAACAAGGTTCTGTATTGAAGGAAGTTTGGGAGACAAGGTACCTGCAGTGGCATCCTCTGCATGTTACAGTTCCTCCCACACAGCACCTGCATGGCCAAGCCAAATGGTTAAAAGGCATAATCCATTTTCATTAAACAGCTGAAGTCCAAGTACCTACATGCTCTAGATGTATTTGGCTGTCATACTGTGGGCTTTTCATCGTGACTACCAGTGAACAACATTTCCCATTAATATTCTACACAATTTTCTTACATCTCCTTCTTTTATCATTGCATGCCACTTAATCCACCCAAACACTTGCACAAACATACAGGGAGAGAGGTAAGGGGCCTGGTGCTGTTTGAGCTGGTGTACTGTTCATCATAAAATATTTGGGCAGAAGCTAGTGTACAAAATCATGTAACCATATCAAGCTATAATAAGCAGAATCTTATGTATTTGAATGCTTTTACACATTTGTTGCATGCTCAAAAGAATCTTTAATGTTGTAGCTTTATCACTGTGATACCTTCTGTTTCTCCTTCTTCAGATGGACATTTATCTCAAGGACTGACCCAGTGCACATGGAAGGTCATTCAGCTATAAAAAGACAAGTGAGGAAGAGGGATGAGGTAACAAAACAATACTAGCAAAACAAGAGGATTTGGTTGTTTGGAAAACAATAATGTGTCCCTACATTTGTAAAGGACCATGCCCTGTGAGCTTTGTTTTGCTCCCAGTCCAACCAGCCCTCTTTCTGCCTCTAGGAGCATAAGGATAACCAACAAAATCCCAGCACAGGGTTACTGGGTGCATGCTTGAGTGAATGAGAACTCTTTAATGCATTTAAGAGTTAGTAACATTATGTACATTATAAACAAAAAGAATAGCTCAGTTTTTTGCCTAAAAAAGGTCTCTAAATACTGTGCTTCAGGACACAAAGAGATTCCCTTCGATAGTCAGCCTAGTTTATATCCTCTATACCACATTATGCAATGACCAGTTGCTCATAAAGAGGCTTTCTTGCTGGAAAGCACTAGATATTCATTGCCACTGGGGTACTAGGACACAAATTGCCAGGTTTGGGAAACCACAGCTCCTTTTTTCCTGTGATATGTCCTTAGCTAGCAAAGGATCAAATTCAGAGACTAATGCCCTATTAACTGTCCTGTTAGATAACTAGTACTACACCAGTAATTTCAGTTAACTCTTTTTAGAGGGTCTGGAGAGAAACCCCAGCCTCCCAGCATATCCCCCTGCACAAAGTTACTCCCTTACCACAGCAAGATCTGTAAAAGAAAAGTGCACCTCTCCTGTTTCATTGCAAATGCCAGTGTTTGGCTGCAAATGCACCACTTCCACTGGAAATTTGATCTAACAGATCTATGTCTGAAAATCACTGAGGGCACACTCAGCTTTCCTCAAACCCTGCTGAGAGAGGAAAAGCATGAGGCAAGAACAGTCACAGCTTCTGCAGCTTCAGCACTGCTGCAAACTTCTCTGCTCTCTTTTCTCTTCAAAGCTGTGACAGCTGGGGCTGCAAACTAGCACCAACAAGAATTTCTAATTTGTCTCTAATCACATACAGGCGAAGGTATCTCAGCTCAATAAATCAAGATTACTGACTCATGCACTAGCTTAGAAGTATTCATTTTTGTGCTTATGAGGGAAGGGAAGGAGGAAAGGAGGGAGGGAATGGGGGGAAAGGTGCAAGATTTCCTATAGGCTGTTAATATGCATAAGCAATTAATTTTTCTTAACTGGCTGAAAAATGAACTGAAATGGAGCAGAAAAACCAAAATCTATTAAAAACAAATGAAAAAGCACAAAGAACAACCTAGACCCTGCATGTTCTGTACGTGGTACAACCAGGAGATTTTGGGTATAGCTGTTGATGATTACTGCTGGTGGCAGAAGTTGGATGAGCACTGCTCAGGGCTGGCAGGGCTCTGCTCCCAGGGCAGATTTCTGTGGGCTGCAAGGTGCTGAACACCCCGAGTGTGCTGTAAGGGGCTGGAAGGGCTCTGTGCAGTTACACCTCTTGCCAGCCTGCAAAAACAGCAACAGCCATCCATCCGCCCCTCCAGCCCAAATGGAAAACCTGGCAGGAGGGGAGCAGGCATTCACACTGATCTACCAGCCTTCTGTTTCAAATGGCACGTGCTTGTAAACAAACAGAAAACAAACAAACAAAAGTACATTTCAGGTTTCAGACTTTTGACAAGAATAAAAAGGAGATTTTTTTTTTTTTTTTTTTTTTTTTTTTTTTTTTTTTTTTTTTTTTAATGCATGGGCTAAAATGCTAATATGCAAACCATCAGTCAAACTCTAATTGCCTAAATTACTAAAAATGCCTTGAAAAATTATGGCAAATACTCTATCTAATGGCTGACATGAAGATATTAAACTGCAAATTAATGACAACTCTGCTATGACATTAACAAAGGAGACTCGTGAAAAATGAAAAATTAGATCATTCTGGGGAGCAGACAGGAAAATGCACAGCTTTCATGCATTGCCTACATGTTTTCAATGAAAACCACACAAAATTTGCCTGAGTTCAGATTTCATTGCAAACATGAAACTTAGCTCAAGGGAAAATTTGCTAATGTTTGCATAACTATTGAGTCAATTGGGGCCCAGCCTCAAGCAAAGCTTTATGATCTAAAGAACTATAAGAAATGTACAGTTTCACATCAAAACTAGGCGAAATGAGGAAAAAAATGACAGTTTCATTTTGAATTATGATGACATTTTAAATAATTTCAGAGGCAAATGTAATAACACAGACTGCACGAGCACAAGTGAAGACTGAGGACGATGTGCTGCCTAAAATAACCATAACAATTTTAAAAAGTTTAATCTTGCTCTAACAAGGCCTGTCAGAATAAAAGCTGTTCTCATGCTCACAACACACCTTGAGGGACAGGGCAGGGGGCACCCCCAGTTCCCAGTTCCAGTTCTCCAGGTAGAGAAATTGCTGCACAGTGGTTACACGTGAGCAATAAAGCTTGACTGTGAATTGAATTTCTTATCTACACATCCTTCCTCTCACTCAGATTTGCTTCTGCCTGCAAAGCCAATCACACACACACACACCTGTTTCAAGCAGCCCACTAACTCTAAAGTTAGTTAGTCATTTGGATATCCTCACATCTTCCTCTCAGCATCTGGTGCCATCTATTTTCATGCAGTACTTTCTAAAGCAGTTTGCTTCCACGTTTCTGCTTCTGCCTTATTGAGTCATTCTGGGCTTTGACATCACTGCAGTTGAATTCAGCCTGCCGGGGATATTCAGTGATGGAAACTCTAATGTGCAATCAGGCTGGCCTACAAAATAGTTGGCAACACTACAGCTGCCCAAAAAAATTTGTATTGAGTGTGTTCCTTTATACAGAGTCACTAACACCCTCTCACATACTGCACAACCAGAGGCACCCCTTAAGTCAAGAGAAAAATAACAGTAAAATGTGTGCTTTGTATGTCAAAGCAGGATTTTACATTGAGATAAGTAACAGAAGAAGCGTGGCTTATTTTTATCTCAGTATGCATAATTACAGTCAGACGTATAAACTGTCAACACATTGCTAGGGAGGAGGGGGAGAGTCGAAGGGGATTTTTTTTTGGCAGAAGGAAAGGAATGATTTTCTGGTTTGCGTTGGTTTTACAGTCAGCTAGTTATCGCAAGATCCATATTCTTATGTCAGGAAAAAAAAAAAAAAAGAAATTCCCCATTTTATGGTGAAAACATAGCTTTTAACCTCCACCATGTGAAGATAATGATGGAAACATTAACAGTCACTCTCCTTTGAGAGTAATTTATTCCTGGAATAGAGTAGGCTCTGCCAGCAAGATTACATTAAAAAGTGAACAGTATTAGAGAATCCCAATGACAAGGACTGTTTAGCAAATAACACAGCTAAGAAGAATTTTCTGACTAATTTTGTTCCCCAAGTTAAAAAATATTTAAAGGTTGAATTCCCCAAATGGAAAGATCACTTGGCCCAGATTATAAAATACACAACAGTTCCTTCTGACACTAGTTAAACCAGCACAAAGGTCTAAACCACATAAGAGAGGGACATTATTATCCAGAAGCATTTTGGAGAGCCAGAGCAATAGCCACATTGCAGCTCAAAAGTCTGAGGTGGCTGAGCTCCAAGTGGGCCTCCCCACATTCTGGTTCTGCAGAGGGTCACACCAAGAACCAGCACAGCTGCATCTCTTCAGCTCCTTAGCAGGTCCTGTGAGATCCCCTGCAGCACCCCTCTAATCCAGCAGCATATTTTCTATTTCCAGCCCCATCTCTGCTAGCAGGAGCATCTTGCAGCCCACCCACCCTGCCCCCTTTAGCATGGTGTGGACATGTGCTTTGCACTCAGTGTAAATCAGCTCCAAAAGCAGACAGACCCTGGAGTCACTTGGGCGTCACAACTTTAAATGATGCCTAAATTTCATTTTAAACCTGAGCCAGGGTCACCGCCTGTCCTGATTCACTTCTCTATTGTATCACCCCAGCAGCAGCTGGTAGATATGCTCCCAGTGCCTTGTCTCTTGGCACCTCGTGGAAAACTCTCTTTCCTTGTGTGAGGAATTGCTCTAATTCTTCCATTTGCTTTATTCTGTGCAGGATATTAGGTGAGCCTCAGAGATATCATGTGAACTTACCAGGACACTGTTAATATCCAAAGAACAGATATTCTGGTTCTGGAATAAAGCAAAGTGTCAGAGTGACCTACTGTAAACCCATTTATATCACACCCTGAACTGAAGGCACGTGATTCTGTCAAACGAGGTATCAAGTAAAGGGGCACTGTCAGCAGCCGCTGCTTTTCTAAGCTGTTTCAATAAATCTGCAGAGTGTTTCCTTAAACATCTAAGCCTCTCAAAACCCCTGTGCAATTCTCCTTTTCTACATGCATGGCATGTCATAGAGACAATCAAAAATAAATAACTCTTCCTTGAGATGATGGGCACTTGGCAATGACAACTAGAGTTTCTCAAGGCAGATTCAAGAGCAGACAGGCTAAACAGACTGTTTGAGAATCATAAGCTAGACACAAAAGTGGCCAAAGGGAGCCAAAACCCTGACATAGGGAGTGCATCCAAATTTTAATGAACCAGTTCAATCAGCAAATCCTGGAAATTCAGGATTCACCCAATAAACTCAGGTTTTGTCCCCCAGATGTCCATTAACTGATGACACATTTTTAAAAGGCTGTAGGTCTTCTTGGCCTAGCCATTGTTTCCATCTTTTTTTTTTTTTTTTTTTTTTTTTTTTTTTTTTTTTTTTGGTAGGGAATGAGTAAGTTCCAAGCACCATAGGCCAACCAGAGCTCAACATGTTTTATGTACATAAATGAGCATAAGAAACAAAACACAGAGGACCATTTTGTATTTGTTGCAATTACAGTTGATAGACTCCAGAAGAACAGGCTATGTGACACGTCAAAAGAAAGATGAATATTTGCAAACTTAAACTATGCACTCGGTGTGAGCTTCATAATTATGCACTCTGAGTCTCTCAGAGATACAGGCCATCAGCCAAGAGCTACATAACTCATTTGGCAGCAAACAGGTAACAAAAAAAGCCCATCAAAATCCATCATCAGCTTTTTTTTTCAAGGAATGGCTTCAAGGTACTTTGGAAATGTCTTTAAGTCCTTGGGCTGCCACAACTAAGTCACCTTTCAGCCTTGATCACTGTTTCTATAACAAGAAGCATCTAGAATGAATCTTTTCTGCCATGTTGAACAGGCAAGTTCCTGACTTTACCTCTAAAAAGTCTTTTCTTCCCCTCTTCTCTCTCATTCCACACCATAGTACCAAGTAATTCTATTTTTAGCACAGGAAGTGTCAAGAGAGACTGTCAAGGGTGAGCTGACCCACCACAGTTTTACATACATTTAATAAAACAATTATCTTCAAAGCTCTTTGTTTTCTCAAAATAGAAGACTTCAACCAGGAAGAACAATGAATAAAGGGGGAAAATGCAGTTATTGGTGAGAAAGAAGACAGTAAGCTGGCTGCTGCCAGGATGGGGAAAACATAAATGCTGAAAAACATTTCAGCAAAAAAGGGGGCTCTTTTTGCCATTATTTATTTAAATATTAAGTGAGAAGTTCTTGTTCACTATTTTTTTTTAACAGACCATGGCATCATTTCAAAGCTGCTGGTAAATATTTCAAAACTCATTTGAATAAAGTAATGCTGATCTAAATTTAGCCTTTTATTGTTTTGCTCCTGTTAACCTTTTTTTTTGGCAAGTGTTTCTCTAGCATCATTCAGGTCTGCATCTGTGGCCCTACTCATTTATCTTGCTTTGGAAAAAAAGAAAAAAAATCCACTTTTGGAAGACAGGTAACCAAAACTTTGGAGTTCTGGTCTTGTAAAGAATCATGCAGACACAAAACTTTTCACTATTGCATTGATCATGTCCGTGAGTTAAATGGAGAGGGACAGACTGTGACTTCACATTCAAGAACTGAATTTAAAGAAAAATTGCAAGAACAGTCTTGCCAAATCAAGCCTTCTCCATGTCACCCTAACAGGGAAAGGACCTGTATTGCAGAAAGCCTCATAACCTTTATCAGCTGTAATCCCTGCTGTTAGAATTCCCAGCAGAAAGCACAAGTGGGCTGAATCCTTGGTATCCAGAGAAGTCAGTCACCTGTCATTAACAGTCCTGTAGGCATCCTGATGATGTCAGGTTCAAATAAACCTGTTTCACAAACATCATTAATACCCTGATCTTTTCTTAAAAACACACAATTTACAAATACTCCAGAGAGAATTTTCATATGTATAACCCACAGGTTATACATATGAAAAAAATACAAAAAGCAAAGCCCATTTCTGCAGGAGCACAGCATTTTTCACGTTTGCCAGAGGCACATGAGGCAAATGTGTTCCCTCTCTTTTGGTCTCCAATACTCCTGGTTCTCCACTCGATATGCCAAAAGCTCTCCTGCTCCTAATTTTCCACTGCACTGTCAGTGTACAAGCATTGGGAAGAAGAAATCAGACGCAGAACGGGTTTTCAGTTTCTGCTGCAGGTTTGAGATTTGAGAGAGGTGCACAAACCCCACATTACCATACTTTGTGTTATGTAAGAGCAAATGCAGCCCATGTTTGACTGGACCAGTGGGGTAGCTGCCACCACACCCCATGGCACCCACACCACCACCTCCAGGACAAGGAGCTGATACAAACCCAGCAAATCAACATCTTCACAGAGAAGTAATTACAGGAGAGGCAGAGACTTACCAAAATGATTTTATTAGTGTGATGTTAACCACATACACCACAGCATGGAATACTTTTACCAACATGACAGTGACTGAGTGCCATCATTGTCACATTCCAGGATCTTTCTGAAAAAGGATAGGAGAGGATGGCTTTGCACTCCAGCAAAATGTTTGAATTTAAGCAGCTGAGTAGTTTCTTAGTCTTTAGCCTGCCTTCGGGCAACATTTGAAAGTGAGGATCAGAACAATAAATCTGGATGTCACAACAAAAGGTTCATCTGTAAACAGCAACCTGACAAATCTAACAGACTGGTCTGGTAACTATGACGAAATAAGAAATGAAATCTCCATGTAGATCATTTGAAGAACTGGCAGCATGAAACTTGTCTTAATGGTGTCTTTATATATTTAATGGGCATGCATACATGTATAAAATCAATCATGAAGTTTTTAAGCTTGATTTTCAGCCACAAGAATTCAGTAAGTGGTATCATTTTAGATAAACCACCAGCAGTGCAGAGAAAAGTAACAAGTTTAAATAAAGTGAAAACCTTGCTCAGACTTTTCTTTATGCTTCTCCAAATTTAGAGATAATTACTACCAGCAAGAGAAGAATTTATTTCTTGCACTCTCCTTGTAATGAACAGAAAAGCCTAGATGACAGATTACATAGAATCATCATTACATGTACCCAAATATCTTTTTGCATGCTCAGAACATACAGGCTGAACTGTGCAACCTCAGAACTGCTCCAGCTTGCCAGATTCCAGGATGCAAGTTGTAACAGTGGTGCAATGAAGCTGTACTGCCCTGTAGTACCTTGACAGCAGGGAGGACCCTAGTGCTGTCTGTTTCCTGTGTCAAACCACAGCAACATCCACTCATGACTACTGCTAGTAATCAAAGCTTGAAAAACATCACTCACCACTGCAGATGCACAGTCATAGGTGCTCCAGGTTTCTGCATTTATTCTAAAAAGCCATTTTAAAAATTGATGTTGGCAATTTTTTTTCAGATGCTGCCTCAGCCGTTCTGATTCTCCAGTGACAATTATAATAGCTTTCCAAATGAACAAGTTGGTAAGTACTGGACCAAAAATACAGCACAGGAATAGTCCCATGGAGATCAATGGACTACCCAAATGCATTAAATTTAGCAGGAATGGTGCCACATGAATATTCATTTGTCTTCACATTGATCAACTAGAATTCTCACAAGGTGTTGAAGGACACATTTCCTTTTCACAGAAAATACCCCTAATTCTTTGCTTTTCAGGGGGCTGAGGATAAAAGAAAGAAGGAAAGTCTGTATGCAAGGAGATGCTTTTAGTTTTGTCCCACTGAACTTCCAGGACCCAGTGGGAGATCAAAATGCATCCATGACTTGGATTTGGTTGTTTCCAAATAGTTATTAGTTGTCCCTGACTGTTGGCATCTAAAAAAAAAAATTAAAAAATAAAATAAAATAAAATAAAATAATAATATAACCGTGCTGTATTAATGAGGCTTTAGACACAAGTCCAATTCTTCAATTTGCCAGAAAATCCATACAGAAGAAACAAAACTCCCCTAACTAATCTGCAGCTTGGAAACATCTTTTAAAAACCACAGTTTGCATAAATTATTTGTGATATGGTCAGGTACATCTCAAAATCTAATTTCACATCTCCATTTAGATGTCAAGAGTACTTTGCATCAAGCACCTACTAAAGAGTGACAAAACTGTTTTTCTCTTTTCCAGTTCAGTATTAGATGTGCATACCAGCTATGCAGTGCTGCATAGATATCATTAGAAGCATGTTGCCAGTCTATGTCCCCATTTCACAGCAGGGTACACAAACTTGCACTGGTTTCTGCTGCATCTGCCAAAAGACTCAGGATGACATAGATCTTTAAATCAGAAAACATGTGCTGTGCATTTAAAACCTTGCTCAGCTCTATTTGCTATTGCTAGATTAATGAATAATAACACCCCACTTGTGTGTTTCATTATGAAATATGATGTCCTCACACAGATCTAATCATACAGTCCATCAAGTAAGCAAAATTCAGAGGAAGACAATAAAGGCTGATATTAAAGTATGACAATAGCATAAGAACCACAGGGGACTTCCCCCTGAATTTCAAATCTTCTTGGTAACTACCCTAGCACTGAAGATGGAAATGAACTGGACCACAAACCTCTGAAGAACAGATTTGTAAACCCATACCCAGGCTCAACAGCCATAAGATCTTCCCTTCATTACAGGACCATCTAAAAAACTCCATCAAAAAACACTGCTCTGTTTGAAGAAAAGTTCTCACAGAGACTTCACCCATGTGCATGTAAAGAGAAAATAAGATTTCTTCCATGATGAAGGTAGTAAGAAGAGAACTGTTGGAGAGATCCATGGATCAAGGTCAGTTGAAGAGGCTGCTCACTAAGACTTCAGCAATTCATGACACAGGTAGGCACAGCCTGTAGTTTCCAAGAAGCTCAAGCAGGGACTCTGTGTAGAGCCAACACCTTCCTGAGGCAGAAGCTGCAGAACCTGGCTCAGTACCTGGCTTCAGGAGACCCAGCCACCACTCCCCAGCCATGCTACAGCTCCAGGACACATGAGCACACTCTGTAGCGACTTTGGACCCTGCTGTCTCCCGCTTTTCAAATGCTGCTAGTTGTCTAATGATGGCACAGGTCTTGTGTCTTTAGTCATATAAAAATACACTGTCCACAGGGTCAGACAGGTGAGTGACTCTGCAGAGCCTCTTGCAGTTCTCCATGGAATTTGTGTTCAATGGCAAAATTTATATCTAATGATGAGGAAGGAAAAAGCAGCTGTATTACAAGACCTGATCCTCCTTCTGTTTAGAGCTTCTCAGCTGCTTATCATGGCTAAGGATCCAGTCCCTTAACACCTTTGACTATTGCTGTCCTCTAGAAGAGAGTGATCATCTGTAATGGCTTTGGTGGATGAAACTGCAGTGCTACTCTCTGGCTACTTGCATTTCTCATCCCCAGTACCAGTATCACACACCATATGCTTTGCCTCAGTGCAAAGCAGGAGAGGCTGCACTGAGCACACAGCCTGTTCTGTAGCACCTCCTACACCAACACTCTCTACTCAAAACCATAGTTGCCTGCTAGGAAAACTTCTTTTCACCAGCTTGCAATAGACAGGAGCAAACAGACTTCAACTCAGGGCTCAGAAGACTGAAGAGATGAGGAAAGCCTCACTACAGTTTCCTGCAGCTGTCATTGTAAGCACTGGCATGCCTCATAAAGTCAGCATGGCAACTATCATTTTCTTTTGAGGTCTAGTGATAGCAGCTTTCTCGTGTAACATTTTCTGATTCTTGCACCAACCATATCAGTCATCTTTGCTATTTCAGCAGCATCAGCACAAACAATTTCCTAAGTAGTCCTATTCTGCCAGCTCAAAAAGATGGATTTGTTTATTCATTCAGACTCATTAAACCAGCTAAATGTTGGTTTTGCCTTAGAAAATACTCTATGATTATTAGGGAGCCACAAGAAAAATAAGCATCAGTTTTCCACAAACCTACCTGTACTCTGAAAAAGACCCTGTGGCTTCTAGTGTAAGGCTGGGGGGATCAGTGATATACAGCTTACAAGCTCAGGATACACATCCTAAGCTATTTAATGGGCCTGTACAATTCTGTCTTTCCTCTTAAATGTAAATACCCCAAATGCAAAGAAGAAAAGACAGCATCTCTGAAAAGAGTAAAGTATCCTTCATTCTTCCTCTAAATCTGCAGAAATTTAAAAGACATCAAGAGATGAGAAGGTCAGCTTCCCTAAGCTCTGTGTGAGAGTTCATGAATGAGGAACTGTGCTTCAGAAAACTGTCTCTCACAGCACATGCACCACCACAAACACCAGGTTTAAGCACAAACCCTTTTCCTTCCAACATCTGATGCCTTCATGAGCTAGAATACCCCAGGCAGCTGTACTAGTGGTTTGGTATAGCAACTCTATCCTGAACACAAAGATTTGCAGGAAAAAGTGACAGAATTTTGCTGCAGGCGCTATAACTAGACAACTTTTCTCTAAATAGATAGAAAATGTGAGGAATATGGAAGAAGATCAAGAGACATAGCTTGGTTTGTGAAAGATTCAGGTGCTTTATTTGGAGTTCATTCCCAAGTCTTTCTGATATTTTGTGCCTCTTCATTTCAAGAGAGAACCAGGACATATGCAGTGATTTTTACCACGTCTAGCCATTCCATCATCACCCACATTTTCCTGGAAACAATACCACAGAGAACATCAGCCCTGGCATCAATAAAATCCCAGGTTCAACAACAAATACTACATGTCATCTTGCATCCCATTTTTATTCAAATCAGCATCAGGTCTTCACACAGAGGTAATCATCAACAGCTCACACAAATACATGCTTAGCAAAGGTATAATGTAATATACAACAAAAGAACTGTGATCAGACAATCCTACAAATTAAATTTGTTTGGCCTATGTCAGAAATCAAATATTTGTAACAATTCTCAGTCTGTTTAACACCTTCTATCTCAAATTTAAACAGGACTACAGTTGGCTTGACATCTTACTAGCTTTATAAAGAGGCAACATGTAGATGACAAAGTAAACAGGTATTTATGGATACAGATATTTTCCAAAGCCAAATGATGTTTTTATTAGCAATTTAAGTCACTTTTTTTGTCCATTTGGCCTTGAAAGAAAGCAATGTACTAACACTTTGTTTGGCCCTCCCTCTATGTAATGTCACTGATTTTCTCAGCAGAAAACATGGTGCCAGCTCCCAGCCATGGGCAGTGAGTCAGTGTACCTGGGAGGCATCAGCTGAAATTTGCAAAGGATAATAGATCATATCTAGAGCAAAATGTATATGAAGAAGTATTTTTTCTATAGTTTGGCCATGTTACACTACTGTTCAGAAAGGATGGGCAACTGGTTATAGATGAATAGAAAAATTAACCTGCAAAACTCTTCAAACAGTCATTGAGATTATTACATCAACTTGCTTTTGTCCCAAGGTAAGACAAACCCTACCTATGTCTTTCCTGCCTGATGGTTATCTAATCTACTGGAATTTCTGTTATTGGACATCCTTTACAGCTTCCCCAGACAATTTTTACCAGTTCTTTACCAGTAGAACTGACCTAAGCCTTTCTCATGGTAGTTTTTGCCCATTAACTTCCTCTCCTACCTTCCAGGGCCATAGTTACTAAATTGACTTCTTTGCAGCTGCTTGATGATTTCCTTTCTCATGTAGGTTAAGAGAATCTGATTTCAATATTCCATGCAGATGTTTCTTCAATCCTTTAAAACTCTACTTTAATTCTTCTATCCAGCTGATTTTACCTGCAACAAATACTTAAACCCAGGAGAGTAATGTGAGATCAGAAGGTTCATTTCATGCAGCTCGAAAAGCTGTGACCTTTTAGAACCTTCCAAAGCACCTGCCTTCATCCTCCTTGCAATCACACAATTTGTTGATGCCTGTTCAGCTGCTTAGCCATGACAGTACCAAACACTTTTCTATTAAACTGCCTTCACTGTTCTTTGTCCTGCATCTGTACTGCTGCCTATTCACATCATCCTCCTCTGCACTTACTCTTACAGAAATATATCCCATTTCTTCAGAATGTTTCTTCAATTTTTCTTCAATTTTTAGATGTTCCTAAGTTTGGGTGTTACCCACAAACTTGAAATGTGTCACCATCCCGATTGTGTAAATTTTCAACAAAACCAATGTCCCAAGAAACCTCCCCAGAGCCCTGCTCAGGGGCACACTATTATAACACAGGTTCTTTGATAACCTCCTTCTTTCAATGAGTTTGTCACTGCCTGAAAAAATCTCATCTTCTGTTTCCTTCACTCCTTTATGAAGGTATCATATAAACCAGATAGTTTTTATCATTACAAGTCATAATTCCATCAAACTCAAGACCTAAAGCATTTTTAGTTATGTAATACCTTTTAGCTGTTTTTAGCCTTCCCTCCCACAGTCACCACCAAGGAGAAACCAGAGACTCTGAAACTGGACTTGTTACCAGAAGCAGCAAGAACTTGAGCTTGTGGTTACACTTTCAGCAACAATACTGCACAAGTAATCTTAATCCATCTCTGCTCTCAGCTGCTCATTCACACTTTTGTACTGCTTAGAACTAACTGCATGCACCACACCTCCGTGTGGCAGACAGAATCTGAAAACCAAGCAACCCAAATGCCTGTGCAAGCACAGGAAAGAGGCAACATTATGGTTAGTGCTGAAAAAGAAAAGTTTCCTAAACTACACCAGTATTTTAATAAGAACATGAAAGTCAAACCTAAGCTGTTGAGACTGGATTTCTTGTGAACTAACTAATCAGAGGTTTCAAAGAGAAATCCAGAGCTGCTTAAGGTGTGTAAAGATATGAATTTTGTCAAGAACCAGGCAAGGTAAAAGTGGAAGCATCTTGTGGGGCTCATCACCATCTGCATGCTAGCAGTCACCAACCCAAGAGTCACGAGAGCAGAGGTGCAAGGAAATTCAGTTTCTTTCCATGTGCCAGTGAAGAGCTATGCGCACTGCAAGCTGCAACCAGTGGGCCATGCTGAAACATCAGGGACCTGTCTGCAGTCAGCATGGTTAGAGCCTAGACTGAAAAAAGTCAACCTTTTTATAGTTTTTGTGATTCTCATGAATTTGACCTCATTCCAAGACAGGAAATTCATAAATTACTTCAATTTTAAAGAAAGCTGGAATCCAGAATTTATAACCTATAAATAATTCCTCCCTACATTAACGTAAATTTCTGAACAGTGGAATAAGTTTGCATGTATGCTTCAGAACATAATGCATCCTTCCTCATATATCATGTATATAGGACCCAATCCAAAATGCCATCTTCACAGACAGTCAATGCAAGCACCTTCCCTTTCAAGCCAGGGGACAATTTCACAACTGAATATAAAGTCAGTGCTGGAAAGAGAATGACAGTATTTGTTTTTTGTTAATGTGGCTGTCCTCCCTGCAACTGGACTAAATGGTAGATCTTTAAACATGCTGTAACATCAAACAGCAGAGACAGAAACATTAATTTGCCTTCTGCTATTTTGGACACGACAGCAACTTTTTTTTTTTTAATTAAGTTTCCATTCATCATCAGGCTTCCAACATGTAAGTTCAATGTTCTCTATTTGGTTATTTTAATTGTCCCTTACACAAGCCAGCCAAGGCTATTATTACTTTTATTTCTGTGTGTGAAAAGGCAAAGAATCATGAAATAACTTACATTCCTAAAGCCTGTTGCCATTGGGCAGGAGTGCTCTGGATCATCACCACTGGCAACAATAGACAGTGCTGTAAAAATAGCATGTACACATGCAGCACAACAGACCAGCTGGCCATCTTAGGACAAGGGAAATTCAGCTCTTATGACCTCAGAAATAGTTGCCTGTGCCAGTTTAAATCTCCAACAGAGGAATTTAAATGAATGTTGATAACTGCCCAAATAGACTCTACCTTCAGTAATGAGATTAATTCTTAGTGTTATTGCCAGTTCTGTCTATAATAAAGATGGAAGGTCTTTTCAGTAACATATGGAAAATCATTATAGCCACAGTCCAAAAGTAATTGCTTGTGGGCAGCGTGCTGTTGACTCCCTTCAGTTTGTTGCTTCATCACTTCACCCATGACCTGGAGGAATAATTTCTCCTTCACCAGCTCAGTTTCCATACTCGTTAGTGTCTGGTGTCTCTTGCAATTATAGTTCTCAGCAAATCCAAAACTCATAGAACATCTAAACATCTATGAAATTCTGTGTCCACCATGACCATGTGGTACTGAATTCTCAGTTTATGTTATGTTTAGTAAATTAAATGATACAACAGATTTGGCTTTCGAAAACAAATTTGGAAGGTGGAATATTCCAGTTGCCATGAAAAAACACAGAGAGAGAAAAATCGTGCTGTATTGGCAGAGAAAGATATGGACAGCATGATTAGAGAGAGCACAATATACATAATCCAACTTCAAACTTCCCAAAGACAATCATGATTTACACCCTCCATGAATGGAAGCCAGCTACAAGTTTACAG
Organism: Phylloscopus collybita; assembly: GCA_027886175.1. Classification (NCBI taxonomy): domain Eukaryota; kingdom Metazoa; phylum Chordata; class Aves; order Passeriformes; family Phylloscopidae; genus Phylloscopus; species Phylloscopus collybita. The sequence continues at coordinate 4,494,074 of JAJNNQ010000013.1, read as the reverse complement.
CCCTCATGAAGCAGAAACAGAGGAAATCTGTGGGGTCAATTCAAAGCCATAATTAGAATTATTACATCTTTCACTCTTCCAGCTCTCAAGATTTTACCAGGTGTCACTTAGACATGGAAGGGAATGGGGCTTAGCCATGATCATCACCAATGTGGCTGTTCCCCTGCTGCCTGCACCCCACCCCAGGCAGCTTGGAATTGCCTGGGCATTTTCAACTTTAGACACTGGATAGAAATCTCAAAGTCTTGTAAAAAAAACCAAACTGTGGCTAAGAGATTTCATTTAGTGCTCTCTACTTGTGGAAAAGCAGGCAGAAAGCAGCAGCAGCCAGTCCACTTGGCACCATGGGATGCATGCATGCCTCTGAGTTAGCATGGCACAGTAGTGCCTTTCTCAACTGGGCTAACCAGGAGCACCTAGGGAGGAGAGAACCAAAGGTGCTAAAAAGTTACACAGCCACAGCAAATATCAGCTCTCCTAACCCTATTTCTCATGAATCAAATTTGTTTGCAAGTTTATTATTTAAAAATATGAAAATAAGAAGAACTCAAACTGCCTTAAAATGCTATGGATTGAATGAAACACAATAAATCAAAGCAACTTATTTTTATTTTTAATAAAGGAAATCTCTACTTAAAAATCAAGACTGGACTATTTTTGCCTTTTTTGTTTTTGAAAGACTTCCTCTAGTCCCAAACAGAAATAATTCAAGGAAGTCTTACATAAGAGATCTAATTAGGTGATCCCAACAGTCTTCTCTGTCTTCAAAACCTATGAATCTGTTTTCAGACACAGCATAAAAATCAAGAAACTGAGTCTCATAAAAAATATCTTGAGGAGTCTTATCAAAAGAAAACTGGTTTGCATATTTCTGAGTCAAAGCACATACATAAAAAGAAAGTTTAAATACGAAGCAACCGAGAGATTTCAATTTTAAAAGTCAATATTAAAAGAGTGGAGATAAATTCATATTCTGAGAAGATAGATGTATAGCCCTCCAAAATTTTCCAATAATCTTCTTGGTTATTCTAACTTCAAACCAGGTTACCACTCCCTTAAACCAACATACCCACCACACCTGTACCTGTCCCTTGCAGTGAACTTTATGACAATGTTCACCTACAGCCTGACCTCTTGTGCAGGGCCTAAGAGGGCCCACTGTGACCTGAATGTCAGTATTCACACACCATCCGCTCTTTCACAGGAGGAATAAATTCTTTCTTTCCATATGAACTCTGAAATCTGACCAGAACATGTAGTCACAGCAGCCTCTTGCACTGAGAGGTGTAAGGTCAGAGAGAGTGTCACCCTCACCCTTTTCCTGATAATGATGCAATAGTTCAGTGTATCCACACCCTGCTACTACATATGGAAGGGAAAGACATTGCAAATGAGTATGGATGTTAGTGATGCCTGGGAAAACATGGGACACAAGAACCTTGTCCTTAATATGCCTACTTGAGGAAAGGACAAAGGCTACTGTAAATTCAGTCCCAAAGATACCATTACAGTAAAAAGTAGAATTTTTTCTTGACAGTAATTTCCTATACCCCTAATATAGATGCAAGGATACACACCTCCATTTTTTTTTTTTCTTATTTTCAGAAAATTCTTCCTGTCAAGCCATCTGACCTGCTTAGAACAGGGAAAAAAAAGACTAAATAGAGCAAGATATTTTTAGCATTCCTGAAGGAGCTGCCTCCAAATGTCATTTATTATAGAGCTACGTGAAATCATCTCTCTGGACACTCACTCCAGAATCTAGGACAAAGTGAAGAACTTCAGCCACAGCCCACCCCAGAGAAGCGCTGGATTCCCTGTTCCAGCATAATGCATTCAATTCAAATTGGTTTGTTCCTCAGCCAAGGGACACAGCAACATAATTTACTATTTCCCTTTTGAATATCCAATACAGAATAAATCTGATCTGCTGGGGAAGTGTTTTGACAGTCTAGCCTAAAAGCACATCATCTGTTTCCTGGAGCTTCCTTCCAAAGCTTCAGCAGCTAATTTTACACCCTTGCACCCATGAGGTCTCAGGAAAAGGCAGGTGGAAGGGAATTAAATCGTTTACAAAGAGTGAACAAGAGCAGCAAACGGTTCTAAAAACCAAGTCAAGAGTTGATATCCATCACCTTTTTGTTGCAAAGCACCTGCAATTTTGCACCTCAAAAGTAAAATTGTTAGCTTGTGAATATTATTCTAACAATTATTTTCTCACATAACATCTCACCCTAGTCCCTCACAGCACATTTTGTGTTTTGAACCAAATCTCCATTTGTTAGTGAGAGGAAATACAACCCAAGTAATATTGCCTAGCAATAGCATGACTCATCTTTCTCTAAAATCCTCTGCTTCTTTCAGGGTTTCAGTTTTCTGCCTACCCAATATTTTATAGGCACTGCTGCATGATGAGCGGCACACAAGAAAAAGCAACGTTTGGATTCAGGTTGCCTACCTGTGGTCTTCCTCAACTCCTCCCAGCCAGCTGTACATAAATTACATATACTGGCATCACATCATAGCCTCTCATGATTGTTCAGTTGCAGAATGATGCCTGTTCAGCAGTCATTGATGCTGCTTCTCCAGCCTTGGTGAAATTTATGTAAGTAGAAGTTGGATGTGTGGTGCCTTTTAGGATCTGCAAGTATGCTTTTAGTCTACATGTAGTTTTCTCTACTATGAATTTTGGGTGGTTTACAGAAAAGGATCAATTTTCAACACAACCAAGTGGGCAGATGTCTTGGGTTATGGAACCAAAAATGTGTATTCTATTTCATCTGTTGAAACTAGCTGGGGAGATGTTTTTCTTTATCTCTTGTAACTCTGGCGGGAGGGGGTGGTGGATGCCTTCTAATAATGGGCCAGCTGTTAAAACCAGGTGGGGCAGTGTTTCTTATCTCTTTCACCACCCATCCTCCCTCCGGGGGATATCTTCTGCTAATGGGCCATTAAGGCTCACCAAGGACAGGACACATTCCATCATCCCATTGTGAGATGCTCCATTCAGTGGGGAGAGCCAACCATTCCTACCTGGATAAAAACTGAGATGTAGGAACACCAGGGATCTGGTTCCATTGGATTCCCAGAGGAAGACTGGACCCTTCTCACCATCACTGGATACTTTTCTCTCAGGATCATCTCTGCTCCAACAGAACCACTCTGTTCTGTTGGTCAGAACTGCCACAGAAGGGGTGGACTACTTCCAACACCCTGACCAACAGGGTGTCAGGTTGTAGCTCTGATTCCGTCAGCGTTTCTAGGATGGTTGTTTGTTTGGTTGGTTTTTTACTACTACATTTGTATTGTTAATATTCCTAGTAAAGAACTGTTATTCCTATTCCCAAATCTTTGCCTGAAAGCCCTTAATTGCAAAATTATAATTTGTAGGGAGTGAGGGGTTTACATTCTCCATTCCAAGGGAAACTCCAGCTTTCCCTGGCAGATACCTGTCTTTCAAAACCAAGAGAGCAGACATAGAGAAGAATAGTTGTGCAAAGAAAATCTCTTGTATGGGCAACAAAAAGAGCTGTGATAGGACACACTAACAATGGCAGGTCAACTGTACTTCTGTTTTATTCCTTATGACTCAGCTGCCCATATCTGACTTTCACAGCACAGAGGTCTTCACGTTGCTAAAATCTGGACAGGAAAAAAAGAACAAAAGCCAACATTTTATTTACAGTCACACTAAAACTGTGTTTTACTGCTTTGTTTCTTGTGAGGTGAAAGAGAAGAAAGCCGAGAGAAATTATGTACTTAACTAGCATGCAACTCTGGAGGAGGATGCAGTACTCAATAAATACCTTCATTCACTGTGAAGGATATATAAAATCCTGATATGGACCTTTCTCAGACATCAATTTTTTCAACCATTAATATTATTTCATTTCCATTGTAATTTATCCTTCATTTTTTTCTGCAATTTTCTACTTTTTCCTAATTTTCTTTCTTTAATTCTCTAATCCTTTATTTATCGTATTTCAGAAGGGTTGAGAAACTGACCCATTTGGACACACTTTAAAAAGTTTCTCACTTCTTATGTTTTTAGTACATACCAATGTATTTGATGGTAAGTAGAGGAACAAGGAAGCCTGATGACAACATTAGTCGGCCTCCAAAATCACCTGACAGCGCAATAAAAGTCAGAGAACTGATTTTTTTTCCCCTTTTCTCCTTTAAAATTCTCCTGCTTTCAGTTGGTTTTGCTTGTGGAATGTACAAGCTTGTCCCACAGGACGTTGGATCCCATGCAGCTCTGTCATTTCATAATCAGACCCAGAATGTGCAACCACAGATGGAAGGAGGAGGCTGTTTTCAACCAAGTTAGTGGACCCATTTTGAAGCCCTGCATAATCCATCATTCACATGGCAGATGGTTTAAGCAGATCTCCTATGTGCCTGCTAGAAAATACCTTAAGTGGAGGGAAATCTGTTAAATTGGCACTTTTTGTACATGTACATATATCACTGCTTGAACAAAGTAAAGAGTAGTGGCAAAAGGACTTTTTAGCCACCATCTTCTAATGTAAATTTACCCAGAAGACTTCCTGGATTTTTTTTTTTTTTTATTATTACTGTTGTTGTTTTTGCTATTTTTTTAAAGCTCTCAGCCAATGTTGGCAAAGCCTGAAAACATGGACAAGGCCTAGTAAAACTTTGGGAGAAGATACTGTCAGGAAAAGTAAACCCAGTCTAGCCCAAAGTGATTATTTGTTAAATAAATAAAGTGCTTTATCATCCTGTAGTTGGATAAGATTAATTTTTTTTTTTTCTTTTTTTGAGTAGTTGTGAGGTTTTGCCAGTTTAGGCACAACCATAGGATGAAGAATTTTTAGTTCAATAGTTGTATGGTTTTCAATGCTGCCTGACTCAAAAGTAAGTGAGCTCATCCTCAGCCTTGTGCTTAAATATTGATTGGTGTCTAGTGAAATCCAAAATCCTCAATTAGGTCCCAATGCTCACTGTAGAGTACATCAGAATAAATTAGTGTCAAAGATGGCAATTGAGACAAAAAGTGAGGCAGGAAACCACCCAAGTAGTCAAGAGGAACTGCTGAATAAAAGAAGATATGCTGAAAAAGAAGATATGCTGAACAAGATACTCACCTGTAAAGGGATTCACAATCCCAAAACACCTCCAACCAATAGGAAACTACACCTGCTCTCCATCACAACTACAATTGATCCCACTAAGCTTTGTCCAACAAAGATGAAGCTTTCCTCCTCCTACCACAAAGGATTAACATGAAAATATTCTTAAAACATTTATGATACTGAATGGAAGAAGAAATATCAGACAGAACACCTTAAAACTATTTAGGCAAAATTAATTATAGTCATCAGGGACTGATGGAGTTTTATTGAGAAAGCTTCAGCGATTTCAAACATCTTCAAAAGAGAACAAAGCCTCCAGGTGAGAAAAGGAATCCAGGAAGTAGAACTGTAACAGCATTGAACGACATGAGGAACTATGGCCTGTTAGGATCTGGGTATCTTTTAGGTCATGAAACAATTTGGAAGCAGACACAAAACAGTCATGTCTCGAGTCTTGAACTAAAAAGGCCATCAGGAACTCCCAAAGTAATATAACTGTACATATCAGACCATTTCCAAATGTGATATTTTCACTTGCTCAGGTAGGAGTCCAGCTGTGGACCACTTGGAAACTGTTGCTCACAACACCAGGAGGTGCCACAACCCAAAAGCATGTGATGGGACAAGAAATATGGGCACAGATGTGCCAAGAAAAAAACAAAGAAATGTTAACCTAAATTCTTCTGCTGACAAACAGGATATATCCTTAAGAAAATTATAGCATATGCACCTTCTGTACCCACACACAAACACTGGGTTTTGTGAGATCTTACTTGAGCCCGCTAATATTCTCCTAAAGAGATTGGGGAAATAATTATGAGAGAGGCACAAAACTGGTTGGGAATAAAAAAAGCCACTACTACTAAAAATATGAACCAGGCCAAGAGAGAGGCTGCTCAGCTGAAGCCCCAACACCCCCTTACCAAGGAACCTAGACTAATTCAACAGAAGCAGCTGTCCTATCCCAGATTGTACTGTGCTGGTGCAAGACAGCATCTGCCATGTATTTGTAGAGAACTTGATCTATGTGATATCTCCAAGTTGAATGGAAAGGTTGTGAGGTTCTACATCTGGGCATTTGCAAGGAGGTCAGAAGAGAAGCCTTCCAAATCCCGCCCAAATTCTCTGTGCTGACTCTGGTTGTGATCTCTTCCTGTCTCAGAGGCTGAATCATCTAGCTCGGTTACAGTTTCTCCTAGGTGGTTTTGCTGATTTTCGAGGTTTGTTAAGGTTCTTTTTTTTTAAGTCTCCTTAAATATTTATTGGATTCAGCACTATACCAGATGTGCTTTTAAATGTCCGAGGCATTGTTTGTAATCAAATCAAAGCTTTGTTTTAAGAGCAGATACTCAGGTGATGATCCTGAAACAGCTTCTGCAACAACTTAGAGTGAACCAGTTTTAGGGAGATAATCCTGCAATCAGGTACTCCTTTTTACTTTATTTCAAAGAGTTACAGAAACCTTACACACTTATCTCCAAATTAAAATTTAAAATCATCTTTTGCTGTTCCATATGCTCAAAGTTATGTAAGCATGAAATAAAGCAGAAAAGAAAAAAAAAATGTTTTGTATACTGCATTGTATTTAAAGTCTAGATATCTTAAATAAAGCTACAGATGTTACTTGATTGCTATGCATTACTATATATGTTATTATGGCAACTCATGAGTTATGGATACAACATTGGTATCTATCAGCTGTCAGAGCTTCTGCAGATCCTGCTAAAATCCAGGAGTGCCTTCAGTTCTGTCAGCTCTGCAAAAGAGAGAACACGCATCTGGCCTTGTGTGCTGCATATACGAAGTTCATAGCCAAGCCCAGAATTTTTTAAACAGGAAATTCCTAGGGGCCAAAACTCAAAGCTGTTATTTAGCTCTATGTTGTGCCAAGAGTCTTTTCAATTCCAGTACAGTCCTACAAACCAAAACAAGAGTTGTCTCTCACGAAATTCAGGGTCCAGCTCAATGACTTAAAATTTTTTATTTTCTTTAAGTGAGGGCCACTCCAGGATTTGATCTCTACTGCAAAGACAAAGAGGTTTAGCCACTTGGGACTAACACAGTCAACAGGAATGAAAGTTACTCACAGTCTTTGTCTTTCCTTATTTCACCCTAAGGTCCCAAGCAATCTGGTATGGTATAGCTTTGAGCAAAAAGCAAAGCAGAGAACTGTACCAGGTGTACACACATCAAGGACTATATCTTGGGGCAAAACCTTTGAACCCTGCTATACCACACAGCTGACAATCAGACAACTCAAACCTACATTGCAAGCAACTCTGGTGTTGACCAGTGAGCTATGTCTTACACTCCTCCATTACAGTTACCCTTTTTCTATAACAATTGTACAGATTGCTCACCAGTCTGGAGAGGTGAAAGTAGTGGCTTTCAAAATAGACTTTTATCTCCTAGCTGACAGACTCTTGAAGCACTCATAGTGATCCATGAGATATTATTGTAACAATGACATGCTGATAGCAGAACAAAATTTGTACTGAAGAGGCACAAAACGTGAAAGGCAGTTGTTTGAAAACAAATATTTTCACTGCAAATGTTTTACAAACTTCAAAATATAAGGGAGCCAATGCTACACCTGCATTAAAATCTAACTTCTTAACTACATAAAAGACAAATTTTGAATGAATCTTGGAGATTCTTCCTGTCTCCAGAAAAAAAGAAATATAAAACGAGAAATACTCATACATTATTTTATTTATTATGCCTAGAAAACAGGAAATAGTGCCATTTCTCATGTAAGTGCTTACACAGAAGCTCTTAGACAGTAAAATTATGGAGCCAATCTCTCTTCCAATATACACTTTATACAACCCCTGCAGGTACATAGACCTGCATGGGATATAGTATGGCAAAGGCATGAGCAGCCACATTAAATCCAGAATGACCTGTAAACAAATTAATATTCAAATATTGTTCATATAACCTAAAAAGAAATTATTTTAAAAATACTATTACTGACTGGAGAATTAGCAAATTTCAGTCCTTTTGCCTTCCAAGGCTGACATTATGTACAATTTAGAGAGCACTTATTGTTGTACAAGCATGAGTAGGTTTGTGTTTAGCCATTAATCTTTGAGGGCCTCCAGCAAAGTGTCAGGAAACTGAATGCAAACAATTGCATTCAAAGCAGCAAACCTTACCACTACTCAATTCACACACCTGGAGTGACCCCCAGCTTAAACCTGCTCAGAGAACAGGGTGGCAGTATGAGTAACTTAACCTCCTCTACACTCCATGTCACCAGAAAAAAAAAATATATGGGAATTTCAGTAGCAATTAGACACAGAGGGGAAATTTTGTCACTCTGAGCTTTGAAATAATGCAATGACCACTGAGGCCTGTCACAGCTGCGTGCTACGTGCACATGCTCACACAGCCCTTATCAGCTGCTTCCATTTGCAGGTAGCAGGAGGCCAAATTCCCTCAGGTGTGAAGACAGCACAGAAACTGAGCTGGCAGAAAAAAGGCTCTGACATCCATCATTCAGGAAAGAGATAAAAGCAAGAATACCTATGCAGCTTTTGTTTCTCTGCAGTCTGTCTGCACTGAATATTGCAAAGGCTCTGCACTCCAGTTTTAGGGTCTTTCTTCTTTGGGTCTCTTCTGCTCCACCCCTCCTTTTTCTACTCCATTCCCACTCCCATTGTGGTTCTGAATAAAATGCAAACAATTCCTATTCTTGTTCTCTTGTCCTGCATTCCTCTAGTACAGCATATTCACCTTCTCGGTTCTTGATGGAGCTCTGATTTATTGGAGCAGCAGTTGTTCTTTACTGCTTGTATTAAACAGAAAAAAATAAGGATTCCACTTCAAATCACAAAGTTCAAAGAATCCATTTTTGCCTCTAATCTTCAAGTTTTATGCATCAGGCTCCATGATACAAAATGAATTGTACTTCAATGCAGTTATTTCTCTTACATCTTTCAAAACCCCTTCCAAATATCCCCATACAAATAAATCAGTAGTAAAATCAGCCCCCTCCAAAGGATTCATTGCAGTAACTTTGATTAGACTTTAGGCACCAGCTTCATTTTAGTGCCCATTTAAATTATACCACTTTTGATCTTTATACTGAAGACAGAACTCAGAGGAGTTCAAATAGATGTTGTGTAGCCTGTCACATAGCTATAGCCTAAGAGAGTGTAGCAAAGTTTACTGGACTTCCAACAGGAAAGGCTTCTTGTAGAGGAAAAGAAGTATATAAAGACTCATAAAACCATCAAGCCTAGCTTTTTGCTACCAGGTCCTCTAAACTGAGGACCTGATAGCAAAATCCTCTACAACATCACCTTTGCAGTGGAATTGTATGTTTTTCCATATCTACTACGTTGTAGCTGATGGTTCATGATGCAATTTCTTTGGGGAAGAAATTTTTTTTCCAAGTGTAATGAAACATTTTAATCACAGCTTTAAATGCAGGTTTAGGACTTTTTGGCACATGCTAAGGGAGATGCTTGGAAGCTTGAAGCAAGATTGCATATTGTTGCCAGTCAGATTAGAAATAGCAAAGACATTTTCATAACATTTTTGCAGAAAGAATAAGAACACATCACACTTAGGAGCTTCCAGTATACACATATCGTAGCAAAGTATTTTATTAGTTTGCAATATCAGATTAGATTTGTAGTTGCAGAGACACGTAATTTATCTCAGTCTGAATTGAAACAGCCTTCTGCCTATTCAAGGAATTAATAGTCCAGTGAATCTACATAGAAAAGAAAAAATCCAGTAGGCCCTGAAAATCAAAAGAGATTTGACCTAAAAGCTGGAAGTCTTAGCCCCAAACATGTCTACAAGGAAACATGAACCAGATCTCTGAAAATGTAATGCTGCTCAAAGAATGTACCCTGCCTAACCAGAGAAAAAGAAGGGATTTAGTCTCCTGTGCTCTGGAGAAAGACCAGAGAACCCAAAACACACACATCAAATTATGACTTACTGTGGGGAAGTTTTTCTTTCGTGACCCCACGGATGACAAGTGAAATCCCCAAAGCAAGGCATTATTAACCAAGCATACCTTTCTCTTTTTTTCTCCTTTAATAAGCACCAGCAGGAGACATCTTTGCATTGGACGTGGTAGGAAGTTGAGGTTCAAAGTCAGACCACTCAGGAACAGATGTCTCCTAGTGGAAAGTTATGCATGAGGATGGAGAGTCTCAAAAGGAGCCAAATAATCGTTGGGTGCCCTTCCATGATAAACTCTAACACTGTAATCATCATTAGTAATGCTACAAACCCACAGTCCTAATTGTACAAACTTGAGTTAAAGCTGTCTTTGTTCCAGGACCCTTAAGTCTGAGCTCCACCATTACAAAAGGCCTCATGAAACTCTGAAGAGGGTAATTTCTCAGGTGGAAAGCACCCCACTGACATGTTCCAGTCTGATAAGTAGTGGTAACAAGTCATCCTTTCTTCTAAAAATGTTTCTTCAAACACAGCCTGCCCCTGAGTTCTTAAATTAATTTAACCATGGTAAAATATGATTTTAACTGCTATTCTGTTTTGGAGATGTGCTCTCCAAAAAGCAGTGCACGGTGATGAAATTTCTGATTAAGAATTGTTCAGTAAATGACCTAATTTATATCAAGGTTATTTCTAGGCTGTCAAATCCATCCCCTATTCAAAGAATAGATGTAATATTTTGGAGTAAGACTTTATAAATACAAGTTGAATTCCAACATGAAGTACAAAACTGAAATCAACATTTGACCACAGATCTGAGATCAGCTCTCAGAAACACAACAGCTGCAGACTGTGGTTATCATCATGTCCCCCAGAGTATTTTTGCAGATGCTCCTTTGCAACAAACTGGAAAATTTGATTTTTTGTTAATTGTACTTTCAATTTTAGAGAATGTTATGGAGACAAAGTAATTTCTTACTATAATTTAACAATAACAAAACAGCAATTCAAAAACTGGCAGTTCCTGCATGTCAAACATTAGCAATTACTTGGAAAACTCATAACAGCCAGAAATGCAGATCTTCAGCGTTTTTCCTTCGCACAACTTAATTAGCGCAACAGACACTTAAATCTGTCCTAAGGCTGACAATGCCTCAAGCATTTCCTAAAGAGGGGGCAGTGCGAGTTCAGCTGTGTCAGGCCACACCAGCTGCCTGGCACGCCAGTCTGGGCACAGAGCAAAAGAAAGGAAAAACACAGTGACCCCCCAGCCTTCACCAACAGGGAGTCTGAGCTGCACTTGGGTCAGGATAACCTGGCAGCTCCTGCGGCTGAATGGGGCGGAAAGCAGAGAGAAAGGCAGAAAAACAAGCCACCCCACTGAAGAGGGCTGCACAACACCCAGCCAAACACCTCTTCTCTGGGCAGGTTCATACTGTGACTGTGCACTCTGCGTTAGTGCCAGCCAGCTTTAAACTCGCTGCCAAAAAACAACCTATACCTTTAATGGGAAAAGCAGCTTTTCTTTTGTTCCCCCCCACACAGACACACAACCCTCCTAGAGCAAAAAACATCAAAAGCAGCAGACTGGATGCTCTACAGTCCTTTGTTATATGGAAGGCTGGTCAGAAATCAGAATTTGGTTCATAAGCAGAGAAGCAAGACATCCCAAGTGACAGGCTAGAGTTTGAAACTTTCTAGAAAGGTCTAAATAAGATTAACTTACAGCCGTTGAAATAGATTACACTGCTAAATGCATGTATTGTACATTAAAATGGTAAGGCATTTAAAATACTCTCTAGCATTTTAAGGTCTAAATTAAGATATCTCAAAGGATGGAAAGGAATACATCTTCCCCAGGGGAAAAAAAGAAAAAAAAAAAAATGGTTATGACCTTTATGTTCCTATGGAACACAGGAAATTCAACAAAATCATATTTCTGGGAAAAAAAAATACTTGAATAATTTTATATTATTAGCTCCAATAATCCATTACAATTATAGATGACCATGGATCTCCAGATGAGGGTCCTCTGCACAGATCACTGTGCAGCCAAAAAAGTTCTGGTCCTGAAAATACACTCACAAGTCCTCATGATTTTTTTCAAAATCCTCTGACAATCTCACATCTTGCACGTGCAACAATTTGACTGCTTCCATCATAACCACTTCTGAGGTCAGAGCTCTCTCCACTACCTTAGACTGACCTTGGCCAAACAAGATGAGCCTGTGGCACTAGAGCCAGCGTTTCCCCTTTCACCTAGGCTTTTCTGAGACAGGCAGCACGAACGTGCCAAACATTCTGCTGTTTGCAGCAATAAAACTGTTCTGTCCTTCTGCTGTACTTTGGCACAAGTTATTCTTCAACTCCTGCAGCTGTAACAGGAATTAATTATCTGCAGTTCTGTGTTCATTTGATCAGAGGCTTTAGTGCACCCATTCACAGTACTTAAAGCACAGAGAGTCTCAGCTAACAGCTAAGGGCTCTGAAGGACAAGGCGAGAACCACGCGTTACGTACAGAAAGCCTCGTTTGTCTTGAGCATCTGAACTAATCTGTTACTGGATTTGTTTCACTTTTTTGTTTTCAGTTGCTGTGTGCCTTTGGAAAACCAAGGCTCTGCGAGTCATTCGGCAGCGTTACATCAACCAACACATCAGTGCAACATGATGTCAACATCACCACCCTCCTGGAGCACAGCCAGCGCTGGACAAAGCATCCAAAAAGTAAAAGGGACCACTTTCCTCCCTGGAAGGTCTCATTTTCATACCCTTTAAGGACGCTGATAGCTAAGTGATCAGTGCAGAAACAAAGTTCATCATCAAATTCAAGCTTGCAAAACAGAGGGATGCAAGACCTATAGATTAAATAGTGACTCAAATTTGTACAAAATTAAGGAGACAGATTCCATATTTTAATTTTCCCATTATTAATCAAGGGGCCTAGCCAAATTTTCAGCAGGCAGAGGGGAAGTCATTCCAATGTCATCTATTACTTCCCAACTCAGTTTAAAACCGTCTTACTGATTCCACTGAAATCTGAAAGGTCTGGAGCAGCAGAGAATCAGGCACTGGGATTTTGCCTGGGGACATTTTGGATCTAAGAGTGGACTTAGAGCTCAAATCCAAGAGCTCTGTTTGGATCTGCACTGCTTTCATGTCTCTTTGGTTACTTTTTAAAGCTATAAGAAAGAACTCTAATATGTAACACAAGCAAACTAGTCTCAAGACAGACTAATTCTATCACTCTTGCCCTTTGCTTATAGGAGTTTTAACTCATCTCTAAATTCCAGTCATCTGTTTCTAATTCAAGTACATTTCAATTTCCTCACTTGATATGAGGAGCAGCAGCACTACTGCTCACCAGAGGCCCTCACCAAGGGCAAATAAGAGTCAGGAAAAAACCCTGGTGCTCTGCAAAGCAAGCTGGCCTGGAAGTTTTCAGCCTGGGCTTTCAGTAACACCGCTTGGATTCAGCAGCTTAGGAAGTACAGGGCAAGCAGCCCATATAGGTGCTGCTGCTAGTGAATGTAATTTTAGTATTTCAAGTGAGTGTTCAGCACTTCAGAAGAAAGATTTACCAGATTTCCCCTCTTTTTTTTGTGTTACTACTTGCTAGAGAAATAGTTCCAATTGATATACAGATGCCTTCTCCGTCAGCTGTAGTCCTGCTTTGATGAATCTTTACTAGTAGAATATTACATTGAATCCTGTAAGGTGTTATACCTAAATGTCTATGTATGAAATCCATCCAGAGAGATGAGCACCAACATAGGGTGTTATGGGACTGATGGGGGGAGGATAGGTTGGTAGCACAGCTACCAATCTATACTACTGCTCAATAGCTCATATCCCACGAGTCTCTTTTATTTTCAGGATGGTAAGAGAAAATGCAATGACCTCCAAAGGGATTGTGTGAGTTATTTTCTCCTTAGTGGGGTGAGAGGGAGGGGAAATAAATGTATTTTCTATTGTTTATTTGCAAGATGAAGCTGTTCCTAACATTATTTCCCATTTGAAGGGTGTGCTGCTTACAATAGGCTTTTGAATTTTCTTCAAGAATTAGTTCACAAATAGAAAGTAATATGCAGGTAAGGCAAAAGTAATGTTTCTCAGACTTACTCTACTGACTATAGAGTTGAGAAAAGGATGTCCCACAGGTGAGCCTGGGATGGGCTTTCCTGATAGGATATGTGGCTGCAAGAACAAAAAGTACAATGTCCTCATCACAGTGGGAAACTCTGAACAATATGGAGAGAAGGGAAACTACTAATCTACCCCAAATAATTTATTGTAGCAAATAAACTCTTCATTGTAGCAATGATGTTATTACTTGTTATTTTGCATTCACATGTAAATTAAGAAGAAATAATTAACTGCATTGGGACTTTTCTGAGTTGGAGTCCCCCTAAGACTTTTTCAATGAAATTTTTTAGTCAAAACAGTAAATAATAGAAACAACATCTGCAGCAAAAAGGGCAGAAAGGTAGACTTTTCGCATACTTTGAAAATTCTGTGATTTCCAGATAACCTGTGTGAACTAGGCATAAATTTGTCAATGAAAATTAGAATTTATAAAAGAAGCCAACTTTTACTAAAACACAGCTGCAGATTTCTAACAAGGAAACTTCAACAAAATGAGCCAAGTCCAGCACCCACAGTTATTAATATCACATACCTTACCTAGCCAGTTTCTCAATCAACTGCAAGCAGCTAAATCTAGAGCAATACTCTTAACCATACTTTTCACAGAGGTACTAGAATCCTGAATTGAAATCCTACAATTTTTTTGGTAGATTAGCACAACCTCTATGGCACATACCTAAAATCAACTTCACACAAAATCAGAACCATGTGCAAAACCTGCCAAGCCCTGAATGAAGAGGGATACTCTCAGCTTCTCTGAGTAGTAGCAGATGTGAAGCTCTGGCAGTACAGCCTCCAGTCAAAAGATTAAAAGGGGTCTTAACTCACATTTGCTAGCAGATTGAGGTGAATGGGGCTACAGAAACACCTCCAGTTGGCTGCTGCCTGCCATCTGCCCCCACTACACCTCCCCTGCTGGCAGCAGGTACAGCTCAGTAGGATAGATACACACTAAATCACTCTGTGCTTCTGGCACAGTTATGTGAAAAGGAATTGGTGGGTGCACTATGAGATTGGCTTGTTGGACACTCTGTGTGCAGTTGCCAGCATTCAAGTCATCTCCCCATTCAGAAAGGGTTGGAAAGCCCCTATGGTTGGCCTGAGCTCCCACTACAGAAAACCTCTACAGAACAAGGCACACCTTTTCCAAGGGCTGGACAATGCCCATACACTTGGATTTGTAAGAGTACAGGTAATATTGCCATCTAGTGACTCCTGTCATAGCAATATTGGCAAGATTTTTATTGGGCTATACAAGCATCCTCAGCAACTATATGGTTTTCACCAATCTGAAGGTCCACAGCATGTAAGTTTGCAACCTCTTTCATATCACAGCCTCTTATAACAATCAAATCATTTTGGGTCTGTCTTTGACTTCTAGAAAGGCAGTTACAGCCCTTCTTCAGCCTGCTCATGATCAAGCTTGATGACCCTCAGAAGCCTACAGCTCAACAGATTTATTCCATAAATTCAGTGATTTTCCTGGCACTAGGTTCTTATATTGCATCACCTACTTGGACTTCAGTAACAACAACAAAAAAATGAATGATGGAATTTTTGTTAAATTCAACTTGCAAGGTGCAAATAAATTGAAAAAACATTCTTGTAGCATGCAAGTGAAAATACTCTGCAGTTGTGCTACATCTCCAGCACCTTAACCACACTTTGATAGACACACCGAAACCATTCTTCTCAGAATGACACTCTCTGCCATCTAACTTATTGCAGACACAGCAGGTGAGGACTGTGACCATCTTAATGCAACTGTGATGGAGCTGTGATCCAGTCTGAAGCATTTAGCAGTCAGCAACTTTTTCTATACACTATAAAAGACACTTTGTGCTACCAGGGGGTTTGCTGCAGATCTGAGGGAGATGCCGTCTCAAGACATTTGGGTTGTTTAGAGTGGTTTTTCTCCATTCATTCTTTTTAAACTGGAAGAATGGTAGCAGTTTCCCTTCAAAAGGCCAATACCGTAGGCTTCAGGGTGGGGGGAAGAAGGGGGTGGAGGAGGGGAGAGGACAATATGAGGAAATAATTTAGTAGGCAATCATGACAACCAGATACAGGAACAGGTAAAATGCTACAAATAGAAGCATGAGGAGTGGCTGTGAAAGAGGTGGTTGAGCTTGATTACAAAGAAGTGAGGGGAGAGCAAAAACAGAAGTGAACTAAGTTTGAGAGAGCTTTAACAAAGAAAAACTTGTAATAAGTTTTTGTATTTTGTAACTATTTTTTGTAATAAGGGAAGACATTAAAGAGAAAGAATGTGTGCACTGTCAGATAGCAAGAGGAAAAATGCAGCCCTGAGCAGCCAGGAGACAAGCAAGGGAATAATCCAAGTTAAAACAGGGTCAGACCAGATAAACACCTCTGACACTTGTGGAATTTGCTAATGTCTCACTATGATGATGCTGCCTCATTCTGTGTCCCTCCCACTGAGAGCCAGCACTCACAGGTCTGTTTCCTGGATTAGGCAGTAGTGCATGCACTGAAGACACAGCTCGTGCTAGGTATGACTTTAATATTAAATGGTTTGGAACAGCCCAGTGCTTTGCTTTCATACCATTCTTGAACTTGAATTACTTTAGGAACAACAGCTGCATAACTCAGAATATTGAGAAACCCTGACAACGCCTCCTTTGCAGTTGGACTAGCTAAAACAACTCAATGCCTTGGGAAATTGGCCTGGCCCTTTGTGTCACCCCGTGTTGCCACTGGCCTCCAGCTCCATTAGCCTTTCTCATGCATTCCAGGATTTACTCTGCTATTCTCTGTGAAGTCTGTTCTGCAGTTTGTGAGCACACCAGTGCTCTCACTCATGTGCCACAAGCCTGGAAAGGTCAGAACTCCCAGATGTTTTGTAAAAAACATAGAACCCATGACTTGCATGAGATCCGTGTCTTACTCAGAGAGAAGGATATATATCCTGCATATGGAAAACATCACATTTAACTCATTTAAAACATGAATCACATTTCTCATTCTTGCACAGCTCATCCCAGCTATATAATGGCTGCTATCAGACTGTTGACATCCAGCTTTTAAAAAAATAAAAAAAAAAATAAAATAAAAGAGCTTATCACTACGAAGTACAATTCCCCACAGATGAATCCTTGAAGGCATGACCAATGAAGAATGCACCATTTCGGAACAGAAAAAGACTGAACAGTGCAGAGCACTCATCTAACACTTGTATCATACATACATAGCAGTGTGCCTAGGCCTCACTTATGGGCTGCCACCCATATTGATGTTTATATAGTGCAGAGTCAAACAAAGAACTGCTGCCTCAGAAGACATACAGCTTAATTCTCCTACCAATCCTCAGGTCAACTTAGCCATAGCAAGTAACTATGACACAGTCTGAAATTGACTTCTTTAAAGATATGAGAATATTTTAAAATGCACTGAACCCAACCTCAGGGAGAGTTAAGAATGCCTTATGAATGCTGTAACTTAGCTGAAAACTTTGTAGTAGTTTTTCATTCCCTACCCTTTACAGCTACACCTTAGGAGCAGAGAGTCATCACATCCCTTTGCATCTTAGGTATACTGTCAGCACAAAGGGAATACCTACATATCTGATTATGCCATCTTTTGCAGTGTTTTTTTTTAAATAAAGGACCAGTAGCTTAAAAGTTTTGTCTGCACACAAGCAAAGCTTTAGGCTTACTTGGCTTACTTGTAAGCCAAAATTTTCTTAGTTGGAATTCGAATTTTCCAGCTTGTTTCAACAATGAAGCCTGAAGCCCTCTAAGTAGTAGTGTGGTTTTAGCTCCCTTTTTTGTTGAACATACAGAGCATAGTCTGTACTAAGAAATATACCAGTTCCTTTACATGGAAGTAATAATCACATTTGTTGCCCAAAAAAATCCACCTATTATGAGGAAGTCTGACATATTCACCTTTTGCAAGAATGGCTTCCTATGCATGGATTGTCCACACTGACATCTAAATAGGCAACACAGAAACAACAGCCTAGGACAACAACAGTTTGCAGAAAAAAACACACACCACAACAGCTCTTAGTAATATTCTGGGCTGGGTTTTCTTCTCCCTCCTTGGTGAGGATTTAGATGGAATAGCACAAGCTATATGGAGACATGTGGAAACAGCCCTGAAAGAGAAAAGCAAGCTGGACAAAGATGAAGATAAAATCTTGGAGACAAACCACAACTGATAGAAAAGTAAAGGAAGGAGAAAATGAAATAAAGCAGCTCAAAAAGATTAGATAAGATCCACACAAAAGCCTGCAGCAGTTTGCTTGCTGCAGGACACTGCTTTAAAACAAAAATTTGTTTGGGCTTGCCCCACAGGGCCTGGCAAAGTGTCCTTATAGGCACACAGTGTCACTTCCCGAGCCACTGAGGGTGTGACCCAGACCACCTTTCCTGCTCCCCCACCTAAGCAAGGCCTCACTGGGCAGATCATGGGGAGTTGTTAAGTTGCAGCTGCAGCTTCCTCCTTCTACTCCAACACAGCACACACAGATGGTCCAGGAGCCCACAGGCAGAGTAAAAGGGTATGAACCTGAGCTAGAGGAAATATTGCAGCAGAAAAGCAGAGGAAATGTGAGGTTTGAAGCTGACTTTGTCCATCCAATACCAGCAGAAAGCACACAGGGTGACACAGAACATCTTCAGCACGAGTGAGGCTTACCCCTCCAGGTGCCCTCTCCATGCAACAGGCCTGCTGTTATCCCTGCAGCCACATGGGGACTTGATTTTGCAGGGAAGAAGTTGGGTGTGAGCACAGGGCACCACTGGAGTGGAGTAGACAGGAGAGGTGAGAAGTCATTCAGGTCAGCTCCAACACAGGACAGTGGAAGAAAGCAGCCATGGAAATCTTAAAGACAGCCACTGAGAGATGGTCAGAGGCAGATGCTACAAGACTTTAAATGCCATTTCTGTTGCATAGAAGCCATCACAAGGCTATGCAGAGCTGGTATTTCCTTTAATATGAGGGAGATGGCACAACCATATCTGCAAGAGATCTGGCTACAAAATTTATTCTCCATAAATGATTAACCTAAGTTTAGTTGAACATCAGGTATATTGCAAGAGGGATCTCTAAGACTGCTAGGGAAACTCCAGAATTTCCCTCTTGATTATAAGGAAAGCAATGAGGTATTTGGGTTTCTGAGTAGCTCTAGCAGACATGCAAACTAGCAGTCATGCATCAGAATGACTAGGTAAGAAACTTCAGCTTCAAATATACTTGTAAAGGTTAAAATTAATTAGGATACAGAAATAAGTAATATTTTACTGGAAACAGAAAAACAATGGCCCCAACACTGTAGAAAAAGCCTCCATTAGAACAAATCCAAGTTTAAAATGCAGTCTTGTCAACACGTGTGCACAATTTATGCAGGGGGGAAGGGCTTTTACAGTGGTGCTAGGAACAACACATCACACTAAAGAACAGAAAAAAAAACCCCATGTACTGGCTAATAGGAAAAGTTCTTTTCTTGTTAGATCTGTGGCTCTACAGCATAGTCTAAAATAGTTGTGCTGAGGCACTGCTAAACAAGTGAGGCAAAACCTTCTAAAAATTCATGCCTAAGTGCTGACATTTGTAAGTCTTCCACTTGTGAATGTGAGTGCAAAAGGAAGGATTTTCACTAAAGCAAGAAAAAGCTGGCTTTTTATTCCCACCCCTTCTGCTCAGTGAGTAAGACAAGAGGTCAGGAAACACAGATGCCCATGCATGTGTCTTGCAGGGACCCACATACTGGACCCATCACCCTAATCAACACACTTTCTGCTTAAGCCTCTTATTTTCTTATTTTGGTTTGGTTTGGTTTGGTTTGGTTTTTTTCCCCTCTTTGCAGTTCCTGTAAGTTTGATAAGTCTTGTTTGGGGTTTGTTGAGGTTTGGGTTGGTTTGTTTTTTTCTTTGAAAGAAAAGCTCAAGTAAGCTGTGCATCTTTTATAGTCAATACGTCCATAAACCAAACACACCAAATGCTAGAACAGTTTGCTAAGAGCCATTCAGGCAAGGCCTAATTAAAAAGGAAAGAAACCCTTGCAAACAGCATGTCTCCAAGAGGTGAAAGGTCCTCATGCTGCTCAGTGAGGAAACACCAGGGCCACCTTTAAACTTTAGAGTTTTATTAGTGCCTTTGTCAGCAGCATGTATCTGTGTGTTGTGTTTTAATCGAGGCTCTGAATTCGTCTGTGACAGACTCAAAACAGGAAATTAACACCCTGCAGTGTGGCGGCAAAGCCTCAGAGGAAGCAGCAGTGGGGTACACGAGGCTGAGGATGAACAAAGACCCATAAACATAACGTCACCCATAAAAGTCACACTCGAAGGCACAGGAAGGATACTAAACTACACTTGGCTGCCTTACACGCTCGCAGTAAAAAGAAAGCCTCAGGTTGAGAAGCAGAACGTTTACAAGGCGCTTATTTTTCGAAATTATTGCTGTGGCTTTCATTTTGAGCTAAGCAGTTCAAAGTCAGGCGTAGGAAATACCTTATTTTTCGAAATTGTTGCTATGGCTTTTATTTTGAGCTAAGCAGTTCAAAGTTAGGTGTAGGAAATACCCAGCGAGCTCACAAACGTGACGTCTCCACTCGACGCGTGGCTCGGGGCGAAGATACTGCTCTTTATCTGTCTCCCTGTTTATTTGGGTTGTTTCCTCTTCGTGAGGGGTTCAACTTTTCTGCAGGCAGCTGGATGGATTTCCACTGTTACCATGGCATTGCTGACCTTTAACATGGGGCTGTTAACACGACCTTTGCTTCTTTCCATTCCTACAAGGATGTTTCAGTGTAAATAATGTGGAAGCCAAACAGCACCAGGAGATTCCTCCTCTGGGAGATGGGAATGCAGCTAGCCCAGCTAGGAGAGGAGCAGGGCAAGAGCTGCAAGCTGATAGCTGACAGCTAATAACAACGTAAAACTGAAATACTGTCTCAAACAGAAATCTTCTGCCCCTGAGAGATGCCTGCCAACTACTTTTACAATACTCAAAACTACCTGTGAACTGCCTGTTTTGAAAGCCAAAGATAGGGCAGCCCAAACACAGTTTCAGGAGCCCAAAGGCAGACTGCAGGGCAGGACAGTCATTTTGAGTGGGGTAACAGAGCCTTAGAATGAAGAAATATTGACAATATTGCCTAAGATGCTATCGTAACTCCTAGGATTTTTAAAGACTGAAAGGCTCTCACAAACAGAAGGGAAGTTCACTTTTTCAGAAAAACATACATTTTAAGGAATTTCAATTAAAACAACACCAGAAACCACCTAATTCACTATTAAAAAAAATAAAAAAGGAAAACCCTCTGTTGTAGCCTTTTATCTAATATATTCTTTGCCTCAAGCAACTCTTAATATAGTTATATAAATTCTATTAACTTAAATGAAAGGCAAATCCAAAGTTTCATGGGGCAGTAGAAATTGCTGCTGCAAATTAGACCAGTCTGCAGCCTACTGTACTAAGGGGAACTTTAAAAGATTTTTGCCAGACTCCTCAGGCATGAAGTGATATTTTGAACACTGTAACAGTGGCTAGAAGCTTCAGGGAAAGGTGTGCATTATTGGGAAAAAGTTTTGTTCACAGTGGGAGTTTCCTCTAATCCTGCACAGATTTAGAATTAATTTTTCAAGAGAGACCAAATAATACCCTAAAATCCACTAAAATTCGGTGGGATTTATGTGCCTAACATCCTAAGTCCTAAGCTTTTATGTTGGGCTTATGCAGTAGAGCATGAGAGGGAGATATTTCATATAGAACTCCAACAGTTCATATTATACTCCAGTAATCCAAACCACCTGTGGATCACTGCAGTCAAAAACTTGTGGAGGGAGGGGTTTTTTTCCCCTTTTCTGATTTTTGAAGCGGGGCTTCCAGTACCTTTAGGATTGGAGCAGACTCCAAAAAGCACAACTTTGTGCTTGAGTGGGTGTCAGAGCAGCTCTGGTGCTCAGGCTGGGGGCTGGTCCTTTTGAGCAGCTGCAGCACTGTGCTCATGGAGAAAGCCAGCTATGCAGGGACAGCACCAGCTGCAGATTTCCCTGTGCCTGGGGAATCCCCAGCCAGGAAAATCAGTCGACTTCAAGTTCTTTGAGCTGTTGGAGTAACACGTGGGTGCTAGATCAGCTTTGGGTATGTTGTCCCAGGATTTCCAGCCAGTACTAACACAAAATATGCCACAGAGTTAAGATAACTTCATGACTGTGTACAGATTGTCTAGAGGTGACTTAAGATGATAAAAAAGGATAAAATCAAATTACTAATATAAACCAGTAACAGTTTAAGGGGTACTTCTTGCAGATTCCTAGTGACATTTTTTTTAACACAAAGGATTAAAACACCAAAGGTAAGTTAACATGAAATGCCATCTGAACGCTGGCAGCTCGAACATGTGGCTTCTCACATACAGGTTTCAGACAAAACTCTGCTCGGTGAGACACTGATGCAAAAATCTGCACAAGAAAAGTGCATACGGAAATAAATGTAAAAGCCTTCCACTAGCAAACAGGAAGCTAGAGCAGCACCAAGAAGTAATGCTGTTCACTGAGGACCTGTTCAAAGCAGATGTGCTCAAGAGATTCAACCCAAATGAGGATGCTGTGAAGACAATTTTAAATACATGTCACAGATTCAAGTGGAACCTAAAATTAGCACAGAATGTTTTGTCTCTGCGCTCTATATTGCTGTCCTATGTAATGAGATCATATTGTTGTTAGAGCCAAATGCTCTCTTTCACTGCTGTTGCTACGAGAGGCTGACAGAAGCTGCCAAGACCTCTCGTGAGGCATTTTAAATGGAAATCTATATAAATTTTTTAACTGTCTTTTTTTTTTATCACCATACAATGCCTTACAGAGTTAAGATTCTGATACAGCAATTATTTACCTTGCAAAACCAGTTCAGCTATGCCTGATTTCACAACATATAGCTAGCTGATAAGTAGGTACATATAATGTTAGAAATATTTTGTTGAGTAGAGAAGCTGAGATGGGAGTTGGATTGCTACAGGCTTTTGAGGCACTTATATAAAAATTAAAATTGGAATAGACTCAAAGGCCTCATTTGTCTCTCATTTTGACAAGTGACAATCCAAATGAACCCCCAAATGCCAAATTAGAGGTCCTAAAGTAAAATCTAGTGTGACAGGAGGCCAATTAGGCCACCTTAAAAAGTTGACTTTTCACAGGAGCAGGAACTTCAAAAAAAGCCATTTTTAGCAAAATAAGTTGGTTATAATAATGTGTTGTTTCAAAATCAAGTATATTCATCCTAGGAGAAATATGCTGAAAATATATTCCCAGAAGTGACAAAAAAAAATGGTCACTGAGAATATATTGAGAAAAGGGCATTTTTAACCAGCTGGCACTTCTCAATAGGCAGCTCTACAGTCCAGTCTCAAGCAGTCTTATTTCTTAGGTATGCACAGAGACCAGAGTGCAGATATATACCCTCCCAACTGTGACACAATCCCCACTAGCACATGGAACTCTATTGTTCCTTTGGTTTCTCAGTCTGATGTTTCCACAACCAAGTTGCTCACATAACCCAGAGTTCCATTAGGATCTGGTGGTGCTGGCCAAGCTGCATCTGCCATTCTTCTCCAGTAAGGAGGCAGGATTCAAAGTAGAGACCATGGAAGGAAGCCTAGGTGGGATCAAGGGTGTAATGAAGAAGAACTGGATGATTTTCAGGTCAGATTATTATTGCTGGTCATAACAGACAAAGCTCCTGATTTTTTGAGCTCTTTCTCAGTTCATTCAGTATTAAGTTCAGAGAGCAGACAGATATATATAACCAGAAGATTAACTGTGGAAATCTCAAGACAACTCTCCTTCAGAGGAAAGTTGTAGCAATGCAAGGGGCAATCTCCAGGCTCCATCTCAGCTTTACACTTCTTTTGCTGATACATGAAAAAAGTGAGAGGGGATAGAAGACAGAAAGAAAACATTAAACAAAGGAAGGCCAGATAGTTTAAAAGAGATTTAGTGTTTTTTCACAGAGTTTGCAACTTTTTCTTAAAATCGTTTCATTCCTTAGGTACAGTTAATATTAGGAACAAGGCTGATGTACACAAGTCATTTAGAAGACAGGAAAGGGGTAAGAGTTGAAATTTATCACCCACGATCAGCGATGATCACTATCACAGTTGCAACTAGAACTCAGGTTTGCCGTATCTTGATTTTGCAGTTGCATTTCTGGGGCACACTGTGCCCAAATGAGCCTTTTTGACTTTACATTTACTATCACAATAGATAGTTCTTCCATCTACAAGACAATCTGATTACCCTGCAACATTAAAAAAAAAAAGAAAAAAAGGATCACATTTGCTGAAATCAGAGGGATGTCCATTGGTAGCAATTGTTAGGAGAAGCAGGTTTAGTACTGTTTTTTCTTTCTCTTGAGGAGTCATTCCACAAAGTAGTAGACAATCCTCTAAAGTTTATGCCTGTTGTCTGGGTTTTTGCTGCTCTCCTCTGTCTCTTTAAGGAGTTTTCTAAAGTTTCTTTTTTAGCCTTCTGTGTTTACCTTTTGCAATGGAGTCAGATACAATTTTACATAAACAACCTTTTGTTATTGTAAAAATCTAACCATGTTTACATTCTTCTCATAAGGAGGAGACTGTTGATGGACTGTTGGGTTGCCCAGTGTGGTTGAAGAGGAAGATTTGCTTCCTCCAATCCATGGTCAGTGCTGGAATTCGATAAATGTTGAAGTTGTAAATAAGCCTTCCCTTTTCTGCCTTGGACATCGCAACGTGTGGGTGTCATTTCTTTGTGTCGTGTGCGGCATAGGCCCAAGCATTATTTTTGATCTGTTAGAGATAAAATTTAGTTGGACTAATGTAGAACAAAAGGAGATGGGGGGATGTGTTTCTAGACTGCCCACTGAAATTGAGTAGTTCCTGGGTTCAACAGCTCATGAGCAACTTAAGCAGTCATGTTTGTGTAGCATGAGGCTTCCTCAGATTTTAAACAAAGTTCCTCCAAGATCTAGAGAAGACAGCTAAGGAAACACTGCTGCTGAATGGGTTACCTAACACTTTATAAACCTTTTTCTTAACTAGCACCCTTGCCAAATAGCACCTCATTGTACTTCTTCGACCTTACAATAAAATTACAAAGAACCTGTCTGGCCACCAACAGCATTCACATGAGGGGAACTTCCAACTTGTTCTATATAAGCATCCTGTGGGAGGTTTAAACCACAAACTTTTACTGCTTAAAAAAAAAAAAAAAAAAGTGGGGCTATGCAGGACTTTGCAAAAACATTTCTGTAAAGTATGAATAGCTGCCTTGGGGAAACTCCCCCATATTAATAGAAATAGCTGTTATTGCCTACGCTGAGCGATGGCTCAGAGCAAATCTTTACAAATATTCTTGTAAATTATTCCATTTGAATGCAGTAGTTTTCAGGAAGACATCTCAATAAGCAGGGAAGTCAGAAAATGAGCTGATGAAACAGAAAGCAGCAGCATTTCCCAGTACAAACATTGGCAACAAGGACTGCCTTCCACCAACACAGGAGTTTCTGCCCAAGGGGTTACCAGCATTTTACCCTCTGCTCCGTGACATCAAATTGCCTCTTTCCTTAGGATTTTTTATTGAGGCAAGACCTTTTCTCAGTTTCATGGACTGAACGCCAATAGCAAAATATAAGCCCAGACCTTAAAGATGTCTAAAAAATTTAGATCTAGAATAAAGAGGGAGGGAAAATGTAGACACCAATGTAAACATGGATTCTGACATTAACACATGGCATTTCTTAACTGTCATCAGAGCAGAGACAGCAAGAGAAACCTAGTACTCCCTGAAGGCATCAGCTGTAGTAGCTTCTCTTGTACCCTTGTCCCCGGGCTCTCCAGCTATAATGTATTTCTTTTTCTTATTAATTGCTCCAAAATAGGGATCCCAAACGACTGACAGCCAACCCATCTTCATAATATGCCTCCAAAGAACCAGGTGTAAAAATGACTACTTAAAAGTGAGGAGTATTTAAACTTGCTGTTATTTATGCAGTCATTATCAAATTTTCTTCAGCGTTTCCTGCACTCACTTCTTCAGCTTTCTAGAAATTTGACAAAGGTTATCAACACCAACAAAAGAAGCAGCATAAGAAAATCTGAAACAGCAGAGATTATGAAATATATATATATATATATACATATTTTAATTTCTGAGAAAGTTTTTTACAATAAAACTTAATGCTGAACTGGAACTGTGTACAATTAAATCTCTTAAGAGTAGAACCTTTACACTTTTTCAGGAATGCTCATGCAATATGGGCTGCTTGGGGAAGAGAAATCCATCCAATTTGTTTTGACGTTTCAATTGCTGTTTACTGATGTATCTGGTTAAATCTTGTACAGCAGAAAAAAAACCCTAATAAATGAACAACATTCTGTTGCATGGATATCACAAAAAAGTTCAGGGACCTGCCACAAACTCACCACTTTTTTTTTTTTAATCTAGATGTTTTCCAAAGAAACAGCCTTTGAAGTCATTAGTACTGTGCTGGGTGCCCAGCCTGAGATTAGGGACCCATGGAGTTCAGCATTTCATTATGTTAAAAAAATAAATCAAGGAACTTGAATGTGACTCTCAGGATATGTGACTCAGATTGTAAAGTATAAATCTAGAATTTTTCAATTTGTTTTGGGGAAAAAAAGTTAGACTTAAAAGATGATTACTTTTAAGAGCTTATGGTTCCAAGTTCTTCATCTAAGTATATATATATTTATGTATATATGCACACTTAAATGTGCCTCAATCCATTCAATCAGCAACCAAAAGCAGGAAACTGGGATGGTAAAAAACAGTTTTTGTTCCTTGATTTTCTTCCTCTTTTTAGTTTTACTTAGATTGGAAGATCAGAAAATATATTTATGGCAGTGGAGAATATAGTCCTACCTTTAATTATATCCAGAGACTTCTCTGTATAAAGAATTGAAAACAAATTTATAATTTTGTAAGACTAATAAGGCTGAAGTCTTTCCATGCCATGTGTTCGACTAAACCAAAATTAGAGGCAGAAGAGAGGGAAGAAGTTGTTCTGTTAACAGCTTAGCTGTTCCTAAGACTGACAAGTGTCAAAAGCAATTTGGTTTTCCAAAGCTCAAATTCTTTTCTTTGTCCATCCCTAACATTTCTTGGCTTTGGAATAGGAGCATTACATTTTACAAAACCCTTTGCATCAAGAGTGGGCCTTTGCTGTTCCTGAGTACCTGGATTACCTCCAGTCTGCCACACCAAGTTTTTGCAAATGAAAAATAAAATAGTCTCCACTTGTACCTGGAGACATTTTAGCAGTTAACATTTCCTAGTCCCTCTTCATTCAGCAAGCTCTGATGTCTTGTCATTTCAAGCCATGTATACTATTCAAATAAGAAAATTTTAACACGCTCCACACATTCACAACTTCTGCCTCCAACAGCCACAGGATATCTGAATTCATTCCAGCCTGAGAAGAAGCAGATTAATCTGGATTTATTTTTTTCATTTCTTAATTTAATACCTCTTTCTATTTTCTTTGCTTGGAAAGCTGATGGCAAGGACCCGGTGTCTGTTCTTGGTAACTCTGTGAATCCCTGAAGGGCTCCAATGTGTCTAAAAAACATTCCTTTAAACTGAAAACAAGGGATTGCTTAAGGGAAGAAAGGGGAACATAACCAAAGTATGAGGTTTTGGTCTGGAGAAATGGAATCCTGAGTATCCACGTTTTCCCTTGCTTCCATAACCATCAATACTGGTGGATCTCACTTGCAAGGTTTGGATTTCATTCCACACTTGGACTTACCTACACGGAACAACCTGCCATGGCTACTGTTCGACCCAAGCTGGCTCTAAAGTCCTGCTGGTGAGTCATTCAAATTGTCTGCAGTAAAAGGACGTGAGCATTACACAAGTAACAGCTAAGAAATGCAGGGAAGTCTCTATCCACCACAGATCTGGTGTGGGGAACAGAGATGGCCCTCCCCTTTCAGTTCATGTTGATAACAGAGATCAGTGGCTGCACAGCAACAGCAAACAACACAGAACAGCCCTGTAGGGAAACCCTCCATCAACCTGCCTCTAGAACAGGGACTGAATATTGTATGGAAAATAATGATCATTTTACTTTTAAGAACTAGCTCATAATGGGTTTGAATGCATAAAACTCATCCTTTGTGGTTCTCTCATTTACCAGACACTGAATGCTTCCCTTAGCAGGCTTGATTGCCCCTAATTTTATTCAATTATTTAGCAGCAAGTTTGTGCATATGACTTCTGAATACATACAATCTCCTGTTTTCCATGCCTGAAAGTCAATGGCAATTTTACAAGAAGCAGAAACAAAAAAACCTATGACCATTTGGGTGCATGTTCAGCACAAACAAAGAAATTCACCCAGCAAGTCTAAAACATCTGGCAAAGCCAAGGTTATTTTTAAGCAAGCCATCCAGTGTGGAGATCAAGTTTTCAACTGATGGCAAATGTCCTACATCATTATATAAGTTGCTTTTAAACTGAATTCTTAATTACAATTTTGCACTCAGTATTTTAGTATAAATTCATTCAACTTGTTTTTTTCAGACTGGAGTTCACCAAAACAAATGAATACAAAGCCAGAGATGGTAAAAATCAGTGTAGGCGAATGCACCGTGCATTATTTTAAATATTTTATATTCTATTAACAAATAGTTCCTACAGGGTAGTTTATATATGACCCAATAGACCTTTGATGAGCCCACTGACCTGGCCTGATTCTACTTTTAACTACTTGAAAAATGTGAATTACACAGTAAGTTTTTGGGTTTGGTTTGTGTTTGGTTAGGTTTTTTCAGATACTTTCTGGTTTCTTGCACAATTTCTTGGATACTGCAATTAAGAATTTATTAAAATTAAAATCAATTTTACAGTATCATAGCTGGACAATAAATTATACGCCTCGAATATTCATTAGAAATTTTTTAAAAAAGCCAAATCTACATCCTTTTATTCAAGCAATACTATTACTTGAGGCCATTTTGCTCAGCAAAGGACTTGAGGCTGACCCACAGGTTTTAAGGGTGGAAGACAACCATGTTTACAGTGGTACTCAAAAGTCTCACTTCACTGCTGCTGGTTGAATGGAGAAAGCTGCCACAGAGACGTGCTATGCCAAAGGAACAAAAACAAAGGTCTGTTTACACTCCGAGCTGCAGCCAGAAAACAGCAGAAAAACAGGAAGGCACGCTCAGATGCTGGTACCCGTGTGGTGGTTTCCGTGAGTGGTTTCACACCCCTGAGACCACGGGCTGGTGTGGAAACACCGCGTGCTCGCGGCGTGCTGCTGAGGGGACAGCCACCCTGAGGAGCTCTGCCAGCCCTCAGGAGCTCTGCCACCCCTGAGGAGCTCTGCTCACACCAGGCACAGCCACCCCTGAGGAGCTCTGCTCACACCAGACAGCCACCCCTGAGGAGCTCTGCCACCCCTGAGGAGCTCTGCTCACACCAGGCACAGCCACCCCTGAGGAGCTCTGCTCACACCAGACAGCCACCCCTGAGGAGCTCTGCTCACACCAGACAGCCACCCCTGAGGAGCTCTGCCACCCCTGAGGAGCTCTGCTCACACCAGACAGCCACCCCTGAGGAGCTCTGCCACCCCTGAGGAGCTCTGCTCACACCAGGCACAGCCACCCCTGAGGAGCTCTGCTCACACCAGGCACAGCCACCCCTGAGGAGCTCTGCCACCCCTGAGGAGCTCTGCTCACACCAGGCACAGCCACCCCTGAGGAGCTCTGCTCACACCAGGCACAGCCACCCCTGAGGAGCTCTGCTCACACCAGACACAGCCACCCCTGAGGAGCTCTGCTCACACCAGACACAACCACCCCTGAGGAGCTCTGCTCACACCAGGCACAGCCACCCCTGAGGAGCTCTGCCACCCCTGAGGAGCTCTACTCACACCAGACAGAGCCACCCCTGAGGAGCTCTGCCACCCCTGAGGAGCTCTGCTCACACCAGGCACAGCCACCCCTGAGGAGCTCTGCTCACACCAGGCACAGCCACCCCTGAGGAGCTCTGCTCACACCAGACACAGCCACCCCTGAGGAGCTCTGCTCACACCAGACACAACCACCCCTGAGGAGCTCTGCTCACACCAGGCACAGCCACCCCTGAGGAGCTCTGCCACCCCTGAGGAGCTCTACTCACACCAGACAGAGCCACCCCTGAGGAGCTCTGCTCACATCAGGCACAACCACCCCTGAGGAGCTCTGCTCACACCAGACACAGCCACCCCTGAGGAGCTCTGCTCACACCAGGCACAACCACCCCTGAGGAGCTCTGCTCACACCAGACACAACCACCCCTGAGGAGCTCTGCCACCCCTGAGGAGCTCTGCTCACACCAGACACAACCACCCCTGAGGAGCTCTGCCACCCCTGAGGAGCTCTGCTCACACCAGACACAACCACCCCTGAGGAGCTCTGCCACCCCTGAGGAGCTCTGCCACCCCTGAGGAGCTCTGCTCACACCAGGCACAGCCACCCCTGAGGAGCTCTGCTCACACCCAACAGGGTGAACAGCAGGGCTTGGACAGCCCTCACCACCACAGCCATGGAAACCAGACCTCGACCAGCTGGTGGCAACCCTGTGATACGAATGACAGAATGTAGGAGAGATAAAAGCTTCACACACAGACAGAAATGGGAAGTGGTGGAAATGAAAATAAATAAATAAACTCATTGAGTCAACGAGAAGAAGCTAGAAGCATATTTTATGCTCTACCTTAGCAGTGAAACTGTAGTTCATCCAATGCTACTGCAGAAGACCCCTTCTCAAGAAAATTATTACCAGATGTGATCCAAAATTAACAGTTCCTCCAGAGTTTTGAATCTTTATATCTTAAAAAAAAAAAAAAAAAAAAAAGAAAATTTGAAAGGAAGAGGGGAGATTTGGGATGCCTGCTCCAGTCAACTTATCCACTTCTCAAATGACAGTGCTGAAATTCTGAGCTGCCTGGGGTACAATCTTGCTTTCATGTATTTGCTTATACAGTGAACAGCACAACAAAATTTCTCCCACTTGGGGATTTCTAGAAGTAGGTGACAGTAGATTCAGAACATATAATTAAAGCAAGCATATAATTAAGACAAATATATTCCATTAAGCAAATCAGTTTTTCCATTAGCTTCAGTAGAAACAGGTCTATTAGATGTAAACAGATTAAAGATGACACTAGGGTACATTGGCTCAGTTTTGACTTCCTGTTCCCATTTCACTTCAGCTGAGCTGTTGAGACATCCTCATTTTGTCTCAAGAGTGACAGATCACGAATTTGCAGCTGAGTGCTTACAGGTTGCAAAGCCTCTAGGCTTAGCTATTGTCCATGCAAAGGTGGATGACAACAGCAGAGAGCCATACCCAAAGGTCTGCTTGACAGGGACTGGGAGACCAGCAAGATAACAATTATTTTGGTTATCATTCTGCAGTATCCCAGTTTAGAAAGGGGATAAAACACTTGACATTTTTATGCAAACAGTCAGCACAGTACCTAACCACATACTGAAGAAGCAGAACTCTTACTCAAACAAAACAAAACAAAAAAATTCACACATCTTCCTTTTTCATGGCAGAGTGGGGTAAATCCACTGAATTCAAAGACATTATCCCTAAAATTAAGGATTCAAAAGGCCTTTTCAAGACCCAGGATGTTTCTTCATATCTTTCCAGTTAGTGCTTTAGATGAGCAGTTTAGGTAGAATTAGACCTCTAGCATGTCATGGAGTTTCCTGTCAAATCTTGAGAACAATTTTCCTCGGATTAATCCTTTGGCAACTTTCTCTACTATCTCCATAAGCAGAGGAAATACAAGACTGTTCTGATACACCAATAATCATGATGCAAGAACACACAAGAAAAGAATACAGTCAAGGGGTGGGGAGTAAATTTGCTTTTTCAGAGCGAAAAAATACCCAAGGGGGAGACTAAGCAGCAGGGGGAAAAACAGATTGCACAGTGTAGGAGTCCAGGGTATTCCTCTGGAAACCCTGGACAAGCAGAAACCTGTACAGGGGGGTTTAAAACCTGTACAGGGGGGTCGGAGATATGTGCAGGGGGGTTACAGACCCTGGCATGGACCCCAGACAGGCAGGGGTCTCGATTATAGTCCATGGGAAAGATTACAAACACTATGGGAAGAATTGCAAGGCCTTGAAAGTAGTAGAAAGTAATAATATTTTCACGTTAGGGGTTTCAAGATAAGAAGGACCAGAGACAAGATGGAGGATTCTGGGTGTTACCCTAGAGTCTTCTCCTTCTTCTTTGTCTCCATCTTGCACAGTGGTGACGACATGAAGTAGGTTTAGAGGGATTGGGTTAAAGTAGAAAATACCTGTCTAGTGTTAAGTGTATGTATTGGATCACAATTGTAAATAATGTGCACGTAATTATCTGTATTTAAGATGACAACCTGTGGGCAGGCGGGGCAGTCGTCGCCTGTTGCCCGTGCTGTCCAGACCTTGGCAGAGCACAGAGAGAATTGTAAAGATAAGATATAATAAACAAAGAAGAAAACCCAGAGAAAGAACATCCGAAGACTCCTCGTCTTTTCTGTGGGCATCTCGGGGCTTCCCGAAGGACCAGGGGCAGTGCCCATCCCTCATTCTCGGGCAAGCAGAGACCCCGAGACACAGTTTGAAGAAAACCAGCTACCTTTAATATTTCCTTCTTGAAGAATGTCCAGCCTTCTGGGACTCCTTAGCCCTTCAGGACTGCCTCTCAAGGGGCTCTGTCAGTCTCCCAAACAGGCCAAACTCTGCCTTGCAGAAGTCCATGGAGACAGTTCTGCTGATCCCTCTGCTTACTTTTCCAAGAATTCTCATTGCTATGACCAAGTCAGCCTGCAGCCATCACATCCCCCTCAAGACCCTCTCTGTTCACAAACAGATCCAGCAGATCCCTGGCTGGCTCACTCACCAGCTGTTTTGGGCAGTTACCTTCCATACTCCAAGAACCTCCTACACTGCTCCCTCTCTGCTGTATTGTATTCCTAGCAGACATTTAGTAAGTTGAAGTGCCCCATGAGAACAAGGGCTAGTGATACAGATTATATAGATGAAAACTAGAAACATTACCACATTTTTACTTGCAGTCAGGTACACCAGAAGGACATCTATTTGCCCACACAAGTTAAGTCAGTCATTATAAGAAATTACTGAAGGTCTTCCTCTTCTAAATAGTTGCTGAAGCCTAGACCTTTCCTCTGTTGTTTAGAACATCTACAGAACCTTTTATACATTTCCCCTTCAAACATACTACCTATAAATTTATACTGTAGAAGTATCTCAGCACCATTTTTCTACCCAAATCCATACATGGAGACCAAATTAGGTCTCTGATCCAGCCAAGGGAACACTTTTGAAATAGTGTGGGTTAAAACCCAGGCACATATTTATTCTGTGACACAGACTTGTACAGAAAAGCTTTAGCATCCTTACCTAAGCCTGACTGACATTTTTATTACCCAAATCACTAAGAAGAATTATATTTTCCAGTGTACTGCTTCTGCTGGATCTGGAGTTTTAGGCAATCCACCAATTACCCATCAGGAAATGAAAAAGAGGGAGCATAGGTTATTTATAAATGTTAGGAATTCTGTCACGAATACAAGCAGTGATTTTATGGATATCAAGGGACCACAAACCACCACAAAATATTCAAACATACCACATAACCCAGTATATGTAACCCCTACATTAGTCAGACCCTGCAGTAAAGTGTTCTGTTCCAAAGTGGTTCTCTTAGTGCAAGTACAACTCACAGTACTTTTGTAAAGAATAAAGTAACCTAGCATTTAAAAATCCTATTGACTAATTTTACTTCTAATTTTTCCAGAGCAGAGCATTCTAACAAAAATATTACCTTAGTAGGATAAGAATTAGCAAATTGTATTCAACTATAACACTGTCCTTACAGAGATTTGCCAAGGTCCTGGAAGAGTTGAGAGGCAACCTCTGGAATTCCTTCCAAGTCCTTTATTTTAAATTTAGGTCAGTAATATAAAGTGCCTAGATTAAAGCAAGATTTGGAGAAAGGGTAACATAAGTTCAGGCATTCAGTACTTAGAAACACAAGAGACATTATATAGATTTCTGCAGCTTTAGTCTCAATAAGTGACAGCTAAGGATAGAAAACCCAGCTCAAGGAACTATAGCATACTTAAACACACTCATTAAATTTATACCTGTTTTTAAAGTTATCACTGTGACTAAGTCTTTGCATCATCTCAGTCTCAGCTCAAAGTCCTGAAGCATGGCAATAATGCCCAGCCCATAGCTTTCCCCACCTTTCCTTTCAGCCTGCCAGTAAGTGCCATGTGTATTTTCCCAGGTGCATTATCTTCTGCTCCTCGCTGTGTCACCTGCAGTCAGCACATTCAGCTTCTATCGTTGGCTGTCTCAGCCCCTCTTTACAAATAATCCCTCCATGTCTTTCAAGGGTGGGAGGCAATACTAGCAGAATGACTTCTTACTCTCAAAGGCTCCTTTTATCTTCCATCTACCCTAGCCTTTCTTGCAAAGTCCCTCTACCTTTTACCCCCCTAAAGATCTCTGTTCTTCAGTTCTCCTCTGCTAATAGACCAGTGAGGGACACCATGTCTAGGACAGTTGCTCAGCAAGGAGAGGCTGAGAAACCCAAACTTGCTCAGTATGGAGAAGAGTTGATTTTGAGAAGCTTGTCAATGCCTGTGGTGAGGTTGCTGAGGGTCTGGAACACGGTAGTGTACAGTGATATGTGTTGGAATGATGAGGCAATGGGTATAAAATGAAACAAGAGAAGTTCACACCAGATGTTAGGAGAAACTCTCCTCCCCATAAGGAGAGTGAAGTGGGTTGGCCAAAGGGTCTGTGCAGTCTCTATACAGAGGTTTTTACAATTTGTCTGGATAAAGCCCTGAGCAACCTGGTCTGACTTCCCTCCTCACACAAGTCAAAAGGTACTGATCTGTGAAAACAGCATATGTACTTGCTTTACAAAACACAAACAGTGCAACAAATTTCTAACCTCTTTAACTCCAAGCCTTCAGAAGCAGTGGGAAAAATTAATTTTGTTTTAGTATGTATGAATATCACTCACTGATGCAGTAGATGGAGTTTAGACTTACTTCTTCATTCCAAGTTTCCGACAGATATCAAAAAGCAAAGCTGTCACCTGGTTAGACTTTGCAGGCCAATGTCTTGCAACAAAGTCTTTTCAGACAGCCAGAACCATGTCATCAAAGACAGGCCACGTCCCTAAATCTTGGGCCAAGCCAGGTGCCCGTGGTGATAAAACATTCTCCCAAAGGCAGCCTGACCTTGGCAGCCACACAGGTGCAGTTATCAATCAAAGTTTATAAACACAAAGCCAGCCCAGCGCCTTCCACACAGACAGACAGACAGACAGAACAGACGCCCTGCTGGTTGGACAGGCAGGTGCTGGCCGCTTCACCTCCTAGAACCCGCTGCTGGGAGACACAGAGCTGGAATTCTGGAGTGACAGAGGAACTGATGCACAAAAATAGGTGCCTGAAGTACTGGTTTGCTAAAGGACTGGCAAGGTGACAGATTGTTCAGCTGGAGGAAGATCTAGAGAAGAGAAGCAGATCAGGTTGCAATTAGACTTTAAATCCTGTAGCTAGTGTCATCCATTAGGCTTCTCTCATCCATTAAGCATCTGAATTTCTCCTTTAGAAGAAGCAATTGGATTTCTGAATATTACTCAAAAATTATACAGAAACTTCAACATATGTTGTCTCTGTGGCCCAGGAAGAGGAAAAAAATTCAAAGATCTAGCAGTTCTGTATTGACCTAATCTGTTTGAAAGCACATTTCCCACGGCCTAAAGTGGCCTAGGGAATTCCAAATTTTAAATTTAAGGTGGCCAGTTAAGTAGAGCAAAGACACAAAGAATAAACTATCCTATTTATGTTTTAGAGACAGCTAACCAGCAGTAGTGACTCAGCATTAGTATTTTCCTCTTACATGGAACTTTTCCTGAAGGAAACAGGGATATTTCTTGGTAGATGTTTAAATGAAAAAGCAACAATGACCTCACATATTGTAAGACACCCAGGAATCTTCACAAAAAGGAAAGAGAAAGTTTAGGAACACACAGTGCACAAAAACTTTCCAAGCCACGTTAACAAGACAAAACCATGGGCCATCAGGCTTCACTTGTCCTAGCACTCCTAGGATTTCATGATTGAGAACACCCCCTCCAAGAAACCAGCAGAGCCATAGTAGATCACTGGCACTAAAACCAAAACAGAGCATCTAAAGCTCTTAGAGGTGGTAAAAATATGTCCCTATAATTAATTGGAATAAAGAATAAGAGGAGTTTCAGTCCTCTGGTGGTTTTGGAAAGGAAGACTTTTTTCGATGGAGTGCTATTGAGACATCATTAAGAAAGCCGGAGAACAAGCAACATTTTTCTTTTGCCCCATATCAAGAAGGGACATTTCAAGAAAAAAAAAAAAAAAAAAAAAAAAAAAAAAGAAGTTTTGATAAAAAGTTCTACAAACATTTCAAGAGTGATTAACAGAAAAAATACAAATCTGCCTTTTGATACTGCCAAATCTGCTTTTGTTATTGGAAAACAGCCAAAGCAACAATTTTTTTATAATCCTGAAGCATATCTTTAAAGTATTTTCTATCCTTGGACACATGTTTCAAGGCTTCAAAGTCAGTTTTAACAGTACTTTTAAGACACGTCCACATTTTCCCTTGTCAGTTTAAATTATTCAAAAACAACCACAAAGTTACCTCAGTCTCTTGTTTTACTGATAGATTTCATGTGCCTCGGTTTTCCTAAGTGGATTTCCCAGATCTGCAGGCAGAAAGTTTCAAAGAATCAGGAACAGGAGTTAACTCTCCTGGTTTCCTGTTGGGTCATTTAACGAAGGGGCCATCCTGTTGGTTTTGCACGTGTACATTGTATAACTCCTTTGGCGACCCAGGGGAGAGGACATGTGCATGTAGACACACATAGGTCCAAATGAGCTACTCTGTGTGATAATGCTGCCCATTTTTCTATAGGACTCCTGCCAAAAATGAACAGCTAGCAGAAAATGTACATCAAAATGTGTTTACCCAAATATTCACACCTAGACACTACACATATTACCAGGTTTTGCAGCCATTGGATTCAGGGAGAGTGAGAACACCAGGATTAAAATCACAGAATTTACAGAGCAAGTATTCAATTGTATGCAAATGCTCCATGTAATAGTTCACCTCTCTGTATAACGATCAAGTATACTAAAGCAAAAAATCACTTTACAAACCAAAACCAGGACCTATATTGTTGTCACAAAGATTTCATTGCAGATAGATCATCTCACTCTCACCACAACCAGACTTTGCCAGGATAACCTGTTCAGTACAATACTTGTAAAAGCTTGTGCTTGCTTAAAAGCCAGAGAGGAACCTAGATGGTCTACCTATAGAGGTTAGTTACACAACAGAGCGTTTAAATGCATCACTCCATACTAAAATCCTTAACAAATCTGCTTCTTTTTTTGCCTATGGACTGAATTGTAAGAGGAGATAATCAAACGTCTCTCACATTAGTGCTGTGAAAAGTTATTCATTTATAGCAAGTGCTTTGAGCACGTAGTGTAAAGCTGCTATTCAAGTTCTATGCATTCAGCAGGTCTAGTTTTGCTTAGAAATTCTTGAACTCTCGAGGAACCTGATCTGAGTTTCGACTCCAAGAAAACTTGAAACCAGTTGAGATTTGTGTGGCCTCAGGTTTCATTGAGTATTTAGCATAACTGATAATGAGCCCTTCTCATACACATTCCATCTCCCAGAGTCTCTTGTTTTACTTTCCAAACTAAGCAGTATAAACACGTGGCACTGCTTTTGCAAGAGAAGTGTGCCCCTACCAAGTTACTCTAGATATCCTAGAGATTCACGTGTTTCTTGCATTGTAGGCCCAGCTAGTCCAGACATTTTTGATACTAAAACTGTAGCTTCATTAGGAGCATCCTGTTGTATGGCCACTCTGTCGAGCAAAAAACCCTACATAAATTTTTACCTTGTTGTCTGGAAGAGTGATAATTGAGTGAAGTTGTGCTATAAGTACAGGGCTTTTAATATCCTCATTTCATCTGTCTTCCACCAAGATCCCTTAAGAGTCTTGTGGATTGTGGGAAAGCTTACAGAGCTCACAGAACTGAACCCAGCACCTGAGAACCAAAGCCAGCAGAAGATTCTCACTGAGTCACTGCTTTAGACTTTGTCACTCAGCTGACTCCAAACTACATACTCACAGCATTGCAGATGCATTTCTGGCTGCCCTCTTACAGCCAGGATGCACATTCTGTAGCCTGTCCTCCCCCATCTAAATCTAGCTCTATTTAGAGGAGACATTCAGTTGAGTGCTCGGAGTATCTCAGTAAATGCAAAAGCACAGTGATTTGGTACCTTGTACCTTAATCACAGCCATCTAAAACTCTCACAGAAAATAAGCTAACACAAAGTGCAGCAATGCTTATATGTTAATTACTGAAAAGTTCTGTCTCTCTTTATGTCTCTCTCTAAATCGTCCTTGTGCACCACAGCCTGGGGGGAAAAAAAAGTTAGAGGCAAAAAATCATGCCTTTTTCTTTAGCAGTAATAACATCCAGCCCAATGCTAGAAACCTTGGCATATCCAATATGCCAGTGAAGTTCAGAAAAAACAGTTAGGATCC
Source organism: Phylloscopus collybita (assembly GCA_027886175.1). Taxonomy (NCBI): domain Eukaryota; kingdom Metazoa; phylum Chordata; class Aves; order Passeriformes; family Phylloscopidae; genus Phylloscopus; species Phylloscopus collybita. Next base: position 4,455,234 of record JAJNNQ010000013.1, on the reverse strand, counting down.
CTTTTTCCATATCCATTTAAGTAATTTTGCATCTCCACTTCTCAGGTTTGTCTCAGGAAGTCACAGCCAGCATTTTATAAAACCTGTGTATGAGCGGCTTAACATACAAATAAAATCTTACTATCAGATCATGTAATTTTGAAAAAATGTCAAGAACAAATGCAGGACAAGTCTTTCCTTCTATAAACCAAATAACTTTGTTAGCATTTTCCTACCAGTTATAAATATCCAATGTATGACTCAAAAAAAGAATATTTTGGACCATAATTAAGAATGAGCAAACCTCCATTAAAAAAAAAAAAAAAGTTTAATGAATCATACAGGTATCTTTGACACTTCTGTTTCTCTACAGGGTGCCCTCCCTTAAGCCATGCTTCCATGACCAAGCCTTCTTCTCCTAGAAAGGAAAACCATCTTCCAGAGAACCATAAGACCTCAATCTCACAACACTCTAAATCAAACCCTCCTCTCCTCCTTCAAAACCTAATTCCTACCATCATTTTTGTAGCAAGTAATCCTTTATTTCTTCCTTTTTAAGGTCAATTCTCCTTGCAAGCCTGCATACAATAGCACCTTCCTGAAAACTTCACCACATGATGATGATATCTTCTCCTCCTTATATGACCTTCCCCTGAGTGTTTTTATTCCCTACAGCTGTGCTCCTTCCTGCACCCTCCTGTCTGCTTTCTATCCTTGCTCTGCCTTGTGTGCTTTTTTTGAACCCCATCCAACCAGAACAATTTTCTGTACACAGAATTGATGTTTTTTCCTTATTACTCTTCTCACCTCCAATGTTACCAAACTTCCCTGAACACAGTAAAAATTCAGTTGAAAAAGTTAATAGAAGCAATCCAATTTGTACTTCTTCTAGAACGAAGTTGATGTAAAATGATTGTTTGCCATCTGCCATCAAATAGAGGGAAAACTCTGATCTGAAGCAATTGAACAGAATGAGAAAATATTAAAAATTATTAACTAAAAAGAGCTGTGAACTGCTGTAGCTCAGCTGTGGCTTTGCAGTGCATTAGCCTTTCCCATAACACAGGCAGACACTCCAAAAGTTCCAATGGAGTGATAAACATAAATACTGGGTTTGAATTAGGGTCTTTTGCTTCTAGTCCTCTACTAAAATTAGGAGCCTAACTTGAGACATCTGGAAGTTGCTCGATTCTCCACTAAGTTCAATCATTCACCTCTGACAAAATCACTACACTTTTTAGCATGTCAGTTTGGGGTACCTGAAACAGACACAAATAAAATGTGTTGGTCACTTTAAAATCTTTATACTATAATGATCTGAGATGAGAAATGACTGGCTTGGGTCCCTAATCCCACAGCCTCTGAAAAACTGAGCTCCCTAATAACCACACCAGTTGTAGTTGAGATGATTCATAGATTTTCCAATCATTAAGATAATTCAATCTGTTTGAGTAACACAACACTTAAAGTCTTACATGGTAGTTTATGCAGCACAATGGATCACAAACCACACGGTAATTTTACTATTTCTAGAACAAAAACTCGTTAAGTGACTAAAACTGAAGGAAATTAATTTGTAAGGCACACATATAGAATTGTCTTTAAACAGAACGTCCCTTGACAATGACTGAATCCCATCACAGGGGCTCCCGAAAGAGTATTTTTAAAAGTCATCTGACTCCAAATTATCATCTTTTCCTAATCTCAGATTTTAGTCTGCAAACAGTCACACTGGGGAGGGACAAACAGTTTAAGTTTGTGCACTCCCCAGAGGGTATACTCTCGGTAGGGCAGCTGTGTTGCAGCAAGCAGGCTGCTCTATTATGTATCACAGATTCCCTCTGGTCCATGCAAGTCCTGCCACAGCAAAATGTAGCCAAGCAAGAGAGGAAGAATGTAGAGCTTTCGGCAGAGGGAGGTATTGACACAGCGTATAACTCTAGGGGAGGGGATCTGAGACTGACTGTTTCAGTGCTTGCCTACGGTCAGAGGCGATAAATCCCTCCCCCAGCAGTTTGTTAGGGTTTTTTGTCTGCTTTTTGTTGTTATTGGGGGGGTGTATTATTTTTTAAAAAGGAATAGCCCTTAAACAGCTTTAACTGAAGTTGTTTTTCTGTTTGCAGAAGCTGAGTTGCATTCTGTTGCCAATGGAAAAGAAAAAAAAAAATCATAAATGCGAGGGTGGGGGCAGAGGAAATACAGACATAAATTTAAAGAGAGATGCCTTTGGTCACCAAAAATAGCCACAACAGATAGTGTAACTAAAACCTGGCTAGTGCCTACACTGTCAGCGCAGCTCACAGGGCAAAGTTACATAATATTTTCCACATTTATTTCAAGCAGGGCAGCCTGCCAGCTTGATAGATTTCTAGAAAGGGTGGGAGAGGGAGAGTGGTTTGATTCACAGACTGCTGTATTTACAGCTCACCCCCCAGCCACTGCCTTCCCCCCTTTGGGCGTTTACCTTCGGAGTTTGCCAGAGAGGAGTGTGAGCATAACCCTGATATAGAAAGCAAGTCACCCTTCAGACTGTCTAAAGCCCTACAGCTGCATAAGTTAGCTTCAGTTTTAGGTCTTCGATGGTGCAAACATGCAGCAGCTTGCTGAAAGCTCAGTCACTGTCAAAGTCCAGAAATTGCCAGTAGGAAAAGCACCTTGACCAAAAAAAAAAAAAAAAAAAAAAAAAAAAAAAAAAAAAAAAAAAAAGGAGGGAAGCTTCAGCTTCAGATCCTTCCCTACCCAAACTCTGACAGGCTTCAAAAGCAGGGTCTTCAGAAACCAAAGGTTACCAAAAAACTGTAGAAACAGAAATTAACCTATGATCAACTAAGTTTAGAACTAGGCATAAATCTCTAAAATGGACATGAATTTTCTCAGAAGACAGGGCTGCTCTTTTCAAAAGCCTGGATGAAACCAACCACTTAGTTTCCTATGAGAAATTTACTATTGAAGGATATCCATCAAGAGCAGTCTTACAAATGACCACATGAACAGTTCTGTGTCATGTGTGACAGGACAATCCATAAAACAAAGCATTGGCCTGGGTATTTCCTGCATCTATTCTATATTTTCTCTACATGTGGCAGGTTCTCCATTGGGACTTCCCAAATACCTCATTAAGATTTGACTGTTGCTGGCAAGCAATAACATTGCAGCTTCCCATCAAAGACAGACAGGAAAAGATTACCAGGAAAATGACAAACAAAAAAGTTTATTTCTTACATCCAGTTTGCATGAAGAGAAAAAGGAGGTGAAAGACGAGGAAGAAATAGAACACTGTTTTCACTGCAATAAACCCAGCATGTTGTCCATAAAACAGACTACAGAAAAGAGAGGTTAGGCCTATCCTTCTCTCTCCCATCCATAATGTATATACAGAACCATATATATGACTCTGTAGTTTTATTTGAATGGGATTAAATAGGAAAATGAACTGAGCCAATTCTCACCAAACTGAAAGATACCTACACAGCATAGAAGTTGCTCATACATTTATGAAGGATACTAGTGCTGGTATCACTAAACCAAATTATTACTCCAAAGCAAATTGGTCTGACCATGGCTTTAAACTAAAGAAAACAATAAGATGCCAGCTAAATGCCAACACGTTATAATTTTAACCTGCAAAGAAGAGATATTCCCAGACTAGCACTGAGATGAAACAAAAGCACAGTTCATGAAACAATGCAATGATGTCAAGTGAGGTGTTATATTTCCTCTTACTAGTAACTTTGTGTGCTTTTGAGAGTAATGCCTTCGAGCATGAAATCATCCTCCAAAACAAACTCTCCTTTTAACGTCGGTCTCATCAATAGTTTACAACTGGAGCTTGCTAGTTTTTGTTATAGTGACCTCCCCCAAAATTGTAGGGGGTAGTACATCTTTAAAGATTAGTTTTGTTTCTTATGACTGTGCTTAAAAGGAATCCCTTCATTTCTTTTCTATCTTGGATGACATTTTATCATTTCCACATTTTTTCCAGCCCAAACTTGCTGCACACTGGCAAATTCTATAAATTTACCCAGAGAGAACTCAGTATCCCCTTTTTCCCCCTGGAAAGGAGCCTAATTTGAAGAAATGGAAAAAAAATAGTTTTGAACTTACAGGATCAGTTGTGAGCTAATGAAAAAAAAAGGCGTCCTAGTATTTGGAAAAGGGTAACTTATTCACAAACTGATAAAACAGAATAAATCATCTCTAACACAATAAGCAATGAGATTAGGTCACATTATCCAAATGTAACAATTTTTCCCACAAAGCTGTATTGCCATTCATTGAGTTTTCTGAGTATTTAAAGATTAAATAACGAAGAATGGCAAGAAGAAAAAATAGAAATGGAGCCAGAAATTTGCTTGGGGGGAAAACACAAAATCAGAAAAGAAGTGGAGAAATGGAAATTGAGATGTTTGAGGAGTGCTGAGTCAGACTCTGAAGAAGGAGAGTGACTAGGACAATAGGCTGGGACACAAAGATGCTGGTTCAGTTCCAGACTCAGCCACAAGCTCTACAGCAAGCTGTATGATTTACTTGGAGCTTCAACAAAGTAATGGTAAAAAGGACAAAAGGGAACAAAATCTTCTGTCTCAGGGAAGGCCCAGTTGTGACTATGAGGCATGAAGTCCCTTGGATGTATGACCATCATGCTCTGAAGTATGCCAGGAACATCCCTGTTTGGCTCCAGACTGCAGCTGAGGGACAAGCTGTGGAGTCTGACAGTTCCACACCAAAGTCAGCCAGCTCTCCTGAGCAGCGCTGCCACTGCCCAGCATGAAGTTATTGTCAGGTGGGAACATGCCCTGCAATTTTAATGCAAACTTTGGGGTCACCATGTTGGAGCTTTCTAAATACTCACAGTAATGTTTGCCAGAACTCAGGTTTTGTACTTCTGCTGCAGAACCACACTAAATCATGGTTCTCTTTCTGGAACTTTCTGGACCTAATATATCTGCTCTGTGATATACTCTGCTATGTAGAATTAAGGCCACACAAATGATTGGCTAAACCATTCAGTAAAAGGAATTTAAAAGTAGAATACACACAGTATTATTTCTCCAAGGGAGAAGAATTATCAGCCCATTTCCCAAGGCATTAGGAAATGTGTTGCACACTGTAACTGCATACTTTCTTTTGCTTTTGGCTATAACTAAACAAAAATTATTTAATATTTAAATTACCTTCTGCTGTTTCAGTCCTTTGGAGTTCATACTCTGTACTATATGGAAAAGGAAATTCAAACTCTATATCTAGACCGGAGGACATAGGAGGGCACTGCAGTTCCCAGGGGAGGCCATGGACTTCCTTGTACCACATCCTGACAGCATCCCCAGGCAGGAGCAGCCTGAGCACAGCTTTCCTCACCCATCACACGCTCCTACCTGGCCCTCACCAGGAGGGAAGTGTAAGGAGAGCCATGCTGATGTCATTAAAGCAGGGCAACCAGGACCAGCTGAGCTGCAGCCACTGGACTTCACCCTGACTCCTTTCCCTGACACAGCTGGGACACTGGGCACAGCACTGGGGTTTGGTATGGCTGGATAACATAACGCACATTCACTACAGTTATTTATCTAGGGCTTTCTGTTTCAACTAGTGAAATATTCTGCTAGCCCAAAAAGCAATTACAAGCTTTAATTACATTCTAAACTTGAGGAAACGACTTAAAAGTTCACAGGCAACCTCTTTCTTTTAATTGAAAATGAACTTGGGTTTTTTCCGGTGGTGTGGAAAAACTCTTTTGAAGGTAATCCTCTCTGTTGAGGCTGTTTTTCAATTATATATTTACTTTAATTACAAGGTAATATTACTAGACTAAGGATTAGTTTTACACATAGTGCTATAAATGTGTAGAGCAATTCAAGAATGAGAAACCATAGTAGCCTCAAAAGCACTTTATTGACACAGTGTAGCAAAGTGGCAAGGGCTCTGAGTTTCCACTGAAACTATGCTGTCATGGGAGCTCTCCTCACCTTGTAGAAAATGAAGGATAGTCACTTAAATACACTGCTAAGAGATTAAATACTTCTCTAGGAGATAGTTTCATCTTGGTCTGCCAATAGCAAGTCTACAAAGCAATATGGTAAGTTGTAAGTCAGGGGGCAAGAGTTGGAGTGGTTTTGTGTCAGATGTGACCAAGATGTCAGTGACTTTGTCATTCCATGTTTGTTACTCCATTCCATGATGGCTGCTAGCATGACTCCACCACTACCTAGAAGGATGAGGAGAAGATCTCTGAAGTACAGTCAACCACAATACAAAACTCCTCAAAACTAGAATGCTTAATATCGTTAGTGCACAACCACAACAAATTCACAAAGTAGTATCTGACAAATATCATTATAGAGTGGTGTTGTGCAGGAAGACAAGTGCTATTTATCAACACCACACAACTGTAATTTCCACCTGAATTCTGCCACAAGAAGAAAAAAAATCCTTTCTGAAACCAGTGATGTTCTACGAAGACACATAACTCATAAACAAGTTACTCTTGCAGCATTATCACAAGCACAAACTGTATGCACTGTAAAACTGCAGAAAACTTCCTTTGGCAAGGGGCCTCTCTGGTCTAAGCAAATGTGCTTTCACACCTTCATCTGTGCTGAGAGTTAAGGGGCAAGGTGAGAATGCTAGTTCCTAGAGCAATGTGAAATTTGTGAGCCTCAGGACGCTGTAGTTCTCTGGTGTAAGCTGATTCTCCTTACAAATGGTTGTACCACACTGTCACAGCAGTCCAGGACAGGGCAGTGACTGCCCTTTGTGTGGTTTCACTCTGTTACTGGATTAGCAGGAATTACAGAGCTTTTCACTGCCCAGTGCCTCTTATGCACAGGCACTGGGCCTTTTACCTTCTGGGCCTAAGGGAACAGATCTTCTCCCAAAGGGAGTGCTGGCCCTGGCGTCATCTCACAGAGGAGGCTGGACACCCTATGGAAAAGGTCTCACACTATACGTAGCTATTCAACACATATAGAATTTTTTTAAAAAAATTACATTGCAAGCACAAAATACAAATCCACTCTCTCCTTAATCAGGCACATTCCAGTCTCACTCTGACTTAAAATGTTACATGTTTACTTTAATTAGGGATCTCTGTAGAGAATGGAGTGATTTGCCAAATGAAAACCAAAAAAGAAAAATGCAGTACAGAAAACAACTGAAAATTCCATAGATATATGAGTGAGTTAAGGTACAAATCTCACTTCAGCTTTGTACCCACCAAGTATAAACCAGATACACTCATTTCTCCTGGCACAAAATGAAGGTTTTAATGCATAGAAGTATATCATAACATTTTTTCACCTATCATCAATTTTCATTTTCTCTTTGGCAGTTGCAAAATTTCATCTGGGAAAAACACTTAAAAATCTATTTGTATATATGCCTTATATACTTATGTATACTGTCCATCTCTATATTAATCTTAGAAGATTGTCTTTATTTTTTATTATTTGTTTGCATTCTGCAAACAATGTGTAGATCTAAATTCTTCTGCTACATAAAGAAATAGAAAAGAAAACAAAGAACTTTAATTGAAAAGAAAAATTCTCAATATCTTAATTATAGTAAGGCTACATCAGGGAATTTGGAGTTTAAATCATATCTAATTCACAGTCCAAAAGAGGAGATTCTGCAAAAATGTGACTACATGCCTTTTGTGTCAGAAAAGCCAAACCTTTTTACTCTAATGTGTCAGAAGACCAGAAAATTGCAGGGTTATTTTCACTCAGTTGTTCACTTATGTAAGTGAAAATAAAAAGGCACATATGACCACACAGATTTAAGGGAGTACAAATTAAAAGACATTAGATTCTCCTATCACATACAGCTTGCAAATTCACTCAGCCTAACTAGGAGAAGAGCTTTGTAACAAACCAATGTAACCACTAAAACTGAAAGCAGACTGAAACCCACAACATCCAGAGGAAGTTACAGCCAATGTTAGAAGCCGAGAAAACAGTGAGGAGACAGGTCAGGTCCCCTTCTCTGCAACTACAGTCTAGACTAATTCAGCCTCATGCAGCTGGGGGCTTTTGACTGTACAGCTCACCAACAGATCCAGTGGGCAACAATAACCACCTGGCAGCAACCAGTCCTGGGTAACATCCTGAAATATATGAAAGTAGAGATCCCATCTAGATCCTTATTCCTTTTCTTGTTCTGCAAAATTGAAATACAACGCTGTAGGCCACTTTTGTGATTGTCCCATTTAGATGTTGTTATATTCCTTGGGGACATAAAAGCACATTTGTAATTCTTGTGAGGAAGAGGAAAAAAAAAATGAAACCAACCAAGAAAAGAAAGACAAAAACTGCCCACATACTTATATTAGAAAAAAGAATTCAAAACCCAAGTGCAGGAGTAGGTAAGCAGGACAGTTCTGGTCAAAACTCTTATCTAAAATGAAGTTTTCACCACCTAAACATGGCCCTTTTCCAGACTGCTTCATCTATAGAAAGCTGTCCCAAAAGGCTTCCACTGGATTTACAGCTACGTGGGCAAAATGAGCTCTGTGATCTTCTGCCTTGGGGACACTGTGAAGAGAGGACTACACCAGAGCCCCACGTACCCTGAGGTTAAACTATAACATCACCTGTGTTAGAACAGTTCATCTCAATTTGTCAACAATTTACATTTTATAGATGAAGAACCCAAAGCAAAACTGGACCTTTAGGTACCATCCTTTCATTTGTGAAATGGGATGAGTCCCATTCCTAAATGATGCATTCACTCCAGAGAACATCTTGTTTTAAGCAGTAAAATAGCACAGTAGGCACATCCACAGTCCCTGAGATAACACTGCTCACACCTTCTCTTTTCCCACAGAGAATTATAGAAACATCCCTCCTTCTTCTGGTCTCATGTAGTATCTACATGACATGTTATCTATTTTCTGATCATGGAGGTGGTGATTTTCTAAATTGTGCAGAGAAACACCACAGCTCAGCCAGTATTTAACCCCCCATCACTTGTAATTATTGTGGGTGGTAGGGGGTGAGATGCTGCAGAAGGCACAGCTGCTGAAAGCAAACAGAAAGAAAAGGATTAAATACAAATCTGCTAAAGAATCATCAGTGCCTGCACCAGAATATTTGAGAACTATTTCTTGGCTCAGTGACATACACCTCTAAGGAAATGGTCACTCACTATGGCAGATCTGAACTAAATAAAAGTACTTTAGGTTGGTATGCACTGAGTTCAAAGGCGACAAGGAAGCCCTGACAGAGGCTTGCCGTGCAGCATGCAGCAAGCGTGCCACAGAGATCAAACCTCAGGTGCCACTGGAACATGTTGTGCTCCTCAGCCTCTCACCACCTGCTGCTATTGGCTGACTCTACATATCAAGTGGAAATATCACACCACAGCTCACCCAAAACTGCACCCAATCTTTCACAGCAACACACATTTCTGACTTGTGCTTTGCGTCACTGATACCCCCTAATAACAAGAGCCTGCAAATCTGCCTGCATTTGCAAAACCACCTTATCTAGAGGTGCATCCTTTCTTGGGGCTCTTTAAGAAAATTTTTATTTTGGTACTGTTTTGAGGGGTTATTTTAAGTGATTGATTTCACAGTTATTCTAATGTCCTTCTGAGAGACATTAGAAAATTCTGCTTTGTTTTGGCAATATTTGCTAAAATACTTGAAAAATAAAACAAAAATCTGTAACTTCGTTCCAAGCCTAGACAACCTGAGGCCTTATGTTGCACAGGTTTTTCTGTACATTTACTTTATAAAAATTTCAGGTTTTGCTCTCATTTGCAAAATGAGAGACATCAAGAGACATCAGTTCAAACCTTTCTTCCAGCTGAGAGGAGCAGGAGTCCTTTTCTGGGACAAATTGCACTTTACTACTGTGATTTGCAAATTACAAATGCAATGCTTAAAGCCTGGCTTTATAGAAAAAACTAAAACAACTAGATGCCTGCTACACACACCTGCTAAAAAGGGAACCTGTGCTCTAATTTCTACATTGGTAGTATTTCTGTTCACTGTGGCAGGGACTGGGGCCTGGATCTCATTTATCCCTACTGGCATGCAAGGTTAAAAGGAAGGTGCCAGATGAATAAAGTGGCAGAGGGAGCATAGAGAAATCACCTTCAAAAATAGTTTCAGGGCCTCTTTTCCATAGCAGTTCACAGGGAAGATGCTTCTGGGGAGTTATGTGCTGGTACTGTGTCTACACACCAGATTTTCACAGTTACTTGGGGATTTTTACTGAAAATTTTACATTTGCTATGAGAACTACTGAGATCCAGATTCCTATAAAATCTGCCTATAATAACAGGAAGTGATTGCCTAAAATACATTCCTAAATTCTTTTTGGTTCCCACACTTTCAGAGGAAATAAAGGCAGATACCTAATGGTGGGGAAGAGATTTAAGCTGCATCAGTTTTTCCCAAGCATGTCATTCACTTGTTAACATGCTTTTGCACAGCCTCCTTCCATGTGCTCTGCACACATCAAATAAATAAAAAAATCATGCAATATTAGAAGTTTTTTCAGTTCTAAAAGACAAAATATCAAGCAGTACAGAACCAATTACTATCATGGATTCAATTACTGACAACATTTATTTCCAATGAAAAGCAATATAGATTTCAAAATGTTAAATATTTCTCTTATAGCAGTTTTATATACAAACCAGTGTTTTGAGTATGAGTGATTTACTGAAATATTTTGTATATTTCACATTTCCTATTAGCAATTACTTCAGTCTCCCTTTTTACTGGCAAGATATGCTATTTTTCCTAATCCTTCTGTTTTGTAAGAAAAGGATGTTCCTCTAGGCCCTGGAATTCAATAAAGCAGATGCACTCAGAAAATCTGGCTGCTGACAGAGGCCATCCTAAGTTTGCTATGTTAGAAAGACACTGCTGTGAGCAGTGTGCAGGCTGGGCATTCAAAGGTGTAAAATATGGTACCATATCACTGGGTGACAGAGGCAGGATGTAAGCCCTGACACCCAAACTTCTCTGAATGTCAGCTATTTCCAGTACTAGCAGGAATTGCAGACAGTGAACTTGCTGGCTAGACCTGCTAGAGCACCAGTGAGGCTTGTGCATGTTTTATCTCAGAGCATCAGCAGATCCCAGGCCACCACCACCTTTTGAAAAGTTTTGAATGATCATTTGCCAGAGTCACGACTCAGCTTTATCCTGACATTGTTCCCCGTTTCTCTGCAGGGAGCTGTGCAAGACTCGGGAGTGGGGGCAGAGTTTTGGCTTTGCAGCAGTTCAGAGAAAGCCAGTTATGTGGTGATGCTCTCAATCATTCCCAAACTTGGATAAGCCTTTCCCTTCCTCTCTTTGTGCAAGATTGGAAAACCAAGCAGGTTCCTAGCACTTTGACACCCTGTTCAGTGACCTCCACTGGACTGAGCAAGTCCAGCAGAGAGAAACAGAGATGATTTAGGGACTGGAGCATCTCTCTCAGGAGGAAGGGCTGAGGGAGCTGGGCCAGTTCAGCCTCGAGGGACAGGACTGAGAGGGGACCTGGTCAGTGTCTGTCAGTGTCTGAAGGGAGGTGCCAGAGGATGGAGCCGGGCTCTGCTCTGGGGTGCTGAGCAATAGGATACGAGGCAGTGGGCAGAAACTGATGCACAGAAGTTCCACCTGAACATGAGGAAGAACTTCTTTACTGTGCAGTGACCAAGCACTGGAACAGATTGTCCAGAGAGGGTGTGGAGTCTTCCTCACTGGAAATATTCAAGGGTCCTGTGCCCTCACTAGAAATGTTCAAGGGTCCAGTTCCCTGTGTTCTGGGATGACCCTGCTTGAGTTGGGAGGTTGGACCAGATGACCCACGGTGGCCCCTTCCAACCTGACCATTCTGTGATCCTGTGATTCTGTGACTGATGATCACGCTCATCAAATGCCTCTGCATTGTGTTTTGTGGAGCGAGCCGTTCATTCACAGTGCAGACTAGAGCTATAAATACACAATTCCATAAAAGGCTTGTGTGTAGGCCTTTCTCCTGGAAAGAAAATATGTTTTGAAGATGGTTTGTCTGATAAAAGTTCATCAACTTTATCTGCAACACTTAAGCAAAAAGGAACAAAAAGCCGATACAATTTTAAAAATCTTTTTAACCTAAGACATAAATATGTATAAAAAGCAACAGTCTAAAAGTATCTAGCAGATATGAAAGATAAGGCTGTGCTCTGCAATAGGCCTCACTTTGCAGCATTTTATAGCTTGCTCCTAGGCTTTCTGAAAGCCCTGAGTATCAGGAGGATGCATTATGTATTCCTTTCTAACAGCTTCCTGTAACAGCCTTCACATAGAGCTTTCTGCAACAATTTGGTAAGAAAGCTGAAGGAAGATGTAATGGTGTGGAGGGCTAACATAGGTTTAATATTTTGATACTACATCACCCTCCTTGTAAATCCATTCCTTAATTTACCTTTGTGCTTTGAAAATGAACTTGGAGGATTCCTATAAGTCTGCATGGTGCTGAGTATCTCCAGTGAAATGCTTGGTATTGTGGTGGGCATGACTTGAGGTGTTCATTAATTAACAGGATCCAATTTCTCCACCTCTCTACCATGCAGATCCATATTTAGGATAATGGTCACTAACTATAGGGATTTGTTTCTGGCACGTACCACTTTTTTCATCTTTTTCAACACAAAAAGTGGATTTACAGTATTTGTCTTCTCTCATGCAATCTGAATGCCTGCCAGTGATTCACTAGGAAATCACAGTAATGTACAACTTTTGTTCTCTCCCCTGAAATAAAAAGGTGCATGTGTTTGTTCCTGGAGGTCTGGGAGGACATCTCCTGTCCTGTATGTGCTGATAGGAAGCAGTTTGTTGGGCTTTGAAGTGGAAGCAGCCTGTCTGCAGTGAGACTGGAAGTGAGCTGGCACAGGAAGCAGTCTCTCTGGGGGTGTCTGGCCAGGAGCTTTGGAGTCACCTTCAGGAAAGGTCCGTCTCTCCCTCCACAAAGTGAAACTCACAGTATGAGGGGTCAAACTAACCACTGCTGTCACCCCAGAACTTCAGACACTGTTTCAGATGCTAGGCTCTGGCCATTGTAGAGAGTCTGCAGACAGGCACACAGACACCCAGCTGCCTCGCTGGGATCCCTTGCCAAGCAGTGGATAAAGTAAATCTTCTGCAGTGTGGCTGAAACACTAACTTATGGGGAATTTGCCTTTCTTTCCCTTTCTCTCTTGCTGCAGCAAAGTTGCCAAATGCTCGGGATTTATATGCAAATAGTCCTGGTCGATCTCTGGTTGCAGAGGAGAACCAGCGGGAGTAAGGGCTGCATAACTGGAGCTCATTGCCCCCTTTATCAAACACAGTTCAGGCATGCTGATGGTTAGATACACATCAGAATTTCAAACTGTGGTTTATATAGCTGCTAAAACTCACTAAAACAGCACACACAAATTTCCTTCTCTTCTCTCAAATCAAGAGCCCCTGACAAGAATCAGTGCTAATCCTGGTTTGCGAGATGGTTTTTATCCGTCCCGGAGACAGTTTACACTGCAGTCCAGCTCTGTGTAAGCCTCACAGCCCTCTTATGTAATGTATCTCTTTCACAGCACCGTGTGCATTCTGCTTAGGCTTGCAGTGTGCATTGAAAACCCCGTCAGGCTGGGAGCCGTAGGAGGTACTGAATCAAAGAAAAAATATAGAATATAGCTTTTCTTTTGAAAAACTGTGTGCTAGGCAGGAGGGCTTTTGGCATTAGGAGACAAAAGATGATGCATTCCATCACCTTTTACACACACCTCTGTGATAACACTATGGTATCTGCTTCTTAGAATAGAAAAGATTTCTCCCTTATTTCCTATGAACCCAGTAACTGCTGAGGACCCTCCAATACAGCTATTCCACCTTTTATCACAACACAAAATGCAGTGTAGAATCAGAGTGCAGATACAAAATCTCCTGGCATTGAGAAAGATTCATTTCTGTAGGTTTGTCCAGAGCTGTCACCACAGTGAATTACCCTCTGGACCAAGTATAAACAAGTCTAAGTGTAAATTAAAATCCATTTGGTTTTTTGCTATGCTCCACCTGCATCACTTTCTCATTCCAGCAGTCTAGAGACAGAACACACTTGTCACCCAAAGGTGATTCCTGCGTATTATTTTGTTTGTATTTTTGCACAGAGGTTACAGACTTGGAGAAGAAAGCCTTACAGCAGCAGATCTCTCAGGATGATTGTTACAGCCCATGCAAAGGTAGCAACTGCATGTTGCTAAATTAGGAGTAGCTATATTCACTTGTACCAACAGCACAGATGGGGGCAGGGAACGGGGAGACTCTCCAGAGCAGCTGAGTTTGGACTTAGCAGTGAATAAAGAGCCTGCAGTGCTGACTCACTTTTTCCATTTTTAAAATAAAAACATTAGCAAAGATATTTTTAAGTAGTTACAGTGCTTTTCTGCTGCAAGCAAAGCCTTTTCATAAGTTTTAACTATCCTCACCCCCCTCAAGAGCAACATACTTTAGTAATCACTCCTATTTAATAAAATCCTTTTAGCCCTAGATAGTTTTAAATGGAGCAGTCCTTAGTCCATAACTTATTGGTTTCTGAGGGAAGACTATTGTCCAGAGAGAACGTAGGAGCCCGGGAGCCAGGATCCCTTGGCTCTACCCTTCATGTTCCTGCTGACATGTTGTATTATGGAAAAATGAAACAGTCCTGGTTGCGAAATTGTGGCCTTGAACTGTACAAGCAGATTTCTGTGCTCGCTGAAGTTGACAAAAGCTCAGAAGTACAGTCACAGAGAGCAAGATTCTTCAAATACAGCAGGTTTACTTATGCTATGTATCTCAATTTCTAGCATCATAAGAGCAGCAGTTGCAAAAGTCTTGAGTCAAATCACATTTTTGATTCACTCCAGGAGAAAGAAAAAAATGCTGTGGCACTTCCAGAAGGACAAGCATATGGCAGGATAAGACCACCAGACTTGGGCTGTTGAGTTGTGGAGTGCTCTCCGTGTATCTAAAAGAATTTCAGTAGCAGTTCTCAGAAACTCACAGGTCAAGGCCTGAGGAGCACAGCAAACCTGGAGATTAAGCAGCGATGAACCACAACTGTGAGGTACAGTCTCAGACAAAGTGGAACCTAGAGAGCCCAAGAGAGGTTGAGTGACATCTTTTTTGACCTTTGAGGCATAGAGCAATTTTTCATGTGCTCCACCACTCACAAGTGGTGCCCAATTAGGCAGCTAAAGAAGGCTCAGGTTTTTAAAAGCTTACAGCCAGACACTCAGGGCTCTGTCTTCTGTAAAAGGTACACTAAAAGATTTTGAAAGCTTGTCACATATCCTAGGATAAAAGTGGGAATAGAAGTCTTTCGAAACTCGCCTTTTGGTGATGTGGCTGTAGGTTTAGAATTAGCATTTTCCCTTGAATTAAATGCAAGTACAAGGCAACAAACTTAAAAAGAGAAATAATTTTTTAAGTCCTATTTAAGGTTAATTTAGGAAGTTCTCAACAGGTTTATGTTTTATCAAAACAATTTTGGTAAAATTCTCTTCTGTGTACTTTTTAAATTAATATCAAGAAGACTCATGTATTAGAACAAGTATTCCTCCTGTAGTCTTAAAATTACCAGCACTATCCAGCTAATTTTGAGATTTCTCCTGCTCTCTCTTTCCCCCTCTTCAGTTGTGTACTTGTCTCTATATTTTTGAGTTTGGCTTCTTTTGGTAATTTGAGAAACTCTCAGCTATTGTTTTAAATAACATCCATTTCACAGAGGGGAAGTCTATTTTTCCTATTCCTATTCCCCTCCAATTGTGCATTCCTCTGCACAAACATATCCTGGAGTTTGTTGCATGGCAGTCAGTCTCTCTATATTTCCCCCAAAGCTCCCACAAGAATCTTTCATTCCTGTCTCCCATCCTGTCCTCTGTGGCTGCCATGTACTGATTAACAGTTGCCACATTCTACCAAAAAGTGGAAGAATTTTTCAAAGCTGTTAGCAAGTAATTTTAGTTTGCTCAATATCTTCAGACTTTCCTTCCCATGTGACTGGTTTAAAAATACATTAGATGCAGCTTTGTGGTCCTTAGAATGATTAAGGTGCAGAAACCATATACTTCCTGAAGTTTTCTCACCCATTATATGGCCAATAGCTCAAGTCTCCCCTGGCTGTAATCTGGCAGAAATTCAAGCACAAAATATACAAATAAAAGAAGAAAAAAAAAATATATATATATATATCCAGATTTGGAAAAAATCCAGATTTGGGATCAGCTTCTGTCAGGAGAGAAAAAATTGCTAAAACAAAATTGGGGCACATACATTCAGACTATCAGACTTAAAACTGAATTTTACTGAAGGATTTGGCTCTGACCCAGCAACCTATATTTCGCCTCTGAAGTAAACACAAAACAACAAGGACTAATTTCCAGAAAACAGTGCATCCCTCCTCCAAAACTCCCTTCTAGTCAGCCTCGTAGCTGTAAGATCATCTCCCCTAGCCCAAGGGTGCACAGACCAGCACGATGCTCCTCCCTGCATTCAGCATGCCAGAGAGCCTAAGAGTAACACTGATGGCTGCATCCTCCGCTGCCAGCCCCAGAGCAGGGCACTTCCATTGGCTTGGGAAGAGCTGTGCCAAAATAACTGAGGATCTGGGCCCAAGCATTCACAGGAAAAGAGGGTGCAGAGGCAGAGCACAGAGAAAAGCTCTTCATTTCTGTCACAGCAGAGGATGGGTGCCCTGTATATGGGAGGGAGGAAGGGAGAGGTGTCCCCTCCATCGCTCTAATTTCATTAATCTTTCCTAGACACTCTGAGAGATGATGTCTTCGCAGTGTTTGCAGAAAGCTCAGACCTTTGTCTGCTGCAGAAGTGAGAGTCCAAATGATTTCCTTTATCAGTACTGATCCATCAACAATAACGGCATGGCAGACACAGAGGTCTTGCTTGGGTTCAAAGCCAGTATCTTTTCCTTTTTTTTTTCCAAACACACACACACACTGTATCTTCTGATAACAGAGATGCTGACAACATCTCCTACACAGTTGTGTTTCCCTCATCTTTGAAGACACCACAGAGGTACAAAACAAATGCACTATGTGAACCATTGCTAAGGAGGGGAAAGTGAGGGTTCAGATATACCTAAAGCTGCTAAACACCTTTTAGACCTTAAACATTTTAATTCACGATATTTACTCTTTGGAGAATTTGCTTAGCACAGAGTTTTTCATTTTATATTCATTTTAGAATTCACATTTTCATTTTACACACTGAAAATTACCATTAATGCTACTCCTATGGAGCTCTGATGAGTCCTTGCAGAATAAAATGAATTTTTGAGATGAATTAACTGAGCCTGTTTTGTGATTAATTGCACAAAAGCCACTTTAACTGCACAGAGCTACACCTCTATATGTGAGGAAACAGCAAAAGTAATACATGCATTTCATGAAGATAGATACATTTTAAGAAATTAATCCCTATTGTGTGATTGTATTTCTTTGACCTTTATTTACTAAAAATCTTTTCCTTGTATCTGTTTTCCACCAAAAATTCTTCCTTCTCAGAAAAGTGACTCCTCAAAAGAAACGTGGTTAATTTCCTATGCTGAGATCCATGCAGCAGCAAAGATACAGGGGTTATGGATAAGTTAGAATCCACATAAGCTCCTGAGAATGGTCACATAGGAATTAGAGCTTGCCTGTCCCAAAAAAAAAAAAAAAAAAAGGCAAGATCAGTAGCTCAGCTGAAGTGCATTTTCACCAATGCAGAAGGAGCTGGAAGCAATTGTGCAGCAGCAAAGCTATGACATCGTTGTTATCAAGGAAACATGGTGGGAAGACTCACACAACTGGAAAGGTGTGAGGCATGGCTATAAACTCTTCTGATGTTTATCAAGTGTTTATCAAGGAAAAATTGATAGGGAGTAGCCCTGTGTGTTGGGGACACATAGTTTTGGTTGTCTAGAGCTTAATGATGATGGCAAAAGGGTTGAGTGTTTACGGGTAAGAATCAAGGTGAAGGCCAGCAAGGTGAACGTTGTGGTGGGAGTCTGCCAGAGACCACCCAAGCAGGATGGAAGTGCAGACAGAATGTTCTAGAAACAGCTAAGACAGGTCTCACAATCACTATCCTTTTTTCTTGTGGAGGACATCAATTTACTAAATGTCTGCTGGAAAGGCACTGCAGCAGAGAGGAAGAAGCCTAGGAGGTTCCTAGAGTGGAAGACAAGGATGCTGCAAGATTATGCAGGGAGAAAATGAGAATGGCCAAAGCCCAAGAAGAATTTAACTTGGCCACTGCTGTAAAAGACTCTAAAAAAGGTGTCTATGAACACTTTAGCAGCAGAAGGGGGGCTAAGGAGAATCACCATCTTTTATTGGATGTAGGGGGAAACAGCAACAAAGGATGAGGAAGAGGTTGAGGTACTAAATGCCTTCTTTGCCTTAGCCTTAAATACAAAGTCCAGTTGTTCTCTGGGTACCTAGCTTGGGTTTAGTCCCACTTTAAACCCTTTCTTGTTTGCTTGTGGATGTTTTGGGGTTTTTTCGGTTTAGTTTTGCAACGTCATTCCAGTTCTTTGAGTAAGTTTCTCTCAACTGTAGTAGTTTCCTAAATGAATGCTCCTGGTCGGGTCCAATTCAGACTGTCCTGACTGTCAAGGTAGAGAAAAAGGGATAAAACATGGTAATGCACATGAGGTCCCTGTTGTTTTGTCCAGCAGAGAAGGAGTTTCCTACACATGAAAGCAGATGTCAGCTGCTCAAAGCAGCACTGCCAGCTTAGGACATGGCAATAGATAGCACTTTCCACTAAATGCCTTTCTTTTTTAAACCTGAAAAATGTGTTGTGTGTATGAGTATATATTAAATATAGAGATGCAGATATCAAGACAGTCACATCAATTTCTATCACAGACCACTGAGGCATGGATAAACAGTCACACTGTTTCTCAAAAGCATATCACACAGTTGCTAAAATCTCAGTAACTGCTCTTTTCATCATCAAAATAGATTTAGACATTTTTAAGATCTGTATTGACTTGGCTGACAGTAACCTGACTGTCTCTGAATTACTATATCTATATTTAGAAATCTCTGTACACACAATTTACTGCACCACAGTCACACTTAGCTATTCAAACCTTGCTTCCAGAAGTAATGGCTTGCACCAACTGCTAGGATTCATCATATTAAGTCACCAGCAAAACATTTCATTGTGCTTCTCATTGCCCTTAATCAGCAAGCCTCAAAACCCAAGATACTTCTGATATTTTGGAACAAGGAAATTAATACACATGCAGACCAAATAGATCCATATACATACATAGATGATGTACTTTCTACATTGCTAAACATTAAAACTTTCAGCTTGTTTTATTTATTATGATACTGAAGAATAACTGCAAATAAAGTCTTTACATGCAAAATACGACTCAGGAGATCTGCAAGCAGCTTCCACCCTGAGATCTGCCTATGGAGTCTGGCTTACACGTAAATCTAAGAATTACAGAACTTTTTCATTTTTGGCTGGAAAGAGGACAATCATAGACTGAAGATCGGGGCATGAGAAACAATTACAGTAGGCAAATAAAATCAGCCGAGTTTTCAACAGTCACAAAGTGCTTAAAACAAAACCAGACAGAAAAAATCTCTACCCCTTATTTTAAGAAGATTTCCTTGCTGTATTAATTTCTTGTCTGTCTTTAAAGATAAAAGCAAAATGTAAGTACTAATCAGTCTTATTTTCAGTGTGGAATTTCACTGCAGGATCTTATTTAAAAAGACTAAAAGAGAAAAATAAAATATAATTAAAATAAATTATGTCATTAATTCAGTAGCGTGTGCAACTGAAATAAAGCCAGATTGTCTATTCTTATCATTCAGGATTTACTCTTTATATCTTGATGTTACCCCAGATTTCCGTTTTTATGCACAAAGGTACAGAAATAGCAAAGAGAGAAAACTTTTGGAAAAGTTTTGTTTCCACTCCTTCCAAAGAACTGTTCTCTAAAATCCATTCAAATGTACTTGTTCCCCAACAGTTAATACTTTTAAAGTAACTGAAATCCAAGTATTCTAAATTACTTTATGAAGTAATTTTAGAAATGCCACTGAAAAGCAGAGGAAGTTTGAAATAAATTTCTAGAATAGAATTTCTAGTCCTCCTTAAAATTAGTTTAGGCAGGATTTTCCTGTATGCTTAATCATTTATTTGAGGATTTAGCCTGCATGTTTTCTGCATTCTTTTCTGGAAAAGGTTTTGGATAGTGTCTAGAGTCTATTGGTAATGGAAAGTAACAAAAACACAGAGCAAATTGATCAGGCCCAAAGGTTGGTTTTAATTAGGAATTTTTAGCTTACTGCATTCCTTTCACAGGCCATAGACATGCTAGTGATTCTAATGATTACATCCCACTAACATCCAATCTCCAAAAAGACAACTCCTTTTTTCCACAGTGAGTTAGAATATCATTTCACACAGCTCAATAAAGTTGCCACAGGGCTGCAGTTTACGCAGAAGTTTGTCAGTTGTTCACAGCAGTGAACTTTCAGGCACAAGTATAAGAACAAAGGACAAAAAGTCAGAACAAAATTTCTCCTTCTTTCAAAAATGTTAAATACAAAAGCTAAGTGTGACAAAAGCAATGTATCATGGTTTAATCCTTCATAATTCATACAAAATACTCGATTGCAATAGTAAATCAAGTATTATAATTCTCCAAGTTTCACCAGGTTTATAATTCTATATCCTATTAGAAGAAAGCTTACTATTCTGAGCATTGCATTAGCTCTTCCTTTAGCAGTATATAGCTAAGAACTTAGTGCATCAGAGCTTTCTATTGTGACTGAGGTTTCCAGTCATGATGATCTTGCTGCAGCTTTGAAAGTTTTTTATTGAGATGCAAGTGAAATGTTTGTGAATATTTTTCAGTTTCATCATTTCAGTCAACAGTGAAAATATGTAAAAATACTTGATAATGTGGCATGAACTAAAATCCACTAACTTCAGCTTTGATAATGTGACACCATTTATACGTAGTGGTGTTACCATTAGCAACTCCACTCTGCACGTAAATTAGCCAAAAATGAGGATAAATATTTGTTTTCAGTTAGCCACAAAGGTGCATTATCACTATTCCAATCACAGCTGATCTTGTTTTCCCCTGTAACAGTCCGTGCACTTCAACCTGTGATTATGCTTTCCAGAATTTCTAGAATTCCTGGATTACTTTGCAAGATCAGGTATTAATTGAGTCACTGTTTGTGCCACTTATTGTCAACCAAATCTCAACAATTTATGGAAATTATTTGATTTAAAAAAGGCCTGCTATTATTTAAATACCTATACAAAAAAAAAAAAAAAAAAAAAAAAATAAACCAGAAAGCTTAAAACTCAGGTTTGGATTTTAGCAAATGACACTCCCACAGTGTGATTCCAAACTGACTCTTCATGGACTCGTAAAATTACACATGGAGTTTTGAAAGTGAATACACACAAATCACTCCTGTCAAGAGTCATTCACTAAGCAATTATGTAGAGTTCACCTTTAAATCTTTATTCTCTCAGTTTTGTACCACTTGTGAAATGATTGATGTCTTTTCCTATCCAAATAGGACAGTGGAAAGAATATTTTCCTCCTTTAAATAGATTTAAGCAGGCCATAGAAATGTCCTGAATATTGATTAGGAGTTAGCTTGAAATTAAAATGAAATTCAGCTGTAACTCTACAGTTCCACAGCACAACTTAAAAGAGTAAAGATGAACTGAAATGCATTAAGATTGACAAATACATTTTTTAAAAGAAACTGGAACTAATAATAGCTGAATTGTGTATTTGTCACAAATACCCATAGGCAAAAAAAAAAAAATCCATTGTGTTTGCACAATGCATTACTGAGACAACATCAAATAAAGGCCAGTACACTCTTCACTACATCTTATGTCCTTCATAGGGAATTCCAAGCTAGTATGGAATATGTAGTACCTCAATGTTCATCACATCAGACCAGAGGAATGATGCCATGCAGCTCTCCAACAAATCACAACAAACCAACACTGTTTAAAATTAGATTTTCCATGAGTAATCCGCATAGCAATTTTTTTCACGTCATGGTTCTATTGAAGAGATTTTGATCTCCATGCAGATACTTCATAATTCACAGTCACAAACGAGGTCCTTAGTGTTACCAATTAAAGACACAAAGAAGGGTTACAGTAAGACCTTTTCTCAGCATGGGTCTCTCAGAGTTGTGCAGTTTCTTCCTGCCCTCCTCCTCTCAAAAAAATCCCCTTTAGACATCTCTTTGACTGAGTGCAGAAATTATCAAAGCATGAGTTACTCAAACCCTTCAGTTTCAGGCTCAGCCAGCAGCTGAAACACAGAGAGCCCCAGGTTTGAGTCACAGTTTCCCTGTATCACAGGCAGGTGAGATGTTAGAAAGCCACAGTGGCACAGCGCCTGATTTGAGTGACATGAACATCCTCTGCCCACTGAGACTGGGCAGTCCCAGCCCTGGGCATGGGGCACCAGCTGGGGATGGGGGAGATGCCAAGGCCAGTCCAGAATCACAGAATCAATTTGGTTGGAAAAGTCCTCTGAGATCATCAAATCCAACCAAACAGCACATTGTCAACCAGACCATGGCACTAATTGCCATGTCCAGTCCTTCCTCAAACACCTCCAGGGATGGTGACTCCACCACCTCCCTGGGCTGTCCATTCCAATGTCTAATCTCCCTTTCTGTGAAGAAATTCTTCCTGATGCCCAGCCTAAACCTCCCCTGGCACAGTTAAGAATGCAGGCCTGTGGGTGGGCATGGCACAGGGGCGCCCATTGCCTGCAGGACCGTGGACATGAGCCCTGCTACTGCATCCATGTCTGGGTAGCAACACAGGGACTTCTTGATGCCTCCAGGGCCCTGGGATAGGAATCCTGAGAAAAATGCCGTTATTTGAGTGGTAGAATCACCTAGCCAGGCCTTTAGAAACAAGCAGACAGCGTTTTTATTTCTGATTCCTGGTCTTTTGGCAACTTAACCTTTTTTTTTCTGAGTCAGCTGACCAGTTTATAAAGTGAGCAGAATATCTACTTTTGAAGAAATTTGACACCCCTGATCCTCATGTTCTCAAAGTGGTAAATATTACTACATTGCAGAACTATGAATAAGAAGCCAAAAAAGACTGCTTTATTTTACTCTGTGTAAAAATAGTTAGTTGTGTCTTTCATCAGAAATGCACTGAATATGGAGAAAGACATTGAATACAGGGAAAAACATGCTGTTGTCCTTCTCTTCTCCCTCTTCCAAAATTAATACATTTACAGGTGCTGTTGAAATATAATTTACACCTTTTAACCTCCATCTGTGTCATTTGCAGGAGTTATGACAACACTTCAGCAATCCTCTACTCCCATCCCCATGGAAACTGCCATCAAACTGCCAAAAATGGGACAGAATGCTTTAAACTAATCACTTTTCAATGGAGGAAGGTCTTTTTTTTCTACAGCCGTTTCCATGGGATCAGAAGCCATTGCTGCTTGCCTAATTGTTTAAAATCTTGTCAAGTGCACAGGCAAGTGCTCAGCCTTTTTAAATGTGACTTTTTGTTCTGAATCAGGCTTCTAAAGCAGAATATGTGAGCCTGAGTCTTCTCCTATCCCACCAGTTGCCAGCCATCAAAAAACTGAACTCAATAGAGTTTTACCAGTTGGAAACATGGAAGAAGTTCCATTATCTAATTTTGGAAGAAATTTTTTAGTGGAATGAAGGAAAGAGAGGACATGTATTAGTTTCATTCTACAAGTTATCTCAGCACCACTGCAAAAGAAAGAATGAATTTCTGGGCTGGTACTGCCAGCCAGCACAGAAAAAGGCTGTGCATCAGGAATGAATTTCTGGGCTGGTACTGCCAGCCAGCACAGAAAAAGGCTGTGCATCAGGAGATGGAGACTGCAGTCACAGAGATGCAACAGACTTCCTTTGAGAATTTCCATTCTCACCTATGCCACTTTATAGTCATTTCCTAATATATATATATATATAAAAATTTTTTTTAATGGAATATCAGGTTTCCTTGAGAAGAAGTGAGCAATAGTACCAACAGGCAACTCTCCTGGCTGCTGTGAATTCAGAAGGTATATTTTGGTATGCAGTTCCTTGAATAAGTACTGCAAGACAAATCAAATATTTCTAGGTTTACAGTTTAGCCCTGTGCTAGGAAATCTCCTGTAGTGTTGACATGAATTTTCATATGAATATGAAACTTCTGAGCCCAGTTTTTGTGTTAATGGCAAAGAGCTAGATTTCAAACCAATCTGTTAAAATTATACAAGCATGCCCATGAGATTGAATACGATTGGATATGTGTCTGCTCAGGTCAGAGTATCAGGTTCTGGAATAAATCCAATCATTTAAACTGCTAAAGGCACAAATTATTGTTAATTCAGACAATTTTACTAGTCCTGAAAGGGGAACACTGAAACATTTCCAACTACATAGCAGTGTTTTACACACAAAATATTCTAGGAAACGAATGTTATTTATACAATAAAAATACTTAAAACACAAAGTCATTTGGAACCTACAGCCCTGTATTCAGAATTAGGACAAAGCAGGACACTCCTATTAAAACATTTGGTTACTTGTGAACAGGTCTGAAGATATGCAGCCAGCTACACGGATTTCCCCTACCATAAGACTACACTGCCTTTTGTTCCAAATGCATGAGAAGCAAGATTTGAAAGCAATTAAGTATGTGACTAAGTAAATATCAAGAGAGGTGGTAAAAAAGAAGAAAATACATCCTCACCTCCACCACTGTCACAGAGCCACATCCTGCATCTTCCTGGAAGGATACAGCAACCAGGGAGTGGATTTTTCAGAAGGACTAAATATCCCTTCATGAGACCAACTGCAGCCATTAAAAACCTCAGCAGTTCAAGGTGATGGAAGGAAGAATGAGACCAACATTTTTCTCAGGTACAGAAATGAGGTCATCTTGTTAGTTGGATCTAGTGAGCTTTAAAACAGGATATGTAAAACTTTCTCTCTTCTTGAAATCTTGGCATTGACCATAAGGTTAGAAATTAGATCGGGCACAGGACAGGTGCTAACCACACCTGAGAGCCAAAGTCATTTGAAACAGCCAATTTTGAGAACAGTTTCTTCAAATAGTTCAGCACATTGTTATTTATCCTGGTGCATTTAATTGTCAGAGCAGTAATTCAAGCTTTAGAAAAAACCCTCTAATGATTGTTTGGCAACAAAAATCAAATCAGCTTCTGCATTGACTCTTTTATAACAAGTTTTCTAAAGATTTTGATCTTCAAACAAGACCCAAATGGCTGTTGTAGAAAAACACTTTTGAAAGGTTTTCAGATAAAAGCAAAAGAAAGGCAAAGAAAGGCAGCCATGTTTTTTTCAAATTGATGTTAAATGATCAATTCCATTTTTCTGGAGCTAGATGACGACTGGCTTTATCAGGCACTTTACTCTTGTCTCAGGCCTTTTCTGGACTTTCTTTCAAAGACTTCATACCTTTATTCAGCCTCCTCTCAGGTTCAAAATACAATATCTCACTCTTTATAAACCAGTCCTTTTTGTTCTGAAAAGTGCACAGGACATTCCACACATACCTGTTCTGATGTAGAAACTGCACAACAAAAAGCAATGCAATCATTTTTCCTGACAATTTACCTGGAAAAGAAGAACAGTATAGTATCACAATCCACTAGTCAGTATTAAAATGGGGTAAATACTACAATATTTTCTTTTCAGTTATTTTACACTATATATATTTCTGTGATTCTAGAAAAGCTGTATAGAAGTGAACTAAAATTTTGCTCCAGGACTTAGTGTCAGAAATTTTGGTCTTTATATTTCTTGTTATTCATCTGTATCTTCCTAGCAATAACCCCAGTATTGTTTGCAGAAGTCATTTTTCTAAGTCTCATCACTATGGGTCTTGATAATGTTTTTATTAATGAGTAATCACTATGTATCAAGAGTCTTGCTCATTTGTTCCATCTAGGAGATAATTCCTGTCCTCAGATGCCATTCATTTGAATAAGAGACCCCTGCATACATCCAATTCTTTGTTCTTCCTGTTTGTGGGGTTTTGTTTTGTTTTAGTACTTAAAAAAAATTAAAGAACACTCTGGAAAAATAAATCACATGTACAAAATGATAGACCATATCCCCACCCCCCCAGATGGGTTATTTTGGGTCACATTTCATTTTCACATCAAGAAAAAACTGGATGAATAGTGAATGGGAAAGTATCATTATAATTGGAATCCTGCTGGTTTATGCAGGCCTGCACATCTGGAATAGGGTGGGAAAAGAGAAACAGAAGAGTGGGATTCTTCTCACTAGACAAAAACAGGGAGTCTGGAAAGCACATGTCATCTGGTTTCTTAAGTTACAGCGAAAGTTAGCATTCAGAAAAGAAAATGTTCAACAACAGGCCCTCCCTCCCCACATATCTCAGTTCAGAAGTGCTCCTGTTCTCTCTTTGAAGCTGTACCTCTGCCACCTCTGTTAGTCACTTTCTATGAATATGTGGGCTATTTTCCTCCTCTGTAGGCCCCAGTGAACCCTTAACTGGGGTATCAAAGTGATTCCTCTCCAGCCAGCCTCCTAGTTACAGTTTAACAGGGACTGCCCTCTTACCATAGAGCAATTTAGGCAGGCAAACACATTCATTCATGTGACTGATAAAACGTGTTTGCTTTGTGTTAAAGAATCTATAAAAGCCTTTTCTAACACTGTATTGAAAGAGTCATGGAGGTTTCATTAGTGGTAAACAACTTCAGTGCCTTATCTGGGTCACTATGGTGTTACACACATGGGTCTGCGCCCAGGGGCCTTTACAGCTCTTTGGAAGCTTCATCTTGAACTCCAGCTGAGCCCCCAGGCAGGGAAAGAGCAGGGGCACGGCCTCTCCGGAGCTGGGAAATTACACCCTGTCTCACAGATGAGGGGTGGCACGTCCACCCCAAGAATGCACGTCTGCATTCACTCCACAGAGGTGCCAAAGGGCTCCAGGGAGCTCCAAAGCATGCAGCCAAGCCACTTCTACACCAAACTCCAGGAGAGGGACAATGCATGCTGTTGGCTAAATATATGCTACAGGCAGGAGCCACAAGACTACATGAGTTCTGTTTTAAAAGACAGTGACAGTGTGGTGATGTACCGTGAGGAAGTATCACATAACCCAAGAACTATTATTTTTATTACCATTATTTTGTCATCTCCATCTTATTTAGCTCTCTGTGCATACTTCCCAATCCATCATACAGCATAATTACGTTCAGTGAATGAGCTCTCAAGTTACACTGCAAAAAGAAACGCATTCTTAGAAGTTTCTCAACTGAGTCGTAAGCAATTAAAACCATCTCTGAGTGCTTAGTTTAATTTTCTTCAATGGAAGAAGTCTTAGAAGTAGGTAGAAGTAATTTCCTTTTCAGAAGGGCCATGAATTCATATTATGGCATATGAATAATGCATTGTTCTATTTAAAACATCTGAAGAGCCAGCAGGTTTCAGGTCTGCAGAAAGCTGGATCTACTGGCAACATAAAGCAGGGGG
Source organism: Phylloscopus collybita (assembly GCA_027886175.1). Lineage (NCBI taxonomy): Eukaryota > Metazoa > Chordata > Aves > Passeriformes > Phylloscopidae > Phylloscopus > Phylloscopus collybita. The sequence continues at coordinate 4,427,718 of JAJNNQ010000013.1, read as the reverse complement.
CTGAAGTTCTGCAAATCAAACACAAGTAATGCAGTGCTGAGGGTTGCCTCGTCTGTCAGATGTAGGGGGCCTGTAGAAGAGGGGACCTTGTCTTTTTCCAAGCACAAAGTTGGCTGGAGACATGTTAAAAAAAGTAACTTAATAAGACTAGTCTGCTTCATATAGAGCAAGTTATTTGGATGTCTCAGCTACTTGACCATGAGCAAGATCCAGAGATTTCCCACTGAAAATAGAAAACTGGCGAAAAAAAAAAAATACTTCCCTCGGTGCTAGTGTCGCTGAAGCAGCACATCCATCATAGTCAACACAGTGTTTTTAAAACTAACCCTTTCTAACCAATTTTATAACTCACCACTAAACCATTTACTCTTTCAGATCTTAGACAGAAAACACATCAGCTGTATCCTGCAGCTGCAATTCTGACTGCATAGTTCTACCACACTTGACATCACAGACTTTGCTGAGCTCAGTAACCCCTGCTAACAGGTCCATCCTAAATATATGGTCAAGAGGTTGGAGCAATTGGTGCAGCAGTATGTTTAGAAATGTAAACAGTTTTGGGGACCTTTTATTTCTGAGAAACTGTGTATTTGTTAAAAAAAATACAGCTATAACAGCAAAATCTTTGTTTCTGAATAATGTTTGCATAATCAGGACTGACACTTAGGTATTTTTCTGCTCTGGCTAATCTCAGTGCCTTCTGCAAAGCATATAAAGTGATTCTCCATGATTTCTATTGGCTGTCTGGACAAAAGACTCTTTGTGCACTGCAGGACCAAAAGCATTACATACAGTAAATATTTGAGCTGAAGGTGTGCTACTGATAGATTTGTATGCACTATCGTTATTTTATGCTATTCATGTTGTTGGCTTGCATCCCACTTTGTGGCCCAGTAAAGTAAATGACTGCTCAGAAAGCTGTTGAGCAGGAAAGAACCTGCTGCATAATACACAAATTGCAACAGATGATTGCTACTTCAGACAATAAAAAGCTTGTTATTTTTAATAGCTGGGAGAAGGTATGCTTCTTGGACTACATAATGCACTCTAATGACTCACAAGACATTTTTAAATACTACAATACCATCTTAATTTTCTTCAGATCCACCTAGCCAGGTCAATATATATAAAATATGACCACATTAAAAAAAAAAAAAAAAAACACCCAAACACAAAAATAACAACAACAAAACAGCTTCTATCATGCTTAGAGTGGGGTTCCACTCATTTAGCCTTAACTAACCAAAGATGAACAAACTTGGTCAACTAGATATTCCTATGAAGGAGTGAACAGCTTTGATAGACCTATTATTCTGTCTTAATTTTAGAAGACAAAGCAACTGCTTCAGATAGGTTTGACTTTTAGGCAGTGAAAATATATGGGATTAATTCATTCCCAATGGGTGTCTTTGTTCCTCTTATAAGTACTTAATTATAGTTGAAGAAAAATGCCCTTGAGAATGAGAAAAAGAGGCAGAAGATGTACCTTTGTTAAAGTGGAATTTATTTCATTGTGTGGGGACTAGCAAGTTAAATTTAAGTTACTTCTGCTGCCATTACTTGCCTAAATCCTCCTTTACCAAAAGAATAGCCCTATTGAAGTGTCACTGCTATTAGCTAAAGGGTTAGGTAAATAAAGCTGGCAGAGGTGACAGCATGATGTAACAGGTTCTTTTTTCAAATACCATATGAATGTGATTCCTATCATGTTGTTCTTCCACTTAAGTGCCAAAAACAAGCCAAAGATCACAAAATCTTACCCTCTATCTCATGACTGGAATAAATACCCAGTCCTGTACATGGTGAATAAAAACTGAGCCATGTGCTTTAGATCATTTCAAGATCAAAACAAAAAGCATGCTTGAATCTCTACCAGGGATTTAACTCACAGAATTCCTAATAGATATCCTGGAACAATATCACACTGTTTATTCTCTTTCTGTAGGTTTGGCAACTTTATTCCTGCAATGAAACATTTCTAAGAATATTTTTTTAAAATTGCTTATACAACAAGCAAGGTTATTTTTTAGTATTAATCCTTATAATGAGATAATGCGGACTTCCAGATGCCAGACCAATCTATGTCTGGAAAATAATGTGCCCCATGTGGCCCATAATTAACCCATACTTTATAAGATGTGCCCCAATGACTTAGCAGAACCTTCTTTGAATGAGAACAAAAGACATTACATCTAATTTAAGGACACAAATTAATAATACTGAAAGAACCAAAGATTACACCCATCAATAATATCCTCTATGTTGATATTTCACTAAGCAATCAGGGGATTTTTAAATTCTATTTGGGAATGTTTTCCTAAGAAAAAAGAGGAAGAGAAAAAAAGCAGAGAATGGGCAGGAGGTTTTTAGTCTTACTATGAGTCTTGGAATGGAGAACTTTGAGCTAAGATGTCATCTGTTTTTTAATTCATAAGCATAATTAACAAAACAGTGATAACGGAATAGAATTCTTTAATCAGTGCTGTAAGAGTTTCTATAAGATGTATGATTCAACTAAAACAAAATGTATTGGCTTCCTCAAGAAATCACATGACACAGCTCTCTAGTCAAGGTGCCAGGGGCTCAGAGAATACTCCATGTTGGAAGGAAGCTCAGGATGTCTCTCTCAACCCTCTGCTCAAGGCAGGCTAGGCATGTGGTCAGACCAGAGCACTCAGGGCTGGGACCAAATGGTTTTAAAAACCTCCAAGGACAGAGACCACACAGCTCCTCTGGACACTGTCTTCACTGCCTGACTGCCCTCCTGGAAAACAGGTTTCTTCCTGTCCACAGTTTGCTTCTCTCTTGTTTCAGTAAATACCTGCTGGGTCTCACCTTCCCACCACGCCCTGCTGTCCACAGTGACAACACTTTCTCAGGCACTGCAGGGCTGCTGTTGGTCTCCCCTTGAAGTTACCTCCACCCCAGGCTGAATACCCATTATTTATCAGCAGCAAGTCCACAATATGCAACACAAATCATCATAAATCCTCCTGCACTCGGGCAAACTTCAGCTGACATCACCCCTAGGAGCGTCAATCAAAGAAAATGCTGACAAGTGACAATGGAAGCTCCAATCTGTCTGCTTCCATCAGATGGACTGCATGAACCAAAAATTTACTCCAGTTCCTAATTTCACTTTCTTTCATTGCAGCCTCCAGCAGCGCCTCGGGCATCCCACAAGAGCCTATGAATTTTTGTGCTGTATTCAAACATGCTGCAACTCCAGGCATTATTATGACTGCAAGAATAGTGAGTTGATTGTACAACACAAACTGTTGACTGCATTACAGCTTCCCAATGCCAAGAATATGCACCTGATGAGGGAAAAGGTAACACAAAGTCTGCTACAGATCCAGCAGGCACATTATCCATGCAGAAATTATCTTTTACTATGAGAGTAATTTCATACCTTTCTACCCAGCTCTAGAGAGGCGCCAAAGGTCTTAAAACTCAAAGATTTTTGGGAGGATATGAAGAATGTAACGATGAATTATCTAATGAGTACATTCTTTTTCTAGCCCATTGTGCAATATCCTATTGTATATTATAATGGAAATGATCTCTGTGTGTGCTTTTTGGCTTACTCCACCATGACACCAGCCAGCCACCCTTAGGTAATCATGCCCTGCTAAACCAGACACAGATGGCTTCTGCACGGAGGCAGATGAGGAACTTTCTTGCATCCCATTCCACCACCTGGCTCAGAAATGTGATAACAAGCAGCCAGGGATACAGTCACATCTGATATTGCCATAGCCACTTCTTCTACCATGAATATTTATGATTGAAGTGTAACCAAAACATGGATACACTTATGCATATGAGAAGCAGAAAGCAACGTTGAAACAAAAGTAGTTCACATCCTGCCTTTAAGACACTGGTCTGAAATTTCAGTTTAACAACACATTTCAATGTTTTTAGCATGATCCTATATAAACCATTCAGTCTCTCTTACCTGCATTGAAAAATACTCTTTTTGAAGCCCACTCCTTATTTGCTGTTGTTGTTTTGTAATGTCAACCTTTTGGGGAAAATACATCACTTTCTCTTTTCAAGAACTACACAGTATGGAAGAGTAAATCTGGTTCAAGTATATGTTAATTTGGGAGGGCCTTAGATCCTAAAGTTGAGCAGGATAAATGCACTTGAGCACGCAGCAGGAACCAACTGCCTGAGATTCCATCGTGGTGTTTGGACAGGTCTACTCCAAGCGCCAGAGCTCAGAGCATTCTGCCCAGCACCCAGCTTTGCACCCATGAGCTGCATTCAGCTTGATTGGTTTTCTAAGCAATAATGTTACATGAGGTCAAAGCACAATTTACACCTGGAGCAATATGGAAACCTGAAGGCAAATGTGGAAACACAGGATACAAACAGTGTGGCAATGGCATAAATTATCCAGTAAGATTAACTCAGCATTTATAACCTGTCAGCATTCCACTGGTCACCTAACAAGGAAAGACAATTTAAGAATGCTATTGGCATTCACAAAGCCATTTGTAGGCACTTTTTATTGGACATAAGAGATAAATTTACTCTTCCTCAAGAGAACACAATGAACAAATATGGTGGCAGGAGCGGGAGGTTTTGGGGCAATACAACATTCAAAACTCCTTTGATAGTCTGAGCACTCATAAGGAAAACAGAACTTAGCCAAGAAAGCAATTAAAGTTTCAAGCCAAATCCTCTGTGGACATAAATCAATTGCACTATTTTATACAGGGTGAAGAGCTGGTCCTGAAATGAATTCGCCCTGTTGCTTTGTTGTCAAGGAGCTTCTATTCACCCCTCTTGCTCACCAGCGCTTGAAAGGAAGCATCCCATGAAGTATATGCCAGAATCCACACAATATATCTCACTGCATTTCCTCGTCCTATCCCCTCTGCTGATGACCTCTGGACCCTTTCTTTCAAATCCTCTGTGTTCTGATACCCCCAGTGCACAAACATGGTTACCTATTTCCTACAGAAATAAACTTTGTTCGGTAACCATGGACATAGCTTATCCAGTCAGGAAAACACAAAAAACAACTGTCCATTGTGAAAAAAAGAAATGAAAATGCTCCTGTTCCCATTCAGTGACCCCATCCCCACTGACACCAGAGCAGCAATTTTTCTTATCTGAGGAAACATGACCACATGGGAGAAGATTACATGCTGGAATATTGCAGTCACATTGAGCAATACCTTTCTTTTTCCTCTTCTGTAATCACAGTACTGAAGGATAGATCTGACAGGATTTTATTGACACAGACTTTTTATAGATCCAGTTAAAAGGTCCCCAGACACTCATTCAGCTTCCTGTACATATAGTACAAAAGCACTGCAGAATCATTGTTAATGAAAATACATTTTACTGTGAATAAGCAGGGCAGGAGAGAGGGGAATTCCAAAAGACCTTAACAGACACCACTTCAGTGTGACACATTACCTGTGTTAGTTTGCCATAACCAAACAGGAATACTTTCTCTTATCATTAAGGGAATTGTAAGACATGGCCTCAGTCCTTAGCCCACATCTATCTGATTGAACTTTGGCATATGTCTCCTTCACCTCATTTCCCTATCTCAGCAATAAAGACTGGTTCCTTCACTTCATCTATCTTGTCAAATTAGACATGTACATGAACCCTTTCACCCTATGTAATGTGGTTGGAATAATGTAAGAGAGCCCTAAAAGCCTCATATGCAGCCACAAAAACCTCCCTGCAGTGAAACACAGAAGCCACTAAGCTACTCAGGGAAGTAACACACTACTGATCTCAGCTGAGCTTCCAGAATTACATGGATTGATTATAACTTTAATTTTATGTATTTTGAGACCCTTAGCTGAAGAATTCAGCCAATTGTCACAGTAATACAATCAGCACTAGTTCAAATTGGAAAATAACTGCTTCCTCAGCCTCTTGGTTTCACACATGTATCCACTTTTGGCACTAAATTTTTCTATGCTTTAAGGTAAAAAGAAAACACAACACCAGTGCATCTTGCTAAAATAGGAGCAAATTCCCAACAGCTTTTGTGCTATGGAACAGTAGGAAAGAAATACACACACACACTTTTCCCATTGTAATGAAGCTCTAACCATACTTGTTTTTGAATAGGGCAACAGCAAAAACAGCTAAAGTTTGAAATGTGACACTCAGCACACAAATTGTCCTTAATAAGAAGTACATGGCGTGCTGTGTTTGAGGAAGACACAGGTTTTGCTTTTTTTCCTCAGTACTAATTGACCAAAAAAAAAAAAATCCCTTCCAATTTTAGCAGAGCCTAATATAGCTGTGCCTTTCTGACATCACAACAGTTAACTTTACCCAGATTGACAAGCTTATGGGTTGCTGAAAAGATTTGTGTGAGGGAAATGTTCATAGATAGATAACATCATACTGTCTGATTCATAAAGTGATAGAAACCTGAGTAAAAAGACCTAAAAGTGGTCACTGGTCCATAACAGAGCAAGGACTGGCTCTTGCAGCTCAGACTTAGCTCAGTCAGAATCACAGATGGAGTCAGAACACTCATTTCTAATAGAAAAATTTGTGATTGTCTCTGAACTTCACTATGCCTTGAACTGCTTTTCACTGAGCTGGAGGCCTTCATTCCTCTTCTCCCTTCATGAAAGATTTGGAAGTTATGGTTCTGGATGTCCCACTTCTTTTGTAAGTAAGCTTAAGTGCCCTTTCCCACTCCTGCATGTGGAGAAAGAAATGCTGTTCTACACTGGATGCTGCTGCTACCACTCTCATCTACCTTTAGAGTGCAATTCTCCTGCAAGTCAGATAACTATTTTCACAGAACTCTTCCAGTTTTTAACCTATTTATGGCCATGTTTATTCCTTCCCTATAGGGTCACATCTGTATTGTACTAAGTCTGATCTGTCTCAGTGCAGGAGTGGTCCCTGAGGAGCCTCCTTATCCTTTGGATCAAGGATTTGAAAGAGAAAAGCATGGGTCTATTGGCCACTTACATACAGTGTATGCCATGGGGACCATCAGGATCCTGAGCCACTGTCGGATCAAATCACAGGCACTGAAGGTTACATGCAAGACAGAGAACCAGAACAATGTCATGATTTAAAGGATTTGGAACTTTGTCATGTGTAATCTAAGAGCATGGTCATATAAACCTCTCAGTCCATGGCACCTGAAGGAATCAGGCTGGCATGGAGGCACTGGTCTGGATATCTAGGCCCTATTAACTCTAGAGAGATGAAGTGCAACTCAAATACAAAGGCAGTCAAGCACTCATTATAATCTAGATGTGTCAAAGTAATCTGTCCAGGCAGAAACAAGAAAGGAAACATTTACAGGGTTGTGACCATGCATATCACTCTTATTTAATGTTGTCTTTTAGTCATGGAAGGTACACATTTACAGATTGTTCCATAAATGGTTGTAACTTCCCCCGCCCCCAGCCCTGCAGCCAGTCTAACACTTGGCAAACTCCATTTCACCTGCCCCATGCAGCACCACAGCAAAAGCTCAGCAGTGCATGGTCTTTCACTCACGGATCTTAGCTGGTTAAGTTTCCAGTTTAGCAGATTTAAAACATTGCTAATGTTCATAGTTTAACATTACAGCAAGCCAAACCCAGGTTCTAACCAGAAAAACAGACACCTCATGCGTGCTGCTCTAGCTTTCCAGCTCAAATAATTGTCTTATGTCTGCCAACACAGGACACATGAGTAAGACATTGGCACTGAAATGAAAACTGCAAGATCAGTTATCAGGGTTTGCAAGCTTTTCTTAGCAACAGAAAAGGCAACCATCATTTTCTGTCTGTGCAGGATTTCAGCAGAAACAAGCCTCTTTAATTTGATGAAGAAGAGAGAGCTTTTCAGGCTTACACGAGAGGTCACGTACAGCATTCTAGCAGTGCTGCCTGGATATAATCAAATATAGAAGTGCCCACTGCCTCTGTCTTTCACTTCTTCATTTCCCATCCTCTACTCACTGACAACTTTAGCTAATTATAGCTACACTTTCTGCTACCTTTCGATTACCTTTGAAACTGATTCTAAGAAGGTCATGTCCAACGCGACTATTTGTCTATACCAAAATCCTAGCATCTCCTTGCAACACTCAGTCTAAAGTGTCTGGCATTGCTGTGAGTCTGGGATAGCAGTCTAAACCCTGATCCTTATGCTGAAGCTTTCCAAATTGAGAGAAAAATATTTTTCTCACCTGTAAGTCTTCTTAAGCCTTAAAGATACTTGTGAGGACTGCATGTTAGAAAAGGATCTTGAATCTAGGATGTGCTAAGACAACTCTGTTCTTCATATCTGCTGAAAGAGATATGAGATATGATTATGAGGCATCCACTGTGGCAGAGCCTTTAGTCACAATAGAGGTTTAAAGGCAAGAAGTGATGCCAGGGATGCTGGTAGGAAGTGTCACAAAGATGTGCCAAAGACAGAAAAACCACCTCAGTGAGATCACAGAGGTGATCTTCGACATCCACCATTCTCAGTCTTCAGCCAATACCAGGTTGGTGGCAACACATGACAAAAATCCTGGGGATAAAAATCTGTAGCAATTACCAGCAAAATGCACACTCCACCATGACACATGTGCCATTTACATCTTTCAGTATTCTCAGTAATTGTTCCAGCACTGAAACACAGAAGTAAAGCTGATTTTTTTTTTATACATTTCCTATTCTTCTTCACCTGACATGATTAAAAACTCAGAGTATAATAGATCCATGCCTATGTTTTTATCCACTGTTGCAGGAAGATTAATTTTCTGGAGAAACATATAAGTGTTACAAAAATGGTGAGAATTATACTATAATTCTCAGGTCTACTCCTGTTGATGATAGTTAGGACCACTGTAACAGACCAAAGGCAGGGAAGTCTCAATTCTAATGTGCTGCACAGTCAGCAGAAGTCTTTAGTTTGTTCACTTTTTACCTCTTTTGCTGACCTTGGACACAAAAAATTAGGCTGCAGAGGCAATCACTAATCAACCCCAAACTCATAAAGCAAAAGAACACTTCTTTCACCAGGCACTGCTGAAGCACAGACTCAGACATGTCTTGGTACCAAGCTCTTGCTGCAGTACCAGGCCTCTTCAGTTTGGGAGCTAGACCCATGGAACCACCTGGGTTTTGCAAATCAATATGTCATAGTGCTTTTTTGTTTAAAATGTACACACTCCCTTGTTGCTGGAAAAGAGCATTTTGATACATTTATATTGGTAATTCTGAATCAAAAGTTCTTAGAAAGAGATATTAAAGACTATTTAAACATTGGTGCTTCTTGGACTTGGTGCGGGATGAGGTTGCTCACCACTTTGCTTATTGTACCATTTTCCCTTATTGTACAGAAACAAAAGTGTGCCCACTAAATGGTAGTAAAACTTCATTGAGCCTTACAGAGTTTTAGAACAGTTTTCACAGAGGGGATTTGAGGGGAAGACTTTTGGGTTTTGGCTGGAAAATTCTATTTCAGAACAATGCTAATCAAGCTACTAACGACTATCCCATGAACAAGCATGGCCAGCATTGTTCTTTGCAAAATATGTACCAGCATTGTTCAGGGACACTAAACGAGGATTCTTTTGGCTACAATTTGCAGTGCAACATGTCATCATAACATCATTCTGAGGAAGAAGGCCTAATGCTTTGCATATCTACCTGAACATTATTGGTACCTCCTGACTGGAAACTAAGATATTGGCAATGACAATTTTTGCCAGCCTTTCTTCCTTCAAAGCAAATATAGTGGACGACAAGAACAACTGTTAAATTCCAGCTAAATGAGCAACAGGTCAGCTCTAAGTATAATAACTATAAGCTCTAAGCATAATAATATAATAAGGCATTTCTAAACATCCAAAAGATTGTGTTTCATGAATAAGCTGCCTTAAATGCTATTTAAACAAACTTATCCACCCCTAATACCAGTGTTGATATTGCCCTGGATTTATAATGCATTTTCAAAGGTTATTAATATTGTTATTATCAAATATTCAGCATTTCTTCTCTAAAAGGAGAGGATTTTTGTTTTCCTATATTTGATCTGACAGTATCAAAGAGAAACATTTCAAATTTTTTTTCTGCAAACACTTTTGATTCAGTTCTAATTAAAGACAAAAATAAACTACATATACTCTGAAGCCTCAAACATCCCAATAGGCAGGAGCTCAGTTTTCTAAGCAATCTTTATCTTCTGTAAAGACAAACCATTTTGAATCTTTCTAAGAAGTTTTCTAAATGCAAGCTAACTTGTGCTACCAGGACACTTCGTGTTACAGAAAAAAAGCCAAATACAAAACACTCAGGCAATATTCCATGTGTACCTTATTCTTGCCTTCAAGATATAACAAATGCTTCTGCTCTCCACCCTAGTGACATCAAAGCTTCCTTCAGCCCACCATTATCACAGCTGAGCACCAAAGCAGTTGCTGGGTTTCCTTTATTTGCTCCAGCTACAATGGAAGGAAACATTATTTCTCCTACAGAGAGCCCATCTTAATGTCCCTAATGAACAGCAGCTAAGACACCTGGAAGTATCCCAGAAATGCTGGAGACAAAAGCACAGAAGGCCTGGAGTAGGTTGCCATGGTTGTTTTTGTGGCAGGTCTAACTACAGATGGTTCCTGTTGCCTTACATCAGACTGATCCTGAAGAGGACAGAGCTCCTTATGAAGAAAATATGATTTGTTTTCACACCAGTTCTCACTTGTTAATCTAACCACTCCTCTCTAAAATGGGTGTTTCCATCTGAAGTCCTCTTATAGTTCACAAGGTAGCAAGGTGAACATTTTCATTTTAACATGGAAATTCTACAAACCAAACCACAGGACTGGAGTTATCACTGAGTCAGAGCACCCCAGACCTGGCATAATTGTTCTCAGTACCATGGGTGGTGGCATTCACATCTACCTCTATTCAGATCTCTTCCTTGTTTACAACAAATTATCTTACTACAGTTTGATAGAAGCAGCAATAACATCTACAGAACAAGACTGGATGGATTTACTTAAAAGTTATTCTAAAATGTATTAAAATTATTCTAAAACATATTAAACATGAGATACCCACAAAGGTCATTAAATCTAAATAGGACATCTTAAAAAGACTCCAATAACTGATGAAAAAAATTTGTGTTGAAAAATGCCCTCTTGACCACAGACCTTTGGCTCGCTCGACAGCCACTGAAAAAGGTATTACAGGACTTGCAGACTCCTGCAAAAATTCTACTTTGGAAGGAAAATACCTCAGCCTGGCACAAGTTTAGAAAAATAACTAGGCCAGTACAAAAGGATGTTTACTGTATTATATTTCCCTTTTAAATGTGGGCCTTGTTTCTTTTATTAAAATAACAGCATGTATGTGCTTTATCTAGATTAAGTTATCATTTCATCAACAAACAAGTGCTGCACAGCCCATCCGCCCAACTTTGGAAATAGCCCAAATAAAAGAAAATAACAGCTGTAAAGAAACACCTCAGATTAATTCTTTTACTTTTCTGAAGTACATCTTTTGTGTGACTCACATGCTTTGCCTATGACACCCATTTAACAGCTGGGGTGGCTACAGGAATCACTGAATCTGTCTCACACTTGCCTTTATCCACTTGCCTGTCTCACAGACAAACCAGGGGTTGACAAACCAATTGTATCACAAGGGTCTAATAAGCATATTTATGTCTGAAGCTGCTATTGTGGCTTTCAGCACAGCAGGTGAGTCTGGTTTTGATAGTTCACAGCACAGAAATGTATCTGTTATGTGTTACAAGAAGCCCTTGTTCATGAAGAGGTACTCAGCCTTTGATACCACCAGGCTTGCTTTCTTGAGAAAGGTGACACAAGGCAAGAGGCCAGGAGAGTACACAGCCACTTCTGCTAAAGCAAAAAGGTAGTGCAAAACCTGGATTTCTAATCTCACGTGCATAAGTTGATGTCTAAGGAGTATTATATACATCCTACCCTTTTCTACATCAACTGGAATTTTCTTTATTCAGAAGGTGCTTGCTCAGTTACATGAATATAGCCCCACATGGTATCAACAGAGAAGATGACAATTATGTCAGAGGATCTCCAGTACACCAGTTAACTGTGCTGTGAGACACTGACAACAGGGTCAAGCCTTCTGTTCAAACCAGCCCACCACAGGAAAGCTTGTGCATAATAGCCAAGGTAAAAATACATTCTGAGAAGAAAAAAATGTCGTGTTTTATATTGTAGCTACCAAAACCTCCTTCTTCTCCTTTGCCATGTGCAAGTCATTGTTAGAAGAGCCTCTTTGTTCAGGCCAAGAAGGCTGGCGTAAGGAAAGGGAGGTGCCTGGTTCCTCAACATGAGATCCCATTAATATTACTGATAGACTATTCTTTAAAGATATCCATCTGTTCCTTATTTGGCATATTCAGAATAGTAGCTTGTTACATTTTTACAAGAATCTGCGTGATCCAAGAAAAGCAAAACCTCATGTAATGAAAGAAAAAAGAGAATACTTATTAAACAATCCTATCAATGCTGTAAAATTTAAGCATCCATCTCTAAAATGGCTTCAGTCTTTTCCATTCACAGCTGTCAAATTTCTTTGCCACAGGGGGAAGGGGACAGAAGGCTACTTATTTCCCTGCAGTTTTGCAAAATATGCATAGAAGTAACATCTCCTAAGTACATAATAAATCTTCTCTTCTTGTGAGTCACTGTGAAATGCTGCCCTTCACAGCTGCATTACAAACAGGTTTCTTCACTCAAAAACCTAGTCTGCCTGCAAGAATTTAGGCTAAAGGCAGGATCCGAGGTAGGATGAAGTCAGGTTAGGACCAGTCTATGATAGTAGGTATCTTTGTTTGGACAATAACAGAGCTGAGTGGGGAAGTCTAGAAGGTGTGTTGCCAAAGGTGCAGGGAAAAAGTGTCCCACCATAAACACTAGATCTTTCTTCAAGTGTCAAGTATATGATTTCCTGATAACAGAAAGAGCTTGTACTCAGCTTGTACTATATATATAACATTGTTCAAATATCTGAAACATTCAAGAGCATAATTTCTTAGTGAATGTAGCCAATATAAAGTTACTTGGAATCAAGTGTTTCTGCTAATAAAGAAGCCTAACTATTCATTAAGTATTTATCAGCACTGCCCCTTCTTCTGGCTGGTACTTGAGTCAACATTGCAAAATGTTATATGCCTTCTTGACTTATAAAGTCATTTAATTGTATTCTAAAATACAACTAAATGGTCTTTAAGGTCCATTCCAACCCAAACCATTCTATGATTGTAAGATGCTATTCCAATTTGTGGGATGCATGTTATCTATTGACAACAATCATGCTGTCCTGGGGTGGCGTTACGATGTATCCCCAATCATCTGTTAGCTTTATATTGGATATTACACTCTGTACCTTTAATTCGGATCTGAGAGTAAAACTGGGAGAAAAGTGCACAGTTTGTTTTCAGAAACCTCTCAGACTGACCTTGAAGAGTGGGAGTCACCGGCACCCAGACGGTGAGGTTTTTATTTTTTTTCAGCACTCACTTTTGCTTTGCTTTGCTCTGTAGCTAGTTAGCGTAGCTTAGTTAAGCCTGAGAAGCTTCACATTTCTTTTTTTCCTTTTTTCCTTTTTTCTTTTTTTCCCTTTTTTCCGCCTTTTTTTTTGGAACTGTTCAGACCTCTTCCAGACTGAGGACCCGGGGGGTGTGCCAGCAGAGCTTGCACCTGGGACCTGCAATTACAAGGATGAGATTGCAGCAACCAAACCTAATTCCGAACCAAGAGTGGGAATTCACAGTTGAAGTTTTGAACAGTGAGACCTAACGTAAGATCAGAATAGAAGTTTGGTACTAAGACTAGGCTTATGAGAGGTTATTTGATGTTCAGAGAGAATATTATTTTCAACAAGGTTTCTATGACTTCTATCACTTATTTTATGTAGCTGTAGGTTCAGGGCATGCCAGGAGTCAGCTGTAATCAGACCAAGTAGATAATGTAGTTAAATGTCATTACCATTAGCCTCCAAATAATTGCCTTTTTTAAATTTCCATACAACTGTGCACAAGAAGCATTCTTCTTTTTATAGAGAAGTACTTATTCCATAAACATGGAAGAGTAAAACTGGTGTCAGATAATAGCCACTGAAATTTTCCTGAGTCTGCAGAGAGAAAATCACACATCAGCAAAATCAAGTGATCGTCAGGATTCAGAAACAAGAATTGCCATTGAACAAAATTTTAGCAGCAGAACCACAAGCTGATATGCTTCCTTTTCAGTTTCAAAATGAAAGTGCAGTGAATCACTTTCATGGTACATGAGAGGAGCAGGAAAACAAAATCTCCTGTGCCTTCAAATGCAAGTTGCTTGTGCCTGACAGAAAGAGGAGGGCAGCCCTGCCTCCTGTGAAAACTCCAAGTGCAAAGGGAAGCAAGAACCACACACCCCTGTTGGTCCCTACTCCATTGCCAAAATCTCTCCATTGATCTTCTACAATGCCTGGTGCTCAGTCAGCCCAAAAATAACAGTGATGTGCTTCAAATTTGGGATTTGAAACAATGCAAAATGAACTGGTTAGCAAAAGAGTGCTACTGATTAGCACAGACAGCAAGGGATGAAACACAGAATGCTCTGTGACAATGAAGGCTGGTACAGGAGCAGGGTGTTTAATCTTGTAATATATTAGGCTAATGGGATATTCCACTGGCTGCTCTTTGTGCATTGCCAGCTTGCAATATGGCTGGAAGGAAGTCTTGGCACAGAAAACAGAAAAGACCTCTGGTTTCCAAGGCTGGAAGGATCATGGAATAGATCTTTCAAAAGCATTGGAAAAAGATGCGTCGTGAGGCATCATTCCTCTCTGGGACTACAGAGAAGTGCTGATGGTTTGCAGAGACCACTGTTAATTCCTCCAGCCCAGAAGAGTTCTCCTCATAATAAATATATCCTCCTCAGGATATACAGACACACTTCAGTGGAGACAATGTATTTCCTTTCAGCTGTCTAGCAATGAAGACATCTTGATCCCAGAGGCAATGTTAATCAGACTCCAAAAGGATCTCAGCCTACTTGTTATAATTTCAAAATTTTGCTTGAAAGAAATGAAAAGAGAAAATAAAGAGAAACCTGAGAATGCAAGTATATATACAAGTACATCCTTGAGACCATTGGAGCTTCAGAATGGGTTGTGCTGGAACTTACTGTGACTGAGTAATGCGCTCCACAGATGACAGGAATTCCTACACACTGCCTTCACCAATTTTGATGGAAAACTTGTAATATAGCTTATTAGCTAAATTTCATATCTGCTTTAGTTATTCTGAGTTCTTTCCCATCTAAGACTGAAACAACAGAGTAGAGATATTTTCACGCCTGAAAAGCTATAAACCTGTACTTAAATGGGCAGTTTCCAATACCTGCTTTCATCAGAAGTGTGATTCATCCCTGAGAACACAGGACAGCACATCTTCCTTGAGGAGTCACAGAATAAGCTGCGTTAGAAGGGACCCACAAAGGACCATCAAATCCAACTCTTAGCCCTGCACAGGACCACCCCCAAGGGTCAGCATGTGCCTGAGAGTATTGTCCAAATGCTTCTTGAATTATGTCAGAATGGTGCTGTGACCATTCCCTGGAGAGCCTGTTAAAGAAATGAATTTCTAGCATACATGGAACTTGTGTCTTCTTGTTTACAAATTGTGAACCAACAACTGACATGAAACACCATATATGTGGAACTTCAGAACACAAACCACAGAACTATTCCAATCTCAAGTAGATATAGAGAAGGAAGGATCTCAATTAACATCAGGCCACTTTCATTGTTGTCTTATTGCACCAGTGAATAAAGATAGTTGCCCAAATTCTATGTTTCATTATAATGCATCAGTAAAGCAACTGAGGAGATCATACCCTAGACTTGTGGAAAGTATTGGGAGCCTGGGTTTAGAGTTGGGAGGGAACACAGGGCTTTCATAAGAAAAGACATGGTCACAACTGACAATTCATCAAAACTGAAATTATTCCCAGAAGAACTTCCTGTCCTAAAAAAAAAAAAAAAAAAAAAAAAAAAAAAAAAAAAAAAAAAAGAGGTCAGGATTTGAAATTCTAGAAATATGCCATTTCAACATTTTTAAAACAAAAACTCTTGGGTTTGTGGTTGAAAGCTTCTTTGCCCGTTGAAACTTAATTTAGTTTATATTAAAAGGTTAAAAAAAGAAAAAAGGGGTCACCATTAAAATGAAATACATTTGTTTGTTTCTTAAGTCACTCATATATTCACTGAGTCCCATGCCAGGCCTAAAATTTCAAAATCAACAGGATACTTGTGGAACAAGAAAACTGTTCTGTATATCCACACAGCAAAGGGAACATTAGCAGTTCAAGCTCTTCCCAGTTTCCTTGCAGTGCAGCTCAAAAATTACTTTTGAGAATCCCCCTGATAAATGGAAACGTAGTCTAGTTCTCCAACCTTTTAAATGTTTAGAGACTTTTTAATTTTCTTTTATGTTATCATACTTTTCAGAAGAAAACTACACAGCTAGTCCTTAGGGGACTAAAATGGAGGAGTTGGACTAAAATGGACTAAAATGTTTTCAACTAAAACAACCTCAAATTGTTCTTTTAGGTTAATGAAATCAAAACATTAAATATACACACCTATATTTTACCATGGCCATTGCATGGAATATGGATTAGTGACTGTTGATTGCTGAAACTGTTATGGCAAACCAAGTTATGGGGTTTTTTTTAAAGAATAATATATTTGAAAAACTTAAGATCAGTTAGAGGCCACTCTTCTTTTTCAGCATCCATCTTTTCCAATCATCTCAGAAAAGCACAAAACACAGTAACAAGGGGAAGTTGAACATATTTGAATCAGTTCAGGTTATAAATTTATGAAACTAAAGACCAGAAAAGACTGCTTGATAAAGCAATCTGAGTGCTTCTATATGACAAACTCAAATCTCCTCTGTGTCCTTTCATTTTGTGCTCCCATCACTGTATCTGACTGGCACAGTGTGTTTGGCTAAAGCAAACCTTGATGACAGCCTTCCACCTGAGGGACAGCTGAGACATTTATTCAGGCACAACATTTATATAGAAGAAGATGGCCACTAAGGGAGTTTAGACACAGACACAACTAGCCACTGACTACGATCTAAAACCTAAAAAAACTCCCTCTGAAATTATTCATATCCATTTTGGATACAAAATCATCAACAGTTGAAAAGCTATACCATGATGTTTTTTTCAGTTCTTCTAGGATTATCTAGGACATCCCAACTATGCAGTGCTAGCTGTGCTGCCAAACCCACTCAGCATTGAAGAATTATTTCTTCTCATGTCCAGCTGTTGAGTCAGGCACATCTTTACCAATCTTTCAACTGCCCCACTGAATTTAGGTTTCTGCCGTGCTTGATGGCCCAAAAGTCTGGAAATCTGGAGGGGTAAAAAAAAAAAGCTGTTTTCAACAGCAGGACTGCTATAGGAAAAAAATCTTTTTTTAAACAGTGTGCTAGATTATCTTACAAAGAGAAGAAAATGAAAGTTTAGTTTTAGAAAATCATCCACAATAATGAGAAATATCCTCAGATTTTCTTCATGGGATGTCTTTTATTTCACTGAGTCTAGTTTATTGATTTTATTGACTGTAACAGATCAGGTCAGGAAGCAGCCACCTACATGCTTACTTGTTTATACACTCTTTCATGAACTAAAGCACATTCTGCTCTTTGGAGAAGAGGAAGGGTCTCTTTAGTCCCCAAAACCAAATTTCCAGTATTGTAAAATAAACAAATTGTTGTGGCAGAAACATGTAGAAACATTACAGTCTGTAATTTTTTTTCTACTTTGGCATAATCAATCCCAAATCAGGAGACGTATTCAGATTAATGCTCTGGTTATAACTACTTCTGAGAGTCTTTTGTAAGGTATTTGTGAAATTACAGACTGTGGCTCTTAAAGCTAGGAAGGACCACATAGGATATTTCATGTGGCACAACAATATAATTTCACCCAGCTGTGTGTGAATTGTTTGCTAAGGCATAAAATCCCCTCTCAGTTTGCAGACTTCAAGAAATGGTAAGCTCCCTGCTCCCTTCGTAATTTCTTCCAGTGGCTGATATCCCCATTGTTAGCAACTGAGGAGTAACACCAATCTAGGTGGCAACAAAAAAATACTGGGAATAGCACTACCTATTTAAACACTGATATTCAAGATATTTAACATCCTTTTTGCCAGGTCTGTTCATTGCAAAACCAACAAGGTTTAAGAATTCAAAATTTTAAGCAATTTTTTGCATTTGTTTCTCATTCACTCAGGTTTCTAGAGGCTTATAAAATTTGGAGGCAAGTCCATATTCTGTTTTCCATCTCTATAGACCACAATGCTTTCAAACAATGACTGATACTTTCTTCTGTAGCTTTCTGTGATTTTCATGCAGCTTTTTTTCAGGATAGAATGGAAGCCACCTTCTGACAATGAAATTATTCCCATACGGATTCAGAGCTGAAAGTTCATGAGAAATGCACATGCACAAAAAAGGAATAAGAAATGTGAATACTCTTTGGGATGCCACAGAACACATTTCCAGATAAAATAATAGTCTGCATTTTTTGCAGATCTTTCCATCTTCTAAGTATTGGCCATGCATTCATCATCAGATATTAAATATCATAAGTGTTATTTGACTAAGGCTCAGCTCCTGACCATCAGTAGATTGATTCAGAAGATTGAAGCTGTCAGATTCTCCCTGCTGCAGTTCCAGGGGTGATAAAAACTGTTGTGCATGACTGACAGACTCTGTAGTGCACCCGACTTCGACACATACATTGCTAGAAGCATTCCTGGAAATCTCACTCCCTGGAAGAGGGCTAGGATACAGAGAGAGTGAGTGGCACAAAGGCTGACTGCTACCATATATTAAGACCAGGTGGTCTTGATGGGTGGGCTACAAGCCCCTTGTCTGCCCTCCCTCTGCAAATCTGTACTTACTTTGAAGCTTTACCCTTACAAGTTCTGAGTCCTTTATTAGAAGCTGAAGCTCAGCAGCACAGAGGATTAGCCTTTATTGTCTCACTTATGGCCAGGGCTCTCTGAAGGTCCATTTCTTCTGTAAGAAGTGGTTATTGACAGCAGAATTCCTATGGAGGATAACTTCCAGAATACATCCATACGTGGCAATGAACCATGGTGCAGTGACTCCTGAGCAAACCTGACAACAGAGACGGACCCGAAGCACTTGCAGAGAAGCTGCTAAGGTCCCAAAGGAGACTCAGGAATGTTTATATGGCCCTGCACACAAGTAGTCAGCCCTCTCACTCTAGTTCAGAGTCACCTTGATACAGCTCCACCAGCTCAATGCCCATCTCATTATGCCTATAGCAACCCATGGCCAGGAACAGCCCACTGCAGGGGATTGTTACAGCCATCAGCACTTCAGAAATGAATGCACAATAAAGATATAAAGAAAGCAAGAATGTACTTTAAAATTTCATGTTTAGCATCTGTTACACTGGCTGAGAGGGAAGCCTAAGTTTAACTGATTTGATCAAACTAAGCAATTCAAGCATCTTCTCCCTAATTTTAGGCCAAAGAAAATTGTGGAAGTGCAGAAACAGATGATAAATCAAACGAAGAAAAATAGAAATTAAAGCTCAGTTCTGGCCTTTCATCTTTATTACCCTTCTTTATGTGCATATGGTAGGTGTTCAATTGTTTCCAAGTCCGTATGATATTCCCTTGTGCTTCAGGAGCTGTAGAGCTGTAGTTGTCTATAAAAAGGCAACCTAACAGTTTCCTGTGACTGAGAGTTGAATGTGTTATTTGTTACCAGCTGGTTCATGGATAGCTTGAGCCCATGTCTTGGCTTTAAGTGATCAAACTGAATTTAAACCACTCGCTCACGGGGTGCATTCATGTATAGAGAGAATTCTGTTGGAATATTTTATTTCTGATGCCATATGACTTTTTTCCTAAACCAATATTAAAACCAGAATCTATAATACGCCAAACACAGACTGCATTTTTTGGAAAGTTGATACCAAATGTAACAGTAAATGAACCCTTCTGGAAGGTTAAAGTTGCTTTCATATAAAACATTTTCTACCAGGAAAAGGAAGTGGAATGTTGAACTAAGCATTTAACTTGAAAGAACTGTGCACGGACTCCAATGGCTGCATTATACTTTAAAGTAAAAAAAGCAAAGGGTTTTTATGAGCATACATAGTTCTAGCTTCATAAAAAGGGTATTATGGTGACAAGGCAAAATGAATCCCAGTATTTTGGATGCTTCTTTTAACCTTCTAAAAGCTCCTTCCCTGTCCATTAAATATTCTAGGGTGAGCTTCCACAATATGGTAAAATTCATCTAACAGTCCTGCTTCCTTCATTTCCCCTGCATCCCTTCTTCCCTGACATGTAGGCCCATTCCTTCCATTCCATTTTCTGATTTTCACATGGCTCCTTCATGAATGTAATTCAAAGCTATCCGTGTTTTTATTTTGCTGAATTGGTTTCCTACCAGCTGGTAAGGGGTTATACAGAAATCAGAGCTGGTGCAGAAGCAATGGTTGAGAACAGCACCCCAGATTTTCTTGGAAGAACTCAAACCCTTAAAGCACCTATTCTAAATAATGTGATTGCCTCTTAAAAATACACTTCCTGTTTGAGATGGGGGACCTCTTGAAGTAGATTCTGCAAAAAATTAATGGATGAAAGTAATCCTACCAGATTTGTCACTTACAGAGAATAAAAAGATGAATGGCCAACATGCACTGTGGGGTGGTTGGCCATTCTCGGGGGCAAACATTCCTGCATGAGGGCAGTGACCTCACAACACATCTTTATAGAAAGCAAACAAAAAGTGTCCCTTTCCTGGGTACAACCTTTTGCTTTGGAAGGAAATTTAAAAAATGCCAATTTTATACAGTTTCCTTGAACCTTGATTTTGATTCTGTGATCATTCAGGAAGGGAAGAAGCCATCCAAATGAGCTTCACACACTGAGCTACTGCTGATTTGCCAGATTCCAGTGTCCTCAAGTGTGACACAACGTTATTTTTCAGTGTTCTTTATTTAAAATCAGAAGTGATTTAATCTGGCTCTCTGCCATACCACTTGCTGGCATGTTGACACCATGTAAATAATGCATAGCTCTGTGACCACACTACTTTCATGCCACATGCTGGGAGAATCAGACAATGCCTGCTATTATTACTAGCCACATCTTAGATACCTTGGAAACTTTAAAAATTAACATCAAAATTACTTCAAGTGTTTGTAGCCTCCAGCTCCAAACTTCTTCATTACAGCTCAAAAGGAACCTGTGCATCCACTGTGATTAGAAAGAGATTGCTGATTTATATCTCACATCCTTTAAAAGTCACCCTTATAAGATTGTTTATAAATAACTGAGTGTGTTAGCTGACACAAGAACACTGGCAAGACTTTTCTCTGTTGACTGAAAAGACCACCATTTTAGAAGAAACCTCAAAATATAACAGAAACCCAGTCTAGACTGCAAAATTTGAAATAATTGGTATAAGACATTGCTCCCTGCTATCAGTGCACAGTCTACTTCTACTCTTCAATCATTTCAAAAGGTAAACCTACCAATGCCATCACAGCATGCTCATCAAACCAAAGTGAATTTGTGGTGTTCACTGGGGAACATTGTAAAGCAAAAAGAGTGTGTTTACTATGCTACCTACTTCTTACATTAGAGTCTTTTATCATCTAAACATCATGCAGCCTCAGTCCTATTGAGGGCAGGCAGCAATATATGCTGCTTTTCACAGGTCATTTAACAAGATTGGAAGTTAACATCTGTATTATTGGTACCCAGCCACTGTTCCATACACTTCAATCCTCTGACTGCCAAACAGAGAAGGGGCTGATTGTATTTTTACCTTTTTGCCATTTACAATAATGGAAAAATTGCTTTTCTTCACATCCCTGGGCCTATGCTGTCAGAGCAGGACTGTGATGTACATTCTTCCTGTGAAGATACACAGGAGTAACTATCAAGTCAGGAGAGACAACAGAACACAACAATGAAAAACAGAAAGCTAGAAGTTGGTGGTTACAAGAAGAAGGTTGGAAGTTGGGGTGGCTGTGTTATTGTGGAGGACTCACCTCAATCTTCAGTCTGTGGCCATCGCTAGTGAAATGCACCTATAGAGATTTGCATTTGTCTACTGACTTTATATTCCCAAAGCCTGAAATAAAAGAATATCTGGCTCAAAACCACCGAACTGTGCAACCAGATCATGATTTCTCAGGGCAAAACAGATGTACGCATCAAAATGCGTTGCCCAAATAAATTCCTTCAGAAACTTTGGAACATGGCAAACATAAAAAAGAAAGGGAGGGGTTCTTTTCTTTTTCCACTCCTGTGAAACAGTCAGAGCACACAAAAATTTGGTTTCCTTCTATTCAAGGATGAATTCATTGGACAACATTCTGTACTTGTCCACATTGTTCAAAAGGATCAGCATTTTGAGAGACCCAAACCAAGACCAATTCTTTCTGTTTTGTCCATTAAGAAGACTAGGAATCTTGTGGTCTCTTTTCAAAGGAAAGTCTTTGTCCAGACTCTTGCCTCAGAGATTTATTTTCACTATGTTATTTAGAACAGAAAAGAAAACTGGAATGACTTCCTAATTTCTTTAGTAAATCTGTTCTTAATCTACTTTACTCCAAGCATTTTACAGACAGTTTCTTACATGATGTTCTACTCTCAAGTTCTGTAATTACACACACAGTGGTCAAACTTTCTCTTGACCAGAAAAGACTGACAGTAATTCCAGTAAATTGAAAGGAAAAGTTTGGGGGAAAGAGTAGGATGGTTGAGAAGATAACTTAGTGCTTAAGACGTGATTTCAGTTCTAACAGCTTCTCTGGGTAATGGAGTTGCCCCTCACAGAGTAGTGACAAAGCCTGTCTTGTGGAAGTTTTCTACAGTTTTTGTTTTGCCTGGGGTTTGGATTTCACAAGGCTAACTAGATTGCCCTTGTCTAGGAAACCCTGGGGGTGAAGCCAGATGGTGTCTGTGTGCAAACTGCAAAGACTGAAAATAGGGAAAGGGTAGTGGCTGAAAACCAGGGAATAAAAACCATTGAACTAGATGAGTGGGCAAAGTACAACAAGTTAACAGGAAGTTATGAAGTGGCATGACAAGGGTAATGAAGTGTGCTTTTCACAAGCAAAAATTTAAGTATTTTGAGGGAATGTCATATGTATTTGGGCCTTTTTTCTAAAGTCCATTCAAAGCTTCCTTCAGCAAGTTATTCTCTCTTCCTCCTCAAGGAATTCTTGTGACAATTCTGTTAGCTACAGAAAAATCCTCTTAATTCTTGTTGCTCTACCTCTATATGCAAGAATAAATTATTCCAAGCTAGTCCAGTACTAGAAAAGTAGTAAGTAAAAATAGCAGAACTTGCACATTCTTACTAAGAGCTAGCTCAGCAGTCAGCAGCACTGCCTGAACAGTCAACCATAAAAGCTCTTGTTTAGCGATAACCTGATTTGACTATTTCCTCTTCCAAAATGTCCTATTTCAATGACTTACAATGTACAGGTCAGCCTCACATTTTGTGAAAGCACATGCACACTGGAAGAGCGGATTCTAGGTTAATGTGAGAAGCTGAGAGCAGCAATGAGTCTCTTTGGAGGAAATGGTGCACTCTTCCTGTGATCGTGGTTTCTCGACGGTGGAGGGGGAAGGAACATGGCAAATAGGGACTCTGACACATTTAAAAGGCAAGGCTTCTGATGGTGAGTGTTCCTAGAGTTTTATCTGAATTCCGTGTTCACAAACACGAGCACATGTAGTTTCACAGAAATATTCAAAAGGGAAGACAGAGGAGATGATCAGCACATGTATGAGCTGCTTCCTGTGTTGGTTGAGAGGGGTGTGCTGGGTGCCAGGCCAGGCTGGAAGGGCAGCAGTGAGAGCTGTGGCACACAGCTGGGGATGCCATCACAGCTGTGGCAAGAAGCTGGGTGGAAGGGCAGAAAATGCACACATGTACCTGAGCCCAGGGCATTTCATGGTTTCTTAGTTGTGTCATTTGTAGAGAAATTTTGAGTGACACACAAAAATAGCATTCTTTTAATACACATTAATGATTATTATCCTACCCATACAGCATTTTGATTTTTTTCTGTGATAAGCAGTGCTAGATTTTTTAAATTTTCTACTGTCAACAATTTAGTTCACTTCTAAAAAACATACACAGTTCCACACAGGTATAATCTCTGATTGATTGTTTACAGTTCTAGTGTTATACCCTCACTTATCTGTTCTCTTTGGCTAATGTGGCTTGATGATTTCACTCTGTGATTTCCTTTTTCAGTCGTATACATCAGATAGCAGATATTGATACTTCCCTACATCATGTGACACATTTTCATAATGCAGTGATAACGTGGCAGACTTGCTTTTGAGAACTAGCCTTGATCAACTCTCCAGCATATCTTAGAAACTAGCACCAGTTTTTACAGTATAAATTAGGGAATGCAAGGTATTTACAGCTTGAAAATATTGAATTCTGTGTTACATCTGTAGAAACTCAGTAAGCAGTCTGAAGATTCATTTGTTATTTGAATCTAATTCTATTTCTGAAACAGCCTCTTTAAAACTGTATCTGCTTCATCTCTATGCCAGGCTGGTCTCTCTGATATGGCTGAAGCTTTGGAAGACATTGCCCTGAAAGGAGACTGTGCATGCAGCAGAGCACTTGAAAGCCAGCAAAGTGCCATCCATCTTCTCCTTTATGGCATGTGCTGGGATAAACAATGGGGAAATCAAACTCTTGCTGAGGCTGCATGAAAAAGTGGTGAACCAGAGGTTCACAGAAAACTTGGAGAGGGTGCTAGGTTACAGTTCTGAAGGTGTTCAGCATTCCAGATAAATGTGTACTTAGCTTTCTGTGAAAAGCTTACAGATCTTAACTCTGCTTACTTCAGCTCAAGGTGACTGCTTCCAAACTCTTCAAAATTGCAAGAGGCAACTACTTGAATGTTAAGACATGCTTAAAAATCTGAATCCCAGCTTTTGATGAGCAGTAGTCTCAGTCTGCCAGCTCAGTTCAGTCTGGAACTCTCCACTGTATGATTGTTACCTGTCTACCCACTAGAAGAAGATCGTGGCCACCCATCAGAACTCAGAAGTAGTGAATGGGAAATATCCCTCTTGGCCTGTATTTGAAGATGTGACACAGAGGTAAAAAACTAACCATGACTTTTTACCCTTATTATCCTAACCCTCCAGTCTTACCAGCCTTCATACCTCTAATTAAGCCTGCAAAAAATAAATACCTTACTGACAGTTTTTCCTCAGGCTTGGTATGAGTAATCTGACTACATCTGAAAAATTACTGGGAATAAAAAAAAAGATGTTGTGAAACAATTTATCATTCCAAGATATTTTTTTATTCTAAAGACATCAATTTTTTAAATTAAAAAAAAACAACATTCTAAGCTAGAGTCAGTGTCTCTGAAACTAGAGCAAAACCTACACACTCCAGTTATAATAAAGAATTTTTTTAAGTTGCTAGTAATATTTTTTTAAAGGCAGAAGAATTTATGCTTTTAAGATTATACCCATGAAAGATCTAGCAAGCCAAAGTGCTTTTCTTTTCCATTCAAACTAAATCATACACTATTTGGGGTAGAAATTTGGCAGGAAACTCTCTTGCATTATCCCTACATTGTGACTGGACTGATTTCTTTATCTTTTTTTGATAGATGGATGTCTAGCTGAGCCCTGAATATCTTCAGCAGTGCTGATTCCAAAGCTTAATTTGGCAGCTGGTTTCCTTGGCTATGAGTTCTTATGTTTATAAACTTTTCCCTGATATATAATTCTAAATTTTTCCTCACAATGCTTCAAGCCACCTCTTGCTTCCTCGCTTGCTTTCTTAACTAATAAGAATAATCAAATATCATCTCTTTTTCATTTTCTCTCTATTGCAGACAATAAGAGGTCACTTTAAACTTCCTGAAATTAACATGATTGAATTAATCTCAACATCATACCATGGACCTTATTTTGCAAGCCTACCATCAATTTTCTTACATAGCTCAAGATTTAGACAAAGTTTTAAGCATGTATCTAATACAAGCTACAGTACTTCAGCACATAACCATAAAAGACCATAAACAGACTAAAGTTTTCCCTTCTCATTATGTATATTCCCATGGATTATGTTGTATAAATTGTTATACTAGCTGATTATGTGGTCCTTTCATCATTCTAGAAAATGCAAGAGTTTGCAGAGCTGAAAAATATCAGTGCTGCAAAATAAGAATGGTGCTGGTTGTTGAGACAACAGTTGGAGACTGACTCTATAGACCAAAGAAATTACATAGTACATCAGAATCACTAGTTTCAGTGAATTGGGAGGCTGTTGTCTTTATAACCACCCCAAGACACTTAAGTAAAGGCAAGGAAGGAGAATTTTATTTCAGAGAATACAGACAACTTGGACAAAATTATGGTAGGCTGTGAATTGCCATTTTTGAAAAGGAGGTACTTTTAGGAGCTCATCTTGGGGGGTCTAAAACTGGCTAAAATGCTTTGGGAAGCTCTTTCTGCATTGGAAAACTACAGCAGACAGTTAGCCATGCAGCACCAAGCTGCATCACTCAGCTCATGGCTGAGGACCCCGAGGTAAAAGAGGCTGAACTGCAACCTGAATGAAGAAAGTGGTAAAGTGAGCTAAGTCCTACCTTTCCTCCAAACAATTCCTACCCACTAACAGTTTCTTCCTTGGTATGTGCAGCATTTTGTACATTCCCTCCCAAGGTACCCAGTCATGCTCCTTGGCACATTATAATACATCTTTTCTGGATAAATTCTACTGGGTGCATTGAAACACAGAAATTCTTTGGTAAAATTAGCCCTGGGTTGGATTTTCACAAGGCGATCATTAAATCAAAAGTATTGAGCACCTGATAGCTTCTGCAAATTCCTCCAAGCACATGTTTAACCTGTCTTTGAACAACTGACTGCAAGGGACTGGTCATTGCAGCTTCATGGCTCAGGAGACAGGATACACATGTACACACAGAGAGGTGGATCAGGATAGTATGACTCTGGGAGTCTTTTCTATGAACAGGATGAGCACTTGGTTCAGACTGTGTCTGCTCAAGTTTCCGGACACATCACATTCCCATCAAACATGCTCATGTGACTAGTGGGAGCTGTACCAGGATGTGTCCCATGCAGTCATTAGTCTAATTTGCCAAGGCATTCTCAACTAGTAAACTGGCATGCATCTTTCTAGTTACCATGTAATTGTTTACATTTTGTCAGCAGTTACACAGCACCAAATGTGCCAAGACCATTCAAATGCTTTTGACCATTTCTCCAGTTCAGTTCCAGCCATGAAAAATAACTCAGCCAATTCCAATTATAAAAGATCTGCTTCATCTGGCAATTCATCTCTTGTAGTGACAATTAAATAAGTTGTTTTAGAGTAGGAGTGTTATGACCACTGAATAGAAAACTCACAATTGCCCCAGAGCTGACCTTGCCCAGGTAGCTTTCAGCCACTATGCTGTTTCCTCTGAGCTGTGAACCCTTTAACTCCTGCATGTGCATCAGGAGCAGTGTGTTCAAGGAATACTTAGTTCTTCTTTTCACTGTAGGACTGTCACTTTTAAGATGCAAGAAATGTGGTTGTTTTTTTAAATAAAGGAAGTGTGAGTAATTCTGTGAAGCCACAAAGACCAAACTCTGCATACCATTTGTTCCAACACCTCACACATCATTTTCGGTTTTGAAGTTCTGATGTCCAAAATAACATTAGTAAAATTACAGTGCTTTATGCTATCAAGTCTATCTAGGAGAATTATTTTTCTGACAATGAGGTTAAAATTTCCCAAATCAGAATACTGTACTAGACAGGCTGCATCTGTCTACTTGATAATTTGCTGCTAAGCATTACTAGTATATACAAACCACCCAGCAATATTTCTCCCGTGTTGAAGAGCTACTAGACACCACCTGACTTTGAGAAAAGTTTGGACTTGCTGAGATACCTGTTTCTGCATTTAGATTTGTCTCTCCAACAGGATCATAACTGGAGGATGCTGTAGAATGCCACATACCTAAATGCCTGCCTGGAACATGTAACTGCATGCTTTGATAGAAGTAGACAGACAAGCCTGCTCTCTGATGGAACTGCCCTCTCAGGTACAGCTGCACTGATTGCACTCTAGAGAAAAGCCACTATGAAGTCAGTCCTGCATGAAATATTTGCATGGTCATTAGGACAGCAGGAAACCTCGTGCTCCTGGGCTGCTGCCTGTTATCATTCAGGTCCCACCTGCTTCAGCCAGCTCCAGAAGATTGAAGCACAGGCTGTAGTAAGCTCAATGAGAAGTTGAGCGCAGTGACCTTGAGGAAGCAACTAAGGACAACGTGTATATGGCCAAACCTCTGGTCACACAATCTATCCACCTGAGCCTTGCAAGGCAACAGGGTACCCCACCACACACCTTAGAAAGCCAGCAGGCATATGGAGCACCCAGGATCAATCAGCAGGAGAAGATAATCAGCTGGTACATATAGATCTGGTACATGGAGATGCTGAACCTGTCAGGCCCTTGGACAACCTGGCAGTATCAATTTCAGAGGCAGACATGGGTGCTAGTACACCCTGCTGTTCCTCACCTGCTGACCAGAACACCGTGCTGGAAGGCTTAAAGTGCTCTCAGGATGGGATAACTAACCTTCAAATCCTACTGAATCATGCACAGCCTACAAACAGACTCACTCCTATTTCCATATCACGTCTAAGGGCAGGGATGCTTTTGAGGCCGGAATCCCTTCTTAAAAAAGGGGAATACTGTCAACGCTCTTTTGAGGTTCAGAAACTCTGGATCTTGCCACCTTTAGACCAAACCAGTTAAATATGGTGACATTTCAGGCTTGAGCAGCTTTCTTATTTATGATTTGAGGGTGACAGAGTATATCAGGTGGGTATATCAGAGTATATTAGGTGGGTGAAAGGACAAAAATTGGGCCAATTAATTAATTTTCTGAATGCTTCTTAGTACAGCTCAGGAGAATCGAGTTCTAATTTGAATGAGGTGTCAGGGAGACTAAAAGCTTTGTTAATACAAATACCTACATAAAGTCACTAATGTAAATGAAATTTATTCTAATTGAAGTCTGGCCGTTTAAGTCAAACTTAAGTCACTTAAGTAAAACTTTCACTGACAATATGGAAGCAGGCTGAGACCTCACAGAAGCTTCTTTTAAAGAAATTCGAAACTTTCACCTCATCTCTTTAAAGCATTTTTGCAAGCACATGCACCTCAAAGGTTTTATATAGCTGGTAAACTAAAACATATGAGGAAGAAATAAGCTGTTCTAAGCCACAGAAGAAGTCTGTATCCAAGCTAAAAATTGGACTCAGTAGTGATATCCTTTTCTTCTCCCTGAGCTTTCAAGACCACAGGGCAGAAATGATGCTGTCCATGAGTTAAAGCTGTTTCCCTTCCTCAGGAAGAAAAGTGGCCATGATGACACTTGTAGCTCTACAGTTTTCCTTATTACAAAATGGAAGATAATCCTTATTCGAAATCATCCATTCCAGTTTAGTTAGGCTGAGTTTTGAGTGTTTAATGCACTTTAAGTAGAGGCCATAAGGACTGTAAAAAGCCTAGCATGTTTAATCAGATCCTTTCAGCCATAATGTTCAGATACTTATGACAAAAAATAATCCACAGACATGGCAGAAGCAAAGAGAAAACACTTCAAGCTTCCTTACTGTTTTGTACTACAGAAATCAGAAAGATGAATTCTTCTACTTGAAATGCTTAATAGTCTCTTTCAAAATAAAACAAAGTGTGTACAACTACACAGGTGATTTTCAGCATGTGACCTCTGATAAAATGTTGGTTCTTTGGGAAAAATGATGAAATTGTGTACAAAATCATAATAAAAAAAGAAAGAAAAAAAATAAAAAAGGAAAAAAAAAGAAAAAAAAAGAAAAAAAACCAAGAAAAAAAAAGCCCAAAACCAAGAACAGCAGAAATTAGAGTGAAAAAATGGCATTGAGGCACATTTCAGGAAATATATTTTCTTTTTATTTTCCAGTGTTACATTCCAAGATATTTTTAATTCACAGATATTGAAAACAGATTCCTATACAATTCTTAATAAGTTACAGTAGCCACCAGAGTTAGTGGTTCCTATCATGTGGCAAAAAATATAATACTTCTAACTCAAGCCATGTCATGCTGGTATTTTACCAGCATTCCTCATGCTATTGTTACAATTCCACTAGCTTCATGGCATTTAATTCTTTCTGAATGTAAGAACAGATTATTTCCCTTTTTGATACTAACAGTGAAAAGTATAATCATAATAACCATGGTACATTTCATTGCACTGTCTCAAGATGCTTTGATCCTTACCTCTGATTTTGGAAATGGAGAAATTTCAACTCAGAATAATGAGGTGGCTCTCTGGAATCAGCCAACAGTAAGGTCATTGTAGAGCCTAGAACAGAAAAAAACAAAAGCAGAACTTCACAAACTTTATGAAGCCTACCTAGAAAACTTATTCTCATCACCTTGTTATGATTTGCTCCAAGTGATGCTGCCCACATGCATCTCGAGGGCAGCATTTGCTCCTCACCCTGAAGTTGGGATCTCAACCCAACAGACACAGCAAGTGCACAGGTGTGCAATCCCCTCGGAGGTGACAGCCTCATGGGGGGGTCCTGAGTGTTTCCCACAGAGGCCAGGGAGAAGGATGCTCCCCTGGAAAGCTGAGGCTGTGGTCCTCCCACTTGAGGCTCTGCTGTTGGAGAAGAAGGGGCATAGCAATGCTCAATCAGATGTGGGCACACCAGAGCCATGACCCACCATGGCTGATATGTGGCACATGCCAGTCCTAACCCCGGGGGTGTGCATCACATTCAGATGCTAGGAATCCACATGCATTGGGGCAGCATCTTAAAAAGTATAAAATGTATTACTCTTCTGTGATACATTCATAATTATTTAATAAAACTTACTGTTTATACAAACCCCATTGAAATAAATCACATTAACAAAACCTACTTGATTTCATAAGCAACTTACATCCAATATTTAATATTTTAAAATTCATTAAAGATGAGTTTTAAATGAATTAACTAGAATATTAAGACAAAAGCCTGTAAAAGAGACTTGAACTATTTATTGAACACCAACAGAGAGAGTTTCTAGAAGAGATCTTGGAAAGCTTGCTGTAAAGCTAAATCAATGTTATCAGGAATCATCCCTAGTTAAGTATTACCAAATAAAGCAGAGTTATACATAAAAGTTCAACACCAGAAGTCCTGTCATTAACACAGGAATATCTCAGAAGCTGCCAAAAACTCATTATGAGGTCCTGTTTACAAAACTGGATGGATTTTCTGTTCAAAGTGGCAAGTCACATACTTCCCCAAAAATTCATTTGGTCATGACCAAGCATGATTATAAAATTGGATGGGAAAGATGGGGATAGGTGAAAGACATGAAATCTGGGAAAGATGGACAATAATATTTCAATATCAACATTCCATTTTTACACACACAAAAAAACTGGAGTTTTTAATTGAATTTCAACCTGAATTTATTTCTTTGGCTTTTTTCAACGGTATCACTTTTGCTTACATTCTGTGAGGTTAGAGATATGAAAAAACAAACTACACATGACCAACAGTAGGAAAAGGCTCATTCCATGTCTCCTCCATAAAATACAATACAACAGTGGCTAGCAAAGTACTGCTGATTTAGCTGATGCAAATGCTGTGGGCAAGTTGGACATTCTGGAAATATCTTCTTAGTTTTCAACAGTTGTTAATGTACTTCAGATAGAAGTTTTACTGTTCTTAAGCAGGACAGGAGTCCCTGAAGAGCATGACATGTACCTGGAATGAAAGTTGTCAGTTTTATTTATATGAAAGTTATTTTTAATTGAAGTGTTAAATTTAAAATTCAACATTTTATTATGATCTGATATTTGCCAAACTTCACCACCATCAAAGTCACAAATACAATAACTTGACATTTCTTTTTCATGTATTATCAAGGATATTTACAGAAATGAAATTAAGCCTGAACTAAGGGTGCCTGTTGCTCTGCCAAAAACACTGATGTCCAAGCCCAGTATGTTTCTTTTCTTGCAAGGATGTCAGCAGTATATTTAGAACCAGGGTGGAAATAGGGGGTTTGGACTAAAAGACTTATGTAACATGTTGCAGGTCTCATATTCCCACTTTTGTGCCACTCCTGGATTTACGGCCTGGTCATTTCATGGTTTCTTTTGAAGAGCTTTGACAGAAAATTGCTTGTCTACCTAAAATTCAAAACCAGTTTTAGTAATCCACACTAGGATGCACAGACAAAGCCCTCCCCAGAATATGATATTATTTGTCCAGGAGAAAGTGGTGGGTTATTTTTTGTTGGTTTTTAAGTCATGAAAAGCAGACGAAGCAGCAAATGACAGAGGAATAAATTGTATATGCAATACAATATATGTGTATATTTTATGCAAGATGTATACAATAAATATGAACATCTCTGTTGTACATACTCAGCCTAGCTGAAACCCAGGGTTAGTCTGAGATCAGGTGAGGCCTCAGACACACAGAGTTAAATATAATGGTGCTGTTGAGATACTAAAAGATGAGATATGGCTGCTGACCACAGAGAGCAAATGACAATTAAGTACACATCCTTCTGGGAAGTTTGCCAAGAAAAAAACAGGGAGAGGTGGCCATTACTGCTGCTTTGCTTAAGCGAGGGAAAAATGGAGATGCAGTTGCACTAACTCTTACCAAATGAGCAATTGCACTCAGAGAACAAAGCAAATCAGTGCTGATGAGACAAATCAGGAAACCAGCTCTGAGAACGAGTTCAAAGCACAAAAGCAGAAATGCTTCAGCTTTCTCTGTGTTATCAGCCTAGCACTGTGGCAACTGCATCACTGCTGGCTGTCGCTGTGACATGGTGTTTTTGCACAAAACCATCTTCACAGATTAAAGACAGAAAAGCATTAAAAAAAAGTACAGATGTGGCATTACAGCAGAAGAAACAAGGGAGACTGAAGAAGCAAAAACTAAGTTTGAGCAGCACTTTTACTTGTGGTAACCGAGAAGAACTGAAACCATGGAGATAGAGTGATAACAGCAGAACACAATCAAGAATATTCATATAGAGCTGAATTTCCTCAGCAGGCAAAGGGGAAGGGCAGGTAAAAACTCTGGCCACAGTGACCATAATGTGTAAAGAATGAAAAGCATCCCAACCCACCACTCCCCTTAATGAACTTGAGATTTATTCTACTAGAGGACTCAAACTGACAGAAAGAACACTGCTAATCACAGAAGATATCATGTCCTACATTATTGCAGCACTTGTTTGTTTCCTGACAGAGAAACTGTTTGATTCAGCAAGAAACAGACCATTCTGACTTTTCTGTCAAGGTATCTTCATAAATTTTCTACAGATCTTTGCTGGTAATACATGCTACTAATACTTCCATACTTAAGGTTCAGAGGAGTGACTGTCTCCTGCAGGCTGAGCATGGTCTCCAGTATTAACACGTTCCTGCCATAGTTTAATTGTGATGGCATCTAAGCAGAGGGGGACTCTTAAGCACCAATCTCTCATGTAGCATGGCAAGCAACTTACCTCCTAAAATACATCCTTAAATGACTGGGTAGGTTTTGTTCTGAGTCTAATGTGAGCTCCAGTTCTCCTATCTATCATCCCTGTTGTTACAAGATCTCTTTTCTATAATTTCTCATTATATTTTCAATGTGAAAAGTCATCATTAAACAATGGAAGTTAGACTGTGCTCTACAAGATTCTTGAGTATATCTCTATGTCTGGATCAAAAAGCATTTACTTTTGTTTTTCTTCTTTTTTTTTAATGTGAGAAAAATCCCTTTTGGTGTAAAAAGAAAGTAGTGGGAGTTTCTTCTTGCATGATTTCCTGAGATCTTTGGAAAGATCATTTATATTACTTTCTCTCACCACCTCTCAGCCTCTCACAAGGCTGGGCATCCAAACTGTACTCAATGATGGCTAATAAAAAAAAAAAAAAAAATTCACAGGGAACAAAAATAATACAGATGGAAAAGTCAAGTTTGAAGCCTCAGTTTCTATGTAAGTTCTGCTTTGTCATTTTTGCCACGATAAGTCGGATTTATGGGTCTCTTCTCTTGAGAGATTTCCCTTTCCAGTCACCAAAACAGGGAGCCAGCACTTCACCAGGGTCTCTGGTGCAAAGAAAGCAATGTCATAGGCATGTTACAGAAGCCAAACTCATTCATTAGCCCAAGGTCTCCTTTCAACTCAAATACTGTTTCATAATGAGAAAAAGTTTGGGACCCAAAATTTGCTTAACAGCATAAACCAATATTTCCATGTGGTTTCTATAAACTCCCAATCCAGGATCAACATTCAAGGGCTTAATTGCACAAAAGGCAACGTCACCAACCTGCCACTCTGGATGACCTGTATTAACACTGAGTGTCAAATCACCTGCAAAAACAATACAACAGTGAAAAAATAATCAGTCTTGACCTCAGTGCACATTTGTCTGAGTAATGCTATAGAGAGTTCAGAAATTTGAAACATCTCGTAAATAAAGAAGGCGTGAAAATCATTTGGAAGTACAGGAGGAAGCAAGTGTTTCACTGCTCTTTGGCAGCAACCTTTTCCACGAGTCCTTTCCCAGCCTGACCATGCACAAGGCTTAAAGACTGAAGCAGAAACTGATTAAATATGCATGGGCACATGCATGTGTCCATGCTTATACACATGCACACACATTTCTAAGCATGTGCAAAGGAAAGAATGGACTCAGGGAAGATTTTAAGAAAGTTTTTCTGCAGGGCAAGCTTAAGGAAGTCAGGGACAACTGCTCTCGGTGAACTGATCTGAGATTAGGAAAAAAAGGAAATGGTTGCCTTTGATGCAGGAGTTTAGAATAGGTACATCTGCATTGAGCAGGAAAGGGAACTTTGTAATAAAAACACTCTGATGTGGCATTTACCCCAAAACACCAGTGAGTAAAAATAAATACACATCCACAAAGCTTAGGCTATTCTGGTGCTGTTTGAATCACTTTAGGGCATCACAATATCTGGAATGTACTGGAAGTTAAGTTTCTAGTGATTATTTAGGGTTGCTGCAACCAATTACTGGACATTTGTGGTTTTTAGGTAGTTGCATATGACAAGAATCGATTACAGCATCTATGAGCACAAAGTTCTGCAGTAGTAACAGGTTAGTTAAGGAAATTTAGTGCCCAGAGCCAGGACCTATATCACAAACATTCCTTGTTGGGTTCATCTCTTTTTCTTATGGAGGTCGTTTGCACGGATTGCTGCTGTCCTAAAGTCCCACAAGCTGAAGTCCTCTTGTTCTCACTCATTTGGGCTACTTTTTTCCAGTCCAGTACAGCTGTCAGTCAGGGTGGGACCTCTTTGAGAGCAACAAATGAGCCAGATGCATAGTTCAACAGCCAGACACTTCAAGTCATAACAAGCGAGTGAAGCGAGCTAATTTTGCTTGCAAAAGAATTAGCCTTTATTAGCCACTAATACAACTTTTTGCCCTGCATAGCTCTTTAACCAGCTGCAGCTCCATTGACATCACATTTTGGAAAGATTACTAGTGGCACGTCTGGTTATAGAAAGCTTAGAGGGCTTCCTAGAGCAGCTACCACTTATTACAACATGAATGAACTTAAAGTCTCTGATGGGGAATGAAGTTAAGTTACCACACTGTAGGCATCCATATGGGGTACATCTTGTCATTCAGACCACAAATTCTGCATGGCATTTTTGTCTGTGTCTAATTTTTATCATATGTTTATCACATGTATATATAAGCAGTATGGTTTAAATTCCTATTAGTAACTTATGAGGTAAGAACCAGTGGAGAACATATACAGAATTGCATCTATCCATATATATTTATATATGCACTTCTGATATTTAGTCCTGGGTTTAGAGACAGTGATGAAATTGTCAGCACTTTGTATTTTTCTCTCTTCTCTGCTTATCAAAATTGAGGAAAGTCAATAACAAGTCAATAGCCTAGCTGCACTCACTTCAGATATGTTCTGCATTATTCACTAGGATTTACAAACCTAAATCAGATGTGATTACTTTTTCTTCCTATGGAAGTATGCAGTGTTACCTTACAAATCTGTGATAGTGCTGTAGATTAAAAATCACAAATTAACCCTCTGATCTAGAGACAAAGGATCAAATCTGTTTTAATCAGCTATGGCACTCCCTACACAGCAAAACAGCAGAAGCTCTTAAGATTCCAACCAGCTAAATAAAGGGAAACTCACTCGACTTCTTTTCAAAGGGTTCAAAGTGTAAGTAAGGAGCAAAATTATTCTGCATAATGTTTAAAGAAAGACAGTACAAGGAAGCTGCACAGGTTGCAATGATGAGAGGGAGAAGAGAAAAAAAATCCCCAAAGAAAAGTAATAGTGTATTAAACAAACCACTTGCAAGTTTTCATTAATTGCAGTCTAGCTTTGAAGAAGAGGGAGAACAGCAAGTATTGTAGGTCCTCGGTCAAGTTTAGGTGGGGAATCCAAACCAGTTGCATTTTTTAGCAATTATAACCATAAAGAAGACTCAGAAAGGCAGCTGATGTCTAAAAGCAGTAAAAAGGCCAACAAAGGAAAGAGAGGAAGATATCTTTAAGAGTTTCTTCCCTCAAAAAAATTAGGGTGTGGGCCTCTGTATACTGGGACTGTGTCTCAGACACAGAAGTAATGGTCCTGCTGTTTCCCAAAGCACAGCATCACCTTGTCCCTCCTACAGCAGCAAGAGGTTTCCCTACAAATGGACTGCAGTTTCAGCCTCATGTGATGTCTTACATTTTAAATTTTTCTAGTCTGCTAAATAATGAGTGGGTCTTGATGTGTTTCTCCTGGATTATAACAGCAGTAACGTACAAAAGCAATAACATATTCTCTTATAGCTAGGACACTCAACGCCCTTCAAACATAAACTGAATGAAAAGAACAAATAAGGTTGAATTATTTCCTTTAATGTAATTATGTATCAGAAACACGGTTAGCAACACTTCTAAAAACAACTGCAACAGCAACAACTTTTTATCATCTAGAAAACTGTAAGGAAGTCCTCCCTGGAAACAAACTGGAAATTCTGATGAACACTTTCAGTATGGAGCAGCTGACACCTGGAGTCAAACCATGATTTAGCATTCATGTATAGGATGTGTGATCACCAAAAGCATACCTGATCAAAAAGGGGGAGCCAATCCAACCAGACTTCAGGCTGTGCCAACAGAAATTATAAGTATATGCCCTTTGACACAGGATGAGGAGGGGTGTTCTCCCTCCTTCTGTCACACAGCAGCATGGCTTTGATAAGAAAACTGTGGGCATATATCATACTCATGGTTACACCAAAGAGAATTTGTCTCTGCCCTTCCTCCTGACTGTGTCCTACAAAGTCTACCATAATGGGTTCTCACTCTGGAAATTATCAATGAGTGCAGAAGCAATCATGCTCCTTTTGCAAGTAGGATGGACAAGTTCCTATGCAGCACTTGAACGGGTAGGGCCTTAAACATTTCTCTCATATGGGAAAGGAAAGAATCTCATATGGGAAAGGAAAGAATTGAGCAGAAAAAAAATTGCAAACATCTCATGGAATTGCAATTCCTCTCCCATCTTAGCGATGCCAATTCTCCTCATCAGTGCCACAAGCAATATCTACCTTTGCAGTTTCACTTCACCTGTAAGCTCAGAAATACCTCATGAGTGCAGGGCTGGTCTTCTAAATACCACCCAAAGTAAAGCTGAAACATAAGACAAAAGCTCATCTGCCAGCTCATCTGCCAGGTCTGCTGTTCCCAGTACTGGTGTCACCCAGAGAAGGCAAAAAGATGAAGAAAAAAGATTGTGCAGGAAAAGCTTCAAGAAAATACCTAGCTTGCCAGCTCCCATTGCAAAAAAAAAAAAAAAAAAAAAAAAAAAAAAAAAAAAGAAAAAAAAAAGAAAGAAAAGCTATCAAAGTGAAACCTGCTTTGTATTATACACAGAAAGAAAAGAAACAATTTAGAAAGGACATAATATGAAGAGTAGCAGGAACAGGAATTCCCAGCAACACTGTGAATTGGCTAAAATCACTGATGAAAAAGGAAAACAATCTTCTAGGAAAAGCAAAACAGCAAACAAACCTAACAACATGCTTAAGTCTTAAGTGAAGAGAAACAACACTTCCTATCAATGCAACACACTTGCAGCTGAGGGGAGAAGCAGAGAAGGGAAGCCACGCTGATACCACATAAACAGAAAATTCTGATCCTGAGAACAATTTTGCCATGTACCACACACATAACAAATGTCATCTGCACCATGTGCTGCTGCCAGAGATACTGATGGTGTCAGCAAGTTTCTGGATTTGATGCATCAGGAATTGAGTTGCCATTGACCCACATGGAAAGGACAAACCTGAAAGGAGGGATTAGGATTGGCACAGGCAACTTGGGTTAAATTTGTACAATGCTAAAAATCAGGCTGACATTTTTGTTTATGTTTCCCCTCTCCCTGCCCTCCTGAGCTCTCATTATTAAAGAGTGAAGAACAATGTCAGATCTCACACAGAGTCAGCACGGCATGACACAGGAAGTCTGCACTAAAGCGATTTTATGGATATATGATTTCAAATGACATCAAAACTTCCCCATGACTGCAGCCCTTCTGCTTCCAAGGCTTTCCCAAATTCTGGGGGTTATTGACATTCACATAAGGACTTCTTCTGTTAAATAACTAGAAATTTGAAGTGTTCTGGATCTGTCATAAACAGACAATCATAGCCCAATATGGGACGTTGCTCTGTTGGATACCCAGGCAGTCTGGAATCAGAGAAGCTCTGCAGCTGAGGCTGGAGCAACAAGAGGGATTTTGCATTTCTCTTCTCTCCTATGCAGTCAGCTCCTGGCCACAGAAAACATGCAGTTGTGCTTTAATTGGGGATTTAATTTGGAGAGATTTTAGTTACACGAAATCTCTGTAGAGAGAGATCTTCTCTGCCACCTCCCACAGGAAATGAGTGCTCGGAGTTATATGTCTCAGGTCACATTAGCAGAGCGATTTGGCTGTCAGTTGCAAGGATATTTAGGGGACTTATCAGATTGTAAAATACTGAAGTGTGATGACTATACAGCAAGTATAGTGGCCAGTCATCTGTGGCTTGCCAGACAGAAACTTTGAGTCACGAAAGCAGAGGCTGTTGGCCAGTGAGCCCAGTGTGCCCATCTCCAGCCCATTAAACGATCTGCCACAGCAGAGCTGGGCTGCAGCACTGGGGCACCTTCACTTTCAGTGAGGCACACCAGCCAGAAGCTGTTTATCCTGTTCAAGTGTATTAACTTGGTGCTTATGTGACGCAGGCTCTTTCATAAATTGTTCAGTAAGGGGTTTTGGCAATGGTTTCATATTACAAGGCTTCTTTTTATATCCCCTGTTGCCTTTTTCAGGCCTATCCACCCATTCCTTACAACTATTAATAAAGTATCCCTTCCTCCAGCTGTCAGACCAGGCTTTACAGCCTGTTTTTAAGCTATTGTTGTACTTCTAACAATTAAGACTTCACAGCTTATGCTGCTTTTTTACTCCCTTTAATCCAAACTGCATTTTTAAAGGAGCTATATCAGCTGACATCTTGACCTGAAAATAGGCAAGCAAAAGCTAAAACCTAATGAAATGCTTCCAGGTTTTTTTTATTTTTTTTTTTTAGTTCAACTCAAGTATTTCTCATAAACGCAGTTACTTCACCAACACAAACTGTACTTCTCTGTATTAGCAGGAAAGAATTTGAAGGGAAAGTTAATTCTGAGCCAAGTATCCTGACAGCACCTGAGCTCATGCTGTCCTTTTAGAAGGCACGTCCTCTTGCTACCCCTGCATGGACTAGATTCACCCACACAATAGACAGAGAAATGGAATACATAAGTTATTTATGCTTTATAGTATATATACACTGTAGCTGTTACACCTATTCCAACTATGGTACAGACCTCACCACTGTCTTACCAGAAGACCATATCTAAATCTTCATTAAAGCTCTAGGGCAATTAGCTTAGGGAAGAGAAATGGAGAGACAGGGTAATGTCACTGCTCAGCTTTACTTCCTTCAGCCTGGACCACAGCCAGGTACACATTCCCGTTTCCAGGAGAGCAGTACCCAAATCTTGTCACCTCGATTCAGAAAACCAAAGATCAGACACCGAGACAATGAAAAGTGAACAAGGATTTTGATCACACCTGTTTTTTCTCCTTTTGTCTTTCCACGTCATGTTGAGAAACCACACAAACAACGGAGTTTCCCTCCTCCAAAATTTCTCCTGTTTGGACCCTTACAAAATGGGGGTGCTCAAAATAAACAATCACTTGGAATATCTTGGCCTATATCCCAGTAGGGAGTGAGGCTAGTCACGTAAACAACAACCTTCAAACTACACAAGTATGAAGCACTAGAACAATAAAACTGCAAAAGGCAATATGGAAACGAAAACCAGTATGACACAGCAACTAAGATCATGCAGCTTGCACTTATCTATTTAAATTGTAATTGATCCTACTTGGTCTGCTAGTCCCTGCCATGAACCAACACACCATCAGTTTTGTCTTCCTTGAAAAGCAGCCCAAAGCACAGTTCTTATACCATCAAAATTAAACTATGTGCAGTAAGAGTAACACTCCATATCATGATTTAGCTGTGCTGTTTCCTCTTCCTTACTGAATACCTGAAGTGAAGGAATCCTAGATTTCTCTCATTCACTGCTGCCTTTTCTTTTTCCTGTTGACTCAGCCTTTCAGAAGAGTTGTTACCTCAGCAGTTCTGGTATCATTTTTATTTAATGAGAATTTAAAGCTGTACAAAAAATATATACTTGATTAGTATTAGTCTTTTGTCTAGGCATACTCATCCACAAAATCAAAATGCATGGCCAGAAGTAACAGGAAGCATCAGTTCTTGAACAATAAAACCACTGAAAGAAAAAGTTTTACAAGTCAGCTCTGGTGCACAGACCACAATGTAAAAACTGCTAGATTAAACTGTTTTCATTGTCTAGGACGGAAAAATGATGAGACAAAGAAAAAATAAAATTAATCCTTGTACAATCTTATCATAATTAGAGCTGAAAAAAAATATGGAAATTTAATCCTATAAAATACATTTTTATTTAACACTTTTTCCTAAGTTCGGATGATTAAATAAATATCAGCTTTTTGTTTTGTTGAGTTTTTTTAAAAAGAATTTTCAATAAGAAATAAAACCTCAGGGTTATTTTGGGAAGACATTCCAATTTCTAGTATTCATGAATTGAAAAATATTGTTTCAATTTGCTGGGCTCTTTCCCTATTGCATTTTTCATGAGACCCACAAGAGTGACCGTCTGCATCCTTCATCCTCTTCTATGGGACAATGACTGCCATAATGTACCAAGCTCCTCAAAGAAAACTATGATTCTGGTTCTTAGTGGCAAATACCAGTTGGCAAGCAAGCTCAGACCAGTAGACATTGGGAGCAATAGGCATACAAAATATAAATTGACTAAAGAAATGTACCACGAAAGGGAAATGCATGATTTATTCAAAACTAAATATTCTTATAACGGAAGGCTCCATTTTTTGTTGTTGTTTTTTTTGGGTTTTTTTTTTCTAAAAGAAAACTAAAAGAGCACAATGCTAAAAAAAAATTAATTTCTTTTCATAAGAATTATAAGAATTTGTGCTAATTTTTCAGAAGTTGTGGGTTTTTTGGTTTTTTTGGGTTTTTTTGGTTTGTTTTTTTTTTTTTTTTTTAGAACGTCATCCTGCTGGGAAATTCCTGCCCTGTCCAGATCTGTCCCTTTTAATCCAAGGTATTTTATATTCCCTAAAAGATAATTCTGTTCTCAAAATCACCCTTGAATACCATGCAAAAAGCAGGTTAGGGCACAACTGGTAAAGAAGCTATAGCAATATTTTCTTAAAGTCAAGAAATTCTCTGTGTTAGGGTTAGTATATAGATCTTAGGCTTCTGAACATTTAGGTATCACAATGCCAGTATAATTCAGGGAGGCAGGACAGTTTGCTAATTCAAATATACAGAACTGGGAAAAACATCCCCTAACTTCTTTTCCAAGCCCTGCCACTGACCTACTGTAGCCTTGCTGAAGTCATTTTAACTATATTCAAAAGGTCTATTAGGATACCTATTTTCTTCCACAAGCCTGTGTAATACCAAGGAAATACAGTCAGAAATGGTCCAGGAAAAATGGAAACAAATGTAAAAAATGAATATTTGATGCTGTTCTCTAACACTCTGTTTGATTAAATAACATGCCCTTCCCCATGCTGTTGAATTGAGTGGTTTTTGCTTCACACTGTAGGAGTTTTATCACATTGGAATAGGTTTTCCCAGCATGATTTGACATTATTTTATTTTTAAAGCAATTTTTTAATAAAAAGATAAAACAATCTCATGAGAGAAACTTTCAAAGCAAATTTGAGCAAAAAGCAAATCCTGATGGGTTTTCTCAGGTATTTTCTACATCCAGACCAGACTGCTGCACGCTTCCACATAACACAGGAACTGAGGAGAAGAGCAAGAGGGGAAACAGTTTACACTCTTGAAATGCCCACAGTTGTCTCAGACAACTTGGAGGCCTGTCAAGGCTCAGGGCCACTGTATTTTATAGTCAGATGAAAATTCAGCTTGCAGTTGGGCAGGAAACAAGTGTCATGAGCCCAAATCACAGATTGCATGCCTGCCTTCACCATCCAACTCACCCAGGGTTGAAATCTGGGAGACACCATTTGGGAGAGCCCACAGTGGCACTTCCAAAGCACAAGCTGTGTTGTCCATGGGCAAATGGAAGGCAGGATCTCTGAGTGCCAGGATACAAAAGGAGCCTGTATGCATGAGAGCTCTTATCACTGGCAGGCTCTAGGACTCGCAAAGTCAGGGCAATGAAGCCCAAAATACATATATATGCAAAACAAGCCACAAACTTTCCACCCTGATGAAAGCACAATGAGGAAAATCTTTCCGACAGATTCACAGCTGGTTTCAATCTACAGCCTAAGCATATCTAATGGGTTGCTTTTATCAGAGAAGCTCTCATAGGGTTCTGGCTGCTACTGAGGGCAGTTTGCCACTGTGCAGACCCCTCAACAAAAGTCTGAGAGGACACTGTGTGCTCCCTACACCAACTGAGGCATGGGGTAATAGAGACCATCTGCTCCAAATTCTGGCCCCACTTGCACCTTAATTAATCTGCTCCAGCTCCTAAGGTCTTACTCCAGCTAATGTAGCTGCCCATATGAAAGTATCAGAAAAACGCAAAATATTACTCTCAAAAATCTTACTTCTTGTAACGCTCTCAGAAGTAAATTAAAGGATTCGACCCATGTGAACACGAAGTAATACCCAGTCTTAAACTCTCCTGGGTGAAACTCCAGCTTCTCTA
Organism: Phylloscopus collybita; assembly: GCA_027886175.1. Classification (NCBI taxonomy): domain Eukaryota; kingdom Metazoa; phylum Chordata; class Aves; order Passeriformes; family Phylloscopidae; genus Phylloscopus; species Phylloscopus collybita. Next base: position 4,384,247 of record JAJNNQ010000013.1, on the reverse strand, counting down.
GAGACAGAAGAATTTTCTGTTAGGAGAGGACACCACATTCAGTAAAAGCAGGACCTTTACCTTCTACAAACTTCTAATAGAGAAAAAAAGCTCAAAACGCCACATCCATTTATGAAAATTTGTATGCTAAGGACTCGATGAGAAGTCATTGTGGGCATGTCACGTTGTAAGTAAAAAGTACTTCAAATATATATTACTTTATTTTTCCCCCTGTGGTTTACAGATTTGTCCTGGGACAATAGAAGTTTACAGAGAAGGGGGAGATGTCTGTGATTAAGGCGGCTTTCAGCTCTTCTTCCTACAGATACCCTGTGGATATTGCTGTATTCTCCAGAATCCAAGCTTCCACTTAAAAAACAATGAAGTTTCTAGCCCATCTGGGTTTGCGGAAGCAGAATGTAAACAGATGTACTGTTGTCTTATTTTAGAAGCTATAGCAAGCCAGACTGAAACAATAGCACTAAGAAATGTCAACTGCTCCCATTCATCTCAGTGGGGTGGGGTGTTAACTTTGAAGCCTAATTGCGACCACTTTAAAGTCAGCCTTTTAACCATTTCACTGCTATTACTAGACCAGAAACTCCAAAGTAATGAACTTACCCAGCCTCTGTATTTGTATGCATTACTCCCGAGAACTTCCATTCACTTGAAAAGAACAATGCATTACAATCGAGCTAGTTTGAATATTCTTTTACTTAAGAAGTTAGCTGAATTGTTTGCTTCTGTCTTTCAAAATTAGGGTTAAAAGAAAGTCAAGGGTGAAAGGTTAGCTTCATTGTTGTTGCTCTCAAAAGTGCAACATGTGGGATTTCATGCTTTTTGCTTTGATCAGGGTGTCCGGATGGCAGTTCATTTCAATAAACAGACAAACGGCTACATACAAAACTAAAAATCATGACTAAACAAATAACACTGCACCATCGAGCAGGAGTAAAGGAACAAAAAAGACATCCTAATGATGTGGTAACATATACTTGTAAGAATAAAAAAAGGGGAAAGAGGAAAAAGCTCTTCATTTTCAGGAAGTTATAGTTGCCATTACCTTAAATCCAAGGTGAATTAGGCCTGGTTCTGAGCATACAGAGAAGCTGCCCCTCCAAAGATACTGTACATCCCATTTCCAAGAAGCTGTTACATTCTTCATCAGTGGTCACTCTGAAGTCTGCATGTGAATTTTCCTCTACAACCAGCAGTTGAAGACTAGTAGCCCTACACACACATTTTTGTAAAAATTATTTCAGATGCTCTGAGAACACATGCTGAAAATTATTAGGGTGAGCTACTCTACTCTAACTTACGTTTCTGAGCATCCAGAACTGTGCTGATGTGCAGCTGGAGTCACAGGAGTCGTGGTGCTGCAGGGAATGGTGGAGATGCCTGGCTGGGCTTGGTGGGGCTGTTTGCCACACACCTGTCCCTGCTCAACCAGCCCTCCCACCCACCTCCACTGCAGGACACCTCTCCTGCCTGCCCACTGTGTCTGCCACAGGTCATGGGTGACAAAGGACAGCTGCAGAGCAATATTTGCAGTGCATTAATACTTCTACAGTAACATCTACACTGACAATCCTTCTCACCTGACATTTTCTTCCTAATGTAACTGATAATAGGCTGAGAAGTCAACACTACCATCAGTACTGCACTACTCTGGTCATCATTAGTACATCTATGTTAGGTACCCTAACTAGGTAATCCTGACATGTCTCAAGATGCCTTCATTGCAGCTACAGCCACCAGCTCAGGGGAAGTGAAACAGGAAGGGCAGTACCTCAGCTACATGACAGAGCCATGGGAATAGCAAAAGACCTTGAACAAGCAGCTGGGACAGGAGTAGCCTCTCTAGATCATGGAACAGCAACTGGAATAAAGTAAAGTGGAAGGATCCACATAAGCTGTACTATATTTACTGAAAGATAATTACCTGAGCATATATTCTCACTCCTGAATAAAACTGTCTTTACTTGGGAAGGTCTTGAATTGATATGAGTGCCTATGTGTGGTAAAGGAATAAGGTTATTTTGGTAGAAGGGGGAAAATTTTCCTGCCTACACAATGCCTAGGTGTTTGTGCAAACAAAGGCCTAATTCATCCAGTACAGGTTCTTTTGCCTGCTACAACAGACAATACCCTGACATTGTTATTAGTGAGTTATGAATGCACAATCCTTCCATGTGTAAATTCCACTGTTAGCTGGACATTGAAATTTGCCCTGACTGCTAAAATCACCAGATACACACCCCTCTGTTGTCAAATATCAGTGTTTCCTAAATCTTGATCTTTAAACTGCAGCCTAGGATTTGTAAACTGTTCTTGACATAAAGCTGAAAATAAACCTCTGCTTTCACTTAAAAGCCTGTGAGCACTGACTTTCCACACAAAAGGCTTGCTATGGAAAGACAGACACACACCTTCATTTTCTATTAACTTCAATCAGCTGCAGTGAGGTGATTGGTTCTCTGTAGAAAGTGCTGAATAAAATCATATTTAAATTCACAGAAGTGTATGAGTGCTGTTGAACATGTTTTCTGCAGATGCTTAGAGGTGCAGAACAAAGGCAGATGAAAACAGACTTGGTAAGTTTACAATTTTACTTTATCACTGTATTAAATTCCCATTCAACATCCATGAGGCACCCCACACTTGTTATAGAAAAAATAAACAGCCTCATAAAAACTAGACTTTGCTCTGCTGTGCATCCCTCTTCTTTTCAACTGCTAGCAAGTAAAACAACCCCCTGACAGCTGGATGTGTAGAAGTCTGTGGCAGCAGTGTCCTGGTCCGGAGCAACACTGCAGGCTGGAATGCTGACGCTGGCAGGGCTGCCACTGCGTTTACTTAACACTCATTTCTCTCAGTCTGCTTCAGACCAGAAATGCAGGCAATGAAAACCTATTCAACCTTTGAGAACCTCGGCAGTAGAAGTTTAGCAGAGCAGGGTTTGTGCAGGTACATGAAAGAGGCATTCAGAAGACAGTCCCATTCAAGGGAGGCAGAAAGAGAGCCTCCAGCTGTCTCTGGTTACCTTTTATTGGCATGAAAAGGAGGCAGGAGGGGCAAGGTTTCAGGACAAATGAAAAACAAGCTTTCTAAGATTCACTGTTCAACCTCAAAACAAAAGCTCAGCGAATTTAAGCTACAGGATCTTAGTTCCATTTCTTTCAGTTTAGTAATTTATTACAGAGAAGAGAATGAGAAACCTTCTTCAAATAGTGGATTAAACATTACCCTGAAACAGAACTAGAGAGAATAAAAATATAAATTATGAATTCAGCTAGTTTCTTGGGCAAAAACTATACATTAGGAATTCAGCTAGTTTCCTAGACAAATAAAAAGCAAATAGGCAAACACATGAGAAAGTGTACCATGTTAGTAGGTATCCAAGGCTCCTTGGTTAAAAACATTTACATCATGATGAAAGCTGGACAAAACAGCTGTCACAGAAGCATTATTAAGTAGAGGGTATAATCTGTAAACACTCGCCACCCAAATTAAACCAAGATCTTTTGAGATGGACAAGAAATGCCTCATTTTAAGAAGGCAGGCCAGATGGATGCAGACAGCCCAGTGCTGGCTTCTAGAGGAATCCAGTCCAGGGCAACATGAGGGTGTGGGGGCACAGGCAGGAGTGTCACTCCCTGGAGCCACCAGCAGCTGGGGTGGAGGAATGCTGGCCAGCAAACACCCCCCAACCAACAGGGGCAGACAGCCTGCACTGTCCCAGCCTTGCTGCCAGCCTGGACAAAACCCAGGTTTGTGTCTTGCATGACATGGCAGACTCTTCCCCAGGCATGGTGGATGCCCAGATTAATTCTGGGTTTACTGTATTGAGCACTTCAGGAAAGAAGATGGATGGATCAAAGCTTCCTGACAGAAGCTTTCCCTTAGAAAACCCAGTGCCCCCATGCACCCATGTGCAGTCTGCACCACGCAGCTGTGCTACATAAAGGCATGTTATGGGGCACGGCTGCAGGACCCCTTCCTGCAGGCCGTAACACAGCCCTCTATAGCACACCTGCTCATGAGGGGTGAAGAGATAAGTCTTCTCAGTGCAGCATCCAAGTCCTTCCCATCACATGGGGACAGCACAGAGCTCCTCCTTCACAGGAAATATAAGGTCTGCAAAAGACAGAAGAGGGGGACCGCAGAAGTAGAGATTTAGTGACCAAGAAATATGTTCAACAATTAAACAGATTATGTCAGTTGCAAAGAGACAAATAATGCCCATAATACCTAATATTTACACACTTCTCTATACAAACCTATTGTTTTTGTGTAGAGGTGTACAAATATTACCTAACCAGTCACCTGAGGACACATGGTCAAAGCCTTGGCTTCTTGATGAACTGCAGAAGTTCTTTAAAGTGTGACCACATGCTCCAAAGTTTGTTGTATTGAATCTAGGCAACACAAGCTTAGGTACACTTGTATAAATACCTTGAGATAAGTCAGAGCCCTTTATAAATTTAGGTGGCCTTCATGACACCTAAACATAGGTGTGTCTGTGAGACCAAAAAAATGATACATACTAGGTTAGGGGCAACTTCAATAATTTTTCAAAGACCAGTAATTTACATCTAAGTTATAAGATTTTTTTGATGTTTCAATTTCATGATCTGTCACTTAGGTCTAAGCTACCCAGAAAATAAACTATCAGGTTGAAACAATGATCTGGATGGCATGCTAGCTATCACCTTGATACACAATGAAACAGAAAAACAGGAAGGCTTTATCTGAAATTCATTTGGCAGTACTGTAGAATTTTCTGCAAGGGAAAATACTCAGGTGTTTAAGTAATTCCTTAATTCTTTGAAGAGGCAAAATGTATAATTTAGAAAAAAGTTCTTAGAAACACTTAAGAAGAAAAATATTTTGCTCATTACAGTAACTTTTTTTCTAGATCATTCCTTTAGTCTCTTAATGTATCTTGAAATGAACACAGACAGCCAAATATTTTAATCGTAGTACTTCTGATCTGTAATCTCTTTGATGCAGATCCTGTCTAATAAATCATTTCACAGCCTTGAAGAACCATTAGAAGCAAACTACAGCATTTGCAGTTGTAGTATAAAGTTACTTGGCATTCCTGTGGGTGATATGAGAGACTAGAAACAATGGTCAAAATTCAGTATTGATCCCTGAATATTTAACAATTAGTGCATAAGGACTTGATTCCTCCTGTTTTTCAGGCCATGCTACTGGAGCTGATCTTAAAATCTGACATTAAATGTTATGAGAGAAAATGATGAGGTGCATTCCTGGAGAAACCTGACTGAAGGCAACAGAAATAATTCCACCAACATGAATAGGACTTGGCCAAAGGACTTGGCCAACACTGGGGCTCAGTGTTGCTAAATGCACACTGAGAAGGGAGAAAAGGTCAGAAGCAACAGGATTTTAATCTCTTGGGCTCAACAGCAGAATTAATTATTTTGTCTCAGATCTTTCACACAACAAATACATTTTGGACACTACACTAGAGATAAAAAAATCACTATTAGTCTTATTTTGCTAAAAAGAGCATTTACTGGCAGCATCTTATCATCTCTTCTCAGATTTTATGTTGGTGGCAAATCTTGCAGACATCTGCTAAACCTAACGAAGTTGTAAAATAATGCTGTTATTAAAAATGTACTGTTTCTGGTGTTTTTTCACGTCATTCACTTTCTATGTAACATTCTGCTTTACTAGTATCCCAAAACGTCCCTAATCAATTTTTCATCCTGGTCATCTTTGCCCACCTGACTCCTCACTTGCAGAGTCCTTTTAGCACTCAATTGGGCAAGTTGCACTTCCCTTTCTGTTTTAACTATAATTATAGTTAAACAGAACTATAGGGCAATTGTACATCAGACCCTTGTAGAGAATGGACACTGCACCTGCACCTGGGCTCCCACCACAGCCAACACTGGCAGAGTGTTTAGGAGATTCTTCTGGTTCACATTTCTCTTACTGTGCCAAGTTCAGTCCTGTCATGTGCTACTCAGCTCCTCCTGTTTTCTCCTTGATTACGTGCTCTTCCCTTCTTCTCCCCAATAGCCCCACCTTCCAGAGCAAAAAAGGAGTTGCTCACACTGGACGTGGCCAGAGCCTGTCCAGAGTATGCTCCAAGTCTGGCCCCACACTACCACAATATTGTTAGCACTAATTTGGAAGTCCTACCCGTTTCTGGGGAAAGCCTACTGTTCACGTAACACATGGGCTCAGCAGAGAAGCAGAAGTCTTTGAAGGGATTTAGCTCTGTCCAAAATGAAATATTTTTTCCTATTTATACATATGAACAGCTGCACCCCTGTTTTAACATCCCCGCTAGCCAGAGAGAACAAACAGAAAGCTTTCCAGGAGCAGCCTTCAACAAAAATAACAAAACTGACTTAAGGGGTTCAAAGCCACACAAGAAGACCTGTCCTTTCCAAAAACTGGAATAATGAAAAAGAGCAATCCTGGTGACAATATTATTTGCTAGTGAACAGATCCAGGCTCTGTATGACTTGCAGCATGCAGTAGTAAATGCAAGAAATTGCAGCATCTTATTTGCAGGAAACATCAACCAAAAAACTTAGTACTAAATATGATTAGAAAATACTAAAGAATTTGAAAGCTTTGCTTCAAATATTACCATCATTGATTGCTGACTGCACAGGAAATTCACATGACAAGCTTGTCAGAAGGGTTTTATAATCTGATTCCAAATGAACTGTAATAAAATGTTGAGAAAAAGTTTGAAATAATGAAATAAGGCAAGTTATCATAAGTCACACTGATTTACATCAGTATTTACCCCCCATGAGATGGTTGGTGTTCAAGGAAGTTTTGGTAAATATTTTACTGACTCACTTCTTCAGGGCATTTTGTCAGAAAGAGCCCCTGAAAAGGAGAAAACAGACATATTTTAGAGGAGCATGCAAAGGCACTTGAGCACAGAAACAGAGATTATTGAACAAGATCAATGAAAATTTAGATATCATCTGTTGTTTATCCAAAGTTTCCTTTGGTTTAGAAACTAGGCTTATGAGGACATGTACTATCTGTCAAAGCACGCATAATCACCAACTCTCTCACTCCATCTTGACTCCTGCTCTTTTCCTGTATATCAGTGCTAGGCTGTACATGAATAGAAAGTTATTATCATGATTTTACAATTCTTGGGAGTGAACATGTCCCAGTTTAGGGAAATCTTTTTATCTGGACACACTCAGCATCACTACAATCCACTACAAATATATGACTTACACTTTGAGCTGCTGCCACTGCCTCAGAAAGCAGACTGAAATGTTGTCAAATTTGTCAAACACAACTTTGACTGCTAGGATGTAATCATAAGTTTCACAAAAAATTCCCTTCCTACCACTAAGAGAGAATGGCCTATGAAATTCATACTGTACAAAACCAGAACAAAAAACACTTTGGAGGAGGAAGCCACAGTCACAACATAACTATTTGATGCTGCAGGGGGAAGAAGGCATAACTTAACTTGTTCAAAGCACTTGGACTGAGCACCTTATTCTTATCACTTATCCCATGTAACAGACCTCATCCAGTTGATCTTTATTTGGATAAGTAACTTTGATGACCTCCGGGTCATTAAAGTGTTTTTCCCTTCTATCTGTCATTACACACACTGAGGATTACAAAGTTTTATGAAGTCCTTGGGAAGGGGTTTTCCTTACAAGCTTTAAAAAAAAAAAAAAAAAAAAAAAAAAGTATCATCATTCAAATAAGGTGCAGAGAACTTTCATGAAAATTTTGTCTACTTTCCAGAGTTGTGGCATTTTATTTTCTACAAGGTAATACAAGCAAGATCAGTGTGTGGAAAAACACCTGACTACACTGTGAATAGAATCACAGAATAATAGAATAACTGAGTTCAAAGGAACCCATCAGGATCATCGAATCAAATTCCTGACCCTGCACAGCCCAGGAGTCACACCATGGGTCTGAGAGCATTGCCCAAACACTTCTTGAACTCTGTCAAGCTGAGTGCTGTGACCACTTCCCTGGGTAGCCTGATTAGTGCCCAGCCACTCTCCGGGTGATTTTTTTTTTTTCCTGATATCCAACCTAAACCTCTCCTGACACAACTTTGTGCCATTTCTGTGAGTCCTGTCACAGAGCACAGATCAGTGTCTGCCTTTCCTCCTCCCCTCACAAGGAAATTGCAACTGCAATGAGGTCTGTCCTCAGTCTTCTTCAGGCTGAACAGACCAAGTGCCCTCAGCCACTCATCATATGGCTTCCCCTCAAGGACTTTCACCATTGTCTTGTCCCTTCTTTGGACACTCCCTGATAGTTTAATGTCTTTTTTTTACTGCAGTGACAAGAACTGCCCCCAGCACTGGAGCTGAGGCTGCCCCAGTGCAGAGCAGAGCAGGACAATCCCCTCCCTTGCCCAGCTGGCCATGCTGTGCCTGGTGCCCCCCAGGACAGGGCTGGCCCTCCTGGCTGCCAGGGCATTGCTGACTCAGTACAAAACATAAGGGAGGTAACATGGAGGAAGTCAGGAGATTGAGCTGCACTCAGGATTCTGCATCACTTTACAGACATTGCTGTGTTACAGCTAACAACCAGAGATGGAGGTCTGTATGGTTTCTATTATATTGTTGTCCAAAACAACACTAGAAGATAAAAAGACACAGCTGTGAAGTACACTGGGGATGGGGTTTCAGAAAAATAACTCCAGTTTCATATCTCAGTTGGGTCATGCTCACACAACAGGAATAAACATTTTGTAATTGAATCAACTGAACTGGACTTGTACTAACACGACCTGATAAAGTTTTAAGTTTTGTCTGACAGTTTTCAATGTTCAACTGCAGCTTTTTCTAAGAATTTCCTATTCCTGGAAATTATGAATTTTTCATGAGTCCTCTGATGAACTGTGAACACATAATGGGAGATTAGGTGATTGAAATTAATCCTTGTGCCCAGTTTGGAACTTAATTAGCTTGGTTTCAAACACTGAATTGTAAATGTACTGAGAGTATGCTACTCCAAGTACTAATTATACTATTTCTAAATTGTTCTAGGACATTTCAATGTGTTCGTATATCTTGTTTACAAATGTTTCCAGGGTTTTAAGCAGTTTAACTTAATAACCCCAGTAAAGACTGAGCCTAAAGGTCACACATGTCAGTGTGATCAAAGTCTCTCTGCTCCTAAATGAATATACAATTCAGTGTAATGTAGCTAACACAATGAAATCAGTGCTGTCAATTGATATAGGCAAGCAGATCACAGCTTGGGAGAAGGTCTATAGGCAGAAGACCCAACCATTCCTCTCAATGTCATCCCACACTTCTGACTAGAATGTCCCAAAAAAAAAATCTCCAATCCACCTTTCACCCAAAACAAGAAAAATTAGTCAAAATCCTTACAGGATGATGACATGAATGCAGTAATCCATCTATTGTTAGAACATCTACAGACTGTCTAAGCAGAACCTCACTTCTTTTCTTGTCCAGAGTGGCATTTTTAATGTAAAGATTTTGGATGGATTTTCTAGGGGGAAAAACCTCCACAAACCAGAAAGCAAATAGAAAAAAAAAAAAAATCAACATTTCAGGTAAGCTGTCTTGCTGCCTATATTAATAAAATATAATACAATAAAATAGCAATTATAATCTCTCCAGTTTTCCTAGAAAAAATATGCATAATTAAATTTCCAGGGACAAGGAAGGGCTTAGGGGTAAACAACTGCTGGAAAAAGATACACTGACCTAAAAGTAAGAGGAGAAAAAGTAAGGATGTATCCCAAAGGCTCTTCCATTTCCTGTTGCCACTATAGGAAAGGACAAAAACTGAGAAGGTTCCTGTCACCGGCTGGCTGGCTTTGTATGGTGTTTCACTGCTTCAGCCTTGGGCTCAGAAAGAGTTTTCTCACCCAGGTATCTGTATCAGTTATTACTAGTAAGACCAGAGAGAGAGAACTCAGCAGCAGCAAGGCAACTCTCTTCTCTGTATAGGAAAGAAGATGTGGAATAGAATCAGATTAAAAAAAAAAAAAAAAAAAAACAAACCACCACAAAAACCCTTAAGCCACCTGTCCATCCACTCTGAGAAAAATCTGTGCAAGGGGCAGGCCTAACAGAATAATCAGATTTTCTAAATTTAAACACTTCTGACAGCATCACAGTTCGTATAGGTGTGTTGAAAGAATGAGACTACGAAATCTGCCTGTGGCCATATCTGAGAACTCTCCTGCAAATGGCCCATGCCTGTCCTAGCTGCCTGCTGCAGTTGGTGGAGGTGGGTGGCTGTGTGTAGCCTGCCTGTTAAAGTGGTCTCTACAACCACCAGAATTTCCAAAATGACCAGAATGCTCTAAAAGGTTGGGGCAGACAAGACCATGGCCCAAATGGGAACATTCCCAGGCACACCTTAGCTTACTGCTGGTACTTACACAACAGTAACGTCTTTTTTTAGCATTCCATACCTTCCTTTTTCAGTAGGTGGTCACAAGTGACTAGTAATCCTGTTACTAACAAAACGTGCTTGCAAGGAAAACTAGAGGTGTTCACTCTGTTGAGCTCAGGGATGAGCTGTAAGTTTTTGGGGGTTACCTAAGAAGCAGGTAATACCCCAAATGCACCACAAAGACAGACACCTTAACCTGGAATCCCTAGATCATCTCATCATTTTGCGTTATGGAACTCTGTGTAACAACCCTTAAAAATTCTCAAGATCTAACACACAAGCACGTGCACTGCAAACAGCCTCTCACCAGCTATATTTGCATTCATTGTTACTCCTTAACGTGAAACCTCAGGTTTAAATAACTGTCAGTTGATATTATCAATGTTTGGTTTATGAGTAATTCAGCCGGCACAATGGGCCGAGGAAGAAAACAGCACCTTTACACACATGCCCTAATTTTCCTACTGCCATGGGAAGCTGGAGAAGCAGAGAGAGGGTACAGGAAGGATTTGTAGCCTGAACAAAAATATATGTCCCAGCCCAGAGTTCTACCAGTTAGGCACACATAAACTCAAATCAAGTCATGAACAGAACAGCAGGAAAACAGCTCTGGGACATTAGACCAAATGTTTTTGTATAGTTTCAAGTTGCAGCAAGAAACTTTCTGCTAAATTGCTTTCTATTTAATTTTTTTCCTTTGCACAAAACCATAGATTTCTATAAGTTGTTTTTTTTTCTTTCTTTTTTTTTCTTCCATCAGTGAGTCTCCAGAAATTTGAAAATAGGGGAGAGAGAGAAAAATCACTGCTCTGGATTTGGTTTTACACAAAGGTCATGTAAAGAAGGGAATGTCTGCCCTCCCACACACACATGCTAAGGACAGTTTTGCTTAAATTAGCCACAGGTGGAAAAAGCACAGAATCAAGTTGTTGTTATGAGACTTTCTCTTTTCAGCAGAATTCTGCACCATCTGAGCCCAGCAGACTCAGCCTTGCCTGCTGCTGAGCACCTCGTCTGGCCACTGGCTCCAACAAAAGCAGCAGAGAGCAAGGCACCGTTGCCAGTCTCAGATTGCACAGATATGCCCAGACTGGAATCATCTGGGATGCATTAGACTGGGAAATCTCTCGTCTGTGCTAGCATACCTGCTTTTTATTCAGGGCAAGTGTCGTTGGAACAAGATTTATATGTTAGACTGCACTGATAAAATTGTGTCAGAATCTGGGCTGGTCACTCTTATCTCAATATTTAAATTAAATATTCCTATGAAAACTAGCCTTGACTTTCGTTGCACAAAGTAAATAAAAAACTATTTGTTTTGTTTAAAGTGGTGAATTGCAGATATCAGAACAAAACATAAGGACGGGAGTGGAAAATTTTGCATTATGGCACTAGGTGATTTATTATATTTTATCTGTGCTACAAAGTAATTTTCATATTCTCTGTAAATTGTTATAGCTTCTAAACCTGATCACAATTTCAACACTAACAGACCAAAACCAGTATGCAAATACTGATTTCCTATCTTATGTTCTGGTCTTGCTAGCGTTTGTTCAAGTACAAGTACATTAGATTTATGAGTGTTTACCTTATCAGCATCCTTTATTCAGAGGTGTAGACCCTCACCCTGTGATGCCTGGTTAATGTTCAACCAGGGCTTCAACCTCTTTCTTGTATTTTCCAACACTTCCCTGCTTCAGCCAAATCAAAACCGTAGGCAGCACTGCAATATTCAAATTTTTTGTCAGACAAAAAACAGCCCCAGAAAGTTCCTTGGCCTCTCTGTGTGGTCAGCTGGAGCAGGCAGAGAGAGCCTTCCTTATTTTCACCATCACCACCCCCACCTCTCCAAAGTAACTCACATGGGATGAATTGTCCTCTAGACACGCCTATTTAGCCTCACTGACTATAGACAGGGCTTAGGTGACTAAATGCATTTCTCAAAATAGGCAAGATGAATATGTTACTGGAACTTAAGCCTCAGGGAAAAGAAAAAAAAAGAAAAAAAAAAGAAAAAAAAAAATTACATTCAATAAGAACATGGGTGTCTTTTCCTTTAAAAGCCCTACCCTGTGCATCCCATGCGATCATGCATCCACTGAGCATTCTGCAACTGCCCTGGCTTCCAGTTATTTCTGGTGCAGGTCTTGGCACTGATTTTTGACCTCTTGGTGTTAGCTACCACAGCTCGCTCGCTTTCCCCCAAAATGCACAGGAGAGTAAAGCAGGAAAGTGAAAGCAACAGCAGCATTCCATCAGGCAGGGAAAGAGTCAAACATACAAGGAGCAGGAAAGCTGTCTTTCTTTAGGAACTCCTACAGTTTCAGTCACTTATTAAAAAAGGATTTATATTTCTGAAGTAAGGATCTGTACTTCCTCCCTCTGCTGAAGCTGTGTGTTTCTCTGCCAGACTGTGATGAAAAGGGCCCTCCCTTGCCCATTGCCAGCCAACGCTGACGTCAGCCTGTTATTCTTTTTCACCTTGCACACATGTTGAGGCTTCTCTGTGGAAGTCTTGCTGAGACACACATCTCTTTGTCTCTTGTTCCTCTCTGCTCAGGAGGCCTTTTTGTTAATCTCAGATTTCTTTTGCACATAGCTCAAGCAGGAATGTTTCTGGGATTTCTGAGAAGGAGGATCCATACATGTAAATGATGCTGTTCACTAATGGCAGCCAACTATCTCCATTAAAGGCAGAAGTAATTGCTTTGACCTTTGAGGAGGGTGTTGTACAGGGCTCTAACTAGAAGGTCTTGCTCATCTCTTGTTTGAAAACTCATTCATTGTACCTAACTACAACTGAGCCAAGCAGGAAGGTCAGGAAGCTGGGCCTCTTTTGCACCACAGCAGGGTTTGGTAGGTGGATGATCACAGCCACAGGGTGGTTTAGCTGCAAGAGACCCCTCTCCTTCGTGCATTTCTAGAGAAATGCTGCAAAGGCTCAGTATCTCACAGCACTTCTCCCTATTGGAAGGGAGAGAAGCAGAGGCCATCCCTGAGGCTGCATTTAAAGACATGGCTAGAGATTGGATAGTATTTTTTTTACCTGCTGGTGTGCATTCTTGGCTGATATGTGCACATCAAGCATACATGGCTGCAAAGGAGCTCCTGCAGCCGCTTCCTTTTGCCTGGCTAGGTCACTTCCATGCATCCCACTCTGCTCTCCCAGTAAAGAACGAGTCTTTCACAAAGGGGCATCACCATCATTTGTCAGAGGAGGTTGGGCTTATGGGCAACAAGAATGCTGCACAGCAAAGACACAGTGAGCACTGCAGATCACTCCCAAGTTCACTTCAGATATGACGCAGGTGTAGCCACAGGCTTTCCTTGTGGGAAGGAGAGAAAATTGGATAGCTGTGTTTTATGTAGCTGAGGTTTTAACAATGAAGAGAAAAGAAGTGAAACAAGATTAAGAGGCACATTAGGCCGTCTCTGACAGATCTTTTCCACTTATTGGGAAGAGTCTCCCACTGAGCTCATGGGAGGTTCTGAGCCCTTGAGGGCTCCTTGAGGAGGCTAAAATTTGCAGCCACAAATGGCACTGTTTCTCCATGCAAGGCTGAGCTATCAGGGAAGGTATCAGTGCAGCCTGTTGCTACTGATACTGTAAGCAGAAGACAGAAACAGTGGATCTTTTGTTTATCAGTCCTCTACAGTGTACAGCCCCTTTGTGAATAATAAGCCACCTTTCTGCAACTCTAATATGGTGCAATGCAACATTTTAGCTCAGCTAAGGTGAACCTGCAATCAATTGCTATCAGTGAGGTAAAATAATCCTGATAAGAAAAATGTCTTACAAGGAAATTCTGAGAAGCACAGTGCAAGAATAAGTTAAACCAGGGAGGACATGTTCTTTCTAATAAATGCAAGTTACTTTTGGCTGGTCTTCACATCTCAGATTTACTGCTGGTACTATGGGAATCATTGTATTGCCTTATCACAGGTTCATATGAAGCTGTGCTTACTCATGCTTGCAAAGCATTTAAAGATTAGAGAGAGCAGGGTCTGTAAAACCATAAAGAATACTTTGTTATGATTATTATTTGACCAGAGCAATAGGGAAATATGCTTTAAAAATGCTTCAGTTCATTAGTTCATAACTATCTTTTAGTTGCTAAAAGCAAAACCCAGCAAGCTGCAAGGTAGAAGGTTCAGACTTCGTTTATCTCAATATGGGCCTATTTGTTTGCCTCTGCCACAGGTGGTGATTACTTTTAACACTGTTTTTAATAAAAAGGTAAGAAGTGGATGTAGAGGTGAAGGTAAGAAATAGCTGTAAAGTAAAAGCAAATGAATCTGGGACTCATCCTGAAACATCTGTGTCCCACAATGTTACCCTCTGGCCCACATCCCAAGCTGCTATCCTTCTCCCTGCTTTTGGGGTCTCATTAATGCACCAGGCAAGTCTACACAACGAAGGGCTGTTCGAGATCCTGAGGTAGCTTTGAGGAAACTGGCTTGTCTACACGGTGCATTGCAATGCCGTGCACGGATGCTAGCTGAGATCCCAGAGGCAATATAGCCGTGTCTGTATAGCAAAGCACCCACGCTAATTAGCCCTGCCCCTGAGGATGCTGCAGGAACGGAGCTAATTAGGTATGCTGAGAGGCACCTCTGTTAATTAGCCCAGGGAGAACAGAACAACACTAACAGAGCTTCCGATCATGGCATTAGCTCAGGGATCTCTATAGTGTACTTGGCTGTGTTGCATAGCTGAGGCCACAGCTCTCTTGAGCACCATCCGAAGAATCTAAATACCTTCTTTCAGTCCAGTCTCACCATCTGACCCTGCTTTTGCAAGCATTCATAGCTGTGTTTTTCTCTTGATGGTCGGAAAATTAAGTAAATAGATTCAAAAGAATGAAGGAAAAAAGCCAGCAAAAACCACACTACAATAATCTAGTGTTATTAAATTCATCTACAGGTAGTAACATGCCTGTAGGGAAGCACTGGATATTCCTAACCCATCTTGATAAAAGGCATACTTTGGCTAGTGGTGCATGTTTTGCAAGCACTGTATCTCTAAAGGTACTGTTAACTCAAGCCAACTCAGTCACAAACACCGACTAGGATATATTGAGTTGTAGCTACGCAAGATTTTCCATTACTACTTCAGGGCTGAATGAAATCATTTACGCACAGGTACACACCTAGGAAAGATGGGCAGGAATCCTGCCCCCTTCCTTCTCCCCTGGTTGCACCATGCATTAGGACGGGGCTGTTCTGGCTGGTTCTCCTGCCTGCAGCAGACCCCAGCTCACCAAGGATCACTGTCCATGCTGTGCACGGCACACACAAGGCTCGCGCCAGCGCCCAGCACCGCACACAGCTACGCCTCAAACCCCCAGGGTTGCTACACAGCAGCACAGGGGTAAACAACTCTCTGTCTCTGCTACAGCCAGCACAGATAGGAGGATGGTGATGTGACTATTGTTAAGGGAACGCTTCCAAATGCCTTTCCAACCACCATGTCGTAGGTACGCCCAGAAACACTGAGTTTGTGCCTCTCAGAGAGAAAATGTGCGTGCTTTGTGCCACGCCAGGGGTGGGGGTTTATGGTTCTTATTTTTGAAAAATGGAGCACAGTGATTTCCAATTACCTTCCAGGCATGTGTATAAGGGCACCCATTTCTTTCCCATATGTTTCAGAAGAATGTTTTTGCACATGGGCAACTTCTGAACGGGACATAAGCTTTTAAATCCCAGTTTGAGTTCTTGATCAAAATGCAAAAATGCATGTTGAAATTTTAAATCAGCATCAAAACCTTATAATGCAAAGCTGCTGGAACTATTGAGAAAGCCAAAACTTTTAAGAAGTGGATATTAGGAAAGCATAAATAGCAGAGAAGGCAGAAGTTTCTTCTGGAATTAATGTGGTGGCAGTATAGATAATACTTAGGTTTCTTCTAAAGTTTGCTATGTTTTAGACATATAAAACCAAAAAAAAAAGAAAAATCTGGCTCCTATAATTCAGGTTCCCAATAATTTGCTATTATGATGTGAAGGTGGAGGAGGTATATGTAATATATCTGAAAATCAGAGTTCAGTATTTAATCTTTACTTCTTATCTTTTAGAAAAAAAATCTTAAAAGTATGGTTTATGTAGCTTTATGATAATTGTCAAAATAATATAGTGTTCTATAGCATTTACTAATGCAAACTGGGTTATCCCACGCAACTTGACTTTACAATAGGGGTTCTGGACGTATACCAGACACACAAAATGGTCATTAACTTGATATGATATGAGAAAGGTGTTGAAGTGAATAACTTATATAGTAGTAATAGCAGTTCTGTCTATGGGCATTTTATCTTGCTTTTGAATGGCAAAAAAAGATACTTTAACTTGCCTTGTCTCTGGGCAACTTTAGAGTGACCTAGAGACTTCTCAGTTTCCGAGTTCAAAATTGGCCCCTCCTTTTATACTCGGCCAGTGCTTAGACCAAAGCTGTAATACATCAGTGTGTCTCACAGAGACCTAAAAAATAGAAGAGACTGAAATCCTAGGCAGGAGCATCCTGTAACTCTATAAAAGTCAAGCTGTATCTCAAAATAATGAAAATATCCCAACTCTGTTTCCAGCTGTATAAATAACTCAGATTTTCAGCTTTACTGCCAGAACTTGGCTAATACCCTTCAGTTTGTTTGTCCAGTTTTATGTCTACCAACAACCATTTTCTCCATTTCTATCTATTCCAAACAAAACCTGAAGTACAGAGGTTATCAACTCCCAAAACCTCTTGCACACAGACAGACCCACAAGGTCTCTGTCAATGAACACCAGACAATCATTCATTCTCATTATACTGGCACATAAATCTTCTGAGTGACCAGGGAAACGAGAAGCCTGCTACCCTCATAACATTCCTTGCGTGCCTGCTGAAGGCGTTGTGTCTATACATTGCCCACGATTCCCAGAAACACAGAGTTAAGAATAATTCAAGAGACGTAAGAAGGACTGGGAGGGAAGGATAACCTGCACATAAACTTTGCCAAGAAGTCCTCAAAACTAATTGCTTGAGGCAGTTATGAAAATAAAGAAAAAAGCCTGGGATGCTTATCAGTCTTATTTCTCAAAGGCTGACTGGCCTTAGTATAGTTTCACACGTCGTACAAGAAAAGAAATTGTGGTTAATACTAGAGATCATAATTTTATTCAGCTTGAGAGCCCTTAAAGATTTTTTAATGGAGGTGCTACATGGGCAACAGTTTCACGGTTTTTGAGATACTCTGCACTGACCTCTTCCAATCATCCAGAGAAATTAGAGGTCCAGGTGACAACAAGCTGACATTCACAGAGCTACGAAGTCATCTGTGAGACAGAAAGGTCAATTAAGTAGCCAGAAGTGTGTCTGGGGTGTAAACATGGCATTTTGAAAAAACAAGCATGGTCCAGATCTTCTCGACATGTCCATACAGGCATGGCCAATGCCTTTTGTGCAGAAGGCATATGTGCCATTTCATGAAAAACCATAAACCTCTATCTGCCCTCCAAACTCCTAGAATTATAAATAGTTTGAGTGACAAATACTTCTGCCACAGTGTTCGGGATACCTTCAAAAGATATTCCCAGCACTGTATATGATTAACCAAAGCCTGGCACAGTTCACCCTTATAAATATAACCTGGATAAGCCTGTTGGCTTGAACAAGAATTTGTGTGTCTGTGTCTAAAGGAAGAAGAGAAGAAGCAGGAAGGTTGGTCATGTCAGTCACTTGTATAAATTTTTCAAGCTGATTGGTAGAGTTTAATATCTATGCTTTGACAGTAATAAGAGCGTTGAATTCCTAAATGTTGTGTATTACGTTGCACAACAGGTTTTATCACAGAAAAACTGAGTAGTCTTGATGAATGAAGTTTCACATAGATTACTGTTGAAAAAAAATTAGACATTATTTGCATAGATTGCATTAAGTCGATTGTTTCCCACCCCTCCCAAGTATCTTGTGCTTAGAAATAAATTATAGTCAGAGGGTTATTAAAATAAAATTTTTTAAAAGTCCTGAAGTAACTTTCAAACCACAAGACAAAGCAAACAGTACTGCAGTCTATTTTCAGACCTCCTCAAAGTTATTCATATTCTAGTTGTCAAACAATCATACAACTCCCAGACATCTTATTTTTTTCCCTGAAATCCTGCTATGGAGTTTTTCACAGACACATTAAATTATTTCCTCTTCAGTATGTTAAGAAAGAAAAAAGGAGCAACCATCCTTAAGTCACATGTGTTTCTCCTTAAGAAAAAGGGTCTCCACAGTTCAACAGGGCGAATAGTTCTCTGTAAATGAAGTCATGCTGAGATCTTTAAAGCACCTAGGATTAGGAAAGCAGTATTGGTAGCACTGTCATTGTCACACAAGCTAGAAACACTCCTTCTCACCCTGTTTTTTCATTCCAGCCTTCCTGGGACAGTGTTTCAACCTGTACAAACCAGATTCTTTGCTAAATTTACAACTGTGTTGAGAAATACATCACTACAGAAAAGCACAAGGAAAGCTGTGTGAAATACTAAGTTTTTAAATGCCCTTTCAAAAATATTTGTTGTCATTCTGACTCAACTGGAAGAAAAAGGGAGACAAAACATTTGCGAAAGCAACTTGCCTCAGTTGGGAGATTCTGAATTCGGGATTTTGCCTGGTTTATTTTAAGTCTGAGCAGCTAGCAGCTGGAGTATGTCCCACATACTAACACTTGGAATTCCCCAGGGAGAATTTGTTTCAAATGTATACGCCAGCCCTCCGAAGCTGGTTGTCTTTGTGCTTTATTAAGTTTACGTACTCCATCCTTGCCTTAAGTCTCAATGGTAATGCACCTATTCTGAGCAAGTGAACATTCTTGCCGGCTTCATATGGACTGGTTTTGATTTAAATGCAATCTACGAACAATATCTACTTGCACACGCATACACACCCCAGGCAGATACTGAACAGACACAGCCTTGCAGACTTACACAGCAGCTGTGACAACAACTGATGTCACCTCCTTTGCAGAAATTTCCACAAGCGTCTTCCAAAGGCCAAGTTAAATGAGATAGAGCTTATCAGTTTCTTTAAAGTGCTCTGGATGAGACCAGTCCATGTGACCCCCTTCCTGGCCGCGGGGGTGTGGTATGTCACAGTTCCCCTATCAGCTGGCACATGGTGGTGGGAGATATGAGACAGCAGAAAAGTAGTAGTAACAACATCACCCAGACCGCCGAAGACAGAGAGAATACGCTGAGTAACTTCAGTGTGCGCTCACTTACTTTCTGAAAACAGGTGGAGGGTTTTCAGCCCTGACTCCTGCTTGCACATCCCACTCGGCACAGATGGGGGGTAACGTTGCCAGCTATGCTTTGGAAGGGCTATGGTTCGTTAGCGTCGTATTAACGCCTTTAGCAGTGAGTTGCAATTGCTTTTTTTCCCCCTCAGGAACTTTTCCCTTCTTTTGGATATTCTGTGAATAAAAAAGAAATTACTAGCAAGGATGGTTTTTTTCAAAAGCAATTGCTGAAGATAAATTCCCTGCCTCAGTTTTTGCATTAGAAAGATTAGAGAATTTTAGAAGCTACCCTCCTCAGTTTAACTGCTAAAACTAGTGAAAGTTTCAGATTTCCTTCACTGCCTTTAACTATTATTAAATGATCAGTTGTAAAGAGTTCATTTCTAAAGCTTCTCGCAATGATTACTTTTATTCAAAATACCAACTAGCCAATGACATATTACATATTTGTTTCTGTTAATATTTGCAAAACATCTCAATACCTCATACTTGGTAGGACAAAAAGACTCCTTACTTGAAGTAATTTAAAAACATATCCATAGTATTGAACATTGCTTTCAGCAGCTTGCAGTTTTCACCCCAGGGCTCACCCGGTTTCTCTACACGGGCCTGTTAGCACAGAGGACAGCCTTAAGCTCTTACCCCAAGCTAGTTATCATATTTTGGTTAACAAATGTTGGTAATGCAACTTTTTTCTTTGTGAATGTGCCCTTTCAATTTCTGAAATTCAAATTCTTGCACCAGCATAGTTACAGTCACTCTAGATCACTTGGGCATGTCCCGTGTAAATCGTGCTATTGGTGCAAGACCAACACTTTCCAGAACACAGCAGCACAACATATAAATTCTGGGTCTAGCACAACAGTGAAATATAGGTATACAGCATATATAAGTACTCAAGAATTTGTGGCAACAGCAGCAAGCTGAAGTTCAGTCTTAATGCTCCATTCCTGAGCTCTTCTCCTAGCCCTGCTACTGAGTGTGGAATGACAAAAGTTTGGGAATCCTCAATCAGATTTTTTTTTTTTTGCAATTCTGCCAGATTGCTCCAATCTTACTGCAGTTTCACACTGACTCATTTAGCCAGTTCACACTGGATGAAAAAATCTAGCTTGCCTTCACCCATTTCCTCTTTCAAAGCTAAGTGTCTGCAGATAGAAAAAATAAGCTTTCTAGGGCACAGACATCCTCTCCTATTTCAACTCTGGTGTACCCAGCTCAAAATTGTGGCTGGAACCTGGATGTTAATGTCACCTTAAACAATAATATTTTTTCAGGTGCTGGCCAGAGTTTTAAGAGATAGTTCCAGCAATGAGCACATCAGAGCAGCCAAGACACAGCTGCTCGAAACAGCAACGTGCAGTGGTTATATATGCAATGAAAAAAAGACCTCCTTCAAGGAAGCTATTGAAGACAGCTGCAGATCAGTCCTCCTCAGGGTTCATTAGCTTTTTTCATCTTTTGTAAGCCAGCCCTGGGCATGACTTTAGAAGATGATTAAACCAAAAATTTGTGTGTCATTACACCCTCTCCAACTCCAGCTGCAACATTTTATCCATGAAAGCCCCAGGATCCAAGATCCAGGATAGAAGCCTTCCTATCTCTGTACTTCTTTGGCATGCTGGTTACAATCACTGTTCCCACCACCACCTATGTCTGAACTGTGATTGGTTAAAGACCCTTAATCCTTGCTGGAATTGTATAAACATACACATGGATTGCCAGCCACCTAAAATCTCTGGTGCTCCCTGGACTGGGACAGACAAAAGGCCTTTCAGTATTCTCCCCACCAACTCTTTCGCAAAGGTAGAGTGAATTTTGTGCCCAAGTTCAGTTCGTCTTTATTCTGTAGAGATGCTCTAAATGGTTCTGTTATGTGTAGGACAGATACATATTTATATGTAAACCTGACCATATGGATGGTGAGATGCCAGCTATGAATCAACAGAATTTACAAAGTTTTGCCAAAGGCACTCATAACTGTGAGTTGCACACACGGGCTTTAAGTGCTAAAAAAGGCCCATTTCTTCACACCTGAAATATGGGTCCATAGCCCTTACACCTATGGCATTCACAAGCCAGTGCATGGTAGCCCATGCACGGTGATTTTAAATTTGAAATGCAGACACATGACCTCAGATTCCACTCATAAAGGGCTATCTGTATTGCAATGTTTGAGACTTACAAGTGCAAACATAGCAGAGGCACTAAGGGCTTATGTGAAAAAATAATTATTCCATGTAGAAGGGAAGTTGGTTTGCTTTGAGCAGAGGTGTTAATAGACTAACCTTTTTCCCCAACACCAGCCTGCTTACCTGAAAATATGAAAACATCTACTGATGCAGCTCTGTATTTATTTGAGGTGGGTATCATATCCCACTCATGTTAAATGTCTTGCTGCATTTCAGACTAAGATAGTCATTAATGGGAATACCAGTTATAGGAGTCATTTAATGAAAAATAAGCCCTGGACAACTGTGCTGCAATTTTAGTAATTTGGGGGCAGAGGCGTGCAGATCATAGCACACAAATACAGCTAAATTTAAAAGAGTAGCTTCAGAATAGATACCTTCCCCGCTTCCACCGGGTTCAGGATAGTTAATAAGAGCTGGATCTTGAATGACAGTACCAAAACAGGGACTTGGCACAGAGAGGACTTGCTTCAGCTGAGAGATATGCCAGGGTACAGATAAAACCATCAGCAACTGCAACAGCGGAAAGGGTGGAAAGACTACAAAGATCTATGGTAAAAAAAGGTACTTAGGTCTCTCTCAAAAGCAGAATTACTTTGTTACCTAAACAAGGCTTCTTTTCCCCATCTCCAATATATTTCAATTGTAGTCAATGATAACTCCCAAGCAGTGGCAAAAGTGAATGGCATTAGTAAATTAAGCACAGGACCACTGGTTGCTCTGACTGTGCCTGTGTAATGTTTCCCCAGCCACTCTTCTCCTTCCATTAGCAGAAAATTAATTTCCTCTTCCAGCATAAGCATGCACATAAGTAGGCTCCTAACCCTATCAAAACTAGTCAGCCCTGAAAACTGGGAAGACAAAAGCCTACAGGAAGTGTTTAAACTAAACCAGGCCCTACTGAGAGAACCAAGCATTATGCAGCTATACCTATTGGCTAGGTGGGATCTCAGGAACACTGAGGGTGTGGGACAATCTCCTCACCTGCTTTCCTTCCAGCTGCAACTGAAATAGGCAGGAGCTAGAAATCACTTCACCAACAGCAATACAAATGTGTCTAAGAGAGAGAAAAGTGCTGTTGATGCAAAGTAGGCAGCAGTGACCAAGGGCTCTTGTTCTCCCAGCAAATCCCTTGTACCTGAGGAGGATGCAGGACTAGCATGGATGGGCAATTCCTAAAACTCTGCATCTCCTTTCTTGTAGTTTGAATATGTAGATGCCTCTTCTTTGTTCTGAAGTTCTTTGCGTAGGGCTAGGAAAGGATAAGCCTTGTTGTTTTGGATTGGATATAACCTTCCTTACTTTTTTTTTTTTTTTTTTTTTTTTCCAGCCTAAAGAGGTTTAGATGAGGGGTAGTTTCTAAGGTCATTGGAAAGAAGACATAAAGCTGCCAGGAGATTTAATGGAAGATGTGGCTTGCCAGCTGCTAATCTATGTGGCAGGGGCTCCCTGGACATCCACACCTCAGTGGAAGCCCTCCCATAACTCTTCCTCTCAGGACTCCATTTTCCCTAGTGTTAGAATCTCTGCAATAAAATTAGGATCTGATATAAGATCCAAATTGGAAAAGGAAAATAATGGGACTTACAGCATCTACCCTTATCTACACAACTCTTACCTCTGCTTCTATTAATTGATCCATCTGCTTCCCAGAGCTGGAACTGTCTGCACTCGAGGGAGGACCTTATTTTTGCTCTAGTGAGGAAATGGGTGTGCATATTTGGGGGTGTTTGCACTCTTAGGGGGAGGCTTATATCCTCTAAAATAAGCAAGTTGCAAGGCTCCTTTATGAGATGCACAACACAATTTATCACCAAGGGCCCAAGGCAGATTATGCCAGGCCATTTCATAAGATGTTGGAGTGCTAACACATGGTATGCATGGGCACCTTTTATATCTATCACACACACCTACTTGCCTGGAAGCAAGTCAATAACTCCCTACACCAAAGCTTGCATTTGTTTGCTCTTATTAGAGGTGGAATGGTGCCTGAGGGAGGGCCATAGGCATTCCATTACTTGGGATCAGTGCCTGAGCAAAATGGAAAGGCTGCTAAAAATAAGCAACATTTGCTCATTGGTATAAATAACAAAAGCGAGAGAGAAAGAAAAACAGAAAGAGAACAAGATGAAAATGAAAACTGGCCCGAGACCAGGCCTTGCAGAATGACCAGTCACCTCGTCATTGCCAATTCTCTCACCATCTCCACTATGGGCAAGATACTTTCCACTGCCAAGTGCCCTCAGCTTCTTTCCTGAGAGGACCATCACTTGCAGATTCACAGTGGGCCTGAACATAGGAGACAGCTCCCACAGCACCTCACAAAATACCAATGTGATCCCTGTGGTAGCTTGTGAAGTATTTGTTTTATCTCTATTTTTTTTTTTTATTATTATTAAGGGTATTACAGAGGGGGGTGGGAAAGGGAAAAAGCTGCACTTCCATAAGGCTATCATCATTAAAAACTTTATCCTCTCTTTATTAAAATGGAAATATTCTTTGGATTCCATTTTTCTAACAGACTTCCTGAGCAAATAATTCCCAGAGCACCCTTGGCTGCCTGTTTTCAAGTACTAAGGTTGAGAAAGCTAAGTCTATCTATACTAGGAGGAAAATAAGACCAGGCTAATTAAAAATTCACCCTTGCCCTGTATTCCTAAAAGCACCACATACCCCCATGGCACCAGACATTTCAGAGTGAGCTGCCTTTTTACTGGAGAGTTTAAAGCAGAGTTACTTTTCCCTTTAGTGTCTTGTTAATAAAAAGGAATAACAGTTGGAAACCCAGCTCCCAAAGTAGCACACTCAATGTTTCCTCTGCTTCTATTTAATGTATTCTATTGTAATAAAGTGCACACACACACAAACCCATTAGCCCTACAATTAAACAAATAATGGTATTAACAACTCCCACCCACCGCCTTAAGCAGGTTAAGCTGGGAGAGGAGAAGCAGCTGTCTCTGTCCTGTGCTTCTGCCAGAGGTCACCATCCTGCAGCAGGATCAGCTGATCCTCCTGGATAAACTCCTGAGCAAGTGTAGTGTACAGGCTGCAGCATGATCATAAACCACCTCCAATTTCAGTTTACTCTGGCAGTAACATCCTACAAAAATAAGGGAGGAAACCTAAGGCTGGTAACTGTTTCATCTCTTAGTATCAGATGAATCCACATTTTACTGTATTTCAAAGCCCAAAAAAATGGAACAGTCAAGAGGTTTATAATAATGCTGTAGGTTGCCATGAATTAACATTATCGTACTGAAAGAGATCACTAGCATAACCATGGAAATACACTGCTAAAATAAGAGCTAAGAGAGGTCCTCTAAAGTTTATCCAGGCATGTGTAGCCTTTGACCATTTTCAAAGCTAGCTAGCTAGCTCTATGAAATTAAGCTATTTTCAAACCTAGGACTAGGAGAATTTTGGGTATCTCCATATGGCCCCCAACAGTGTCGCAATATCCAAGCTATCATAGCTACCACATGAAATCTCAAAGAGTAAAGAGACGAGAGAAGGACAAGGTTCTGACTCAAGTGAGAGGTATTTTTTTCACGTCAGACTAACAGATGATTGACTCAGAAGCTATCAATGTCTTTTTGGCATCCAAAGTGGAGACACACATACTTACAGTGGACTTGCTTACTGGTAATTATAGAGAAAACAGCAGGTGGTTACAGTTAAGTCTCTGGTGCACATATTTCACACTGTCAGATTCTCGTGAAACAGAGAAAGATGTCAGTTTTGAGTAATGGTGTGAATGAGGAGAGTGCTAAACAGTAGATATACCTTGAAAGCAGGAAAATAATACAAAAGGAATGCCATAGTGCAGGGAGTGTGCGCAACAGAAGATTTTAAAATGAGAGCAAGATTTATTATGCTTTGTCTAGAGCATTAGGCAAGGTATTTGAGGCTGGGAGGTGTGGGAAGACTGGAACAACGAAGAACTTTCAAAAGGAGAATGATTTGTGATATCTGGAAGGGGTTTGTTTTACAGTGCTCAAACCACATTTACCTAGCTGCAATACCACAAAGTCCTGGTATAGGTGCATCACACTGAGAAGGGAGGATCTTCTCTTGTGGCTTTCACCACACTTGTCCCAGCCTCCTACATATGGTTTGCACTGACACAGCTCCAGGTAGCCCCAAGACATCAAATCCTGACACAATCATCCTGAGCACCCTCCTCATGCCATCCTTCCAAACATCACAGGCAAGCCCTGTTCCTCTCGATCACATTTGTCATTCTAGGCACTTCCCTGCAGCTAAGGTAAACTTGGAGCAGGTATATCTGTACAAGGACAAGCAGGACCTGGGGTCTATCATGTAAATCCTGCCTAAAGTCATCCTCTAAACCTTCCATGCTACATTTTCAAGACTATCTTATTTAAATGAACACTGAGAGCACGAGACAAGAGGACAGGGAGTAGAACAAGGTTGGCACACGTGGCAAGGGCAGGCATGGAGCCAGCCAGCTCCCTCAGGGCAGGAGAAGCAGCCCCACTTGCAGTGCAGTGCACTGGAAGCCACTCTGCCAGCTATTCGTGTCACAGGCCACTCCTGAAGCCACTCTCCCAGCTATTCCTGTCACAGGCCACTCCTCAGAGCCCCTGCCAGCCCCTGGAGGAGGGCACAGGCACATGATAAGGATAAGCAGGAGCTGAAACGAGATGGCACCAAATGAATTTCCCTCTGCATGACCTATGCAGTAGATTTTCTGGCATCTCAATAAGCACAAAGAGAAACCCACTGGAGTAAGCAGAGCCCTGCGTCAGCAAAACACCATCTCTCACATGAAACACTCTGGCTGGCAGAGCTGTGAAGGTGAGGATTACTCACTGTTTCCAACACCCTACCACATGTTTAAGAGACAATTATGAAGGGATAGGGAGAGTATTCATCTAATTTTCCTTTATTCTTTCTTTAAAGTAATTTAGAGTGTACCATTTCTGCCCTCAAAAAATCAATTCAGAGAGAGGGACTGCACTAATTTATTACCAGGCAACACTTCTAGCATGGAACACTCTGAATTACATCATCACAAGCACCAAGAAAGGAAAAACTGAACAAGAAAAGTATTTATCTTCAGCTAGCCTAAAGCAAATAGTTCAATTGAGCAAAGAAAAATAAATCTTGGCAATTGCATTCAGCTAAGAATTAAGGAAAAGACATCTGAAAATCAAGGTTACCAAATCAGACCTTCTGTATTGTCCAGCCAATGAATTTTCCTCCACTTACAGTTTTATCCATAGTTTTTACTTGCTGCAAGTTTTTATTAAATATTTCAACAAACAAAAGGAAATGGCAAAACCAGAAGAGAGGCAGGACAGTATTTTTCAGGGACAGTGGAAACTAATTCAGAAAAGTGGGTCAAAGGAAATGCTGAAAGATACAAATCCATCCTACAGTTTAACTAAAGTCAGAAAGTACAGAAAGTACTAGACTACACACAATTATTGTAGCACGGAGTAGATAGCTCAATTTTGCACTGGAAATTAATAAAGTAGAACAGTCACCCAATATGGGCAAATAGGCCCAGCATTTGGTACTCAGGAAAAGGCTATGCTAAAAAAATCATATAGTGGCAAATAATGTATTTGCCACAGATAGCACAAGCCCCTTTCTACCCATTTTGAGTAGAACTCATTTTCTGTTTATCCAGTGAAGGTGCATGCTACAGAATGGTAACTGACAGAGGGTATAGGGAAGGAGGGGACTGGAGGTCAGGAGAAGCTCCAATAACCAGCCATCAGCTTTTAGGTAAGGTCAGTGGTGGCTCTAGTTGCATTACAAGGGAGAGAAGCACTGGAAGGAGCTCTCCCTCACAATAGGATTAAGAGAGATTGTAAACAACAATCTACGCACCTGCATAGCTTCAGAGAGAAAAAAGCAGCTAAACCAGGAGAAAAGTGTGGTACCAGAAGGAAGTAGGGAAAGAGGCTCAAGGCTGCAGAGCAGGGGTTGCCTAGTCCAGGAAAGTGTCTCTGGGAGAGGTTCTCAGTGGCTACAGGCATTGCCTCCTACAGCCAGGGTGGCTACTCTGAGTCAGGCTCTCCTGGGAACCCTGTGAGCAGCAGGAGGTGCACTCCAGAGGTGGGAAGCCCCACCACAGGCCGCTTGGTCCAGCTCTGTGATGCTCCACAGCCACGTCTTACACCAGCTTTCTCCCTCATGGCAAATTTCATCAAGAAAAGGTTTGCAGCAAATAAAACCTTTGAAGGGAAACCACAAATATTGAGGAGGGTTGTCAGCAGCCATCAGGCCTGTGTCCTAGTTTATAACTAAAAATGCAAAGCAAACGAGGGGTGATTTGGCAATGGCGTGAAGAGGCTGTCCCTCTGAAACTCCAACTTTCTCCCCTTTTCAGGCCATGCTATGCCTCTGATGCCTTAAGTTTTGGCTTTCATGTTTTTCAGATTCTGAGCTGCCAAGGGGCGTAGCTCTGAGCCTCATATTGGGTCCTGGTGAGCTCTCTTCACAGAGCAAGTTGACAAAACAAATCCTTCTCCTGCTGAAGGCCAAGGACAGCTTTCAGGCCCAAAAGCACAAACAATGGTGAACTGGGGGGTGAAACAGGAGGGATGGGACCTCATGACCTGGGGCTGTAGTTGGACAATTGAACCCCAGTGTGCAAATGGACCAAAACTTGTAAAAGTGTAAGACCTTGTGACCGGTCGCCCATTTTGTGACCATTCTTGGTCCACCTTGGGTGTATCCCTGGTCAGGCTCTTGTCCTGCCCAAGATGTACCCTAAAGGCCTTTCAGTAAATACCTACTTTATTCCCTAGCTCTGTCCAGTCTCTGTTTCAGGTCAGCCTTCCCAAGGCATCACCTCCTATTTTACTTTCAAACAGCTAACTGACAGAGAAATCTATGACGTAAAATAGTAACTACATAAAATTAGCTCTAGCCAGCTGTGAATTCATTTGCTCTTTCTATTTGCTCTCCTTTGCTGAAACATAAAATTTGGTAGGAGTCAGCATATTCACCACATTTAAGATTATAATAACATGGGCAACGGCAGGAAGAAAATCATAAATGCAAAAGTAGAACAAAAATTCAGCCTAGGGACAATCATGGCAGCAGAGAAATTCAGTGTACCTGAACTACTGTACTACTTTACTGCCATTTCCATGTTCTAGTTCTAGTCTAGCATTTCTAATTAAAAAAAAGAAAAATTAAAAAATTGATTTTTTTTCCTATGGGAGATTAAAAAAATAAAAAGAAAAAGAACCCATGAAACTAACCATTCTCCACAATGATTTGTGGAATAAGATTTTTTCTGCAAGCTTTAAGTATCTCTATATGATTAATAGAAAAATAAACACTACTTGCCAAATAAATCTGCACTAATCTAATCTAACAGCATCTAACCACTCTACATGTTTCCCTATTGTTATACCCCTATGGAATGACTTTGCTAACCCTCCCCTAAACCCGTTGCTTCCTGCACCTCCTGCATCTCAAAGGAATGCAAATGAATCCCATTTTCCCCTTCTTTGACATATACAACTTACTTTTTTTTTTTTAACAGGCTAGAAACAAACAGATTGTATTTATTTACATTGTGATAGTCTCCAAAGACTCCGTCCAGCACAGCAGTGATAGCAAAGAACCGATCATTAAAGCAAGACCAGAGTTCAAGCAGCAGCAATTGATGCTTGGAGCTCAGCACTGAGAAAATTTCAGATGTGAGTACACACTAAACAGAATTTTTCGCCAGACTTCTGCAGCACCCCAAGTTATACTTTAGTTTAAGTTACAGTTAGTTTGAAACTACAAGTTCAGTTTCCTCCACTGATTTTTTTGGTATTTCAAGTATGGGAATGTATTTCCTCTTAAGCTGGGTTTCTACCCTTTATGTTGTCATAAAAGGTGGTTTCCAATACATTCCTCTGTCAATGTATATGAGCTATTGTGATAACCAAGAACAACCCTTATTCCCAGCCAGTTAAATCTACATGGGCAGGTCAAGAGTTATTAGAACAAAACAAAACAAAAACAAACAAAACAAACAAACAAATAAACAAAAAACATGCAGCCAAATGGAAGTATGGTTTCTTGACTTAGACAAAATTTAAAAAAAAATTGAGAAGTCAAGGACAGCATTTTAGCATTTTCAAACATAAAAGTAAATAATAGGCCTTTAAGACTGTACTAGGATACTCTAATTTAAACCCTAACCCTCTTTAGGAATCCATTTCAGTTAAAGAGATTCATTTTAGTTTAATAAGTTTATGTGTCAGGCAACACATCTATGAAGCAGTCTGCAAACTTAACAGCAGAGCACAGCACATAGTTCCAAGAGGACTGAACAATACAGGAAACTACACTGCTGGCCAAGATATTCTTGTGTCCCCCTGCAATGCAATTCCTCTGAGCAAGCACAGGAAAGGGTTCATTTTTTGCCACTCTTGACAGTGCTGTCTCTGTCTAAACCTACTGCAATAATCAGGCTACACCCCTTACCTTGCTGCATGAAGCACATCTCTAGTCTGTCTGAATACCACGGAGTCACCTCTTCTTCCTGGTTGTGTGATAAAGCTTCTGAAATGCATCACTTCAGGACAATAAAAACAAACAGCAAGGCTGGCTCTGGCATAAACAAACTGCCCCTCCTCATCTCCACATCATCACACTTGCCTCTAAAAGGTGATGGTTAAAACAGCAAAAGCTGTCAAGGGTTAGTTTTTCCATGGGGTTTACCTAGTGGGAATCTTTAAGAAAATAAATCCAGGCTTCAGGTGAGGATGCCAAACAGTGTTAGTGATGTTAGGCAGGGGCCATTGAGGTGCCCTTTTCACACTAAAAAGAATTTAAGCTTGCATTTGTATTGAAGGAGGGAGAAGGCAGGAAACTTACAGCTGAAAAAAGTTTCATTCTGAATTTTGGGGGCAGGAGATGCCTACCAGGTGAATAAAAAAGACCTCTCTCCTTCTGTAAGCAATCAAAATAGTTATTTCAGGAAGAGTGGGCACTCCCAGATGTTTTCCTGAACCACCTGCAAATTTCCAAACATATTTAGGCTGAGCTTTAATCAGTTGGCCAGCAGAGACGATCATCCCTGTCTTGCAAACAATTCACTGTGTGACCTTAAATAAATCACTTGCATATGGTCAGCACTAGAGAAGAAGGTTTTCTGCTCCTTTTCATGTAAAGAAGCATTGCAGGGGGGCAGGGAATGGAGATCATACTGCACTATTTGTAGGGAATCTTCACTATCTTAATTTTGGGAAGAGATTTTTAATTGTACCATAAAGAACACTACAAGTAAAGGAGAAAGGGGGATTTTCAGTTCTACCTGGTGACATTCCAAAATAACAAAAATATATGAGAAAATACTTGAATAAAAGCTTTCATTAGAGAAAATTAGAGATTGTCATAACTCAGAAAGAATAGAAACAGTCATCCACGAGCTTGACAGAACATGCAATGCTCCTCTCCCTTGCCTTTGAAGGTCACCTTTATTCTTGATGAGATTCTCTCTCTGCAGAAGGCATGAGCAAACAGAAACGCTTCACATGTGTCTGCTGAGCTTTTGTACCAAACTAAGTTTCCCATGAGGTTCCCTGGTTTCTCTTCCCACTTATCAGTAATTGATACTTCTCTCATGTCCAGAAACCAATATCAGCAGGATGAGGATGTGTCTATAACCTGACCTAACTACCCAAAGATGAGTCTTCCAAAAGGTTTGCTTTTAGGTACTGCTGCTTAAACTAGGCAGCACCAAGGGTGGATTAAAAAAAACAAAAAAAAAAAAAACAAACACCAACCTGGGTGAAGTGCAAGGTACACCTGAATCACGGAAATGGAATTGGATTTTCTGAGGCCTCTTTCCCTGCACCCCCAAGCCTGTGTTCCTCAGGTGCTGTGCTCAGGCTCTACAGACAAGCACGAACTGCAGTACAAAGCACAGTTGGCAGCTAATTTGGATTTAGCCATTTCACACTTGCAAGCCAGGGATTCAAAGCCAAATACCAGGGCCCCCTCCTACTTTCCGACACAGAAACAATTTAAAACAGATCTAACACCTATGTAGTACTGATTTGGTTATCTTCAAAATCCCCATTGTTCTGTTTAAAGAGCATATCCTCCTAGAATAGCCTTCTTTTGATAAACAACTCCTTCTGCATGTCAGCCAAACAACAGTTTTGCTCTTTATCACAAGTGGACCAGCAGCAGAAACAGTGTGTGGCAAGTGGGGGAGGAGGGAGTTTCAGCTGAAAATAGAGTTCATTGTCAGCTGGACTTTAGGCTCAGGTTTTTAAATAGGTTTTGGAATGTGGATATGAAGCAGTTAAAAGAAACCCTACCGCCAGCCCTTAAAGGAAAAAAAAAAACCTTTACTCACACACCTAAAAATCATAGCAGTACCTCAAGTAGCAGAGTCATTTGTGTGTTGTACACAAAAGTTTCTTGTATAAAAAGGTAAAAATATTCAGGAAAAAAATATTAGTTCCTCAGGAAACAAACAACAACAAAAAATTCTTAAATGGAAACGCCTGACACCACAAAACACATTAAAAAAAAGTATAAAAAAACACATTATGAAATATAAATACTTTTTAAAACCCATAAAAACAGGTACATAATTTTGAATGGTTGTATAAGCCAGAGATTTCTGTGCCTTGTATACACTTAGTGGAAAACAAATAAAGTTGCTACAAATTATTTGTATTTTCTTATGTTCCAGATATGGAGCAATATGACTGTTTCTGAAGTATTGATGTTATGAAAATTATTTACTCTTTTTATTAATATATTGTTGCATTATTCTATAATGACAGTATGTAGATAGATTGTATATTTTGCTACAAATATCCCCTCAGCACGGCTGAAAATGGTCCTACTTCTTCAGTTCCTAAGATTAGTTGACATATGCACATAATATGCACAACCTAATATCTGCCACAAAAACAAACAAAAGATCCTATTTTGCGTGAAGAGCAAGCTATCCTAAGAAAGCTGATTGTCTAAAAGATGATGTGACTGACTTTAGTAACCATCGACATAAAAAATTGGAGAAGATGAACGCCTAAACATAGAAAGTATTGATCAGAGCAAAACACAGCCTGGAAACCATGCAGCTCCTGCAAAGTCCATATGCTTTGTTAGCAACTACACAAAATGATCTTGTAGTTAGAGGTAGTGCTCCTACCAAAACGTTATGTTAAAAAAAAAAAAAAAAAAAAAAACAAAAACAAAAACAAACAAACACGCTCTTAGGTCCACAAGCTGCCAGAGCAACCCCTTCACTTTGTTCTAAAAGGTTTGCTGAAAAGCTGTGAGCGGCCTGCACAACAGCAGCTCCACCATCTCGGGCAGCGCTGTCTCCTGCCGGGCCGGGCCGGGCCGGGCCGCGGGGTCACCCCGCTGGCACGGCCAGGCCAGGCCGCGGGTAAGGCCTTTGGGAAACATCGGCGCTCCAGGCCTGGCTGCTGGGCTTCCCACCGATCCGGCATCTGGGCAGCGTTAACTGTGGCATTCTGTAAACACTGCCTGCGCCGCGATAGAGCCTGACACGGGCAACAGAGTGACCGGGTGACACTGCTTCCCTCTCCTCTGGTGGTAATCGGCCCCGCAGCCAAATGTTGTGCTTGTGGAAATGAGCTCTGGAAGTAGTTAGAGAAGTGTTTACGGCACAGTTTGCAAAAGATAAGGAGACAAGATGCTCTTCAAAAGCCAGGGAAATCTGTCTGAGCGTAAGCTTTTTTCTCCTGTTCGACCAAAGGCCACAGATACCTCAAACCAACTTCAGCCAGAAATTCATCTGACTTTTTGGCAAATTTCCAGTGTCTAGCAAGATGGGCTAGCAAAGTGTCTTGGTCCACTAACATCATATGGCAAAGCTCACTACTGGCAAAAAGGTGACAGAAGTTGTCAAAAAATCTTATATATAAGGCAATAAACTTCCCAGATCTTGCCATTACCATTTAAATAAGCCAACCAGCCTTTATGCACTCACCTATACACAAATCATCACACGAGATGGGAAAAAATTGGGATATAATTGTTGTGCAATTGACAGGAAGGAATTTATGTGA
Organism: Phylloscopus collybita; assembly: GCA_027886175.1. NCBI lineage: Eukaryota > Metazoa > Chordata > Aves > Passeriformes > Phylloscopidae > Phylloscopus > Phylloscopus collybita. The sequence continues at coordinate 4,350,343 of JAJNNQ010000013.1, read as the reverse complement.
TTTCTTTTTACTAACAAGATCTTCTGCATCTTGGTGGTAAAACATTCCATCAATTGTATTTTCTAAAGAAGTAGTTCATTCCATTCATTCAAGACCCCTGTACTCAGAAATGAGTAGCAGCAAGGATTTACAATTGTTAAACTGATCTTCCTCCCATTTGTGACCATCTAACTTCCTTGTAACAACTACAGTAATTGCTGCTACAAAAGGACAGCTGTTTTAAATGCATTTTGGCTAGCCTTTGCTGCAGTTGGGAAGCTTGGATGGTGGAGGATCACCTTTTCCTGGGACCACTCTCCAGAAGGTCTGCCTGGACTGCTGACTAGCACTCAGCCATAATATGGAAGCCTACCCTGTGCATCTCAGTGAAAATTTCTTAAGTTATAAAACTCACCAAGGGAAAATAAGTAACTCTTACAACAATGCTTCACGCTTGTAAAAACCTAAAAATCTTCTATTGTAATAAGGACAGTTGACATTTTATGCTTATCATACATTCAAGTGCAAAAAAAAAGAGATACAAACTATCTACTCTTGCAGAGCCTTTTTGTTTTCGTAAGTTTGGGGGTTGGGATGGGTTTTTTATTTGGTATTTGGTTGTTGTTTTGTTGAGGGTTTTTTAACTGAAATAATCTATGTTCAAACAAAGCATATGTTTGTTTTCCGTGTAAAGAAAGATAAATGCTTTCCATCTTTTAAAGTCAGTTGCAACTGAAAGAAGCTTAGAGACAAAAAAAAAAAAAAGAAAAAGAGAGAAAAGCAATAGATTTCTTTTTAAGGAATAGTAATGAACTTACCTAGTAAAGGAAAGATTTAAATTTAAGGACCTTGAGCAACATTGCTGGGAAAAAAAACCCATTCTGTGCATTCATGCCATTGTGCTGCAGACAGAAAAACAGACACATAACAATTATATGCAGATATGTCATTAGGAAAACTGTTATGGCATTAAACAGAGAGATAAAAATTAGCAGCAAACTAAAGGTGGAATATAAGAGTCCAGTTTTGGACCTAGAGTTCTATCAACATACTCTAAATATTCAGAATACAACCTCAGGATCCTCAAGAGTACTGTGAAGAGAACCTAGGTTGGTTTCAATGACACATTGCAACTCCTTTAAGAAAACCAAATTGCATGCAGAACTGTGGAGGTCCATCAGGTAGGTAACAGAGGGGGTTACAGCAAAAAGAGTCCCCTGTTCTCAATGCTCCTTGGTACAGCTTCTACAAAATAAACATTTTCCTCCTATTTCCCGTACTTTTCCTTTTAACGAATTTACAAATGCTTATGAAAAGAAAACATGAGATTGCATCTGGTTTGTCTGTGGCGCCATTTGTTGCTATATGGAGACTACTTGGAAAAGGTGATGAGTGGTAAGCTGGTGAAAGATATTAGTAGAGAAACAATAGACAAATTGCTCTCAATGTTGTGCTTAACCCTTTAGTGTTCACGTCTTGGTTTCTCCCTCTTCTCTGGGAGGCCTAAGCAGAGTATAATGATTACATTGTCCTGCACAAGCTGCTTTCCCCTCCAAAACATTAGCAAATGTCTCCTTTTTACTTCCATGAGCACAGTGTATGTAAAATTATTTTTGGGAGCAGGGGGAGCAACTCAGTGAAATTCTATGGTTTTCCTTATTTACTCCTTTAGCAGAACTGAACATCCTTTAATAACAAGGATGATTTGCATCTTCAGCACAAGTCAAACACCATCCAATTTATTTCTTCCTGAAAGTGTAGGTAGAAAATGAAGATGTTTAAAGGAAAAGCTCTGCCCCTGATGCCCACTGAACAGCAAGCTGAAGCATGCAAACCACTAAGTACTCATTGTAAAGATAAAAATTTATTGAATGCAAAGAGCACTCCTTCAAGAGTCTTTAATAAAGGAAAAAAAAAGCCACATAAAAATGATTTGCAGTTTCCCAATGAACACATCAATTTACTTAATTAAATATTGCTTTCAAAGTTGCAGTCACAATAGCCCTTGTCCCCTGCCAGTTGCAGTAAGAAAGATACATTGAACAAGGGTGTCAGCTGAATACTAGCATTGATGTTAATGCCAACTGTCCAAAGCCTTGCCAAGCTGCTGACGTTTAGAGCAAGGACTCCCTCATTTTCAACTCTTTTTAAAGCTTTGTTGAAGTACTGAAATTCTAGAAGCCAAATTCCATGCATTTTGCAGAGACATACAAGACCTTATATCTTCAAACAGGAGAAGATCCATCCTGAGTCTTTTTAACAGAAATAATTTTAAAGTTATTTCCACTTTTAGTGCTGACTACCATATCTTGATCCCACATTTCATTACATTTATGCTCACTTTGTGAGCTTATATTTCGACTCAGGTTAACAATAAAAAGTGAAGAAAGTCTTTTCTCACCAAAAACACCAGTCATCCTCTGAAATTAATTTCCAGCATTCAAATCACAATAGCTTTAAATTTACTTTTTTTTTCTTCGTTCCTCATTTCAGCACAGGATGTGGAAACTCAGATGCATTCCATTAAGTATTTCTGTAGTTTTGTCTGCACCCTCAATTAACTGCAGTTTACTAAATTTTAGGAGAAATATAATTGTTGTTGTCATTTTCTCCAAAACCAAGTCAGATTTGACAAATATTGTCGTTCTGCAACTCCTTGGGCATCAGGATTGAAAGGTGAGGCCACACAAAGAGCAGTGAGAACAGTGAAGACAAACTTTTTTTTTTTTTTTCCCTGCTCTACTTTATCCTTTTTCACTGTCAGTGACAGAGGCATAAAAAGCAGCAACAGGATTTGACCAGTGGCACTGGGAGCAATGAGACATCTATGGAACCTATTCAGTCACCTTACAGTTAAGTTCAGACTTAATATCGCCTTCCACTCCTCCGAAACAGAAACTGCATTGCTGGCATTTCTCGTAGGTGGGTGCCTTAGCCCAGACTTTTGGTGAGGCCAGTCTTGGTTGTTGTGAGATGCATCAACAATCGGTCACAGACACTGCTTAATCACTCTTTGTTGTCAGCTCCTTTCCAGAGGCAACTGCATTTAACTCTGACATACTGAAGACGTGCAGCTAAGCTTCACATCTTCTCAGACTTCAGTGAATGGAATTTTGGTGTTTTCCCCTCCGATAGTCTCAAATCTGCTCTTGCACTGTCATTCTGTCCAAAGTCACATGAACAGAGAGTGTAGACACAGTAGAAGGCTTTGCCCGTTTGAAGCTGTATTCAAGGCTCTTTCTTTAGCTCTTTTTATTTTTTAAGACATCTTAAGTTAGTCACACTTTAGGATCTAATACCAGACAAGTGACCTTACTACTTGCTTGGGCATGAGCAACATTATTTTATATTGTAAGATCTAATCCACAGTAGGAAATTTATATTTTAGGACACTTCACTTGTAACTTTTTAAAGAAAATAGGAATAGTGACCTCCTAAAAATCATGACCATAAAGACTGTTTTATAGTCAATTATATTTTAGTTTAACACAAACACATACTATGTCCAATAATAACCCAATATTAATAAAAGAAAGTTTAAAAAAACCCTATTCTAGGCCCAAATTACTATGACACAAGCACATTTAAACACATTTAAAACAATATTTCCACTTATTTGAAGTAGGAGCTTATCCTCATAGTATTATTATCTACCTTGAAGTTAGTTTTTTAAGCAAAGTTAGGAACTTCAGTTCCCAATGTTTAATCTAAAAGCCATGTCAGCATTGGAACAAATGTCACTGTGGTACATAGGCATAGGAGGGGAGAGAAAAAAATCTGTCACTCTTCAGACAGACTATCTTCACAAGGAGCAGAGAGTGCTGAACACCTTGCAAGCCTGGGTTCTGCATTTTAATTAAATTACAAAAGTCATTTTACTCAGAACAAAAGACAGTAACTGAATGTCTTCATGATTCCCTAGTGCATAACTTGCACATTGCATGTTCCTTCCATTGCTTTGTCCAGGCCTCCAAAGCCTCAGAGAGACTGTTGCACCATTTCTTGAGGCATTTGTCCCAATAGTTCAATGACAAACTGAATAAGAGGCAAAGAATAAAAGGGATTATAACAGCAGAGGGTGATTCTTTCTGTTGTGTAACATCACAGCTTGAAATTACAATAAAATCAGTCATACAGAAAAAAGCAAACTTAAAAATCCCATTGCATGTAAAAATGCTTCGTATTTTTAAAATACTCCTCATATGCCAGTGAATTCATGATCCAGTTTCAAGTGACTCCCACGATGAAATTTTGCCCACAGAACCAAAGCAGCTGGATGAACAAACGTGGGAATGAAGGACCAAGTGTTAAGTCTTTGAACTTACAGATGTGAGCTTGGTGCCATCAGCAGTCTGAGCGTCATCTGGTAGGTATATTGGGGTCTCTTTACTGCTGTGTTTTTGCCACTTTCCTGCAATGATGACTAACATCTGACCGATATATTATTTTACAATGAGAAACAGAAATCATTCTCATCCTGATTGCCTAGCTAACATATACTCACTGCTCAAATAATGGCTTTGCATCTAGAGTTCCATCTACTATTTTCTGCCAGCAACTAAGAGACCATTTCTATGTTTCTCTTTTCCAAGCCAAAGTCTTTCCATAAGTCATCAAATCTGCTTCTTTTTTTTTTTTTTTTTTTTTTTTTCTCTGAGATCTGCATACAGATCCTCAACAGATCCTCAACAGATCCTCACATCCGGCACTGCACCATTTATTCTGTCCTGGAAAACTGCCCTTTACTGCACACAGAAACAGAGAAAGACTAATAGTGTTTATTCAGTATAGTGCCATTGGTCACTATAACTTACTTAAAGAGTATTCACGTGCCCCAAGCACTTTTCACGTGCAACCCAACTGCTCTGTGCAACATGTTGGAAGGCAGCAGCTAACTGCACAGTTGTGGAGGAGGAATGCAGTGATTCAGGACAAAAACCTAGCTGCCCCAGAAAATGCTGTGTGCTCTTGAATGTTTACACAGAGCAGGCAAACCTTTTCTACTTGGCTGTTTCCAAGGACACATCAGATGGCCTCATGCCACGGCAGAATTCTGTTTCTCTTCTTCCAAAGGGTAAAAGGCCAGAATCAACCACTGGTACTGGTCCTGAAATCCCAAGGAGTCTGTAGTTTTTCAAATCTAAAACCGAGAGGCTTTCAAGGAGCACTTCACACACACTTTAAAAACAACAAGGAAAAACCCCTAGCTCTTTCAATATAAGCTGCTCTTGCTCTTGCTCTTGCATTGTGCTACAGCTTTTCATTCATCCTTCTTGTTTTTATCAAGTGAGGATGACTAATGTGCTATTGTGATGCACTTTTCTCAGAAATGTGGCCAACTGAGGCTGCTTCCACTCTAGTTCCATGGATGTTTAACATTAAAAAGGAGTGCTCAGGCAGGCAATGGGTAAGTCATTACACCCCTCTTTAAAACAACAGGCCCTATGCATAAGCCATGCTCTCATGCAAATCTCTCATGCACAGAATGGTGAACTCTTCCAGTGTCAGGAAGATTTCACTAGTCATCCCATGAGTCCCATAGCTGTAAATGTGGCAGTACTTGAGCCCCAAGGGAAGCACAGAGTTTGTCTGTGACAACTTAACCTGGTGGCGTTCCTCAACCCTCTCTCTGCCCTACCAGCTTCTCACAGTTTGGCCAGGAAGTCCAGACGGGACAAACATCTTCAAAATCATTTATCCTATGCCAAGAAAGGCTTTTCCAGCTCAGCACAACTTAAGCAAACCTGGGAAGGAGTGGAACACTTTATGACACAAAACTAGTATATATGACCATATGCATGACCTCAACGTGAAACCACTGACTTCAGTTGCGTCAGGGTTTTATTCCTCACCCCTAGAGAAGTGCTGACTATTCTTTCTAGTCTCTAAGATACAAAGATCAAATAATGTCCCGAGCACAAGTGATAAGGAAGATTATTTTGCTATGAGACTACTTCAGATAGTAGTCTTATAGCAAAATAATCTTTGAAAAGCAGACGCTCAAGCACGATTATAGTCAATTATACCATGTTTCTGGCTATCATGTATGAGACTTTACACAGACTCTGCTTCAGCAACTTCTACTAAATTTAAATGTTTCAGTTTGAAAAAGGCCTTGATTTCCCTAGACTGAACCCTGACAAGATTTACTTTTGACAGAAAATTGTAGCAGGTTTTAACTTTTTAAGTCATGTTCAGCCCAGAGTAATGACTTTTCTGGAACACAAAATATGAAAACATATTTTTAAGATGTCTGGCTATCCCAAAATCCAGCCAGCTTTTTAAACTGATAGTGAAGGTCAGTAAAATTCATTGCAGCACAAGCTATTAGGTCTCAGTTCACACTTCCAGGCCTCCGATTTTCACTTTTTCTGGCAAAAGAATCCTTGTCTTTCCATTTCGATTGGAGAAGACTTGCAGTTTCAAACTCAGCTCTAAAACTGAGTAAGTCAATGCAGAAAAAGACTCCTTACTTTTGACTGTGACAGTCACATGAGCCTACAGTTATCTGCACAAAAAGGTTATTAAAAGAGCATTTTTGAATAGCAGTACTAGATATTCTTAAATACATTGCTCAGCCACAGTAAATACAATCACCTTATTCATCTCTTTGTGGAAAGACAACATTTATTCATGCGTTATTATCCTAAAAAAATCCTTTTAGCATGCTTATCATCATTCACTGTATTTGTGATTTAAAAAAATAAAATTTTCTTACCCTGATCAAAAGGATTAAATGCTTCTCTGAATCATGTTATTAAATGATATCCATCCATCTTATAGGGATGTGTTATAAATCTACTTACTTATAAAAACCAGGAACAAAAGAAATAAAAATGTTAAATTTGATCAAGTTGACTTATTCCCCAGGCCCAAATCAGCCATATTCAAGGCTTGAAAATACACTATTATGTCACAATAGTTTTGAAAATCATGGTCTTTGAAACAGCCGACATCTAGATGTGTTGCTCAGAAAATTGCAGTATCTTTTAAACAACAGAAACAAAAGCTAGCACCCAATTCCAAACACAGAACTAAATTTGTTCCTCCATACTTGAAATTTCCATATGATATTTCACACTTGCTGTAAACAAACATTCTCACCCCATTTCAAAAGAAGACTGTGAATAATAAAATCCCCAAAACTTAGAGTACAGAAAGAGTGTCATTCCAACTCTCTAGGCTTCAAAAGTACAAATTTATAGCAAGATCCTCCTTAATAGTGTGCAGCTGTGTCATGCATTTCTCTGACACTTATTTTGTTCTACTTTTTGCTGCAAATTAATAAATCCAGCAGTGCATTCTTTGTTGTTTTTTTTTTCACCCAACAATCTGAAGTAGGAAAGTGCTAAGGCATATAGAAAGTAGTTGCTTATCTGGTTCTATGTTTGACAGAATTTCACTGAGTTCTCTTGTGGCAACACAGAGGAAGTTAAGGACAAATTATTTAATAATAATCTTAGCTAAAGAGACTATATAAATTTGAAAAAGCTCTCACCATGCTTGCTGAACAAACATACAACTGCTCCCTTCATGGGCTAACACTTGTCTGAAAGAGAACAGCATTCTGAGAAAAGAAAAAAGGGGAATCTATTTGCTTTATTTCCCCGTATAATTTCATTAAAGCAGATGAAATCATCCCTCTCATCAAGAATATTTGACATAGTTCCCACTGCAAACAATCCTATGTAGGGCAGATGAAAAGGTGAGCACTGCATTAAGCTGTGAAAAAAACACTAATTGTCCTGCTTTTTCTTCTTCACTGCTGACTTGGTACACAGCAATTTTCTAATGCTCTGGCTAACAATAGCAGACAGGAAGAATGCAGTTCAGCCTAGTTTATGTTTAGGAAGAGGAGCACTGACTTCCCACAATTACTCCTTGAATGCAGCATCAAGCCAAAGGAGCAACAGGGGAAACAATGATGGCTTCCATGTGTGTAAGAATATTGTTTCTCTCCTTTGAAGAGCTTGACATTAGACAATCCCATAACATAAAGGAGACTTTAGGAGAAAAGAAAAACATTGATCTGTATCTAGTGAATAAAAACACAACTACAGAACAGTTGTGCCACATTTATCACCATGGAATAATTTCTCTCAAAGAGTTCCTTATTGTTTGCAGACAGAAATTTAGGTAGCAAATCAGAAAACTGGAGAGGTTAACAGAAGGGAAATTCTGTAGGTATTTCTTGAACTGGTCTTGGCACTTGTAGACCCCATAGTTAACACTGGTTCAGCAACCCACTAAAACTACCCAGGATCCATCCTGTGCCACACAGGGGTACAGAATGAGGGTAGCATGCTGTCCTACATCCATCAGAGCAGCAGGGAAAGGGAGGGATGGGCCCCTTTTCTCAAAGGTAAGCCAGCAGATCAGCTCAGCTATAATCCTGAGCCACGGCACCCAGCAGCTTCTGCTCTCTCTGCCACAACACAGGCTGCTGGCTGAAGAAAAAAAAAAGGAAAAAGAAAAAAACCAAAAAACAAACAAACAAACAAACAAACAAACAAAAACAACAACAACAACAAAAAACCCTAACAACAACAAATAACAAACCAACAAGGTGTTTATATATTTCCCCACCATATATTCCATATATTGTCTACAAAATAGTTGACAAAAATAGTCTTCATTTTATGCTTTTTTGGGACTATTACCACAAAGCAGGTACCTGAGATGTGGATGACCAAGAGAGAAGGAATCAACAGCAGCAGAAAGGAGGTCTTTCATTGACATACTGACTAGAATTTGGGACATTTGGGCTAAATTCTGCATTTCTTACACACTTCCCACAGGACTGCAGATTGCATGTGATCTAATAACTTTTCTTTTTTTCTGCATAATTTTCTTGTCTAGCAACAATATGAGCTCTTGTGTGTTAATATAAACTTTCCAGGGCAGAGTTTTCCTGTCACTAGATTTATAGGGCAAGTGAGCTTATCTTTGGTGCATAAAAGTAATAACAGGGTTGAGAAGAAACATCGCAAGGGAAAGAACAAGGAAGTAGGTTCTAACTCCATTGCTTTAGGTAGAAATGAGCTTTTAAAATTTTATTCCATGTATTACACATGCAATCCAGTATTATTTTAGCTAACCCCAAAAAGCATGCAGTCTACTACACGTCTGTTAAGTAATACCTACGCACACAAACAAGAACACTGTCCTTCTAAAGCAACACATCTGTTCCTTTACTGTATTTCCCATCCAATGAGATAATTCAGTTTATGAAACCAGAGCACTAACGAAAACCAATATATTGACTGGTGAGATGCAAGCCCAAACAAATTGCACAACACAGAGAGCAGAGTTAAGCAAGGATGACGCACAGACTGCACAGCAAAAAAAGGGGCGGCTGTAACACACGAATACACTTGTACGTGGGGACTGGGAATAACTATCAAGCATTCCTATGTTTGTTCTGGCTTCACATTTTTTGGACTTTGCACCCAAGCACTTTGATGTTTATTACTTTATTGGTTTTATCAGTCATAAAACGAACTAATCAGTCTGCAGCAGTTAGGATCTGTTATTTTAACCAATCTTCGTGAGAACTGCAAACAGAAAATCCAAACTCCACAGCTGAACCATAATGGCATTGCATATAAATAAGCACAGACCCACTCATGTGACAAACACTACACTCATACCAAAGTATGTCAGGAAGTCAAGTTGTCCTTAATTACAGCACATGACAACTGGGCCCTATTGGGTTTCCTCCTGTATTTCTCCAGCAGTGGGGCAGAGTGAACACATTGGAAGGAGAGGAGATCCTGATAGAGATACAGGTATGTGTAGGTTGATTAATGGTGAATGACCAGTGCATGATTGATACATTCCAGACTCTCTGGCCTTTTGATGTTGCTTGTAAGAATGAAGGCATCTATTTGTGTCTTTAAAATTGCAATAAAAGCACTAAATTCAAGTTGCTTCTCTCAATGCATTTAAGAGCAAAAGGCTGAAAGGTTCAAAGTAATCAGCTACTCTTCCAGAGATCCAAGGTTAAATAAATAAAGTTCCTCGAGTCTCAATTAGCTATTATCTGCAATAAAAAAGGCAACAACCATATAACAATAAATATGGCAGCATAAAAGCAACCAGGCTGAAGAAACTGAAAAAGCTTATCGAGCTGAAGGAAGGAGAGTAATGTCTGGTCAATATCAGCTCCAATCCATGAAAGAAGCCTTCATCCATTGCTTTTCCTTTCTTGTCCCTTTGCCTAGTATGTTACTGGTGTACAGAGTGCCCTGGATTCCAGTGATGATAACAGATTTGAAGCTGAGGTGCATAAAACACAGTCTTGTGTTTAAATTATGGGAGATTCAGACAAGATTACGGCATGACATTACCAGCACCAGTAGCACTTTACATTTTCCTGCAGGCATCTTCAAACCATTCACAGACACCTTTGCATGAACCAATGAGGCAGGCAAATTTTATCACGCCTCTTTATTCAGAGAGGAAGAAAGACCATCTCAGAATAAAGCCTAAAAACCCCCATATCACTCAGATCTCCCGAATCCCAAAGTCTCAGCAGTACTTCAGCAGAATTGTGGAGATCTGGATCTGAGAGCAAAAGGAAAACTTCTGACACCTACCCGTGACAGGCTGTGCTGAGGGAAACAGATGAAGCAGAACAGGAGAACTGCCCAGGAGATACCATATAAACACAGTTATCAAGGGCTTATCTGAGGACAAGGAAGAGCTACAGAACACTTCAGAGCCTCAAGTCTCCCAGCACATCCAGGATGATCCAGCAGCTCAGCAGGTGTGAGCTGCTTTTGCAGGCACACCACTCAGCTCAGAAAGCTGATGCATTGAGAGACAGAGCACTGCTGCACCATTCCCCCGTGGGAGTGGGAGTAGGAACTGCAGCCTCACATCCAGGAAAGGAAACAAACACAAAGCTGAACTCGTACTTCTTGTGTAGACAGGACTTCGCAAACAGTCCAGAGCCTCAGCATAGTGACGTTCAAGTTTAAGCCCAATCTCACAGCTTTTGGAGGAAACTCAATGCAGATGGTTTAATTCTTTATGTCATTACTTATTTTGAAGGTGAAAAATATTGTTTTCTAGGTCTCTTTAAAATTGTATCTATAACTTGTTCAGTCTTGCAGACAGTTCCTGGGCAGACTTGCATACTTGACCTCCATCCACTGAGGATTTTAAAATATCCTCATTCCCAAGGGGCTTGTGAACAGTGACAAAGAATCTGTAACCTTTAATACTGACTGAAACATGAAAAGCCATTCATTATCCAGTTACAAAATGTGTTAAATCTACAAACTTCCACAAGTTTCTTTCTTCTAAGAGCTGGCAGAAGTCACTATATTGGAATTGCAAACAGTTGGCTCCCCATTGCTCCAAGAGTTAATCATTAGGCCATTACCAGCAAGGCTCAAAATGCTGAAAGCAGAGAGAGAGAGAGTTTTTTGTCGAAGGTCTGGGAAAAGATCAACACAAAGTCCAAGCCCATCAGCACAGGAAGGTGAAAAAAGCTAGTCCATTCCCACTGAGATGGCCTCCAAATATACAAAATAGTTTCTAATCTGCTTGAGAATGTATTTTAAATTCCATTTTAATAGGTGCTAAGTGCATGCAAACAGAGATAATTAAGATGACCAGTCTGCAAGGAGGAAAGCACATAAAAAGAACATGAGTACTGCAAATGGTTAAGTAATGGTAGTTGTAGTTATTCATTACATTGTAATTATTAATTATAATGTAAGAGATCTCTGGCTGCTCTTTTGCAAGGAGCTTAAAATAATTTCCAGGCACTACATTAAGTTAAGCAACAGGAAGACATTCCTAAAACAGCTTTTGAGTAGCAAATCCCACTTTAGCAAAAATATTTCTTTCCACAGAATATCAAAATTCCAACAACATATTCAACTGTCTCAGCAAGATGCATTATGACTGAACCTTAACAAATCTGAAGAAGAGGAAATGTTCTGTACTGAAGATTTTTATTATTTGTGTTTCCATTATTCATCTGGGTATTTGTTAAACTGGAGACTAAGTGAATATATTTATAGATGCATAAAGTGATGTTCTATATTAAAAAAATTATATACAGAAACACACAAATGTATATATATAACATTTCAATCTCTAGAGTTTTTCTGCCACAAAAAAGTGTCTTTTTCCACCAGTTCTATTCTCAAATATGCTCAGAGGCAAACCCTGTAGTTGCTAGTTGTAGACAGGTAATTAAGAATCAGATTTAAGAACTGTTCAAAAGTCATTCAGAGCCAGTGGCAGCACGGAGAGCAAAGTCTGCCTCTGGCTCTCCAGCCTGCCTTGCTTTCAAGGTGCAGGATCCCTCACTGAAATCTGCTGCAGGGTGCCAGAGGTGAGGTGTCTGTGTCAGGTGCCCTGGCGCTGTGCAGCCGCTGGCACACCGCGGGCAGCTGGGCAAACATCGCCGCTCTGCCCCCAGCGCCGGAGGGAGCCTGGGGGCACCAGGAGGCTGCTTCTCTCACACGGCACACTAAAACAGATTTTACGTGGAGACTGCAAGGATAAGGCGTGCTGCCTGCCTCTTACACAGTTTTTAAATCTCTTTTGAACTCTTTTGCTTGGTGAATGTCCTTACTAATGTGGCCTAGGTAGCTGTGTCACTTTTGTGATAGTCTTCTGTGTGCCACAGCCTTTAAGCTCCTGGTAAAACTGCTTTTTGGAGACCCGGTTCCATAACCAATGGGATGCAAGCAAAGTTATGCTTCCTAAAATCTTTTTTTTTACCCTATGCTGCTTCTTTGTCTGCATTAGAAAGTATCTCAACAGTAAGTCATGTATCTATTCTTTGTCAATGACTAAAAAACACCAAATAATTTTGAAAAGTATGGAAGAGAAAAATAACTCCATTAGTAGCATGTGGCTCATATTCCACGTTTAAACTTTGCCAAGCAAGGAAGCTGTTCTGTACATTTAATTTCATTGAATTTTAGCATGTTTGAGTTCACTGGGAAACTTGCCTTGGTAGCCTAAAGACATGGGCAGCTCAGCTGCTTGGGCCCAAGAGTGGTCCTCAAAATATACAAGCTCTACGCAGGTGGAGTTGCATCAGAAGTATTTCCTCCACTTCATGAAATAAAGAAAAAAGAATAGGAAAATAATACTTTTACATATTCATCTGCAACTCCAGCTTTTTGTCTCATGAAGTCACAAAACCACACAACATGCTTACATCATTGCCAAAATTCAAAAACTATAAATACGTCTATAACCTTTTGCTTCAAAATGGAATATGGGATTCTTTTCAAAAGACAGAAAAGAAAATGGAAAATTTATTACTCAAAAATAAACAATGTCCCCTCTATACAAGCATTGTAACACACATGTTCAACAGTAACCAAAATGTGATGTCAAAAAAGAAAATAACCCAGAGAATTATGATTTTTGGGTGAGGATATAAACAGCAGGAACAGATGAGCATTTAAAAATAAAGAGCCTATTATATTCAAATGAAACAAAGAATGAGGAGAAAAAAAAAATAAGCTACAAAAATATATCTGTCAGCGAAGCTGTTTTGAGACTGAATGTTTCCCCCATGAGATTCTCAGGAAACACCAGGCACCCTCCAGGTTTAAAGCTTTCATCCCTGGGCTCTGAGCTATATTGGTTTCCTGTATAAAAGGAATCGAGACGAGAAGAAAACATTTGACCGACTGCCCCAGCAATCCTGCAATGTTTTATACTCCGTGGAGCGCTGCCTAACACAACAAACCGAGCATTGTTACAGAGGACTCCGAGAGTCCAACCAATTATGTCCCTTCATGGGTACGGCTGCACTCGCCTTTGATCACCAGTTCTAACTACCAGCAGTAAAGCAAACACAAATCTGCAGACAGCATCAATAAACCTTGCAGTGGGAGTCAACACAGATACTCTGTGCCCAGTTGGGTTTTTTTCCCCCCTTACCTAAATCACCATCAAAATTATCTACTGGTTGTCTGCTTGCTCTAACGTGCAGACCCAAAGCAAGTGAAGAGTAGCTTTACTTACGTTTTTAAGCCAGTGATATGCCATCAAGCAGATTTATTTTTTTTTTTTAAACAAGTACACTTCAGCAGAATTTTCTAATGGGGGTAAAATTCAGTGCTCTAATTACCTGGAATTTATCCATGCTTTTATTAAACTCTGTTTTTACGCACACACAGATGTAATACACATATTCGTGATCAAAGAGTTTGTAGAAGCACTCTTCTTTCCAGTTCACTATTTGTTTACTGTGAGGACTCCTTCCTCAAGATCTTCCTGCTAAACACAATCTAAGCACTCCTGATTTTCTGGTGATTCGTGCTATTACTTTGCTATGATCTCACAGTGCAGGATTTAATCAGCTAAGAGGTCTGGGCTGAGTGGGTGCCAGGTATTGCTCACCCAACACTCTAAATTGGGCTTTTTATTCCCACAGTGCACAAGTTCAACACAACAGACCTCCCATAGCCAAGAAGCACACAGTCCTTTCAGCTCAAAGGCACAGCTTCAGCACAAAAACCACAGTGGTTTTCCTCATGCAGAGCAGACAGGTTAAAGGCACTGATCTGAACAAAAGATTAGGAAAGGCAGTCTGGTCCAGCAGTTAAGCCAATAGCCTGCTACCTAGAAATCCCAGCTCTGCCTGTGGCACAGCCTGTGCTACTGGTGGCACCACACAAAATCACACTGGCCTCAAATCATGGAAATATGCTGGGCCTGAATGTCCTTGAAATCACTTAAAGTCAGGCAAAGAACTTTTGAGGGCTTGCGCCTCATTTCCTTTATGCTGCAATAACTGTCTATATACTGAAAGATAACATTTCCCTCTCTCACCAATCCACTGAATTGCCCCTGTAAGAGGGACACCCAGCATACTTGCCCAGGCTATGTGCTGTACTGCTTCAAAGGGACATGAAAGCAAAATATTAGGTTTCACACCATGCTTTAGCACTAAAAGCATGGGATTGCAATCCCACAGACCTCTGAAGAATTAACTAAAATCCAATTCTGTCATCCTTATGTCTGTGGTCAGATGTTTCTTAGTAACTGGTGGATGCTAACTGGGCTTTATGCCTACTGTCTGCTTTGTCTGGCACATGATTCAGCTCCTGCCACTGCATAAAGTGTTCAATTTATTTAGCTGTGTCTCCCTAACTGGCAGGGCCAGTCCTCTCTTCCCTTCCAGCTCTGCTGGTTTAAACACCTTTCACTTGGGAGAAGCCCTGCATCCATGGCTGGCTGGCAAGAACCCTGTCTCTCATGTAAAGGCAAGACAATGCTTTTTGAACCACTTTTCCCAGAAAATAAGGAAGTAATAAAATTTTTCCACATTCTCTTCAGGTAAATCTTTACATATTACTACTACTACTACTACTACTACTACTACTACTACTACTACTACTACTACTACTACTATTATTATTATTATTATTATTATTAACTGTAACCACCATGCTGATCCAAAATTTAGGGTGGGACAATCTGGAGGAAAGGGAGGTAGTTCTTTCTTGCAGTACACTAAAACATGACTTGGATCCAGTTTCCAAATTACTATAAACTTCCCATATGTTCTCACCACATCTTCCCAGTACCCTTATTCGTTTTGCACATGATCCAGACGATATGGCATCTTTCCTCTCACCATTTGTCTGCCTTATCTATTCAAAATATAAGCTTGAGAATAACAGATTTCTTTTGCTTTGATGATCCACAGTCCTTAACACAAGAAGAACTTTGTGGAAGTGTATTACTGCAGTACAGCTACAGCTTTTTCGCTTTAATAGTAGTACTTACATCTGGATGAAAAGGTAACACATGCCAAATAAGCAGTAAAAGGCAAAACACATGGGTGTTAGCCAAAAACTCATCTCAAGATTTGATTTAAAATCTGTTAAAATCACACTTTTATGATTTTAAAAAATAGTCTACGTAACTTCTAAGCAAAACCCCACAAGGAAAGAAGAAAATAAGCACCAGGGAGAGAAAAGTCAAAGAAACACAAGGCATAGAATGAAGACTGCATAGAAATTATACACAAGCCCTTATGTAGAAATAGAGTAGGTAAAATACAGTATTTACAGCAACTAAAGCTGGATTTAAGTAATTACCACCCTATAGTAAGTTGGGAACACGGTATAGGTGTGAGGGAGACACAAGGTGAAGTTGCATCTAATATGGTGATTCACACATACTCAAAAAATCTGGTTGCTCCTATACTAGTTGATGTCAGGCTGCATTTTATTCAAACCAATAAAATCTTTTGTGTGGTCTCTTGACCCCGCTAATTGTCTAATTTACATTTAAGACAATAATGTTGCTTAGTAATTTTAAAAGGAAGTGTTCCCACCCTGGAGTGTTATCCCTGCATCTCTTCTGAAGAAACTGGTGAATGCTGCAAGTGAATGGGAGTTCCCTGCATCCTAGTTTGTAATTATCTCTCTTAATTGGTAAGGCTTTACATACTAATTCTATCTGGCATGCTCAGAGAAGGCAAAATCTGGAGTTATTCTGATTTACCCCATCCTGTGGAGGTTAGAGCAAAAGTAAAATTCTCTCCTAAGCAGGCTTAAAGGATGCAGGATGCAGTCCAACAATGTGTAGATTTAACATCTTTTAAGGACCTTGCATTTAAAAGAGTAAACCTATCATGATATTCTGGCTGTCAAATGTCAGTACAGAACTCAAACAGAGACTCAGAGAGCTGTGCAGCATCTTAAGCCCAAACCTTTCTGTATTAGAGGCAGGAACTGCATGGGTTGAGAGAAAAACCCATTATGCCTTACAGAATTATTCCATTTTTTCTACACTAACAAGCAAAAGTGATGGAAAATACTAAGTGATCTACAAAAGAAGCTGTCTCTACCTATCTTTTTCTGCTGTGGCATGAATGGAGAACTTAGCACAGAGACAGAACTGGAGCCAGTAGATTTCTCAACATTGCATTTTCGTTCCTGTCACTGAAGACAGGTTTTGTATATAATACAGTTGCTACTATTCAAACAGTCTGTGAGAGAACACTGGAGCTTTCTTGCTAAATATAAAGCAGGTATAAAAACAACTCAGAATGAGGTAAACCTCTCAGATAGTGGTAGATAGATGTTTGGTGAGTATGACCCCACTGATAGGCAGTCTACCAGCTGAGGCCACTTCCATTTGGAATCTCTGTGTGTGCATACAAGCTGAAAGCAGAAGCTGTTTCAAGCCAAAGGGTGCATCAGGAGTTACCAGTATCACTGGTTTACATCATTCTGTTAAAAGACTCCTGTTTTGCTACCCATTTTCCCTGGGTGCAAAGCCACACCACAGTCCAGTACCACATTCCTTACATAAGTGTGACTTTGTGGAGGGATGTGTATACATAAAATTGGATTGGATCTGCAGATCTGAGCTCATTAGAAAACAAAAAAGTTTTGCTGCTGGATATTATTGTATGTGGAAGTGTTTAACCTGGATCCTTTCAGCACAGACCCACAAACAGCTGCATCAGCACAACAGAGCAGCAACAAACTGGCAGCAGAAACAGGCGTGAGCAGCAGGGGTAGGAAACAGGAATTCCTTAGTTTGTCTTGTGTCAAATCCAGTTTATGTAACATCTAATTACATCTTTAGATTTTCCAAATGGGGGAAGGAAACAATCCCTAGTTCTTAAGACAAGATCTGATGCAAATTATTTTATATTGCTAGTACTTACACAAGAAACAAGACTTGGACATACTGCATTCACTTTCAAGTTCTGTTCTGCGTTGAACTAAGGGAACTGTTCTCTAAATGATTGCTGGAATCAACTGATCACGACTGATTAAATCCTCTCAAACTTGCCAATTCCTTAAATGTTACCAGGTTTTTCCCCCAAATGACACTGTGTTCATCCAGCAGTAAATGACACTAAAGGCACCTGCAGTAGTGGCCCTTAAGAGATGACATCATGTGTGACCATGATCCTCACAAAAAGAAGGCAGCAGTAAAGCAGCCCTTTAGAGCTTCTAGTTCACTCATTTGGCTTTTAAATGGTACAGCAATAAAGGATTGACAATGATGGTTAAAAAGGATACCAGTCCCTGCTGCTCTCCCCTTCTCCATCCAGTGTTGCTGCCCAGTTGTAGGGTCTGCATATCTCTGCTCTTCAACTGCAGTTCACAGCCCAGGGTAATACTAAAATAAGCAGTAGCTGGGTTCAAATGCCAGGCACTAGGCAGTGGTGGCAGAAAACCTGATGGGTGCACACATTCATTCATTCACACTTCTATCACAGAGCAATGTTTCAGCAAGTGGGAAATGCCCAAACGACAGATAAATCCAACCAAAAAAAAAAAAAAAAATCCTTCTTATCTCTGAATGAAGACACAGAGCTAAACCTGAAGCTATGTGTAGAGGAATACTTCCTTCCATTTGTAGAGTATAACGAAGAACACACCTCAGCTCCTAGAAGTACTAAGAGCAGATCATAGTATGGAATTGCCTTTTATAAGGCACTTGCATAATGCCTATTTATACATTTCCCATCCCTATAGCTGCAGCTTTTCAGCAACTAACAGCCCAGATCATAAAAGATTGGGTCACATCTCACTTAAAATAATTGCAATGTATCTCAGCTTATAGTGGATGACAGTGTTATGAATGCCACAGGGAAGATAAATAAGAAGATACAAGAAATAAGGAACATTCAGTGAATTTTTAGAAGAACACAAACTAACATTTGGTCAGACAACAGTGCACTTCAATGGCTTGTTACAGAGGCATTCAAGACAAGACTGGCAGTTCAGATGAACTTCTGTAGGATAAATCCCTTGCTAACTATTATGACCTTGAGAAAACCTACAATGCAAAGTCTAGTTTCCCTAAGCTGTGCAGGTGTATTTCAGAGAGCAGCATTCTACATGCCATATCTCCTGCATCCTTTCCAAAACTACTGCCCTCTTGCACAGAACACAGGGAAAGAGAGGTGAGTGGGACTTCTCATCAGGAACAGCGTGGCTCTTTTGAGGGAAGCGCGTTTACATTGCCATTGGTTGTGTTTGTCACATCCATGGAGACTGCAAATACCACACAGTTTTACTGCAGTGTGCACACAGAGCTAAGCACAGCAGTGCTGTAATCACAACTGAAAGCTCCTGATACTGCTGCAGGACAAACATGGTAATATTAACAATTAGTGACTTAGATAAAGCTCTCTTCTATAAATTCCCTATCTAAATCACTGAGGTCATATGCAGTATAAATGCTTTGAACACATAGCTAGAGCTCTTCCCTCTCTCTAGGATACGTGTTTCCACTCTCTCCCGTGGACCAGCACTAACACTACTTATGTGACCTCCGGAGGAACAGGCTCACACAGCTTCCTCCTTTTTCAAGTTACTTTTTAGCTGGACTAGCTCCCTGAAAGAGTGCAGTAGGGTCACTTCAGCATCATAGCAAAAGAAGTAATGTATGTAATCATGTATGGTGGCAGGTGGGAGGGAAGGCAAGGATGAGACTGATGCAAAACCTGACCTGGAGCACGTCCTGAATCTTGGCTAAAAGAGAAGGCTATGGGCACCACGAACCTGAGGGGTTTTCTAAGTCACAGAACTGCACAGTCCCAGCCACAGGGACTGCCACCCTCAACTCCTCTGCAAGGATTCAGAGAAGTCTCATGAGGCTGTGGAGAGATGAACAGATCAGTGTCCCAGCTGGACACACACTTGGCAGACTGAGGCAAGCCCAGGCATTTATAAAGGCAACAGCCACTGCCAGAAATTAACTGCTCTGCATAGGAGTTCTCCTTCCAAACATCAAACAGGGAACACTAATGTAGGCCCCTAATAATTAGATGTAGTTGAGTGTTCTCTGACAACCCAACAAATGGTGCTTCTTCACATGAGGGACTGTGCCTGTGGGGTCTGGGGGCAGGATCCACCTGGAGGGACTTGCTGTGTGCTGTTCGGAGGTTCATGTTGTGTACCCAACTGATCAGCGAGACACTGAGGAAAAATTATTTCTCCCAAACATCTCTGGCAATTTATATTACTGCCAAGTGTACTCTAGGCTCAAAGTACAACTGTCTAGTCTGCAAAGCCTTCCCATGGTCTTAGGACATCAGTCACCAAAAAGAAAATTGGATATGACTTTACCAATAGGCTTCTCTGCTGAGAGGCACTTTTCATTTTTTTCATGTACATAAATAATTTGGTTCTCAAAATGCACCTTCTAGCAAAAATAGCTGTCAAGTAGACAGCAATGAAAAGCTGTAAGTAACACCAAGCTATGATTCACATTCACTGAAACAGTTGGAGCTACTTAAGGATAGTCTCCAGCACAAGGGATTCTTCCTTCAAACCAAACTGAACCCAAGTAACACCTCAAGCGATGAGAAAAATTTGCCCAAAACATTGCCAAAACAGCCCCATGAACAAAACAAGAGGGAATAAATAAGTATCTCAGGACAAAATGCTCATCTCTTTGCAGGTAGTCTGTCCAAGCTGTCCCCCCACAATGTGCAGCAGAAAGCAAAAGGTTCAGCAGGCACTCTCTGGAGATGGGGAGCTCACCCAGGTCAACAGCAAAGGGTGGCAGTGGCTTTCTCCAGGGCACATCTTGAACTAGCCACCATACAACTTTAACCTAGCTTTCCATTTAAACTGATTTACATTTGTTTTACTTGCTAATGAACCTACCAAAAAGAGGATTGTAGACCCTAGCAGAATTCCCCAGGTCTCTTGATCTCTGGCCTTTTTCTGACTGCAGGGGGAAAAAGCACAGGGTTTGGCCATCACTTGCATTTCAACAGCTATGGATCACACAGTTTCATATCACAGAAATTGTTCCAAATACTTAAAATATTCCCCCTCAAACCACTCAAGTTTAATTTTTCTCATGGAAAAAAAAATTCAAAAGTAAGAGGCATGTTTCTTCAAACCAAAACACTGTCAGATCAGACACTGGCACAAGTTCAGACCTAACGTTTGTGAGGCTAGATCAAAGCAGAACCCCAGAACTAAAAAGCAAGAAATGAACAGGTCTGAATCTCTGTGCTGTGGGTTTTTTTTGAAAATCAGTGTCGTTCCTACTGTGTACATTATTTCAAGGTAATGGGTGAGGCATTTCCCAATGTAACAGGAGGCTGCAGGAGTGCAGCACGCCCAGGAATCGCACTCAAGCAGAGCAGACCACCAAGATGGGAGGCACCAAGAAAGGCACAGATGGAAGTAGTGTAAAGTGAATGCTGAGAGCTGGAGGGAAGATTTTCTGCAAGGATTACAGTGCCTCAGAATGAGTGCTGGGAGCCTCAGGCAAATGGCTGCTTTGTTGGCCCCTGAGCAAAACCCTGTTTTGTTCCTTGAACATTCAAAGGGAGCTCCCTCTTCTATGTCCCTGAAGACTATCTGCCCACTACTCACTCTGCACTTCTTCCCTCTGCCACCTCCTGTGCCTAACACCAGCAGAGTGCAATGAAATGCAGCACAGGGACAGAGATTGCAGAGACCTGCTCAGGCATTTGAAATCACACTTCTGTCTGAAGCTGCTCAGAGCAGATTAAACAGGCAGTTGTAAAAACACCTGTGGTGAAATCCCAGCCCTGTCACATTGGCGGCTCCCATGTTCAAAAGCTTACTGGAGCTTTGCACAAAAAGAGGATCATGCACACAGGTTTTGGCTGTATACAGAGAAATGAGGAAATTTATTTCAGCCTATGGCCCCTATAGGCTGGTCTCTGTCCTAAATCATGGACAAATAACGCCCAGAAAAACATCAGGGGATTGAGACACTCAGATCAACAAGCTGACCTTCACCAGAACAGGGGGACCGAGGGAAAGATTGACAACTGAGACCCTGTTAATACTCAGTTGTCAGCTTCACATTATCTCTTTTAATATCATTTGAACACTGTTCTGCTGCCAAAAATGTGTGGAAATTTCAGACACTGAGGGCCTAGCAGCAAGGTCAAACTCATGTGCAAAGTCCAGCGTGATGCTGAGCACTCGGACTTACAGCCCACTGGCATGGGGCAGCCTGCCAGCCACTCCCAGGGTCAGGGACTCTCACCCCAGTGGGACCTGTGGGAATTCCCAGTGCTCAGGATCAGCTTCTCTGGAGATAACAAAATCAACCACATTGAACCACCACTCTACCATGGTCCTACTCATTTCAAGAATTTATTTCTTGGATCAGAAAAAGTGAAGAAAGTTCTCTTAATCTGTTAAGAACTGTGAGGGGGAAAAAAATTCCATTTTTATCCTTTTTCTTGTACACATTTGCAATTTGCTTTCCTCCTGTAGAAATCAAAGGGTCACAGCCTAGACAGCACATAGACCTAGGGGAAGGTGACTCAAAAGTGCTCTTTATTTAGTTTGCCTGCACTCAGGCAAAAAAGCAGCAAAGGAAAATAGATAATTTCGGCATCTGGGAAGAGGTGTAAAGAAACACTGAAGGGTGCCTACCAAAGCTGTCATTCTAAAGGCCTCTCAAACAATGCTAAAGAAATACTTTGTGACACTTGGAAAAGAACATCAGGGTGTATAGTGCATTTTATGGCAAACCTTGCTTAAGCAAATATGCCAGATTCAACAGTCCCATTGGGCTCTATGTTCAGATTTTGTGTATACTTCCAATTCAATACAGATTTACCCAATTCCAAGCTTCAAGATATACCAATCTTTTAGGAGATCTTAAATATGATTAGGTGTCCTATGCCTGTGTAACTCAGCTAAACCTGTCATCAACCCCTTTGCAAAGAGACAAACAAACCACATGTTTGCAGCGCACTTGCCTTACCCTACAGTGTCACCAATCGAGGATGAATGAATGCCAGATATTTCCATCCAGCTGCTAAATCAGAACCATTTTTCTAAAGAAAATCTGCCAACTACAAGAATTGCTTAATTCCAGGGGGTTAGTGGTGGGCTGGGTGGACCAACAGGGCATCAGTACTGCTGTCCACACAAAAACATCATGTTTTAGCCAAGAATATTTTAAAAAGAAAACCCTGGATGGCATACGAGGAGCACCTACTTTCTGTGCCTGATCCACTAAACAGATTGCTCCAGGTGATCAGAATTGTATCTTGCATTTACAGATTTATTTCAAAGGGCATTTATGAGTCAAAGAAGAAAAACCTGAAATAAGAGTCTTCAGTAGTTCTCCTGTGAATAAGGGCTTTTGCTTTTATTGAGATACGGGGGAGTGACCTTGCTAAAACCAATAAGGTGTGAAAGCTAAAAGCCAACTCTAGCAAGAGCAGAACTCATGCTAAGAATTGACAAACTTTTCAAGTGTGACTAAATTAAACCCAAGGTTTCCTAAAGCCACAGCAGTATCTGAGGAAATACTTAAATCCTGAATGTATCAAGGACAACTCTGCTGTGTCTGGCTCTTTCTGAGGTCTCTACCCTAAACACTTCAGCTATCCCAATAAAAGCTACAACTACGTTGAAAGAGTATTAAAGATGGGCTGGGTTTATCCAAATGAGCAAAAATGCATGTTTATTTTCTGAAGTTTAAGGGCTATCCCTTGAAGTGTAACCAATGCAAAAATGCAAAGCTCATTCCTTCTCTGATACAGTCTCAGCAGAGAGAGCTTTGTGTGATGCTCTGTTTCAGCAGGAAAGCTGCTAACTGGTTGACAGGTGACCCCACAATGTGTGATGTCCTCAAGTGGCATTTCACAGCCTTCAGTGGCAAGTTACTAGCAATAAGCCTGGTTCAGCCAGCTGGGTCTAACTCAGCCCACAGACTGCCCTGGCACAGTCCTGTGGCACTGTACCAGAGCCTTTCCTGTCTCTGCAGACAGCCCAGGGCTGAAGCACTTTCACCTCTCCTGCCAAAGACCACACCATTGCAAATGAAGCACAGAGGTGATGGAAAGCTTGTCAATAACAGGGAGGTGAAAGTGGTGTCCCACTCACATTTGAATTTGCAGTTTGCTCTCTACAGAATTTTACTATTAAAAAAATGGTTTGACCTTACATTGTGAGCAACAAAAATCTTACAGGTAGAGAACAATATGTTCATTCTCTGTCAGCTTTAGCTACACATAGCAAAAAAAACAAAAACAAAAACAAAACAAAACCAAAAACAAAACAAAAGGACAGCAACAACAACAAAGGCTTGCAAGCTGAGGATGAAATGACAATAGAAAAAGATATGAGGGTAAAAATCTTAAATTTCTAACTTTCCTCTTTGTAAAGGAAAATCTTAACTCATACTAGTTATTACTCCTGATAGTTCAGACTCTCTCAGCCTGTGAACACACTATGAAATGAAAACTTTCTTCTTCATACTTTCAATGAATTAGAACATAATACTCAGCCCAATTCTCAGGTCACCTTCTGACATAAAGGTCTCAGTCCTGATCTCTAGAACAACACAACCAAAAAGAATTTGGCTAGCTGATATGAAAAGGAGCTTCCAAAATGTTTGTGACATGAACCTTAATAAAGCTGTGATAAAAATGGTTTTCAGAACCAAAATAAATTCCAGCCCTGGAATGCTCTGAAAACTCAATCTAGGGAAATAATTCTGTTGTTAACACATTTTTGTCATATTCTACAGAAACAGTGTTTCTTCTTTGGGAAGACAGTGCTTTTATAATGATTATTGGGAGACGAGGTGTAAGTCTCCCTTCATCTTGATTATTTATTTCACCCACACACACACTCCTCCTGCCAGTAAGTTCTGATACAACCTTTACTTTCACATTCCAGGAGTGACTTGCAGCAGCATTTTCACCCATGTGGCCAACATCTATCATGTGCTCTGTTCTGCCTCTGAATTAATTTGGGAGTCCTGTGTGTGCACCAGGATCTCTTGCTTCAGCACACATGCCACTTGCTGTCTGTGATAATGACAGGCAATGGTGCAGCTTCTACTAAAAGGAGTTCCTGTTTCATGGTCCTCTACTAAAAGCCCCCTGGGGAAGTTACATGTCAGAGTTGAGTCACTCTCACTGTCCATCACTGACAAAAGCAGCACGTCCATGCTCCAGCCCTGCCCTTTCTTCTCTCCATCCCAGCCATGCCAACACACCCTTTCTCTTGAATCAAACTAATGTTCATTAGAGCCTTCACTGAGCTGATTCAGTTCATTAACCCAGGAGCAAACAATTCACTTTTTTGCCATGTTAGTTTTCTTCCAGGCCAGCAGGTTGAATCTGTTTCATGCAGGGCCTGACTAGCACTAGACACGCTGCCAGCCAGGGGCAGGGGAGAGGAGCCATAAGAGCAGGACAGGGCCCTGGATATCCCAGCACAAAAAAAGAGATGATCAGCTGTAACACATTGCTTTACCTTTGGCAGTCTGACCCTGATAGAAGGAGGTTTCTTTGCTGCCCAAGAGTGAAACACGTGCAGCTCTTCTCGAGCTCTCAGCAGCATGCCATGAACCCTCAGCCCAGTAAGGAAAGGCCCTGACAACCAACAGGGACACTCTGAACCTTATCTAGTATCCTATGGACAGCCAAGGCAAAAACTGAGTTTGATGCATTCATAACAGTTGCTGGTGGTGGAGAAATGCACGCTGCAGATTTCTGTGCTTGCTCGTGGCTCACAGTTTGATGATTGTCTTGTACTGAGTGGGCTTTTCACCACCTGCAACCAGGTGGGGGTTTTGGGGAAAAAAATCAAACCCAAAGCAGGTCTGCACAGAGTGAGAGATAAAGGAGATACTGGAAAGGTACAAAGTTTGTCATATTCCTAATCCTAAAGGCCTTCCTCTTTCAGACCTTATTGCAGATCACCTGTCCCTCCCTGACTACTCCTGCTCCTTGCCAGCATTTCAGACAACTGCTTCCTATTTGTGTGCCTCCTCCTACCTAATCACCTTGATACAGCAGCCTGTTCCTTCTATAAGGCCTCTAAGACCATTGCTCTGCCATGCACATTTACAAGAAATCAACTACTAATTAATAGCCAGAAAGCAAAAATCCTACACTTACATGTTTGTATTTGCACACGAATATGTATCAAATACATCTATACAGAAGTATCTATAGGATATTTAATACTGCTCTCTCCCCTCTCCCTTTATTCTCTGAGTGCCAGGGCAGCTAAATTCCACTGGAGCTTAATTTCTGTGACTTGGAGAATGTCATTTTAAGGTGCAATGCTACAGTAGAGTTGAGGTTTGCCTATCTCCATCCAGTTTCTTCACACAAAAAATAACACACATCACTGAACCTGATTCTGTGAGCTGACACTCCCTTCCAACAATGAAAGCATTTTGTTACTTTTCCTTAGTAATAGCGAGGAGGGGAAGGTTCTTTCTCCACAGCTGTTTCTTGAAGACCTCTAGTACACTATGATGACTGATAGACCTTTCAATAGAGGAGGCTGGACATTTATGCATTGTGAATTGATCCAAGCCTTTGATAACCTGATAAAAGGATGCAGTTGACTGCTTTGGTAAGGAGTCAGGATTTCAAAGACTGTAAAACAGTGGATATCGTAAGTATTCAATCAATTTTATCAAAAACAGAGTTAGTCTGCATAACTCATTTGCGCAGTGATACTCATTTGCATATTAGCCTTACACACACAGTCTCACCTCTGATACATGTCAGCTTTCAGTTGGATTTTTGGCTTTACTTCCTACTGTGTTTTGCATCCCAAATGCATTGCTTGTAACTTTGCAACCAAAGTGACTTCAATTTATAAAGCCTGTGCAAGCAGCTCCCTCAAAACCACCTCCT
This sequence comes from Phylloscopus collybita, assembly GCA_027886175.1. Lineage (NCBI taxonomy): Eukaryota > Metazoa > Chordata > Aves > Passeriformes > Phylloscopidae > Phylloscopus > Phylloscopus collybita. Next base: position 4,323,720 of record JAJNNQ010000013.1, on the reverse strand, counting down.
GTCACCACCACAGTACCCATGATACCATCAGTACTGGCTAGAGTTAACATCTACAGTAGAAACTTCTCCAAAAGCCACTCTTGCAGCTCTTCAATGAATTGAAGCACTGCTGCTGTGCAGTGAAAACCCCTGCAGCTCTCAAAATTATAAAGGAGGAAAGCAGACAGGTCCCTTTAGTTGTAAAAGAGGTTATGGTTTCCTTCTAATAACAGTTCCCATACCCTTTAACATTCTATCTACTTTGTCATTTCCCCGAGTTTTGCAGAATAGCAGCTGTCATAACAGAGCTCATCTTCTGCACTGCCTGTCACTGCATGGAGGGAGATCGGTGTGGATGGAGAAAACACTTGTTGGGAATCTTCAGCTTGCCTTGGCTATGAGGCAAAGATGAGTCACTGCCTGACCCGGGGGTCAGGGGTCACCCCCTCTGGGGAGTCACCACCTTGTTCAGTCCACTCGCAGCTAATCCCTCGTGAGTAGCTCTCGCCAAAAGATTTCTTTATCCCCTTGACTGAAAAAAAAAATAACAACAGAGTTAACAAGCCCAGTAAAAATCCATGACTCAGGCAAATCCTCAAGGATCAAGTGGGGAGTGGGAGGGAACACAAACTAATCCGAGAGTCCAAAATGTCTTTTGACAAAGCCTTTTAAAAAACAAAAACTTCACAAAACTTCACTAGGGTCTCCTCCTTAGTGGCGATTACAGGAGAGGCATTTCTTTCTTTATTTCTTTCTTTCTTTCTTTCTTAACTAAGAGTCTCTTCTCAACAACACAAACAAGGGTGCCCATTGACGTGGTGCAGTGCTTTCTAATCCATCTGAGCAGCTGGCTTTGTATGCCTTTTATACATACTGATGGAGGAAAAAGGAAGGCTTCTTGGGGAGAAGAGCCTCTGTCTCTTCAGTGAAAATACTTGTTTCACTGCTGGATGGCCTGCAGTGTTCCTGGGGAATAGATACAATTCTTTTTCTTTTATAGAAACATTTTACAGTACGTACTTCTGAATATCAGCAATGACTCGCAGAAGTTATAAGGGATAATTTTCTTCTTTGTTCCCCAAGAGAAAATTACAAACATCTCAGACGTGTGTTCTGCCACTAGTTTTTAAATCTGAAAACATCAGCCCAGGCTTCCTGGGGTTAAAACAAAAGCACAAGTGATGTCACTAAATTTCAATAGATGCCTCACAAAGGAGCAGGAGGACAAACCAGGGCAGCATGTACACAAGAGCGAGCAAAAGCTTCCTATGTACAGAAGGGCCTGGATATACCTGTGAATTGCCTGCAATAGCAGCTCACAGTGTTCATTTCCTAGGTCTATTTAAAGGGTCCAGTGTGGGAAAGATAAACCCTCACTCAGCTGCTTGCACAGCTTTCAGTGGTTCCTAGCTTGCACCAGCACCATTGCAACAGCTCAGAGCTGCAGGAAGCAAGCACTTCCCTCCATTCCCTGTCCCTGCCATGTGGCCCCATGTGCTTCCAAGGGCACCATCTCCGGAAGTCACTTTTCCTTTCACAGAGCAAATAACAGCCAAAAAACTAAGCAAGCAGCCAAAAAAAACCAAAAAAAACCACAAAAAAAAAAAAAAAAAAAAAAAAAAAAAAAAAAAAAAAAAAAGCTTTCATTAATACAACAGGTGAGAATGAGCACTGACAAGGCACAATCCTTCTCATCACAGTCTACAACTTCCTCATAAGGGCAAGAGGAGGAGCAGGCACTGATCTCCTCTCTTCCTCTCTGTGGTGACAGTGACAGGACCCAAGGGGGTGGCCTGAAGCTGTGTAAGAGGAGTTTAGGTTGGATGTTAGAAAAAGGTTCTTCACCCAGAGGGTGGCTGGGCACCAGAACAGGCTCCCCAGGGAAGAGCCCACAACACCAAACCTGAAAGAGCTCAAGAAGTGTTTGGACAATGCTCTCAGGCACATGGTGTGATTCCTGGGGGTGTCTTATGCAGGGCCAGGAGTTGCACTCAATGATCCTTGTGGGTCCCTTCCAACTCAGCATGCTCTGTGATTCCCTTTTTGTAGCATCATTATTCTCTTCTGGCTCAAGCTATGCAATGTTGTATGTTAATGCTCAAAGCCTTACAACACAATGTCACAGGATTTGTCTTTACTTTCCTACTCCAAGGCCTTAGTCCACAATCACTCTCCTCTCTCAAAGTGGTGTCCCCAGAAAGCACTTTTACTGTTGACTTTCCTGTCCTACTGTCCACACAAGTTCTCCCATTTTTATTTTTATTTTCCAAATGCCAGCATGCAAATTGTAGCAACAGCCTTGGACCCAGTATAGTTCTTTGTGTTGAATATTAATCCTTGTAGGAAGCAAAATAACACTTCACTTTCAAAACTTTTATAGGGATTTATATGTTATGAGTTTCCATAAAACTCGGGAATATTCACTGAAAGCTGGTAGAGAGCTCTGAACAAATTAATATTTGATATTACCTGAAGCGAATTAATTTGAAATTTTACACTGAGTAATGTAGCTTTTCCCCACCGTATCATCTATTTCATCTACTCAATTAGCTGAATTTTTGGTGGACTTCAATTTTTTGTTTCTTTGTATGAATCATATCAAATAACATGAATGTTGTCTGCCTTGCTGTCTTGTTTATAGTTCATTTTATTTCCCATGCCATGTCCTTTTAACCAATGAAGTTGTCTCTGTTTTGCTTCACAGATGAGAGCAGAAAATTTCCCAACCATCATTCCCTTAGCAAAACTGTGGGTCCTAGCCCTAATTTGAGGGTCGCAGGTGTAGGTGCTGTAAAGGGCAGCACCAGGAGGTGCTGTGGCAGTGCAGAGCTCTGTTAGAGCAGGTGCAAGATGAGGCTTGGAGTCAACAGTTCACTGTTTTGTCAAATGCTGTTAGGATTCACAGCTGTGTTTTGACCAGCTTCCATAACCTCATGCCTACATGAGAGCCCCTCTCAGGCACAGCTTCCACTGAACCCCCAAAGCACTGCAAAGCCTTCAGTAGTGCACACTTGGCAAAGCTAATGCAAACACGGCCTTTATGAGCTCCAAAGATGTGAGTCAGAGCTCAGACTCCTTTCCCTCCCTTCACGTCAGAAACATTTCCATCGGCCTACTGGTGAAAGACATCTTCTAAAGCAAAATATGTTCAGATTTTGTGCTACATCTGTAAGGACTGTTCTGCCCAAACATGAGAAACAACACAGAAAGACTGCTTTGAAAGTTGTTAGCAAAGGAAATTTTAACTTTATGAGCAATTAAAAATGCGTGTGATTACTGGTCTGTGTTCTCAAAGAACATATGTGCATATCTATAGGAAAACAATAGGGTGGCATGACTGAGAATTAGCAATTAATCCTAGAAACTTGGAAAAATAGTTCAGTCATTGTTTTGAAGGTCCCAATCCTTTCCAGAGTTGACAGTTCCAAGGGTAAAGCCACTTAGCCTTGTTTAATGCAGGAATGAAACAACATAGGGAAGCAGTGCACAGAGACAGCCAGAGCAAAGACACACATCTTCTGGGAGCAGTCTAGCTATTCTTTTCCTCTTAAGCCAGTTTCCCCTCAAAGCTGTGAGTAAAGGAAACAAAAAGTTGGATATACTTAAGACTTTTTAAACATAACTAGACTCCTTCATTTTTCATGTCTTTCATTTGCTGGGGCTTCGCAATTTGCCTTCAACCTCCCCGCTGTGAAGTCCTCAGTCAAGTCAAACCTGTTTGCCCTTTGTGTGTGTGCAAGTGCCCTTAGACCCAAACTCAGCCAACAGTTTAGAGTAAACAGACCTACCCAGGGAGGAGATGGAGTTTGAACTGCAAATCATGTGTGTCCCAAACAATTACTCCCTCTCCAGGTGAGGGAATGCAGCAACATTTCTGGTGTCTAAGCAAATTTCTCCGCAGCAGTTTGCAAGATGGGAGATCGGTCTTTTTTCATCACAGGCAGGGCAGTGCCTTAGAGAGACTCATCAACAAAAAAACCTGCTTAGCTAACTAGTCTGCTCCTTATGCTTAGCTACTGCTGATTTGATGAGCTAATATTTTGAGAACTGTGGGTTCATCCCGGAACCACCCTCTTACCTCAGTGATTATGTCTAAATCGCTCTGCTGAGTATCTTACATAAGGCTTGCATAAGTGATGCATTCTGCTTCTGGTAAATTTGGTTGCTCTAGCTAATGAGGAGTACCACACTGTGAACTTCCCAAACTGCAGAGCTCCAGATCAACCAAAACTGCACTGTTTGACACAGTGCTCATCCTGTGAATGACCTTTCAAAGAAGATTAAACCTAGGCAAACTGTTGAAAAGCCTGAGCAAGCTGAGACCTGGCAACAAAGGCAAACACAAGCACAAAGGAATCACTAAGAGTAAAGAAAAGGGTAGGAATAAATAAGGGAGAGTGATAATCTCTCTCCATCTGAAAGAGCAGAGGCCAGACCTGAGCATGGAGGGGTTTTGGTGTGGAGTACCAAGATTTCCTCCCTCTACCTCCTCCTCTCACCACCACTGGTTTAGGGATGTTCAGATCTGGACCTGTGAACTCACCTGCTACATATGCATGTCCTAATTACACTGGATAGTCCACTCATCTCTTGACCACATAATTTAAAATGTAAATGACAAGTCTCAGATAAAGGCTACCTATTTGTGAAAAGAGCATGTCCCATGCAAGACCTGCACATCCTGCTCCCCACAGGAAAACATCTCTCCTCTGCATTGACTTAGAAGATTTCTCTGAAGACAGGTCAGGGTAGTGGAGGATGAGAAGGATAAGCTACATAATTGGTGTGGAGGGGTATCAATTTCAGGCTGTAAACTGGAAGAGAGCTAACTTCAGAGAGCTCCATTAGAACCCTAGGTACTAACCATTATTTCATTTTTTCTGACTCTTTTCCCGAAGCCCAAGGATTAAGGCTTTGTATGCAGAGAAATGCAAGAAGACAGCGAGCACAAAATACATAGCCTACGTTTCTCATACATACCCCCTTATCCTTAAGTCAGAACCTAATGATACTTTGACTGCCACACAGAAAACATGCATGAGCTTCTTTATGTAGAGAGTATGTACAGTATTACTTAAAACTTACACTAAATCTGTAAGAAAGCTGGCCATTGGGACTAAAAGAAAAATAAAACACAAAGCAACCCATGAAACTCACAGTGGTTGAGAAATACACTAATGAAGGTGGATGGTGCAACCACCATTTGCCTCCCTTGTCATTATGAGGCAGTTGTTATTACGTGATCACATACTGCCTAGACTCCTGCCCCATTCACTGCATAATTATAACAAAAAGGAAGGTAAAGGTTTTAACATGAAATGTCCTGGAAGCTTGATGTAGGAGTCACTAAAGCTCTGCTTATAAGACACATAGCACAGTCTGCGCAGAAACACAGTCAAAGCTAAAAAGCTTGTCTTAAGCACCAGGTATTTTATTTGATGTGACCAGCCTGCTTATATAACTGGGGGCCAACCTGGGAGAGGCACGAACTTGGGATCTGGATTTGCTTGTTGTCGGCAGGTGCTACGTTGTGTTGTGACCTGTTCCAGCCACACCTATAATCACACAACCAGCAACAGGTAACTCCTGAGATTGCCTTTTATCTCTAATCGCTTCCTGTTCACACTTCATTCTGCCAACACCTCCTGTCAGGATTATTGCTGTTTATTTCCCATGAATATCTAAGAATATCATTCATCCCAGCAATAAAGGTTTCCATGCAGTGAGGCATGCTTCAGAAGTGGCCTACAGTATTTCCTAAAAGGTTACTTGACTGACTTGTTGGTTGGGAAAGTAAACAGGAAGACCTACATTGTCTGTCATAAAAAGCAACAGTATTAGGCAGGCAGAGATCACTGAAGCAGTTACTCCAGTGTAGTTTTCTAGAAATGGAAGTCTCGTACGCAGATGAACTCATCTACCAATGGCACCACTACTACCAGACCGATCTTGAAACTCTTGGTCAGGCTGACTTGTTTCTTCTTACAAATACTTGGATGAGACACAGTTACAGATTTTAGATAAACTGCATCTGTCACTTACTAGTCAGACACAAGATTTCTAACAGATGATGGTTTTATTTAGTTTATGATCCTAACTGCACAGTACAACAACTGAGTCATACCACAGCCTCTTAGACCATATCTCCGTCTCCCACCTACACATAATGATACCTAAGTGGTCAGCCTAATTGCTTTCAAGATGGCCCTGAAGAGCCCAGTAATTAACTTCTCTCTCATGAGGCCCTGCAAGTGTCGGCAGCAGTAAGTCCCATCACCCTTGCTGCATCCCACCAACACAACCAGCTCAACAGATGGACATCACTGACCTTCCGAAAATGTTGTTTGACAAACATTTTAAAACACCAGAATCTGTTTGGGAGGTCACATGCAAAGTTATATCAGGGTATTTATCAATCTGAAAGCAACCCTTTTTTTTTTTTTTTTTTTTTTTTTTTAAGAGAGAAGTAGTAATAGAGATAGAGAAACAGGCAAATGAGGGCACACTAAATGAAAGTTACCTTGAAACAGACAGAAAAAGGACTGTTTCTTGCACTAGTTAATATTCAGCTGTGGGGCTCATTGCCACAGGATGCTGCAAATGTAAGCACTGAAAGGAGTCCAAAAGCAGCTGCACCAAGCCATGTAAGAGAAATCAAGGGCTACTAAGCTCAAGGATACCAACTTCAGCTCCAGAATGCAATGCACTACTAAAAACTGGGAGAGTTTCACTGTAAGAAGCACCGCTAAGTCTGTCCTTCTCTTTTAGCTCATTACTTAGCATTGTCAGAGGCAGGACAGTAGGAGGTAATACTATCATGATGCCCATTAAGCAAGGGCTCCCAAGTAAAGCTTGTCTTTCCACCATTCTTGGTACACTTCCTGTCTCCACTGGACCAGACACAGCTGCGATAACTTCAGCCCTGGTGAAGGACTGCCAACAAATATGGTCAAAATGACAGACACTGGACATGCTAGAGCCTGCGAGGGTCAGCATTCAGCCCCTTTTCAACATGTCCATCAGCTCCACAGAGTCTGACCAGTGAGAATTATTCTACATCGTCCATGTCACACACTCTTGCTCTTATTCTCTTTCTCAAGTCACAATTTTGCCTTTGACTCATCTGCTCCCTAGGATAACAAAAGTAACATTTCATCCTCACAGCAGTTGTGGGCACTTTCCAGTGCTGCTTTTTTCTTCTTCTGTTGAAGAAGTCCCACTTTATAATCAACATAAGCTGGAGTAGTTTTGGCTGCTGTGTGGAGCTTCCCCTACTGCCGTTACACAGTTTCATAACTCAGACTTCTCTGCCTGAGTCAACTTAAAACTACTGAGAATGTCAACTATTTCAAAATTAACTATTGCCAGAAATAGTCACATTGCTTTCAGACAATCTTATTTTTGGCAAACATCCCTTGAATGCAGGAACTGCAGAATTTTTAAGTCTCCACCTGTCCTTCATCCTCATTAGCATTCAATAATACTGGTTATTGCATAACTCAATAATGAGTTGCAATTATACCTTTAAGAGGCTTTCAAAGGACCAGTTCTCTCCTGGTGTGTAAATTCTTCATTTGTGTATAAACTGGCTACATTCTGCCTTATCTATTGCAAAAATGTACTTAGCATTTGCTCTCAATGACTCCACCTTCTTCCACTTTCTGATGGGATCAGCATTCCATATAGTCAAGAATTAAGGAGAGCTACATGAAGGATCAAGAGAAAGTCCTGTACTGCTGGATGGACTGATTTGTCACAGGCTTCAAGAACTTTCACACTCCTCACTATGCAATATAATATGGTATTTTATTCTTGGTCCTACTGATTCTCCTACCTATGAATTATAGCGACTTTCCCTGTTGCTAAGAAACCAACCATACTCAACGCCTCCTTATAAAAAATCTTAGACAGTAGTTGAGAGGCAGCTTCATGGTTCTGAGTAAAACAATATTGATTTTTATGAGCCTAACCACAGAATATAAATAGCACATTGCTTATTTACTCTTATTTTATGGGTGGCACATTAGCATTCTCTTTATCACTATGTCATGAATGAATGAAAGATAGAAAGAGTTTTCCATATATAAACCATTCATCTAATTGTGAAGCTGCTGCACATAATTGCTTTGTACAGAGGAAAGAGATGTCAGACTTTTGGTAGTGTTTGGAGAAGGAACAAGAAAATGATGGCCAGCACCCTTGGAAAACTGTCTCTTGTTAATGACCAAGTGGTTGTTCTTCTGGATTGCTACTGGAGCAAACAGCTATCTGCAAACAGAGAACCAGGATGAATTGGAGTACACCAAACACTTATTCTTTAACTGAATTCAGGCAGCCAACAGGCTCTAAACTGGAACATTTTTTCTTAAAGTTCCCTTTAGGAAGGATCTTATAAAATGGTGGGACCTCAGTCCACAGATAGGATCTTTGTCTAACACCTCATCCTGTAAGCTCTCAATGCAGATTTTTAAAGATTGCAAGTAACTGAACCTGTAGGGAAAAAAACATTATCAGCAACAATTTTGTCAGCTTTTGTCTGGCTGGTTGGTTCAATATTTTGGTAGATGCCATTTGACTTCCACAGTGTGCTCTCTACCTTGTGTCATGCAATAGGAATTCAAAACCCCAGAATGTTTAATGGTTTGTTTTAACTGATATCACCAAGATATACAAATACCTCTTTAAAACAGTGCCCTGAGAACAGAACAAAAATCAATCCTTTCCATGTGAAATCTCACCTCTTTAGATCTTTCTTTCAGGCAGCAGGGTGCTTGTGTCCTCTTCCTGCAATAGGCAGAAGGACACAACCCAACCTAGAGGCAATGTTTCCAAACATGTTTCCTTTTGTTTTGGATTAATCTTTACACCAGGCTTTTATATGCTCTGGAAAATATATGCTGCTATAATCTTGCAGCTGCTTCTGGCTGTAGCAGCCCTGTCTGAATCCAGTCCAGTGCAGGTCACAAAGAGTCAGTGCTGGAACAAGCACTTCCTCACTCTTAGAATTGCATCATCACATCAGTTCCCAGCAGAGCGTCTTATCACTGATCATCTGGGGACAGAGATTTTTGTTAATTTGCCAGGTGGAGCTTAGTTTGGCAAGAACTTTCTGGAATACCTGAAGGAGAGAAGAGCTATGTGTGGCCTTCTGTCTCATTTTTATTTTTACTGAAAAGTAAAGCAATCACTGTTAGCTTTGCAGGAAGATCCTCAGGGTTATCCACAAAACCAGAGAACCTCAAGTAAGTAAAGGCCAAAAATAAAACAAAAACCAGTAACAAATGCATTGTTTTCTCTTGCTTCTAACACAATACATCCCCACTAAGCCCCTAAACCCAATACTGAATTTATTTAATTGTGATTATGCTGAACACAAGATTACTGGAGCCAGAAAATGTCTTGGACTTGAATCAACAATTGTTTTCCATTTTGAAAACTTCACAATGAACATGGCTGGAGACTTGGCTTCCACTCCCTGAGTGAAACCCAACATCAGCTCTGGGTCTCGAGAGTCCCAAAACTGAAGTGACCCAGATGCTGCAAAGGTCAGAACAACCAAGAACCACCACTGAATGTACTATTTTTGCTATCATAATATCTCTAGTGCCGAGCCAGGACCCCTACCGCACTAAGGAATGTGCAAGTCATCTTGAGAAAGTAGTCCCTGCATCAAAAGCCTTACAGTACAAGTTTTAGCAGGTTCTATCAACTACACAGAACAAGCAAGGGGGGCAGGAGGGACCTGGTAACCCAAACACAAGCACATACTGTCACAATAAGCATTAGTCATGGCTTACCCCCAAATAATCACACAAAAAAATATTTTCCAGTAACAGTTCTCACTTTTACCCATGAGAGACCAAACAGATCTTGGGTTTTTTGTTTTTGGTTTTGGTTTTTTGCTGTTTTGTTTTTTTTAAACTTCTCTGTACTCTCAGTACAGAACCACCTACAGACAGAAAAACCTTCTCTTTTATACTAGCACCACGGCATTTTATTGTGCCTTGTGCACTGGGCAGGGGGAGGGGAGGTAAACCATGGCAAGCCAATCAATTAGATGCAGACTGGCCTTTCTTTTCATAGTGAAAAGGTTTTATTTTTTCCCCTAAGAGTGAGAAGACTCCAAAACTTCTTCTTATAAGGATGTATCAATGAGGTCTTTTATGTAAAAGCTGAGGGCAAACCTACAGTTCTCAAAAGCACACTAATTTTTCCTCTTGCACACTTTGTTCTGAGCCTGCTGCTCACTAGCCCAGCTTTTAGTAATAAGATTTAGTACTCTGCACAAAAGTTCAGAAGGAGTCAGTGATCTTCTCTGTGCTATTTATTATTTTACTAAATTTGAAGAGTGCTCAGCTTACATGCTTATGCTCACAAGGTTCTTGCTGGGTTGGAAAGACAAGCCACTGATGATGGTATAAGGTTTAGCTCCAGAGAAGGGCTGTGAACACATTCTGAGGGCTCTTCTCCTGATGTGACATGAGCACAGGAGACCAGCTTTACTCAGCCAAGCATGGTTTGCTGCCTCATGTTAGCTGGAGGCACTGTAGCTATGTGATTCAGTCCACCACTTTTTGTTTCCACCTCAGGCTGGGAACTGCAGAAAGGGGTTGTCCTTTCTTTAGCTCCTCTAGCACAGGTTCAGACCTCTGGAATTCCTGGATCCCAAAGCAGACTTCAAAAATGCAGAAAGAGAGGCTGGACTCACCTTTAAAAGACATGTTACTATAACATACAAGTTTCTATCCTCTATTAAATTAGAGGGGTTTTCTGATTATTAAAGTATCAAGGGCCTTCTCCATTTCTCCCTAAGCTGAGAAATGCTAGGTGAACCAAACAAAGTAAGTGGATTCATGCGTTCTAAAAGCACACCATCCAAGCAGACATGAATCCTCTTTCCATTCAAAGCAAGGCATTGTTTGTGAGCTAACTATATATTCCCCCATGGTCACAGTGCAAGGAAAACATTCATTCTGTCTTTGACATGACACTATAATTCTCCAGGCTTCCTTACTATGGTGGGTTCAGGGTAAATTCCCCATTTGCCCTGGCCTCTCAGTTCCCAACAAATGAGTCCTCGGATGACAGAACACCATTTCACTGAACTAACTAGCTGCTTTTGGCTTTCTTCTCATTTCTCCCCTGTAACACAGGGCCTTTTATCTTGGGGCTGTCTCCTCCTGGGCATGCCTCCAGCTAGCCTTAGTGCCTGCTGCACATGAGCACTGTCTACGCAATGTTAGCATTGCTTTAAAAGTGTACCAAATGCAGGAAAACAGTTCCTTTCTCTCCCTCCCACCCCCTTTTTTAATAAGAATTTTTCCATGTGGTTAGAGAAATAACATCTGGAATTACTGAAGGCTGCCAAAAGGAGAGAATGAAAACAATGAGTTGAGTCACACTTGAACCTGCCAACTTCATATGATTCAGACCTTCTTGAGGCAGTTTGAAAAGGAAAGGAAAAAAAAAAAGGAAAATATTTTCATTTGCTTTTTACAATGCAATTTTATTTTTAATCTGTTGATGTCAGTTACAGAGTTGTCCCAGTCATAGCACATGGTGTGGGCATTCATCCTTGGAGAACTCTGATACCACAGTATGTCTGTATTTCATCTATACACATGCAACAGCAGATCAAGGTTTCTCTTAACTAAGCAGTGGCCCACTGAGCTAGTGGAATCTCACCCAGGAAGAGACGTTGAGCCTCACTGGACATTTTTACTCCACTCTACAATGCAGTGCAGAGATTTTGAAATTGCCCTAAAAGTCCCCTCATTTTTCACACTTTAAGAACGGGTATGCTCTGGTACACTTTAAAATGGTCACATACTGTTCCAATGTAGCCTATGTGAAAGATCAGCTTCTGTATGATGCCCTAACCCTTAAGGACATCACATTTCTCTACCTAGTCTAGGAAAGACCTTCAAGTGCTTCCATGGTCTGAGTTTTTCACTTCTTTTCACTTCAGTTATGCTGTGCCAGCATGCAGGCCCACCAAAGCTGCATTGCCATGAGCCATAGGATGGAGAGTTAAACTGTTTAATGAAACAGGAAACTCAGGTGATACAAAGCACCAGCAAAACATTCTGTGAAAAAAAATCACAAATATGAATCAAGCCAGGCAGACTGAGAAGTCTTCCATGGAATTTAAATGCAAATGCAAGTGTGTCAGGTGGAGGAAGAAAAGAGCAAACTGGAGCCTTGCATATATGAGAGAGAAGACCAGCAAAGCACAGCAATCAATAGACAGCAGAGAAACATTTGTAGCAATACTTTGGGAAAAATCTAATAAAGAGCTCTGGATTACAGGTTTAGCTAGAAAGAAGTACAATCAGCTAGGCAACATTCTGCTGCTGATTAATACACAACATGTTGAGGGATTTATAGATACAATTTGTAATCTACCTGGATCCAAGACATACCAAACTTCATCATCCATCCATTATTTTTTTCTCTTTAAAGAAACCACTCCAAAGACTTAAATAAAGCTGACTGCTAGGTCAAGCAGGGTTGCATAGTTCATATCTAGGCAAAGCACGAGAAATTATTATCAGTCCTGTGTGGTATCATCTGACAATGAAAAAAGATGATGCAGAGTCATGCAGGATTACCACATACCATATACACTCTCATCATGAGAGTAGCTATAGTAGCAACCCTTTCACGAAAGTACTTTTACTGGTGTCTCAGAAAGCCCTTAGGAGCAACCCCATGATAATTTATACTAACATTCCTCTTGTCTGACTTTATCTTACTGCTATTGTTACTGTTGCTCTTGTGGCAGGAGCAGGTGATACTCACAGCAGCTTTCACAGCAGTGTGCCAGTGAGATAACTCCACCCTGGCTTCACCAGGCCATTACTGGCTCAGGCAGAAGGCACCCACTCCCCTCCTTTCATTTCTCAAAGCTGCCGTTTCATCAGGCCGTGGCAAGCCACTTTCTGCACAGCTATCACAGCCCCTTGCCCTCAGTGCAAACCTACTGGAAATTCTTTTCGAGCTTGCCTAGGCCATTGTTCCACACTATCGTGTGTTATCGGGAAAGCCACTGCACATTTAGCACGTGTCAGCTTTTTTCTTTTCACTAAGTCCCCTGGCAACAGTTCCAGTAGCTCTCCTCACCTCAAAGGCTTTAAACAATCCTACCAAGATGGCTGAGCAGCTAGAGATCCATTAACACAACTCCATTACGTGGATAGACCTTTGTTCCAGGGTAAGGCAAGGTAAGACTCACTATTTAGTTTAAAAGCCTTCATAAACAGTAAGCTAAAAGAACCCCATCTGGTTTAATATCAAAACGGGAATGTCTACAAGATGTGGCTACGCTGATTTAGTTCTGCTCTTTTAAATTCGCTCCTTATCTTATACCAAGAGGTTTCCCATTTAGACAGTGTTAGGCTGCTAAACGGTACTTAACCACCCACTATTTTGTACTTATTAACTTACTGTCATTTAACATAAAATGCTTAGGCAAACCATGAGAGAGATCAGAATTCTGATCCTCATATTAAAAAGAAAAGGGCTCCAGGCATTAGATTGTGAAATATGATTTCCCAGGATATATTAAATTCTGGGTTAGTGTTCTTTTTGATATCACAGAAAGTCAAACCTCATTTCATAAGAGGGCCCTTCAACATGCTTTGCATACAGCATGCTTTCCCTTGATAAAGGCTCTGTGCTGCAGCAAACTTGGAATTTGATCAGAACCTCTGGTGCACCCAGCAGTGGGTGTGGAGGAGAGCAAAACCCACACCATGAACCTCATCTCACAGAAGTTCCTTAGATAGTTCTACAACAAACACAAACAAGAGGAGCGAGCCAAGGGGCTCAATAGAAAGCATCACAGGCTTGAATTATGCTGCAGGAGGGGCTGCAGATGCAGAGTCTAGCTGGTAGAGCACACATCACCTCTGTGTTAGCATGTTAACTATATTTCTGCAAGAGCCACAGCAGAATGGCAAACAAAACATTTAGGACCATCAGCAGTCAAAAGGGTACTGAGGCCTGAACTTTTTCACAAACTATCAGTTAATTACAGGAGAACTGCTGAGAAATACTTATGACCAAAACCTAGTTGCAACATACGTGTTTGGGACTCAGAGATTCTCACAGACTTTCAGAGGGAAGCTCCCCTCAGTCCTCATGGTCTTGCATAATTTGTTCACTTGTTCCTTTAGCTTTGGCCTATTTCAAAGTGAAACATGGGTTGAAACACCCACATTTTTTTCACAAAAGCACAATTGTTTGCAAGAAAACCTACCATGACTGATGTTATTACAGATCAACAGGAGGCCGCATAGAGAAGGCAAGATGGGAACAAAATGGAAGGAGTGTCCTGGTAATCTGGGGGTAGACAAATTACCAAAATATACCACCAACCACTTTAAATTCCTCCTCCTCTGCTTGGGCACATAGTTCTCCAGAAGCAAAAGGTTCCTGAAATTAATGGTACTATCCTGAGGTCAACAGAGTAGGTTTTTACCCAACAAGTTTAAAGTGAAGGCCCACCACTGGTAGTTCGACTTTTAAATTTATTTACTTCAATTGTGCCAACTCCCTGTATAGGTGGCTGCTAAATTTGCAGGCTGACACAGCCACATGTGGCATGTTAAGCCCCTTCACAGGGCCATCCATCCTCATCTGATTACAAGTGCTGAAGAGGGGCAGCCATGCCAAGGGTGACATGTCAAGAGCCTTTCACCATTCCCCAGCTTGCCCCAAGCTGGAGCATCCTCCCTGATACACCCTGCCACAGCACCTGCATTCCTGGGAGATGGTGCTGGGAGAAAGCTGTAAGATGCTGTCCTGCAAATATCTGCTCTTCCTTGAGAGAAAACCTCACTGTTACATGACCTGGTCTTGCTTTAATGCAGTGACTGTGGTTGGGTATCTTCTGTGCTTCTCCCACAGCAAGCTTTGAATAGACAAAAGTGGATTTTCAGGACATCCTTATCAGCAGGTCATGACTTATAGCAAAAGGAAAGGTCTCCACGGCAGACCAAATGGAAAAATAAGGGATAATGCCAGGGCAAGGCTTGCCCAGAATTCAACAAAACTGATGGTTTGTTGCAGAGCACTCTAGAATTGGCCTCTGGACAGTGGACTTTAGTAACTACTTAGCCAAAGATGCCTGTATCTTCTAGATCAATTTATACACTTATTGAAAACTCTCACAGGTAATATAGATAAAAAGCAATATACTGAGATTATTTATATTTTATTAACATAATTTGTTAATTAATGAACTTCACTGTGTTTTTTTAACAGATTAAGACTCTTGCAAATTAATTCTTGTAAAATAAATTGCAAGCCTCATCTCCAGTGAAACTTTATCCCCTTCTTTCACCTTCCCATACATAAGGATGCTTTGTAAATTGTGATTATTTTTTATCACATAGTTTTTTATTTGTTATAACTCATTCTAGTGGATACCTTGATGTGTGATTTGATAACTTGCTTTTTAAAAAAAGAACACTTGCAGTATCAGAAATCTACTTACATTTATACCATTGTTCCATTGCTTATTCCTGTGTTTCAAGCTTCCCATTGCCTGCCCTTACTGAAGATCATCTCTAATGAAGGAGGGAAAAGGAGAGAGAAAGGGAATATTCATGAGTATCATCAGGTTCAGTATTCTTTGTAAGCCTATGTTTGGTCTGAAAGAATACATGAGACAGTATTCTCTCTCTCTTTTAGTAGTCTCCACCACCGAAAAATAAGAGTATTTCCAAGGAAAAGTCATCATTGCCAATTAAATTGAGACCACAGTCTTGTCAGCTGGGCAAACTCCTCTGCTGTAAGTTGTGCTGTTCTAAGAAATCACAAGGTCTTTGTTAGTGGCACGGCAAAAGTGGCCCGAGTTTCCATGTACACAAAAATGCTATATTAGCTAGTACAATCATTTCTTGGGTTTAAAATCTATTTTTAGCCAATATATCTGCCAAGTCTTTATATCCATGGATGGAAAAAATAAACTACGAGAGGAACTAAGTAATTGTTTAACAAAGAGTTAAGTGAAAACATTTGAACAAAATAAAAAGCTTTTCGTTCACTTTTTGTGAAGAGTAGCTATTTAGAGAAATGCAAGATGAAAAGAACTCCAAACAATTCTGTAAAATATTAATGCTTCCACCCAACTTCTTGCAAGAAACATTTTCAAAGCATCTTGCAGGCTTACAAGCCATTGGTGTCAGTGCTTGTCAGGGCCTTTGCATCAAACAAAGGTGCTTTACCGTGAACTCCAGTACAAATCTCATTTTGATCACCCATTTTTAGTAGTTCTTATGTTATTCCTGGAGTTTCTTAAAACCTTGCATCCAGATGATGAAGTGAGCTACTTAGCTTTTGTTTGGGGAGTGGGTGTGGACGGATTGTTTCTAAACAAATACAGCTTTAGCTTTTGTGGTTGTGGCAAATAACGTAAAAACATGATCAAGGGTGCACCTCCACAACCTCAAATGCACAGGGGAAAAAAAAGGAAAGAAAAAAAAAAGAAAAAATTGGTGTGGTGGGTTTTGAATTTATTTAATTATAAAGATGAGTTTTACACTGCGAGGACACAGGGTAGAGCACAGCTATAAATCAGAACCTCTCAAGCCCCATGAAATGAAGCAAACTGTACTTACCCTCAGCCTGACACTGCAGTGTCAGTATCACTGAAGATACAATTGGCAGTGGTGTCCTATATCAGCCTGGCCCTGCTTCATGGCTAAGCAATCCAGCCTTATTCATTCTTTTGCCTAAATTCTTTTCACTCCAGAGACAGCTCAGCTACAAGATACTAAAACAAAAGAGGAGGGAGTATTACATCAAGCCTCAGCAAACAGGCTTTTGCCTCTAAAACTACACACAAACATGTTGGGCATATAACACTACAGTTTACAACAGTCTTTTCTCCATCAACAAGTACATCACCTTCATTAACCTGAAGTATGGAAGATACTGTATTAAAAAAAAAAAAAAGGGGGGGGGGTGTGGGAGGGGAAGCAGAATCTCTGTGTATAAGCTCCTTTCTTCTCTCAGATAAACAGCATCCCCAGGTTGCACCTGGGACAATTATGGAACTTTTCCCAAGATATTAAAAATAATTCAACAATTTATCTCTGTATCATGGTTAATGTTGTGTAATTATTACTGAAAGGTAACTGCATCACCAAGGAGACAGCATACAACAACGCTGGTTTGTAGTCAGGTGTCCAGTGTGTCAGTAGCGCCTTTCACAATAATGGAAATAAGAAGAGCTGTCATTATTCACTGAAATCAAAGCTCACAGACACCTTAAATGCATGCCAGCTTAAGACTCAGATCAGATGTTCCTGAACCCTAGCCTCCTCCTATATCCAGTGGTCAGCACAGTTCTCCTGACTGACAAGAAGTTTGAACTGTTTTTTAAGACTGAGAGAAAAAGAGAAAAAGTGTCTGGGAGGGTTAAAACAGATTAGCAAGGAGCTGTGAGGTGATGAATGGAGCCTGCCCCTGCAAGTCTTCTAGGTTATCTTCATCTTCATGCCCACTGGGGACTGACTCACAGGTGTTTTAGGAAGAAGCAGCTGCATGCTTTGTGACATTTCAGCTTTTGCCTCCAGGTTGAGAAGAGTTTACGGGATGAGATACACAACAGAGAGGAGACAGTCTGCTGGAGATATCAAACTGCATTTGCTCCATCCAACATAGAGCTCGTCTAGCAAGCAAGAAGAAAGGTTTTCACATTTCAAGCTCTAAAGGAGACCAGTCCCATCCCACTGACAAAGGGCAGAGATTCTGAAAGGGGAAATGCATTTAAAGTTAATGTCGTAAGTGAATTTAGAACTGCTGAAAGCTGCTTGACATGGGCTGACATTCCTGGAGAAGGACATTCTCCCAGTCACAGGGCAAACAAAACAGGAGGAGGCATTGCCCAGCTTCCCCCTCTACAGGTCGTAGGGCAGAGATGGAGAGTGGGAACATGCACGTGAAAAGTTCTGTCCAACACTGAGCAGCACCTTCACATTAAGCAGCCATGCATGGTACCACTTGTGCCTTGCTCCACACCAAGCCCCCTCAGCTCTTCCTCCTGTGAGTAAGAAGTACACAAGAAACCTGCATACCAATTGAGAAGACTTATTTTGTCAGTGCAGTCTGAACCAGTGAATTTAAATTCAAGCTTAACTTAAAG
This sequence comes from Phylloscopus collybita, assembly GCA_027886175.1. Lineage (NCBI taxonomy): Eukaryota > Metazoa > Chordata > Aves > Passeriformes > Phylloscopidae > Phylloscopus > Phylloscopus collybita. The sequence goes on along the minus strand of JAJNNQ010000013.1, from coordinate 4,305,587 downwards.
CAATGGATTGAGAAATCAACACAACTTACAGTGAACTCTAGAAGTTGTATGGGTTTCTAATAAATTAGTCACCATCAGTCATGACAGTATTTATGTAAGCAATATCACACTTTTTGATGGAGTTTTCCTTTTCACAAGCATAAAACAGACTCATAGCATACCTGCTAGTTAGAAGATAAACACAGCAGATAAGACTCTGAGCTTGCCTTACCCCACACTAATCAATATGGTATTATCCTATCTTCTAAGATAAACTGGTGAAAAAGTAAGTAAAAATTGTCGTTATTCCAATCTGACACATTTTGAGTCTGAGGTGAGCAAGGAAGGGAGGGAGGGAATGAAGGGAGGGAGGAAGGAAGAGAGGAAGGGAGAGAGAGAGAAAAAGAGAAAGAGAAAGAGAGAGAAAGAGAGAGAAAGAAAGAGAAAGAGAAAAAGAGAGAACGAAAGAATGAAAGAGAGAGAGAGAAAGCGAAAGAGAGAAAGAGAGAATGAAAGAGAGAGAAAGAGAGAATGAGAGAACGAGAGAGAAAGAGAAAGAGCAAAAGAAGGAAAGAGAGAAAGAGAGAGAGAAAGAAAACTAGAGGCTGAGTTTTTAAGACAGTACTGAACTAGCAATATCTACAGCCATAATCTATGTAGTCTGCCAGTTTTATGGTTTTGCAGTTTCACTGTGATCTTTGTCCTAGGAAGATTACTTTATCTGCAAGTCAATAGCAACACAAACTTTTATGAAGCAGAGGACAAAATCTGAGCAAATTCTCCCTTCCTCCACCTATACTCCCACCACGCAACTTCAATCTCCAAAGTCATATTAAGTCCAGAACCCCGCTAAATCCCCCTAGAAGCGTGTGAGCAAAGAAGAAAGAGCTGAATGACCAGGAAAAGGGGCGTTCCCTGGTTCAAAGAGTCACCGAATCTATTTACAAGGGAGGCTGAGGGGTCGGAGCAGGGTCTGTGCAGACATTCAGAATTACCCCGGCCAGAAACAGACCCTGCACTGCTTTGCAGTGTGCAAACCTTGTTCTATCAGTGAAACTATAGTAACTACATGACCACAGAGGATTAGTGTGACCCTGGGTCATAAAATTTGATCGCCATAGATTAGCAAAAGATCAGGTCAGCACTGGACAGGAAGGCTTTCTTCTTTCTTTTAAGGGAGGAGCATCAGAAGCGGGATGCTAATTCTGCTTCGGATCAGCAGTAAAACACACACATGACAAACCAAATGTGTGCTTACAAATATTTTGTCATATTAGATTAAATTATAGCGCACAGACTAAACAGAGAAATCTGAAATGCAGGGTCTTATGTTTGGGATATCCTTGGAGCTTTTATACAAAGAAAGAGAGAAGTTTATACTTTGGCATTGCACGGCGCACAGTCATCCCATACCTGCTGTCTAACACAAACACGGCTCGATGCATGGCAGGGTTGCATCTGTCACAGCAAGAACACAGAGGCTGGAGTCAAAATCCTCCTCAGCTACCAATTTGACTGTGCTGCCCTTCGGCCTTTTGTGGCACTTCTTGTCCTCTCCAGATCAATAGCAGCCTGCCCTCTCTTCCCCAGGGCTGAGTTTTAGTCCATCTGCCCTGATTTTCACCTTGATTTTGCCTATTTTATCTCACTTTAGCTCTGCACATTCTGCATTGGCCTTGTCTAATAGGTAAGGCAGCCTCTTGCCTTCTACCTGCCTTGGTCTCTTGTGAGTACCACTCCTTTCTGTGAAGCTTTTGGAGGCCCATCTCCTCACCAAGAACATTTCCACACACCTGGAAGTTACCTGTCACTGCCCTGCACACCAGGCTGGTGTGAGCCAAGGGGAAGGCTGTCAGGGCGGGGAGCTGGCAGTGACACACAAACGAGGTCAGGCAGAGAGCCAGCTCGGCCTGGCACAGGCATGGGGACAAGGGGCACCCAAGCACCCAGTTCAGCTGGGTGTGCAGTGAACATCTCCTGGAAGCTGAGAGATAGCAGTGTTACTTCTGTCAGGCAGAGGAAACTGCAGGACAATGCTGACATATGGTGTCAACTGGATGTTGGGACAGGCTGGTGGTATTAAGAATTAGAAGAAAGATATAGTCACTGTGCTTGTGCCCTGTCTTCCTTGTAGGGTTTTGGCAAAAAAAAAAAAAAAAAAAAACAAAACAAAAAAAACAAAAAAAACCACCAGAAAACCAAATAACATACTTTGTTTTTAGAAAAGAAAACCTCATGAATTTAAGGAAAGGATCACTCAAATGCAACTTGCCTGCTGAGGCAGGAGTGCCTAGAGTCATTAACCCTGGAGGTCTTTCCCAGTTCTGCATGTCTTTTTTGCCCCGGAAGCAAGAGGCAAGGAGTAAGGGATCTTGTTGGACTGGTATAGTTTCACAAGGTAGAAGGAGGAGGAGACTGCAAAGCAGTGTCTGAGCTTCAGGGCTATTTTTAAGAAGGAAGTTTCAACCTTTTCTTCTCCTTTTTTTGAAATACTTAATGACCCAACTTTCTGTTCACACTTACAGTATGCAGCAACTCCTAGATGAGCCCTTTGCTCCAACATCTTCTGTTCCTAGGGCTGTTGAAGGGTGAAGAAGGCAACAGTGGAGTTCAGTGGGGCCAGTACATTCAAAGAGATAAATTGGGTAGTCACCCAGGCTGACAGAACTGGAGGGGCAGCATTTCTAGGATGCTTTCTTCAGAGCTGTTGACTGGTCAGCTTGGCTTACTATGCAAATGTGGGGGGAATAACAACAAAAATTGATTTTGCCAGAACCGCAAAATAATTATGACAATTCCTGCCCTGCAGAAAAGGTATCTAGGAGAAGTTAATTGCATTGGTGGAGGGTTAAAAGCCAGTGCTAACTGTACTCAGAGCAGCATCAGCAAGAGGAGCAGAGCTACACCAGCCATGGGTGTCCAGAAAGGACTTCTCTTTACTTCTGGCTACCCACCACCCAGAATATCCCCTCCTGCCTCACCTCCACCTCCTCAGTGCCTCCTCCAGGAGGGCACCTCCTTTCCCAATTGCTGATAAACACAGTCAGGGGTCCCATTTTTCCTCACAGAAAAACATCTCTACATGCTGATGGTGCAGGGAGGGACATTCAAGAGCAATCAGGAGGTCTCTGGTTCTGCAGCACTAATGAGATTCTTAATCATTCCCTAGAGGATAAATAACCCAAAATAAATGGGATTTAACAACTTCCCAGAGGAAGTCCTGGTGGAGTCTCAGCATTTCTTGTCAGCATCTAGCAAGGACACATGACCACAGTGTACACACTCCTTCCTTGAAGAAGGAAGAGCAGTTACTTCAAAAATTTTGTCCCACTACTATGCATCTTTCCCCTTGCCCACCCTAGCAGCACTCCTCCAGTCCTCAGTGTCTTCTCTGGTGCCATGCTTCCCCCTTGGCTTGGTGGTTTCAAACCTCCTCCTGCCAGCAGCACCCAACACAGCCACCATTGCTGGGTCTGGGTGGTGGGAACACAGCCTCTAACCCCTCACCACACTTCACAGCAACTGAAGCCCGAAATCTCATGACATCTGCCAATCTTCACTGTAAGGCTTTCTGCATGGGTTTGATCTTCATGGGACAGACACCTCCAGCATCAAATACCTTCCCTGCTCCCATCTGCAGAGGTGTGCCTGTCCTGAGCATCTGGGAATGGGTCTTCTCTTCTTCTAGCCTTTGCTGCCCACAGCCCCAGGCCCTGAATGCCCCTTGGGGAGGGTTTGTGAGATGGCTCAGGCTCCCACCTCAAGGGTGCCAGGGCAATACAGACAACTGCTGCAGAAACAGCTGATATGAATTAGACCATGAAGTCTTTGGTGTCTGATAACAAAAAAAAAATCTCTTCCTGATGTCTGAGGTTGAGAAATGTTTGTGCCAAGTGCCATTCATCTGGTAGCTATAGCTACATATATATTTATATTTGACTTGCACTTAATACCACATGAACTGGTGAGAGTAAGAGGACATTGATCTCCCCAGCTTTGCTTCATGACCAAGGTTGCGATGACACAAGGCATGGGTGCACCACAGCATGCTCATTGCAGTTTGGGCAGAAGCAGTTTGTAAACACCAGAAGAAACAGCAAAAAAAACCATTTGTGTTGTGAAACAGTAACGTGTGCCACTAAGACACGGTTTACTTTTCAGACATGTACAGTGCTCCATATTGTTCCCATGCTTTTCAAAGGAAATTATTAGTGTTATTAGCACAGCAGTCCTCCTTCACAAAAGCAACTCTAGCCACAGTTAATGTTTAAGAAAGAATTAAATATTAACTCAAAGGAAAGCACAGAAGTCATGGTTTCAGACCATATACCAGACACGCAAAGAAATACTGCAGTGAAGCAGGGGGGAATTTGAAAATACCCCTAAAAACAACAAAACACCCCAGAGGTTTGGTTCCCAAAGCTAAAAACAAATTAAAATAAAATCAGAATTCTCCTGCCTCATCACCTTCAGGTTCCCCAAGATGGAAGGACAGCATTGCTTTTCTGCTTTTCACCCCAGGACAGGCAATTTTCCTCTTGCATTTGGTTTAGCAATGACTCTTTAACAATAGAAGGTGGATCACAGTGACTTAACCTGCTGAGGAGGGCTGCAATTTGATTCTCAGCCTGAGATTTGCAGGTAAGATAAAGTGCAAAGGTGACTAAACATCACAACAAGCAAGGTCTAGCCCTGTGGCTTTGCCTGGAAGGGAAAACTGATTATGATTATTATTATTATTATTATAGTAGCAAACCTACCAAGATCTGTTCCTTTTCTCCTGTTCCAGCGCCAGTACATGAAAATCCTTGCAGCTGTCTGAAGATGGTTTTATAGTGGCAAAGTTACTTGTTAAATGAGTTCATAACATGCATTCTGCCATGTTCTACAGTAATCCCTTATTCTTTTTCCCATTTTTGCATTCACTGCAAACTTATGAGTTGAAAAATACCCCATGAATATTAAGTAACTGCACCACTAGAAATGCACTTTTTTTTATATTGCATATTGTGCTGAACCTCCAGAACAATATTCTCGTTAATAATTGTGTTTGATCCTAGACTAAATCTAATGCATCTATTTCACCTTCAAAATTTAAAAAAATTAAAAATATAGTAACTAATTAATCCCCTCAAACCCTGACGGGGGAAGCAAACTATCACCACCACATTGCTGTGAAGTTTTCAGAGGGAAGTAAAAAAGGGGGGAAAGATTAAAAAAAAAAAAAAAAAAAACAGAAAAAGTAAGGAAAGAGACAAATCACTGGGACCAACTCAACCTCATGGGCTGCCTATTTCAGCCTGGAAAGACACTGGCAAGGACTGGCCATTACCTGAGCAGTGTGTGCTCTTTGTGAGCAGGTGGATGACAACTCCCTTTATCTGAGGGACCCAGGCAGTACAAAATGAAATCTCAGCCCAGAGAATTTTTTTCATGGGAATGGCTATAGAAGTGAGCTGTCTCTGAACTCAGAAGGGCTGCTAACATGCATAAACAGAAATACTACACATTCCAGTTTGAAGGATGGAGGAAAAAAACTTCCATGATTTTTTTTTGATAGCTCACTAAATGCATGTCTCTGTGAGGCCCAGAACTCTTGAAATTCTGCTCTGAGATGCCTGTTTCTCTTTCACCAGTGAGTCTATATCATATTTGTCAAGTTTCTTTTTTCACTTGTCTTGTAGGCAAAATTAGCAAAACTACAGTTTCTCCCCTACAGTTCACCCTCTGCAAACCACTAAATATTGCATCTTGAGGCATGAAAAACTAGATTGGTCCTTAAAAGCTAATCTTTTAGGAGTCAAAGGCTAAATAAATAAATTATTATTTTCATAGGGAACCACCCATACAGAGACAGGGAATATTTGTCTAAATAGACTCTACATAGCACTAAGACCCAATTATTTCTCAGACAGTTGTTGCAAGCTTGAGTAATAGGCACCAAAGTCCAAACACAGCTTGACATCAATTTTTGCAGCAGGATGCTCTTACACTTTCTCCAAGTGCTTTCTTTGGGCAAGAAAAGCTTTCCATCTATTTTCTTCCCTTGCTGCAGCTTTGTCTAGGAGAACCTTAGCAGTCTAGAAATGCAGGTTTAGTCCCACCACTTGAACGGTTGACAGAATGACAGAAACGTCTAATGACCAGTTTTTCTCTGCCAAGCAAATTGCTGAAACTCAACACCAGCACAGTGGAGTCCACCAATGGAAAATCAAAGTCTGGAACACCACATTACCTGAAAGCATCATTGATCTACAAGGTAAAGCTGAGTGACTTGGATTTGTTTAGCCTAGAAAAGAGACAGGGTGACCTAATTTGGGGTCACCTAATTGCGACCTTCTGGTACCCAAAGGGAGCCTACAAGAAAAACAGAGAGCAACTTTTTACAAGAGCATGTATTGACAGGACAAGGGGAAATGAGCACAAGCCAAAAGAGAGTAGGTTTAGATTAGATATTACGAAAAAATTCTTTGCTGTGTGTGTAGTGAGGCACTGGAACAGGTTGTCCAGAGAAGTTGTGGATGTCCCATCCCTGGAGGTGCTCAAGGCCAGGTTGGATGGAGCTCTGAGCATGTGGTAGTGAAACTACATGATCTTTAAGGTGTCTTTCAACTCAAGCCATTCTATGATTTTATGGTCTGTCCACTACAGACACAATAACAACATCTAACAATTCAATGGATTTCTCAGAATCCAAATGGTAACTTACAACAGTGAGGAAATTCATGTGGCTTCAGGTGAAAAGGTCTCCAAAGCCTTTCAGAAATTGTGTATTTATTTATCTTTTTTCCCTTGGCTTCATTGCATCATGCTTTAAACTGCTCATCAGGTATTGGCTAACCAGGGTTATTACGATGAGAATACGACACCACCAGCATTTTAATACTTTGTTTTACTATAGCTTTCTTAGGTATTTTCTGCTCTCAACAGACTGATCCAGCTGCTTTCAGATCTTGGACTTTTTGTTCGTTGTGATAACTTTGGGAGACACGTGCAACTCCTCCCCTTCATCCATCCCCTTCGTGCATGTCTGTCTGCACTGAGTGGCTTGTTCCACATTTCTTCCAGTCACAGCCCACACACTGGCCCATATCTGGCTTGGCTTACTCTCTATCAAGCCCGAGATCTCACAAACTCCATTGCACAATTTCTTGCTACAAGCTCTTTTTACACCAGATTGGTAATCATATACTCATCAGTCTCTTTTATAGTACATTTTGTTTGAAAGAGTGTTTTCCCTAAAAGACTTGTGGGATTACTGTCAGGAGCTTTAGTGACCTGGGGTTTTTTTTGTGGCTGACTGTCATTTTTGGTCAAATGCCTTCACTCTTTTTGCTCAATGCCTTCACTTGCTGAGTAGCTGAGCAGATCTGCAGCCAGACTCACCAGGGTAGGAGCCTGCAGTTCTTTAGAGTAAGTCTGGCAGTGGCAGCTGCCAGACCATAGTGACCTCTGCAAACTGGGGCGGGAGATGGGCACACAGGGCTGCTTCTCAAGCACATTGCCATTCACAGCAGAAGTGCCAGGCTAAGGCAGGAGGAGACAGCTACTTCTCAAGAAAGTCTTTTTCAGAGGCACTTTCTATGGAGTACAGAGTTGCCCAGTTCAGGGGAGACATTTCCATCATTAAAATTCATGGGACCTAATGTCAAAATTTCCTCAGGTGCTTACATTTCCTGTCATCATTATATTACAATAGACCTCCTTCATAGATGAATGTAGCATTATAAAGGGCACAGACAGCTGTCAAAATAGAAACACAGGAAGAATTAAAACCCACAGAATGCAAATGGTTCAACATCCCTGTGCCCAAAATTCACATTTCTGGCCCAAAAAGCCCTCCCAACTTACTACCAAAATCCCTTTTCATCATGCTTGACTCTGAGCTCTGGAAATCAAAATAGTGTGACATAAAAACAACTAACTTACTTCTTTAAAGAACGTCTCAAGAAGAATCTCACTGGCACCATTTTGGTATAATTTCCAGAGGAAACAGCAAGGCCACCAGCACATTTTTGTAAATGATGGCTGTGCCACTGTCTATGGGTGGCACAGGTAATTGTATCAGGTGCAGGAAGTCTGGAAAATATCCCATGATACATGTTTGCATCCAGATCTCTGAGTGGCTGCTGAGAAGCTAGGAATAAATACTCTCAGCAAGAACCTGAGAAAGGGTAAGAGCTTAAATTGAACAAGGAGGTATAAAATACCCATTCCCTGAGGGTATCTACCATGGCAAAGTGGAAACTCCATCCTAAACAGACTATTGCAGACAGGCACAGCTTTGTCTTACTTCCATTCTGCCATGGAGTAACGTCCCTGTTTCCAACATGAGCTCAAGGCTTTGATTTGACAGTTTCCACTCCTCTAGAATCAGTTCCTGTATCAGTATACAAAAGCATCATTGGTAACAGATCCTGTATGCTAAAATATATTATTGGCAGCCCTGATAACCTTCATTTTAGCTTTGATCTTAAATGCCATCCTCAACCACCTCATTTACTTGCCAATGCCCAGAATGTGGTAAGGTCAGTGTTTTCTGCATCCACGTGCCAGCACCCTCAATACTCTGTGTCACAGATGGCTGCTTTTTGTTTCTGCCCTTGGTTCCTCAGTCACACACACTTTGTAGTGAGTTCCAAGGTGCTCAGGTTTTCAAAATTACAACTCAGCAATCTTTCCATGATGACCATATGCTGATTGCCTGCATAGACTTTACAAGAAGCAAAAATGTTACCTTCCCTCCTCCCCCCTAGTTTCTATGCATCTCACAGTTTTTCCTCCTCATACAGCAATTACTCTGTGGGGCAAGCCTTATAGCAGCTTAATTCTTTAATCTTTTTCCAGCTGCAGAGTGCCTGGAAGAAAACTCAGACTTTCAAAAACATTTTGATAATCTTTCAGAAGTTTTGCTGTAGGGATACCACAATATATGTCTGCTCAGACTAGATTTTTAGAGATCTTTGTGTCTGTTATATGAATTACTTGCCTGTCCCACACTGCATGTCACAAGTGCTATGAATTTAATAGTATGTAGATGAATAGCAACACCAGTACTAACTACATTAACCCCTTGCTGTCTGCCCTGAGTTTTTCATTGGCAAATATTGACCAATATTTTCAGTGCCTGATTATATTTTCATATTCTTCCCTTTAACAGTGCAACATCTTCACTGATAATGTCCCCACCACACAACAATTTCCTGTCTGCATGCAGCTGCCCTGTGCTGGTGTTACATTCAGGTTTAGAGCCGTTCCACATTGTTATTGTAGAGTTGGAGCACTATCTTTTACTGACTTTTTTTTTGGTCTACACATGCTTACAAAACTTTTCAATAGTGATAGCATCTGCTACAATCAATGCAGATGGCACTGTACTTGAAGCATTTTTCACTACAGCAGAATTACTTCTCCCCAGAACTTCCTTTTCATTTGTTTATCTTTTCCTGCTTTCTTCTATGTGTTTGTTCCTTCAAAAAACTTAGCTTATATTTATTCTTTTTCTCTCTCTGTTTACACTGTGTTTGATGTGAGCTACCTCACTCTCTTGGAACACAAGCTGTCCTGTTTGTCAGGCTAATTCATAGCCCTCTGTGCAGTCCTGTTCAGAATTACCTCATTTCTGTCTTCATCGCTGAAGCACAGTTTGACTTTTGAGAATTGATGTTCACGCAAATCTTCTGGTTTGCACCAGCACTTCCCAGAAGAAGCCTTTTGCATGTGACACTTTCTGATTTTCCTTAGTTTGAGGATGTTTCTGGAGTGTACCTGGAATTTTACAAGGGCTCCTTCAAGCTCCCACTGCCTGGTTCTTCTGGAATCCATAGCAGGTACTGTGCATCAATGGTTCAACAGGATTTGACCATCTCTTTCTTTTTCCAGTGCACTTAGAGCAATGCCAAAGCCCTCTTGGCTCATATTGTTGGCATTTAGGTTCTTTGCCCGCGTGCATTATAAAGATCCCTAAGCTTCTGATTTCACGTATTCACAGGTGACCACTTATTTCTGACACCAAGTTTGACACTTAACCATGAAGAATAGGCAAGGCTGTCCAGCATTTGTTACTTCCTCTGCATGCCCACAGTCATCAATCTTTTCCTGAAAGCAATGTTCTATGTTTCTGGACACTGCCTTACATGCAGTAGACCTAGCTACCCTAGCAGTTCTCCAAACACCAAAGTACTTACCTTAGCACACTTCAGAGATGGTCTGTTACAGAAATCACTTCAATGCTGTGACTGAGCAACTTTTAAATGGGTTCTTTTGTAGTAATAAAGGATGTGTCTACTCTGCCTTGGGTAACCTGACAGCTTAATGTGTGAAGTTGTGCTGTGAAATGCTGTTTTATTTCCTGCATGCCTGCACCTGGACCATGTGTAAGGGGCAGCTGTGCATGTGTATCCTGAGCTTGGTCTAGAAAGACCAAAAGCATCATCACAGAGCTTTTCTGACAACCACAGCATGTATTCTTATATTCCTGTTTCAATTAATCTAACGGCAGATCTTGTTCATCTGCCTTGAGCAGATAAAGTAAAATCATTTGAGTAAAAAATGGCCATAAACCACAAGAGAATGTGTTGCAAGACTTATTGATAGCAGCCCCAAAATTTCCAGAGCTGCAAACATAAGCTCAATGTTACTTCTACCTGTGCTAGTAGAAGTAACAGACAAAAAGGAAGAGACATGCAAATTTCAAAGTCTTTGCTATCTGATAAGGCCTGTCAGAACGAAAACCAGGAGGTACTGCCAGAATTAAATTATTTCCTCAGGACAAATCCTGCATTTGGAATCAAGCAACACAGGCTGAACAGATAAAGCCCATTTGTATAACATAATAATGGACAGGCATATATTTCACTAAAATAGTAAATACATACACTCTCTACAAACACAGGGCAAAACCACAGACATGGCAGACAACACTACATCCTTTCTGCTGAGACTTGAACAGCAAGACACAAAGGAAAAGCTAAAAAGCAACTGACTGATAGATATGCATAAACTTTCTGAAAACCCTATGCCTCTGAAAAAAATTCAAAAAACAGTCAAAGCTGTCTGCCCTCTCGCAAAAAGGGATTACACTTGCCTCAACATGAAACTGCCTTCAAAGACTACTCAAGAATTTCTAAAATACCAAGGCATGAAATTAAAAAGAAAACAAAAAAAACACGACCAAAACCCAAACTAGAAAAAGGAAATTTTTTTTCAGGTAAATGAGGGGCTAGTCAAAACAAACAATTCAAGCACCGTGTGTGTCGCATATGTGATGAGACAAATTTTAAGGGATGACCATAGGTAATATGTAAACAGCCTTCACTAATTACGTGGAATTTTCCTATCTTGATGGAGACAAAAGGGCTGCTGCAATAGACATCTCTACAGGAGGGCTTTATGAGCAAATAGGGCTGCACACAGGAACCTGGAGTGCCCTCATTTCAGAAAATGCCCGATAAGGATGGGAGCCTTCCCAGGGTGAGCTGTCTCCATTCAGGAGGGTGGGGCAGTAACCAGGACCCACCACCCTACCAAAGGGCTCTCCCAGGCCATCTCCATCACTAAACAAACCAGGTGGGAGGCCTTGCTGCCTGACCAGCTCCAGGCTGCTCTCTGCTTTGGGACAATCCCATATGCTTCAAATTCTGCTCCTGTTTTGCCAGTACAGAGAGGTCTTACTTCCAGTAAGCAATGATGTGAAACAGGCAGGATTCATCCTATTATTTACCCTTCATCTCTCCAGAAGCATCTGAGCTCAATAGCCCAGAGTTCCCCTCGCTCTGCAGTGAAAGTTTAAAGAATATATTATTTTCAGCTCATGAAAATATATCCTCTCCTGTGACAGGTGATGAAGGTCTCATTTTTAAAAACAAAGGAGTTGCTTTTCCCAGGTACACGTATATTGGAGGAAACAGTACAGCAGGGGAAAGGAGAAGTAATTGCAGACATTTGTTCCAGAAACCCCTACAAATTCACAGTGTTCAAGGTTTCTTTTCATAAGCTTACTGCAAACATTCATAACAATTTAGTTCCGTCTTCCAGAAGGTTCACAAACATGGATAACACTGAGGTTCTTGTGCAAACATATATCCATTCATGAAGATATGCTAAAAAACTGGCATAACAATTTGCATTGAAAGCATTTGCAGAGCTAATGTAAAAGTTTCTTGTGGCTTGGGAATTCCCAAGGCAGGTATCAAAAAATGAAGAGGAAAAAAAAAGTAGTAAAAAAATTACAGCTCATTGAAAGCAACCAACAGAGGTAAAACAAATAACAAATATTCAAATCATGTACAAGTACTCTCCAGACTCAGCTATGCTCCCTCTAACCATTCACTGAGCAAGATGAAAAGCTGGTTAAAATAAAAAAAAAATTAAAAAAATAAATAAATAAATAAAAAGGAAAAAAAAAGTTTGCATAAAATACTGGTAAACAGAAAGGATATATCTGCCAAATTTTTGCTGCAGTTAGTTCATTTCTCTTCACCAGATTCCTCATTGTTCTGCCTACAAGAACCTCTGCTTATTCTTTTATGCTCAGCTCCCCACTGGACTCAGTTTTGTCCCAGGTAAATGAAGACAAGGGTGGGCTAACAGGGTGGGATCAGCCAATGGAGGATGGCAGCATCATCCAGCCCTGAGCACTTCACCCCAGTGTTTGAGTATTCTGTTTCTGACTCTTCAGAAAATGTCACCATAACACTGTGCTTCCAACAGCAAAAGGAGACAGACAGGAGAGATCCTTGTTGGCAAACCATCTCTGCCCTGCAGTGGTGGGCCAGTTCGCTTTCTGCACTGCACGTCCTCTCCTCCTCCCACAGACCTGGGGGCTGGGCACAACTTAATTCAGGGTGTCTCTGGGCAGGTCACTCACCTGCAGTGAGCAGCAGCACACAGGCTGCTGACTGGCAGAGACAAGGGAGCAGCAAAGCCTCATGTGGGAGAGGGAGGAGGAGAGCTGGAAATGTTTTCACCCAGTTCTACCACTGAAGCCACCAGATTGTTCAACCTCATCCTGCAAGGCTGTGGCAGCTCAAGGATCCTGAAGAAATCATCCTTTGTTGCCAAGACATGCTTCTCTCTAGTAGGGACAGGGAATTTCTATTTCCTGGGAACAAGGGTAAGTAGCTCTCCAAAAACTGTTGCTTGTGTATGACCTGCTGCCTGTTGTAGCTTCTCTAATAAAAGCACCCACTTCTATCAACCATCCAAAAGTCAGGGCATAAAACATTTACAGTTTAACTTGAAATCAGGGATATTTTTCTTTAAAACATATCAAAAAGCCAACTAATAGCTCTGTGTTTCTCTTTACCTTTAGATTAAACCAAAAGCCAGCCACATCTGTTTAACCTCAGGCTTTGGTGGACTGACATGCCTGAACAGACCTTAACACTGCCAGGGCTGCACATGCTGAGGTAACAGGAGAAGAGCAGAAAGCTGTAGCCTGTTGCTAAGATCAGGCAGCTTCCAAGTCCTAACCATGACCACAACAGACATCCCATTTAAAGGAGGAGCACAAATGAAAGAGGGAACAGCTGAGTTTGTGCTGGATTCTTCACCAGCACTCCTAAAAGCAAGGAGAAAAAGGAGGGTGGGGAAGGAATGAAAGCAATGGGGTCCCGGGGAAGACTCTGGAGAGATTTGATTTTGTTCTTTAGTTGGCAAAAACTTACAATATATACATCTACAATGACTTATGCTGTTAACTGCACATTGAGATAAAAGAGGTTTCAAATACTAAGAATCTAAAATGTCAGAGCACAAAAACAGATTGCTCATAATCCTTACAGACACTTAATGTCCTCTTCCTTAAGAATCTAATAACAATAAAAATATGGGATTGGCATGGAGTTGTGTGTGTTGCAGGAGTGGAAGCAGGACATGTACACAGAGAAAAACATCTGGTATTCAAAACTTCTGGATTCTGCCTACACAGGCACCAGGGTCAGTCCAAAGGCAGTCAAAATTTATAGAAGAATTAAAGACAGAGTTGTGCTGAAACAGCAGCAAGAAGAACTATTTTAGCAGAAAATATAGACGCAAGAGGAAAGGGGTTCAGTTGAAGGAGCCCCTCACCCCATAGAATTGAATAAACAATTGAAGAAACACACTGTTTTGTGTTGGGGTCAACTGAAATCAAATATTCTTCTCCTACTCAACTAAAACTATGTAAATATTTAAGCCAGATGGGACACCATTCACCATTTCTCTCTTTTTTCTAACTCTACAGCCAGCCAGCCCTGCAAACATGTGCATACATGCACCCCTCCATCCTGTGTTACCAGTTATCCTGTGTAAGATTCTCCTAGATACCTGAAAAATAAGAAATTGGTGCTGTTTGCCTAAGCTTGGCATTTCTCAGAACTGATCAGGTAACCAGCTTACCAGCTTTCTCGCTTCCCTTCATCTTTTAACTGTACTTCATTTTAGCAGGAATAAAAATATTTACACTTAGAGGGGGAGCAAAAATCGAAGCTCACGACACAGACTGAAGTAGCAGCATCTGTCTCCAGCCAGTGCAGCCCATCCAGCTGGAAAGCAGAGGGAAAGGAAGGAAGCCGGGTGATCTGGAATGGCTCGTGGCAGGTTGCACACAAGCTGCAAACACCTCCAGGGTGCCAGGTCCCCAGGGTGCCAGGTCCCCAGGGTGCCAGGTCCCCAGGGTGCCAGGTCCCCAGGGCCAGCAGCTGCGGCCGCAGCCCTGGGCACACACATGCCCGGCCCCCTGCCAGGAACTCCCCACGCTCCGCAGGCATCGCCAGCACCCCTGGATCCGTGCTGAGGATGATTCACTAGCCAAGCCAAAAGCATCGCGCAATTAAACAAGCAAGCTCATTTAGCTGGTCATTAAAAATGCGTGCTTGTGAAAGAGGGCTGGGGCAGGAGGAGCGCTAACCTGAGCCTGCTGCGCTGGCCCCAGCCCTGCTGCGGGCCACCTCCTTGGCCTTCCCTTCGGCTCCCGGCAAGGTGCCCGTGCTGCACCTCCATCTGGGTCATTGGCAACCTCACTACAGCCGGCACAAAACAAACAGTGCCTGAAAAGGGTTAAGGAGGCAGCTGAAATCATCTATCTCTATTAAAATACCAATAATCTCTACGCGGCTTTAGGCCACAGCTACAGTGGGAAAATAACTCGATTTTTACTAGTCTGTGCTTTGTGAGCAGCAAAATTTTGCATATACATTATACCTTTTATCAAAGGGGATTAATTGTATTCAGTAAGTTTTTCAAAAATGCATATGTATACTCTCATTGTTTTAAATGTTGTTTTAGACAGCTTGAACGTTTTTCACCAGCATTAACTAAACATGCCAACCGACATATTTTAAAAATTCTGTTTCATGGTCTAAATATGACCTGCAGAACATGTTTTTAATATGGTTTGCAATGATGGTTAAGCCCTGGCTGAGGTCAAATCTGCATTAGACAAAAGATTTTCTCAGGAACTCAGGGAATATCTGTTCACCCACCTTGAAGTCATTTGTTACTGCAAAGGAGGTTGGTCACTGCATTTGGGTTTTGCCTCTCCCTTGCAACAATGCTTTAGTTACAAAGGTGGCTCAGCAGGTTCCTCTAATATCATAACTCATTCCTACTACCTACCTAATTTTCAGCAAGCTTTTCATATGCTAAGTGACAGCAAATCAGATATAATCATCCTACTAATGTATTCCCCTCATCTTCCTATACAAGAGGCATCATCACAGAACATTGTCCTTGTGAAGAGCAGGAATGCTGGACTCAGCAGACTGTGCTATCAGATCTTCTTTTCTGCTTTTCTTTCTAAAAGGCATGTTTTGTTTCCCTCCCAGAGCGCTCGGAAACATGGACATCTGTGGATTTTTTTCATGCTTATTTCTAAGGGTACTTTGAGGCCAGGTCAGCAGCACTGCTGGCACATGGGTCATGTGCACGCAGTCTCCACGCTGCTCCCCACTGCAGCAATAAAGGCAAGTGTTTGTCTCCAGGTAGCTGCTGAACCCGTGTCTCTTAGCCAGCACTGAGTCATGCAGGCAAAGGGCTTACCCTGCAACTTCTACAGTAGTTCCCCAGGTTTCCCTCCCACACCTACACCAGAGATTTTCACCCTTCCTGCCAGGACAGCTCTGCTGCTCCTGAAATAACAGCTGATCTGCCATAGCTCACAGCCCAAAACATGACAGCAAACCATTACTGGCAAAGGTGCAGCATCACAGTCCTCACCACAAGCTAAGCTGTCCCTGTTTCTCCACCTAACCCCTCCATGACGTACTGCTTCTTCCAGGGGAGTGGTTACAGAGGGTTACTATGGCTAAAACCTCCTTCCTGACTTAGAAGATACAAATCACAGCTGCAAAACATTGTACCTATGTTCTTTTAACTAAGGAGCTAAGATACAAATCTCTTTTGAGTCAGGTCACTTCGATCTCTCTGTGCGCCATGTAAGCAATACAGCATCATCTGAATTCTCAGTCTTTGCTTATCCCGGGCAGCTAGCCAAAATTGTTGCCATTAAGTGGAAAAAATTATGACAGGGTCTCTTCTCTCATTGATGCAATAATGTTTCTGTAAAATAATAATTTCAAAGCCTTACTGTTTTTGAACAGCTACTTGGGAGATAGTTACTTTGCCAAGCTTCAAGCTTCAGAGTGAATATTTAGCATACAAACCTTTTCCTAGTTTTTACTTCCTTTAGTGCCATTTAAACAGACTTCAACAATTATGTCTACCTGGCAATTACTGTTTATCTCTGGTTCAGTTTCCCCAAGCAAAATCCCACCGAGTTTTAAGCTCTGCCACCCAGCCAGGTCCTCCTTAGTTGCTCATACCTGTATCCTAAAGGATAAGTGGCTGGTTTTCATCAGAGTAGAAGCCAGCCTACAAAAACATGCTGCTTTTCACCCTGCTTTCCTCCTCAGGCCTTCAAGTTCCACTTTGCCCTGGCAGTAAGGAAGCACAGTAATTTCTAACAGAGTTCCAGCATGGTCACCCCTGAATGATCAGAAATGACAAGGTGAGCTCCCACAGGACCATGAATTTACAACGTAATGAATGCCAGCAACACAGGCCGATGGGCCCTGCTAGCTTCTTTCAAACTTTGAAGAGTCCAGACACTAAGCAAGGGAGTAAGTTTGCCATTCTACACCATGGAGAGGGGCTGTGGCCACTTGGGATCCTCCTCCACACTCTTGGCTTTCAAACGGCAAGCTGAGATCAAGAAAGTCACAAGGAAAGGGAAAGCTGGGTTCTTCATGCTGAAACCCAGTGGCAGATTTTGCTGGCAACCACACAGGATTGAGGTCTCACCAAAACACCTCCCTTCAGTCTGTTTATGTACATCCAGTTCTGCATGCCCCAGAGATCCTGTCACCCAAACCCCTGGTTCAGCATCAGGTACTGCTGTAGGTACCACTGTACAAGATTTTCTCTACTCTCTTTCTAGACTTTTCACTTCAGGTTACTCTTACTCAACTACCCTCTCCTTATAACTGACTTGAAAAGCCTAATTTTTTTTTTCCTTTATGGGAAAAAACAGCCCTTCTGTTTAAAAAAAAAAAAAAAGGACAGAAATCAAACACCACTAATTAACAAATCCATTATTAAAAAGAGCAAAAGCTAAACAGAAATTGAAATTCCTAGCTAATCGAAATTTCAAAACAGCCTGAATAATATCAAAGACAAAATTGCAGTAATTTCAAACCTTCAAAGGTAGACCATAATGTTATGGAAGTGGTTTTCAATCACTCCCTCTAAATAAGGTTTATTTGAAATTAACACCTTTTGCAAAGGGCTGGATGAATCAGCATTTTCCATTGGAAAAAACCTTCCACCCAAAGATTTTTAGCTCGTTCTACAGCTTTCACTGAACTTGACTTTCCTGCCTTTCCTGCACCATGTTTATTTTAGTATTATTACGTCATATTTTGTCTCATTCTTGAAGTTCTCTTTTCTGTTTCTTCCCAGCTTGACAGGGTCAATATTTAAATAAGGTTTAACAAATATAACAGTGAAGGGCTACTAGAAGTAGCACACAGCAAGGCACAGGGCTCAACACATTCCCCAGTTACATGGGTGTAAATCCCATAAGAAGAGAGGAATGACTACAATTATCCTACTGAAATCATTCACCTTCTGCCGCTAACCAAACACACCGTTTGATTACTTTCCTAAAAACTCCTCCCTCTGAATTAATTTTATGTATGGGTCACAGAAATTGACTGGTTCTCTATATTGCAAGGAGAACCAGATGGAATCAGGTATCATTCGATATCATAGAGCTGTTGAACCAATTTGAACATAACTGAACCACTATATTATGCTGGAGGAAGGAGAAAAAGGGAAAAGCAAAGCAGGAAGGGATAAAAGAGGAGTGATGGTAATCTAGAAAAAGAAGAAGGTGTTGTGTATGACAGGCCAGTACCTTCTTCACATAATTATGGACATTCTTATTCATCTGCTTGCATACAAATGAGCTTCTCTTTCTTTACAGTATCCTGCTAAAGCCTTGAGGTTTGTTGATTCCTCATGGCAATAAGATCTCCAGCTTAGTTACATGTCATAACTTGGAATCAACACTAGTCAGCTCTGCCAAGTTCTATTAGACCAGAAGTATCAGTCATAGGGAATATGTAGGGGAGAATGATGATCCTAGAGACCACTGTTTTCATACTCAGGCAGAAAAGGGAATTTCTATGGCAGGCAGAATATACTTCTTGCCACTATAATAATTATATTGTGAGATTTTGGACATAATATGCAAAATATGCAAGTGGCAATGTGATCTCTGTCTTACAGAAGGCCGTGATTTCACAAGGTGGTTTAACAGGGTCCCACTAAAACCAGCAGTTTCTTTATAATCCACCAAAGGCTCACACAGGGCAGTGACACCAGCACACGGTGGCCTTCAGCCACAACACCTGCTCCTGGTGAAATCCTGCAGCTGGCCACATTGTGATCAATACACTACAACACATATTATTAATCTAAAGAAATAAATATGTACAAAAAAAATTGCAGGTAACACTAGAAAGTGACAAAACATGATAAGCAGTAACAAAGACTGATCAGTCTATGGTCTGTAGGATAAGTCCTATAAGGAGCAGCTGAGGATGTTTAACCTGGAGAAAAAGAGGCTCAAGGGAGACCTTATTGCCCTCTATAACTGCCTGAAAGGAGTTTGTGGGAGTCAGCCTCTTCTCCCAAGCAACCAGCAACAGGATGAGAGGATAGTCTCATGCTGCACCAAGGAAGGTTCAGGTTGGACACCAGGAGGTAAAGAGGCCATAAAGATAGATCTGTAATTTGGCAAAAAAGAACAGTGTCTGGAAGCTGAAACAAAAATAACGTTCAAAAAGGGGCAACAAGCTTTGGACCAGGAAAGAGTACCAGTAGAACAGCTTAGCTTGGAGTGTGATAGCACTCCATCACCTGAGCACCCTTACCTGTCCAATGTCTTCATAACATTGCAGGCATAATTATATTCTCTTACAGAAACAACCAATTCCCTTTGCCTGCATAATACAGCAATTCATAGCAGGGTGGGCTTGCAGCCCATGATATCCCCATTAATAGCACTAGTGCTAAAAGTTCCAAGCAGGAATTAAACAGGGGATCAGGACAAGCACCCCTAGTGGTCCCCCTACTATTACTATATTTGATATTTCAGTCAAAAAGAAACCCAAAATCAAACAAGGAAAAAAACCCCACAAACAAACCAAACCAACAAACAAACAAAAATCCAAACAAGCCCTGCTACCAGCATTTCCAAGTGAGACCAGTGTTTTCCAAAAGCACAAAGGGAAAAAAACCCCAGCAGATGAGTAATAAAACATGATCAGACTAGCTTTCCAAAAGTCTGATTTGATAAAATCATAATTTCTTTTTAAAATTCAACTAATAGTAGGGACAGTCTCATTCCAATAGGTATTTTAAATTTAACTGAGGAAACTTAAGAAATTACATTTAAAATCCCACTATATGACCTTTCTTCTTTCTTATTCCTATACTATTGCCTGCAACATGAGCACAGAATAGCTGAATTAGTTCATGCCTGTGTGTGTTTGGTAGGAATTCTGCTGTGACACCAATTCATCTATTGATTGAAATACCATTCCTATTCTAAGTCAAAATATGATGGGTTTGGCACTGAAACACCTTGACACTGTCTCAAACATAGAAAACAACCTGGAATTTAAAACCTAAGGAAAATGATGGCAAGGGAGGTGCTCTCAAAAATATTTCAACTGCAGAGCAGGAACCAATTTAAAAGTGTCATGATTCTTCATAAAACTCATATTATAGGGCTGACTGGGACAGAACCTACAGGACAGATTTGGTTGGTGTTTTGTGAGGGGTGCTAGGTTGTGTTTTTTGTTGTTTGTTTTTTTGTGTGTGTGTAGTTGGTTGGTTTGATTTTTTTTTGTTGTTGTTTGTTTTTTAGGGAAAGCTGCCCATTGCAGAGGAAAATAACATCATTGCCTACTTGACTGGGCTTGAAATATTTGATCCAGTAATGGCTAACTTATCCCCAGTTAGAAAGATAGTTCAGATTCTTCCTCCCACAGAAAAGTCATCTGTGCCCATCCTTTTAGGTTCTATATCTATGAATCAACAAGAGAAACAGTGCTTGGTCAAAGGAGTCCTTTCTTATCTTTCATTTTCTGACCTAATCAAAGACCTTTTGTTGAAATAATGTTGAGTGAACTGGCAGGCTCAGAAAATTCAGACACATCTCTTGTGTATGCCCAGGAATGCAAAGCTGGTTACTGTCCGACCATAACCACAACCACATAAACACAACTTTCCATTTGAGGGTGTGCATGTGCTCAGCTCTCCCTTTTACCTTACTGTGCATGTTGGCAAGATGTTGGGGAGATCTAACTGCAGATAAAAGCACCAGTCTCACTATTACAAAGGGCCTTGCTGCAATGTAATATCACGGATCTCATGGAGGCAGGAACTGAGTGAAAACTAGGACCGGGAGGAGAGAAAAGAAATCCAGATATGTATGAGCAAGGAGGGAATAAAGAGAGAGGTGGGTCATCCTCATAAGCATTTATTTCCATGGTGTACACCCCAGACTTACTGAAGAACATGAGATAAGTACAGTTTCTCTCATCTATACTATCCCAGAAAATGGTCCTTGTAGTACGGGGATTGCCACAGGGGGGACAAGAACCTGAGACCTCTCTGCTGTGCACGTTGTGTCTAATTACACTCCAAAATGGAGTGGGTGACAGCAAACACAGCTTTTCTTGAAACCTCCTAGAATATCAAAACAGACATTTTGTTATTTATGGCTATGTAAGGGGACTTTTTCTCTGTATGTCTGCATGCACGCCTTCCCTTAAATCTCTTACAGACATGTTTATAGAAGGAAGGATAAATATTTTTCCATAGCTTCATGGAAAATTACTATGAGAAACCTTGGAGTAACACAGCTGTGGGGTCCCTCATTACCTCAGCACTAGCAGAGCCTTCTACACACTGAAATTTCATTGTGCTTAGCTGGGCATGGGCCTGCAGTTGTATGCCTAGCCTTTCCAAAACACCTCATCAAAAGGATCAAAAATTTTCAGTCTCATTAGTATTTTAGAGGGAACCACCAAGGGACAAAATTGCTTTCTTTCCTAGACTGCATACTGTTTCCCAAACCTGTATCTGATTTTATAGCTAGGGAAAAGTGATCAGGGAGATGCCATCTCTCAGGTAACACTCAGAGACTTTGTAGATCCTCTCTATTTTCAGAAACTTAACATCCTAGAAGTTCATCTCCCAGTGCTCCGTGCTCTGAGTTCCAGCAGATATTTTTGTCTTACACTTTGTCCCAAGCTGTAAAAATAACACCTTCTTCCTCAGAGGTGGCTGCATTTTTGCAACACATTAAAAACTTGTTTGGTGCTTCTCAGTAAATCCACTGAAGGTGTCAGGGATTCTGTGCAAAGAAGGGCCCTTTATAGAAATAAATTTTTTAAATCCTATAAACAAAGACATGCAGTAGAAAAAAAAAACCACAGAGAAACTGGACAGCTTTCACTGTCTCTTATTCCTCAGATGAGGCTGACCAAGGCTGGCATGAAGCTGATGGGAAAGCTGTAAAATAAGGAAATGAGAAAAAATAAAACAAAATCGGGATCAAAAAAATATTTATTATTAAGGGTTTGCTGCCTGCTGAACAGTTGCTGACACAGATAAAAACACCGTTCACACTAAAACACACTTGAGCCACTGTTCCCTCATCCTGTCCCTGTCAGTGCACACAACCAAACAGCTGACTGAATAATTAGGAGGATACTGAGGTTTATATACTAAAAATTTTATGGTGCGAATATTTTCATTCTGTATAAATATTGGTTTAAACGGAAAACCGGAAGCTTGAATATACAAGACAAGCTAGTGATTTTAGGAGTGAATAAGACCTTGATATCTACCTGTAGCCTTCTTTGACATCTTTGTATGTGTTCACTGACACATCAGCCTCACTCTCTGAAGTACCTCTGGCTTCAGTAACGTTCCAGTTCTGAGCTGCCCTATGGACAGTGACCTGTTGAATTGGAGACAGATGATAAATAAATTGAAAACATTTTTGCCCCAGAGATTTCAAATTAATTGGAGATCTGAACAAACTGAACTCTCTTGTGTGCTGTCAGCATGCCTGAGGGATGGGATGCCATCCAGAGGGACAAGGACAAGCCCTGTAAATGTCATCAGGTTTAACAAGGCCAAGAGCAAGGTGTGCACCTGGATTGGGGAAACCTCCTGTATGAATCCATGCTGGGGAATGAACAGATTGAGAGCAGCCCTGGGGAGCAGGACTTGGGGGTGCTGCTGGGTGAGAGAGAGGCTGGACAAGACTCAGCCGTGTGCTCCCACTGCCCAGAAAGCCAAACGTGCCCTGGGCTGCATCCAAAGCAGCGTGGGCAGCAGGGCAGGGAGGGGATTCTGCCCCTCTGCTCAGCTCTGCTGAGAGCCCACCTGGAACCCTGCATCCAGCTCTGGGGGCCCAGCACAGGAGAGACATGGAATCCTTGGAGTGAGTCCAGGGAAGGACCACAAAGGTGATGAGAGCCATGGAACAAGCTGAGGTTGTTCCAGCTGGAGAAGAGAAGGTTCTGGGGTGACCTCATTGCATCCTTCCAGTACATAAAGGTGGCTTAAAAAAGAGATAGAAATTTTTACCAGGCCTGTTGTAACACGACACGGGTTGATGCTCTTAAACTACAAAAGGGTAGACTCAGACTAGAATTCTTTTACAGTGAGGCTTGTGAAACAGTGCCCAGAGTGGTGGCAGGTGCCTCATTCCTGGAAACATTCACAATCAGGCCAGACAGGGCTTTGAGCAACCCAATCTGAGGTCCCTCTTCATTGCAGGGCGGTTGGACTAGGTCACCTTTCCAACCCAATCATTCTATGATCCTTTCTCCTCCCAGGTGACTCCCTAGAATTCCTATGAACTCTACTTAAGTCAGAGGGAAGTTGGTGACACCATATAAACTGATTTTTTTCCCTTGGGATTTTGAAGACACTCAATTTCAAAAGCCTCTTACTGGAAAAGGAGTTTATAAATACTCCTTTTATTCCTTCCCTTTTAGCTTCTTAAAAGGGAGACAGGACAAAATAATAAATTAGAAATATAAACACATAAAAAATATCTGTATGGGGTTTTTTTCCTTCAATCATTAAAATTTTCTAAAAGCATAACCATACTTTTGCAAAAATGTGCATTCTGGCTTTAAAAAAGATAATTTCTACAAAGAACAATTTATTTTACTGACCAAAATTAGTTGCAAGGAAAGGACACTGAACTGGCCACTTGCCCTCAATGCCCACCATCCAAATAGTAAAATATTTGTGAAAAAAATATCCTGGCCCTAAATGGCACAATCCATTAAGTCAACAAGGTTCTTCTGACTTTACTGGAGCTTGGACTAGCTCCTACATGAGGAAAGGAAACTAATTAAGCACACAGATGGTCAGACATATCTCTCCAAGCTCAGCCAAGTTCAGTGATTTGTTTTACCCATACAAAAGCAACGTACTTGATACGTCACCCAAATGTAGCTGTATGACCTGGTTGAGGGCAAAACTGGGAGGAAATCTCCAAAGGGGTTCCTCTGGAAAGCAAACCCAAACTGCCCCCCCCGCCAGCCAGTCCAGGAAAAAACTTGGAAACTCAGAGAAAAGTGGAAAAAACTATTTATTTAACAAACAAGATGCCCACAAGCACAAAGAATGAATAACATGAAACAATAAAACCTCTGGCCGCTCCGCAGAGAGCTGGCAAACTGAGGCAGCCCTTGCCGTGGGTGCAGCTCAGCTCACTCCGTCTCTCACCAGCCCCACTCCCCCCGCAGGGCCAGGCCCGGCGGCCGCAGGTGCCAGCCCTCGCTGCTCCTCTGGGTTTGTCAGTCCAGAGCAGGTTTAAACAGTCCCTAGAAAAAGGAAAAAGCAGTCCAGGGAGCTTCTCTGCCTCAGCCAGCTAAAACTGACTAAAAGCACAGGTCTGTGTCCCACTGCTGTCAGTGCCTCAGACGAACACCGGAGCCAGGCCGTGTGGGAGTCAGGCAGTTTCCTCAAAACAAACTGCTGCTGCTTCTTTCTCCCCCTTTGCTCCCAGAACCACTTTAAAGGTACAGAACTTAATATACAGCACACACAGAACAGACAACTGGGGATACAAGCATCATAAAGTCACCCTAGGACACTGTATGAGCTGCTGCTGCCTTTCCAGCCTTCCCACCTCTCAGTTGCTCTCAGCCTCTCCCAGGGACATCCCTGCAGCTCCTGTCCCATTCCCTGACACCAAACCTTCCAATACCACAGGCACTCCCTAGGAGCTCTCCCGTACTCCCACAGGCGCTGTGCAAACTTTGCCATCCCCTCCTCAGCCCCTTGGAGGGCAACTCCCGTTCAGGGGGCTGGAAAAGCTTCTGGCCCTGCTCTGAGAGAAGCCATGGCCTGACCTGGGCCAAGCAGCAGGGATGCTGAGGCTGTGGCTGTGCAGGCGTGGGGCTCCTACCTGGCCCCTGCTCCCTCCCCTCAGGCAGTTTTTGGCTCTGCCCCACAGCAGAGGTGCACCAGGCTGGGCTGAAGCGAGGCCACCAGACCTGGTCACCAAGTGTACACACACTGACACGTCACCAGCAAAGGAGCCCTTGGCTGCAGCTCTGAGTTACTGCTTCCCCTGCCTCCTCCTGGCCTGCAGGCAGCAGCCAGCAGCTCTGGACCTGCTGCTGAATTTCCTCAGCTTTTGTTGCCCTAAGCCTGGGCCACAGGGCTTCATGCTGTCATTCCCTCTTTCCCTTTCCTTCATGCACAAATAGCAGGCAGCATTAAAATGATAAGATTGTCAGGGAGAAAAAAAAAAATAAAGAAAAAAATGTTTCCCCTAGAGCCTCCCATTTCAGGCCTGTAATTGAGAAAAGCAAATACATATTATATTACTTTGATTGGTATTGAGTGAAACAAGCTCTCATCTTCTCTTTCATCTGAGTCTTTTCATGGAAGACTGAAGATAAGCTGTTCTCTGCCTGTAGAATAGGTTGAGGCAGGTTTTCCTATATGCAACTACTCAGTACACACCTTAATAAAAGGTCAAATAATACAGCAAATAAAGGGAAAAAAAAAGAAAAAGAGAAAAAAAGGTAAAAATGCTGTCACTACTTATCTTTGCAGCAGAGATGTGCTGAGTGCTGCTGAGTCTTTTTACTATCAGCCGTGTAAGGCCAAGAGATGGAAATCCTGCCCCTTCCCCTGGCAGAGCCTGGGTTAGGGATGCTCTCTTGTCACAGGCATTGGGTTGCCTCGAGCACTTTGATGATCTGGAGCTATAGCTACGGTAACTAAGCAAGTCTTTAAGGCCTGCACTCTGCTAACAAGCTCATTGCTGTAATTTATTACCAGCACAGTCCTATTATAGGCATCAATGGCAGAAGCTGTTGCTTGTTTGAGGCCCTGGTGTTCTCTGTGAAGTGACAGGGTTGCAGAAAGGAAAAGAAAAGAAAAGAAAAGAAAAGAAAAGAAAAGAAAAGAAAAGAAAAGAAAAGAAAAGAAAAGAAAAGAAAAGAAAAGAAAAGAAAAGAAAAGAAAAGAAAAGAAAAGAAAAGAAAAGAAAAGAAAAGAAAAGAAAAGAAAAGAAAAGAAAAGAAAAGAAACAAACACTGCACATCTTCCCTTTTCTGTGTGTGCTGATACACATTCACATACCAAACACTCATGAACCAGCATTTCAAATGTTACCCATTTTCTGGTCCCCTTCCTTCCCCCTCTCAGCAGCGCTGGAAAACCAAGTATGCCTTTGTGCTTGCCATGCTTCCAAGTCTGGCAGCCCAGCTTAAACCCATCTCCTCCAGACACAGGAGGCCTGCTACGCAAACTGAGCATTAAACTTTGAAATGTTTATGGGGACCTCTCTGACCATTTGGCTGCTTGTTTTATTGCTCTTTGCGTATGCAAAGGCAAGTCCAGCCTCCTTCAGAGAAAACACCAGGAACGTCTGAGCAGATCCCCTAATTCCCATTGTAGGGCAAAAGGAATTATTTACACAAACATCTGCTAATTCAAGGAATGGCTTTCCATTTTTCTGATCTCAGGGATCTGAAGTGGCTTAAAATTACTGACAGGGATTTATTTACTGGCAGAAATAGCCATCTGAATTCACAATCTTCACCAGCTCTTTTCTTTTAATATTTGAAAGTCTTGTTTTACTAACCAAACAAAAATACTCTATTAATTTAGTTGCATTAGTCAAAATGCAGATTTTTTTTTTTTTTTTGCCTGACAGAGTATTTTTTCTTCCTCTCTGTGGCTAAAAAAATACGGAAAATGAGGAAAAAATATGCAGCAAAGAAAATATAAAAGGTGTTATATAAAAATAAGAGAAAATTAGAAGGCTTTAATTTGTGCACA
This sequence comes from Phylloscopus collybita, assembly GCA_027886175.1. Taxonomy (NCBI): domain Eukaryota; kingdom Metazoa; phylum Chordata; class Aves; order Passeriformes; family Phylloscopidae; genus Phylloscopus; species Phylloscopus collybita. The sequence continues at coordinate 4,278,728 of JAJNNQ010000013.1, read as the reverse complement.
GGGGTAGATTTCTTCCTGGCATTGCAAATGTGCTGCTCAGTCTAAGCTCTGTGGTATTCAGAGAAGGGGAAAATGCTGAGCATGTCACAGCCCTTGCTGTTTAATTAGGCTGTGGTTGCCACCACAGCTGAGCTTGGTTCAACAGCCACTGTTGACTAAAGGGAGAGCCCTTCCTCCTCACCAGTCCTACCACCTCTGCACAGGCTGCCCAGCTTACCAGCAGCCTCCCAGAGCCAGCTCAGCTCACTAAACCTGGAGGGAGGGGGAGGAACCACAAAAAAACCCCAAAGAAACAAAACACAAACAAACCCAACGTGTACCTCAGCCCCCTAAAAACTAATTTTTTTTTTTTTTTTTTTGCTCATCATGTTAACCTAACCAACAGGTGCTAATCCCACTGCAAGGAGGAAAGACCACAACTGCAGGGTGGGAGGGAAGAGGAGGGGCATCCCCTTCAGTGGTGAAAGCCACTGGACTGACACAGTTGTGCCACCACTGAGAAATCCTCTGGCACAATCCCTCGACAAAGTCTGCCTGAGCCACAGTTGCTCACCCAAGCAGTTGAGATGTATGAACTCGTCCTATCCCACCTCCACCTTTACCAGTCTGAAATCTTCAGTGGAAAAGCAGCAAGAAAGAGCTGGGACAGCAACTTCTTCCACTCCCCCATGACTTCTTAGCATAGTCTTTTCCTCAAGCACACCAAGGGATCTGTGTCAGGCTTGCAAAATCCTTCACTTCAGAGGAATGCTAGACTAAAGAGATGCACTGTGGTGTATCATTTCTGTGAACTTACAGGTATTTAAAGAAAGTCTTCAGAGGAAAGAGGGGGAAAAAAATAAACCACAGTTGGCCCTTGCAATATTTTTACTTCTACTGTTTGCCAGAGGAAGAGGTTATGGTTGTGTGGTGTACCCGTTGCACGGGGCCAAGCAGCAGTGCAGGAACAGCAAGAGACACTCACAACTCAAGGCAGGCTTGCCAAGGGGAGCCCTGACGTGGGAGATCCAGAGCAATCATTGACAAGAATCCCTGAGTCAGAAACACCAGCACCAGCACATTCTCGAGGCAGAGCTTCTCTTGCTTATCATGGGGTGAAACTTCAGCCTCAGACTTGGGTGAAATTAAAAAGATCCCAGCAACACATCCATTAGTGAGGAAAAGGATGACTTTGGGTTTTTTTTCTTAATATTAAAAAACTGGGTTTTGGTTTCAAAAGGAACTTCAGAATCACTGTCAAGCCCCGTACCTCTTGGACCATTGAACAAACAGCATCTGACAGCCCAGTTTGCAGCTGCCACCTGCCAGCAGCTCTGGCTGATGCTGACACACCCCATAACAAGCAAGGGCAGAGGGCAGGTGGGCATTTTCCATGTGCCATTGCACCTGGTGTCAATAAAGCAGACCCTGAAGATACCAGACTACACCTTTTACTCCAAAATTGCCCTAGACTCCATCTTTTCTGCTAATGCATAGCCATCTATAGTTTCTCGGATAGATAAAATAAAGAAGTGGTTAAAGACCACATAGAAACAGGAAATGCAAGGTCAGAGACCTCAGTCCTCTGTCTCCTACCCTGTGTGCCCAGCCTGGAGCCAGTTTGAAAGGAGAGAAGAGATTTCTATGTCCTTCCTTCCCAACTAAACCATTGGGCCTTGCATAGGACAACATTCACCAGGCCAGGGAAAGAGAACAAGAATGAGACACACTGTCAGTCCCATGGCTAAGGCATGCAGGGAGAAGGGTTGCTGTCCCCTTCCCAAGCAATCTTGAAGCAGGAACATTCGTGGATCAGATGTGGGGCCCAGTATCTTTCCCTGTTGAAATCAGATTAGATGACAAATTGGGACAAAGGCTGTAAGGGCTGAGTGCTCGGGCATTGCCCTTCACCCTCCAGTGTGTTCTAAAAGCAGCAGCCACCAAAGCACTGCATGCACATCTGTGACACACTGCACACAGGGCTGTGGCACACTGCACACAGAGATGTGGCACACTGCACACAGGGCTGTGGCACACTGCACACAGAGATGGGACACACTGCACACAGAGATGTGACACACTGCACACAGGGCTGTGGCACACTGCACACAGAGATGTGACACACTGCACACAGGGCTGTGGCACACTGCACACAGAGATGGGACACACTGCACACAGGGCTGTGACACACTGCACACAGGGCTGTGGCAACAGCACACAGAGCTGTGACACACTGCACACAGGGCTGTGGCACACTGCACACAGGGCTGTGACACACTGCTCACAGAGATGTGACACACTGCACACAGAGCTGTGACACACTGCACACAGGGCTGTGGCACACTGCACACAGGGCTGTGACACACTGCAGTCAGGGCTGTGACACACTGCACACAGAGCTGTGACACACTGCACACAGGGCTGTGGCACACTGCAGTCAGGGCTGTGGCACACTGCACACAGAGATGTGGCACACTGCACACAGGGCTGTGACACACTGCAGTCAGGGCTGTGACACACTGCACACAGAGATATGGCACACTGCACACAGAGGTGTGACACACTGCACACAGAGATGTGACACACTGCACACAGAGCTGTGGCACACTGCACACAGAGCTGTTACACACTGCACACAGAGATGTGACACACTGCACACAGAGATGTGGCACACGGCACACACAGCTGTGACACACTGCAGTCAGGGCTGTGACACACTGCACACAGAGCTGTTACACACTGCAGTCAGGGCTGTGACACACTGCACACAGAGATGTGGCACACTGCACACAGAGCTGTTACACACTGCACACAGAGATGTGACACACTGCACACAGAGCTGTGGCACACTGCACACAGGGCTGTGACACACTGCACACAGAGATGTGACACACTGCACACAGAGCTGTGGCACACTGCAGTCAGGGCTGTGACACACTGCACACAGAGATGTGGCAACAGCACACAGAGCTTTGACACACTGCACACAGAGATGTGACACACTGCAGTCAGGGCTGTGGCACACTGCACACAGAGCTGTGGCACACTGCAGTCAGGGCTGTGACACACTGCACACAGGGCTGTGGCACACTGCACACAGAGATGTGACACACTGCACACAGAGCTGTGACACACTGCAGTCAGGGCTGTGGCACACTGCACACAGGGATGTGGCACACTGCACACAGGGATGTGACACACTGCACACAGAGATGTGACACACTGCACACAGGGCTGTGGCACACTGCACACAGAGCTGTTACACACTGCACACAGAGATGTGACACACTGCACACAGAGCTGTGGCACATGGCACACAGAGATGTGACACACTGCAGTCAGGGCTGTGGCACACTGCACACAGAGCTGTGACACACGGCACACAGGGCTGTGGCACACTGCACACAGAGCTGTGGCACACGGCACACAGAGATGTGACACACTGCACACAGGGATGTGGCACACTGCAGTCAGAGATGTGGCACACTGCACACAGGGATGTGGCACACTGCAGTCAGGGCTGTGGCACACTGCACACAGAGCTGTGACACACTGCACACAGGGCTGTGGCACACTGCAGTCAGAGATGTGGCACACTGCACACAGGGATGTGGCACACTGCAGTCAGAGCCACCCCCCACATGGCCAGGGCAGTACACGTGTGCCAGGCACCCAGCTGCCAACACACTGAGACCAAGGAACATCTGGGCACAAACAGATGTGACAGAAGAGAGCTCCACGTCTTTGGGGATCCAACGAGCTTCAGCATAGGGCAAGCAGAAGTTTCCATAATTACACCTATATCTCCCATCCAGAGTTTTTTCTGGCTCTGACCCTGTCTCCCTAGAGCTTTCTCACCAGTAATTTTTCCCCAGGTATTTTTTTGCATATACAGGAAAGAGATTGTGTTATCTCTCAACAAAACATAACATATACTTATATCCTAGCAGCTGGCCCTGGGACATAATCTATGGGACTCTGGCTGCTTATGGCCCAGTTTACAGTTAGCTTCCCAGAAACATTTGCATGGTTGGGTAGAGTTGAATACAGCAATTAATCTTCAGTTCCAAGTAATCAGAAACATTTAGTCAGAGGCAAACTTATTGAAAGACAAAAGAGGCTCCAGGACTGTCAGCAAAACAGGATAAATTTCTGAAATATCATGTATTTAATATTCTCCATCATGATTTAATTAAACATGTAAAACAAGAAAAAGCACATTTATTATTAGGAAAAAACCACCTTGTTTAATTGAGTCCAATACTCCAGAGCATAGAAGGACTTTCTGGACTGTTGTTATCTGGTTAGAAAATATTTTCCCAACTATAGCTTATTTCCCATTTTACTGTAGCCCTTGGCATTCTAAATAGCATTTCTGGATTTCAGAAGGGAAAATGAGGGATAACTGACCAAGATTAAAGGTCTGAATCAATTAAAATCTGCCTCTCAGTTTCCCCAGGAATAAGTGAATTCAGAATTAAATTTCCAAAGACTGGTCCTCTCGACAGCTAAAAGCAGCTGTTTGCCAGGCTGTCTTTGGAACATCAGCAACACCACCACAATCAAACATTTGGGGAGGAAATTGGCTCTTCCATAAAGGGTTTGGCCAGGACACAGAGAGCTCAGCTTTGCAAACAGGCGATCTCCTCCTCTTTATGATAGCAGCAAGGTGCAAAACAGATACTGAGGAGTTCACAGCTCCTGGAAATGTGATGGTTCTAACACCTCCCAGATTTGATGCTAACACTATATGCATCCATTACCAGATTTTCAACTCTGCAGTACTAACACAGAAGTCATAAGAGTAAGACAGAGGGGAAACATCACATTTTCCAGAGCTGTTTGGGCAACAAGCCCTGTCATGCTGCTGCAGAAACACGCCATACTGAATAACTTCACCACAGCATGGTGAGAACTCTGTTCTCTGGTGCAGTATATAAGTCAAATGTTTCCTATCAGAGTAGCAATTGGGAAACTTTTATACTGGTTTAAGGGTAGTATTAAGACTGTGGCTGACACAATATAGATGACATGACTTTTTGAAGTACAGTTGTTGAGATTTCACCCTAAAAGACACAAAAAGATGGATTTCTATCTGGCACCAAGTGTGTAGCTCCCACATAAAGCTACACCAATTCATACCAAACAAGAATACATCCCAGTGTCTCCAAATCTGTCCAGATTAGCAAGGTACACCATTTTTCAAAAGCAATTAAATGATATTACCATAAAAGTGAGAGAATTCTGCTACAGTACAACCAACAACTTTCCTAAAAATTACAATATTGCATGCTTTCCCTTTCTTCCTTTGCAAACTAAAAAATATCACTTGACTTTTTTGCTGTGACACACATCTTCAGATGTTTTTTTACTACACCTCCATTCTGTCTCTTTACCATCTTTTTCTTGGAAAGGATGAGCCTTGTGCTTAGACAAGCCCAAGGATAGGTTGCCATTAACTGCAGTGAAATTTAGGCCAACCTATGTTACCCACTAACCTCTTGGTAACATAGGTTGGCCTAAACCTATGTTACCCACTAACCTCAAGGACCTCAGACCTTGTACCAAAGACACACAAATTGGAGCAAACTGTAGATGTCTGAGGTAAGTAGAAGGCAGGTTACATGAATGCTGCTTATACTCATGTGCAAATTTAAGCAACGGTGATACTTGAGTCTCAAAAGCCACATAAAAGCTTTAAAAGAAGATTACAGCCATGATAGTTCATGTCCTCCACACCATGGGTTATATTCCTGAATTTCACCATAGTCTGGTGGACTATGTCATTCTGCTGGACTCCCCTGGAGCCCCTTTGACGAAGTGGTCACTGGCAATGCTGTTAATCTGATGGGTGCAACAACCATCTCCTGTTCAGGGGCAGTGTAAAAACAGCACTGAAACTACAGTTATGAGACAGATAACCAAAACTGCAGCAGTCACCACCCAAAACAGAGGCCATGTGCAGGCTGGAATAGGAGCAGAGCTGTGCTGAGTGTCTCAGGGTGTTTCTGGAGGGTTTGAGTGCTTTTTCTTGGAGCTGCATGTGTGTAAGAGATAAGCAGCAAAAAAATACCACAAGAGCACAGAAAGAAGGCAGCAAGGACACATCAGATAGAGCTGGAGAGGCACATGACTGGGAATACCAAGATGGAACTGATGTTTCCACTAAAAGGTTGGCAGGAACTATGAGAAAAGTCACTTTCCCTGAATACAGGGGGATTCACACAGCAGAAGAAAAAAAATTAGGCAATGCCCCACAAAAATAATCAGACCTGAAGATACTTGACTGAGTCATCAACAAACACAACCCACAAAAGTCTCAAAGACTAGTTTAAACAAAAAGTGTGACAATCTTTTTTACTATCTCTCGGCCCCACCACCACTTTAAATCAGCTTTGTTACTCCAGTAATCCTGAGCCTTGTTTGATAAAGAGCGGAGCCCAAGCTGGCAAGGACAGTTCAGTCAGGTTTTAGTTGGCAGCTGCACAGCTGTCTTTAGTCTCCAGACTCCTGAAAAGCACATCCAAAAGTACGTGGTTACATTTGTCCATCACCAGAGACACAGACCAGCCAGGCACTCACAGGTCTGGGTACCACTGTCTAATTCCACTGCAGACCAAGTCAGAAGAACACTTCCTCATGGAAAGATACTTTTAGTGAGGTTCCTTCATGTAAGTCAGTGCCTGCAAAGAAACAGGAGCCAAGGCACCACAAATAGAACCATCATCCTTTCCACTCAAGTCTTTGCGTAGGCACTGGGGTAACGATGACAGGCCAGAGAGTTGCCAGAATCAGGGCAAAGCAGCTCTTGCCAGAAACTGAGGTTCCCATGAGCAGCAGTCCCTTTCAGCAGCACCCAGCATAACAACGTGCAAATTCAGGGCAGCTTCACCCTCACGAGGAGCCAGAGAAAGCGAGAAGCCACAAGCAGGATCAGGCTTACTCAGAGCCCCAGATGGCCTCTGCTGTGTCCTTTGCCTGCACCCATATGAGCTGTCTTAACTCCTTTCCCTTCTCCTCCTCACATCCTGTTGCTTCAGTTCCCATTTTATAAAATTAAAAGCTTAACTTTATTATTTGGGCCCCTCACCACAGATTAAAACTCTAGTCTGACTTCCTTCCAAGATACATTCTCCCCTTTTCTGTCAAGGGGGTCACTACCTGGAGCAGCAAGATGAGTTATCCCTGAGAAGGAAAAACAATTGTCCTGCTGGACTGCAATATCAATAATGAACTGCAGTAACTCCAGGTAACAAAGCAAAGCTTAGGTCAGCAGACTCTTAAACATACTCTTTAGGCATGTGCTTAAGCCATTAGCTAAAACAGGGATAGAGGTGCCATGGTATCATCTAAGGAAGCTCCTTTTTTTTTTTTTTTTTCCCCTCTTTTTGGCCTTTGGAAAAAGCATAGTCATAGCTAGATCTCATATGTTGCACAATAATTGAAATTTTCATGGAGAATTCCAGAGCAAATTGTTAGCAGACTGTACTGCCACAAGCTTGTCAGCATTTCTATTTTCTTTTATTTTTTCTTTTTTTTTTTTTTTTTTTTTAATTTGGTTTAAATTTGTGTTCCATCATCATTTTGTTTCATAATTTGTGTGTCAGCAACTCTGGTCATCTTGTGACCCTCTGATTTGAGAAAATCATTTAAAAAAGCTATTTCTAAAGCAAAGGGGATTTTTCCCCCTTCACTATTCCAGGAAACAAATTCTTCCCAAAAGCCATCATTAAGGAAAAGTCAGAAAGAATTCAGATTTTTATGAGTGAAGCAAATAAGCTTCTACAGTGTTAAAAACAATCTGGAATTTAGCTTATAAAGTTCTAGATCTTTTAGTAGAAAAGAAACCACTGACTGTGTTTCCTTCTCATGAAAACGAATTGTGTTCAAAGCATTTCAAACAGCTTTTGAGTAGATTTTCAATTAAAGGTATGGAAGTAAGTAGTGCTTGACTTTGCTCCTCCACTTGCCATCTGTAATCATCCTACCTGAAAGTAAATGTCTTTTTCTTGACAATTTTGGTTCTTGTCTGTTCAAAGTGGCAAGAGTCTCCACCCTTTGGGCTGTACTGACTCTTCACATAAGCAAACAAGACGTGGTAATTTTGCTCTCTGTGGATCAATGCCCAAGTGAGGTCTCCTAAGGAAAATCTGGAGGCAGAACGAGAGCCAGCAGAAGGAATATCATAATAGCTTCCCTGTGGGAACATTTCTTGCAGAAGAATCCAGAGACTTCAGCTGGTCTCAGGACCCTATTGTGTTAAGAAATATACATGCCTACAGTAAGCACGCTTACATTGTTTTACTACATTTTCCATGCAGGCAATGGATTTTTTGCAAAGGTCATTGGGTCCAAGCCAGTCACCACTGGGAATATAAATTGTGTGTTCTTCACATTGAATCATAGAGAGGGGGTGGGTGGGAGAAGCAAGAGACAGATTTGCAGCTTTCTTCTTTTTCTTACTTAAAATTATTGTGGCTATTTCTCTTTTTAGCACCAGTATTCCTGGTTCTTCCTTAATGCTTGACATCCAGTAGTCTCCAAATATACTAAAAAGAAAAGTACTACTGTCCTAGAAAAGATCTAAGCCCAGAAAAGCAGGCTGATGTTCGTGTACCCCAGCTCACCAAATATGCAGCAGGAGGAAGAAAAACTACTTCAAGAACAAAGTTTGATATGCCCTCAAACATCTGAAAACAGCTTTTGCCCTCCAGCAAAACAATGGATGCTCATAGGGAGAAATCCAGATCTTCACCAGTGGGAACCTGACTTCAGTGGAATGGCCATTTCATAATGGAGGGAACCATGGTTTATGCTCATCTGCCACCTCAGTAATGAGCTTTCTTTCCAGTGGGCCCACCTATTTTTTGAGTTTCATCTGCCCTCAGAGGTGCACAGGCACTAAGTCCCATTTGATTTCCTACCCACTGGGGAAGCTGATGGCTTCAGCTCTAAGACCAAGTTTGTAACTGGGAGAAACTCGTCCCTGAGAAGCACTGCCATGAAGGAGCCTGGCCTGCAATGGGATGCAGAATGGCAATTCCACTGCCTATTCAACAAGCTGAAAGCCCAGCTCTTACACATCCATCAAAGTCCATTTTAATTGGGAGCCTAAAGCTATTTTACTCATCAGTAATGAAGGAGCAATTAAGTTCACAGCCAAAAATGAATTAATGAGATATTGCAAACAAGTTAATTAACTCCTTCATGGGTATTCAGATAGAAACCACACAAAAAACCCCACAGAGTGCGCTAATTACTTCAGGGGTCTGACTAAAATGAAACAAAAAAAAAGATAACCACAACATTTGGAGCAAAGGCTAGAAGTCTGTCATTAAGCCATATTCTCTCATATACAGTAAGCATAGGAAGCTGTGTATGACACTGCACACATGGAAATGCCTACATCCCTGCATACAACTCATCAGGAACAGCGTCAAATTCGGTAACACTGAACCTATTTGCTCAATTTACCTTGGCAAATTCTCTGGGGGGCACTCTCCTCACCCTAAGGAGAAGAGTTTGGCAAAAGAGTTGGTCTGTTTAAATACCCTTTAAGGGAAAGTAGAGGTTTAGCAAGGATGGCCTGGAAAAGACAGCATGAGGTATGTGACGTTGTGCAGTGCCTGGCCAAGGCTGACTTACGTGGCACAGCTTGAGGAAGAACAAGAGGGTCTCCTCTGTGTTTAGGAGGTTAAACTGTCACCCTTGACAATTTACATTAACTGTTCAATATTTCATTGCCACGAACACAGGAATCCATAAAACCGTTGGGCCAAATTTGCTCATCCCTGTGTTTTGGTCATTTATGGCTACACAAAGCACTGTTAAAATTCTACCAGTACAGGCAGAGTTTTACTGAGGCTTTTTTGCCCTGGTACAAACATTATACCTGAAATTTAGAGAAGCAGAAAAACAAGCCCTTTCCACATGGTGGCAAAACACAGCTGCTTTTAAAATCTCAAAACTTGGGCTATTTTTAAGGAAAAAGCCGAAGGTTCCCAGGGCTCACAGTGGAGTGTCAGCCTGCAGAATTCAATAACCAATCCAGGAAACCCATTTTGACATCCAGTTTCAAAGAGGGTATTGTAAACAAAGAACAAGCCCACAGAACAATATCATTCTTGATCCCCATTTAAGTAGCAGGAACACAGAAAAGCCTCAGAAGTGGAGACATCTGTATTTATGTAGAGTGCTTTCCCTGTCTCTTTGTACTCCATTAAATTGCAAATGGCAAAATGGAATTTCTTTTTTGAGTAGATTAGCCCTTGCATCTTAAACCACCCCAAACACAACAATGCCACTACTAAAATATGAGAAGGATCCTTTCTGAAATCTGCAGAAGCATTACAATATTTGTTTACAGTTAATATCACAGTATTTCAGCCTGGCCTCAGAGCAGCTCGCAGCAGCCACTACTGGCTTTATTGGAGTTTGTTTTAAGTTAGAGAGGAATGAGACCAGAATCAGACCATGAGGATAGCATTTATATATGACAGCTTGTCTGGAACCTCACCTCAAAAGTATTTTTCTTTATTTGGATTCAGTCAGCAGCAACACTTCTCATTCATTTACATGCACACACACTTTTTATTTTTTCCTGTTAAGGCAAGCTAGGGCTAGAGGCTATCACACAAAGCCAGGTATAACAAACAACAGGACAATGAGTTATTGACAAGACTGGGAGGGAAAAAAAAAAAAGGTTTTCTTTTTTCTCTCTACATGTGCTTAGCTAAACAAAGGCTACCAAGCCTATAAAAGAATATTTTGCAAGAAATAGAGCTTGGGATTCATCTTGTCAAAATGATGGCTAAGTCTTCTATCTGCCTGTCAGCACAAGTATTATCCATAGATTGACAGAAAGCATTTGTTAACTAACTTGGTTCTAGTATAGCAAAAAATATTTATTGCATGCAACGTGCTTTTCTACAGGAAATGCGTTAATGCTTATTGTGGTCACTAAACCACTCTGCCCAACAATAAGTAGGTTGTGCTCAGGGACAAAGACGTGATTTTTTAATGCAGCAAATCACCTTCATTCCCAGATCAAAATTATTCTGCTTGCATGTATTTACTTTTCCTTTATAGTGTATTTTGGCTGATTTCAAAGGCAGGTTCATGAAGTCACCAGCACACCCAAAGCTTGTATGTGCTTTGAATACTGGATTGTGACCCCAGTGTTTGCACGTGTGTATTACTGCTATAACTTTGCACTGTCTCAGTGAGTAGTTTGCTGCAGTTTGCCCTGGGAAAGATAAGCCAGAGTATAATCTATGGACCCTGTAGGTCTTGAGGCTGTTGAAATGCATGTGCTATCTCTTAGGGAAGAAAAAAGAAAAAAACACCCCAAAAACACAGGGCTCCAAACTGATCTTCAGCTGTATCAAAACAAAGAAACAGAGGCAAAATAATTATTGACTCGTGTTTTTACTGTTCTCAACATTTCTCATTCAGTGCTACAACAGAAAAAAGTGAGCCTTTCTGGCCCAGAAAAAGGATGTATGACTATATTTTTATTTGTTTATGGAGCTGCAAGCCCAATTAATGGTAGCAGGACATTAATGGTAATGGGACCTTTCTTCTTGGAATCAGGACAGATGAGTAGGAAGCCTTCCCTTCTGCTGAGAGAAATTGCCACATGGCTTCCATGTCCACCTCTTGAGGAGCTGCATTTATAAAAATACAGCATCACAGTCATGCTAAATAAATACAGCTTAGTGGAAAATGTAGTGGAAGTACTAGATTCAAGGGCACCTGGACTTTACTCCAGTTTGGTCATTGACTTTAGCAGGATGAAGTGACTGCCTCTTTGTCTGCTCCCCTCCCCCGCCCCCTAGTAAATAAATTATAGTCATAACTTGTTATAAATAGCATTTACGCTGCAGAAATATTACACTGACCTGCAAGCCTACTGTCAGGTCTGACTAACATCTGAAGCACACACTGAGCAGGGCAAAGTACTGCTGCTAACAGTCATAAACTGTTGGGGTTTGAGCTGTACTGATACGGCAGTGCTTTGGTCTCAGTTTTATATTTTCCAGCCACACTCCTCTGCTCTTATCAAAATGTGGTATATAACTGCCAGCCCCGAGGAGTTCCTGTGCACAAGCTCCTGCCAAGCTCGTGCCACATTCCCCACACAGCACTGCCTCCTGAGCTTCTTGCTCTGCACGTAGTAGATGGTGTTGATTCTGACAAAGAAAGCACTAAGGATTATTTTAAAAGGCTGCAAAAACACTTGCTTTCGTGGCATTTCCTTTGGGCTGAACCGCATTCACTTCCATTCCCTGAAAGCAGCAGAGATATTCTTTTGAAATGAGTTCCTCCTACTTCCCTGACTAATAAATATATGTATTTTCAGATAACTCTGCTTTTCTTATGGAACACTCTAAAACCTACATGAGAAATAAAGTGTGCTTATCAGTGGTCAGGGAAAATAGGTCTGCTTTTCTCTTGAAGGTGTAGTATTTCAATATTAACACAACACAAACACCCAAAAAGATCTAATCCTAGTCTACTCCCAATAGCAGACTTTCCCAGTAAAAGGGCAAAGAAAAAAGAAAAAAAAGAGAACTTAAAAAAATTAGTAACAGATCAAAGCCCAAGAAGACTAGCTCCTTTTTCTTTTCCAAACAAAGTTTTGTTGGTTTGTATTAGTTTTTTTTTTAATCCAGACCACATAATTCTGGATTTTTCCCTGCCATGGAGAGGAAAAAAAAAAAGTTTTAAACAAAGCAGTTATTCCAATGGTTTAACATTAAACATACTCCCAATTTGCATTGCTATACACGGTGATCTTAGAGATTCATGAGATTCAGGACCTGTACCTAGTGTTCCAGTTCTTTCTAGGGACAAGCTTTTGGAGAGGGAGAAAAAAATACATTGGCACCACTGTTACATCAAAACTCTGTTAACCTGGCTTATTCAACATTTTCTTTTCCTGCCTTGACTGACTCTATCTGCTGTCAAAAGCACCACATTTCAGCACCATCCAAGAGAGGTCTGTTCCTTCTCACAGCACAGGACCTTTGGTTCTGACATCTCCTCGGAGTATTTTTCACGTTGCAGCAGAGAGCTGCGAATCGACGTTGCCTCTCTGCATTCCCTCAGCTGTCTCTTGCTTACAGCAGCTTAAGCAAGATGAATCTCCCTCTGCCTCCCCTACATTAATGGTTTATTTACATTGCCTGTCTGACACAATTTAGACTGGATTAAACCGCTGTGCAACCACATCTCAAACTGACTTACACCCCTACCATGCTCCTGCTCCCTGGCACGCTCCTGACCATACATAAAGCTGTGCCAAGCACCTTTGCTATCAGGAAATTAATTATCAAAATTTTAAAAAATAAATAAATAAATAAAGGCTTTCTTCTGGCTTAGAGAGCTGCATCAGCTCCACACATGGTCCTGGGGCAAGAGCAGGGTGGGCAGGAGTGACTGGGGAAGAGCCATGCCAGCCCCCAGTTAGATCAGCTCCAACAGAGACGGCTCCCTATCCTGAGGTTATTTTGAAAATGGGACTACGGCTTTAAGTGCCACTGTCAGGAGTGGCCAGGGGCACAGACACAAACCAGGTGCTTCTAGTTTAATGAATTACAGGCCAGATCATCCATTCAGGCAGAGTCTGCCTGTGCTCTTTGCCCACAGCAAGTACAAGGCAACTTGAGCTATCCTCACCTTCAGGGCTCAGGCTTAACCTTGACACCCGAGTGGCACGGGTTTAACCCTTCAGCTCCTCCAGCTTAGCCCAAGGCACCTCCCACTTGCTGAGGGCACGCAGAGCTGACCCGGTGCCCTGTCACACAGCTGCATAATGCACCTCAGAATTCCTGTTTAAGGAACAGCAATTATTCAGTGTTCTCAGAGCAGACTGGCGCCCACCCCTCCTGAGCAGGGCTGGGCAGCAGAGATGCTGCCCTGGTACAGCAAGGGCAGCTCTGCAAGTGAGGCACGCACCCACACACAGAGCTATGCAGTTGAACTTACTTTTCATAGCTGAATTCAACATTACATACAGAAATTTACTTAGAGTTATTCTCTTAAACACACACGCACACACACGCACAAAACCCACTTCTGAGCCCTTCCAAGGGATTCTCCAGGAAAACGTTTAGAAACACAATCTAAATATTCCCAAACAGACCATTATAAGCAGGAGTTGAACTAATTTAACCATTGAAAGCAGCAGTAGGAAAAGTAGCAGAGAAATAACAGGTTTCACTTGTCATTCTAGAACAAGTCTCTCTGCAGATTATTAAACTAAAACTGAAATACCTGGTTTTTCCAAAACTATTTTGTGATCTCACTGAAGAAACAGACAGCTGCAGTTCAGTATGCCACTAGAAAAAAAGGACATTTATTTCTCATGTGCTCTATCAGACTTTCACAATTAATTCCCTTCTGGAGAAGAAAGGAAAAAAATAATTCTTATTATTATAAAAGTTGGTACAGTGAACCGCCCTGTAATTTTAAAGACTTTAAAGGGATCCATCCATACTTGAACTCGAGGTGTCAGAAACTGCCCTCTTCAACAGTTCCCTCACTGTGGTTTGCAGCAAGGAAAAAAATAAATCTTAAACAAAACAAAAATAACCCATATAGCAGCCAACAGATGGGGAGAAAAGAAAGAGGGGGAGCAGTACGGAAAGAAAAAGAAAAAAAGAAGAAAAACATAACCCAGAGAGCATTACATCAGTTCTGCTCACAGTTTTATTTAAAACACACGTGCCATCACTCACAGCTCTGTGGTTACTGGAAAATATGACTGTAACACTTCCATGGTGTGGGTGTGTGGGTTGTATTGAAAAAAATAAATTAAAAAAAAAAAAAAAAAGAATCTTTCTTTGGCACAGCTGACTTTGGCTACTGATGGAAGGAAAAAGGGTGGCATATTTGTATAAAACCCTTGTGTTTTGGCAGGGAGGATAAATGCCATGAGCCACCTAGCTACGTTTTGTTCTTTAGCAGAAGCATACACACCATTTCACTTCAGCACAGAGAATGCCACAGAAAGAGCACAGCACCAAGCACAACAGAGAATGTTTCCACCCCTATGCAAACAATGATTCCATTAGATTATCAGTGAAAAAAGCCTTTATGGAATAAATTATTTAGGCCAACATTTGTTTCAGCTTTGACTGCCTATGGAGCAAGGACTGGCAGGGTAAAACATTCATCCTGAAACCAAAATACCACTCGAGTTTGTGCTTTAAAGATGAGTCAGCAAACACCCCTCAGACTGTTATGGTACAGGAAAGTTCTTTGAAATAAAAGCCAAAAAACAATGAATTTAAAATTCCAGCAAAGCCCAGGCAGTACCCCTCTTCATGGACTTGATTTTACGTGTGCACATGCAAAGGGAGCAAATGAAAAGATGGAAAAAGATGAAAGACATCTAGATGATTTTCTGTGCTTATCAATAGCTCATGGTGCAATTAATCACCATGTCAGTTGAAGTCTGACTTCAGAGACAAGCCATCACAGGCCCAGGCTGATCATTCAAAGTCATTAGCCAGCTGTTTTGAGAAGGGCTCCAAAATACTCAAGAGACAAAAAAAAAAAAAAAAAAAAAAAAAAAAAAAAAAAAAAAAGATACCCCACAAACAAATTAAAACCTGTGATTTTCTCCTGTTTGTCTTGCAGAGGTTTAGGGCTTACATTTTCAACTTCTCCAAAGTCAGTGTTTTTAATCAAAAGGTGAATTTTTTTCAGGCTTCCATCATTAGAAAAGCACCAAATAGCAATAAAAGGCAGTAAACTGGGCAGACCTGGGACGCCCCTGACTCCAGCTGCAAGCACAGCACAAACTATCACTGCTCTTGTAGGTTCCCAGGGGCTTTCTATGTCAGGAGTTCAAGCCCAATTCTGACACCCAAATGAAGTCATATCCCCTAACAGCAGCATTTCTGGCCTCTGCTTGCCACAGGCTGAGTCACAGCGGTCCATGGAGCATTCCACACTTCCATTTCCAACACCAGGACTGCACGACACCCAGGGGAGAAGGACAGGAAGCAGCTGGCTGCTGCAGAGGGGTGCTAGGGTGGACTTTTCCCAGGGGATGCTCTCTTCTGGAGGGCCATGGTGAACCTGCTGAGCTTTCTACATGCATCACTAGGGAGGATGGGGGACCAGGTCTCACCTGGCCTTCTTCCAGGAATGGCCCTCCATCTCTGCACCTGTTTTGGTTGTTTGTTTTTTTTTTCAGGCCACACATTAGGTGATGTAAACACACAGCAAGAGCTGTGGCCTATGATTATCATTTTTCTTCAGTGAATGGGTAGCAATGATGTCTAATTAAAAGAAGAGCTATGGAGGAGCAAGGCACAGTGAAGTCACCCCTCAACCTCCAAGCTCATTAATGCTCTGCACTCTCAAAAACTAATGGAGAGATCACCCTAAAGTGACCTTGGCAAAAGGTGCCTCAAGACAAGTTCAACATTTGTGATGGTGAAAGCCAGGTGCAGGTGCTGTCTTCAGCTACAGCTGCTTGCAAACTGCCCATCTACAGCAGTGGCAGTAAAAACATTTAACTACATCTGAACTATGAGTGAAGTTGTCCTGGCAACAAATTTCGTATCTGAAAAAATGGTCGTGCAGGAAAGTCTTGTGTGGTTTTAATTTTGTATAGATCTAGGATGCCAATCTCTTGCACACAACTCTGCTGCTGCTGCTCCTTCTTCTGTTATTTTCCAAGGACATCAGATAAAAACAGACAAGAGACCTGTGCATAGGGTCTTGGGTTTTTTTAATGGTTGCAACACAACCCCCAAAACTTACTGAAAACATAATACATGAAATGCCAGATCACACACAGCTTTTTAGCTGAAATTTTAGCATTTCTGAAATGTGATCGTATTTACAGATAGAAGTCAAGAAGACCCATTAATTACAACTGAACACAATCTCAGTGAGTTTTAAAACAAAAAATGAAATATAAAATTCCAAGACACAAGGAGGTTTTTCTATTTTTTTTTTTAAGGCTTGCCAAAAAAAAAAAAAGGCCCGTTCACTTGAGGCGCTCACCACTGGACACTAAACTATTGATGAGTGTCAAGAGGGCAATTATCTCTAAAATAAAGACTTTTGTATATCATGGGTCCCACATTCTAAATTCAGCCTGAGAAGCAGGAGGAAAAAACGGTTCAGACATCAGCAGTGAATTGGCCAAAGGTCTCAGCGTTACAGATATGCCACTGTTACATTTTACATGGCATTAGGAAGCGTGGCAGTCATTTGACCCACCAAACAGCAAGCACTTTTGATGCAAAGCCTAATTGTCACTTATACTTTGTCACGCCATTTAGCTTCAATGATTTTCTGAACTCTTCAAGGAACTATGCTAATGCTCCAGTTTTACTTTTGTCAGTATCAATGAGATGCTCATTAAAACCAAACTCCCGAAATGGTTTTGATGCCGCTTTCCTTGGCAACATCTGCTCAGTTTCCCCTGTTGTTTCCTTGACTGTGGGAAATAAGAGGAAAAAAAAAATCTTGACAAAAATACCATGACTATATTTTATCTGCAAGAGACATTAAGCAGTGGTGGGAATTGAGGTTCAAAGTGCTCTCTTCAAGAGCACAAGTCTTAAATGAGGATGAATAAAATGGTATTCCATAGAGTCCCACTCCAAACTAGATTTCCTCCATGCTGACTGCAAGAAAGAGTAACAGTTTACAAATCATGTCCTTATTCATTCGGTTTAGGGGACCCAGAATATTTAACTTTCAATTCTGTTCCCCATTTTCCCCAAGCAGTTTTAGGAAATAGAAAACTGTCCTCGCAAACCGCTGCCAAACTGCAGTAGAGGTGAAGATGCACAGTATCAGCTGCTGAGGATGGGAGGCACATCCCATCCAGGCAGTGTAGCACAAAGACAGCAGTCTCAGGGACAGACACACAGCCCACTGGGATGGAGAACAGTTTGGGCATTTCCAGCTAAATCCACTAGCAAACATGAACTAAGCTTCAAAAAAAGGGTGACTGGAAATAAGGCTTTAGGTATAGTTTGCTTTTCTTGTGATGACATTCACCACGATTTATAGGTTTCTACAATCTCTTAACATTGCCTCAAGCTGTGTAAATTTAAGAATGGAACTAAATTTCTCTAAGAGAAATCAAAGTTCATCATTTTTACAATACCTGATTAATATAACTAAAAATTAATTCCCTCCAACAGTAAGGCTTGCATAGAATCACTGCAACTTTTCCTGATTGTAACACCCATAAACTCCAGCTTGGAGATGGAGAGAGTAAGAAATTTCATGTATTAGATGTTCAGTCTTATGTGACAAAGATGGAAATCTTTACTAAATTAAAAAAGAAAAACTAAAAAAACAAAACAAAACAAAACAAAACAAAACAAACAAAAAAAAAAAAACCAAAAAAAACCCCACACCATTTTAAGCACAGTTCAGTCACTCAGTTTCAATTTGAGGTCACTTTGTCTAAATGTGAGACAATACCAGCTTTGAAACAGCACCTTGTTCTGTATTTGACAGATTTTAAATATGCAACAAAAGGGAGTCTAAACACTTTAGTACTCTTTAATAAGTTAAGCAGAAAGTTTGGCTTAAATGGTTAAATTACCTAAAAATAATTTTCAAGTCAGTAAATAAACTTTCCTTTTCAAAAGACATTATCTTCCAATGGTTTTTGTTAAAATCTGCATGCATAAGTGTTACCTGGCAGGTGTTCTGGTTTTCAGTGGCCTTCTCCAAACCAGTATCCAGCCTGATATATCAGCCAGCCTTCTTTTTTTAAGGAGGGCCTGAAGCTGAAAGTACTTCTCTATTCAAGTCCCACCTTCTGCATTTTTGTTAATACTCTCTGTTTTCATCTAAAATACAGGCAACATTAATAAATTAATCTATTTAAGATTTCCAGATAAACCCTAGAAAATTCCAAAGGTGCAAACAGGCTAGTGACACCTCCATGTCAAACTATCAAGTTTTTAAATACAGCTTCATAATTTCCAAATGGATGAAATTAGCAACTACAACAGTCAGAAGTCAACCCTATCCCTGGTGATAGCACCACACCAAACACTTGTGAATCACAAGCCAGGACTCAGCAGAATTTTTTTTTCCTGTGTTTTACAACTCCCTTAAACCACTTGCATCATGTAAGATTGCAATACACTTAGAACTCTGATCCTACTGCTTTCTACAATACTTTTTGCCAAACAAAATTAACTTTCTGTGCAAATTTAACAGGTCATTCCTGAGTGAAAAATAAGGAGGACTCTCCTAAGGATGGTGCACAGTTACATGATGTTATACAGAAGCAAACCTCTTCAGTAATGTCACAGGAGCCCTGCAGTGTCTGAGAGGTAACAGGGGCAGTGTGCAGGGAGAGGGTTATCCTCACATGGGTGATGACCAAGAGGAGATTTAAAATACAGCAGCCTCCTACCTGGGCCCCATAAGCAGTGCAGAACAGCCTCCAGCCTCACAGCACTGAGTGCTGTGGGAACACCAGGTAGGATGAGCCTTCCAGGAGTAACACATGTCCCAGTATGCTGTTCTGGTGGAATGTGGATTACACCAGAGGAAGGGTCCCTCCTACTGAATGTGAACAAACCATTAATGCTGTGAAAACATCAGCATTTTGCTACTTTACCTATGTAGAGTCCCAGCTGAAATTGTTCTGACCTCAGCTGGCCTTGGGGGTGAACCCTTTTGGAAGAACAGACTGGTATTAAAATACAAAGGGAGGTGAATAAAAAGGGGATGAAGGGAGTCTGCGTGTCACCCAGTCACACAAAAAGGTCACACACTTTACAGACATCATGGCCTATAATTAAGGTCATCCAAGGCTTGGCATCATAAAATTCTACCAATTAACAACTTTGCTAAATTCTTATTGTTTAGGCAGAAATGCTCCATACCAGGCATCTGCCTTTGGTTGGTATTTCTGTTTTTAAGAGAAAACTCAAACTCTGACAGCTTAGTGGTGAAAATGTGATTAAAAAAAAAAAAATTATAGTCTCTTTCCTCAGCCTATTATAATCCCTATAGCCTTTTTCTTCAAGTAGTAATAAACATCTACACATTCTGAAGTCAAGAGAATAAACCTGCCTTTGCCTCTTCTCCAGTAGTTCAATCAACTAAAGAAAACAGAACACACTAACTTCCCAGAAACCAAGCTGAACTATCCTGCACAGTCATTAAAAGCATATCCTGACTTCATGGGCAAATAATTCAACATTATGATGCACTTTGCAGAACTGCTCAACACTCCCATTAACAACTGATGTCCAGGTAAGGGACTTTGACAATATCCTAGGCTTACTAAACACTGGCACAGCACTGCAGTCCACAGATTGGATCTGCTCAAGTAACACAAGCCATCCTTCTCTTGGCTTTCCCCACATTATTGTCTTTTCCAAGCATGCTGTCATGGTCCCTTGTCACAGCCACACCTAATCATGGCAGACATGAGGCTGAGATGCACAACAGCCTTCCTGGGATAAAGTTCTGTCCAGTACATGTTGGCATGGCCAGTTCTAGCAAAGAGGTAGCACAGATCTTAAACAACAAAAGCACTGCTGGCAGTGGTTCCCTCAGGACAGAAGAGCAGGCAGGCCAGTCACCCAATTTAGAGGTGTATAACACCCATCTATTCACCTCATCCTCCCTTGAGATTATCAGCCTTGTTGTGGAAATGAAGCAAAGAACAATAGCTTGCTTTTACCCCTCCAATTCAGTCAACTGTACCTGCCCTGGCAGGATTCACTGCCTCCCTGTCACCCAACACAGCTGCTTCACTGCAGAGAGGGAGGAAAGGGGAACATGCTCCCTTCCCCCATCACAGGTCACAGATTAACATCTTTATTCAAACTCCTGGGAGCAGCTAAAATTTGGCCACATACCACCTTTGTGACACCTCTCCTAGAGGGCAGCAAGCCAGGGCAAAGGAGCAGCTCAGACTGCCAGCAGCAGCCCTGGTGGTGCCCTTTCCTGCCTAGGCAGCAGCTCTGTACCTGCCTGGGGCAGTGGAAAAACCTTGCTCTGGGCCTGCAGACATGCACTTTAACAAGGTGATGTACCACAGTGGTGACATGAATTATTGTAGCTGCTCTGAGCAAAAGTGTAAACTTTTGCAATGGCCTCCAGTGACAAGGAGATTATTTGCTCTGAAACCAATGGCAGCCAGGAGTAACTACAAAACGTGGCCATGCTACTCCCTAAGAAAGGAAATGTGCCACTACATGTGCATATGTATTCCATGTACAGAAAGGTTATAGACACAGCCCCCTTAGTATAGATCCCTAGCATTTTTTAATTCTTTCTTTGCTGTGCCATCATGCTGATTAGATAATATGTATCATAGGAAAATAATGAACAGAAAAACAAGCCCTTTGAAAGTGCTCTCGGGATTTTTTTTTTTTTTTTTTTTAATATATAAGCTGCAGTTTTGCCTAGTTTGGAAGCATATCAAGGACAAGTCAGGCATTAAGTCAGCACTTGCTCCCTCTGCAGTGCCTGAGCTTAGCCCAAAGCTCACCTTAAATACACTCACTACAGGCAGAAGATGGTCAGGAAGCTGAAGGTTCCAAGTTCCCAGTAGAGTTCCTGAAAAGTCAGGGAACTTCATTGATTTGAGCAAGTTTTCCACCTCTAAGATCAGGGTGGGGGTGAGGTTTTAATATAATTTATATTTTGATAGTATTTATTTAATATGTTTTTATATTAACATATCTATGCATATATATAATCTAAGAGAAATTTTCTTATTTAAGTTACAGAGAGTAATTTCTACATTATTAACTTACGATGCAGTTTCTTCTCTTTGGGGATCCTAGAAGTAAAAATTTTTTACTCTTTAAAAATTAAACCCACCTTCCCCCCAAAGCTCTGTGGACACTGGCCAGGAGCTGTAACCTCTCCAGCCAACACAAACGTACCTAAAAAGTATTTGTATCTGCTCCTTTACACCTGATTTAAAGTTAATAATAACTCTGCACAAACAGACTGACATAAAGGGCAGTGAAGGTACATATTTTAGACTCTGCAGATATTTCCCTCCCCCTTGCAATGCTGCCTGCAAGATCTCATACTGCTAAAACATCCTCTCCTCCAATCTTACTCGACTGCCTTTACTAAGAGCCGCAGATTTTTGCTCCAGTACAAGGTACCACCTTCCAACTTAATTAATATACAAAATAGGGGAGTACTAAGCCTAACTTGCAACACTTCTTGAGACACTGTCACACTCTCCCATCTCACTGTCCATGCTGGGTTTACTTTGACCATTTCTGGCTCACAGAAGTAAACAACTCCTAAATGTATATACGTTTGTCACCAATTCCATATACACACATCATCCTTTCATCAAGCTCACAAAATCCCCTTCCTTGAAAGAAGCCAGTAACCACTCCCAGACAACACTGCTCCACTCATCCATCAGCCAACAGCATGAGTGTGGCATCCACCAGGAACGGATGGACATTCATGGATAAACACAGCAGGAACACGGCCTGGGAGCATCTGCCTTCAAGTCACACTTATGGCAGGACTTGCCAAAAGCTGATGGACTTGCAGATTTTAAACTTTGGTGAATCAGCTACAGTTAATTCACAAACCTTATAGAATCGTGTCCTTGGTTGGATATGCATTGGTATGAGAGGCAAATGCAGATTATGAAAATTGCTGCTGTACTCTGCAGAGGGGAAAAAAGAAAAAAACCCAAGCCCAGGCCCCTGGTTGAAGGTAATGCTCCCACAGGAAGGAAAGCACCTTCTGCAAACAGGACTATGCACTGGTACAAGCAGTATCATTTCTAGTCAAGACAGGAATGGCAGTTGGCCTAGAAAGCACCGTGCCACCTAAATAACTCAGACCCACAGCACTGCTGCAGACTGGCACAGCTGAAGTGCAAGAGCACTGTTATGTACACAGCCCATGCCAGAAGATCAAGATGTCCCTGCTCAAGCAAGCTTTAAAAACACCCCCACCTCATTATTTGTCTGAAAGCAGCAGCCTGACCATCGAAAGGGAGAAGGCAAAGTATGCTCAGAGCTTTCCAGCCACACCACACGTGCACAGGAGCCCCACAGGATGGGAAGATGAGAGCAAGATTTGCCACCACCCCTCAGTGTCACTCTGTTTTTCTAAAGTTCTGCTAAAGCCCTCTGATATTTACTTTTTGTGGTGGAGTTTCTGACACACTTTTCACGTAAATAATGATTGTTTTGCATTCCTTTCTGGAGGAGGAGAGAATTGATGGGCCATTGGGTTGACCAGTGTGGTCGGAGAGGACAATTTCCTTCCTCCAATCCATGGTCACTGCTGGAATTCTATAATGTCAAAGTCTGTAAATAAGCTGCCCCCTTTTTTGCCTTGGACATCTCAGTGTTGTTCTTTCGTGTCGTATTGTGACACCTCAGTGTGCCTGGATGTGCACTCCAGCAGGCAGCCCTGCAGCAGGGAGCTGGCCCTGGGGCAAGGGGAGGCTGCAGCCTGCAGCTCTGTACAGACACATACTCAGAATGTGTGGGGCAGAAATATTGCACAAATGTAGGTTTGCTCTGCAGCTTCCAGTGGGGGTGAGACACCTGTGATAGGAAGGATGTACAAGACTCCCTTACAGCTTTCAGGAGGAGAGACAGAGAAGAAACCCTTGGGGGAAAATTAAAAATATAATCAGTACCCAGATAAAAATCTATTCTACCAACATGTGCAAAACCTTTAATACAAATTGCTTTCCAATGGATGAGACTGATAGATAAGGAAACAAAGGAAGAAGTTTTAGGCACATAAAATGCAAATGTCTTGTCTATGAAATAGATGTAGGAAGCTCTATCTTCCACATTTCTGCATACTTTGAGATTTACAGTAGGGGAAAGCTGCATAAATGTACTCTTCTGCATACTTTGGCTGATTTGGTTACAATCTTACTACTACATGAAATGCACATGAGAGCAAATCACATCTGATTTTCAGAGAACATAGACCTTCCTACTGGTTCAATTTTCTAAGCATTTCTTATTGATAAGTGAGTTGGAAAAGACCTCAGTAAGGTTTCTCATGCCCAGAGAAGCTGCCCCACAGGGCCTTTGGCAGTATCCTGCACCCCTTCCCTGCGTTCCCTCCATGCAAACCAACCACCACGTGAATTACAGATTTCAAAAACTACACAGAAGCACTGGCCCAAGCACTAAGTGACATAGGTGACACAGGTACAGGGCCCTTCCTAATCAGGAGCCAGCCTTTCCCAGCAGTACCTGCATCCAGAGATGCCAGAAGACCTCAAAGCAGAGCCAGGAATTGCAAGACCAGTGGGGAAAAGCAGCAACCCAGCTCCATTCACGGTCCCTGACCCACACCAATGGGCACTGCTGTCATAATGAGAACTTGGCATCAAAAGTTTACTCTGTTCCAAAACTGTGTCATCTCTTGGTGACATGGTGGTGCCACCTGCACTGAGACCCACTCCCCCCAGAGCAGAGGGCAGGGGCTTGCAAGGAACAGCTTTGTGCTGCACCACCAGCAGAGCAAAGGAGACGCACTGATTCCAGTAGGACAGGAGCTACGAGCTGCTGCAGGGACAGTTTAGCCCAAGTGGCCTTTTGACACTTTTCTGGGCAGTTTTGTGATCCTGGATACATCTCAGGTAGTGCTGCAGCCAACAGTCTTCCCAATCCAAGCCTAAGTCTTCCCATCCCCTCCAGTCCCACACTGTGTCATGGGAGACCTGTTCCCACCATGGTCTATTCCCAACCTGACTACTGCCATTCCAAAACACTATTTTCCATTTCCAGAAAGTTTCAGGGTGACCAAGACCTCACTTAAACAAAGCCTGTCAGAGTGTCTTTTTCCTCTTTGTACGATGTCTCTTGGAGCACTGGTCCAGAATGGAGGTGCCAGCATCCTTCAGGAAGGCAAGCAAACACCTGGGACTGGGCAAGGAAATGTCTATCAGACACAGACCCTTCCAGCAGCCAGGCAGGAAGACAGAGTGAAAAGGGAGAGGAGAGAAGTGTTCATCACCTGGCTGTGCCAAGCTCAATAAAAAACAATAAGAGGGGGGAAAAAAAAAAGTTTTAATTGCCCTGGGACTTAGTAAACAAGCAGTTGAGTCTGGGAGTTAATGCCAACACAACAGCTGGCCTTCAGAAGGCATTTACTAATATAGCAACTTGTAATTAACACAAGGTCATCTCTAAAAATTACTAGGCCAATTTGCTGTTAAATAGCTTCCTCCAGGGGACGTGTCCCTGTTGGAGAACGAGCTGCTGCATTGTGTCTGTGAAGACAGACAGCTTGGACAAGAGCCCTGTTTCCCTGGGGAGGCAGGGTCACCATACGGGGCCCTCTGTGCTCCCCACATCAATCCAGGCCCCCCTCTCCCCTCACGGCCCCACAGATGAAAGCAGCCTTCTGTTCCCCTGTGCTACAACACCCACAGCACCCAAGCCCACTGGAGATCTCTGTCAGGGTTGACAGCAATGAGCCAACACTTGTAGAATAAAATTGTGCAACAGCCTTTGGGCTGGTTCCACCAGCATTCGCTTGCCCAGGCACCACAGCCATATAGAGAATCATGGAATCACAGAATTGTTTAGGTTGGAAAAGACCTTGAAGATCACAGAGTCCAATAGTTAACTCAGCACTTCCAAGTCCACCACTAAACCGTATCCCTCAGCACCACATCCAAACATATTTTAAATACCTCCAGGGGTGGTGACTCAACCACTTCCCTGGGCAGCTTGTTTCAGTCTTCAACAACCTGAAGAATTCTTCCAGAATGTCACATCTAAACCTCTGCTGGTTCAACTTGAGGTCATTTCCTCTCATCCTATCACTTGTTACTTGAGGGAAGAGACCAACTCCCACCTCACCACATTTTCCTTCCAGGTAGTTGTAGAGGGTCATAAGGTCTCCCCTAAACCTCCTTATCTCCAGGCTAAACAACCCCAGCTCCCTCAGCTGCTCCTTATAAGACCTGTGCTTTGTGTCCCTATGTGTCCCTGTGGCCATTAGCAGGTTGTCACCACAGGCCACAATGTATTCCTCACACAGTTCCTTCTGCAAGGTGCTTCTCATTGTGGATCAAGGTCTTCCCATACAACTTCAAATATGAGTCACTTTATCCTGGAAACCTTCCTCTGGAGTGAAGTCCATGCAATGGAAGTTTCAAGCAGCTGATGGAGAAGAGCATTTCATTTTTTTTAGGCAGAGGTTTTTCTGCTTCCTTCAGACACACACATTTTTGTACCTAATTTTATGCAGAGGGCTGGCATGGCATGTCTGTACTACCACTCCCCACACTTGTCTCTGCTCTTCCTTTGCTTGGGAGAACATATCTCACTCATCATATCCTGGCTGCTTGCCTAAACCTTTGCAACCTCACCCCTGGTTTCGATATGCAGACTAGAATGTCCAATTTGTCACTTATTTTCCAGGATTCAGAAGAACCCTCTTGTGAAGCTAGGCAGCAAAACCAGTCCTTTTTCTGCCCCAAGGACAGAGGCAGTTTGTGCTGCTAATGCCTTTTGCCTTTCACTGTGTTCCTTCCACAACTGCTTGAAGAGATGTCCAGCACTCACTGCCTTGTGAGAAAGCAATTACAAAAGTCACTGCTAGTACCAGGATGCTGACAGATGCTGAGATCCTTGATTGCCATTCCCCATGCTCCATCAGCATGGGGGCAGGATAGAAGTTCCCACAGGTGATTTCTAGATGACTTCTGTTCCTGCTGGAAGACATGGCAGGACCAGTGCCCACTGCTCAGCCTGACCTGACAGCAGGATGGTGAGAGAGAGAAGGCAGGAAGAGAGACAGGGCACCTGGGGAGGTGTCAGCTCACCACTTGGGAGTAATTCCTACCTCCAGGCTCCAACATGGACTTTTGCAATAGAAGGGAGCAGAGCAAAACAGCTATAAATCTAAGCAAATCCAAGACTGGAAATATCAGAGGAGAGGAGATCCAGAGTCCATCCATTAGTGCCATATGCCAGCAGTAATTGGCCTAGTAATCTTCTCAGCCTTGCCTCATCATCTACCAGTAAACCACATATCAAGGTACAGGTTCATTACTGCTGCACACAGGAGAACAAATAACAGATGATTTCATGTCACTTAAACACTTTAGTCTTATTTGACTCCATCTCCTGTGCTTCATTTAAGAGGCATTCAAAAAAGGAACAGGATTAGTAGCTCAAAAGAGAAAATTTTCAAAAGTCTTTTATGCTAAAATAATTACCATATAAATCAGGGTAGGCATGAGGAACTAGACTGCTCAAGACCAAACCCTACCTTGTACCTTTTCTCAAGTAAGTCAGAAGATTTGCAAAGGCCTTTGACTCCGGGGCAGCAGAGTATTTTCCAGTTTTGCAACATACTGCACTTTAGGGGTAAATAAGCTCCTTTCCAGTTGTCAATTCAACATGTAAAACACCTCACAGAGATTTTGCTAAGCAGCTCTTTATAGGGCAAGAAAATAAATGATTCTTTTTATCCTGTCTGAAAACTTCATATTCTTGAAACTCTTACAAGTCTGGCAAGGTGGAACTCATTCGTAAATAAAGTCCTGGGAAACACATGTGGCCACAGCTTGGCAGGACCCCAGCCCTGAATGAGTCCTTTCATTTCCAGCATGTTTGGTAACTTGGGTTAAAGAGCAAATGGTGGGTTTGATAGAATATTTCAAACACAGAGTAACTAGAGTGCTACAGTCACCTTTACCTAAAAAAAAAAATCCTATAATAATAAATAATAACTGATTTTTCAAGGCATTCCTCACCATATCCTCCTAAAGTAAGCAGAGGTGCTACAAAAACACTGGGAGCAGTGAGTGGTATCATTTAGCTGGGCCAAGTGCAAGGTTAAAAACAAGTGCAGAAAAAAGAAGGAGCTTTGCAGCAGATTAAGCGGAACAGAATTCACACAAAGCCACAAGTGGAAAGGTTTATTCATTTGCTGATTTCTCTCTGTAAATTACCATATATCATTGCTGCTAGGACAAAACTGATGTGCCTGCTCATGAGCTGCACCAAAACCACACAGGTTCGTGGATTTATGACCTTTATAATGATTCCTCCTGTATATTTAGAGATAAATCAGGCTGCTCCTGGATGCTTGGCTCAAAGAGTTCAGTTGTATCATTTTTGTCTGTATTTGGAAAAAATTATAAGAAATAGAGAAGGTAATAAAATACTTCAGGCTGCAAATAAAGCTGCCTGATCTCATGTTGTAAATGTGCTGATGATAAATCCACAGAAGGAACTGCCAGGTCCTGGAGGGTTTAGGGCATAACACAGCAAAAACCACTCATCCCCCCAAGAGCCAAATGCCCAATAAAACATTTGCAGATGGGAACTGTGGTGATTCCATCCTTCATGCTCCATCTTGGAGCATCATTTGAAGAATCAGTACCTCACTGATTCAATTGTAGTTGAAAATGAAATCTGAATTTAAAGAATCTGGAAGTGAAGCTCACGAACACTAAGAGCTGCAAGTCAAGTGGCCTGCCCTGCAAGCTGTACAGAAAAAAATATCAATTCCTGAAAATTATAAGCACAAGCTTGAAAAATATCAGCATCAAGTTAATGGATGGTCCAGAGATTCTGTTTCTTTGTAGGATCATGTTATATGCTCCTCTTTACAGAATATTTTTATCCTAGCTTCAACTGTATTTACATATTTTTTAAAAAATTATTATTTAAAGGTATATTCCAGGTCAGCTGTTTGAGCTGCCATATATCTAACCAAAGCCTAAACGGGAACTAAAGGGGAAAAAAAATTAACTTTTTCTGGCTAATTTCAAATTATCTCAGGTAATTTTTCCCAGAATGTCAAAGCTAGAGAAGACTATTAATAAATTTAGCACCAATATCCTGTCACAACTGTTTATTCTGGCCAGATAAAACCACATTTAGTGGAAAAAACATTGATTTCCTTTCAGCATCATAGCCTGGAACAGCAAAAGCTTTGTTTATAAAAGCCCAAATAGCTTTTTCTCTCCAACCTGCCCAGTTGGCTTACATATAACAACTCTTGCTGTAGGGGACAGAATGACCATTTACAGTCTGAATTGCAGACCATCCAATTTCTGCAACTGAATTACACCCCAAAATGCTTGACATATACTGGGTAAGGATTATCAAAGCTCCACCACCCTTCCTCCCTCTAACATGAGCTCACTAGATTACTGACTTTAAAAAAAAAATAATTACTGTATTTATGGGAAGATGCTTTCATGAGATACCTCAGATAAACATTTTGTTGTTGTTCAAAAGGCAATCTATATACAAGAGAGCCACTGGAGTTGGGGCAAGAGCAGCTGCCAGGCATCTGGCAGGTTTGTCAGCATTGGCACACACGCTGGATATCTGGCAGTTCGCTTTTGCATCTGTTAGTTTCAGCCACAGCCATAGCTACATCAAAAGCCACAAAGGCATGTCCTGGTTATTTTTCATGGTGTCTGCATTGATCTAACACATTTTAGGTTCACTGCCCAGGTTTTTTGTTGTTGTTGTTGTTGTTGCTGTCTTTTGGGTTTGGCTTCCTCCTGCCAAAAAATAAAGTGTGAAAGAAGAGGGCAAGTGCTGGGTGATAACTGGAAGAAATCCACTGTTATTATACCAGGGCTTTGTATATAGATGCATATATATAAAGATATATGTTTTTCAAGGTCCTCTAGACAGTGGAATGACTGTCTCTCATAGGCAGTGCTTCACACCACAGTGCCCTTCCCACAGTGCCCACCAAAAATAAATGGTCCACATTAAAAAAAAAAAAAAAGAAAGAAAAAAGGAATTATTTCTTTTAATGTAATTCCACGTGATTTAGCTTGTAACGTTTTAATTGATTCTGGGCAACATTACCCTCTATTGGTGTTTAATTAATCTGTAGGCTTAATGCTGTGATGAGCACTGCTGGCCAGCCTGGGGCCACCAGTGCTCTTCCCTGAACACCAAAAAGGCGAACACTTCACTAAAAAACAGGAAACCACATTTTAGCAAACCTGAAGTCAGGTTTCAGGAGTATCTTGAGGGCAGTATAAGGCCATGCTGATCCTGAATGCAGTATCTGACCCTGTCCAGCTGCTCACCCCACGGTGAGACAGCACAAACAGCCAGGAGGCCACACAGCGGACCAGAACTGGGAAGCTAATCTCAGCAAAAGCAAAGTGTTTGGGCTGTATTTGCTAAGCTGGTTTAATTTGGATCAGCTTCCCAAGCTGCCTTCCAGGTATGTCTGTGCCGGGTGTCTGTGTGCTCTGGGCTGTGTTTGGGGTGGGGGCTGCATCTCCGCTGCTGTCGCAGTCCCAGATGAGAACCAGCCGAGGTGCTGAGGGGCACACTGAGCCCTGTGGGGCTGCAGAGGTGCTGGGGACCCTGGCCCTGCCAGCACCTCCTCACCAGCACTCACAGTGAGCTTTGAACAGTGCAGTGCCCCACTTGGGTCTCAGTGCAACAGGAAGGCAGCGCCAGACCTCGAGTCACGCCGGCTGCACCCTCAGCAGCTGATGGCTCTGTGCCCTCACCAGTGCAAATCTGACATTGGCTGGTGTCTGTGCTTGGGCACACGCAGACCAAGCAGTCCTCACTCTGCAAATGGTGTCAGTGTGAGCACACCAGTCAAATCAGGTAGGTAGTGAATTAGCTGAGGCCAAATTTACCTTCGTGTCAAGGACATGTTTTGCAGTTCTTGCCTCTTGCACAGCTCCTGCACACAGAAGAGACCACCAAGATATCTGGAGAGAAGCCGGCCCTTTACCTATTTCAGGTGTTTAAAATACATGCATATTTTTTTAACCTTTCTGGTTAAAGGTTGCTTTCAAAAATACAGAGCTTGCTAAGGATACTGCCTCAGCATGTACCAGTGAGGTTCTGGGGATTTTGATACCTCTACCAATACATCCCTGCCACTCATAAGTTTGGCAATGTTCTACATTTCCCAGAGACAGTTACCTATAGAATCTGTCTAAGGAAATTTGAGTACCATGATACTGCATTGCTTGTCATCACTATACTGCAAGGAAGTATTTACAGTCAAATCTATGCAGAGAGCAGTGAAGTTGATTTTCTTTGCTGTTGGATCAAGAGGGAACTCATCAGATTTAATACTTGCAAAGAACTTGAAAAACAAAGCATAGAGAAAAACAGAGGTACACTAAGCCTGGGAATGTTACAGGATGGATATCGGTAGGGGACAACAACCAAACAAGACCTAGGCAGGTTTTGGGAGTGCTTTCTGTTTGGTTTTATACTTTTTATTTGTACTGCAAAGTAAGTCAAGAGATCTAGAAGAAGAGCAGATAGTCTGTACATTCTCACCTGCCCCATCTTTTTCAGCATACTTCATGCAGCTTCCTAGTCAGTGATCTCTGAGCCACTTCACTCCTGGCACCCTTGGGAGGCCATGAAAGAAACTATTTTTCTACCTTTGCTCTTGGCAATCTGAGGCTTTTCTCTCTGTGGATATCTCACTTATTTCTCCCACTTTACAAGCACCTTCCCAAGAGTTTGGATAATGGTGACGCTCTCTCCAACAACCTCAACCCACTAACATGCCTGAGCACAGAGAGATGGGGTTTGCCTCATCCTGGTGGTTCTTCCATGCACCTTGACAGTCCTTTGTAAGCCTGGGAATGGGGGGAAAAACCCCTCAAGCCTTAAGTTATACAACAGATAGCATTCAGGGATAGCTGTTTATACTAGCTGGAGCTCTAGAGCTGCAGGGGAATGAGACTCAGGCAAGAAAAACAAGGCTTTTAACACTAAGCCACAGTAAGATCACATTCAACAGCTCAGGTTTCAAAACCTGCTCCAGCAAAATTGTGTGCACAGGCACTCGCTGCAGGTGTCCCAGCATTTAACACTTAAAGTGGTGCCACTGGTATCACCTCAAAAACAACCACCACATTCATCCTGCTCTCAAGCCTGTGGGGGATTTCTCAAGATCCATCTCTAAAATCTTAGGCATGTCCTCAGAGTCCACTGAGGGAAGCTCACACCACACCAGTTTTCAAGAGACTGTGCTTTTAGTGTCATGGGCAGGCAGACACAATCCATGGCAAACAATGAAGGTAGCTGGGACAAAGTTGATTTACATTTTGCCACTTTTCATCTGTCTCTTCAGTGGCCTATAGTTAATCAAACTAACACCCCTTCTCTCTGTGTCACAGGCGCAAGAAAGAAGTAGGCACTGTACATCCTTCCTGCCATTCTCTTGCAAATGGAGCCACAGCAGAATTGAAAAGTAGTGCACAGAGGCCAAGTGAATTATGCATTTGGCTCCTCTCAAAAGCCAAGGAAAACTCAAATGCCAGATTTTCTTAAAAGCAAAGCATCCTGTCAGCAAAATGACACTGACTGTCTGTACTGGGGGCAGTGGGCTTTTTCTTTTCAGAAATAGCATCCATTCATCTGTTGTTGTTGTTTTTTTTAATTAGAAAAACTGATAAATACAAAACCAATGGGGGAAAACAAATACAAAAATAACAAAGACACATTTATCTGCTAAAGGGAAGTGGCAAAGAGCAGCTGTCCTTTAATGATCACCAGGCACGTGAAATTAATCCACATCTTTATTACAAATTTAAACCAACAAAATAAATTAAAACCCAAATCAGCCCAGGCACCCAGGTGGGGAAGGAATAAGCAAAGCTCAGTTTACTCCCAGCCTGGCCAGTCATCTCTACAAAAATAAGTACCTTTGTCTGCTGCCACCACAATTATTCTCTCATCACCCTCGCTGAAGATGAGCTAGGAAAGGCACGGCCCCGCTGGAACAAGGGCTGCTTTGGGCCAGCCCAGGAGATGAATAGCTCCAATTATCCACAGGAGCTATGGATACATGTGGCCTACAAGTTTAAATTTTTAAATTTCCATGAAATGCATGCTTTTAAATATAGCATAAGGAACAATAGGGCATTGATCTAGTCCTTCCCCCAAGTTAGTCGTTTCCATTAGTGGGATCCAATCTGGCACTAGCAAAATTCCCATCGAGTCCAGGGAGATTTGCATGAGGGAATATTGCATTGTTCAGCCACTCATCCCCCTCTGCTAGATCCCACATGCTGAGGAGGCACCCAAGTCCAAAGCAAAGGAGTGGCTGCTGGGATTAAGGGAAGGAAGAGGACAGCCTCCTCCTTGCTCCCAGTAGCCCCATCCTGCAGACAGAGATCCCCTCCAAAATGCTTCAGGGAGCATGGGGTGCTCTAGGGTGAGAGCTGCTTCCACATCTCATCCTCTACATCTGCAGTCCAGCCTCTCCTCCTGCAAGCACTCCTCCATCCAGGATCAGTGCATCTTTTCCCTGGTGACTGATGACACATTGAATTCACA
This sequence comes from Phylloscopus collybita, assembly GCA_027886175.1. NCBI lineage: Eukaryota > Metazoa > Chordata > Aves > Passeriformes > Phylloscopidae > Phylloscopus > Phylloscopus collybita. Next base: position 4,245,450 of record JAJNNQ010000013.1, on the reverse strand, counting down.
CTTAGCAAAAGTGTATGGGTTGTTTGAGCACCATCCTGCCAAGGCTACTGCATGATTTTAGTATTTATGAGTTTCTTAGTTTTTAAACACTGGCAAAAGAAGCTTACCAAGCATTTTTTTTATACAGATTCCACTTGTGCCTACAAGTCAGCAGAACATTTCAAAGTGCACCATATACATCTCAAGTTGGAATCAGCTGTGGTGGGGAAAGGAACAGGATTAGCTTTATTTTGTGAAAAAATTCCAATGGATTCACACAAATAGATGTTTTTGGTCTTTGCCAAAAAAAAGTAAGGTTATTAGTTTCTATAAAAAGGCCTTTAGAATATACCAGACAAAAGTGTCAGTTTCATAAAGCAGTGATTTTAATACACTTAAAAAACCTGAACAAGAGCAACCCCCCAAAAAACAAACAGTAGATAACTCCTAAAAGCATTTTTTTTTTTTTTTTTAGTTCTCCTAGGGCTTTAGACTCAAGTTCAGAAATTTGTATTTCACCACAAAAGCTTTGACTTTTATTACAGGACAAATGGCAGTTATAGCTTCCCTTTTACTTTTTTTTTTTTTTTTTTTTTTTTTTTTTTTTTTTTTTTTGCCTAAGGACACTTCAAGGCAGCAGGACACATATGTAGAGTGAATAAAGTAATGAGAGGTAGCATTTAGCATCATATGGATCATAAGCCATTCTGATGATCTCATCATTTTCCTTGAGATGAAAATATCCACTGCCCTCTACACACACTTCTTGTGGAGCAGTACCTCCAGCTCCTAAGCAGAATCAGAATCCCATGCTCAGCACAGTGGAAGCACAAAAGACAAAAACCAACAACAATTAGAAGCTAATCCGTAGTGGTTCTGGAGGGGCTGCAATCTAAGTTAAGTTAGAAGATAACACCATTACTCCATTTTAGAAAAGCGGGGCTGAAACACAGAGAGATTAAGGGGTTTTATGCACTAAGGCATTTCACAGTTTTGCTTTCTTCCCTGCTTCGTTTACCCTGTTTATTTAGATTTCAACTCATCAAAACAGGATTATCTCTCATTTGTGTTTATGCCCTGTCTAACACAAAGCAGCCATTAATAACTACACAAGAATTGCTTTTCAGGCAGCAATAGCTACAGGTGATTAATAACGATGCGACTCCAGGCATGTCTCTGGCAATACCGTGTTTTCTTTTCTGGGTTACAGAGATTAGCACTTTGAGTCATGATCCACTGATACTTATGTAAACAACCTGCACAGAGAGGGAAGAGAAACGCTGCAGCCCTGCTCCGGGAGCTGGGAGGGCTCACAACCTGGCAGGTGAGAAAATAAAGGAATAGCTCAGAGGAAGTCTCTTTGCAGGAGAAGAATGTCCACACCCATCCTTGCTTCTAGATTTATTCATCAGGGATGTCAGAAAAGGAAAGACAGGAAGAGGAGAAGGGAAGCCAATACAGAGTTAATAAGTGCAAATTAGCAAAGAAACAGAGAAGACTGTTGATACCCCATTTTTTACAATACATACTTATTGTCATCATCAGAGGCTTTTAGCTCCTGTCTTTTACCAGGCTGTTACACTTACTACAGATGACCTACACAAAACACCAAAACGTATGCACTTAGTGTCATTTGACCGGCCCTGATGTGTTTGGGGACATTTGCACAGGGTTGACAGATAAGCCCTGAGAGCTGCAGAAGACCCAGCCTTTCTGGGGCAGCAGCTGCAAACCAGCTCCTCCAGGTTTGACTGTCCTTAGCCCAGAGTAGATAAGTGACTTCAAAGGTCTGCACTTGCAAAGCTGCATCCCATCCCCACAGAGCTCCTGGGGGCTGGCTGTGCAGCACGTGCCGAGGTCTCAGGCAGTGAGCTGACAGAAAATAAAAAAGCCACCTGCCAGGATGGTCCATCCAGCCTTGGCCCTGCCCACCCTGCAGGGTCCCGAGGAGAAGGGCCTGTGCTGAGCACATCAGGGCAACACTTCTGCCAGCCTGCACCCTGCCCAGGGGCCGTACAGCCCACACCACCGCCTCCGCTGCCAGCCCCGCAACGATTCAAAAGCCTTTGCTTCACTCAAAACGCACAAAAAGGACTTCTCAGAATGAGGGGAATTCTTTCTGCAATGCTCTTGGGGTGCAAAGAAAGCTGTACAAAACAGATATTATTAATCAGATTTAAATGAGTAACTACTCAGGGCACAGAAACATGTATTACACTCCATTAAGTATCTGGATTGAAAACACTATGGCATCATCCCTGCTCAAATTCCCAGTCTTTCCACACAGAAAGCTTCAAAAGGAGTGAGATATAGATACATATAAAAGCATTGAAAATAGAGATAAAGGGAATATATTAAAGAATGATATTTCTTACTTACAACCCAGAGTTCATTCACTTTGAAATCAGGACTTGGGGCAGATACTTCAGCATGAGCACAGCCCTGAGGAATGCTGAAATCAGCCATCAATAACTCTTTTCACAAGACAAGCCTCCCGAGGGCAGAGGGATAATACCAAGCTGGGTGGTAGTTTTTAAGCAGCTGGACACAAATTGGGACTTGTCAGTTGTTGTTCCCAGGCACTGCATGTCAAATTGGAATAACCTGTTGTGCTCTTGCTAATTTTTTTTTCCATGACTGCAGAATGCAGAGGAGGCACCTGTTGACTCCTGAGTAAGTTCCCCCGTGATGAACACTTCTTATCAATCATCACTCAACAAGAGATTTCAAAATAAGTTTCTTCTCATCTTCCTCACAGTGAGAGACATTCAGTGCAGCACACAGCAACCAAGCTGAAATCTGCTTTTCTGACATCGGAGCTCTGCTGAGGAAGTTTTTTCATCAACTGGTTTGGGATCCTTGTTGCCATTCCAGCTCAGGAAGCTGCCTAGAAGCAGCACAGGAGCCACACTGCAGGGGGCACTGACAGTGGGAGCAGCTGTGGCACATCTCAGCTCCCACAGCCTTGGGCCTGAGTGGGGGGCCCAGCATTTGAGCCAGGTCTATGGCAGCTCATGACCTGCAGCACAGACGATGGGAAAGAAGATGGAATGGCAGTGGGAAGCTCAGAGGGACACCAAAGTGGTCTGTGGGGAGTGCTGTGCTCCACATTGTGTGACAGGGCACTGTAACCAACAGCTCACCCCATCTCTGCTGACTCAGGGGTGCTTTTGACTTCCACATTTTTGCAGCTGGAGGCTCCCAGGGACGCATGGGGACAAGAAGACAACTCGAGCTCCAAAGTCAACCCTTTCCAGGCCTTGAGCCCCAAGTAAACTGAGGATGCCTTGCTCACTGCAATTTACTCCTTTGAGTGGTGGGCTCCCACTCCAGGCTTGGCTTGGCCCAGCTGCTATTTCCCTGCCTACTGCACCTCTGCTCTGCTTCCAGCAGATGCAAGCACAGCAACTCACCCCAGTATTTAAAAGTGAATTTACACTCCTTTGAAACCATAGCTGGAGACACTCTTGGAAAACTCCAAGGAAGAGTTTTGCTGCAGGAACAACCCACAGATGGAAACTGCCCAGCAAGACAGAGAACATGGACAGCCAGACACTGATGGGTATGTGCTGATCAATCTCTTAGCATGAGCAAATACTTCTATTATTTGTGTAGGTGCAATCTATGCCCCTTTGACCCTCTCAGTAAGCTCTGTCAGACAAACACCAAGCTGAAATGAGATTAGGCTAAACAGCCCCTTTGGGCTTAGAAAACAGGAGGAGAACAGCCACTCCCTTTCTTAATCCACCAAAATCCCACATATAAAATATAAGCTCCAATTAACAAAAAGTCAAGGAAGACAAAAATATTATTTGAAAGTTTAAAAAGGTCCAATCACTGAATGCAGCTCACAGCTTGAATACAATTGTTCTGGGTGGTCTGCAAAGCACTGAGCTGGCTGTGCAGAAAAGAGTATTTTAAGAACAAACCAGTGGGGTACCAGAGTGTAGAAAAGATGAATTCATGTTAGAAAAACACTTTGTGAAGTCATACACAGAATGCAAATGTTGAAAAAATAAATAATAGCTTCCCTTACCTATTTATTTTTATTTCTTATGCCAAGGTCATAATTCCTTTTTATGTATTTTGAGGATAAATATTAAGATTAGTAGATCACCAGCATTACGAAGGCTTAGTCTCTGGGACACAAGGTCATTGGGAAGCTGAGATCTACAGTCACTGAACACAGTGGTAATAAAAGCAGAGAACTCAACAACTCACTTTCATTTTAGAAACAAACAAAATGGTTTTGCATCCCAAGTGTGCAAGAACAGCTTGATCCCTGCCCTAGACACCCCAGAATTTTTAAAGACTTTTGCCAAGGCTTTGTAGATTGGGCTCTCCTTCTGCATTAGTGAGCACATATGTAGACCAAGTTCATAAAGTCGAGTGAAAAACAACCAAAGAAAAAAATCTGCCTGGAGGGATTTTTCTACATCCTTGTCATTGGAGCACAGTCATCACAACTCTAGACAAGGCTTTTTCTCCAAAAAACTACCCTACATGCCTTTTCCTTTCACTCATCAGAGCTGGGGCACAGCCCCCAGAAGCAGCAGTGGCTACTCCAACGTGGAAATGCAGCTCACAATGTTCACTTTGAATGCAGACGTTTAAGGGCTGTGCAGGTGGATACACAGAATACAGAAGGGTGATTTTCCATGGCAGAGGTGCTCCTTTGGTCTGTAGCTTTCAAAATGCTTTGCAAAGCAGGTATGCATTGGGCCACCTGTACTGAGGGGAAATAAACACAAGAAAGGACAAGTCTGTGCAAGGTGACCAAAAAAAATAAAAATCTGGGAGCCTAGAGTCAGAGTATGTGGTATGAAACACCACCGTGCTCGACAGCAGACACAGAGTATAAATTCTGAGAATTTGGTTTTGACCAGAACTGGCATTAGAAACACTGAGGCAGTAAATGCAAACATGAACATCGTTTACCCACTCTCACATCAAACCACTTCCACTGCTTTTTAAAACGATGCCTGCTTCCAACAGAGGCAGCATCAGCAGCTTGGGCAGTGTCCCTCAGGGCTACAGGCCAAAGGAAACTCCTGGGGCAATTCTCCTGAGAGATGCACCTTGTATGCCAAGCTCCCAATTTACATCTACAGGAGTCCAAAGTCCCCTAAATACTCTAATTGTCCCTGGAAGCAGTAACAGTTTCACAGAAAGGAAGGGAGCACTGGAGGTTCTCAACTCCCTCCCCAGGCAGGTCCCCAGGAAAAAAAGGAAGATTTTTTTCCTTCAGGTCAACAGAACAAGGCCCTGTACACGCCACAAGTCATCCAGTTCAGAATGGCACAGATACACTGGCACAGAGGCTGCAGATCTGATTGAGTCAGAAAACTGGGCTCTCTCTGGAACAGCAAGTTCCCAAGAGCTGTGAGGAAGAGGCAGGCATGATGGTCTCCAGTTAGCTTCTGAGATCTGAATATCCTAATTAAGGACTACTTTCCCAAAACATATGCCAGCTGAAGAACCTCTTAGCAGAACTGGCATCAATAATAAGATCTCTAAGTCCCTCCATAACCAAGTAAATAATCACTGACAAACCATCCAGCACTTACAACCACCAAGTGTTATGTATACAGAGACACCAAGGACTCAGGAGCCAGGGATGAGTCAGTTTGGGGGGATGGAAGGGGAGGGAAAGAGGCAAAACAGTGCAATGTCTTCTTGAATTAACCTGGTTCTCAGCACAGCTCTTCAGACCAATAGGTGAATATTTTAACATCACATCCATCTAGAAACTGCCACATAAGAGGCACTACAATGTCACCTCATCTTGATAATGACAAAGGGGTGATTGAATATTAACCATGTCAACCACCACAGCTTCTCCAAACACAAACACACCTAAATCTAAGCCTACAGCCAGTCACTCAATTTCTTTCAACAGAGGTCAGTGAAAAGATACATAGTCTACCTGGTGTCCAATAAGAAAACCAACTAAACAAAAAACCCCAAATCCTGCTGTTGAAACTCTGTCCCAATATAAAGAGATACACAAAACAGCCTTCTCAAAAAGGCCTTTATAAGTACAGAGTAGATTTCAGCTTCCCACACTAATGGAAGGGGAAAAAAGTCAGGACTGAACCACTCAGACTGTGCCAACCTGAATCAGAACACCAAAACAGAAAATTGATTTCCTTGAGGGCTGCACAATGCAGCACCCAGCACCGCAGGTGAAGTAATTAGTAGATCAGGAAATTCATCATTTTGGGGCACAGCATACATAACTTGAACTAGACTAGAAATAAATTACCTCAGGAATGGCAAAGCTGCCACTCAAAACAACACTTGGATAAATGGACATAATGCTACAGAGCAGAGTCAGGTGCCTGGTGATTCCCAAATGATTAACATGCCTTCTCTTCTGTATGAAAACATAGTACACTCTTCTCAGTCATGGAAAGTTTGTTTTGGAACTGCAGAATCTCTTTCCTACTCCTTCACAAGCGACACAAGTTCACCTTCAGCAGCACCTCAGCACCTGCTGGAAGTTCTGCCAGCAGAATAGTGAGAAGCGTCCAGCACTTGTTTTTATCTCCGTGATGACTCCAAGGAGGGCACAGTCACAACTGTCACATTCATAAACCTGTCACACATCGTGCACATGACTCACCAGCCACGCACACAGGGTGACAAGAGTTCATCAGGCAGCAAAAGTAAAATGTTCTGTTAAAAAACATAAACTCCCCCCCACACACACACACCCCCACCATGATTTTACATCAAACTTTTCAGGAAGCAGAGCTGATGTCACAAAACAGCCACAATTACCTGACTTGTGTGAGTACTATCAAACAGCACCACGAGCAGCCAGGTGATTTATCCTCACACAAGAAATTTTACCTCTGTGAGTATCTTGCACATCACGACCAGCCAAGGTGTTTGCCCATACTGAAGCCAAAAGGATAGCAGGGTGCTCATGCTGATATTATTAAAAGCATATGCATTATTAATATACACTAAATAACTAAGTAGCTGCATTTAAATATAGAAACTATAAATAAATAAGACACATATGCACATGTAAATCTATACAGCCACACATACCACACACCAGCCCAGCTAACACACAAGCACCTCTTTCATTTCTACAATAACAAGATCAATAAACAGCTTTGCACAGGGTGTAGCCCATTCAGCACCAAAATCTGCTGTTCCTGCACCGAACACCAAGGCTGCATGTTTTCCATAAGGGAATGTGTAAAAAGACCAAAAGTAAGGTTAATGCTAAGAATAACATGCCGAGGAAGCTGATAATTTTTAAATGGGAGGCCAGACCAATAACCCCATGAACTGTAGCAACTGCACTCAGTTTTTAAGCAATCAGATCTAAGTCTGGCCTGGGAAAGTTCAGTCAGTGCATGAAGACAGACAGTAAATTAGTGTCACTGCACTTATGTATATCTTAGGTCAAATAAAGTGGGGGGAAACAGCTTCTGCCTTGGCCCTTCAGACATCAGAAGATAATTTTTAACTGAAGCAGAACATACACAACAGAGATACAAGGCAAACATACAGCTGTCCTGTAGCCATAAACCAGCTAGAAACTGTTAAAGCAATTTTGCTGGAAGGCAGAGGGATTTACAAAGCTCTTTGGAGACCACTTTTTTTGGACATATAAAGGTCAAAGTCTGGTGTATTCAATGACAGATTGGAAGTGACCAGTGAAGTTGCTGAACATCCAGCTGAAGATACAATTAAACTATTCCCGTAACTTTGCCCAGATCAGGGTTGGCAAGACAACAATAATTGACATGAACAGAGCAAATGGGCACATGGGAATGAAGGAAACTGGCCAGCACAGGAGACCTTTAAGGTGTGGGACTGGCAGGTGTGGACCTTTCCTTTGATTGAAGGAAAACCATGCTGGACTGGCAGCAGGCCACGAGAAGCAGCAGCCAGAGGATGTACTACCCATTGCAGGATGTGCTGCAGATGAGAGGGGGTGATGCACATCCCTCCACATTCCTTTGGTGCCACCAAGCCCTGCAGAATGGAGTGTTTCTTCCCAGACCCACCAGAAGGAGCTACAGCTTCCTGAGTGACCATCAGCACAGGCAGAAATGGGACAACAGGACGTAGGGCTGGTGTTTTCCCACAGCTGGCAATCTCTGAACACAGGCAGGGTCACTGGAATGCTACTAAGCACTGGAGTGGGGGAGGAAGATGAAATCAGCAAAAGAGTTTGCCCATTCCAGGAATTTATCACTTTTAATTTGGTATTACCCTTTCCCTCTACCTCTTATTCAGAAAGGGAGATTCCCCAAACAGCCCAGTGACACTAGAGAGAAGCAGGAGCTCCAACAAGCATGGAGAAGTAGGGAGCTCTACCAAGAGAGCAGGATGTAGTGTGAGCCTTCCACACAGACAGCATGTGCATCCATCATGAGCCAGGATGGACAGCACAGGCTGCAGTCAGCCACAGGCTGAGTCAGACAGGAACTTTGCCTTACAGGTCTGTACTTTACTCAGCTTTTTGTTTCTATTTGGTTAAACAACAAAACAAACAAACAACCAAACAGAAAACTCACAAGGATCAAATTATTCCAGGATTTCCAGAACCTTCCAGATGCCAAACCATCACAGCTCAGTTAGGCCACTCCCATCCATGGGTACGTGGCACACTAGAAAGTAAATTTATTTAAAACTCAACAAGTTTTGGGAGAGGGCATTTGAAGACAACAGAGGCACCAAAGGCTAAGCTTGAAAGTTTGGGCTCTCTCAGAACAGGGTCTGAGCCCCTGTCAGTGCTCCCAGGGAAGTGCCAGCAGTATGCCTGGGGCCTCAACACAACTCCAAGCTCACCCTTGAAAAGAGTTCCCTCTTTGAAGCAGGTTTTCTCTCATTTCACTGCAGCAATTATATTTATCAAGTATCGTGATATCTACCAACTAAATTAGGATTTCTCTTACTTTTCTTGGCCCTCTCCAAATACCACCTGCATACCTCTCATCCTAAGTGAGTGCAGAGAGGCCTTTACAAGAGGGCTTCAGCCTGAAGGAGAAAACTTCCTTGTAAACTCAAATCCACCACTACAGCACAGCTCTGGTCACTTTGAATTCTTCCACACCAGAATTCAAATACAAGTTCAAAAAGCCAGATGTACAGCTGACATTACAAAACACTGATGGTGGGATAAGAGAGCTCCATCAACAAGGGCACCAGCATTCCCCTAACTTGCCCCACTCATCCCAATTAGTGAAACGAATTCTTCAGAAAAATCAAGACTTTCATTTCTGAAAACTCACAAATTCCCTAGAAAAGAACTTCTAAGAAATCATGTAATTACATATTTTGTTGAGTCATGGCACAACAGCTCCTGGGGCTCACAGGCACAATTGCAGAGCAGGTTTCAGAACAACATGACCTTTCTCTCACCCAAACCTCCCCAGGACAGCTGGGTCTCTGCAAGTCATTTTGAAGCACAAGTATTTCTACCTGAACTTAACCAGGCTCATTAAGAGAACTGAGAACAAATTAATTCAATGAGATTGGGTTCTGTTGGAACATCTTAGTCCCTGAGAAGTGTCCATTTCATTAAATGATGGACCATTTGCATCATAAAAGCTAACTATACTAAGAATTTGTGGGATGTTGTATGTTGGGGGTTTTTTTGTGTGGGCGTTTTTTGTTTTGTTTGTTGGGGTTTTTTTTGTTTTTGTTTGTTTGTTTTTTGGGGTTTTTTGTTTGTTTTGTTGTTGTTGTTGTTGTTTTTTGTTTTTTGTTGTTTTGGGGTTTTTTTGTTGTTGTTTTTTTGGTGGTTTTTTTTTGTTGTTTTTTTTTTTTGTTTGTTTTTTTTTTTGTTTTTTTTTTTTTTTTTTGTTGGCTGCAGTATGAGAGGAAGGGGAAGTTGCATAGAACAGTATTTACAATTCTTTTTACTTTTCTCCCTGCAGCCAAGGCAGCCCTGCTGCAGTTTCTAACTCACAAGATGCTGTCCTTTGCTTCTGTAATCCTGGCATAATTATGACACATTTTCCTATTTATTGTAATGCTAACCAGCTAATTTTCACCCTCCCTTTTTTTTTCCTTTTCTACAACTAGTTCTGGAGGTACAGAAAGTGCATTTCCTATAATTTCAAGAAAACTTTTCCGAGGCAGTTTGCATTTGCTTTTCCATCTGGATAGCACTATCTGCTTGATCTCCTTGAACTCCACACAACTTGAAGAATTACCCTTTCCAATGAGCTTTCAGAGCTAAAAGGTGACAACATTCCATGTTACAAAGTGCTTTTGGAAGTGTTCAAGGCCAGGTAGGATGGAGCTCTGAGCAACCTGGTCTAGTGGAAGCTATCCCTGTCCCTGGCAGGGAGGTAGAACTACATGATCTTTAAGGACATTTTCAATCCAAACTAGTCTGTGATCCTATAATTCAATAAAATGTTTCTGTGTTCTGGAAAGTTTTGGTAACATGCATTTTAAGAAAGAATTCTGTAAATCTCTTCTAAACTACCCATCTCCACAGCTACTAACAGTGAAACCATTTCTTAATGATCACATTTTATTTGTTCCTAGCAACGTAACAGCATCTATTCTTTATTAAACTACAAGGGACTGCTCAGAATTTTAGTATCCCCTAATACACCTATATACCATTGTACATTCATTACATATTCCACTGCCTGTGGTACTCCAGTTGCCTCTTTGAGAGCTAGTATTTACCAGGGGTTTGAATGAACCCCTTTCCAAAGCTCTCCATTATTCCATTATTCCATTATTCTTGCAACAGTGGGTTGTACTCACCAGTCAGGTTGCATTTCTGTAACTGCTTTAAGAATAAGGATTTTCCCCCCAAGTCCTACCAACTCCTCAGGTGCTGAACTTTTGGGACACACTTGTTTCAGTCATAAGAACCCAATTCAGTTGTCCCTGACTGTGTGGGATGGGAAATCAGAGAGAAACTTTTTAATGAGTTGCTGTCACCTTCTTCTGTAGAGCTGGAGATTTCAGGTGAATTGTCCCTTTCACTTTTTGTGATTGTTCATTTGTGAAAGTCAAAGAGTTGGGTTATGGGAGATATTCACTGTGCTTTTTCAGTTATCATAAAACATCTGTTGCAAATGTAGAGACAACTCTTAAATGGCAGCCTTACATTTTGGCTTGCCTCGTATTTGCAGATGGAGATAGACCCCCTAAAAAGAGATGTTTATTACTTGCTTTGCAACACTCTTGTAGTGAACAGTTTACTCACAACTTTTGTGGAATGAATTCTGAATTCCATCTGGAATTTTATTTGAAGATGCAGGTTATCATTTTTGGTAACCTGCATCTTCAACCATATTTTGAGTAAACAGGAGAGGTCATGGCTTGGTGTTTACATTGACCAAAGCTGTGTACCATTTCCCAAGGAATCAGCTTTTCCAAGCTTCTGGGCTTCTCCTTCCTTGACATCATTTCCCCAGTCTCCCTATCTGCACATGCCCAAATGCTGAACAGCAAAATTGAAGTAAAATGTTGAGCTTCAGCTCTAGAAAGCTCAACACAGCTCACTGCACGAGGCTCTGCCTCCCTCTGTGCTGTGGATATCATTTGATAAATCCAGGGATTTCAAGTGCATGTGAAGAAACAGCCCCACAGAACATAACTTAGGCTGTGGTTTCACAGGCATTTCAAGTCAATATAAAGTTGGCCTGATGGTGAAAGCAGAGTTCTGAGCCTCACGTAACTCACACACTCCTGCCCTCGGTCCTGCTTTTGTCCCACAGCCATAAGGCAATGGGATGAGTCCAGATCAGAGCACTAATCCAGCAGAAAACAAATTCCTGTCTTTTTAGAGTTAGTGCTCATTTGGATTGGCAAATCACTGCATTCCTCATCTAATCTGACCTTTAGAAAAAGTATTTGTTAACTCTGAATTCATCTCCTAAGATTTATATTGTGCTGCTCAGCACTCTTACCACAGCAGCAGAACCAGCACTCTGGCTGGAACCCTCCCAGCCCGTGCTGCTGTGCCACTTCTGTAGCAGAGCCAAGTGGCATCCAGCACAAGGAGCACTCTGCCCTCATCCAGGTGCAGGCACAGGACAGGCACAAACTGACCCAGGGCTCTGCTGCCCAAGAAGGAGATATCTGGGCGTCCCCTTTGGAAGGTGCCCACCCTTCCCACCACCCTGCTGGGCAGCAGCAAGGCCTCAGCCCATCTCAGGGACACTCCCAGGGCAGGCAGCTGGAAGGGCAAGAGTCATCTTCTTCCTTCCTTCCATGCTCCCTCAGCCATGGGAAGAGTAAACCACCGCCCAAAGGCATCAGCAGGAGTACAGACTACCAAAAAGAGGAAGCCCAATTTCAGATTTGATGGTATTTAGGAGGTTCAGAACTGTACCTGTATGCCCCAGCCAGGCAGAGCTCTGAGATCACTGCAGGGGCCAGAGACACCTGCCATCCCCACCAGCAAAACCAGAATTTTAAAGCAATGAAAAATTAGGGTGAAAAATGTTCATGCACAGAAGACTCAGAAGGTTCACACATATATGTGAACACAAGAAAGCCTTAATAATAACAAAAGCTAGTTGTTTGTGCTCCTCTACAATGAGGCAGTGGTTTTCACAATGCTATTCAGCTCCTTCTGCATACAGTACAGGGAATCCTTTCCCAACATTTATGTGCAGTTGAAGGCTAATCAAGATCTCATAAGTTACCAGGCCTCTTACTGTTATTGAATTTCCTTCCATTTCTTATCTTGAGTAGCTATTACGATTGCAGGTATTCAAGTGAACGTCATTCAGGAAAGATAAGGTAATAATCCATTGATATAGGACCCTCGTATTTAGATTTCAGCATATCCAGCTCCCTGTTTATGTTATTAACCATGGCAGAAAAAAGGGGGTTTGAATTACCCTGTATTTCCTTCTCGGATGGTGTGCAGAATAGAAATTACTCAGCAGATGTCATCTATCCCTCTTCAGCAACAGAGAGGAGATTTGTCAGGGTAATTTTCCCTGGTTTCATCAGGAATGCAAATTTTGCAGGGTTCACCCCAAAATGCCTCCATTAACACATCCATTATAGCCCTTTGAAAGGAGAGATGAAAACGACTCATATGCGTTTGACTAAGCTTTGAAACAAAAAAAAATTCTTTTTAGAGACAAGGCCCTCTAGACCTTAAGGGAGGAATCTCATTCCTCCACCCTCCTCTCCAATATTAAATTAATTTTCATAAAGGAATTAGACCTATAAAGCACTGCTCCTTAGTACATATGCTGCAAAACTTACACAACCTGCTAAATCTATGCCAGCTGATAACAAGTGTTTCCTTTAAGACTGAGGACTTCTCAGAAGATGCTGTGCTTTGCCATAAAACCATGACTTGATGTCCAGCAAACCAAACTATTCAGGGGTACAGTCATGTTAATTAAACTCTGTGTTGAAATGAGCCTTCCCTTAAATGTTGGTGTGTGTTCAAATGGCACAAGAAGTGCTCAAGGTTTGTGTGAGTGATTTACAATCACCAATATAAAAAAGGAGTTCTCTAACAGGAGCACACCAAGAATTTCCCAAAGAACTGTGGGGAAACAATGTTTCTTCAAACAAAACAGCTTGGTGGGGAGACACCTTGTCCTCCATCCCATCACTCCTGCCTCTCTCCAGGATGTGGGGCTCTTCCTCCTCCTCCCTTGCACCAGCTCTGAAAATCATCAGACTCCTGACTGACCCACTTCAACTCCACTCCAGGAGAAAACACCAACATTTTTTTCTGCCTGGTTAATGAAATGCATCATCACCCAGGCAAATGTGGCAAGCACCAGAGCTGGCTTGGGGGTGAGGGGACCTTTAGGTGGCAGTGAACAGAGCACCCACCCTGGGCCATGTGGTGTGAGCAGGGTCCCAGAGCAACATCAGCTCAGGGAATGGGTCAGAAAGGGCCAAGGAGGAACAGAGTGGAGAAACTGCTACATCACCTTGCCTAAGCAACTTTGATCCCAACCCTTCACTTACTTCTTCAGCAGATGAGCACTCAGGTCCCTGGCTGTGGTCATTCAGGATATTCCTGCCCCTCTCTGGACTGGTGCCAACCAGCTGCACAGTTGGCAAAAGGAAGAGGTAACTGGATTTCAGATGCAATAAAGTGAGAGGCCCCAGTATCTTCACCTTAAAACTCTGAGGATCTGAGTTTAAGCTGAAGGGTCAGAAAATTAAGTTTCAGTTTCCAGAGTTAATGTGCTGCCAAGGTCTGTAGGCTCAGCAGGCAAAACCTGAAATGTCCTACCTTATTGATGACAGAGCACCACTGCCTGAAGCTCCTTCAAATAATATCCACACTCAAGGTCAGCAACAAGAGACAGACCACACAATTAAAAACATATAGTGGAAGTCCTTCAGCTTTAATGCTGTAGCAGCAAAAGGGAAAAAATAAAAGCATGTTTTGGTCATAAACATAACTAAAATCTCAGGCCTTCTTTGAAAACAAGGTTGTCAAATGCACCCCTTCTTTGAAAAAATCAAAGCTGCGCACCTAATGATGGGATGGGGTGGGGGCAGTAAATGGAAGGAGGGCAATAACTTCTTTTTCAAAGTAATGCAGAGTTGCACTGGGCATTTAAATGATACTCTGGAAAAGGGCTCACCCCTCACCTGTGTATTTAACCCCTGCTTTGCTGCATTCTGCATTCAGCAGTACAGCAGAGAGGAGCCAGCTGTCTATCAGCTCCACCTGTGGTCACCAGCTGCCCCCATGGCCTTGTCCACCAGTGACACAGACCATGCTGCACCTCCAGGCTCTACAGCTGAAATGAAGGTAACCCTGGGCAGCAGCAGAACCAGCCCATGCTTGAACCAGGATGCAGGCAGCGAGGAGCAGCATCCCTCTGCTCCATGGCACTGCTGGGAGTGAGTTTGGTGGTGTGCAATCCCTCCACTGAACAGGAGTTACAGCACACCTGACACAGGCAAGCTGAGAAAAGCCAAACAAATAAAAAGACCCCAAGAAGCTGAGAGGATTAGGCAGTAGAAATCAAAACTACTAATTCAGTATGTTTGAAAATCCCCTAATGATCATACCGTACCATTTTAAAGCAATCCCTATTTCGAGACCTATACCATTACATCCATTTCCACCAATTTAAGACTCGGATATAATTTCTTTCAGACTATCAACTCAAACAAGCATCAAGCCCCAGTCCTAACCAATGATAAGTGAAGTCCCCCTTCTTCAGATCTTTAAAGTCATTTTAGCTGCTCCAGCTATTAAGAGATATAGCACAACTCTGATGAGCAGAAACCTTAAGAGTTTCTATATTTCTATACCTTTGTATATTTCTTTCTTAACACAAAGCTCTTGGAGAAAAAAAAACCAGTTTATTTTTTACACAGTATTTATCGATTTATTGCGATGTATCAGAAAGTTCTGAATGGCCTGACCAGCATTACACGCTTTGCTGAATTTTGAAATGAAAGCAAGAGAACATTGGCTTAAGTCAACAGCATAGAGTCACCAGTTTAAAGGTTAACACTTGATAGTGCAACACAAGAAACAGACACTTTATCTTCCCCGTTCAAGGACTCCCGGATTTCTGAAGAGCGGAACATTGACGCTGCAACAGGCCAGGCTGCAGCACACTTTGGAGATACAGAGCAGGGTGCAGCACAGAGGCCTCAGTGTCACTTGGGCAGAGAGCAGCTCGGGCCCAGCTGTCCCCCCACACTGGCATGCCAGCAGCCAGCTGGGAGACACCGCTGGGCCATCACCCATCCTGTCCTGGCAGCAACTTTTTAACGCACAGAACACTGGCATTGACACCAGCACCGTTGTGATTCATCTGGGGCAGCTGCTGTGAAGCTTCCAGAGCTCCTCTTCCAGCCAGGAGACACCAAAGCCAAGCCCAGCACCATCACCAAGATCCCATTCAACCAACAGAAAACCACAGGGAAGATGGAAGTACTGCACTGATGCGAGTACAGCTGTCCCAGATAAGGGAAATATAGAAATAAATAAGGTCCTTATCTATTGTGGCAAGAAAAAGGCAGGCAGGGGAATGGGTGGGTGAGTGAGAGAAGCAAAAAACTGTACCTAGAGAAGAAAGAAAATCTAAAATTAAATGAGGCATGCACTCCTAATTAATGCAGTTTTAGTGTGAAAATTAATCTCAAAATCCCAAAAGTGAGTTAAGACATCAGCTTAGACACCGGTCAAACCAACAGCCACTCTCTGTTCCTCCAAAACACTGGCACGGGCCTGCTCCTTGCAGCCAAAGCATCTGTACCAGAGATGCCTGGGGATCGGAGCTCAGTGCCACTGTGCAGACGGTGACAAAAAGAAGTTTCATCAGGAATTAGTCTGGGAATCAAAGGGAACAATTCTGAGCCAAAATGTCAGACTGGATTCATTTAAAAAAAAAAAAAAAAAAAAAAAAAAAAAAAAAAAAAAAAAAGGTGATTGCTGTAGCTGGGCTGTGTTGTCATACATTGCTTACGTTTGTTTTAATTTTAAACTAAGTGTCAGTCCAAGGTTTGTTACACAAACATATGGCACCAGTATTACATTCTATCCTGTATTTATAGAAAGTGCTGTGGCGGCCCAGGCAGCACAGAGATGCCATAACATTAACAACATTTATTAGTAGTATGACAAAAGAACAAAAAAATAAGCTGGTAGAAATCATGACTTAAAAGTTGAAAGGACTGACTGCAACAGGGTGCCAAACTGTGGAGATATTAGCTAAAATTCTTCCAGTATTAATACTCACACAGTCCCCAGGCTGCCAAGTATTTAGTTATATAAATACAGCCTCGAAAAGGTAATTTGTTTAAAACCCAAGCCCTGAAAACTGATTAGCACATTTAATGCTAGCCCGATTAACACAGATATGCCCTCAGCTGGGTGATGGGAGCATTGAGGCAGAAGTCCGCATTCCTGTGAGTGAAGAGGAACAAAGCTTTTGGGACAAAGGGTAAACCTTAATTATGCCTTTTTATTACCCAAACTGCCATTTCCTCCTTACCCCAAACAAGGCAGGAAGGCTAATGGCACATTCACATAGCCCCATAAGCGATGTGATTGATAAATGCCACTACTAGATTTTTTTTTCCACTCCAGCTGTTACACTAGAAGCAGCAGAGGTTTGATTCTCCATGCTCTTAAAAATAAAATAAAATAAAATAAAATAAAGGGGGTGAAAAAGCAAAAAGCAAAGCAGGATACAGTACAGCGCTGACATTCCCGAACCTTCTGGAAGCGTTTATTAACTTTGGCCAAGGACCAGCGAGGGCTGCAGGAGCGGCCTGCAGTGGCAGTGTAAACTGGTTAATCTGTAGCTAGACATATCTGTGATTGGGGGGTGCTGGTGTTTAGCAAGAAATACTCCTGCCTGGCAGCCAGGGCTTCAGCACTTGGAAGGGTTACTGGGGTTGTCGGTTTCTTTGTTTTTTGTTTGTTGGTTTTTTGTTTTGTTTTGTTTTGTTTTTTTCCAAAAAATTTTATTGGGAGAACTACAAAACATTTACAGTACAAAGTTTACAGTCTCACATAATCTGTAGTGAACTGACTCCCGAAAAATATATTACAACTCAAGTTGACTTATCCTTTAGTTACATTCAAAACATACTTCTGTTAAAGTAGTCCAAAAGAGTACATAGTGCTCAATCTGTACCTATGTACAAACAAAACTAAGCTACTGCTCATTCATCCACCGTCCAGGAAACTTTTGGAAAACTCCCAACTTTCTACATTAGGAAAAAAAAAAAATTACAGGTTTTGGAATTCAATAAACAAGATATGTTCCTGTATTATAGAAAGTTTCAGATCCAAAGATGGCCTCTGTTCTTATAAAATAGAGTGGCGAAATTTTGCTGTACTTAAAACCCATCCCTACATTCAAATTATCTCAAGCACTAGGAAAAATACTTATTTGGTTGAGAGATATTTAAGGCAAGCGTGGACCCTCAAGAAGGCACTGTGAGACATAATACTGGGACCCCCAATTATTGCTACATACTTTGAGACTATATCACAGTGTGATTCGTGGAGTTAGGCAACAAAAATACTTTTTGGTTATTTTTAACAAGTCTGAATTAGATTTGCCACTTTGAAGTCTGATTGCTAAGTGAGTCTTTTTTTTTCTTTTTTCTCTCGTTTTTCAACTCGGACGGGCTACAACCATTTACATTCTAAAAAAAAAAAAAACCCATAGAAATTCCGCAAACTACCTCCACAGCATCGAGACCGATTTCTATAAAGAAACCATGCAATCTTTCAGATTTACGTAAACAAAGAAAGAAATTAATGAAATAAATATTACATACCATCTCTTAAATTAAGAATTTTACTCATTTACAATAAAATAACCAAGTGAAGTTACAAAAAGGCATATATTACTGTGAAAAGAACACACTCCACATTTTGCCGATTAATAATGAAAATCATAATTTAAACATAATAAAAGAATATATATCTATTGCTTTTCATCATACCCGATAAATACAGTATGAACAAATTACCAATGTATACTTTTCACAAGATAATAAATAAGTTAAATAGTTTCATATTGAGTTGTGTGCAGTGACTCATTCATGCAATCAACTCAAACAGCTAAAAAAAAATTTTAAAAAAATCAGCAGTTATTCTCCAACAATTACAAACTAACCTCAGTTGAGTGCTTCCAAATAAAGCAACAACAAAAAATTGTTCTAAGCCAAACATCCACTAAGTGGTGGCAATGGAACCAATATTAAACTTTGGAATGAAGGTTTTAGCATTTGTTATAATAATAATATATAGATATATATAAAAAAGAAGGTTGTTATCAAGGCATATTCTTGGCAGGATGTTGGATTTTTCTTTTTTTTTTTTTTTCCTAAAAAAAAAAGCTTATAGGTTTAGTATGTTCTGTGTTTTTATTTGAACTGGATTGAAAGACAAACTAGTCTGTAACTTTTTTTCTGTGTATCTGCAGGATTGGAGGAGCTGGGCTGGTGAACCGACGCTCCCCGGATTGTTTGTTGCTTTCTGGTGCTGTCTTTTCTAACGCTGTCTGTTGTTTTTTTTTTTTTGAACACAGATGGAATGGCTGCTGCTGGTGCGTATCATAACTTGTCTCCAAAGAACGACAACAACAACAAAAAAACCCCGAAACAAAAATCCCCTTCTTCCAAGGTCTCTCTATAAAAATAGGTTTGTTCAGTTCGTGTCATTTGCCCTTTTGCAAAATGCTTTTGTTTCTCGTTTTGTTCAGCTCTCGGTGTATAGATAGATATATTAAAAAAAAAAAAAAAAAACAGAACCAAAAATAGAGAGGAAGGAGAGGTTTCGCTTTCTTCGCTCGGTAACTTACTTGCGGGGCCGCCGCGGGGCCCCCCCGGCCGCTGCCCCGTCCTCCCTCAGTCGTCGGAGATGGAGAGGCGGCTGAAGATGGGCAGGCGGCGGCCCGAGTCCAGGCTGGGCGACTCGGAGCCGCTGAGGGAGCCGGAGCTGAGGGAGCCGCTCAGGTAACTCTCCCGGTCGGAGAGCGAGTCCGGCGGGCTGGGCGGCGCGTCGAAGACGGGCGACTCGGAGAGGCGGCGGAGGGGCTGGAAGCTGAAGGGCGGCGAGGCGGGGGGCGGCGGGCAGGCCCCGCCGGGCGGCGGCGGCGGCTGCTGCTGGCAGCGGTAATAGGCGGCGGCGGCGGCGGCCGCGGCGGCGGCAGCGGCGAAGTTCTGGGTGTGGAGGGCGAGGGGGGCGATGAGGCTGCCCAGCTCCTGGCCCGAGAAGGCGAAAGCGTTGTTGGCGCAGGGCGGCGAGAGCAGCTCCTCGCAGTAGGAGGCGGAGGCGGGCGGCGGCGGCGTGCGCGAACCGCCGGGGCTCTCCAGCAGGGCGGCGTCCAGGCGGCCACCGGGCGGCGGCGGCGGCGGGGCGGTGCCGTGGGGGTGCGGGGGGTGATGGTGGTGGTGGTGGGCGGAGAAGCCGGAGAAGCTCAGGCTGTGGTGCAGCTTGGGCCGCTCGCCGCCGCCGCCGCGCGGGTGCCCGAAGCCGCCGCCGCCCAGCGGGTGGTCGCGGGGGGCGAAGGCGCGGAGGTCGCCGGTGCTGCCGGCGGGGTGCGGGGCCGCGTGGTGCGGGTGGTGGTGAGGCCCGGCCGCGGCGGCGGGCGGGGGGGCGGCCGTGCCCCCGCCGGGCGCCGGGCGGCGCTCGTCGGCGTTGTGGATGAAGTGGCAGCGCGGGCCGTAGGGGCAGAAGCCGATGGTGTGGAAGGTGCGGCAGAGCTCGGTCTTGTACTTGGGGTGGCGGGTGAGGCTGCGCAGCTCGTGGAAGCCGTGGGCGAACTGGCACTTCTCGCCGTACTTGCAGGCACCGCTCTCCTCGAAGGGGCGGCACAGCTCCGTCTTGTAGCGCGTCGAGTTGATGGGGGCCCCGCCGCCGCCGCCGGAGCCGCTGCCCTTGCCGGCCGCCTGCTGCTGCTGCTGAAGCTGCTGCATGAGGTGCTGGCTACGCTCGCCGTTCTCGCTGAAGGAGCGGTCCCGGAACTTGTTCTCCTTGTTGAGCAGGGCCGTGGGGCTGCTGCTGCCGCCGCCTCCGCCGGAGCCCGTCTCCTTCAGATTGCCGAACGAGGAGGAGGAGGAGGACGACGACGAGGAGGAGGACGTGGAAGAAGAGCTGGAGCCGGTCGGGCTGGGGAACTTGGAGCCGCCGGCCAGCGCCGTCAGGTTGCTGGTCGAGTGCCGCCGCAGGAAGCCCGGCGCGAAGCTGGAGCTGGGAGGGGTCACCGGGGTCCCCACGGCTTTCTTGTCCAGCATGCTGCTGAGGTTGGTCAGGGACTTCTCCGTCTGCCGGGGCGGGGAGAGGGGAGGGGGTGGGGGAGACAGCGGGAGAGAGAGAGGGTGTTGCGGGTGACCGCCTGCCCACGGCCACGGCTCCCCACGCAGCACCGCCGCGGGAGTCGAGGCGGGGGTCGCGCCGCCCGACCGCCCCGCAAAGCGGGTCTGCCGCTAGCGCCGGCGGGGCAGGACAGCGCCGGGGAGAAGCCCCCGCGCCAGCTCTGCTACATTTGCAACTTTTTTCAGAAGTTCCTCCTGGCAGCGCAACACGCGGGCAGGGGCTGCAGGGCGGCCCGGCTCCCCCGCGGCTGCAGGACCAGCCCGCCCCGAACGCGGCCGCCGGGAGACCACGGGGCGGCATTCTGGGGCTCGCAGCCTTGCGTCAGCCGCTGTCCCCGGCCGGCTGTCAGACCGTGACCCGCCCGCATGAGCCCGGCCCGGCACGGGCCTCCCGCCCCGTCGCGCTGCCTCGGTAGCCCGGAGCTCTGCACACAGCGGCAGACCGCGTCCCGCCTGGCTAAACGCGCTCTTCCCTACCTTGCACAAGAAGTCAATGTCGTAGAAGGCAGATAAAAGTGTCGTCGACATTTCTAGATCCTGTAATGGTCGGATATACAGGAAGGACCGAAAGATCCCGCTCTCCTCGGAGGGTTTGGAAAAGCCACGACTAGTTAGGAGAGGGCCGTCTGCTTGAGATCCGAAACGGTCCCGACTCCTTCCCGGCGGGACGGCGGGTGCCGAGCCGAGGCGGCGACGGCGGCTGCACAGCAGCGGGCGAACTGCGGGAACTCGGCGGCTCCCCGCGCCGCTCCCATATAAACGCGGCCGCTGATGCTCCCGGGGGCGGTGCCGCGCTCCTCCCGCCCCGCGCAGCCCGCCGGGCCCGCCCCGCTCGAGCCCGCCAGCCGGGCTGGCCCGGCCCGAGTCTTGTTACAAGAGGGCGCTGGCAGCGGCGGCGGGGCAGTTTGGTGGGGAGCGCCTGTGCTGCAGTGTGCCTGCCCTCGGTCCCGCCGAGCGGGGTGCGCCCGCAGCGCGGGCGGGACGAGGCGGGGGGTGCGGGGAACCAGCCGAGGCAGCGCTCACGGCGCCCTGCGGGCTCGGCCCCTCTGGAGCGCCCCTCCTCGCACCAAAGACCCGACGCCCCCGCGTTGCCGCTGCCCGCGCACGGCGGCTGCGTTCCCGGCCGAGCGGAGGATGCGAGGGGCCGCGGGAGAGGCGCGGCAGCGCCGGGGACACTTCTTCCCCCCGCCCTGCCGAAAATAAACTTTTGCCACGTAATTGCTTGAAACAAAGGTCGGGACCGCGCTGCCCTGGTGCGGCTGGCGGGACGGGGCCCAGCACGGGTTGCGCGCCCCGCCGCTTATTCCCTCTTTTCCGGGACCTCGGGTTTGGCGCTTTCTTTCTAAAGTTTGGGAGAGGTTGGCGGCCAGGCGGGGAGACGAGGTGGCATTATTCTCACAGCGGCCTGGCTTATAAACGACCCCCACCTAACTCCGTCTGCATCTCCCTCCCGCGCCCCGCACACCCTCCCACGTCTCTTTTCCACGCTCGGCTCCTTCCCTCCTCATCCCTGTGACCCATCGAATTCCCCGGCCGCCGCCCCAGGTGCCCCCCGTCCGGCGAAGGCAGCGGCAGGTCCCTGCGGCGGGGCTCCCTCCCGGGACGGAGGCGGCCGCCGGCCAAGGCGGGTCGGGAGCCGCCGAGCAAAACACCCCCGCCCCCCCCGCGCCGATAAGGCCGCGCAAACACGACGTGGGAACGGCGGCGGCTTCTCCGCACCCCCGTCCCCTCCCGCGTTTGCTCGGCCCTGGGACAAATGGGAAGGAGAACAGAGACGTGTAAAGTTTTATGGCTGCTAAAGCCAGCAGAGGCGTCTGATCCTCTTCAGCTTCCGAGCCGGGACGGCAGTCCCGCGCGCTCCCAGGGAGCAAACCCCACCACGTCAGCAGGAGCGCGGCGCTGTGCGAACACATTGGCCAGGGGAAGGAGCCTGGGCCTGGGGGCGGGGGTGTCGCCGGAGCCCCTCGGCCGGGTTCCGCACTCGCCCCGCGCTGCCCCTCCGCTTCCTCCCCTCGTCCTCCACCTCCGCCGCCGCCGCGGGAGGGAGGCTGCGGGCGGGACCCAGCCCGGACCCTGCCGCCGCCCGCCAGCCGTCACCCACGGCGAGACCAGCCCGGAAATGGGGAGCGAAATCTCCCGGGAAAGACGAGGAGCTGGGCGGCGGAAAGCCCAAACCTCGCTCCCTCCCGTGTCCCGGCAGTCCCCTGGGGCCCGTCCCTCGCTCGCCGAGCGCTGTTGGACTCAGCCGGGCAGGCTCCTGGCCCCGTTCCCGGCCCCGCTCCCGTTCCCGGCCCCTCCCGCTGCCCGCGCGGCTGGCGGGGACGTGCCGCCCCCCAGCGGCCGCCGGGCCCGCCGGCAGCCGGCTCCTCCGCCCAGCGGTGCCGGGACACATCCCACGTCCCTGCTCCTTCCCCTCCTCCCACCCTGCCGGGGGGGCACAGCTCCCGTCCCGGCGGCGGGCGCTGCCCCGCACACGGGGAGCCGCCGGAGCGCGGGGCTGCAGCCATAACGTGCATCGCTTCCCATAAACTCCTCCGGGGCCGGTCGGAGTCGCCTCCGCACTGACCCGAGTTCAAACTCTTCCTCCTCCCACACAACTCTGCGATGGAGACATCAGCTCGGAGCTGATCCTGCCCGCCAGCCAACCGAGGGAACAGTTTACTGTGACAATCATGCACGGATCAATGTGTCAACGCCATTGGGAGGAATACTTTGATAAACTGACTTTGATCAAACACACGGCCGATAAGTGCTCCAGCATCAGGTTTTGCTAACTCTCTCCTGCAATCTCTCGCTGCTCCGGGTCTAAAGGTTCTTCATTGAGTAGTTACACAGTAACCCATCATCAGCACCGTGTGGTGAAATGTATGTGCACTGACAGAATTCTTATTTGCTCTTATAAACTCAGGCGGGATGACAGAGGTTCCAGTTGCATCTTAAAACCACAATAAGGAAGACCGCGCTTTCGAGCTGTTTGGTAACTGATTAACCAAGTCCTCAAGGCTTCACCAAGTTTTACCGTCACTGTGGGTCTGTTACTGTGTTGTCGTCACCTGCATTTATCGATTTGCCAGTATCAGATATAGATGCACATGCGTTTTAAATTCTACCCAATTAAAAAAGAATCCAACTTTACTAGATGGTCTTGTGCTGCCCACTGACATAAGCAAGGTCTCAGAACTTTACAGTGATTTTGATACCTACAAAGTTCTTTTTGTCTTCTACCGCAGAAGCTGTTGCCACACTAGTTCAGAAATGATGGAAAGATGTGGCAAAATCAGCAGCTGTTAATTAATTGTACAGGTCTTGATTATTTTTTAAAGAGTGGCTTCCAGACACAAACTGGGCTATTCTTTCCCCAGGAGCTCAAACCAGATGCATACAAATTAATTTTTAGCCTAACTCGCAGCATGGCTCGTTAAGTTGGACAGCGGGCATTCCGTGAAACATCATTTCAGATTCCAACATTTCTCTTCTGCCTATTGAAGCCTCAAGTTTCACCATAATTTACTTCTTATATAAATAACCCTGAATCCTGGAAACTTAAGAGCAAATACTGAACTTCTATCCCTAAGTTCTGTTTGTTGGGCTTTTTTAAGTGGTGACTTTGTGCAGTGTTCAGATGTCCACTGGACCCAACTCGGCAGCTTAGCTCTATTTACAGCAGAGTTTAAATAAACTCCAGAGAGCAGCGACCAGCTCCGGGGCACCGCAGCGCCCAGCACTGCGAGCAGCGCCGGCCCAAGCCTTATCCTGCCCCTGCTGAGCGCCATCCCGGCACTCCGGGAGCCCCATCCCGATCCCGATCCCGATCCCGATCCCGATCCCGATCCCGATCCCGATCCCGTGCGCGGCGGTGCTGTGGCGCCACCTGGCGGCCGCGCGGCGCAGCAGGCCGAGGCGCTGCGGCGGCCCCGGCCACGGGACAAGCGCTCGGGCATTACCGGGGCGTCACCGAGATTCAGGGCTAAACTGCGCTCAGACACCATCAGGTGAAGAGGCCGAAAGCACCCTGGCGTTCATGGGACATGTTCTTCTTCCAAGGACACCGAAATCGCGGCGTACAGGGCCGCACATCCGTGTTGTGGCAGGCGCAGCCACACCACAGCCACGAGTTCAGTCGCAGCCCTTGGCTAAGGGAAGGTAACACAAACTTTTGACATCAGTATTTAATTTTGACGTCTCATTTTTATATCGAAACCCAATTCCAGTTTGCAGAAAGAAACAACATCCAATGTGCAACAAGCTTTTTTGTGTTTTAGACACAGCAAGACCCTGGAGCACTGCGAACAGTCCCTAGAGCTGCCCCACCTGGTGAGAGCATCTCCCAAAAGCACAGAGGGCTGCAGCACAGGAACACCTCGGGTACCTTCCCAGGGGCCTCACACTCCTCGGCAGGACCTCACTGTCCAGGCCTGCTTACAGAGCGAGGTGTTTGAAGTAAAGATGAAACTGTTTTGTTTGCAACGGAACAGCTGCTTGGTTTTGAACACAGCAAGTCTTCGTTTTAGAGCCATTTTATGAAAGTAGGTATTTCATTTAAAGGAGAAAAGAGGCATGCAGAAATCTAAGTAATGCTGTTCCCATGTGTAAAACAAGGTTACTACCAAAGTGAAAATCCTTGTCTTCCTCCAGAGGAAAATGCAGTAAAATTTAAAATGTACTCTAAAAATTGTGATAAACAAAGAGGTCATGGTTTGATTTTCTATTAGAAACATGTAAATATTTTTAAAGAGCACATTAATTTAATAATTAACATGCACATCTTGAAAGGGGACAAAAGCCCCACAACTTTTTTTTGGTATTAAGATACAAGAGGTAAAAATGTGGGACAAAACAACAGAACTACAGGTGGCCTGCACCTGGATGAATGGAAAATATTAGGTTTAGCTGCTTTACTTCCTACAGTAGCTGTAATAAACAATGCTCAGCTGAGTGCAACTAGCAAATGCATTTAAAAAGAAAAGTCTCCCACTGCACGTCCCATAAAAAAAACCTCAATGGACAATTAATCAATACAAAAAATACAGTTCTAGCCTGAACACTGAAGGTACTGCAGGTTTTCTGAAGTCATCACAGCAATCCCTGATTCCTTGAACATTGCCGGAATTCAGTCTCCCTGCCCATCCAGTAACGTGCGCAGATCCCTGAGGATGAAGTTTTAGTAATTTACTTTTCCAGATTTTCATTTTTGCTGGTGTCATCAGGCTTCAGCAGATTTAATATTTTAAGACAGACTGATATTCTTTCCTTTTGAATAGCCAATCTTGTGAATTCTGGAGTTCTGGAAAACTCTGGAACCAGAGGTAGAGCTCCAAGAAGCTGTTCAATGCGCTGGGCCTGGTCCAGTGCTATCCTTGATAGACAATTCAGTTCCCCATGATCTGGTAAGGTGAGATGAGTCACTGATATAAGATGTAAAAGGTGCTTACTAAGTTGTCTCACATGAGTCAGCTTCTCTGCCCAAAAATTCACTTCCCCTTTATCAAACAGGGAATCGTCTTCTTCCTTAACAAAAAGAAAACCAACAGTGATTAGAAAATGACTTACGGTTTGATAACAATGAGGAAATAATAAAAGATATGAAAAAGGATATATATAGAAATGATGACAACAGAGGCTGTCAGAGAACAGCTTTTTATATTCAAAAAGCAAAGTAAACATTCATATGCCTTCTTTTAAAGGTTTGGGAAAACACAGTAAGAAGATTTTTACTTTGCCAAAGAAATTTTACCTTCAAAGATCAGGCAGTTATGGCACAAGTCTTGGGAAACAGTGGAAGTAAATAGTAGCCCTAATCCTTAACATGTGCTTGCCTTCCCCTATGAAACAGTATTATATTTCACAAAGACTTCTGTAAGCAGTATGGTAATTTGCTGTATCATGGAGCTTTTTGACTGGATTAAATGAAAACTATCAGCCAGTGAAACATCAGAAATGCACCCCTAAACTACAGGCTTAAGAAAAGATTCATGATATATTTCATGGGAGATACTAATTGCCAACAAACTTCTCAAAGATGTAGCTGCTCCCGCTCCTTCCAGTTTACCTTCCAGCATTGTCTTGACCTTTACACTCTTTTCAAGACAAAAGGAGCACAGTGTATTATACAGTAACAGCTTTTACAGAACCACTGTGGCAAAGCTCATCTTTACAGGAACAATCCTGAACTCAGTGACTGATGTAAGCAAGGTTCTGTATGATGTTTCATGTGTCGTGCAGAACCAGTCACAGAGATGAAAGCATAAAGTTACCAAATATTTAAATGCCATCTCTGGGAAAGCCAGCATTGGTAGAACACTGGTCTTGAATGCCCAGATGTGCCTGGCACCCCCAACAGCAGTTTAAATTCAAGGGAAGCTACCATCTGCAATAATACTGAATGTAATTACATTACAGCTTCAAAATGTTTCAGTCAACAATGCCCTGTGAAGTAACTCTTGATTTATTTCAATGTTTGTTTATTGATCTCTTTAAATTTATGCTGGTATTACCAGGAAACAGACATAAAACTCTTTTCATTCTAAGTAATATCCATGTGAGTTTTTTAAAAGACCATAAATCAGTTACCACTGCAGTAGCAATTATCAGGTTTCATCAGATGAGACATTTAGTTCTATTCCTACCACAAAACTGCAGAACACTGCTTCTAACATGCTGTAGCAACTGCTTGTTAAAATTACCAGGGCAGAAGCCTCCCCATCTCTTTGCAGGTCGCTGTCTCCCAAAAGCCACTCCAGCAGGATGGGGACACCGGCATGGATCTCTCCCCACTGCTGGAGCAGCTCACACACCAGGCCAAAGGCTAAATCCAAGGCCATTGGAGCATTCACCACCCTAAATGCAAACTCTGTTGAGAGAAAATAAGTGTAAGAATATAAAGCAAGACCGCAAACATTTTCAAATAAAATCAGCACAAAAATGATTTCTTGAAAACAGATGCTGAACTTACACAAACACATGCAGAAGGATAAATTATACTGCAAATAAATTAGATGTGTGTTTACTTCAGTGCCACTTGGGGCCTTCTCTCAGTTCCAGAGTAATACAGGATGCAACTGAAAATGCTGATGCTTCATTTTTTTTTTTCTCCTGCCTATGTAGTGACATTTATTAATCTGGGTTTAAATATACAGGTATGTCTGTTAGAAACATCTCCAGACAGTCCTGTCACTACTATTACATGGTGACTATTTTTGCCAAACAACAGCTATGCCTTAGATCTCATATAACGTTATCACTGGAACTCAAAACCTACAACACATGATATGTTTTTAAAGGGCTGGGATATAAAATGAGTAATTATTTGGTATATAATCTCTTTATATATAAGATATACATATACACACACACGTAAGAGAGATCAGGCACAAAGACAGGATTAGAAAAGATGTTTGAGAAGGGAAAGGCAGACACTGTTTACGACCCCATCACAGAGCTATATTTATACAGGTTTTGGCATCATGCCAGAGCTGGACACGAAACTGTCATCCACACCATATTTCTTCCCTGAACTTCCTCACTGCTCTCATTTGGGGAGATGCTGATTTAGCTCTCTGGGTCCTAGGGCTGCCTTTGATAACAGAGTGTATAAAAATGCCACAAGTCCTCTGCGTCCCCAGGTAGGAGTTTCTCCACATGTAACTTTAATGCAATTTTTTTTCTTTTTAAAAGGGGTGCAGGAAGAGGACCGGAAGAAGAGAGCTAGTGGACAAACCTCTTTAAAATCCCTATTACTGTAAAAAGGATTTTGGCAAAATTAATCCATCTCCATAGTCACCAGCAAACTGAAAAATGTTTACTGAATGGTCTAAGTAGTGGTACATAAGGACATGTCATTCTTGAAGGTAATTTGGGAGCAGACAACACAGCAGTCAGAATTATTTGGTAAAAATCCATACAGGTGTGGAAGGCACACCTTACTTTTTGTGTGTGACTGTATTTAAGCATTTCTCCTGAAAGAAAACAACCATCTAGATGGAAGAGGCACAGCAGTGCAGCCAAGACTTCTCCCTCACAACCCACATTCAGAGCTGGAGCACGGACCCCTGCACTGTAACCCCGCCCGAGGCCTCAGGCCAGCTGCAGGTTTTCTGGGGTACATTGGCACAGCAGAGAAACTCACATTAAAACACCAGGATTAAGCAAATACACATGCCAAGGAACAAGGAAACATCTCAGGGCATAACAGACCGATGGAAAGATGAGTACATGCACTTGACAGACAAGGCAATGTACCGAGGACATTGGGGAGAACAAATTAGTATTTGAGATGATGAGGACAAAGGACCATAATAAGGAAGGGAGTGAAGGAGAAAGAACAGATGGTCCCTTCTTTATCTTGGAGTTAGATGAGGGTAAATGGAAATCTCCTTGAACAAGTAACAGGAAGGCAGGCAGTCAATCTCTTTGTGACACTAATAATGTTACATACATAGTTTGTCTCTGGTAGACAGTAAAATCAAATGTTCAAATCTCTTTTCTTCATGTCAGGAATTATCACATTATCAGGACACCCCTGAGCTTTTTCCATGAGGGAGTGTTTGAGAAGTGGTGTAGTGCAACATTTCCATCCTTTTTTTTTTTTTTTTCAGGTATTGGGGTTTTATGGTTTTTTTTTTTTTTTTGCTGACATTCTTTTCTAGGAATTTGTTGGGGTGGTTTTTTGTGTGGGTTTGGTTTTTTTTTTTTTTTTTTTTTTTTTTTTTGTTAGTTTTTTGGGGGGGGGGTTGTGGTTTTTTGTTTGTTTGTTTTTGTTGTGTCTTTGTTTTTGTTTTTTTTTTCCTGGTGCAGGGTGTGTGTTTGTTTGCCTTGTTCTTTTATAAAACCCTTTGCTTTCCCTGTTGCTGTGCCCCATTTGGTACCAGTCTGATACTCTGAATAATGGACACAATAGTTGCCTGCTTTGTTTTGGTTTGCTTAGGCTTAGGTAGGAAACAGTTTCATTCAAGTGCCATAGGGACCTCAGAAACACTGGCGATCTTCAGAGCTGAAAGAACAGAGATTAAAATGGAGTGTGGTGTTCTGAGCCTGAAACAAACGTCCTGGTTATGAATGCTTATAAAATGAATTCTTTTCAACTCATCTCTTTCGAATTCTGATGATATTTTTGAGTTTTATAATGATTCCTGAATGCCTACAATTATAACTATTTATACAAGGCCTCTTCCTTATGTCACTTTATTTGTATTTGAATATTTAGCAAATCAGGTGATGCTGGCAGCTAAAAACCCAACATGGTACTTCCCATTGCTGAATTAGCTGTTGCTTTGGAGGACCAATTATAGATAGCACTGCCAGTTCTTTTTACCATTTTGTATCCTTAAGTATAAATACAGACAGTGATGCTCTTTGTGAATGGGAACACTGAACTGCTGAGAAATACATCAAGAAATACACTGGGGCCTCTAATTGTGGTATGACGTGACCATGCTGAAAACTACCAAGAGGTAGCAAAACAAGTAATGCTGAGGTTCTGCTTAGACTAAACTTGCTTGCTAGCAGTTTCCCAACAGCATGACACAGAAGAAAAGGCAGTTTTGTGGTCACAGGGTACAGCAGTCTTGTAGAGAACCCTACAAGTTGCAACAAAGGAAATGGCATGTCTTTTTTTTGTTGCTGTTTTTTTTTCTCTTCAAATTAAAAAAAGAGAAAAAAATACAGGGAAAAAATGCAAAGGATCTGTAGCACCCAGAAAAAACATGAAGATCCTGAACACACTGACCACCTTTCTGTGAACTGCAGATGCCATTTAACTGATCGACAAAACTTGTGTGTCTGTTCTGGTGATGTGACCAGAGAAAAACAAAACCACATCACTTTGCTAGCACTATAACTTAGGGTTCCCAAACCTGGGTAAGAGCCTGCCTACCTTGCAAGGGCTCTGTGTTAGAGAAGCTAGCACAGCAGCATCTTGGTACTTCAGGTGTTCACAGAGACTCAACAGCATACCAACGTCTGGCAGATGAAGAATTTTCACTTCTACCCACTCATTCCATCTCACTCTTGCAGAGTATCAAGAATGGCTCCTTGATTTCTGAAATGCTCCCTTGGCTGCTGTTACTTACAGAACACCCTGATATTAATTGACTTCGATACCAGTATACACAATTTTGATGCTAGAATAGTTCAGGATTAGATTTGTGGACTGTCAATGCCACAAGGATAAGGAAGCATATACCCAAAAGAAGTACAGTAACTCTCCTAAGCTTGGAGAGATGAAGTAATGCAAACGGGTAGCAGCAAAGAAAGTTACACAGGTACCCATGATTTAATAGGTAAAAAACACTTTCACAGGAGGAAAATGCTCTGTTCCTTTGATGACTCCCAGCTCGAAAAGTAACTGCCAGGGATGCTGTAAACCTGCACAGAACCTTTGAAAATACCCACAAAAGATGTGTGTCTTCTCAAAAGAAATGTACGGTCTTCACTGTTTACAAGAAGTGCACCTCACATCATCATCTGCCTGCAAAGGCAGGGCTGATTTTCAAGAAGCCACACATTACACATGGTGCTGTGTTCGTGACTCACGCTATGACTTCAGAGAGTGCTCTGAGTAAGACGTAAATTCACCAGGGGCAAAAAGGGCAGGTGGCTCCCCTTTCACCACAGCTCCCCAGGCCCCTGATGCTTACCTGGGAGCCAGCTCACTCTGCTGATCACCTGGTAAATTAAGGCTCAGAACAGCACAAAAGGCATTTGGCACGCAGCTCTGGCGTGTGGGCTCTTCTGCTTGGCTGGCAAGCTGAGCTGGTTACCCTGCAGTCAGAATTGGTGTAGCTGGGGGCTGGGGAAGGGAAGATCACAGGAGAGCAGGAGAAAGGAAAGAAGCCAAAGGGAGAGCGAGAGCTCCCCGTTCAGCAAGCTGTTAGCCCAGGTCATCATCCCAAACGTCCCCATCAGAGCCTTGCAAACAAAATCCTGAGATTATTTAAATGACTGAGTGTTAATAGCCTTTCGTAATGTAACTATTTAAAGTAACTGAATAATAAAAAAATTCAAATAGCCAGGGCTCCCAGCTGATTACTGCCAGGGGAACTAAACCTGCAAAAACCAAACCTGAAGATATAGTGCTATAAACTGAAAGATCTAGTGCTGTAAACTGAAAAAACAGCAGAGCTCCTTCCCCAGCAGTTCTACAGACTATCAAATCTGTGTTAAAAATATGACTTTTTAAAATTTGAAAATGTGCATATATTCCAACATGCAAAAACATCACAAGCAAGATAAGCATCTTACCAAATAAGCCACTACAGGGGTTGAAATACCAAAAACATTCTCTATGACTTAAAACAAGTAGTTACAAGCAGAATAGTTAATACTACTCATCGAAATGAAAAATAAAGATAAGAATCAGGTACTACATACTTTTTTCATTTTGAGGAATTGAATTTTCATAAAGGGAAAGGGGTTAAGTACTGCAGTGTCTTAGTCTTTGTGAATCCGCCCACATAAAAATTAGACCTCCCACATACACATTCATATAGTCCAAAAGCTTTGATCATGCCAGATGTAAATATTTCTTCTAGTAGCCTATTACATGTCCTCCAACTATACCATTGTTCTCTGTTAAAGCTGCAGTGATATAATGGAGAACTGAAAGGATGTATTAAGAGCATATACACAGATTTTAAGGACAACCATGTTAAAATATAGGCAAAGGAAAAAGGCAGAACATATTCCTTGCCTAGCAAAGCATTTTGTAATTTTTTTACTGCAAATTGTGAACTGAAGTTCATTCTAGATCAAAGAGCAATGCAATTTTTGTAAACATATACTGTGTTCAGAACAAACAGAAAGAGAAGTGAACCTGTAAGGAAGCTTTGTGTAATAGCTCCGAGAGAAAATCTCAAGAAGAAGAGTGCACCAACAGTAGTTTTTCAAGGAAAATATATAGGGTAAGTTCTCCAACTGAAATTACAGAAAATATTTTAGGTAGACCATTACCATATGAACTGGTAAAATATTTTTTACTTTCCTGCACAACATGCTGCCTATCAAGTTATAAATATTCATACATCACTATCAATATGGCACCTCGTAACACCCTGGTAAAATGAGGTAGTATTCTTACTTCAGAGGCAAGCATGGACATTAAAAGCAACAAAGACCACTGCCTGCTGAACAAAACTGGGGATTTATCTCATGTTTTCTGATACAGCACTGTAAAAGATGATGAGCATCAAGCAAGATATCAGGTTCTCATCCAAATGATGGCAGATTCAGCATCACAGTCACTAGTACCTGTAATATTAGATCTGCAAATGGAAAATCTCACCTTATCACTAATCACTTCTTTGTTCTATAAAGATTGTCCTCCTTTTGGTGTTCAGTAATAATCAAGCTTGTTCTATTCTCAGCATATGAAATATAAGAGAGCTGAGTGAGGCAGTGCTGCAGATACATTTTTTACTTAAAATGCTGAGTTTATGTATGCCTAGACTTCATAACATTTAAAAAGCTTTCAAATTTAAAAAAGTAAATAACCCCACTGGCCCAATCCAAGAATTAAAACACCTGGTAAATAAAGTGAGGCTAGAAAATGCATTTCCTATGTTGAAATAGGTTCTACTTTGAGGTAGGCAGGAATTGTGCAACTCCACAGCAAGACAATACATAGGTATCTTTTCAAACAGCAGGGCAGAATAAAAGAAAGTAAAGGGGTGTTCATACCCACTCAGTCTCCACAACAAGGTTAAGAGTGCTATCACCCTTCTGGGCACTAGGATTAAAAGAAGACAACTGAGAAGCAAAACAATAAAAAAACAAACCAACCAACAACAACAACAAACAAAAAGAAAAAAAAAAAAGAAAGAAAAAAAAAGAAAAAAAAAAGAAAATGCAGGAATGGTAACTGTTGCATCTGGATGGTTGGCAGATGGCTCTTGCAATTGCACTGTGTCGATTTAAGTTACAAACATCAAACTTTCCACTTTTTAAAATGACCATTTATGTAAAAATCTAATATATAAGCAGATTCCTTTTCATAGCATTTCATAAAATCAAAGGCAATTAGCTCATTTTTATCCTCTCGAGAAATACCATTCCCTAGATGACGTAACACTGCTTCATATGTTTTCCATTTCCCTGCCTGACTCTGTTTTATAGCTGTGCTTTTTCAGGATGGCTTTAAAAAGAGGCCCTTCCTGACATCACACAACACGATGTCAAAACACAACACCATTACAAAACAAACTAATCAAAACTAATTTCTTAATAGTTGCAGTCTCTGAGTAGAGTGGCGGTGATGCTGCTCTCAGCTTTGACTTTGATTATAAACAGATCTGAGTTAATAACATGTCTGATTAGCATGGAAACTTACAGCTCAGGACTGAAGAGAAAATTGAAGTCCCTTCTTGAGCAAAAGAGCACACACACATATTCATCATCTCTTCAAGCCCTTTTTTGGAATGCAAACCAAACAGTAGTTTTCAACTCAGAAACTGCGTTATTTTTCCTTTTTAAATATATATGTATGTATACATAAGATTTTCCCATGTGAGCCATGCTCCTGTACATGAAGGGTTTTATTACAAAACAACCACAGCTCACAGATCTGTCAGAGGAAATGAGCATTTGGATTTTACCTCTTACATTACCACTTTTGCAGAGCCTCCCCACCTCCAAGCCATGTTCTAATTTAAACAGCGAAAAAGACAGTATCCCCTGCCTAAATCCACAGAGCTCATGCTTTTCCTTTTTATAAGATAAAAAATTCAGCTGATTTTTAAAACAATGCCAATTAAAACATATGGGGTTTTTAACTCAAATTATGTATTTAATGGAAAAAATGAAGGTAAATACGGTTTCAAAACTAGCATCAATGACTAGAATTAACTGAAGACTCTTGTTACTGGCATGTACCAAGTATGCAGAAGTTTTTACTTAGCACTGATGAAGGTTACTGAGTGTGAATGAACTGAGTGTGAATGTTACAGCTCTGCTGTAGGAACACAGAAGACACATTTACTTCTGTATCATAGATGGTATTT
The DNA here is from genome assembly GCA_027886175.1 of Phylloscopus collybita. NCBI lineage: Eukaryota > Metazoa > Chordata > Aves > Passeriformes > Phylloscopidae > Phylloscopus > Phylloscopus collybita. The sequence continues at coordinate 4,210,687 of JAJNNQ010000013.1, read as the reverse complement.
TAGAGTGACATCTGGGGAAAGATGGTAAGAGGCTTATTATTTAAAGGATAAAGGAATAAGGAAAGAATGGGTAATGAGTACAAAGAAGACAAAAAATTCTTCTCCCTGCAATACCTGTAAATCCATATAATTTGGGCAGAACAAGAAACAAAACAAAACAAAACAAAAAACACACACACAAAAAAAAAAAAAAAAAAAAACCAACCAAAAAAACCACAACAACAAAAAAACCACCTATTTTAAAAGCAGTAATAGAAAGGCAAACTTTCCTTTCTTGCGATGGAGCCACAGCCATGACCATCACAGCCTGCATGAGGAGCCTAGCAAGATCTGTAAGCTGCTGTCCTGTTTACTCACTCACAATTAAAATGCTGATAGGAAAAAACACATTTAATAGATTATTCACATGAACACTCTGTTTAACATTTACCACTTCCAGACTCGGGCACTAAGCACACAAAATAATTTTTCATGTATTCTTTCTTAATTTTTCAAGCATGACCTTTACATAACAGTGCCACTGAGTAATTAATAGAGCTAAATGAAGCACTGTCAGTAAATAATCAGTAGCCAGTCTTTGATGGATGAGCTGATTCTAATTCAGTCCATTCACTTTCAACTTTAATTAGTGGAATTGTATTCCAGAAAGCAAACAGTTCCTTCATCCATGTGATGACCTAACATTGTATAAGTGGGCTGACAACGACTTGTAATGTGTTGACATAAATTTGGGAATACAAAGTAAAAAATCACAGTGCTTACACATTTTCTATATAACATAATTCTTCAAAAAGAAGTAGTATAAAGTTCCCCCTGCAAAAGCCACTGATTTTAACAAGTTCCAGACACACCAGTAAATCTTGCTAAGACAATTTTAAGTCTCAATGCAAAAGTTCTCTCTCCTTCTTCTTTAATTAAGCCAATTCATGTGAATTATTAAGTGTATCTTGGTGAATTTTTTGCAAGACACAAGAACAAGCACAAAAATGCTATTTATTTCTACATGAGTACTGATACAACACAAAACTTTTTTGGTGCTATAACCCTCGTTCTAGACGCAAGCTTAACTCAGCTGATGACAACTACTAAGGAAAGTCTGTACTTTTGAATTACTGGAATTTAGAGCAATTTTAGATTATTGAAAGATGTTCTGATTTTCAAGGTCTCTGAGGTTACAACATGTTTTCATCTTGTTCTGCACTTTCTCCTAAATGTTAGGTTACATCAGTATTTCTCATCCTTTTGCCAGCAGTTCTCTCCAAAGGGTGGAACAAGGCAGAGTTGCAGATTCCTACAAACTGTGGCTATTGAGCACATCTGAGTAGAGAAGACACTTGCTAACTTACTACAACACATCTGATTCAAGTGTATGTGTGACTTCCAGAAGGAAGGTATTTTTGAACAGAACAGCAAAAAAACAAACAACTCAGAAGCCTCCATAACTCAGTCTTTGCATCACTTTTGATACCTTTTATAAGATGCTGTGGAGGGGACACCGTTTTTAGCACGATTTATATTTAATTTTTATCTTTGTTTCATATTACTTGTTCAAAGAGGGTGACATTCAAAAAGAAGTGGCCATAAAATTGCTCTTACAGAAAGTGCCATAAATCTTTTGTATGATAATATATGTCAAAAAAGTTCATAATACAGTCTCAGCTCCTTTACTGGCCAATTTTCTAAACCCATTTCCTCACCATGTGACAGAATACACTTAAAGAGCAAAACCCCACAATAACCATTCACTATATGAAAACATTGATGAAAACCCAGCCACCCTTACATGAAAAGCTTCCAGTACAGCCCAGATTGCCTGTTCTTACTCAGATGTCATCTAAGGGATGAAATGTGTGTAAAAAATAGCTCACGTTATTTTTATCTTTTTGCTGATATATGGACACAGATACACAGTGCTGTGAAAATACAACTGAATTAGCAAACACTCTGTAACGTGAGAAGTTACCAGGACCACAAAACATTCACACTGCAGGCGCTAAGTACAAATGTCCAAGAGGATTTTCTTGCTTTTTTCTGTCAAGATCAAAATGCCTTCCAATGCCTACTTGCAAATTGCTTTCAATGCAGTATAGTGGGATCTGTTTTAAGTTTTCTGACATTCCAACCAAAAAAGCCAGACCATTGAGCTGCAGTCATACAGACTGCATATAGGCAGGTGCTGTTTACCCTATTCAGCAACTCAGTGATAACAGGTCACTTAGGGGCAGTGATCTAAGGAGAAATTAGGGGCAGTTCCCCTGCAGGTGTGTAACAGGTAAACAGCCACAACTCTCAATCCTGAATGGAAAATATCTATCTCCAAAGATTTTTTCAAGAGCATTTTCACTCCATGAGAGAACCACTGGCTCTTTTCAATAGGTAGATGATGCACCAGTTGGATTTCCCTTGAGAGCACATTGGGTTTTGCCCTTTCTTTCAGAAATACTCTAAAACTAGATTACGAACACATATTCCTTGCTCTACCACCGTAACTTTTGGTTTGCATTAAAGACCTGCTGATCCTAACCATCCCATTGTGACTGAGGCATTCCTAGAATTGGGACTCTATGCTTCTTCCCAACATGATGTTCACATTAAAGGAGCGGTTCACACCCTTTTTCCTTCACACAGTTCTTGCCATCTAGGTGACTTCTGGATTTTGCACCTTCAGTGACCCAGGACATTTGTATTTTTACACGGGCAGGGCTACACCTCTCTGGAAGTTGCATGACTTACTTTTATCTCTCTGAGTGAAATACCTCAGGCTCTGGCATTTCCCTACAGCTGTAGTCTAAACGTGTTAACAGCCAGCTCAAGATTTGCTAGGTAACTTCTAGCTGTCATCAGGGCATCCTCTAGCAGGCTCCAAGGGACTTAGATAGTGTATCTCCATCCCAGATATTGCTGGGGTGGCTCCCTGCAACTTCATCTGCATCTTCAGCAGACATGGCATTCCAGAGGCCTTGGCATGCTCAGGTGGATCAGTAAATTGTAACATGGTTTGTATGAATTACTTCAAGGCCTTGGTCCAAGTAAATTTACATAATGAGCAGGAGCTGCTTAGTTTTGCATAAAGTGTAAATATATACACAAACTCTTTGACTGATTCAGTCCGAAACCAGAGTTATTCAATAGAAAATCCAGCAGATACCAATATATTTGTCTAATACAGATTTTACATTTGTCTTTTCCATTTCCTTCAAAGGTCTTTGAGGAATTGGTTTGTGCCTCTTCAGCTGAGAACGAACTAAGTGCTGAGTGCTCTCCTCAATGTGCTCAATGGAAGTGCTCCCTGCACAAGACAAAAATTAAAAACATTTGTGTCTCACATAGTAATGCAGACATGAACTATGCAACACCAGGGACTTCCCCATCACAGGGAAGAAATCTCTCTCTCTATTTTCTACACATTTAATATATGGCTTTGAATCTTTCTTATTCAAAAAATTCCAAAATATTCTAAATAGGCATGGAAGACAGAATGGCTAAGTAACCTGGGGCTCTCAGTCATTCATCGTGATATGGAATGTTTCATATATCACTTATAACGATGTGCACAGAAAGATGTGCACTATCTATTCTGCAGGAAGAGCAGACAGTCATGAAGATTAAAAAAAATCTTGACTGGTTTTAGATGTCTGATCTGAGACATCACGACTTGTTTCACTGAGAAGTCAGCACCCCACAATGCTTTAATATTCAAAATGCACTTCCCTCTGGCTTCAGCTGTGTGTGCTCTGAACTCCTGCAAATCATGCCTGCAAGGTATCCAGCTAAGCACTCAGCATGGTGACCTCCCTTCCAAACTCTGCTTGGAATGACTTGCTTACCTGCACAAAACAGCTCTCTGGGAGAGGCAAGGACAGAATGCAAAACCACAAGGGCAAAACTAAATAACTCGGGCATGTCCCTTCTTGTGATCCTGCTCTTACTCTCTTTATCACATTCAACATGCAGCTGAGGTAGTAGTGCTGTTTGAGATGATATTTTCCTACACTGTATGTTCCTAATTCACCACCAGAGCAAATCTGCAGTGTCTACTGAACTATAAAAGGACTTCTATTAAAAAACCCAGGCAGTGAAGTGATAGTGCATCTTATCCTTCCTTCTTCATACATGCAGAATTACAAAGTTGAATTAAAGTTGAATTTGCTAACATTTGGATACCTGACCTTGCAATCTTCTGATTATTCTTGGTGTGGGGAAAGGCTGGAGGAGGAAGATGGCAACGTGTATGTATAATTCGCCAAGGTCCAAAAAGAAAGAAAAATCTTTATCTTCATCATTTCAAGCATCTAAACACAGTCTGGACCAGAGCTACCAACAGGCATGGCTGCACAATCCTGAGGCAGTGTTCCTGGCACTGAGCATCCTCAGTAGCCCTGCTCGGAATGCAGGTTAGCATTTCAGGAGCAGAGACATTTAGGCTGCTTTGTGAACACAAAAGTCTTCTAAGGTTTTAGCTTTTCCTTTCAATCTCTATCAAGTGTGTATGTATATACACTTTTATATATATATATGAAAAGTATAGCATTTTATAGTTCTGTTTCTCAGTCAAATTTGCACATATTTTACCAAAAATATCTTGCATATCCAAAGCATACATGTGCAACAGCTTTCAAAGAAAAGGCCTTCAATCTTTTTCACAGCCTGCATAAATACAGTATTTCCTCCTAGGATCATGTCTACAGTCACAGAACTCAATTGAAGTTTACAAAAAATACTCACAGTATAGAAAAATCTCAGTACCAAAAGCAGTGGAAAACTCTTCTTATAATGAGATTTTATAATGAGAAGTGCTAGGCAACCCTAATAACAACAGCCAGTCAACCTTCCTTATAAAAATATTCAGTTCACACAACTAAATTTACAAAGCAAATTACATAGAGACAAATGAGACATAGAAGTAGAAGGCTGTAAGTTTACAGAGGTCAACTCAAGATCTGTTGTAAGGTGAAAGAACCACAGAGGATGAAATGTGAGGGCAAGTAAAGAGGAAGGGAGCACTCAGTGCACAGAAAAGAGTAACAGCTCTAATACAGTTTATTCAATCAGACTGCAATCTGAAAAAATAAACAACATCAAAGGGATTTTTTCCCCATTTTTGAACAAAATAAGGAAATCAGGAGGCATACTTCTGTGTATATGTTTCCCACCACAACTTGTGAGCCAGTTTCAATCCAGTTTGACAAAAAAAAAAAAGACGGGAATCTGGAACATTAAGTCTTGTTTCTATGAAACAGCCAGTTGAGTAAAGAAAAGAGACCCTACTGCTGCCAAGCCTATTGAAAGGATGAAACTTGAGTTATCAGACATGACAAAATCCACTTACCTGCCACACAAATCCATGAAAAAACCCCACTGAACATAAGCTTCCTTCACTTCTGCTCAAGGAACGTATTTTACCTTTTTTGCTTACTGTAATTGCCATTTGAGGTTACAGTCCACTGTGACTGTAACATATGTCTTAAGCATAAAGATTCTCCTTCTGTCTTTAACATCTTGTTTCTCCATCTGTGTGTTTCAAATGAGTTTCCTTCAGAAAAGGCCACATTCTACTTCACCTTGCCATGGATGGCAGTAGGTGAGCCTTAATCACAAATTGTGAGAATCAAATAAAACCCTTAATTTGGAGAATGTACCTCTACCCTGTGACAGCAGCACACAGATGACCACGCTAAAAACCAAAACACATTGCAAAAAAGGGCAGCTAACAAGCAAAGGCTGCCTGTATTGCCTCTACTCCTATGAGTTAGAAATGAAACCACTGTTGAGTTCTACAGAGCAGCCTAGAAAATAATTCAGTTTATGTATATGTAAGTACTACTTCACCCTGAGATCATTTTATCCCTAGGCTCTTCCTACACCCACTATATTTAAACTCCAAGGTCTGTGTTGACCTTGCTTTAGGGGAGCATGAGGTCACTGACTCCCAAGTATCAAATAATCTGTATTTTGGTATATAACCTTAAAGACTATTGTCCACCTGAGTATGATCCTGCTTAATTAAACTGATCTACCCAACACATGGGTTCTGCTTTCACAGAATCCTCACAGCTGGAAGGGACCTCTGGAGATCATCTAGTCCCACCCCCAAGGAGTGTTTACTTTAGGGGATGGAAATCAGTATCGTGAACATCTTTTCTAAAAGGCCCTTCACTAACACAGTTTATGTGATCCTATTGCTAATAAGCTTCAGAGAACGTGGCAAATGCCTGTTTTCCTGAAGTTTCTCAGAGGTGGTGGTGATGGAATATGGTATGTTAGTATTCTCTATTGCAAAATGGCAACTGACTGGAATATTTGTATTTGGGGAATTTGCATTAAAAAAGAAAGACATTCTGGAAATTCAGTTTTTAGTTGTGCTTCTTAATGCAGCTACACAAGACCGAGCTTTCAGTAAGTATGAGCAAATACAAAAAATGTAAAAGATCTTTCTTCAGCTGTTTATAGCAAAGGTAGGTTAAACAGAGCCCCTAAGTGTAACAATCTGCAGTCTTGAAGGTCTACTATTACAATACATGGATTCTGGAATTAGGGAAGGTTAGTTTTGTTTGAGTAGGAACTTCTAAATACAGCAAGGAGAAGTCTAAAAGTGTAGCTGCAGTCTTCAACACAAACATGAAATCAGCCTCTCTGTGTGTCTGCCCATGAGGGAAAGTAAAAGGGTAATTAACACAGTACATGAAAAAATGAATGGGTTTTATTAGATCTGGTAACAAGATATTGTAAGTCTAAGCTTCACTGTGATCAAGCCAAGTGTATAAGTTAATCAAGACCTTCACTGAAGTATTTCTGTTAACACTTTCATCTTACCAGTGGGAATTATTTATAAAACTGTTTTCCACTGGCAGCATGACAAGGTGATCATTAACACAGCACAGACCATGTGAAGGAACAAAATTAAAAACATTCGAAAGTGGCATTACACTGGTACTGTAAGCAGCTGCCATAAATAATTCTGCTCCTCAAGGTGATTTCAATGGTCTTGCTCTAAATCTAATAAATCAAAAGCCCTTTATAAAAAGTCTAGTTCTCAAAATTTCTAGGTTTCCCAAGGATGTTTAACTTTACTTTCTCAAGCATGAGAAATCAATTTGTTCAACCAAGCCAGTTCCGAGTTCTCCTTGAAAGCGCTCATTTGGAACTGATTACAGAAAAAAAAAAAAAAAAAAGACATTGAGTTTCACACATGTCAGGTTTTGAAGTAAGAACCCATTGTGTCCCACAACTGCTTCCCTGCCACCTGCCCTCCACCAACACACCAGGAATTAAAGTAACCAAATCAGTGGGAAGGCTGTGGCATAGGAAATCAGCAATATAATAAAACCAACTTTCATTCTAGGGTGCTGCTTTGACTCCATCACAGGTAGGAATTATCTTGGTCATTAAAAATTTTGAGAGCTGACTAACGTGGAAACATGGTGGTGGTTTAGGTTAGTTTGCAAAGGTATTTATATCCTCTACCTCACTCCCACCCACAAACACACAAATGAAATCCTGTGTGCAAAAAATCTGCTTGTGGGAATGGATCATCTCCTCATTCCTGGTGAAGTACCTCTGGGATCTGATGGGCATTCCAGCTCAGCCTTTATAAAGAACTCCATGTGTGTATGGACGTGCCTGCCCAGGGCTCTCCCAAGTTCCTCCCTTCTGAACTTCTAGCATGCAGTGCTCAACTGCACTGTGTGAGAAGTTAATATGCAGGATACCAAAAATATCAGAGATGCTGCTCCATGTCCATTTGGACCCCTGCATCTTCAGCAATCTGAGGAGGAGTGGGGTGGTTGCAGGCTATGGATAACCAAAGCCCTTTTGTGCACAGTCCCAGTCAGAATAGCACCCTGTTTGTTCCAGCTTTCACCTGTGCCAGGTAACAAAGGATCAAAAAGCTAACACCAACTTTCATATCCCAGTTTCTAACTATGTCTAACCCACAGCTGGATGCTCTGAGAAAGTGAGCTCCATTTAAAATGAAATTATTTTCTTTTAATTTGTACTCAGCTCCCCTTAATTCCTCCAGTATTCTTCTTTCCCTTATTCCCATTTCTCAATTCCTAACAAATGAACAATTCTTCTTGAAGTAACAATATTTCTTTTCTATTGTTGCTTGGCTACTTTTCAACACCATCTAGCTTTAAAAATTAGTTTTTAATAGTACCTGTCCCCTATATCAAATTACTCAGGTAGCCATTGTTTTTTCCAAAAGAAACTGCTTGGGACATCTTTATCCTTTCATGGTACCAATGAAACAGAAGCAGCAGCATTAATAAAAGAACTGCAGCAACTGGTCAGCAAAATAACACAATTTGTGCCCAGACTTCATTTTTACAGATAAAGGACAAGCTACAACCTTGCAGTGCAAGTTTCATTTCAGTATTTTTAACAAATAAAATTGGAGTCAGTTTATTCAAATACAACATTTGAACCTTGGTGTAACAAGAGCTGAATACAGTAGCAAAATGCCATAGAGACTACAGGCCAGCTATTGCAAACTTCATGTATCACAGAACTTCTATTACATCTCTAAATAAATCTGTTAAAATTTCACAAGTATAGATATGATTTAAGAGCTTAACAATTTTTTTTTATTATTATTACCAGGCCCACAATTAGCAATGCAGAATGCCAGCTACAAAAAGCAAACAAGAAACCAAAACAGCAAATCCCCACAACTCCTCCTGGCCTAGCTGTAAAAACTAGCCAGTGTAGGGTGAATGGTACAATTTCTTTTCCCCTGGCCTTTCCCGACAATCTGTCACACTCTTGTGCAGCAGAGTACATTTGTTCCAAAGCACTGAGTCTTCTGCACTTCCAGCTTGTTTAAAAAAAGCACAAAATAGCTCTATTGAGACGATTATGATCAGTCCTTCAGTTTTTGTTTACTTCTGCAGAGGCTGATTTTGCACAGTTTACTGGCCTCATTTGCAAAATTACTTTTTCAATGAAGATAATCAAGACTGCTGGTTACTTCAGGAGTAAAAAATCAAAGCAATTTTTTAAAAACTAAAATGCCACAGATCTCTCTCAGAAATAAAGTGAAATGCTTTCGAAAGCAGAAGATGATCATCGACGGTGCTATTTTGCTTATATCAAAAGGGCACACACACGTTCAGCTAACAGGAACAACACTTTTTCACTTTTATCAGAAAACCCAGCTTCATAAGCTTAGGAAGTTTCATAAAAAACTGCAGGAGTGTGTGTATTCATTTTGGCTTCAAGTCAACACTTCTTCATTAATATTTTACTCACACACAGACTCCCGAGTTTAGGAGGTAAGCTGTGGATAACAAACAGCTTTACTCTACACTGGCATTAGAAAGGAGAAAAAAAAAAAAAAAAAAGCAGTCAGCAAATTCAGTGATGGGTTCCTGAGCCCAAAAGTAATCACCAAAGAGTTTTCTGAACAAAAATATTTAAGCCATATTTTCAGCCAACTCTTCCTCTGTATCTAAAGAAAATACTTAAACACTCCTCAAGAGTCACCATTAACCAGGAAACACTCTTCCTACAAACACAATTTTAAGACCTAATTACTTTCCAATCAGATCTTCCAAACATTTTCATAATAATAGGAGATATTTCAAGGATGCAAAAAGTACAATGTCACACATAACAGAAATACTATTACAAAGACACAAAATACACCTATTAGCATAAAAATATGATGCAACCAGGTCAAATCTGCTCCTGAAACAATCCTGAATTTATTCTAGCAGAAAGACCAGATGAATTAATTTACACTCCTAGACCTCAATTCTTTCATCCTTGCAACTAACCTGTAATTGTTACCTTCTTAGAATTACTACAGAAGATGTAAAAAAAACCCCAAATTACAGCTTCTAGCCACAGTAAGTGTTTCATAATCTCTACCACGTGTCATTTTGCTCTCTGGAAGAAACTTCTTAAATGTAAAGTCATCATAGTCATCAAGTAGTCACCAAATAGCACAGGTATTTGCCACTTATTTAGTTTGCCAAGATTTAAATGGCCATCACTACATATTTGTCTCTCCACATAAATCCTTCTCCACGCAGGTACATGAGAAGTACTGGCAATTAAAAGCTTGGAAAGGATAAAATGATGCAGCCAGAGTCAGGGTCCCTTAAGCAGAAGGTTCAACACTGAACATTTTAAGGAGAATGTTTTCTTTTTTTCTCTTTGAACCCTATCTACTTCTGATCCTACAATTACAGACAGCTTAAGGGTGTCTATCAGTGATGTTCCCTTCCATGGTTTACACTACTCTTCAGTAACATGTGGTGCACTTCACCCTGCAGAGTGTTCTGGTCATTCTGGGCAGCACCCACTGCCTCCTTTGCCAGGGCCCAGGTCAGAGCATTCCCAGAATACACACACAGCTGTGTGACCTTCCCCCTGTCCTCAACAGGCCCTATCTAATGGAACTGAAGAGATGTCATCACCTTACAGTGTCTCAATACAAATTCCTACACCGTGTTTGAACAGAACACTGCAAACTGCTGCCACTGCTTTACACCTCTCCACTGAGGCCTGCAGATGTATTGCTTGTAACAGGGTATCACACAGATTCCATACACAATCTTCTGAAAATAAACTTAAAATTGTAGTAAATCATTCTGCAATAGGAGCACCTCTGCTTTCCTGTGATTTGTTTCTGCTTTTGACTGTATTACATCTTTTTCATATTCTCTTCTGCCTGGATGGGTCTTGTCTATCTCTATTCTGCCTTCTACTGCTTAAAGGCCATTTGGATAAATGCCTCCTATTAAATCCTAACATTCAGCTCAAAAGGCTCCTCTTTCATAGCAGGCTTAGAAATTCTGTTTAGTGAGCTGCACATCTAGTTACCAGAATGCAGTTATCAAGAATACTCACAAAGCAGAAGAAATCCTTGAGCTGATTCCAGAAAAAAATGTCATTAACCTTTTTTTCCAATTGTCCCCAGTACAGGGAACATATTTTGGCACATATGATTAGCAGTTTTCCATTAGTAACCCAGACAACACTGTGAGAACTTCTGGACTGTGCCCAAGCACCCGTGGCATATCACAAGATCTGTCTGAGAGATTTTTCTGACCAAGAGATTCTAAAATTATAAGTAATTCTGAAGGCAGCTTGAAAATCATGGAAGGCAGTAAGTGCATTTTAAATGGTCTTTCCAAACCGCTGTTTTTACCTATCCATGACATTAGCAAGGACCTGGAATTCATCTGATTGAGGGAAGCTGTTCACTTTCCACACCACAGCAGCTGTATCACAGCAAGTCATGTGTCTAGAATGGAAGTGTTGAGTCTTCTGTAGGCAGCTGTAGCCACCCACCCACAGCACTACCAACCACTCCACTCTCAGGCTGGCCAGTGGAAGAGCTCCAGGCAGCAGTGTCAGCAAGCTCTTCCTGCAGCCAGGTTCTGACTTTGTGCTTTTGTAACCCCTCCATCAAACCTCTAAAAAGAGGAAAATTGAATGTCAGAATAGAGAAGAAAATGCACAAGTTTGACTTAAATCAAGCAAAGGAAATCCTATCACCTATGATCTTGCCAATTAATGACCGGTTTGCATGCATGCAATTCCCAAGCTTATGTTCGGGCAATTACCACTTATTCCTCAAAGCCAGGTAGCTGCCAGAACTGGTTTTAAGAGCCACAACTAAAGGAGCTGTCTGGGGCCTCAGAGGCCCATTAGCCTAACCTGAACATCAGGGCAAGTCACCTAGTGCATGAGAAAAGTGGAACCCTACCCACTAATCTTTGTCCAGGATCAGAGTAACCTGACATTTGTTTTATCCAGCACCATCCTCCCACTTGCCTCACTGGAAGGCTACAGCAGCAAGGAAGTAGAGCAAAAAGTGGTTAATGTGTCCCCTAGTTTGGCCAGAGGATGAACACATCAATCACATGAAAAGGAGAGTTCTGAACAGTTTGCTGCATCTCTTCTTTACATTTCATCAAGAGAGACACAGCAACTTAAAACATGCATATGGCACACAGCAGTGGGGCACAGGCTCTAACCCCAGTTATTTTCCCATCCCCAATCCCACAGCACAGACTTGGCAAGTAAACAGGTCTGGGGAGAGGGGAGTTAACTTGACATGCTCATGAACTGAAGTTTTAAGAAATCTATTTAATGCATTTACCCAACAATAAACATGAGGAAGAAAAGCTCTTTTTGCTACGGACAAAGTTGGCACTTCCTTTAATGAATGGCTTGAACACATTTTCAAATGCCACCAAGCAAATGAGGCAATGAATAAAGTGAAATAGCTCTCTTTATTGTTTCCCATGCAGTATGTGGGATGCTTTTATCGTGCAGCTAAACACCACCAATGTCAATGGTATTTTTAGCACTTAAACACTACCAAGGTCCATTTAGCATTTGAGGTTTGCCCAGCACTTACTCATAGCTGTTTCACTAGCAACTGGAGTAGATGAAACCTGAGCCGCTTGTCCTGAAATGCTTCATGGACTAGTTGTAAAGGACATTTGGGGTACAAGCTTTGGGATCATGCCAGTCACCCATGATTTGCTGATATCACCTGTGGTGTTGATGATGACTGCCAGACCATTGTGCTGCATTAACATCACACAGACTTTGTTATCTCTTATCACTTGCTCAAGTGATTTACTAGATCTTCTTAGGGCACATATGTATGAAACCTTTTGCACAGCTTTAGGCTCACCAAGGAAGATTTTTAGAGGACAGGAACAAGAAACATAAATTTGAGCAGGATTTCTTGTCCCCTTATTTCTTTCACATGTTAATATAGAAAGTCTGAATGTTCCTTAACTTCCCCTACCTCTGCCAAGGCTTACTTACACCAAAAAGCCAAAAAACTCCTCACACATAAACCTTCTTCCATGCACAATCATGACAGCCACACCTACTCTAGGTTCATGAAGAAGTTTGGCTTGAATTTGCCTTGACTTTTACACTGAAGATGTGTGAAAAAGAAAACTGAGGTGCAAGCAACAAGTAGCTTTGCTCTTCACCATGCTGAGGTGACAGAGAGAGGTTCTACCCAGTCAGATGGTTAGGTCTAAAGTCTTTCTAAGTCTAGAAGAGAATTCAGAGACACCTTGAAAATATTTTAGTGCTTCAATCTAATTAAATTATTTTTTTTCCCCCACCACCACCCCAAGCAGCACAGTTTAACTTCTCCCTTTACAGACATTTATACTCGCTGGCCAATAAACAAAATAAAAGTTGCTGAAATGCTCCTACATGCCTGGAAGCAGTAAGATAAACCTGAAATAGTTTGGGCCACTGAAATAGTTAACACCCAGCCGTGAAGACTTCCACAGGAATCTTAACTCAATCTGCTCTGTAGTGCCATCCCCTTCCAAACAGGATGGTGGAAAGTCAGTTCAGAAGGTGGAGTCATCTTTGAACCAGCCAGCTAATAAATTCTTTTTCTCCTTGCTGGTGAATCAAAAAAAACCAGGACACTTGTCATTTTCACTGATTATTTTCCCCAAAGATAAAAAGTAGAATCTATCAAGAAGGGAGCTAGCAACAAGAGAAGAAAAGAGAACTTTGCATTGCCTTTTGCTCAGAAACTCCTGGTACAGGAGTATCAGCTACTGCTTATTTCTTATGCATGTGAAATGGAACCAAAGGAACAGAGTTAATATATCTGATACTTTACCCAGTGGCTTAAAACTGACTACATCATGCTCAGAATTACTCAAAAACTTAGGGATGTAACAATAACAACATTAGACTGGTTTTCAAAGATGCAGCCAGTGATGGGGGTGCTCAGAGTGGGCCATTCACCTGCCCTGGGCTGCACAAGCTCTGCTGCAGCCACATAGCTGAGCCCAGGAGCTAACTTGCTCATCTCTCTACAAAACTGCTACTTCACAACAGAAGTGGCAGAAAGTTTCTGAAGTCCTCAGTTATATTCCAGAAGAGTATTTAGGCTGTTAAATCATTCAGGCACTTTCAAAAGATTTCCCCAAGTTTGCAAATCTAATTGCTCATCTAAGCTTAATTCAGCTCAATTTTAAAAATCAGCTAAATTGGTGCTAATGCTGATGACACTAAAAAATACTCTTAAACTCATTTAAGGTTAATTTGGTAATTTACCAACATAAAGGTTAAGCTGACTAAAGGTGTTTTCTTTAATAGAGAATTTTACAGAATTTGATTGGCTTGGCTGTAATGGTAGAAAAATAGTTTATTCAAACTTCTCTAATACTGACAAGTTCATAATTTTACTTCATGTAATTCTTTTCTAGATAAAAAAAAAAAAAAAGCCATAGAGGAAAATGACACCAATAAATGCAGTTTTTGTTCTAGCATAGTTACTTGAATTTTTCAGGATATTTAGCAAAGCAATCACCACTAGGGAAAAAGCACTCTTGTTTCCTCAACTTAAATCATCTTCCTTGTAAGGAGTAACTCTCTTGTATAAAAAAATGCTGCTGTGAACAGGTCTAGACTTTACACAGCCATGGGTCACTAATTTAATTAGATTTCAAAGCAACTACTCTACCTTTACACTGAATACAATACTTCCCGTACCCTCCTTCATACTAAAAGGAATAAAACAATCCCCCAGAGGTTTACACCTCAATGCATGAGGAAACAACAACAAAGTGTACACACAATACCTTGAGTTACAGATGGGGTTTATATTGTTCCAGTTATTAGGAAAACCTTAACTACCTAAGTTGGTATTTTTAGCAAGGAAAACAGAAAAAAAAACCCCTCTCTCCTTTCTGGTGAGACAGGATTCTGTTTGACCTGCTCTGCTCAGAACATGACTGCCATCATCCAACCTCAGCAACTTCCCCTACTAAACAGGAGCTTTTACACACACTAAAAACATAAAACAAGCTTCTCTGTATGAATAAAATAAATTTTAAAAGTGAACTTTACTAGTAACAGTAGAAGTCCTTGCCCTCTACCAGAAAATAGTAGGGCTTGTAGGGTTTTGCTTGGGGGTAAATAGTAGGGTGGAGTGAGGATAGGAGCCCTGTGGTGTATCAGCATTTGGTCTCTTGACCTTTTCTCCTTCCAAACAAAAATGGGGGCTGCAATTTCCACAGAGTGCTTGTATCACATGTGTTACCACACATTTCTGACTCCACAAACTTACTGCTTTCATAACTTGAGTGATCCAAAGCTGCATGGATTAGTTACCTGAGGAAATTGGGGGTTTTGACCTCAACAAAATCCACGAGGGAACAAGAAACCAAGTCCATATTCTCCTCTAGGAGCTCACGTAGCATTTCAAGGAATTACACAAGATAGGAGCTGTTACTGGAAGTGAAAGCACACTATAATAGATGGGATCATTTGCCTCCAGTTTCACCATCTATAAATGACAGGAAAATACCTATTATTTGGCACTATCATACTGCTACACATTTGTGCTGTTGTTCAGCAACATGCATGTAAAGGGAAACCATGCTACAACAACTCTCTGGAACAGTGAATGTAAATAACTTTGTTACTGTTAACAACAGTCCAATTTCACCTTGCTCTGCTGAACAGGATGCTAATTCAGCCTTGGTCTAACTGTAACACACAAGCACATAACCTTTCCTACTCTACTCTTCCACATGAAAACAAGATGCCAGCTTCTATCACACAGGAAGGGCAGGGGCAGTTGCCAGGCTATAATCACAGATTCTTCTGGATCTCAGTATAAATGAAGCACTTACAGCATTGCCTCCCTAAGCTGACAATAAATGCAGCTCCTCTGCAGGCAGCTATGGGCTACTCCTCCCTTACATGCTGTACACCGTGAGAAAAGAGGATTTTGTGAGGAGTGGATATGAAGATGCCAGCGCCAAAATTCCTGACAAGTCCAGTGCTTGTATTTTGTGAACAGCATTCCTGCTCTCTGTATGGCAAATTACCAGCAGTAAAAGATGGAACACACCATAACCTATTCATACAATGCAGTATTTCTGGAAATATAATGGCTACTAGGACACAACACTTTTGATGCACAAATGAAGCTGAGATTATAATTGTCTCCTTACTCTCTCGTGTTAGCTGGTGGTAATGGTAATGATATAAAAGTGAAACAATTACAGAATGCATGAAAACAGGTTTCTAAACATCCATTCCTCTTTCTGATCTCACAATAAAACTACTGGGCCACAACACTAATTTATCATTGTATAATGGGAATGGAAAGTCAGTTAATTTACAATATCCAGTAATGTGCTATAAAGTAAGAATTTTAAAGAGAGTTGTTTCACAGCTTCTATGAATTTCAGTCGGTGGGTTCAGTTATTTCAGTGTTGAAAACAGACTGACTTTCATCAGAGTAAGTCTGATGAAAAATCAGACTTTAATGGTATGAAAACCTGAAAGAAATAAGCAGATATTTGAATGTAATTTAAAAATTCCCACGACAGAGAGGTCTGGTGATCCATGAAATGTCTAAACCACAGACCCAAACACATTGCATACTCTCACATGCACATGAAAAGAAAAGGGTTAAATGAAAGTAAACAAATAACTTACAAAGGTGAGCTTATTTTAATCTGGTTATGAATAAAAACCACAAGGGCAAAATTGCTCCCCCATAAGTTAGAAAGCAAATCACAAAAAGTGAAAAGAGTTTAGTGGGAAAAAAGATCACAGGAAGGAACAACAATGATGAAAAATGGACATGAAAGGAAACTGAATTATCTCTTTTCAAATGCAGCATACTTTCCTACTCACAGAAGACAGACACTCATTTCATTGCAAGAAGTTAAATGATGGAAAACAGGAAGGCACAGCTAAGTGTAACTAAGGGGTTAACAGAAGTTTGGGGAGCAGGGTCCCTATCCTAATTAGGAACATAGTAAATAAATACATATCTTCTCAATTATGGTCACTTCAGCTTTACAAAGTGGTAAGCCACAAGAGCAAGTGCTGAGGTGAGCTTAATATTAATTAGGAGGCAGAGGACAGAGCTCTCATCCAGTGACAGGAAAATGTCCCCTGGCACCAGGATACAGCAGGGAAGACAGGAGAACATACAAAAGGAGTCAGAGACACAATCCAGCACTGTATTATTCCCAAAGAAAGTACCATCTTGAGACACTTGAGGATGCTCCCAAAAGCCAGCACTGGGGACCTGAGGCACATGCACACAGAGCCCCTTGATACTCAAGGGAGCTGTAGCTGGGACTACAGGAACTGTCAGAGCTACCATCCCAGTTACCATCAGAGAATCAGAGCTGTGGGATTTAACAGGAAGATGAATGCTGTCCATGCCATATCCCTTCCTTTTACCTTCTTCTACCCCATAGCTCTGGGCCTGAACAGTGCCAGCTCAAAACCTACTTGCCATGTGAGCAGATTTCTGCTTACTTCTATCTACAACAGTGGCAAACATAATTTTACTGCCTTTTCTTATTTTTTTTTTAAACCATAGAGCTGCTTTATCTCTAGCCTAGCAGAAGTTCACATGGAGAGGGCTGATTAATTTGAACTGACTGCAGACAAGTTGGTACAGGCATTACTGGGTAACATAGATCAGGGACCACCAGAGAGAGATCAGCTTGGTACTAAATTCTAATTTATTCACAACACATGGAAGAATGTGTCAGCAAAGACTCTCAAAGTGAAGCATATTAATTAGTTAAGCCTGCTCAAGTTTTGTGGCTATTTTAAAATTAACAGGGTTGAGTAAATTAGGGCAAGCAGACAAAAAGGCCCACATCCTCAAAAGCACATTGTGGGTATGCTGTGAATTGTCTTTGTTGATCTGGATCTAAATGGATTTCAAGGTCTAATAATGAATCAATGAGTTGAATCCTGCTTCCTAGATTCCTATCTCTCTGTGATTAGGCTCTTATAACAATGTGGGATTCAGGGAGTGTCTTGCACTGCATTATATTAGACCAGAGCTGGTATTAAAGAACTTTCCAACTGAAATTATGTGAATGTTGACTCATCACAGCATGAACCATAAAGCTGAGTCCTGCTGTTGTCTTTTTTACATCTCCATGTAACTATATGCAAATTAAACCAAGAACAACAGTAAAAGCAAAATAATAAAGCATGGTGGGCATCAGATTTCCTGTTACCTTTTATGGTACATATTTACAGGAAATAGGTGAAGCACTTTACAGTTAGCAAGAAATTTGTGATGAGAAGAGAAATACTTTTGCCTCCCAAACTTTCAATAATATTTAAAAGTAATGGTAACATACCTGTTCCTTCATTGCTCTTTTTTTCTGACTGTGCCACTTGTATCACTTCAGCAGCAGCATCCCTTACTACCAAGTCTTCATTCTGCAGCAGTAGAATCACACACTTCCACAGGCCAAGGGTATCAGACAGTCCTATATTTATTTGTGGAGAAAAAATAGAGTTCTATTTCTTACATCCATTCAAAGAAGTTAGAGAGCTCTGTTTCCACACCTAAACACAACACATGAAAAGCATTGCCAAATCACTGGGAAAAACCTGGCAATACAATCAAAGTATTTTCAGCATCTGTGAACCTTATCTAGGTGACAGACTGAGCTTGGTTTAAACACTGGGCAACAGATAAGAGAATGGGCCTCTCTATCTGGGTTCAACTTTAGTCATGAGTGCTCTCAATTTTCTACAATTTCTAGGAGTGCAGAATTCCTGTTCGGAAACATCAAAAATTCTGTGGCTTCAATTCAGATTGACCAGTGCACTCTGATCATAGATTTGCTGTTGCAATCTGCCTGGAGCAGAGGCTGTCAAACCAAGCTTTCCTCAGATACTGCCAGTAGTGCTGGGCACAAATGCTGGAAACAGGAAAGGACTCCACCTTTCAGGGACCTACTCATCACCTCCTTCTCCCCACCTGTCCCCACCACTCAGCAGCATGCCCTGCCAGCCTTACACCCACTCTCTGCTGGAAACAAGTTCAATCCATGGAGTGATTACATGTACACAGCTAAGACTAACCAGAGAGAAGTGCCAGGTGCTCATCTGGTAATGCCCAAGGCAGGCAGACAGCACACACCACCCCAGTGGCAATTCACACCTCACAATCCACACTTCCCTTCAAACCCTCGTGCCATTTACTGCTGCCACACCATGCACGACCAGCTCAAGTCACACATCTGTACTCCTAGGTTAGCCTGGGTATCTTCCAGCTGACTTTTCAGGTCTTATTGAACATCCTGATTAAAGGAATCCACTGGAAGGTCACTTTTAGATGCAGTCAGCTGTTAGGTATTACTTGCTGGTGACCACAGACAACACAAGGAGTTGTGCTTCATTGCTGGTTTTCTTCTACCATGTTTTCAGCAGGTTTATCAGAGATTTTATTACAAGGCTAGCCAGACAACTGTATTTCACTGCTTGGCCAAAGTAAATTGCTCTTTACTACACAGGCAGAAGAAGCATTCCTGTATTATGTAACTTTCCTATGGAGCAATGGCATGAAGCATAATTATTTCAGAAAGAAGTTGCTTTTTCTCCTAGCATGACACACTCAATAATATTATACTGGTACAGCTAGGACAGAATAATTATTACCTAATAGATTCAACTGCCAGATTTCCCACCTAGACAAGTTTCTACTGTATCTCCAGAAGCAATGGAAGTCTACAAAGGGAATCTGCATAAAGACTTTTTCTGAACCCTCAAGCACGTTGATGAAGAGATGATGGGGTCACCCAGAACATACAGACTGGCATTCCCCCTCTTTCTCTTAGGAACATAGTAATGGAAGCTCTTGGGAATGACTACAACTCCACTTCATACAACCACAGCTTCCTCTAACTTCTACTTTTTACTATATGTGGTCAAGCAAGCTGATGGAGAAGGCATAGAAGTCAAAGCTGTTTACATGCACACAACCCCTTTAAGGGAATTATTCTGGGTTTATATCACTACAACTAATCACCAGCCCATGGCCTTGATTTGCCAAACTCCTCACTGCACTACTGACAGTTTCACAGTTGTGAAGATCCCCAGATTGACAATTCTAGGTACTATGAAGGGTCAGCTCTGCATCTTTCTTCCTCTGGATAAATTTTCAGAGCAAAGAGCTAATTCAGATGGTTTGCCCACTGAGGCCTTGGGGCTCTATTTTCTGGGCTGTTTGGGGAGCATTTATTTTTGTTTACTTGTCTGTTCTCATTTGTTTTGTTAGGATTTTACACAGGATACAAATTGCTGCTATTTTTTATTTCAGACTTTCTCATCTGCCTGACTGGAAAGCATGGAAATCAGCAACTGTTTTGACAATATCAAAGAGGAAACTGTTGTCCATCATCTACAGACCACATTCAAATAGCAACAGATGAGAAGCACAGCATTTGGGAGTTTTTTACTCCAATACTTCCACTGTCTTCATTTGACATAAAAGGGTAATAATGTCTGTCCTATGAAGAGCTTTATCTAGATGGTGAAGGTCAAGATTTCCAGAGCTGATACTATGAGCACTTAACAGTGCAATGTCTACCTCATATAACAGATTTAGTTCTGGTAAATGCTACCAATACCTCTGAAAAGGCACATCTCAAAATAGCTAATTTTTCACAAAACCACTATCTACAGATTTAGAAATATACTGTTCTTTTGTGTAAAAGATATTTGTATCCAGTCCACATGGATGGACTTAAGCTACTTAAACGTTTATATAACTACACTGGAATGAAGTATCATAAAAGTATCTAAAGCTGTCTATCCTGTTCAGAATGAAAAATAATTTCTTCATTATCTATTACTACCTATTCTTGCATATCTCCTGACCCTTTAGTCACAAAATCACCCTGTTCTCTATTCACAGAAGGTAGGGGGGGAAAAAAAGCTAAAAGAAAAACCCTATCTATTCTCCAGAACAAACCACTGTTTCACTGAACTTTGCCTCCCAGTCACTGATGTATTGTTGAATAAGGCCATGTAGGTTTTGTTTGTTCTCCTTCTTTCTTCATTCTCTAAAGAGACAGTCTAATGTTAACTTAAAACAAAAATCCTTACCCCTGGAGACATAATGTGATCCAATTATTAATCATTCTTATAGTAGAAAGTGTCTCTCATTTCCAGACTGAAGCCCTTCATTTCAACATCCTGCCAGCACAGCTTTGTTACACTCCCAGTGTTGAACTCGATTCTGACCACCTCACCAACAGAGTACTACAGAAAGATTCCAGTCACAGAACAACTGCAAGCCAGTAATTCTGTGCAGCAGTGTATAGTGACCAGGAGAGATAACAACATCTCATGTGCCCCTTCTGCAGAGGCTGGCCACATCTGCTTTTTCTACCAGAATTTAAATAAATCTGTATATTTAGTAATTAAATCCTATTAAAATTTTCAAAAAACCCTGTTTGATGTCATTATGTTTTGACTGTGCATACACATACACATACACATACAATACATTTGAAATCATGTATTAATGGATTTTGTCAAAAAAGATCCAGAAAATTACTTTCAAGCTACTTACCAAGAATGAGCTTCTTACTGATCAGAAGGAATGATGTTATACTTTTAAGAACTTCAGCAGCTGCTAACAGCATCTCTGTCTCTTGCTCATCTCCACAAAAATACACTATCAGCTGAACCCACTTTTTCAAGACTTCTTCTGAAATCTGAAGGCACAGAAGATGTGAGAAGTATGCTGTACAAGCTGCTGTTACCTCTTACCATCCCACTGAACTATGGCCAAAGGGACACTGCTCATTAGTACATGCCTGGCTTTTTCAAAGTGATGAATCTCACGTGAACATTTCAAAGTTTGGAAATTTTCTTTTAGTTAGAGCAGTACTCACAGGCAAGCCTTTCACTCTGTGCCTTCACACCAGACACACCAAAGACCACACAAGTCCAAGTGTATTTTTGTGTCCTCAGTCCTGCTACATGTGCAAGCCAAGGACAAATATGCTGGTCCTTTGCTGAATTTCAGAGATCTCTGTGCCCATCTCTCCAGCCTGTTGAGGTCCCTCTGAAGAGCTGCACAGCCCCCTGGGGTATCAGCCTCTCCTCCCAGGTTTGTGCTGTCAGTGAACTCGCTGAGGAGTCACCTGGCCCTTCATCCAAGTCATGGATGAAGAAATTGAACAATACTGGGCCCAGCATTGACCCCTGGGGACACCACTAGTGACAGACCTGCTATACCCTGTGATACTGCTTACAACCCTCTGGGATTTTTCTTTCAGCCAGTTCTCATCCCACCTCTTTAACTGAGGAATAAAATGAAACCTCAGTCATACTCTGCCTCATTCTGCCTGTACAGGGCCATGTACCTGCACTGCACAAAGGGACACAGCCAGAGTGTCTCCTACAGATTCTGCAACAGGTGAAAACAAAACATAAAAATCTCCCATGATGTAACAAGGACTCAAATTTCAAGCAGACACATGGATGAACTATCTAGAAAGACAGAATTTAACTTCTACCTTACGGAAGGGAAAATCCCTTCCACATATGCAAATACTGAATGCAAGCCCAAAGAAAGAATTTAGATGGAAAACTGATGTACCTGGTCCTTCCCAAAGCCAAAAGCTCTCTCTGTAGGTACGTCTTAGATCTCCCATGATTTGTATGCTTATTAGAGAAAGCTGTTGTAGCATTCCTAGTTAAGATTTTTACAGCATTTTTCATTGATTTGTTATGTTAACTTTAAGTACTCACACTTATGCCTTTTCTTTAACAAAAAAGATTCAAGATCATAATTCATGTTCCTCAATTTTTGTGTGAAAATCTGATTTTATATTTTTATGAGACATGTTTACTCGCATATAATATGAATCCATTCTACTCATTCTATGAAAAACAATAGCTTTGTAAAGAAAATAAATCTTCCTTTTAAAACAGATTTTTTTTGTTTGTTTTAAAATATCCGCTAAGTGGGTTTTGTGTCTTTGAAAATATTTTTAAAAATGTCTAGCACTAAAGCTGCTTTTGCACTGCTCTACACATACATATGTGACATCACAGACTGACAATTTAAAATGAAAAGAAACCTGAGCTGGCTGGGAACTGCACCCAACCACTGCTTCAGCTTCGTGCCTTCCTACCCCACGTGCTCTCCTGTGGGCTTCTCCAAAAATCAAGAAACCACAACAAAGCTGCACTTCAGTAAATGGGCTGGATTCAGAACAAGCATTAAACACCACAGGCATTTCCCTTTCCACATTATAGTGACCATTTTGGATGAGCTCAGAAGCTGAAATTACTCCATCAGAAATATTTATGTATGCATTTAACTTGAAATTACTTTGAGAGGGAGGTACTGAGATGACATTCATGGCTGTGTCATTTCAGAACATGGCAGTGTATTCAGAGAGGAAGACATAATATCAAAAATGATGAATGGACACAAAAAAACACAAGCTTGGGGCTTGGGTCTAAAAGAGGTCACATTACTGAAATCACTAAAAACTCCAGGACTGCAAAACTGTTAACCAGCTCCATTTCCCTTACCTGCTGATGGTTCTGCAAATGGTGGATAATCAATTTGGAGGCAAATTTGAGAGCTATGGTTTGACCTTCAGGGCTGAGAAAACAAGGCAAAGGACATATCAAAAAGCCAGTTACTTCTGCCATCATTTCATCTCTAGAAGAAAACCAGCCAGCTCTTAATTATTTCTGATTATCACCAATGGGTATTTTTCAAGCTGAGCATTTGGAGTTTTTACATTAGAGATCTAGATGTTAGCTAAGTTCTCAGCTGATATGCAAATGAAACACACTTTTCACTGCTCTCATGTTTATTTTCTATTTACATACTTATCATAGAAGAACACATTTGAAAATGGAACCTTAGTTCAAATAAGACAGACATTATTTTAAATTGTGAACAAATGCATCTCTTGAAGCTGGTGTTTAGCTGCAGGAATATCTCTTCTACAGCTGCTAGAAATACTCCTAGTGCAAAATATGCCTACTGCCAGCTTCCAAGCCTCTCTGCTGCCTAGCAGGATCTAAGGACATGGCTCTTGACATCGTGGCCTCTGAAGCCTATTCCCAGCATGGGGAATGGCAACACCTGAGCAGCAATGGCCTGCTCTTTCAGCCATTTCCCTCTAGCAGCACCAGTCAGCTATTTTACCACCAGTATCTTACTTCATCCCAGAAATGACCACTCCCCATCATCATCATGTGACCTTGAACAATTTAGTGCTAATCCGCAGCACATATGCACAGCTATAAAATGCTGTTCTACACTCTCTGCCCTCACTATTCCATGTTTGTAACACTGGACTGCAATGTTTACATGGCTTAAACAACTATCAGAAACAGGATGTCACACTCTCAGAGCCTGGACACTGTAAGCCTGTTTGTCCTTTCCACTAGGAATGGATGGACACAGCTTCTAATTCAGCAGGAACTGCAGACTGGCTCCACATGTTCAGTGCTTTCTGCTGACTTTACAGTCTGTATAAAGAGTGCACACCCTAAGGATTAGGATTAACCATTTCTGCCAATCCAACAAGTTAAATGAGATCTGTCATTCTTTCTACAAACCATCTGCCCATGAACCAGGATAGGAGGGATGGCAGATTCACAGCAAATGAGTGTATGGTTGGATCATTAATAGTCATTGTTAATTCTAGAGTAAAGTGGATGTTTCCCAATTACCATTCAGGAAGAACTATGCCCACTGGCTATCACAGGACAGCCAGAGTAACTTCTTGTTTCAAGAACTGTACTACTGGACATTCACAGGGTGCTAGTATGACTTGTGAGCCTTTTTAATAATTCAGATAAAGGTCTTCTCTGAAAAATTCTCAAGAACCCACTTTATTCAAATAAGCCACACTCTCTTTTTCTGAAACACAGATTTTTAAATGAATGGGCAGTCCCAAACCAATATATTAATGTTCATTGAAAGTTTTTAAAAGGTAAGTATTTCAACATGCATGACAGAGCATACCTGCTGGAGGTATCTGCAAGGTTTAAACTCCAGGTTAAGAGCTCATGTGGATTCATTTTTATAGTGCATTCAGTCTTTGGAAGCACATTTCTGAGATCCATATTATGAAGAATTTCCAGCACCTGCAGACAGAATTCACAAACAAAGAATTTACAGACAGTTTCAACAGGACTGTGCACATGTGAGATCAATAAAACACTGACTTAGCTCCACTCCAAGAACACAAAGACTCTCTCTGGACAGTTCTAAGAAAGGAAAGAGGCAGTTCTTGCTTTTACACAAGAACATCTGTTACAAAATTATTGCACAGCTCCTGTTCAATGTAAAAAAACTCCAACTACTCACCTACTATTTAAAAAGCATAATGCATGTTTGAAATATATTTTTGAAAATTACAAATATAATCTAAAAATGAAAAACATAATTTACTGAAAACATAAAAAATGTCAATAAAAAAGCACCCTCTTACCTTGCAAAAACACTGGGGATTTGTTTCCTTCAAAGCCATTGTGAGAAGAGTGTCTTCCAAATCAGTGAGTAAACATAATACACCTCCTCTTCCTTCTGCAATCTGCTTGGAATTTCTTTGTTTCAGCCACAGCAGTATTGCTTCCAGTGCCAGCAGACGCACTTCATGGAACTCACAGTGCAGGAGATGAGCTACTGACAGTGAGGGCTTGGCCATCTCCTTGGCAGCAGCTGAACCACAGCTCTGGATGTCAGGACCTGCAGTCACTGACAGCACTGATATTACAAGTTTGGTGATGCTCTGGAGATACTGTATCAGTCCTGGTACTGCAGCTGAGTAGGGAATACCACCCACCAATTCTGAATCTGAAATGACTCTGTTCATCTCTTCCCAAAAGTCAAGCAATTGCATTCCTGTAATGAGAGTAACACTTAGTCAAGTGAACAAACAGGTTATGTTACCATCTGCTCCAGACCATGAAGTTGACAAATATCAGGAATGCAAAAGGTATCATTAGGCAAATTCAGGCATGAAATGAAAATCAGAGCTCTCCTTCATTTTAAATTGATTCCAAATTATTTAAAAGCTTTGCTAGATATCACATGTATTCACATTTAAATCAAAAGAAACAAGGACACAAAGTTTTCTGAGAACTGTGATCGTTCAACACGCGAGTTTAAAGTTTCAGACAACTTAAAAAATGCTACAGTACCTTACAGATTGCCTGCAATCTTTAACAATTACATCTGTTTGATAAGCATTTCTTTAAATCAATACTATATTGCAAATTGTACAAAACTAACATTTCTAACACTGCAGAAAGTGATTAGAACAAAATAAACTCTTAAATATATGTGGGAAAAAATGTAGACAGTGCTAAAATCAGAGACCAGACTGAATGAAGTGCTGTCAGACTACTCAGCTGCAACTGAAATCAGGAGAAATGATGACAGAGGCCATTCTGATAACACCAAAAACCTCATGCCTTCATGGTTCTAGTTAGAAAATATTGCTATTAAGAAGATGCCCCTTTGAGATAAATAGACCTGTCCTGTGTGCATCAGTCTAAAGAATTTACTTACTAAAAAACCCAGGATACTTTTCCTATTCTTATTCATTTTGAACAGTTAACATAGCTAAGAAAACAAAGGAGCTGCACTGTAACCCCTCTTATGTATCATCACAGGAACTGTGACATTTCACCATTTACATTGGTGTAACCTTGTCCACATGGCCCAGCACAGCCTGAGAACTTTCTTTAGTACTTGGCCACCTCCTGGAGCAAACAAAGAGGCCACTGCCAGCTGTGATACCAGAGGGTTTCAGGCTTTAGCAGAGTTGGCAATGTATACACAAAATGAAAGGAAAAAGTCATCAATGGTCCTATCTCACACCCACATAGACTGAAATAGTCAGGCACCTTGAGTTCAGCCTTATTCTCCACCATCAGTAGGAACAAACCTTTCTCTAATATTGAAACCATTTTGCTCAGTTCAGTGTCTGTATAGCTTGTACTGCAAGAAAATGAGCATGCTCTACCCCACAAAATTCAAATGCAAGTAGAGGAAAATCACAAAAGAACAGGAAACTGTGCCACTAGTGCTAGGGGATATTGGAAATTTAGGGTTTTTTCAATGTAAAAATGCACTAAAGGTAAATACGAAGATTAAACAAACTTACATTTCTTCAGTATGTGCAAGAAGACAATTCATTGTCATGTAACTTTGCTATTCAGAATTAAACATTGAGCACTGCTAAAAGCCTGTCCAAATAGTCCTAAATTCCTGAATTCGACATGAAGCCACAGTACAAATATAGATTCATTTTGTTGCCCATGAAGACATTTCCCTAAGCCTTCTATTTACAGCTAAATATCCTGCCCTTTCATATTCAGATTCTTCCAAAGCCATCTTAATTTTTTTGACATTTACACAGAACATTGACATGGCTGTACACTGTCTAGCACATAAGACAGAACCATTTCTGAGTAATTCTGGACACACTTCAAAGAAATCCAGCATTTGTAAAAAATTTTCAGACATCTTGCCCAACTATTAGCTCTGCCATTCACATTCTCACTACAGTTTCTTTTCTGAAGGGACTTGATGCAGTCAAAGGAACTCCAGTATCAGTGCAAAGCTGTCTCACAGCATTATTCTCTAATGACACAGCTGACTTCAGTCTCTTCCACAGCAATGCAAACTTGTATATTTTATTTGCTACGTTTCTAAACCCCCTCCAAACACACCGCTTTTACACACTGGCATCATAGCATAGACTAGCATTAATGCCCATGTCACACGACACGTATCCAACTGCCAGAATTCCTTAATTTCTGAACTGTCTGGTTGCCTTGGAGAGGGATTAGGCCTTCGTCTCAGTCATTACACAGCCTGAGTCCACAGACAGCAGTTGAACAACAGAAATAATCCCGGGCAGCTGAAAGAAAAAGGTTCAAGGTCAAACGCCCCAGTTCAAAAAGAGGAACAGCTTCAGTCTCGGAGCACTGCACCCTCTCAGGTTCCGACCTGCTCCCCTCCTCAGCTGCCCTTCAGCAGCACACACATCAACCAGCTCAGCTCTTCGAACCAAGGGTGTATTTGTAAGTATATTGCACGAGAAATGCTTTTATCTCCTGTCCACGTTGCTGCACGTTGAGGTAAGCTACATGCAAGCAGTAATGGCAAACCCGACAGGATGGCAAGGTCAAAGCTCCAGAGCAGGGAAAGGCAGAGTAGTATGAAGTGCACATAGAGAGAGACAGAGAGGGAGCAACAGAGAGAGAAAAAAATTAGGGGAATGGGGGGAGGGTGTCTGCCATTTTGTTGGTGTCAATGCTGCCAACTTCGCAAGAGCCTGCAACTCAACATCAGAGAGAGCGGTGACCCTCCCACAGACTCCAGGAGCTGGCCATGCACTGACCTTCCAACTCAGCAAACTTTCGTTGGTATTTTGCATGGCCAGCACAACTTCTCTTTATGTTTTCATCTTTGAAGGGAAAAACTACTTTCATATAAAAACACAGCAGAGCTACTCACTCCCAGAACTACTAGCTTGCAGACTTTGTGATACAAGTCTTTGGCAACAGATCCTCTTTTTCTGTGCATATCAAATACTTCTGCTTTGGAAGCCCTCTGGGTGACTTCTTTTTTTTCCCATGCAATTGTGAAAGACTGGACACTGTGGCTCATCTATTTTACAGAAAGTCTCTTTAAAACTGGA
This sequence comes from Phylloscopus collybita, assembly GCA_027886175.1. Taxonomy (NCBI): domain Eukaryota; kingdom Metazoa; phylum Chordata; class Aves; order Passeriformes; family Phylloscopidae; genus Phylloscopus; species Phylloscopus collybita. The sequence continues at coordinate 4,182,197 of JAJNNQ010000013.1, read as the reverse complement.
TGTCTCAATGGCAAGGCCATCAGCAAAGTAAGACTGTCTGAATACTTGCTTAGCCTCAGCACACCAGAAAGCAAATCCTTCTGAATTCATCTTGTGCTCCACATGTTCTCCAACACTTTTTTCACGCAAATATGTACAAAAGGAAAGAATGCCCTTGTCTTATTACAATGCAGTGGAAATATTCCTGCTTTCAACTTCATCACTGAGAAATCTTTCCAGGCTTTCATGTAAATGTTTTCTCGTCTGCTTAGCTTTAAGTAAACTCTTTCCTTTGGCTTACATCAAAATACCCAACTAAACCAGAAAACCACACTGGTTCCCAAAGTAAATGTCAGCCTCTGTTGTTAAGATACAGTAATGACACACTTTTATTTACAAACAAACATCACTGTACAGTTTGAATGACCAGCTGCTGTGAGAAGGGAGAACAAATTTTGGCTGACCAAAGCAGAGTCCTGGCAAACAGCAGTCTCTCCAGGATGCTGACAGATGCAAAAGAGCCCCCAAGAACTAAGTGGATTTAATTTTATTTTTTCCCCCTTAAGGATTGCTTCATTTGTGGGACAGGAAGAATTTCAGCCTGCTTCTAGTACAGGAGACATCTTACACAACCACTTGGTTCTCTTCAACACCCGACACAAACATCCTCAATCCCTTTGTGTCCCCCACACTGATATATGCATACATCATCTATGTCACAGCATCTAGGTTTGAGGGGCTGTTTTTTTAATCCTACTTGTGATCAACTCATGTTCTGCCATGTATATGAAGTAAAATGGTCTTTCACCATCTGAAAATAAAGAGGAAAGGAAGAGGAGCAGAATGGAATTAGGAATGGATGAATCTCCAGTTATAAGCCTCCTCTAAATTTAGTGGCTCCCAAACCTGCCTGTCTCTTCTCTGCTCTTCCCTGCAGTGGCAGGCAGGACCTATTTAGCCTGTTCCCAGAGTAAGCAGATACATACAGCAAGGACACAAAATTGTCCCTGCTCAGGGAGCAACAAACCATCAGCTGATGGACAGCTCAGCTGATAGCTCATCTCAGAGGCACTAGTCTATTCAAACTTCCTTCCATAGTTAAATATAAACTTGCTTCACCTCCTTGCAGAGTTGATACATTTCTGTAGGATTTGGTAATTTCACAGTGATTATTGAGCTACTGCCAAGTGGACAACTCTCCTGATCACCAGGTGTGCTGTGAGAGGGGCTTCCTTCTCTACATGTGATTAGCATAGCTCTAAGTATTTGCACACTTCTAGATAAATACTGAGATTAAATCCTGTATGCAGACCCTCGAGCATCCAAACCATCTTCCATGTTCCTACCAGAGGCTCCAGAAAAAAAGAACAAAGCAGGGGACAAGGGGGGAAGTTACTACCAGCATCACAAAACTTACTGACACTCTGCAAAGTCAGACAAAAATTGCAAGAGCAGCAATAAAACGCTGCTGTGCCTGCAGTATATTGTTATGGGAAGGGGCTCTGAGCATCAAAAATCTGGATATTCATCATTATTCAACAAGACCTGCAAGAAAGTGTAACTGTTTATGAACTGAGGTTAAAATCCACTCTCAAGCTCCCATCCACGAGTTCATATGAATAGGGAGTAGGCTGAGAGGCAGTCAGAGCCAAGAAGAGATTTTCCTAGACAAACACTAAGGAAAAGTATTTTCTTTCGTGTTTTTCCTTTTTATTAAAAGTGGATTAGGCAAAGTCACTGCTAAATGGAAATAAAACCACAAAGAGAACAGAAAAGTCTGTTTCATTACACAGCCATACTAAGGTGACTGTTGATCATAAAAAGGGCATATTTTAAGCAGGATGTTTCCTTTTAAAGACATCTGCAACTTCTTCAACATCAGAGACTAGGCATCAGAACTCACAATACAATTCAAAACTACAAACACGACTGATTACCAGAATCCACAGATAATTTATTGTTGAGGACACAAGCATCCCATAGCATTTTGTACAACAGAAGGGAAAATTTCCAAAGGAAAACAGAAGGGGAAAAAAGCTCACATTATATTTGGACATTGAAACAGGTTTTTGTTTTTTTTTTTTTTTACAGCTTCTCTCTGGCCCAGCACTGAGTTTTCCAGTATTTTGCATTCATATAAAATCATAAACCCCCACGGAGACAGCACAAGTCAGTCCATGGTACATGCTGGAATCTAAAGAGAACTGATTTTGAAAGGACAAGCAGTCTCTGTCTTCACGTGGGGACAGAATTTTAACTGCTAGCATTAATAAACATGACCAATTCCACTTTCCCCTAGTGCCACATATTTCATGGAACACCTTTCCATATTCCCTGCTCAACACAGCATTCCAGCAGGATCATGCCTACCCTCCACAACCCTCCTCTGATCACTGTCTCTGCCATCATTCCAAAATCACTTTTACTTTCCTCCTCCTCCACCTGTGTCACAAGTTCTGCCTCCAGTGTTTCTCTGACAGCTGTTGGTGCTGCACATATCATCTCCTTTCTCCAAAAATTTATTCCTTTCAGCCTTGGCCCATTTGTTTTGTTCTTCTGTCTCACACTAACTTTTGGTCAGTCTTTGGACCACCTCAGCATCCCTCACTTGTTCTGCCTCTGGCATTTTACTGTCCAGGCAAGTCCCAGTCACTCCCTGTGTCTTGGACTTCCAACAATGCCACCCTCAACTTCTTCATTCTCCTGTCTGCAATGAATTAGGACAGTGAGTACCTAAAAACATTTCCTTTTCACTTGTCTAATTTAATGTTAGTAGGCACAGAGCATTTAGATGATCTTGTAAATATGTTTTAAATCCTTACCTTCCTTAAGCCAGAATAAAAATATTTACCCAGTGCCACAGTCAATACACCAGTAAACTTTATATAATTTCTGACAACATTAAAAAAAACTGCCTTCAATTTGTGAAGAGTTAATTTAAGTTTAAGCTAATTAGATCAAATAACCAAAACACATGTTAACAAGCTGCCAGTTTTTATTCAAATAATTCTTTGGCCACACTTCTTAAGGATCTAGGTTAAAAAAGTTAAAGTATGACTAAAATAATCAACCTAGTTATATCCCTGTCAAATTTTTACTATTCAAAAATCATCATTTTTGAAGTTAGCCTGCGGGAAAAACTTGGCTACCTATCTTTCAGCTCGTTTCCAAAGTAAGAGAAGATTAAGTATGATACAGAAGAAAAGTGGCCACAGGCTTCAAATGCTATTTAAAAGTCCAAATCACATAATTTGGGTAAACATTTTAAGACATTCCTATGTAAAGCCCAGTTTGTGCTTTCCTTGCAAAGCATTGCAAAGCATCCAGAAGTTTCATAATCCACATTATTTCTATCAAAGAATTTTATAACTTCTAATTAAAAAGGACACATAGAACCAAGAGAATGGTATCTGCACTGCATGTTATTTAAGACAGTATTTTTTATTTGAGGACAAAACCTGCAGACAGTTGAAATAACAGCCCACATTTCTGATCACATACACACACACACGTGCAGTGCACAGTATTTTTTGCAACCATTTCTTTCAGTTTTGAGCAGCATTTAAGAATCTTAACCAAGCTACATCTACAGAAGGCTTAAGTATTTGGAAGATGGAAAGAAAATGTTTTTGTAAAACTCATGGGAAAAAAATAAGTAAAAGTAGAACACTGGCTGCTCCATTTTGGTATGAAAACAATCTCTTTATTAACAAGATTAATTGTGTAAGTACTAAGTAACTGTTCCCGTGTTTGACAACAACACTGGAGTTTGGTTAATTTCAAGAACTTTTATAAATTCTTCCACCTCAAATGTAGAAAGGAAAAATGCTTGGTAAGACTACAAGTGGTATCTTTTCCTAAATCACAGATTCCTTCTATTTGACGTCTTTTTTAAATGTTTTCTCTTTCCCACCAAACTTGAATTTTGAAGATACTACACTTGACAACATATACACAGGAAAAAGCAACAACTTGGCAGGATTATCTTTAGCAAAATTTTCTTTCATCTTTTCCCTTTTCTGTTCTTTTCTGTTCTGTTCTACATCCTTCACTTACGTTGACAGGGCTCTATCAGCAAGGGCCATTTTTTGGAACACGCCCCTGGCCAAAATGCACTCCTCTTGGTCAAGTATATTACAGAGAGTTGCATCTATTTTTCCCTTCATGAAATGACAAAATACTGAGCAAGAAGCAAAATGTGACCACTGTCTTGTGGCATTCTTCATCTGTTACAGAGAGACAGAGCATCCCAGCTCTGAGCTTTCACTGCAATTCAACACTCTGGCTCCTGCATTACCAGCACTGCAGTTCACAGTAACACTCTCATCTTGTTTTGCTTCAAACACCCATTTCCAGAAAATCTGTAAGCAGGAATGTCTATGACAGATCCTCTCAGAAGTTCACATATTCAACAGAGAAATCTTATTTAGTGAAACAGTGTATCACACCAGAGTCCTGTATTCCATCTCTTGCAAAGCCCATCTCTGAGTGCACAGGAAAGCTTGTAACCTCAGATGTACACATGGACCTGGAGCTCCACAGCTCCACAGACCTCTGCTTCCAACTCCTCCTGATCAAAACTTGTGAATTTGCAAAAGTCATATACACAGCTAATGCTGGACATTTTATCACCTGGACTCGGGGTCGTTTTCCCCACCCCAATATGCCCAAAAATGTTACTTTATTCCTCTGTAATATTTGAAGCAGGGTAGAAGTGCCAGAATATCCTCTACAAGGGAATGGCTTTGTTCTCCCATGAGAATGAAAAGGCCCTAGACATCTGGGATTTCTGATATACAAAAACAGTTAATGTGGAGAAAATACATCAAAGAGGTCTGCAAGAACAAATTCCCTGGACGCTATTAATAATTATTAATAGTGACAATAGACATTAGCTCATCAAATAATCCTATACTTGATAAGAACTTTCTTTACTTTCAATAAAGGTAAAAATACTATTTCTATACTTTAACTTTTTTATTTTTTAAGGCTTGCTTCCAACCTCGATTGATAACAGAATAAAAATATTTTTAAGTTTATATAGTCTCGGCATTATGTATTGTCTCAGCATATCTGAAAGCCCTCAGGCACATCAGGAGCTGAGAAAAAACGTTCTAGATTTTGCCTATCACCTCAAGGAAAGAAAACTGTCTTTTCCCAGTGACATGAATCAGGCAACACTTCCATCCAGTCCAGCAAATAGGAATAACTATGGGGTTTGGGTTGCTTTGTTTTGTTTAAGATAAATAATCTTCATTTAACCAGCAGTAAATTTTTAGCTGGACAAGATGCTTTTGGTATCCATTACTCCCTGCCTTCCTTAGCTGACATTTTAAAGTTCTGATGTTTTTTGAATTTGTGAATTCCCTAAGCACTATCCTGCACTTTAAGAGACAGATTTTATTAATTGAAAACAACAAATCACTTACAGAAAATAATCATAATGTAGGAAAGACCTAGGCAGAGCTGTACTCTAAAAACCTCTTTGTAATTGTAGCCTCTTTAGACAGGCATAATCAATTAGAAGTGGTCTGATTTTAACCAGTTGCAGGCTCATTACATTGCATTCCCATTTCTGTTGATGAAAATCAGTTTCAGCCTGTGGCCTGGAACTCATATACAGCACTTCCTGGGGCCTCTTAGATAAACACATCAAGAAACAGTTTTATTTGGATTTGTCCCTCACTCTTTATTCATTGAAACAACTTAACAAATCAAGATTAAAACAGAGAAAAATTGGCTCATAACCAGAGATATGCATGTATGAGTAAGATATTTAATCTCAGAAAAGTATAACGCTTCAATTAATAATCATATCTTAAAAACATTTAAATGGGAGACTCAAAACATTCAGTTTTAACTGGTGAGTTTAGTCTTTCTCTTACTGTGTCATGGGACACTCAGTTTCTATTTAATATAAACACATTACTCCTTCCTTTCAGAAGGGCTCCTTGCCTGTGATACATAAAATTGTCCCCAATGTATCTTCAAGTTTTCAAAACAGTACTTCCAGCCTAAGTTTTTACTCTCTGTAGACAGTGCCTGAAATACATAATTTTAAACCTATGTAGGAATGAAACTTTTAAGCAAAAAAGTACTATTGAACTATTCCCAAGCAGAGAGAATCTGCAAAAATAATTGCCTTCCTTCTGCAGAAATTGTACCTTACAGCACCCAGGTTTGCCACAGTCCACATGAGCTTTGAAAAATAAATGAATTCCCTACAGCTGGTAATCCAGCCACAGCATGGTGCAATCCCTCAGGTTCAAAGGGTTATTCACGAGTTAGGGGCATTAAAAAAAAGAAGGGGAGTTTCCTGGTGTGGAGAGGTCCATAAAAGCCTTTTCAAATGTGCAGCAATTGTTTAAAACCAGAACAGACAAAAAAAAACCAAGGATAACTGAAATAGGGAAGAGACTGATAAAGGAAATAAAATGCCCACTAAGTAAGCAAAACGAGAAGCCCTCCCCCTGGAGTACTGGCTGTTCCTTCCCAAAAGAAAATACAAAAATAGAGCTGAAGGGTGAGTGACAAGAATAAACAGAAGATGAAAAAACTTCAGATGAAGAGAACAGAGAAAAACTAGTATGATTCATGCCACCAAGGAGCTGAACAGAGGTAAAGCATTATGATTTAAAAAGTGTAAAAATGAACAGTCCCAAAAGGATCTCTCTTTTAAAAAGGAGTATTCAAAGAAAAAAAAAGTAAAAAGGATGATGAGCCCAAATATGGTTGAGGGAGGCTTTGGCTGTTGTTTTTGTTTATTTTGTAGTTATGATACACAGCTGGACTCTAATGTACTGCAAAGGATTATCGCTAAGGCCAGAGGCACACGAGGATTTAAAAAGCTTTATTTTGTATTAATAACAAAAAACAAGTAAATATAATTGTAATATAAGAATTAATGATGATAGATATATCTTAGCCCCAGAAAAAAAACAGTAAAGAGCCAGGGAAAAAATTATCCCTACAGAGGTTATATTGAAGCTGCTTTAGGTGAGGTGGTGCATTCCACCCTATAAAGCTTGTGGCCCTTGCCCAGTCACTCTGTATGTCTGTCCTTCTGTTTTAAAGGCTAGTTCTGCATCAACCCTGTCTGAAGAAGTTCATTTCAGACATGTTCATCACCAATTTGCTCTCCTAACAACTATCACTCTTTGAAATGTACATTCACAAGAAATCACACCAAAACCAGTTTTAGAATTAGAGTGGAACTACATCAACTAGGCAAAAAAAGCAAAAGGAATTGGTTTTAAAATTAACAATGCCCACAACATGATTATCTGAAATAAAGATAATCGGCTCTAGTGACTTAAATGCAGTGTTAAGAATTTTAATGAAAAGACAGAACTATTCATTAATTGCCTTCCTGGACTGACAAGGTAATTTATTACTCATTTGTTCATAAGAAATGAACAAAACAGGCCCACAAGGAAGCTACAAACAGCTGACTGAAATCTGCCTACACACTGGCACACGTGAAAGGGTGTTCCTTCCTCCATACCTTTGTTCTTCCTATTGTTCACAGCTTATTTTGTACTGTTGCTAACTGTAATCTACAGCATTAAAACCACTGATAGTTCTCACTTGTCCTTTTAAAAATTCCCACTGATAAAGAATCCCATTGATAATGAAAAAAAGAAACTGAAAGAAGCTCTCAGAGCTGTTTTTTATAAAACTTTTAAACATTAGAAAACATTCTCCGAAACTATTTCAGGTGTCTTAAGAATGAACATTTCTGTGGCTTTCTGGAAAGGTTAAAGTAGCAGTAGTCCAGGATCTGGATTTTGGATCAAAAAGCCATTTTGGAACATGGAGAAGATCTTTTTTGTTGCTAGCCATTCTAGGACTAGGAATACTGCAAGATCATCACCTCAAGCCTTGACATGGAACCATACCTCAGTTTTCCCCTCTACAAAATCTAGGACTAGCTCTTGAGAAGGCAGAATAAAGGGCCACCTTCTACAAAGCACCTAAAGGATTCCAGAAGTCAGCAGATGGCCTTGAACACAAGTAATATACTGTTGTTTATCCAGATTCAACAGCACTCAGAAATAGATACGGATATTAAATTCAATGTATAGAATAGTACATTTGACTTACCTTGCTTTTGAAACTTCTCCAGGTGAGTACTCAACATCACAAGGACATCAAGATAGGCAGCTCTGGTCACCAAACAAGGATTTAGCCTAAAAAAAATAAACCAAGTTTTTGAAGCTGAAATCCTTATAACCATATGCTCAGAAACAGCAGTAAAACAAAGTAGTTCGGCATGTCTATTTTAATTAATCAATGGGTCAAATTAGACTGCATATATAAAATAATAAAGCCAAGTTATCTAAGCTTTACTTCCTGGTCCATTCTGAGTGACAGTCTTCCCTGCAGAATGGGCAACACCTTCTCCTCCAGCCATTCCACTCAATGGCAGTTGATACATTTCATTATTACTGGAGGAACCAAGTCCTTGTAGCACCTACTACATCTTTGCTTTGTTGATAGATAATGTAACTAAATGCATCAACAAAAAGAAGTCTTCACTTCTTACTGTTTCAGCTCACAAAAGAGAAATTTCCCTTGCAAGGTACCTGCTACACCATTTTAATGGCCATAGCTCTCTCACTGTTCTGTTGCAGACCAGAAGTGTTCACATTTTTAAAATCAGGTATTTATTTTTCCAAACAAGAGTATTTGGGATTTTGTGTATATAATGGAAATTGGTAACAAGCTACTTCCTGCTCTACCTTTTCAATTTGCAAGTGAGAAACTTCTTATTTTCTCTCCAATTAGAAAAATAAAATTTGGTTAAAAACTTCATTTTTCTTTGTATTACGCTCGCTGAAACCCATGTAGCCATGGAATCTTTTTTAAAATATAACTTAAAATGTGAACAAACAGGAAACCTAGTTCAAAATACAGAAATTATTCCAAAGAGCCCAATGGGACTTGTACTAAAACAAAAACTTTCAGAATCAAGCAGCACAAGCTTGAAGTATGACTAATTCTGTTCAGTATTTCATTTTTATTTTATCTGGCACTTTCTTTGTATGCTTATCTTGATGTTTGAAACTCTTTCAAAAATTGTTAATTAAAAATGTTCCAACAAACATTCTGAAGGCTAACATCTTTAAAATTCAAGAAAAAAAAGCTTTTTCAAGTAAGATATGTGACCATGACATAAAAATGAAAGGTTGGAGGTTCTTACATAGTTTGGCCACTTTATTTGCCTATGGAGGGTCAGCCTATGAACCTATTAAAAAAGACAACTTTAACCAGAAACATTGTTCTCACCTTCAGTAATAAACTCTGCAAGAAGCCTTCTTTTGCCTTATGCCTTCTTTTATGGCCTACAGTATTAGGCATCCACATAACACACAGCAGAATGTGTGCCACCAGGATCTCTCTTCTTTAGAAGAGTTTTTTTCTCCTTTTGCATAAAAAGAGACCTTTTGGACACTTTCTTACCAGTGAAGACTTTCTTACTAGGTTCATACCTCCCCAAACTACTTCATGCTTGCCTCCTACCACCTGCCTTAAAGCACAACAGCTAAAAGCCACCTGCTGAGAAGATGCACATCAACAGGAACCAAAGCCTTAAGAAGCCAAAGCAATTTTAAATATGGCCTATTTTTTAAGAGTCATATTAGACAGACTTTATTTCTATCCAGCCTGGTTAAACAAAGATTTTTCCTGTATCTTGGGCATCCAGTTGCTGACTAAGTTGCTCTCAAATGTGTGTTGAAAACACCACCAAGGAACACTCACGGAGTTGGGAGCTCAATCCATGAGTAAACAGAGGGACTGATCAGTCAAAGGCTCAGAAGAAAAACAAACCACAAGAGGTCTCTCACAAATGGATGAAAACAGCCACAAAAATTTTCAGCCAATATGAGGAACCTAACGGGTCTACTGCACTTCAGCTCCCTCAAAAAATGGAAGACTTGCTTATCATTCCATGTTTTCAGTGGAAAGAAAATTTCCAAGGTACAAACTGTGCCCTGGGCAAAACATGGCTGATGCAACTTTTACTGGAGAAAAGGCAACAGCAACACTGGCATGGTTTTTACTTTAGTCCAGCTTCTAAGCGCTTACCACTTCATTTTAAGTATGTGCACATGCATGTTTTGATTTTGAAACGAGACTTTTCCAGCATAAAACATGCCAAACATTTGTCCTTGGCTGGTTCCATTGCTCTGGTGATGCTAGTGAATTCTCATCCATATGTGCCAGATGGACACAACAGGAAATTCAGTTTTCCAAAACCAAGAAACTTCAGTGCTGTTCGGACTGTAGCAGAAAGCTCAATCTTGAAGACAATCAAACTGTGTTTTATGTAACGGATCTGACAGCCAAAAATCACAATGCTGAACATTTCAGATGATGCACTGCACAGTGTTTAACATGACCTGTTCGTGCAGAACTTCAGCAACAGGAGTGGGAATAGTACAAGATGTTTCCTTTTTAGCACCAATACCAATAAAGTGGTGTTCCCATAAACAAGATTTGAGGAAATCTGTCTCCAAACAAGAAAGTCACAGCAGTAGCAAAAGGTGGGAGCTCCAGACATGTGGAACAGCATTCCTTTATTTCTGTCCAAAACCCAAAAATTATTTAATTTCCTTTCCAATCTGGTTAATAATGGAAACAAATACATCATATGCTCACTCCAGATGATAAACTGTACATGACTCTGAACGGGTCAGAGCTAGAGATGGTTAGGACTCTGATATCTAAGGGTTTATCCACCCAGAAATATAAAATAGCTATCAAAACAATATTCATACTATTACACACCTATTTTAATGGCAGGCTAGTGATGCCAGGGCACAGATCCATACCTGATTAAAGCAATGCTTTGTCTATGCCAGCCAGTAGTTTAGTGTAACAACAGCACATCTGGAAGTCAAAGAGCTGGCACCAAAGACCAAATAGCCACCTAAGGCCATCTGTGTCCAGATGCCTTAAATCGTAATTTTCAGAAGTTCAATTTGTTGCTTTGTGTTTGGATATAGAGCTTATAGCCAGCCTGCTCCTGGAATCTTACTGCACTTAGGAGCTTGCCCCATACTTTCTAGTACTCCTTCATAATGCCCTCACTTGGAGCTTGACTGTCCAGGTGGAAATAAAAATCAGATCACAGGCAACTGCTGCATTAAGTTTGACTAACAGCTAATACTGCAGAACGTTTCAACACATCTGACCAAAGAAAGGTCAAAGGCTGTCTGCCCTGAGTAACATCTGAAACTCAAGCACTGTCACCAACCGGACCTGCCAGGCAGAGGGAAGGAAGACTCCTGCAACAGGCAGGAACAGAAAGGATTGCTACTTCTGATTATTACTTAGCAAGAACAAGATGCAGAAAAACATAATTCTAATTTAATCAAGGAGAACAAAATGGGAGGGGATGATGGGAGGAGCTGCTGTGTCCCTACCAGATCATCCTATGAGGATAGACTAAGAGAACTGGGATTGTTCAGCCTCAAAAAGATTGCAGCCTTCCAGTACCTACAGGGAGCCTGCAAGAAAGGGAGAGACTTTGCAAGAGCCTGTAGTGACACAACAAGGGGGAATAGGTTCAAACTGAAAGAGACCAGGCTATATATTAAGGAGAAATCCTTTGCTGTGAGTGTGGTGAGGCACTGGAATAGGTTGCCCAGAGCAGGTGTGCATGCCTCATCCCTGGAAGTGTTCAAGGCCAGCTTGGATGGGGCTGAAGAACCTGTTCTAGTTGGTGTCCCAAGCTCACAGCAGAGGAGTTGAAACTTGGTGATCTTTAAGGTTCATTTCAACCCAGGTGATTCTATCATTCCACAACCATGGAACTCCACAGAATATCCAAGGTCATTAAAAGACACAAGTCAAAAAAGCTGAAGGAACTGATTATTTTAAAGGGTTTACACTTTTTTTTTTTTTTTTTAATGGCCCAAAGCTGTAGCATAACAGTATCCTAACTATGATGGAAATAAGTGTCTCTTTTTTCTTACTATTTTAGGTAGGCCTGGCTGAACAGAAGAAAATCTGAAAACACTGGTGCCAGTTTGCATACTATTGACACTTCATAGCAGATTTCTGGAATAGATCCTGAAAATAAAAGTCCTCCAAATCTACTCAACTTCTTGTCATTAATGCTGACCAATTACTTCGGGATAGAATAGACACAGCTCTTTGCAATTGCATTTTCAATTCCGGCATCTGAATAAAAAAAGAGTTCAAGACACTTGCAGGAGGAAACCTTTTGGTAGCCGTTAAGAGTCCAGGGACTTTTTTTCAAAGAAAAAAGTTAATGGAGCTAAAGAGTCAGTTAAAATTCACAGGCTCCCCGTTCACAGGCCTTTGAAGAGGCCTGGGTTAAGCACTTATAGAATATTATATAACCAGAGTAACAAAGAGCTATTTGTTTTCCACAAGGAACTGCCTGGTAGGTGAATGAGGAAGCACACCCTTCAGGAGATATTCCCTCTCTGGAGATGTAAATTAGACTGGGCAGGTTCAGAAGCTCCATGTGCAACACAAGGGTTTGCTCCAGCTGGCTTTGGCTACCCACAGTAGCAGTAAGGCTGCTTTGATTTCTGCTCTGCCTTCACCTCCACTAAGTACCACTGACTGCAGCTTAGGTCTATGCAACTGAAATCAATCCTAGACTCTCATAGCTTGGAGTGCTACAAATACTATCTTTAAAATCTCTGATTCACCTTTTATAGTTAAGTCATGCTGAATCTGAGGTAGTCATTGGTTTGCTTATTTTGGATGGCAGACCTAATGCAAACCAAACTGGCATTTGTTGAAGAAATCAGCAATATGTGGTCACAGACCTCCTGTGTACTTGGCTCCCACAACTTCATTGCTTCAACTGTATCAGGAACACATGGCTTAACTTTTAAAATTAAGTTTCTCCTGTATTACTGTTTAGTTTAAACAAGATCAACATTAATGAATTACAAGCAAATTACATTCTTTTCCAAGAGAAACAACAAGGAGCAAAGAACATGGAAAGCTCACACATTTGGCCTCAATTCTGTCAGAACACTGGGAAAAAGACAATCTCTTGCTTCTGTAACCACTGAGGTTTGCAGAGGCCCTTAAAGAGCATTTCTGCTTATTAAAGGGCACCATTTACAACCACCCAGATTTCTGTATTTAAGGCAGGATGCAAACACCCCTTTAGAGCAAGTAGCAAAGAATTTTGATGCACAGCTTCTGCAGATTCTCATCATCTTCCCAAACCCCCCGTTTTCAATGAGAGATGACTCAAGAAGCTGACAGCTATTTTATTGTGGATCATTGCTCTTTTTCCACCTCACTTCAAGATGAGCAACAACAACTGCAACATTAATTTATTGCATTTGTTACATAAATAAGACAGATACAAGCTAGTGATTATGAAATCAAGCAGTTCGTGTTAATGTTTATTGCATTAGCTTTTGGTTATTCTAAAAATTCAATGTTTTCCAAAGAGGTGGTTTATTTTGCTCATATTTCTCCTCATTAGGAAACAGATGTTGGAAAACTATTAGCAGAACAAGCGCTATTTAATATACAGCAACTTACAATATTTACTAAAAATTTAACAACATAAAAATCAAAGCGCATTCCCTCAAACTCTCAATGAGCATTAAGAAATTTCAAATGCAACGTGACAATTGTCTCTTAAAAAAAATCCATAGTATCTCTCTTGTGGATGGTTGTGGTTAATGGGATGGAAATTGGTTAATCTCAGCTCCAAACTTTAAAAACTGATGACAAGATTTGGATAATAAATCAAGTCGATGTAGAACTTCAGTCAAAATTATACAGCTTACAAAGTCACCTACAAATCCTTGTGTTTTGTCCAAAAACCCACTCTTAAGCATCAGGCTAAAGACACCAGAGCTGGCAAGATTACATGGGCAACCCTTCAAAGGTCAATTCACAGCTGCCTTGTGAAGAAGAAGAGATTCATCTTAATGACTTGCATGACTGTTTTCATTTCAATTTTCAAATTGATCAATTAATTAAATTAACTGCCTACTCCCTCTCTGGTCTTGAATGAAAAAGTCACTCTTACTGTAATGCTGTATGTTTTTGGAGCCTTTGGAAAGGCTGAAAAGGACTAAAGTTCCTGGAAGGAAGATCTGTTCTTATAATTAAACTTATCAATATCATTTTAGAAAAAGTCCTATATAAAACAAACACTGTAATTACTAAACACCGCCCTATTCTTCTGTGTAAATAAAATGCTATTGTTGAAGAAATTTATATTTTAGCTGGCAGAAAATAGATCAGCTTGCTGGTGATGAACTAAAACTCCAAATTCTTCTACTTTCTAGCTACCACTATTACATACAGTTTTTGATTCCAATAGATGGACAGAATTTGTTTCCTGTACATTATATTCAAGTTAATGCACAGGATGCAATTGCACAAATTCTTGTATTTCTGAACTTCATGAACATTTCTGATAAGTCAAAATTTTAGAAACATTTGAGGCTGGAATTTCGTCTTTAGTTCTACATAAACACAGAATAAAGAATTTTGATTAAGTCAAACATATCATAACTGGTACTTGGGGACGGGATCTGTCCAACTTCCTATTATGAGTTTCCCACTGTGCCTTTGTCTTCCATAATCTCAGCTTTTGTGGCAGGCACAATGGCAATTAAACTTTGGCTTTACAGTTTATCTTTCCCTCTCTGTCAACTCCCAGCATACTCCTTGCTGAAGAAGGCAAATCTCCAAAAGTATTATTACTTCTGGTGGCCAGATTCTTCCGATATGTGACCTGCCATTGTGTCAGCTAAAACATCCTCTAAACACACCAAAAAGTGCATCATCTGCAATGTCTTGAGTCTTGATACAGTCAACTTTACATAATCCTTGAGGGCTGTCCATGGGGAGCTGTGTCCTTGGAGGGTTGCTGATGAACCAGGCCAAGCTGACTTTGTACTGACCACATTTTACCTGCAGCATGATCTGGTAAAGGATCAGTTGTCATTTATGGAGGCGACAAAGCTTATGGAAATCACTCCTACACATACAGCGAGCGTCTGATTAAAAGATTAAATCTTCTCCTGTTGTTTTGGTTATTAGCTTTCAAATTCTGCAGTATTCTAAAGACTGAGGTTTTTGGGGGTGTATTTGTTTAGAGGGCAGCATTCATATTTTAATCTATTTTCTCTCAGAGCCCACATCTGTAGCACTGAATCAACATGCATGGCCTTCCTCTTGTCTTCTTAAGGAGACATTAATAATGGATTTAATTATTAAACTTTGTCCATAGCATTTTTAACCATGTAATACAAAACCAGCACATCAATGAACATCTCGGCCAACAGACCTACATTTAATGGAAAGCATTTAAAAAAGTAATAATGAAGCCTGCACTACCAAGTAAACCTTGCTGAGTTCCTGGAAGCGGAGGAACACCCGCATAGAAACAGAAATTCAAACATTAGTAAAAGTGCATCTGCTTGCCTACTTGGTGCTGTTGAGATCTCCTCCGAGCAATTACCATGTGCACAGTCCCCCCACTTGCCCATTCTATAGGGACAGCTCATCCCGCATTAGAGCAGGCACTGTCTCCAAAGGGAGCTGATGGTCTGGTGATTTAAGTTTTTCTACCACCCTCAAAGCCAGACTATTATGTTGTTATTAGTTTCCCTGGTAAAGAAAGAATTTATTGCTTCAAAAAGAAGCTACACAAATTATTTTTTCATTGTGATACCACCAAGAACATCCTGAGTTTCAGCTATTAAGAAAAATTAATTTGTGTTCCAGCTGTCCTTGGTGAACGATACTGAAAGGCTGTGTTTTGTTGGTGTTGTTTTTAGCATACCTGATTGATAAAATAATCCTGGCTGTTCTCTTTTCTGTTCTTTTAATGAGAACCTCATGTGATTCCTGAGCAACATCCTGAAAATTTAAGAGGTCAAACTAATCCCATGTGAAAATTTAATGAATTTTACACAATTAACATCAGGGGACTTACATACAAAGAAAAAGCTACCAAAACTCTTACATTTATTAATTGAAAAGCATTTTCAGATATAAGCAAGGATTTATGTCCAAAATCTGTAATTGTACATTGTTTCTGCCTACTCCAAATATTGCACTGGTGAAGGGAATACCTTGAACAACCTTATCCAAAACTGAATATTTCTGGAATTTCTATCTAGGTTAGGAATATACCTATGAACCAGAGTCAAACACTATTTTATCTTATGCAAAGTACATCTTAAACTTCAGCCTGAAGTCCAAACATCTCTTCTGATACCCAAAGTGGGTGTTCCAACACAAGCAATCACCAACAGCCTAAATAAACAGTTTGTAGCCATGTTAAGGATACTGTTATCAAAACCGGTGAAAAAGTGGACTTGGAGCAGCAGAGAAAGCTAAATTAGCCTGCTAAGAGCACATAAGATTTAAATTAATGCCTCTAGGAATACATTTATGAACAATGACGTGCTATGACTGTTCTCAAAAACAAAGACAAACCAGGCTAAACAAGGCCCATGGGTTACAACGTGCAGATTAACAAATTACTGGTGAATCAGCACCAAGCCTGACAGAGTTCAAGAAGTGTTTGGACAATGCTCTGAGGCACTTGGTGTGACTCTTGGGGATGGCCTATGCAGCCCTAGGAGTCGGATTCAATGATCCTTGTAGGTCCCTTCCCAACTCAGCATATTCTGTGATTCTGTGAGCTGTTCATACTGGTACACTTCATTTTCAGTTGGAACAGTCTAACAAAATTTCCCTTTTGCGTGTGCAAGGGTAAACACATGAATTACTGCTCCAGCTGACAGAAAGTTAAGTTTTCAATTTGAAACCTGCTAAATAAACTTCTGCGAAAGGCTCGGTCATTTAAAACTATTTTCAACTTTTGAACTTGGATGTACAGCGCATACAGACCACTAACGAAAAAAAAGTAATTAACTGTACTTCTCAATGTGTAGGTTTTAAAGATAGAAATGAAGAAGTGGAAAAGTTAGAAAACAGGAAGATGCCAAGTGCAGACATGGCTCTGGAAGGACAAGAAGGTTCATCTTAATGTGGTGGAAGAAGAAGAGGCAAGAGTACTAAAAGAAGAGAAGGACTTCTCTCTCTGCCAAGGAGGATAACCTTACACTCTTCTGGAAGAAAAAAACACTTCCAATTCCCAAATAAGTGCCACTTCAAGAATCACACAGAGGCTGCTTGCAAAGCTTCAGAGAGCCATGGACATGTTGCACCTCTGTCTAGGTATGCCAATGAGCCCTGGTTTTCCCCGTAATAGTCTGCTCACTAGAGGTTACCACTGTCTCTTCTAAGAGGCAATGAGAAGAAAGGCATATTTGAGTTACAGTCTGAGCCATGAAGTCCTGAAACCACAAAGAGGCCACATTCTTGCTTTCTACACAGATGGCTTAAATGCATCTCACATGAAGCTCCCCCTAGGAAGGACCTAAGACTATTGTCTATTGCCTATCTGCCTACTGTCACTCACATAGCGCTGCCAAAAGCACAGGGGGGAAAGGGATAACACAGGCTTGATGGAGTGCCATGGCCATCAAAACTTTTCCATATCTGTAGGGCTATAAAATACTGATGAGATTTTCCTTATCCAAAGCAGTCATAGCTGGATCATCGGAGAGTCAGCCGGGGGAAAACCAAGCAGGACATATCTCAGCAAACACTGAACCTCGTTTTGAGCCCGTGCCTAAAATAACTTCTGCATGTATTTGTTGTGCAAGTTTGAATCTTGTGCAGGACCTTTTTGTATTTTTAACAGTGCCAACCATGAAACGGAGAGCTGTAAGAGCAGCAGCACGGGTTATTTAGGTTATGGAAACACCACAGGTGGCCCATTCCAGACAAACCAGCGACTCCCTGCAAAAGGCAAAGCCAACTGGTTTGATACAAGGTTGTTTCCCACAAGTTTCAAGAAAGTCACCTTCTTTAGAAGTAAAGTCTCCCAGTGCAAGCTCTCAGCTAAGAAATGCAACATGGCTAGAGATTAGCAGAGTACGTTATTTGATTTCTGGCAGAACTTCAAAGTCTTTTTCCCCTCCTGTGGTCTCCAGGAAGTAGGAAGGCGGAAAAAAAAAGCCAACTCAAAGCGCTGAAAAGCAGCGTCCTACAGCAAAGCCATGCGATGACATGATTTCTCAAATTTTCCAATACCAATACTTTGTCATGCCAAAGGCTACAAATTAAACAAGAGAGATATTTCTGGGACTTCTGTACAACACATTACCAAATCCAAAGGCTGTTCTTCTAGCATTCTGTATTTGTGAAGCAGAAGGCATCTAGAGTTAGTCTTGTAACTCCTTGGTAGTTTTAGCAGTTGAGCTAAAAACTACCTTTTTAAAAAAAATATTCATATGACAGAGCTTTGAACTCTTTCAAAGATTTAGCTTGATAAACTGATCATATTTTGAAGCTTTCATCAGACTAACTCACCTCACTTCATTCCATCACCTAAGTTCTCCAACAAAGCAGATTTTATATATTTTTTTAATTTCTGTTCTTCTCAAACACCCTGCATCTCCCACATTTGTAAAAAATGCAGTAACCACTGGTGTGAAGGCAAAGGAAAGCAGTAATATTACTAAACCACTTCAGACTAACAAACAGGTATATTCCAAAACAAAATAAGTAACACCACGTGAAGTATAAATACACGAAGTGAAAAGATTCAACCATGAGAAGTGGATGGAAGGCAGGTCTCATTCAAAACATCAAAAATGAAAATACTTGTTCTGAATGCACAGAAAAATTAATGTTTTGGAGATATAAAAAAAAAAGCCAAAGAGAAAAAGCAACCATGGCCCAGCAGTATGAGAAGTCTGCCTTCAGAACAGACAAGAAAATACCAGTTGAAAAAGTGAATGCTTTATGAAACTCGATTTCAGGAATGTGACCCATTATTTTATTCTCTAAAGGAAAATCAGGTTGTAGCATGAAGAAGAAAAAAGAGATTAGTATATTACATAGAATGTGCAATATAATCTTGAGCTATTCTACACCAATAAATTCTGATGAAAGGAAATTACATTCTGGCCCTGAAAAGGCAAAGAATACCCTAAAACCAAAATCAAACAAAAAAAAAAACCAACAAACCCACGCAGTTCAGGAAACCACTGAAGAATGATAATCTTTCCTCCAAATACACACACATGAGAACTAAGCCTCATTTTTAAGAACTACATATGCAATCCAAAGTTTTGTAATTCAAGATTCTCAGAGAAGTTTGTTCCATAGTACAAAGGAAGTACATAGTTGAAAGAACACCAGCAAGAACTTCACAGAACTAGCACAGAAATGTGATTGAAAATTGATGTTTGGAAAGAATTCCCCAGATTCACAAACCACTTTCCTGTTATTTTAAGGGTTTTTTAACCATTTAAGATTAATAGTGAGTGCCTCTTATACCCTCTTGTCAAACAGTCTCTGCCCTGCAGTATCAGTGACATGGTAAATTATCTCCGGATGAAAAAGGCAGAAAAACCAGATGGGGATCCATTAACTTCTCTCTGTGGAGCTCATTCTCTTTGCTTGAACAGAAATAAGGTAAGAATGTCTGTACATGACTGAGGGTCCAGCCAGCCATCACACTCTGAGACAGCAGCAGATGCACACTAAGAAGTCTAACAACAGGGCAAGAATAAAGTATTGATTTCCTAATAGGCTCCCCCAACATCCAGAAACCCAGACAGACACCAAGTTTTCCAACTCAGTTGCCACGCAACCTTCTAAAAATTCCTTTAAAACAAAGAAAAGGAAAAGCAAGAACAAGACTGTCATACTCCAGAGTTGATCACAGAGCAGTTATTCACCTTCACCCTGTCAACTACCAACAGTAAAGCTGCACACTGAATGTGGGACACTAAAACCACCAGAAAACACCACTGCAGTAGCTTTGTTTGTTTGTGTTGCTTCTTGGAGGTTTTTTCTTTGCTTCTCCTTTGAATGACATCACACTGACTACATTTATCTCAAGCAAAAGTTAAGGGAGTTACGGAGGGCAGGACGGGTGGAAGGAAGGGTGGAAGGAAGGAAGGGAGGAAGGGTGGAAGGAAGGAAGGGAGGAAGGGAGGAAGGGTGGAAGGAAGGGTGGAAGGAAGGGTGGAAGGAAGGGTGGAAGGAAGGGTGGAAGGGTGGAAGGGTGGAAGGGTGGAAGGGTGGAAGGAAGGAAGGAAGGAAGGAAGGAAGGAAGGAAGGAAGGAAGGAAGGAAGGAAGGAAGGAAGGAAGGAAGGAAGGAAGGACGGAAGGACGGACACCTTAGCTCAAGGTGTGCAAGAATGATAAAAGTACATTAGAAATTAGCAAAAATAAGTTTCTCTCCATTAAAATCCCCATGCTTTTAAGTCAGTGTTGCAAGGCTGCATGCTCATAATACAAAATTTTACGATCTGGAGAGAAAGACATCCTAAAACCCTTTATGTGTAGCATTAACTGCATAGTGGAGAACTATGACAAGGAGGCTACAACAAAATGATAAAATGTGCTGCTGACAGGGAGTTAATATCAGCACACACAGTTGTGACTTTTTAACGGCAAGTGAAACAGAAAATACCTTTCTGCAGTAAAATACCTTTACTGTGCACAAGAATTTATTAGAGAGGGCCTAAAAAATTTTCATTTCTAGAGATGATAATAAAATAATAATAAAAAAAAACCTCAGTAAAAACCCAACCAGTCATCAATCAGCAATTGATTTATTAAAAAGGGCAGTTCTGAAAAAATACTTTGGAAATAGAATTTATTTAAAATCTGTAATGAACAGAGTCCAGCCTTTACGTATTTGCCGCGAGAGAAAGAAGTTTGAATTACTTAGCATGTGTGTCTTTCTACTGAATTTGGTCTCTAGTGTTTGGGTTTTGACTCTTTGTAACAGTATCAGTGAATTTAATTTAGTTAAGCAAATTAACATTCTCATTTAAACACTTAAAAATGCTTACGCTGATTCAAGTGAAAAGGTCCACCAAATCCACCATGATGTCTCCAGTTGGGGCCAAGAGCAGATGCACAGGAAATGTAAGAATAACAATAGTGACACTTGCCAAAACCTCTGTCTCAACCCTCAAGGTTGCTGAAGAATTTCTTGAGCCAACTGTGATGTCTACATACTCAGTAACCTCACAGGACTTCCCTTCCATGACTCCATTAAATTGTTATTTAAAAATTCAGACAGGTTTAAAACCAAGACTATCTTATATCACAGAGCTCCATAGTCAAATTAAAATTACATTAAAAACTTCATTAGTTGGTTTCTTTTACATCTGCCGCCTTGGACAGAATGCTAATTTCCTGTCCCTTTCTATGTGACTCATATTTCACATCCCTCAGTTGTCCTTTTTCCATGATTAAAAAAAATAATCTCAGCCTATTTAATCAGTCCCCAAGTAGAAACTGTTCTATACTTGTCAGTCTTTATACTGCTTCTGATTCCTACTGTGTCTTCTTTGGGATTTACACAAGATTTAAATATACGACACAGACACAAACACAGATGGGTTTTCTGTGTTTTTCTTCATTCTTTTTATGGTATTTGCCCCCTCCCATATTGGGAATTAATTACCAGGAACAAGAATAACTTTTTTCAAACAAATAATCTGCTCAGTCAACCACTCTTCCCCCAGGTAAAGTCCAGACTTTTGTTCACGAGCATCATTTTCCAATTATTTGCACCAAGTTTTAGATGCCATTTCATCACTCTCACTCTTTGAGCAGACACTTCTGTAATTGCCAAAGATCAAGACTATCTTCATTACCCCCACTCAGTTAACACTGATAGATTTCCCCCACCCACTAGACAACCATCTTCTCCAAACCTCTAAGGATTTTGGTTTTGATGATCAGAAAATGACTCGGGTTTTCTCAGAGATCCACACTAGCTGCACTGGTGGCCTCACACCACAGTGCAAAATGTGGGATATTCCCAGTTATCTATTTATGCAAGGACCTGTACTCTTTGTTCACAACTGATTCCTTTTGAGTTTTGGGTAGGAATTCTCATGGGTAGAAATTCTCAAGAGCAATTGCTGAGATAAAGTAGAGAAGGAAAGAGGGAAAGACGGAAAGAGGAAGAGAGAGAGAAAAAAAAAGAAGAAAGGAAGAGGGAGAGAGAAATAGAAAGAGAGAGAAATAGAGAGAGAAAGCAAGAAAAAGTGAGAAAGCAAGAGAGGGGAAAGAAGGAAAGAGAGAAGGAGAGAAGGAGAGAAGGAGAGAAGGAGAGAATGAGAGAATGAGATAGAGAAGGAGGGTTAGTTTTATTATGTGTAGGTCACCTTAAGATGAACTTATGAAAAATGTTTTGAAATCTATCTTGGGTTGTTTGTGGGCAGCCAAACACTTTTAGTTTAAACAATTGCTATGACATTTTCCTACTGATTTTCTGTAAAGGTCAAAGTCAGAAAAATAGTAACATAAAAACCTCATATATGTGGCATATTTTTCTTAGCCAAGAAGCAACAGTTATCCTCAAATTTCTTTTTCTGTAGGAATGTTCATTCACAGTTACTTTCTTCTTTAATGACTGTACTACAATGTTTTTCCATCCTTGCTTTTGGAAAAAAAAAATCACCTCGATTAAAAATCAGCAAGCCAATAAGGCATGTAACTTTTACATACTTCTAGACAAATAAATCTGTCCACCTTGTTAAAACAGTAATAACTTTAAAAATCAACCAAATCCTCCATGCACTAGTAAACTGTGTTTATAAATCAGGTATTTTGTGTTTTATCTTACCTTTTAGCCAGCCACAGCTTGGTTCCCATACAGGTAATGATGTCACCCAGTCCCTGCTGGAAGTCCAAACTAACGAACTGGTTTGATTCAAGGTATGACTGCAGCAAGTGAAAAACCTAAATTAAAAAAAAAAAAAAAATCAAACAAAGAGTTTCTAGCCACTGCTTTTCCTCCAAATAACTGAAACAGTCGCCTGCAAAATCAACAACCATTACTCAAGGAAGAACATGTATTCACTTGGCCTCGCAGCAGATAGAATCCTTAAATCCTTAAGTTGCCCTTGCTTTAAAACTCATTTTTCCCACAAAAAACCAGAAAGTGCTGGAAGACGTTAACCTCCACAAAGTGATCAGAAGGCAGCTGGATGAACACTGCTCCTCTGGCCTTTTCCAACTAAAGCATCCCTCAACTTTCAACTTTCTTGCTGTGCCATTTGCTCCCCAGTGCCAGCAGAACTGCCTGGGGAGCAGACTGGCAGCTTGGCACACTGGATGGAGCAGGGCTGCTTGCACTGTACAAGTACAATCAAGGAGACTGGGAGGGGGATTACTGTCTATAACCACTCTGAAGTACTGACAGAAAAGTATCTTTATTCCTGCTCCTGAAAACCTTCATTCTGGGCCCCAGTCAAACACTGTGGCCAGCTGGGTTTCACAGGGCAGGGAGATGCTCACAGTTTCCCTTTCTGAGGACTAAGCTCCTGCTCCAGGGTTCTGCACTTTCTCCTCCAGAGTTTCACGTAAGAGCCCAATAGACATGTCCAAGTTTTGATGAAGGAAAGAATTCAAGGTGCCAGAATAGAAAGCAAGACCCACAGATTTCTGGTCAGACAGTTGAAACAAAAAATGTACATTTTCAGAGAGCCTCCTTGCTATTTACGAACAGGTTTTTCCAAGTAGCATTGAATATACAGAAAAGTGTTAAGAAAAGAAATTGTTAAAAAAAAAAGTACAGTTATTTAAGCATGAAATTACAATACTGTGTAGTATAAGAAAGCTGATACGAACAGCACAGTGGAGAGGGGCTCTCCAAGCCCAGCCCTTGTAGTGGCCATCCTGCATGTGGCAGAGGGTGCGTGACACACACTTGACACAAATGACACCACCCGTGTCATCCCACTTGGTTTTAACTTTTCCCATTCACATGCAAGTGAACAGGAAAGACCTGGGTGAGGTGATTTCCAGATGGAAAGACATGGAAATGTGTGTTGCAGTAGTGAAGCCTAATGGAAAAGATCTTACTCAGCACAAAGAATTTTGCCTTTCAGCCTCAAAATTGGAAATACTGTTTGCTTCCACAGCTAAGTTACATTTACAGAAAGGACTTCTACGCAAATTGAAAAGGTTCATCCCCCCTTATTTACTGAAACTGACCCTGTGCAGAATTTAGGAAGTTTAAGAGGCATTATCAGGCCATTTCTGAAAATACATATTGTGAGCATTTTATATGGAAATACTCTTGACATGTGAGAGTATTAGCACTTAATACTTGCAAAGTGACAATTTATGACTAATGGAGCAAGCTGGGGCCTTCACTTCACTTTGGGAAAAGAAAAACCTTTGTATCCAGATTTTTAGATCCCAGATCTTGATTTTCCACAGTCCAGCTGTCATTTGCTCTGGGGGTTATATTTTTTTGTTTGTTTGCTTGTTTTGGAAACACAAGCACTGCCACATAGCATTAACTTGACACAATTTCATCTGGGTTATGTTTTGTGAAATCATTCAAGTGGAAAAACAGCTGCAGTCATTTCAAATAAGCACAGAAACAGAAGAGATGTCAAGACACTATCTAATCCATACAAACACTGAGGCAGGGTCTAAACATTCTTCAGTTAAAGAAATGGCTGACTGTCCTAATCCTGAAAACAGCCAAGAAAGCAGAATGCAACCTCCTCTAGTCTTCTACCCTCAAAATCCAAGCTCTTGAGGTAAGGTGATCCTGTCTGCTCCCACTACTGCCCTCATGGCAAACAACTGTTCTCTGGACACTATTCAGTCAGTCCAGATTTTTTCCTAGTGAGGCACTTATTAAACACAGAGATCCCACTGGGGTCCTTTGACAGGAACAACGAAATAAACTCCCATCTCCCTTTGTTAGCAGGTGCTCTGTAGGCAAGACACATCCTGGAGAAGTAGCTTGTCTTTTTTTTTAAATCTTCTGAAGTCCTCTGAACATCATTTTGTTGATAGCATTTGTCTAAGACGACCTTTCCAAGACCTTTTTGAATCTTGACCTTTTTCTACAAAACACTTTGCAGAGGTGCAAGCTTGCAAACATTTGAAAGTGTCACCAGAGATGTCTACCTTGAATCCTCTCCTTTAGTCTGCTCTTACCTATGCAAGTTTGATTATTAAAATGGTTTATGTAAGTACCTACTCATTTTCTTCATGAAAACCAATGCACTAAGCTGCCACTACTAATAGTTCCTCTATATTTCTGTGGCTTGCCCTTAATCCCTGTTAAGTCATAGACATGACAGAAGAAAAAGAATAAAAAAGGAAAATAACACTTACACAGAAGCTCTTATTGTTTTTTTATATCCTCTGCTAATTGAAAACCATTTGATGCCTTAACCTTTCCAATTTTATTCTTCTGTGCTTGTGTTCATTTCCAGGAATGACAATGGATTTACCTCTAAGCAATAATAAAAAACCTGTTTCACAATTATGAAGGGGCTATCACATTTTTTCCTAGAAGCTTAAATTAATTTAATCTCTTCAGCTCTGAAAACAACTCTCCAAGTACCTTCCATGTAGAGGCAGAGGAAACCTAAGCAGTTTGATAGTTCAAGCTAAAGGTCTTGAAAGAGAGAGAACTGTGTCTACTAAGGAGGTCAAGTTGGTGGACTTAAACTTGTCCAGGCAGGAAATTCAGTACTGAAAATGCAACCAAAACTCCTCTGGAGTTGATTCTTCGTATGAACCAATCCTTTCAATACTATTCAGATGGTAAAAATCACGGGACATGAGCCCTATTTAAAGAGTAGAATTAGAATATGCAACTCACCTTGAAAAGTGCGTGCATCCATCAAAGAAAATGTTCAACTACAATTTAGCCTGTTCTGACTTTTTCTGACATCCACAAAATCCTGATTTTCTTCTTATTTCACTGCAAGCCTTGTGTCTTTTATTCAGGCACCCTCTCCAAATTTTAGACACCTAGAAAGCTTTCCCCACAAAGGAATTCTTTTCTCAGCATGAGATTTTAGAATGCCTAAGCTAAACTGGAAATTGCAATTAACATCAGCATGTTTTATACAAAGACTTACTTTACATAAGCTAAAACCAGAGGCAACCAAAAAGGCAATGTGCAAAAGTTAACCTCAGTAGTTCTTCACTTCCATCACATGGCTTCCATATGGCTTCCATGTTCCAAGACTACAAGCCAAGCAATATTTGCATGAAGAGAGAGCAAATTTTATGAGACTGTTTGATATAGGTAATAAAATAAGACAGGCTTTCCAGCACATAGCTCTCCTCAAGTCCAAAATACTACTTGACTTTACTCTGCTGAATTCCTCACACGTAAATGCGGTGAGGTCATGGTGCCCCTTGTGTATGTGGCATTGTTCTTTTATTACACAAAGACAATATATTAATGATTTTATTTTCATTTTTAAAGGTAGTTTTATCAAAGATTTGCACTGTCTGTGGAGGAAGGTTTATGAAGACTTACTGGCTGACAGTGGTTCTTTTTAATAGATACAACACTTCACTGAGATATGGTGTTGCCTGTAGTTCTGTGGAATCCTGCATTAAAGATGGTGAGTTCATGGATGCCCAGTGTCTTAGGGTGACTTTATGATGTTTGTATCCCCAATCATCTGTTCTGTGTGTGCTGTATATTAAGTTTTGTACCTTTATAATGGTTCTGGGAGCAAAGGGGGAGAAAGAAGCAGCAGTTTGTGCAGTTTGTTTTGAGAAAACTGCCTGACTCCCACACGGCCTGGCTCCGGCGTTCGTCTGAGGCACAGACAGCGGTGGGACAGAGATCTCCTGTGCTTTTAGTCAGTTTTAGCTGGCTGAGGCAGAGAAGCTCCCTGGACTGTTTTTTTTCCTTTTCTAGGGACTGTTTAAACCTGCTCTGGACTGACAAACCCAGAGGAGCAGCGAGGGCTGGCACCTGCGGCCGCCGGGCCTGGCCCTGCGGAGGGAGTGGGGCTGGTGAGAGACGGAGTGAGCTGAGCTGCACCCACGGCAAGGGCTGCCTCAGTTTGCCATCGCTCTGCGGAGCAGCCAGAGGTTTTATTGTTTCATGTTATTCATTCTTTGTGCTTGTGGGCATCTTGTTTGTTAAATAAATAGTTTTTTCCACTTTTCTCTGAGAAAGTTTTTTTCCTGGACTGGCTGGGGGGAGGGGCCATTTAGGTTTGCTTTCCAGAGGAACCCCTTTGGACGTTTCCTCCCAAATTTGCTCTAAACCAGGACACCCAGAAACCTTTTCCTCCTCTATGCAGGCTGTTCAGGAGCCAGGATAATACACCAACAAGACAGCAAAGACTGTCCATCAACCTGGACAAGATTTGTTAGAACAGTGCAAGCCATGAGAAGTCCAGATACTTGGATACATGATGGGCAACAGTGTCCAGTGATTGAACATTTTGAGACCACTACATCCACAAGGTTCTAGCTCTGAGTCAGCATGTCCTACACTGCTGCAGGTAAAATCACCTGCATGGGAGGACTACTTAGTGCAAAATAACACAGAAAAAGCCCAAACTCCCCCAAGCCAGCCCAGGTGTGACACTATATCCTAATGAGCAAGGACTCAGCATGTCAACAAAGTGATGTTCTGCTCTTCAGCCATTCCCAACTTCCAGTACTTTCAATGTTTCATCCTGGTTTTTCAGCTGTAGAAACCTCAAGAAAAAGGGAAAAAGCAGGGAAGGGAAGGAAGAGAAATAAAGGAACAGCCAGCTTGGTTCCCCACTGGTCAATCTGCACACATACCCTTCTGTCCTGCTCACATCCATCCCCCACTCAACAGCATGCTTTCAGATGCAACACTCTGTCGCCCTGTCACGATGTGAGAAAGTTCAGTGTTTTCTTTGTACCCAAGCAGGCCTTAAGACATAACATCTGCTATTTTCCAAGTGTTCATCTTGGATGATTAAGTGAAAAAAAAATGCACTTTGCTTTTAAAAAAAAACAAAACAATGAATGCTTAAATGGTTAAACATCAGCTAAGTCAAAAATGTAAATCACAAAAAGCAGGAAGAGATATTTTTCCCCCACACTGACTTTGATATGATATGCAGCAGATCATCATCTTTAGCAGGTCTCATATCAGCTTGAAATGCAGGGAAATACACAATTAAAATAACAAAGCAACGTAGTGACAGAAGAGAACTTGTATCAAACACAAAATTTACCTACTGCAAATTTATTTTGGTGCCAAGAGTTCTCCTGCATACATACAGAGACACTGCAAATACAGCACAACCTTTCAACCGCCACAAAGTTGATCCAGCATGACACACCATCTAACAAATTTAAACTAACATTTCATAGTATTAGCAATAATTTCATAGGAGGAACTAAGGTTTCTGAAATTCATGATAAACTTCTAATTTCCAACACAAAACAATGATTAGGTGGATACCTGGTGTACATGAAACTATGTTTGCATTTGAAAGAAAGCACATTATTCAGCATGTTGCTGCACCAAAGGCCTTTTTCAAACAATGAGATTTTCCAAAAACAGGAGGTTATCCAGTTGCTACTTCTCAGTAAAGTAGCAACATTGAGCTTTCCTCCCCCCCTTAAGATGACCTAAAGCAATAAAAACTTTTTCATGCATGCCCTCGGCTATGTTTGGATGAAATTAAGTATACAGTACAAATATTCACATTCCTAAGTGCAAAACTGAAACAATGCTCCCAGTGTTCATTGCAATGCTTACTGGAGTGGAAAAAAAAATACAAACCAAAAAACCAAACTGACATCACCCAAAATTTTACATTCTCAACATATATCCTTTAACTCCCTAAAAAAAATACAAAGAATACAGATGTTTCAGCAGCTGAAAGAAAACACTGTGTAAATACTGAGCTTTCAAAAATATGCCACTCACCAAGCTATGAAGGTTGAAGTAACATGGGAAGGGGAAAAAAAAAGCGTTTGCAAAATAGCAACAGTAAAAAGATTTACTAAGCTGCATGTGGGTTTTCAGAACAGTCCCATCAAAAGCTTTTGCCTGAGTATTAACATGCCAGTAAAACGTCTCGAACATAATTTTTCTTTTCTTCTCTCATTTAAAGGCAGATAAAATTTTATTCTTCTTCTATGATAAATCCTACTGCCAAGTTATCTCTGTATTCTGAAACTTAGGTCCAATTTTTTTTTTACTACAACCATGTAGATAAAAACTGGCAAGCTGCTGTGACAGGTGAAGGCATTTTTATAAGTATGATAAAAAGTTCAAAGTTGCAATAATTAGCTCCAGGGAAAAACAAGTCTTAAAAATCCTTTTTTTTCCTTAAGGATGAAAAGTGCCAGTGTGATAATTACAATGGGACTAAAAACCTGATCTACCACCCCCGGTTTTCTGGTAAGATATCCATACAAAAACAGATGGGAGAGTTTATAACTATCTGCTTACCACTCTGCTCTGTTAAAAACTGGTATTTGTGGAAAAGAAGTATAATGTTTTATCACCAGAGGGTATGGTATGAACACGGTGCCTGCAGTCCGTGCTGATCTCCCAGACAAAAGCAGCCACGCACACTGCAGAGTTTAAAATGAGTCCAGAAGCACAGGGCACAAAGGTGCTGCACCAGGTGCTGCTGGTGGCACCCTGTGCTCTGTGTCCTCATGACCCAGACCCTTTCTCGCTGAGGTTTAGCAGCTCTGGAGAGATCAATTCTATTACAGTCATTAAGGATTTTCTTCACCTGAGGTATTTAATTAGGAGGGAAGTTTTTATCTGGTGCTTGTGGGAGAGAGTAAATATTCTGAATTTATTTCCCCATTTAAATGGCAATATACTAAGGAGGAATTTCAAATGTTTATCAATTCTCTTGTCACCCACAGATGTGTTAGAAAAGCCATCATTCTTTTCACAGTCCTAGATAATTTTAATATACCAAAATATTAGAGGCATCACTGCCTTTGTTTCTACCATTTTCCTTCTTAGAAGTCTTTCATTACACAATAGTAGTTTTACAACAAATAGATTATTATTTCTGCCAGAGAGACATTATATGATTGCATATGAACATTGCTTCCTTAAATTTGTTTTTGTATGAACTAATAAACTAAGTCTGAGGTTCAACTATTTCCTTCTGCAAATAATTTTATGGAAAGAGTATAAAATCTTTTTCTTTCTTTAAAGCAACAGCTGGCTCACAATTCAATTTTTCCAGAATTTTAGCTTTGTTTTGTCAGCACATTTCATTATCTAATTACCCAGTTTTGGTTTATTATTCATGAGAAATTATAGCACTTGAATCCTTCTTCCAAATATATCCAACAAAATTCATGAAGCTGAGTTTATACATTAATTAAAAGTTGTTTTGATTAAAATGAAGGCAAGCATGAATTGAATTAAGAAGTAAAAAAAGGCTTGAAAACATCTAAATTAATGAATAAAAATACGATACCAGTTAACTCTGTATAAGTCAGCAAGAATAACACAGCTATTTAATCATCCGAAAATTATGAATGTGCCATAACTAATGAAAGTTAGAAGATGCTGAAAGATAGCAAAGTTGCATTCTTTTCAGACAGTGATAGACATATCACAAAACATCCATCATTAAAAATGTGTTCTTCACATTTAATACAAACCCGTTTTTGCCTAAAACAAGCCCAAAAATGTGAAACTTCACAGATCAAAATTCTTGCAATACAATTTTTATTAGATTTTTCTTCAGGTTTTTCTTCCTATTTTAGTCAGGATGAAACTGAATTGCAGCTTAAAATTGGTGTGACTCAAAATTTTCATTAGGAGAAAACAAAACAATGAGAAGTTTGCTGCCAGGAAACAGTAAATTCATTTTACTTGCAAGATCCAGCTAAATTTTCTCTTAGAAGTACGTGGTTTGCCTGTTCACACAGAAACCCCATATGAGGTCTCACTTTATCATTATTAGGATTTTTTTACCATAAGGATTTAAGATACTTTTTAAGCTGTTATTCAACTAAGGGTACATGTGCTGGGCAGAGAAACCCAAGCAGAAGGACTGGCTGAGGAGCAAAGAGAAAACCCCAGTAAGCAGACAGGGCTAAGAAAAGGCCAATCTGCCTGACGAGTCAAAGAAAGAAAAGGCAAATCTGTGGGTGTCACACACATCCTCTGAACCAGCCAGCCTGACCAGAGATGAAAGAGGCTACTGTGGAGCTGGTGGCATTTCCACTCCCTGCAAACATCCCGATTATCTTCCCACAGCATGTAACCAAAAACCTGTAAGTCTAAAGAAATGAACAAACCAGACTGCTGGGAGCAGTTGGGAGTTGTCCTCAGCCTGTATTTCTGATCAGAACAAACAGCAGGAAAGATACAATGAAGTCTCTTCTTCCAAATCTATACTCTGCCATCCTAAAAACCCACCCATCCTTGCCTTAGTCCAGCTACCTCAAAGGATATCAAGCTACACACATACACACCCTGGCTTTCTTTTCCCTCTTCCCTTTTTTTGAAACAATTTGAAATTGTTTTTTCCCAGACTATGTCTTCATAACAGCTCCCCTGTACATGCTCACATGAAGGAAACAAATGCAAATGAAAGGCCAAGGCACACATTCCTGTTTTCTGAGGGATATTTACAATTAGGATATTTACATATTGTCAGCTACCCCACTGACACAAAGAAGCTGACATGGTAAGAGACACAGTATGAACGTGTTTATCCAGAGTGCTCAGAAGTACACTGCCACTTGACCCTGCAGCTCTGCTGGTTTCAGCAGAGGTGATCTTCTGCCTCAGGAATGCCTGTATTAACACACAAGCTGAGAAAATAATTAGAAGTAAGCTAAATCAATTTGATGCTTTTAGTTACCAAATTTACATTATAAAATAACGTGAAGTAAAGCTTGCAGCTACAGAAAATTATTTGCTTCCCTCAACTACTGATTTTAAACTTACAGAGGAGAAAATATATATACAGGTCTCACTTAAACTAAAGAAAAATATTCAGTATTTTTAAAGTCTAAGGAATAACTTGACACATGAAAAGTCCCAGCGCAGCTAGCTATAACCAGGGTAAAAATAATAAAAACAAAGAAGACGATGTCTTTCAAGGTTATATTACAACTTCTGAAAGCTTTTCCCCATTTGTACATTGTCAGACATAATCTGTGACTGTACATGAGGATCAACTTCCATTGCTTCTTATTTACAAGAATTTTGTCACCATTAAAGGCTCCATTTGCATCTGAGGAACTCACTGCACTCTTTTGTTTGAACTCTAAGCCAACATTTGGAAGCCTGCTGAACTTAGGTAGGATTGATGGCTCTTCCATGGCAGGGGTTGCTGCACCTCTCTGAGTGCAAACAATAGGGCCAATGTCCCTCCCTTAAAGACAGTCAGGTGCAGGTAAGAAGGGGAACATCAGGGGCTGCAGCTATGCAGATCCATCCAACACGGTCCATGTTGGTGCCCAGACCCCCAGCTCAAATGCCAAATTCCTCTGACACACAGCAACACAGCTGAATGCAAGCAGAAGTCACAGGAATTTTTCTCTGTCAAAATTATCCCTATAAAAGGGAACATACAACTGAATCCAATAAAAGTAACTTTATGTCTAGACAGCAGAGCTGATGGGTGGGCTTAACCTGCAGATAAGTTATACTGATTTCCAAGCATCACCATTTATATTGAGTTCAGCTTTGTAAGGGCAGTATGTAAGACAACTTGAAAAAGAAAGGTGCATTTAATGCAGACTCTTTTTTCTCCTTTGTATTACAATAACATCTAGAAATTAATTTGTGTGAAAGGATCCCACTTAGCTGTAATGTGTGAGAAAAAAGACAATCCTCAACTCAACAGCCCTCCTCCATTTTCAGTCTCATGGGACTACACTATTCAGCCCAGGTATATGTGGATACAATCACTTTCCAACAAGGAAGATTATCTGAGAGGGAACAGGACTGGCTCCCTGAAATACACAACATTTCTTTACTTATTTTCCATAAATGATGTAGAAATAAAGCTTTTACTTATATAATCACATATTGTTTCTCAATAAGACCCCCCCAGTCCCATATTACAAAAGATTATAGAATAAAGTCTTGCAGGCAAGGAAACAGAGATTAAGTGATTTGTTTGAAATATATAAAGGATGCATCTCAGAGACAGACAATTCAGATCCTCTAAGTTCCAGTTCATAGACCGTAGGCATGTGCATGAGAATTTATAGGGGAGAAAAAAACCCCAAAATTATGCTTTAAGCATATTTTTTGGAAGCACTTGGCTCTTCAGAAAGCACAGAGGGAAGAATACCTAATTGTTAGTATGATCTAGATTGTACAACCAAAACTGCACTGAAAACATCAACAGTATTTCCTCAGTTCTGTCAGTTTTGGACCACTGATCTTCCTGAAGTTTTTGAAACTATGAAGTTCACAGAAACATAGAAAACTCACAGTGAAGTTTAAACTAGAGCAAATACATGAATCATGCTACTGCTGAAGATCAGCAGATTTTTGCCTTACACATATGGACAAGCTATTTATAAATTTTCACTTCCCATCAGGCTCAGCATGATGTCAGCTTACAATAACAAGTTAATGTTAATGTTTTCCAGTAATTTCCACAGTGCCATTTAACTGCAAGTGCCCCAGCCAAGGTAAACTTAAGGGCAAGGAAAGGGCTAACTGCATAATCAGAGAGCAACGTTAATGAATTTTTCATCTCTGCTTTGAACATTTGGAATTCTACCTGCAATGTATTTGCCTTTTGCTCCCAAAGTTTAATCTCACTAGTCAGCTGATTACATCTCCCCCAAACGGCTCAAGTATTCCTTCTGATTTTAATTAGTGACAATGCTTCATCGCCTTGTGGATTTTTTCCCCAGACAAACAAGCATCCTACGCTATAGCAGCAAGTGCCAAACTCAAAACTATCAAACATTTTCCAAGCTCTAGTAAGATCATGCACTTTGTTCTACAGTCAGCAGCACCACAGCAGATGAACACTGCCTTTCTGAATTCACCAGTAACAGACAATATCCACAATAAAATGATGACATTTCCTGGGGCTCTTCTCTTCAGAGGAATTAGAAGCTGCTCAGAAAGATCTGTTCTTTATTGTTATTTTTCTCTCCTCTCTCTTGCACTTACATGCAATTGATGTGTTTTTGACAAGAGGGAATGTCAACAGTGACAGTTTTTATGTCAGAAAAGATTTTTTTTTAAAAGCAAATTCTTCCAACACTTTCCTTTACTCAAGACCACCTTCTCCAACATTTGAACATGTTTGTCTTTGACTTTATTATCCCAGAGGAGTACAGCTGTCTAATTGTCTCTAAGAACAGTTTTTTTAAAGCTGCTTAACCCTCTACTCAGCTTTGGATATTGAACTGCTCAGAGGCTGTTGCCTTCTGAACACACTGGTGCCAGTGGCAAATGTTACCAATGCCCACCACTTTTTTGACACCACAACCTGCTGAAGTCTGGCAATTTCAAACATTCTACCCAGGTTTCTAATGAAAGCAAGCTCCCCATTCCCCTCAGTCACATCAGTTAGGTTAGCAGAGGCCTGATATCAAAAGTGGAATATTTAAATTTATTTAAATAATATCCAAATATTTAAATCTTATTTGTTTTTGCTGAAGAGGACCACCAGCTGACCGGTGGCAGCTGCAACACCCAGCAGCCAGAGGACTAGTGATGATCAGCTGCATATGGACTGCTGTTTGCAGAGCTGAGCCTACACAAATCCTCTGGCATTAGGGCCCCCAAACTGGCAATGAGAACAACAACTAAGCACCCATTTCCCTAAATGCCAGATTGGCTCAAGGCAGCTGAAAATCACTCTGTATCGGTGATGGAAGGGACTATTGGGATACTTCATACCCTTTTTCATTCAAATAAACACCAAACACAAGTGGTAAGAGTATCTCAATGGGTTCTTCACTGTGTTATCCCTTTGCAGTCAGTACCAAGCAGGTCGTGCCTGTGTTCACCTCCACCCACCACTCCACAGGCCACTGCTTCTGTATTTTACCAGTGGCTACAATTGCAAAATCACCCACTAAAATCAACACTTTCTTTAGTTAACAGTTTAAACACTTTATTTTGCTACCTTTAGATAAACTAAATCAGGATTCCAGGGAGAGCCTGTGGTTTCAAGTCACTTCACAGTGAATTTGGCAGACCAGAAATGAGTGGAAGGCACCGCCACCCTCACTCATGTTTCCAGTACTTTGTTCATAATCTCTGACAAAAAGCAGCTAAGAGGTGCCACGCACTGAACAGTTCCTCATCACACAGATCTTGTGTAATCAACATTTTTATAGAGGTGTCTGTTCCATACCCTGTCCTCAATCCTGATCACAAAGTATCCACTGGTTATCAACAAGTTATGCTGGGGATTGATGATTTATGTTGAAGAATCACCCCATAAAGCTGCATATTTTCTGCAGCTATAAGCAGTAAAATTCACTACAGAGCTAAAACTACCATGAAGCACATATAACAGTATCAAGTATGACTGCTTCAAATAAACTCAAATATTTCAATTTGGCAAAGAAAGACAACAAAATGAACTAACAAGAACATGTCAGAAGTTAGGGAATCCACAGAGGTAGTTTTGGAGTCTAAAATTCCACAAAATTCCATGGTTTAACTGTACTTGCTAAAACAAAGTCACTTGATTTGAGACCAAGTTTCCTCTTTCCTTCTCCAAACACCATTATGCATTTTCTGTGCACTTGATCAGTCTTGTTGGCTTTACAACACATTAAAAATTATCAACCAGCTGCCAAAGGGGAGCCCAGCTATTTATAAATTTATTTACTTGATGTCAACGAGGATGAGTTCTCTTCTAGTTACAAATAACAAGAGAGTAAAAGCTCTCTGTTAAACAAGTTAGAAGGTAAAAATAAAATACTTATTGGTGGCATCAGCTTTCCCTACATGAACCTGTGAAGAGATGCCCTGCAGACAGCATCGTTTACAATACATTAGCAATACTGAGTATGAATGTTTTGTATTATAAACCATGAAAGAAATTTAAAAACTCCTTAAATTTATCACCTTTGTTTTAGTTACTGTACAACCTGTGAAAATTTCATACTTGTCAACCAAAACAACCCATTTTACTCACAAGAAACCAGGCTAATTAAAGAAGAAGACCAAATCAAGTTTGTCTAATTCAGTTTTGTGACAACACGTCCTGCTCACAGCATCACAACTGAATGGCATCGTCCAGGGACACCTCCAAAGTGCTTTGTGCTTCTATAATTGCAGCATTGCAAACTGTTTTGAGGTTTTTTGTGGTACATAATCATAGTGCTGTAATTCTATTCAACCAAGTTCTCTGTGTAAAACCCCAGTGATTTTTAATGTAGATAACCCCATTATAAGCCTTGGTCATGACTGAATGCAAAAATATATGACTGACTCCCAACTTCCAAGCCTTCCTTTCTGTTGCCCTATCCAATCCTTATAAATATCACTTGATATAAAACTGAATTAAAAGATAACATGCAGATGGAACTCCTCTGAAAAGAAAAGGGTGATGGAAAAACATTAGCAAGACTCAACGAGTCCAAGAGCTGATGGAAGAAACATCTCCTTTTCTGAGGAAATCTAATAGCCTACTGCACTCTGAGAGTAAAAACCACAAGAAGTGACTGCTGTAATCATCTGAGAGCTGGACATGGTAAGTTTAGGAACATTTGCAACTTGACTTAGGAAATATTTAGGATGAGATCATTTATTTGGACCATGTGATCACAGAACTTCAAAAATTCAACTTCACAGGAAATTAACTTCTTCAACTGTTCACAAAGTGAACAGCTCACCACATTTTACAAGACTAAAAACAGCTTTAAATGTCATAAGAACTATTAACTCTTGTGTCAAATTGGATTAAATGACAACGCTATATATTCAATCTATCTGTCACTAAAGACTAACTTAAACAATTTTTTTATTCTCTATAAGCACAATAGGGCTTTCCAGAAAAATTAATGATTATGAAAATGAAACAACTCTAAGAGTTACATTACTGTGCAGTTATATTCCCTTCTTTAATACTGTGTCTCTACCACTTTTACCAACACTTCCTATTTTTTTAGAGAAAACAATATTCTCCTTTTATTGCTAAAGGCAGTGTGATGTTTCAAAGACAGCACTTTTTTACTCACCAATGATCACTGAGTACCAAGAGGCCATATTGTGTGTATTTCAAAACTAAATAAACACAAAAAGCTCATTTTGACTTTCATAAGCTTTTTTCACTTCTGACAACTGAAGATGCTGGATGCTACAATATAATTTTTAAATGTTTGTACTTATTGTACAATAATCTAAAAGAAATAACTACATCCAGAACTGTATTCCCTCCTCAGTTCCTAATGTCTACAAATTTATTTTGATTCATTTTAAAGTAATAGCTTATGACATGGTAACTCAAATATAAATTAGTCTCAAACCAGCATATTAAAAAGAAGATGCTTCTATTGCTAGAAGCTCTTGATGCATTTCATTCTATTTTAATATTAGTATATCACCATGCATGTGTGAAATCCTACGTGCTTAACAGGGCTCCCCTAAGAAAGTGGTACCCTGAGGTGATGACACCAAGTCTCTTCCTTTTGAAATGCTTCAGGATTTTCTATGGGCTACAGTTTTATGCTGCAAGACAGGATACACACACAGAGGATATGTTTTTTATTAGATTTTACATCAGAAAACAACACGGTCTAACAAAAATACGGCAACAGGCTGTATATGGGAAATCTTTTAGAGCGTTACTATGTCCATCTGTACATCTTCCTGAGGCTTTTTTGGGAAGTGGGTAGTATCTACTAGATGGAAGAACAGGAGAAACACCAGAGCACGCGCATATTTTTATGCTGATATTACTTACTTTTCTATCAACATAATGACCTAAAAAGTATTAAGCATGTAGCATGTTTCAGATAACATACTGACAATGTGATTTAACCTTTCCTCTTTGTCTTGAGTTGGTTTGGGTTCAAAAGTGACTTCATTCCAAAAAGCAAAGGCTCTACCCGGTTATTTCTTATGGCACAAAATAATTCAAAAGGTACAAAAATCAAACATGCACTCAAGCATGGCTCCACCTATATTTTCTGTGGAAAAAAAAAAGCCATGTGCTCTTTACATTTCCTGTTCTATTTGCCAGCAGTGTCTGTTTCACCAATGAAACAAGATAGACAGAAGCTTGGAAGAATAAATGAAAGATTTTGTGCACTTCACAAATGTGAGATGAGCACATAACAGGAGTTTTCTCTGCTATAGAAGTGTTTTATAGGGACCAAGAGAAGCTGACTTTTCCTACCTTAATTTTTTTTTCTCTTCAAGACTATAAATTTAGTATTATAAAGCTAAACAAATGCATGCATTTGGACTGGGGAAAGGAAGAAAAGGTGCTAAGAGAATTAACTATACTCAAGCAAAACTCAGTATGAACTATAAATGCCCAATATCTTCCATTTATGTCAGATGTTTTAGTGTTGAGTTTGTAAGTGATTTCTCCAAGTGAAAAGGAAGGATTAATATTTTTGCTGCATTTGCACCAAAAAAAAGATGCATCAGATTTTCAAGATTTAAAGTTCTCCCAACACACACTTCTGTCACAAAGACTCTTCTGCAGCTTTGAAAATACCTGCGTATATTTGAGGGGAAAAGAATTAATAACTATTGCTGATTTTTCACAATGAAAACATGGCAGAATGAACTACAATCTGCAGAGGTTACCTGCCAAATAGAGATTGAGACATTCATTGCAGATGTGAGGATGCACTGAATCTGAAGTTTACACTTCTGAATAAAATCAATATACAGATACATTTGGTCTGCATTT
The DNA here is from genome assembly GCA_027886175.1 of Phylloscopus collybita. Taxonomy (NCBI): domain Eukaryota; kingdom Metazoa; phylum Chordata; class Aves; order Passeriformes; family Phylloscopidae; genus Phylloscopus; species Phylloscopus collybita. The sequence goes on along the minus strand of JAJNNQ010000013.1, from coordinate 4,143,512 downwards.
CTGGCAGCATGATAATTACTCCAGTACAATAAGCAACAAAATACCACAACAGCAGCTATTCTGTAGGAGAGGATGAGGTTCAAAACAGAGATAAAAAGGAGCGAACATCTGAAACAAGAGCTGATGAGAGGGAGTTGATAGTGAGGGTGCCAGAGGAAAGAGGGTAGAGATAACATAGGCACAAGCTTGAGAAGGAATTAGGGAGGACAGAATAGAAGCACCTGCTGCTTATCATTCCTTCAGAAAGACTTATTAATTCTTCGGTTGCTTAAAGCTGTGGGGGAGGTTTCCACACTCCCAAACATCAAGGAGACTCTGATGATCCAAAGACAATCACCTTTTATGAAGCAGAGAAAAGGAGGGATCTTGACAGGTGATAAATTTAGAAGCATCCCTCACCCTCTCAGCATCTCCCCTTGCTCTCTTCTGCAGTTAGCCCACATCTAGGCTGTTTCCAGCACCTAAGGAAGGTTCTGCAGGATACTACAAGTCCAAGAGCTGCCTGCAGCTCCACTGGAAGCCACATTTTTCATCACCCAACTTAGAATCCACATTATTATCACTCCTGGCCTTGCACAGGACCATCCCCAAGAGTCAGACCATGTGCTTGGGAACATTGTCCAAAGGCTTCCTGAACTCTCTCAGGCTGCTGCTGTGATCATTCTCTGCAGAGTCTGTTCCAGTCCCTGGCCACACTCTCTGCTGCTTTCCTGATATCCAACTGAAACCTCTCCCAACTCACCCTCATCTGCTTCCTTGATCCCTGTCACAAGACTAAAGAGGCCAGTACCTGCTCCTCCTCTTCCCCTCGCAAGGAAGCTGTAACTGCAATGAGGTCTCCTCTCAGTCTCCTCTTCCCCAGACTGAACAGACCAAGTGACCTCAGCCACTGCTCATATGGCTTCCCCTCAAGGCCCTTCATCAACCTCGTGGACCTCCTCTGGACACTCCCAAATAGTTTCATGCCTTTCTTACATAGTGTCACCCAGAACTGCACACAACATTCAAGGTGAGGCTGCCCCAGTGCAGAGCAGAGGGGACAATCCCCTCCCTTGCCCAGCTGGCCATGCTGTGCCTGATGCACCCCAGGACAGGGCTGCTCTCCTGGCTGCCAGGGCACTGCTGACTCAGATTCCACTTGCCATCGACCAGGACCCCCAAGGACCCTTTCCATGGAGCTGTTCTCCAGCTTCTCATTTCCCAATCTACACAGACAACCAGGGCTGCCCTGTCCCAAGTGCAGAATTGGGCACTTGTCATTGTTAAACTTCATAGAGCTGGTGGTTGCTCATCTCTCTAATTTGTTGCAGTCTCTCTGAGAGTTGACATCTCCTCCCAGTTTAGTGTCACTGGCTCTTATTTGAGGGTTTTAGCAGAAATGCCCCAGAACTGGAAGCACTGACAATGCTGTGTACAAACTGTGCTTCAGGAAAGCTTTGCTCCCCACATTGCCCCTGACCTAAAAGCAAAACATGCAGAGAGACCTTAACAGCAAAGCACCACTCCTGCTCCTCCAAATAAACTCTCCACCACTAGGTACACCCATAACACAGCTTCTCCTTGTTAACTGTACACCCACATAAACTTTCTGTCCCATGTACTTTCTTTATATCTGTCAAATTTCTGTACAACCCTTCCTACGCCTGGGTATCCATTTACTGTTCTTTTCTGGCCTATGCACAAACAGCATTGGAGGAACACATGTACAGAGTATGTTCAGATTCAGTCAGAGTCTCAGTAAAAAAAAAAATAAGTCAAAAACCAATGTGAATACTCCTTGCAAATTTTAGCAAAACAATAACTACTTCAAAAATGGTGGTATTTTAAAATACTTAAATATATAAAGGCAAGAAAAAAGGTAGTAAGAAACACTATTGCAAGAAATGCCCGTGACATACAAACATTTAAAAAATCCAAAGCAATTAACATGCATTAAATTGGTAAAGACAGAGAAAGCACACTATGTGATTTGATGCATTAACACTCTTGATAGCTGTTTTCACACACTGAAAATACATCTTATTCTTGTTTTGGTTTATTCCTTCACACTTCCTTAGGTTTCCAAGTTTTTCCTCCCTTCTTCCTTTCAATTTTTTTCTTCCACTATTCAAGATTCTTGCACCCTGGTCTTAAACATTGGAAAACTTACTGAGTAGTTACTCACTTCAGAACACTCATACTTCTTTATTTGGTTCTCCCACCCAGCACCCTTTTGAAAGTTGATTTTCCCAGCTTTCTCTTCCTTTCATGGAGGATATCTCTTTTCTAAACAGGCTGAGAGAGCTTTCAAAATCCACAGAAGGCACCTTCCCCTATTTCTCACTACAGCCTGAACTTCTGAAAACACAGAGAATAGTAAAAAGGCCTCACTGCATATAAGTATTTTTCATACATCCTCAAGCAATCAGAACTTATCAGGGATGGGTATTTTTAAAAGTATATCCAAAAAGTGTATTCAGAATTGTCCTTCTTTTGGCTCTGAAAGTTTTAAAGACATGGTTCCTAGATCAAAAGGAAAGGGAAAAAAATCCTATGTGGGTTGGATGGAAAATACGTCTTTGGAGATGAAAAATGAACTCCATGGAGTACTAAATAAATCCACTGCACCACCTAGGAGAATATTATATCTTTGGTAAGCTTTACAAGTTTCAACTTTTCCCTTCCCAACTGTAAAAACATCCTCTGCCAGTGACAGACTGATAGGATTGCTTTCCTGACTAATCATGAGGGATACTTATAGATTCATAATACAAAACAGGTGCAAGAAATATGCACAGAATGGATCACTTAAAAATTCAGACTTCACAACAGTTCAGTTGTTGTTCTGGGAGGTCTAAATCAAATTACTCAGCCAGGGCCTAGACTGGTTCAACTCTCTTCAGGAAGACTTCAGTAATGAAAAGTAAAACACTGTGCTGACAGTTATTTGTTTCTCACATGTCCATCATTTAAAGACAAAATAATGCATGCACTGTAAAAACTATACCTATAAAGAGGATTTCTCTTTGTTAGCATCTAATCAAAATTTTTTTATATAACCAGATTCATAAATAGTGCTTTCAGTCACTGCACAATTACCCACAAATACAACTAGAGATGCCAGGTTGTATGGGTGTACGGATGGCTGTAATTGAACACCAGGCAGAGTACCTCAAATGGCCACACACACAGGCACCCAAAACCTCTGTTAGCAGGGTTGCAGGAGCTTTTATTCATAAAGGGGTGGAATGAAGTACACTAGAACAGGAAGGCCAAAACATCTGCAAAGCAACTGCTTACCATAATCAGAGAAACGAGTGTCCAAATCTAGGGTATGGGAGAGAGGGAAGCAGTGCATCCATCAAGGCATCTCTCTCCCTGTACAGAGGGGGCAACTGACATGCTTTCCTGGCACAACCCAGAGTAATCATTATTAGAGTCACCTCTCAATTATAACAGCAGTTGGTTTCACTGACTGATGAATGTTGCTCATTTTGTACTAAACCATGCTCTTTTTTTTTTTTTTACTTGAAAGATGTGACCCCACAAGCTTTACATCTTTGCCTCTCCTTAGCTGCTGTAGGAAGGAACTCACTAATAACGCAGAAACTGGAAAAGACCTAATAGAGATGTAAAAGCTGTATACATCTATGTCCTTTTGGAAAGTGGTGATATGTCTTAGGAAGCCACAGACGATATTTGGGAGCATTACTAATTAAAGCAACTTCAAAGCATTGTACATCTAGCAGGGCTGCCCAGTCCATCAGTCGGATTACGTGCCTTTTTCTCGGTTTGTTTTTTTTTAATTAAAAAAACAGCTGAAAGAAAACCACTGGCAAAATCTCCTCAATGACTCTCTTTCAGAGACTGCCTCCTCCCATTCCTGGAACTCAGCTGCATTTCTGTTGCATTCATAGATAGAAATCGCATTCTCAAATGCTTACTGCCTCCTTATATCAGTGTACCCTTGTGTAACAGTCAATACGAATTTACAACAAAGAAATGAGACAACTGTTCTGTTATTGCCAGCTCCATAGAAGTGAATGTTTCCAACTTGACATCAGTATTCCTCTTCTCTTTGTACTAATCTTAAAAGTAAAGGCTTATCTTGAACACTAAAGACTGAGGTTAGAAAGGAAACAGCTGAAAGGAAGTTTCACTGGAAAACATTTAATTTTAGCAGGTTTATTTCTTTGATCAGTAGATAATGTAAGGTTTGTTTACTATATCGAGTTTTTATAAGCCAACATTGAATTGCTACACTTCAAACTTTACTGCCAAGACAAATAAAATGTAATTCACCATAGACAATGTTTCTAGGCTACTGAATAAAGCCAAGTAAACAATACATTACTTCCCCATTCATTCTCTCACAAAGTAGAGATCCACTGTCCTCAAAACAAAACAAGAAAAAAAAATGGTCACTGACAACAGTGCTGGTAATTCACACTAAGGATTTTTAGGTGAAAATAATAAATGGTACACCTCTCTCCTTTACTCAACAACAAGGACTGCATCCAAGAATGACCTTCAAAATGTATTTGACTTGTCTCCTCATATTCTCACACTCTAGACACTAGAGTCTGTGAGGTTTTATTACCTATTCAGTCCAATAAATGGAAGGTCCAGTGACTGCTTGTGAGTTCTCCTTCTGGCATCATTCTGCCCTTTATTTTCAATTTATTTAAACTACACTTAGTCTTTTGAGTAAGTATTCAAGTATTAAACTCATAAAACACAAGAGTGATCACAATCTGAAATACCTAAAGCTTGACCTTCCTTTGGAGCCAGTTCAGCTAAAATCCTCCTCCTCTCAAAGGAAGAAAAGAGGCATCTGCATTCATTAGGCAGACTCTACTTTCATTACTTTCATCAACAGCAACCTGTCCTAATACAACTCTGCCAGATAATTAAACTACCTAACATACTGATGCTTTCATCATGAATTGCTGCTTTTCATTAGTACAACTGAATTTTTATCTTCCAAAAAGTCACATCTATACATCTCTGGCTCAAAAGTGCTGGAAGCTAAGACAGCACATGCAGATGTTTCTCCAGCTGCTTTGTCTGCCTTACTCTTTTTCCTAGGCTTGTGCTATCAGTCCTTGCTGGAGGGAGCACCCTGACTCAGAGAAATCTTTAGAGGACCCAGTATGACTGTTAAAAGGTTGTGTTCTTGTTCTGATTTTCTTGCTGCTATAAAGAAGGCTCCAACCAGCCTTTAAATCAATTATTTCATCTTTAAATCACTTCTTTCAGCTCTCCATTAAGATTTTAAGAATCAGCATATCCAAAGAGTGGATACACATAAATTAAAGTTCTACCATTGCACAAACCATGATGTATTCAAGAAATTCAAGGGAAAAAAAAAATTACATGATTTTCATAGTATTCAAGACCATGCTAGATGAGTCTCTGAGCAACCTGGTGTAGGAAAAGGTGTCCCTGCCCAGGGCACAGGGCTTGGAACCTGATGTTTAGGGTCTCTTCCAACCAAAACAATTCCATAATTCTATCATAAAAGTCCTATTAAAAAAAAAATAAAAAACCACCATGCAAGTGTTTTAATCATATTAGTATTTTTTAATACAAGGGCTCTAGATTCTTTCATTTTAAAGAATTTTCAGAGATGGGTCTAGTTCTGTAAGTTGCTGATGTTCCCTGAAAAGTAACTGACAAGTTCTTGACCCAATGAAGTCAGTATGAAGTTTAATTTTCAAAATTAATGTTAAATAATGTAAAAAGTTATGAAGCCACATATCTCCTATAAGTTTAATTTTTGTCACATGCAACTGAGTCAATGTGACTCATTCTGCTCTTTAGATTTGAGATGCAAGTGTTGCTTGTTTCAAAAACTAAACAAAAAAGTTTCAAAATCTCAAAACAACATTTCTTGCAGAAGGCTTCGCATTCATATGCCTAACAGAACCGTTTGAATTAGAGATCACAAAAAGAAAAACCCAAACAAGGAAAGATCAACCCCCACATACACACACACAAACACACACTTTGAACCAGCTGGCTGCTCTAACACCACAGAATTTTGCAGATAAAAATTAAGTTGGGAGAAAATTTGAACGTTAAGCATAACAATTTGTGAAGAGCAAATGACTGCTGACACTCAAAACAACATTAAATAAGTGAATTTCCATTTTTATCTTCATGAAGTTTTAACCATGCACCAAAGCATAACAAATTCTCTGTTTCATCTGCCAGTTATATTTTATACATCTTTAAGAACAGACCCCCAGAGAGAAGGAATACAGTTTTTCTCTTGAAATGCAAAACATTGGCATATGCTCAGGGAACGAATCTCAGGATAAATCAGTAGGAGTGACAAAGTAACAGGAATAAGTGGGAAGATGGCAGTGAGAATTAGAGAAGCTACCAGCCAGGCCTCAGTTGAGATGATGGGGGATAGAGAAAAATGTTCCTAGGGACCACAGCAGAGCAAGCAGAATTTCTGTAACTTTTGAGTTACAGCAGTGACCAAAACCAATCACAACAGGACGGATCCACCTGTGAGAACATGACAGACGAGCAGAGGAATTTTTTTTTTTTTAAATTTTATTCTATGTAGTTGTTTGATTGCTTGTACAAGTACACCAAAAATGTAAAATACTCATCATGACCAAAGCAGATTCCAGACAGAAACTGTTCTTTAATGATATGTGCAGCCAGGAACTTTTATCAAAAGCTTTATCTTGGACTGTGCAATCCATCTCCTGGTGAAGGAGCAAATGGAGGCACACAGACAAAGTCATGTAGTTCTCTCCATACATAAGCAGCAAGTGATGAGGGAGAAGTTACTGGATCATCCTTCCTCCTAATCCATGCTCAAAAAATGCCAAAGGGAATGCAAAAAGCTGTTCAAACAGAATGGCCTAATAAGAGATCAAACTTCTTTGTACCGGTTTGGATCCCAATCTCAAGCTAGACACTGTCAGCATGTAGAAAGTAAGGCAGCACCTTCAACATTTCAGAACAAGGCACAGACAAGTTAATGAAAACACAATGTCTCTTTTAATAACTTTCATTGACCCAATCCCCTGTGCTCTGAAAATATGTAACTGCAGGCTTGCCAAAGTGAACGTGAAGATCAAACTGATAAAACACAAGATAATGAGTCAACTGATGTGCAGATCCATTCATCTGAAAAACAAATAAACCTTAACAGTAATTACGCCTGTTCATGATTAATGGCAGCTGCCCAATGGATTCTTCTTGATATGAACAAAATGTAAGGGTATGTACGCTCTGGAGTACAGATTTTTCCAGTATACAAATGTGAAAAAGATTTCTGGAAATCAATGAGTGCAGAACTGTGACTGAAGGCTCCAGTCATACTATTGCTATTCCCCTGTACTAAAAACAACTGGATTCTCCATCTATGAACATCATACAGGCTTCAAAATCCAACATCAATCATGTTAACTGATTCCCTCAAGATAAAAACAAAAGCTGAAGTCTAACATCTGCTCTCCTTGGCAAACCAATCTGAAAGTTTATGCATTTGGGAGGGTTTTTTAATCATCATAAATAACCCACAACCAGATGAATTAAAGTTGCTGCCTTGTTTTCTGGACAGATCTTTATAGGATCCCTGTAACTTTTCTTCACTTCGAAGCACTCAAAGGAAGGGTTTAAAGAATTAGAGGAATTAAAAGATCTGTGTGCAGATGCAGTCTGTGATCTTGCTAGGATCACAGAGACAAGATACAATAGCTGACATGTTTGGGGTAATGCAATGGAGGGATAGAGGTTCTTCAGGAAGGACAGGCAGGAAAGATGAGAAGATGGGGTTGACCTCTCTGTGGCAGAACAAGTGGAACGCACAGAGCTTTGCCTGGGAATGGATGATGAGCCATTCCCAGCTCCCAGCTGGGAGCTTAAAGCTAAGGACTGAAGTGTGGGTGACACCGCAGAGGGTGTCTGCTACAAGCTGCCAAACCAGGCAGAACAGGTGGCCAAGGGCTTCCACAGACAGCTGGAAACAGCCTTGTGTCACCAGGCCCTGCTCCTCATGGGGGCTTCAAGCACCCTGGCAGCTGCTGGGTGACCAACACAGCGCCGTGTAAGCAGCCCAGAGGCCTCCGAGAGAGCACTGCTGACAACTCCCCAGTAAAAGCAGCAGAGGAAACAAGGAGAGGAGCTCTGCTGGAACCCAGTCACAACCAAGGAATGAGGATGTGAAGGTAAAAGGCAGCCTTGCCTTTTAGTTCATTTTGAATTTCTCAATTTTTCTGGAAAGATGGAATATATACTGCAGAAATTCCAATCCCAAAGAGGCAGAAGGCCAAAAGAACATTTGATCCTCTGATAAGGAAACCTACAAACTTCCCAAATATTTGTAAGTTCCTTGGCAACAGCCAAAAGTCAGAAAGATTCACAAACATAAAGGCTTCCCTAGTCAAATTTTGATACTCTTCCAGAAGTCCCTACATAAAGCTCTGGACAAGCTCTTCCTTTCAGCTGATCAGCTAAAAAGCCCAGATCCTAAAACAAAACAAGCCAGAAATGTTCCATTATTCAAGAAAGCTAGTACAAATTTTTTGCATTTTCTTGTGAATTAGAAACTCTGTTTCCTTCCCTAGACCATGCCAATTTGGATTATGGAGCAAAGCAGAACCTGTATTCATAAAGAAAACATTAAGCATAGAAAAGATTTTTCAGTTGCCTTATTCAAGGCAGTGCATTTGCTTATGATGCAGAACTGCTTCTTGAAGAACATCATCAGCTCCCCAAGTGCTACAGAACAGCAGCACTCCTCCTAGATAATTCCTAAAAAGAATTATTCCGTAAAACTTGTAAACATTATTTTATCCTCATGGACATTCATATTCCTAGGCAAACTGAGCCATAGCTAAAACACTATAGAAAAAAAGACATGTTTTCACATAATGCAGAGGTCTGAAGTGAAACACATCTACGTCCATTGTCAAAAAAACATTTCTTGGCAATTTCAGCATTTGGAAAACCCAGCCATGTCTGGACAAGCACTACATGCTGAACTGTTTTTGAATGATGTTTCTATAAATTAACATTTGGCTTGCAACAGATGAAGTGATTACATAACTCCAAAACTTAACTGAAATATACCTTCACAATTTACTACATCTGGCACTGCCACCTAATTCTGAATAATTCCAGTCTTCTTTTTCAGAACTTGACAGTATATGAACACTGAAATAAAGAACTCGAGCAACAAACTTAGTAGCTTCTCATGTGACCGAACAAATGAAATTACTGAATTCCATTTTCATAAGATATTGGCCTTGTATTTCTGGGAAATGCATATTATACTGAGTTTTGTACAGACTTCCTCTTTTTAGTAGAGATTTTTGTTTTGGTTTTATATCAAAGAGGATGATAAATCCTCCACTGTGCCATGGAAAAGCAGTGCAAGCAGTTTTCAACACTGCCAGACCACCATCTCTCCAAGTAAGCCTTCTGAGAAACAGTGCTTTAACCAATAGTCCTCATAATGTAATTTTCTACATTTCAATAAGCCCTTACCAGCAGATTTGCTTGTCCCAATTAACACTGATAAAAAGAAAACTTGAAACCAGGCATCCAGCAACCCCTAAAAAGTCACAATACTCCTCTTTGTACTGCTTACCAGAGGTGCAAGCTAACTACAGGTGCAAGCTAACTACCTGGCATTTGTAATTTGGAGCTACAAACACCACTGCCTTAGCTCCATTCTTTGAACATCTTTACCACCCTACAGTATTTCTTCTGAATGTTTTCTTATTTTAAACTAGCAGCCGGTAGTTGCCATACATGTCAGCCACACACTAAATTAAATCAAGCATTAAATAAAGATTGTGAGCACCCTTGATTCATAAGCAGTAACAGCAAAGTCCAAGACAAATGTGAGAAACCAAACCACCGAATTGTTATGACACCACTGACATTTTTTGGAAGAATAGCATTCTCTGACAGCACTGGTCTCTCCTTGTGCAGTACAAATTGCAGTAGCTCCCAGTAGCTGCTCGAAACTGACGAAAAATCAGGTTAAAACTCTGGGAATATCTCCCACCTCACAGGTGTGGAAAGCTCCCTAGAGCTATGCATAAGATCGTGTTAGCTATACTAAATTAAAAACTAGATCACCCTTTGGGCTCTTTCATAGCTACCCTCCACTATTATTATTATCTTTTATTTCCAGGTAACTGAAAAGAAGGCAATTAACTCTGTACACTACTGCCAGTTCACACCCTCATGATTAGAGTTATAATATTTTGGACTGATAAAGCATTTCATTCTCACTTTTGGGACAAGTCTCTCTTCCTAACGCTTCAGGAGCTGTGACACAGCAGGGCTGCACAGCTAATTTGAGTATGACAATCTCCCCCTTCTCACACAGACACAGCAGCTCACAGGTCCAATCACTTGCATGTATCAGGTGCATTGACTGCTTTTCAGAGCAGGAGCCCATCCCACACCTTGCAAAACCCTTCACTGTGACCAACATCATCCAAATCCAGGTTCAACTGCCTGAAACCCTTTACAGGTAAAGCTGACATTAACAGCCCTAGAGGGACTTCACTCATTTCCCAGATTTCCTGAAAGCCTTGATTTTAAAGAGAAATAATATGCTAGAAAAGATACAATTAACAACCAAATCAAAACAGCCATACACACCCCAGCACACAGCTTACAGTGGGAATGTGTATCTAGAAAGCTTGCCAACTGAGACAGACCAACAGAGCTGATCGTGTACAATATGGCTTTGTTGGAGGGTTGCTTGTGAAAAACAGGCAATAAAAATCAGTAACTTATTACCATGATAGCTTAAAAATGAAACACAGTGAACTGACTGCCATAAACTAGGGGAATTATATACAGAGAAGGAAGACATTTCTGATAAGTGAGCTGTTCTCCAGAATGTTTCCAGAAGACAGCAGTATAAAGCTCACCACAACTTGTACAGCACACTGACAGGAAGCTGTTGCTGCAGCAGGAAAAGCAAATGAAGTAATAAATAATTATGTGGGTAAGTAGCAAGTCTGAATATATATACAATGCTATTGGTGCGTGGAGTTCAGCTTTGCCTCAGATTTGCTCAGTCATTTTGCGCAAGTCATACAGATCTCTCTGTAAATACATCCAGATAGGGATATTTGCTCTTAAAGCACTCTAATCTCTGGAGATGAAACACTATACGAAACGTAAATGTTACTACTTACAGCTTACTGCCTTCAAATGACAGCTGAAATGTGCATTCCACATTTACCATCTGACAGAATCAACTCAAAAGCAGTCTTTCATGTATGTTTTGACAACGTGTGAATGTTAAGCACAACTCATGGTACGTTATGTGGCTGTCAAGTATGACCAAAATTTTTTTTAAAAAACCCCTACAGTAAAAAAAAAATAAAAAATGAAAGCAAGCAAGAAGAAAGCTCAGAAAAGAAAACCAAATCCATGGAAAGCAAGGCTCCCAAGCTTACTTGCAGCAGGGTTCCATGAAGAGCGTTGTGCCGCAGGCCGTGCGCGGCGCGGTCCGGGAGCCCCCGCAGCAGGGCCAGCACCGTGCGGGGAACCTCGTTGGGCAGCACGAAGGGAACCAGCGCCCGGCCCGACAGCTCCCGGCAGCGGTACACCGGGGAACCCCCACACCTGGGAAAAAGGAGAGAGACCTGCTGTTTGGCAGCCAGCAAGCCACTGGGCTGCCTAAAACAGCACAAAGGATAATGCAAGGAAAACTAAAACACAGCTCTCACAAATGCACTATACACTACACAGCCTTCTCAGTGGTGAAAGACAAGTCGTGCTAGAGCTATGCCAGAGGGTTTGTTTTCATTCACAAGTTCTGCTGTTTACATAAAGGAAAGAATAAAAAAGGAAATAATGCAATTATGCCATTAAACAAGAAAGTATATAGTCCTGTAGCATCTTTCTGGATGTTTATGTTACTTACTAATCACATTCAAATGTGTTATGAGTTTGACTTAAACTGTTAGCTGCAGGCTGTTAATCGGATGTTTCCACGAGAACACAACACAACATGGTGTCTACTGAATTTTGGGCCAAATGTCCCACTAAACCCCTAAAATGGTTTTTAGGACACGTTTAAAGGCAGGAAATAAAAGACACATTGGAAAATAATTTTCCATTATTTATAATTAGTATCTACAAGAAAACTACTTTTTATTTAAAATGAACTGCTAAGATGCAAGACTCTACGTAAAGCAAATGCCAAAAAGAATCTTTTATCTCTTAGTGCTATTAAGGTCTTGATGACTGGCTGTAGATTTATGAAAATACATAGAGAATGAGCTACCAATAACACATTAACCAGTCATGTACTACTTCAGTAGCATGTATACTGAACTGACATGAGTAAAAGTCCTTAATCAGCTAAGTAGGTTAGGCAAAGTCTTTCGAAGCCAGCAATTCTTCCATGTGTCAATTTTGATAACGCAGGTAACAATGCAGCCACACAGAAAACTGAGAAAACTACTACAGGGTTTAGACAATAAAAGGCCAAATGTCTTAGGTGATGGAAAATGCAGTACTGCAGGCTGAAGTTACACTCTGATACCTCCCAGATGATTGTGATGACTCGAGAGATGGCCTTCCCTACTCCAACACTCCCATCCCTTTCCTGAATTGCTTCCTATGTATTTTCACCTTACACAATCCCACGCAGACAAGATTATCCCCTGCCAAAATGATTTTGACCTCTACTGAAAAAAAAACAAAAAAAAACAAAAAACCCTGCAGTGTCATGCCTACATTTTTAAAATTAAAAAGAAATTAAAAGGAATCCTAAATTTTCAAGTATCTGTAGCAAATTTAAATCAATACTCAAAGTAGTACTTTAGTTCACATGAAAGAAACACAGAGAACAGGTTCCATCTTGAACCAGCAACCAAATTAATAGGGTTTTGAACACTAAGAAAATAAAGAGTCTTAACTGAAATGATACATTATGCCACGAAATGCCTGAAAGACACAGATCTCCTTCAGAGGAACTAGAGAGAGGAACTACCCCCAGAACAACAGGTTTCTGAGGCCATTTTCACCCTCACAAATAAGGCTGTCTGTTCTATTCTGATTTTTACAAAGACCATCTTTACATTTCCTTTTCACAGACTGGCCATCCTTCACAACAGGATGCTAAAGCAGAACAGTCACAGTTGGAAGCTCTGCCATAGGGAAAAGCTTCAATCCTGTATTGACAAGGTGCAAGAAGAAATTCAATTTGGCTATTCCTAAAAGAACTTTTTTTTTTTTAAACAAAAACATTTTAATTCTACTTCCCAGTAAACTGAAACCTAAGAAGTGATTGTCTGCAACCAGTCGTTCAGCTCTGCTGAACCACATTTTCTTAATTTTGTTTATGACCTTTTACAGATCCCAAGGAATCTGAAATGTTTTTGCAGCAGGAGTGGAAAATGGGTAAAATTCCAGTTTCCTCTAACTTGTGCAAGGGTACTTTCCAACACTACATGCTTCAAGAGGGTTTTTTTTTTTCCTCAAACACAATGCAATGAATTACTACATACTTTCAAATAACCTGTCTTTAACTTTTTTGTCTTCTAAGAACATCAAAGACTTAAAACCCATGCACCCACATATATGGAGATACAGCATTTTACACGCCAAATTTTGTTCCACTCTATTATTTTATCAAATTTATTATGAAAATAGAGGTGATTGCTCTCTTTAGAGAGGAGAAAAGAGTTTCACGTTACAGGAAAAATTTTCTCAGCTGCCTGCAGTCCTCCTGCAGAGCATCCACACAGGTGTCCAGTTAGGGAGAAGTCCCTCAGGATGCCGTGGACCTGGCTCTGCAACCTTCTGTGCCTGAGGGAAATGCAATCCCACAGCTCCTACCTGCCCAAAGGGCTGCCCAGCCACCAGCCTGCCACTGCCCTACACACCTGCTGAACACTCAGGCACACTCCTCATACTCACAGGCTGCCACACGGGGTGCAGGGCACTCCCAGGGACTCACGCCTCAGTGGGAAGCCTGAGAACAGCAGGCCTATGAAGTCTGTACTAAGGAACAAAAGCATCACAAAAGCTGAGGAAGAACGAATGATCTGCTTTATAGGAACATGTATGGGAACACTTGGAAGGTATTTCACGTCAACAAATAGCTCCACAAATCTGAGAGGGGTTAAGATTCCTACTGTTTTTTCTCATTTTTTTTAAGTACTTATTTATTTTTAAACCTAACACTCAAAGAAAATCAGTTGCTTCCAATCCCCACCCCCTCAGCAAGAAACAGCATTGATAATATTTCAAAAATACTACTTCTTTCACATGCATATGTCAGATGTCATGCCAAGTCCCCACTAGTGACCTATCCCTGAACTTCTGCATACCCTGAAGGCACTTAGGTGTACATCCCTCATGTTCTGAAGGCACTTGGCTTCATTCCTGAAGCATGCAAGAAGTTTTGCCAGGAGAATGTCAAAACATACACTAGTTTTTCCATTCTCTAGCAGCACCCTAGAACAGAGAGTTTTGATTTTTACTGGATACCACTTACATTTAACCTCTCACCTGTAAACAAAACTAAACAGGATCAATTCTCAAAAAGGATAGAAAGACTGCATGCAAATAGAACAACTGAGCAACAGAAAAATAACATTCTAACCAAATTTAGCAACTTTTTGCTCATTGTTATACCAAGCTCCAAACCATACACTTTAGCACTGAGCCTACTATCTGTATTGTTAAAAATTTATTTTATCTTGAATTTAGGAACCATTATGGGAAGCAATCTCACAAACTGCATCAAGAAGTACTATTGCACAACTCTGGCAATCACAGTAACTTAGTTTGTATCTGCAGCAAAACCCAGCAGCTTAGGAAAGAAGAATTTTAAGGCTATGAAACTATTCAGGTTACTCCTCCTGCAGCAGCTTAGCCCAATGCCAACCCTGAGATGAGTTTCATTTGTGTGACGGCAATTGCCTTGTCTGGACAGTGGCAGAAAAGGACCTCCAAACATTGCACTTCACCATCCAGACTCTGAGCTTCACCTGGCAACAGCACAACACAAATCTGAGCAAATCCTGCTCATCCTCCCCGCAGGAAGTACGAGCAATGGAGTGGTGCATCCATTTGGACAGCATGGATGTGTGTGCAAAGCTGCATTTAAAACTGTTCCATCTCCTTTGATTTGCAAGGTGCTTGAGGTGGCAGGGGGAAGTGTTTCAAATATGTGACACTTACCTTTACATGCAGCTGTGATACAAGCAGACTTTAAAATCTAGGAAGTATCTAAAATGTTGTCATATGTAAAAAC
This sequence comes from Phylloscopus collybita, assembly GCA_027886175.1. Taxonomy (NCBI): domain Eukaryota; kingdom Metazoa; phylum Chordata; class Aves; order Passeriformes; family Phylloscopidae; genus Phylloscopus; species Phylloscopus collybita. Next base: position 4,128,262 of record JAJNNQ010000013.1, on the reverse strand, counting down.
ATACATTATGCCAACCTAACTTTATTATACTTCAAGGCAGCAACGAGAACAAAACTTGCAAAATCCTCATGTGATATACTTCTATTCAATCCTGAGGGCTATTAACAACTGTAGTATTTCACCTTGAACTCAGTACTGTTTATCTAGGTGCATGAGGAATTGGAAGTAAACATGTTTACTTGAAACAGTCCATGATCAAGAACAAAAAGTCAATAAATCTGAGAAGGTTTCGGTCCGTGTAACCGTAGATTCAATTGAATGCATTTCCACTGCTCCCTTCCAGCTTCAACAGTTAGATCCTGAACCACCCTCCTGACTGACATGATTTATGACCAACTCTCATAAGGCACAAAGATTCCATACTCCTCTGCACACATCAAAGTATCTAATTTATTACTCTGGCTACAAACAAGAGAACACTAGCTGTAAATAATAATATCTTAAGCCTCTTTTGGGGAAAAAAAAAAAAGAAAAAAACAAACCTGCAGGTGTTTCTATGGGCTTATTTTCTACCCTTTCTTATTTCTCCCCCTCAACAGACTTTGTATTACCCAAATTAACAACGCAAATAAGGATTACCTTTTAGATAAAGGTCACAGAAAAAAAACCCAGTAGAATTAATTTGCTGAAAATATGTTCATTACATTAAATAATTCCTACAGTTGTTAGAGGGACTAACAAGGAGAGGAACATCTATTTCCAGGTTTTACTGGCTGTTGTCACATGATCTGTGCATTACTAACATTGTCATTGCTTATTAATGAGAGTCAATGTTCTGCAGAAGGGGTCTTTGAGCTTCTAAGTCAAACCAAGTATCCCACCACCATCACCAAGAGCTTGGGAGAAGAGTGCAGCATGAGTCAGGAAAGGCCTTGCAACTCAAAGCAACCACCTCTGCCTGCAGGTTAAAGCATTTCAACAGCCACCAGGGCCTTTAAAAGATAAAAGTGATTGAAAAACAGAAGTAAAAAAAACCCACATAGATGGTACTCTAAATCCTTGAGCTAGTTGTGCCACAGGGTCCTAACAAATGCACTCTAAGAAAAAATTGTGGTAAGTCTTCTGTCTGATTCTGAATAAACACAGTAGATAGTATAAGAAGGAGATTTTGTCTTTCCTCTGTGACAGCTATACAATACAAGTTATGTCATCAGTTCCAAAGCAAGAATTAAAACCAAGAAATTAGAGCAGGGGAAAACATGGATGGTGGTCAAAGATCAGAGAGAAAAGTATTTAGCAACAAATTCAAACTTCTATTACAATGAGTTTGGCTATTAAGATTCAAGAGTATTGTATACATTCCTCATGATTGCATACTAATTAATTTTTCCCCCTTCAAATTATCTCCTAAAGGAATATCTTTAGCAACTTCAAATGCAGTGTGACAGGTTTCCAAGCTAAGTGAGGTCCAAAAATAGAATTAAAAATAACACTCATGCTTTGACACAATTAAGTAACTTGGACTTCTTATGCTGTAGATGAATCAGCAGGACAGTACCTGTTTGCTACTGGGAGAGTAAGGTTTCCTGCAATATCAAGGACAATTTGCTACACATGTACCTACAGTTTCTTTTGTTCATTTATTGATTTCCTTGGTTTGTGTTTTTCTTTTAAGCAAACATAGCCCTTTTACATTTTGTTTTTTCATATTTCTTAGCAATTAAAGTATCCAAAGCATTTAATTTTAAAAACTTATTTCTCTGTGGAAACCTGTATTGTAATTAGTCTGAAGATAATTTTTGTTCTTTAATCTAAGATTAAGATAAAAAAACAAACCCAGAAAAGCCTGACACTTGATACAGCTTCTCAATATTTACCTGAAGAGCAGGAAAATATTACAGAACTACGAGCTGCTGGAGGTTTTAGATCTACAATCAACACGTAAATGTAGCTCAGAAAATGTTTGAACAAAACCACAAACAGAAACAAGCCAAATTTCATTTCACATTATTTATGCAGGACTAAACCTCTAATTTCTTATCTATTTCCTTTAAATTGAAGTTAATTGTTGCCCAAACTTTTAGTCTCTTTATACACTGTGCTAAGTATTTCATTCTTCCAACTTGGGCAATTAAGATAAAACTCTATGTTTTTGTAAGGGCAGTATTTTCCACACAGGCACTTAATGAAGCAGAGTAGCCATAAATACTGCAGAAAGTATGTAGGCAAAGTACACAGGCTTTTATTTGTGAAAGCTGTCCACAAGTTCTGCCAGGAGCTGTTTCTCCATATGTTTCCAAGGGCTTTCTAAGGAAAAATTATAGACATTTCTCTCCTCTTGTCACCAAGGTCCAGGTTAATGTAAACAAGTGGCCAACTGATACCAAGCTGAATCAACACCAGAAACTTGAATTGTTGTGGTTCAGCAAGCCAAAACACCTAGGATCCCTAACATCTGAGTCTACGAAAACTATTACTAATACAGGGTATAAACTTCAGAGAAACAGAAATGTGTTCCTGTCAAATGGAGATTTCCGAGAGAACATGCTGACACAATTTAAATGGCATCTGTTCTTGAACCCCCATCATGAAATCTCAAAGAGTTTGCCTAGGTTGCAAGTCTCTGTTTATTTAACTATCATTTAAGTTACACGAGGGTAAAACCTCCATTTTGGTTCACAGCACTCAAGAGAAAAAAACCAGCTGCTCTTAACTCAAGATCATGTAAAAAACGATTTCATTCACAACCATATTTCTACTTGGTTAATTTGTGAATAGTTACCGTGATGTTTCACAACTGTAGAATAACAGAAAGAAAAATACACCACTTACTATGCAAACAGTTGGGGGAAAAAACCAAAGCGAAGACTGCTTTGTCTTAGTAACTCCATCATTATTCTGAACTCTGTGAAAGGGAAGTTGAATGGAAAAATCAAGTCTCAGCACTTTGTGATGATTTTCAAAGCTTCAGATGATTGTAAGCAAAACTGCAACATGAGCAATTTAGAAAACATCATCAGAGCCATGAAAACATCCAAAGGATCTGGGTTCTCAAAGACACTTCCCTTTCAGCCAGCCCACCACAAGTCTCTAGCCCATTGCTAAAAAGCCTTCCCAGTATTGACTCTTCTCAAACTCAGGCTGTTCTTTATAAAGTATATTGGCTATTTTAAAGTATCATTATACTTGGTTTCCCATATCATCCTCTGCATAGGCAATGTATCATTTCTCTCCATTTTCATGTGCCTTCTTGCAAACACTTTTCCAGAATAAGCTAAATGTTATTTTTTGGATACTTATCTTGACCATGAGTATTTATGGATTAATTTAAGTACATAATTTAATAAAAAAATTACTTCACCAATCATATGTTGATAGTTCAGCACGCCATCATATTTTTTACTGGATCATGTTTCAAGTAAATATACATCAAATTCAACACACATCAAATTTTAACCCAGGATCCCAGCCACTGGTCCTCTTCAGGAGTCTGCAACACTGGAAAAAGAGAGTTACTCTCAGTGCTCACTAATGCCTCTCTGCTAGATGTCACCCTTTATTTCCCATGAACCTGACAGCTCCCTGCAGTTTGTGCATATTTCCTAAACTGCTTCAGACAATAATCTGCCAATGACTGATGAACACAGTGAAAACTGGAGTAAGAAATTAATAACAAATACCTAAGGGCTGTGTTATTTCCCATCAGCACCACTTGGATATGACACATCTGTCTACAGTTTCAGGGGAAAGACAGGAAAACAGTAAAGAATGTGCAAGATGAATAAAGCATTTTAGTAGATCAAAGGGTCTTGAGCAGCCTATTGCCAATCAAGCCCTCTGCGGTCTTCTCCAGCACTCCAATTTGAACTTAATCAAACTGGAAAAAAATTACAGCCTGTTTACAGTTTGTTATTTAAAATTGCTAAAAGGAAGAAAAAGACTGAAACCCTTCTTATTAATAAATATTTACAGTGACTCATAAACATTTTTACAGATCAGTATTAATCACTATGCAATCAAGATTGCACAGAGAATAGACTAAGCAGAAATGGGAGACTTCCAAGACAGTCCCAATTCATTAGCAATAAGCTCAGTGAGGAAATGGATTCCTGTCCTTCCCTTCTCCTCCAGCTATGCAAGATTTCCACTTTAGATGTCAAGCAAGAGATTTAATATAATCAAAATCTAAAACAATGTATGCTTTAGGGGTGCACATTGCTTCTTTTCTCCAAATGTCTAGGCCAGCCCATGTTTTAGGAATCTTGCCCATAATAAAAAGGATACCTGTCATCTTGCAATGACTGGTCAGCCCCATGAGCCTCCTCAAGAAGGACAAGGCATTCCAGTGAGTCAGAGCCTGCTCCCTGTCTCACAGGGATTCCAAATTCCAAATAATAAAGTATTTGCAGACAGCTATAATGCTAAGCAGTTATACTAAACAAACATTAGGAACTAAAAAAAAAAACCCAAAAGAAACTAAAAAACCAGAGACCAAGGACTGAGAAGATGTGCAATTGATAATGGAACCCAGGGAGATGCTTTCATAAACAACTGTAATCAAAATCAGCTATTTTAATCCAACAAGGCTGCACAACAAACACATGTAGTTCTTTTAATGTAATATGAAAAGACATTACCACAAAAGCTCTTTCCTTATCAGACCCCTGGGAAGATGCCCAGTTATACAGAAATGACAGCTGAAACCAGGGAAGTTTTAATATTAATTCTCCTAGTGCTGCAATGCCACACTAAAATACAGGGGGAAAAAAAGAAGAAAGGCAAAGGAAGTACATGTAGTTAGCACAGTCAGCTACCATGTTTGCTCATCCTACAGAAAATCAGATGGCTGCTTTCAAGTTCGATACAGGATGACATACTAAAAGCCACATATATACGTATACATGTGTGAAACAAAATAAACACCAGGCAATCTGCATTTAAACTTACATGAACAGCAATTTCAGCTCATAAAATACACATACATGAACTATTTCCACCAAGCTCTTCTCAAACAAATTGAGGTTATCTTATTACTAGAACTTCACCAATTGCCTATTTCTTGTGCTGCTTATTAAATCTAAAACTTAGAACTTATCACAAAGTCTTACAGAAACTTTTGATTTTACATTTGAATTTGGTTTCTTTATTATTCCATCTCACCCTAGACCCATTCCCATGAAGCCCATACAGACTTTGGGCTTTGTCACAGACCTACAGTGGAGCAGAACCAGTCACCTGACAGAGTGGATATAATTTAGCACAATTAAACACAATACAGAATGATCAAACTTATAAGCACAAGTCAACAAAGAATAACTTTCTCAAATGAGCAACCTACATGCAAGTAACATTACTGATTGCTGAAAATTTAAATTCACACTACCTTCTGCAGTATTAATACTACTACATTGGAGTCCTTTTAAGTGATCTCTCACATTTATGAAATAGTAAAACAACTGAAACTCACAGAGAACATCAGAATTCATGGTCAGCTGCTCTGCTTACTAGGAAGCTAAAATAAACCCTGAAGAAAATATTTCCAAAACTCATAGATAATAAGCATTTTTTCTCTCCTTCCCTAAACACTCTGTTAGGAACAGCTAGAGGTGTCTTTAATTTTTTTAATTAAAAAATAACAATGCTCCATCCCACAGAAAATTCTTCCTCACCATACACACGTGCCCCTCATTAACTAACAGTCACAGTGACCAAAAACCCTGTCAGTCCAGAGTGGTGGATGGAGAAGGGTAGAAGGGGAAAGAGGACAGCTGTAAAATGCTTCCCACTGCCACCCATCCTGATCCCTGACTGGAACCAGCATCAGGGCACTTGGGAATTTAGCTCCTCCATTTTGCACGAAGACGCATTACAGATTACAAAATTCTGCCCAAGAAAAGGGTCTGTTTCATAACTCCATTAATTTCATGGAAAGATGTTCACATTTCTTGCAACATAATACACCTAGAAGCAGCACTGCTTTGAAATCTATTTGCTGAAGTTATAAAGAGGAAATTTCATAAAGAATTAAATTTTGTCAAGTGGAAGAGCCAAGGCTTCCAACATACACTCAACGAGGTTTTAAAACTTTATATTGTTTGACATTTTAAAGCTAATTTTAAAAAAACTTTCAAAAATATTATGAAGTCACACTCTTAAACAGAGCTACTTCCATTAGTGAAAAAGTATTCAAGTTAATAAAGCAATACCCATTTTACTCCTGCAGAGCATTCAGCCCAGAACATTTAACACTAAACAAACACTCTGTCAATGCCATGGTACGAGAGGACATAAGGTAACTCAATTCTAGATCATTCTGAAGAGATTACAGGTCTTTGAAAAAGGGAGAGGGAGGCAAAAGGGAGGTTATGTTTTTGTTTCATACTTAAAACATTACCTCCCGATTACCTCCCTTGTTAATCAAAAACATGCTGTACATTCTTTCATCTTAGAAAGTAACCATTAAAACAGACCTATCTAGCTCTTAAAAAAAAATTAAAAGTGAGGTAATAAGTTGTGAATCAAAGTGCTCCCTTCCAAATAAAACATCTGCAGGGGGAAAAATAGCTTAATAGAACTGCAGATAGGTAATCAAATGCCCTGATTCAACAGGGAGTAACAACTATGTGCACACAGATTGAGATTTGTCCTTGCAGCATTTAATCCTGCTCACATTGTGCAATTCATCTCAGCACGGTCAGAGCAACCACAGCTCAACTCCCACTAGATGGAAAATTCCACTCGAGCTTTAGTAGAACTCTTCAAAAGCCCAACTTGAATTCTTTCTGCTCAGCCCAGCTTTGTTCACAGAGCAAAATAATATTCTGTTCATCTTCTCAGTGCAACAAGTGAATGTCACTTCCCTGCAGGCTCAGCCCTGGAAGGGGTGTTACAACCAGTTTTGGGTCACATCCACCTTTCCTCTCTCCTCACCATGTGGCTGTATCCTTCCCTGACACTGCTACACCATCCTGAACAAAAACCTCATAGCAAGGCACGCTATGGCATGGCACTTGCATGTTATAGCTGCACTGGACTAGCATGTAATTATTACATGTATGTGCAGATGCTAGAGAACACAACACTGCACTGAGCAACTCAAAGAAACAGTTTATATACACAATTTAATGACTTGGTACACAGGGCCTTTGGCACCAGACCTTCTCTTGGATCCTCTCTAATCAGTTACTTCACAACAACCTTCATTACCACCTTCTGAAGAACAACCAAATGAAAAGGCAACAATTTTATTTTTGTTCATTTGCTATTGCATAATGAAAAACAGAAAAGGAAATAGAAGGGAAAATAGCAATGTGTTTGTTTTACCAAGATAAATCATCCCTGCATATTCCAACAAATGCAGTCAGAATGAACAGAAGAGTCACAGCATTCAAAGAACAATAAGAACTGTAGACAGAAATACAGCCAGTATTTCAACACACTGAGCTACATCATAAATACATTTATATCTGCAGAATCCTTGATATTGTCCCCTGGCAACCATAAAAATCTCAATACTTTGCTAAGTAACAAGAACAAAATGCATGTCTGTACACCCACCTACAAATTTTTGTCACAAATATGCAGTAAATTTTATGCTAGTTTCACACCTGCATCCACAGCATTTACTACCAAAATCAATGGAAAGGAAATGTAGAAAACGTCATCTTTATCTTATCTGCTGCATCTTTATCTGTTCCTCTTTAGGAACAAACTTAAGGGAAAGTAGGTCCAACAGTACACATGTCTTCAATATTCCAGGTTCTCAGCTTAAAGATTTTATTGGGGGTCTCTCTGCACATCTTCTGAATGACTTTAAATAACCTCAAGATAATAAGCTAGCTAAGCGTGTTAGCTATTTTGCTGGTGTATGTACCTTGCAAGAAATAGCGGTCACAACAGAAACAAAGACAAAACTAAAAAGCTGTAACCAAAAGCTTATCAAAAGTTAATCTATTAGCAATAACCAAAATGACACTGATGCATTAAAAAAATAAAAAAAAAACCAAACCAAAAAACACCAAACAACAAAACAAGCATTCCCCAGTGCATTAATAAAGACATCAAAACAGAGCCAATTATTCATGCAACGAATAATTTTAAACATTTCCCCAAAAAGCATTTAAGATTCAGACATGGCAGAAAGCCAAGCATATTTGTTAAATACAGTGTACTTAAAAACCCCTACTGCATTTTTTTCTTTTCAGAAAAAATGGTAATTAGTATTTATTCTTAAAAATTCATAAAACATCATAAAAGATAAGAAATACATCACATCTGCTGTGAAAAAGAAGCAGACAGATGCTATTTTCTAACATAAACAGCAGTTTAAAAAAATCAAAAGATCTTAGGATACAACTTTGTCTTGTTTCAGTACTAGAAAAGCAAGATTAAGCACAGAAGTTTCTCACCCTACTGCACTGAAGCTTTCACACAGATAGCAAGATTTCTCTCAAATACAGGTGATGCTCATTTCTCCCTATCCACCAAAGCCCTGGTTCCCTTATGAGGCTCCTAATCCCAAAGAGGAGGCATACAGAGTAGCAAAATATCTGCTGAATATCTTCTTGTAACCACCATACAAATGAAAGTTACACTGTATAAATATTTGAAAAGTCATCTTAGAAACACGTAAGATAAAGGACAGACCCATATCTTTATCTAGCTACCTACATTCATGGATGAATATGGAAACAGATACATACACACATCTACAAATCTATATATCAGACACTACATTTATGAGTTGCAAACAATCATTCTGCAGGACTGAAAAAATCCATCAGAACCTTGTATAGCAAATCTTGCATTGCTAAAATCTGTCAAGCTCATCAGTTTTGATCTACCTTCTCACTGGCAGCAGTGATGCCATACAGCACTTGCAGATGAAGGTTTAGAAGCAAGTCATAAAATGATTTGCATAAGTCAATATACTTTTTAATTCTCCAAAACAAGTATTAATAATATAGGAAAGTCCAACCAATGAACACAATTTTTCCTTTAAGGGTTAAAACTGAAGAGAAGCTTAAAAGGCATTTTATGAAAAAAATTGAGAAGGTGCAAGGAAGAATTCCCATCACATAAGAAACAACTACAAAATTACTGTACCTTATAATAAAGGGGACAAATGGTGCTGTGCTGAGTGCTGAGTGAGAGCCATCCATTGGAGATGGATACAGTCTTCCCAGGATCAAAAGCAAAAGAAACAGGCTTGGATGGATTTTCAACTCTTCAGCTTCACTAAATAAAAAGATGTAAGAAGCATTTGGTGAAAAAAAGCATCCTCCTTCATGCTAGTCTTAAGCCTCTTCCCCACAAAAATAGCCTTTTGCACCTCTGGTTCAAGGAGTTACCCTAGGCTGACCACTACATGGGAGTGAAAACCCTGCTGGGATCAAATACAGCTCCAGTTCTTCTGCAGGGGACCCCTCTAATGAAGACACTCATGGCTCTATTGCCTCCACTTTCCCACATTATTCCAAGCCTCTTTTATTCCCAAATGTGAGCTGCCTTCATTTTTAAATAACATTAAAAACCTGCACAGAAAATGTTTCTCTAAGAACTGGGAAACTGAGAGAGCGGAGTTACAAAAAAGTGGTTCAAAAAAAGTACTTTTATCAGTTTGAAAGGAAATGTGTGTTTAGTAAATAATGTTTTACTAAAGAATAGTTCGTGTCATTGACACCAAGGGTCTACTACTCAAATAGTAAAAACAATCAGAAAACCAAGTTAAAATCAATACTTTTAAATTTATTTAACAACTATTACTAAGATACAATTCTTAATCCACATTGAAAAAGCACTCAAAACCAATATTTCAGACAGCAGTTTTCAATCTTTTTCAACTGAAAAACTTCCCAAAATTTGCTAGTCACCCTGTCACCTTTTATGTCAGGTAGAGTGGACTGCTGTGCAGAATATACACAACCTCGTCTCTTTGAGCAGAGACTGCAAAATATGGAATGACTGGTGAAACTCCTGCTTCCAAGTGTCCAACTTAGGCCTATTAAACAGTCAGCTGAACCTCACTCATAAATCAGCTGCTCAACTTCCACAGTTTATATCGTAGCATTTTAAGAAAAAACAAAGCCAGCACTGGTTTACTTTGAAAGTTCATGAACCTGGAGGTAACAGCATCATCCCAAATGGTATCATCTGCATTGATCAAACTGCAGCTCTCAGCCACATTTGTGGAGTCTTTAAAACAAGATCAAGGACCTTCCCCAGACTGAGTGTGCCACGGGCTGGGAAGTGTTCATGTGGTGTTACTTGAGGCCTGTGACCCCGTATCACTTAAACATGCTGGGAAGCCTCATTGTTAAATGTGAGACACTCAAACACCCGGGTTCTGTTTCCCTGAAAAGTCTAAGTTCCTTAACATCTGATCCTAAGAACACAGCAACTCTTAATTAGTCAACAGTAGTTCAGTCTTTAGAGATTTAACACAACGTGCCAAAGTCAAAAGAAAAAAGCCTTAGCAAAAACATTAGAACTGTATCATTTCAAGAAGCACTGATGTATACAATGGCAGTAGGGTGTGTATGTGACAACAACAACTCAGTTTAACCTTTTCACTTCACTTTGTATTTCAAGGTTTTCTCAGACATCATCTTACCTGTTCAAAGTATTGGTTACAACCTCCAACTGCTTGAGAAGGAAAGGATAAAGGCTTGGAAACCGAGAAAAAAACTCCCTTCCTGTCATTCTGCAGAATCAAAGGAAGAAGAGTCATAATTAGCACTCTGCAGTAATCAGTTACACTCAAATATCAGTTTATTTGTTGTATTTCTGATGCTACAGTGAAGCTGGAGAGGCAGAAGAACACAATGAACTCTCAAATAAAGCATAATGTTTTCGTGAGAAATGGTGATAGAGTGTAGTTTACACAAGTTAAGTAACTGTCTCTATGTGTGCACTAACACTTTGTCAGCTAAACTGATCAGGCCTTTCTGGGAAAAAGGGATCTTAATCACACCAAAAAGGAAAAGATACAACAGCTTAAATTCTGACACTATTTTAATGATATTCTGGTTGAACAAGAGAAGATGACGCCTCAGCACGTCTCATGTCCTAACTAACTAACAGAATATACTTAACAGACATGTACTAACAGACACTCATAGCTGGCTGATACTAAAAAGCACCTCAGAAGAGTAATTCATGGAAGATTTGTAAAATGCAGTGGCAGAGGAGTCTGAGCTTCCATCAGCCCTCGTTCCACAGCCCTGCTTCCAGCACATGGCAGTAGTGCCACTGCAGGCCACATTTCTGCTTCTGTAGCTGGAGCAGCCGTTTTCAGAACAGAGAGGTGTACAAACACCTCCTGAGCTCATCCCTAGCCAGAACCGCCAAGGTAGTACAGTTAAAGCTGCAACAGCAAATCCATCCAAGCTAAAAAGACCTAAGTAGGAATCTTCTGTATTTGTTTTACAATCTTTTGATCAGCTAAAGGACGGCCTCATGGTTTATATGAAACCACTCAGCACCACTGAAGCAAGAACTACTTGAATGTGCTCTAATTATCCATATATGGTACGCAGATAAAAAAGCCTTCCTTTAGAAATAAATAAATGAAAGGCCACCATTTAGAAAAACAAAGCCAACTGCAGAGTTTGCTTGCCACAAGATCAACCAAGATAAATGTTCCATGTTAGCATGACTCCGATGCAAAGCTTCCAATAAGCAGACAGATCCAGGTTTGGAAAAATAACACGATGAGACGGCAAGAGTGAATGTGCGTAAAAATAAGCAGACAAAAAAAAAAAACCCACGCACGAGTAAACGAGCACATGGCAAACATCAGCACAGCTCCTTCCAGCACTCAGCTAACATAACATGCCTTAGCCACAGACCACAGAATAAACACAGCAAAACCAGACTGTTAGGTGGAAACAAATGTTCAAAGAGGGACAGGAAACTTTCCCAAGGCAAGTAAGAAAAATCCCGTGAATATATAAAAATATAGTGAACTGCTAGAACTAAAAGCAAGGAATTGCAGTAGCTGTTATAGCTACAAAAAAGATTTCAGATTTACAAATTACATGGAAGCATTAAAACTATGAATCAATATAAACTGAAGCACTAATGAGGATAGTTTAAAGACATCAATATTGATAATAATTGGTTATTCAAGCAGAAGACACCCATGCAATTTTTTCTAACACTGTCCTCAAAACTACTTCAATTTTTTTGCACTTATAATATGTAGCAAACTGAAGATGCAAAGCCAGAGACAGCACAAAACCTAAGATCTATCAGGTCCAACAGCCCATCCTACTGAACTTTCCTATGTAAAACACTAAGAATTCAGTATTTAAAAAGTTCTGTCCAAAAATGCTGACATCTCCATCTGTTGTGCTACAGAGTGCAACACACAAAAGCAGAATTTGGGTTAAATTTCCTGTGGAATGGATGGCCACTGCTTAGAGATTTAAGGGAGGACTATATACAAGTAATACCTCACAAGTATTTTTAACCAGGTCCATTTTTAATGTATCAAAAATTCAGCAGCCACATTTGAATCAATAGGAAATAATGGAACTGAATATCTTACAAAGCCTCAAAATTCTTTGCAATTAGCATGGTTTTGTAAAATCTTTATCACAGGAAAAGAAAATTATAACAACTAAAGTGGGCAACTTACATAACCTACATAACCTCCTACTTACTTTACTGCTCCAGAGTTTATTGATGGGAGAGGGCAGCCTAATCAAAACCACTGACAGGCAGTATCTGCAGAGAAGATGTCCACAAGCCTCTTCAGAATAAAGAAGACACAACTGTCTGAGCAGACTGTTAAAGGGCCTTCAGTTGAGAGGGGAAACAAGAAACACTACACATTATTGGGAGTGCTGCAAAATTAAAAACTGTGCTCAAAATACAGAGCATTAATTTAAGTGTGAACCCACCATTTGGGGATATCAAGGCAAGGAGATGCACAACTGGGAATAAGCAGGAAGCAAAACAGCTAGACAGTACGGGACAGAGGAATTTAATTGTTTCATTTTTTTAAAGCTGACCATGCTTTTTGCTCCTGGAAACATGTACACACAATTATTTGTGTACTGTACCAGACTGGAACAACAAAAAAGTATAATGGTTCTGCTCCTCAAAACTGTTCATGACACTAAGCCACATATTTTATATTAATTTCATCAAAAAACATACTCCTTTGAAAAACAAATACTAGCACTTTGAGATATGTCCCATGCATGCTAATGATATAAATAGATTTATACATGTACACAGGCACACAAATGTGAGCTTGGCTTCACAAGTAATAAGCTATCCACATCTTTGAAAAAAGACAAATACATGACGTATCTATAAAAGAATATATCAAGTAAATGTGGACTAAAACAACCCAAAAGCCACTGTCAACAGTCCTCATGAAACAAACTTTTCCTTCCTATTCTATGACAGATCTGACAAGGACCAATAGGTTTAAATTAAAAATACAGATAACTACCTTCCCATTAGTCACTGACATAGTTCAAACACGGATTTTTGGCAACAGAGCTACCATAATTAAAGTCTTAAACCAAACATTCTACAGATCACAAGATTTACATCTACTCCCCCTAAAATGTGTTTATAAAATAAGTAACTGAGAAGAGCCCTAAGATACTACTATTTTACTCCTTGTCTAGCTGAAACTATTTTTATATTGCTTCAGAGATCATCTCTAACAGTGTGTTTAACCACAGACCATGTAATAGTATTTTCTTTTTTCCTGTTTGTGACTCGAAGAAGCACAATTGCACAATCCCCAATTTCAAACGGGATTACTGAGACCCAAACAATGAACTGGTAGAAGGTTCTTTACTGAGAGAGGGAGTAATGAAACAGAAAAGTTATCAATGGGCTGATGATGCTTACAATAAACTCCCTCTCCCCAATGTAAAATATCATTCAAGTATGTAATTAAAACAATGCTTTGATGTAGAAAGGCTGAGAGAAACTAACGGAAGCACTCATATCCTACTAAATTCACTTGTAAAAATAATTTGATGAACTGCATGCACGCAGAATACTGCAGTACTTAAGAAGATGCAATATTTACGTCTCAGAGAGTTTCCAGGTTAACTGTTACTTTTTTTTCATGCAGGCAATTCTGCACAAAAGCCAGATGACAGAGTACAACCCGTTCACAAAAGGTTTCATTTTGATTGCTAGACACAGCAGTCATGGCTTAGCACTCAGAAGACAGACTGACAAGGAATTTTTATGTAGAGAGACACATACATGAGTTTCTTCGCCATTTTCATTCAGTTCTCCCCACCTGAAAAGATGTTCCATTAACAAGAAACAGTAACACAGAGGTATCTTCTGTATCATGTCATACAGAATCAAACAACACCCACCCCTCCTACCAATCCTCTGCCTGTCCTTTAGTCAAACTCTTAAATAGATTCTGGAGCAGGCAAAAGAGGGGGAAGAAAAATCTTTCACAGAACATAGAAGTCACATCAATTGGCAAGAAGTTACTTTGAAGGCAAGTGATGATAGGAAGGACAAAATTTAATAGCTAGCAACAAGCACTTAGGAAACAACAGAATCACAGCTAAGTTACAAAAAACCAACTAGTGATAGGGGTAAAAATAAAAAAAAAAAGAAAACTCAAAGCAGACTAAGTCTATAAAACTTCAAGGGAAAGTCTGACTGAAGCATGATGCACAATTTAGTGTTGATAATGTTTCTTCAGAAAAGATGCAAAAATCAGTTTTACTTTTTTCTGAAATAACCTAACCCAGAAGCCCTTATTATGATCTTGAGGGTCAGCAGTTTTTCCATTCATTTAGCACCAGTTCTTTGGCTTTATCACTTTGTAGAGCAGAACCTGGGGAGGCTTAAATTAAGCCAAGAATCATGTGCTTTAAAGTTTCCACGTGCTTTGCTTGTGGAGATATCAATAACATCAAACTTCTAGAACCAATTCATAAACACTGCTGAAAACTGTGACATCTCCAGTGATTACACATTGTGCTTGTCTCAGTAGCAACTTGATGCTACACAATTCAAGGGTTAACTTCTGTTTATTTAACTAATGTCTTTATAACAAAACATTCCACCTTTATACATAACAAGTGGATTCTTATCCAGTGGATATTTAACTGCATTTTAAAACACATTTAAGAATAAAACCATGGACGTTGCAGTGTTCTTTTTAAAACTGTGCTGTACACTTAAGAGAAGACTCCAGGAGACTTAAATTCTGCTGTGACACTGGGGCATACATATCATTTTACTGTGACGTGTCAGAGATTACCTGCTTCTGTTCTTTCATCGATTTTTCAGAAGAACAAAGCTTTATAACCTTGTAGGCCGTTTTTAGTAACTGATATGTAAAAGACCATTTGCAGCAATTATGTTCATACTTGAGGGATGCAAGGGTTTCTGGTGCTCTTTTTGAAACACAGATACTGCTAACATCTCATGTCAGCTGACAAATGCACGGTCAGATATTTGACAGGGAAAAACAACAAAAAACTACATTTAAAAATAAAAAAAAATAGAACTGGAATGTGAAAAAATATAGACAAGAAACACTTAGAACAGGACCAAGAATATAGTTTTGATGAATTTACAGAAATATTTTTAATTGTCTCTTGTAAAATCTACTTGTGTTATACCAATCCTTACACTGGAATCATTAGCTACATGTCACATGATCCCTTATGTTAAAGAGCAGTAAAGCAGAAACAGAACTCAGCTTACTCCTGGCACTGCAAGGACAACTGCTGCTGAAAGAACTTGAAAACCAGGACAGACTTGGCCAAAACTGTCATTCAAAATGACAGATTTATATAGACAATATACATTTTACATATTTGCTTCTTCTGACATCACTGAATTATGAAAAAAAATCCCACAATGCAACATAACTAGGCTAACCTGACAGGACTAGGTTTAATCGTCCATTTTAACATTTGTGCTCTTTCCCTGACCCTTATCACTTATTAAACAGTTAGATGCTATCTCAAAATAGAGGAAGCATATTTCCCTGCTAATAAAGATAGATTTCAGAAGCATAACCTCAAAATAAATGGGAAACGGGGTTTTTTTTCAACTACACAAAAAAATGCCAAAAAAAATGTATGGCAGATTGATTTATGCTGAGGTTATGGTAAAGACCAAGGCTAATTTGAGACATACTTGAAGGATGACATTAATTTTTTGCTCCTTTAATAGGACCAAATTATGTGACAATCATCTGCTTGCCATGACAGGACAAGTAACACCAATAAAGGTTCAGAAAACAGAAAGGTTCTAACTACAGGGGAAGCAAAACTCAAAGAATTTACTATATTTGGCTCAAAGGGTAATTTTATCTAGCATTTTAGAATACCGCAAAACAGCATAATATTATACAACCACAAAGGTAAATATGTAAATCATTAAAATCGAAATTATTCAAAAGTGGTAGTAAGGAGAACTATTCATAAAACTACAGATTTTGCACCTGGGATGATGTCCTGGGTTGTGGAGCCGGGTTTTGTGTATTCTATTTTCATCTGTTTGAAGGCCTCACAGCTCATCCTAATAGGCCATTGCCACCTTCCCAGCCTGTACCTTCCCCCCCAGAGCGCTGCATCTGCATTTCTATCACCCTATTGTGAGATACATCCCATCCCCCCGGCAGTGGGGGGGAGCAGGCAGTTTGTCTGGATAAACAGAGACTCACAGACACGAGAGCTGCTAGTTGTTTTTCACCCGATCTCCTGAGAGGAAGACCGGACCTTATCTCACCAACACAAGATTCCACCTCACCATCCCCGGACCCCCTCCTCATCATCACCAGATCCCCTCCTCACCACCCCTGGACCTGCTTTTCTACAAGATCATCTCTGCTCCAACAGAATCACGTCTGCCACGTCAGAAGGACTCACTTTTGGACTGCTTTCAACACCCTGAATCACAGGGTGTCAGGTTGTGGCTCTGACTCTGTCAGGGTTTTCCAAAATTGTTGTTTATTTGTTTATTTGCTTGTTTGGTTGGTTTTGTTTCCTATTACATTTGTATTGTTAACATTCCTAGTAAAGAACTGTTATTCCTATCCCCAACATCTTTGCCTGAGAGCCCTTGATTGCAAAATTATAATTTGGCAGGGTGTGAGGGGTTTGCATTCTCCATTCTAGGGGAACCCCAGTTTCCCTGGCAGATACCTGTCTTTCCAAACCAAGACAGATGAATAATCCTGAGCATCAGCACAAACTGAAAACCAAATGGCTCAGAAACCAACAGCCCCGAGGGAAAAAAAATATATGGGTTACAGGGGATGCCACACTCAGAGTGTGCCAAGGGCACATCCTCACTGCTCACAGGGCAAACCACACCTGGGACTGTGCTCATTAGAACAAAAGCAGCAGCACATCAGTGAGGCTGCACATGGAATCCTCCATCACCTTCTGCGTTGCCAAGTTCAGAAGAGATTAGGACACACAAGAGAGGGTCCAGCAAACAGCTGCTCGGAGGGGCATGGCCTACAGCACAGGCCCTGTAAAAAGAAGCTGAAGGAGCCAGGTTTGTTCTGTTTGACAAAGAGAAGGTCCAGGGTAGATCTAACAGCAGCCTACAACCACTTGAAGGAATCAAAGACTAGAGAGCTAATAATCATCCTGCAGTAGCTGCAGAGAGTACGGAAAGGACCAGTGGTCACAAATCATAGCTTGGAAGGTTTAAATTGGGCAAGGGCAATGAAGCACTGTTACTCAGAATAGTTATGAAATGTCCTTGAGACTTTGATGACTTTTAACTCATCCACAGACACCACTGACCTGATGTAGTGTTGTTAGCAGTCATACTCTCAGTGGGAATCAAGGAAACAGGACAAAGAGATCCCTTTACAGTCTGTATGGTTCCCCTTAGCTACTCCCCACTCTGCCACCATGGCTTTAACATGGCCTTCTTAAAAGTTCAATCTTTTTCCTGTCTTCTTGCACTTGCTGGCCATCACAAGCCACTGCAAGTACAGTAAACAAAGGATCCTGCTCAGAAAAGAATTCTTGAGATTTAACAGTTTTTATTAAGTTAGTAATTTAGTCTTTAATTCAGCACAAACTATTATTTTTGCCACATTGTATGACAGTATTTAAAATACTAGTTTGATGTAGAAATAAAATAATCACTTAAAATTTTATTTCAGAAGCAGTATATATTTATGGAAGCTCTTGATTATCAGTCCCTCTGGATGACCACCAGAGAACCATCACTATTCTTACTAAGAGACAGAGACAAGAGCAGCAGGCATGTTCCTTTACAAATAGAGATTATAGACAAATTTTAATTTGCCTCGGATAATTTTGTTTTAAAGAATATACCTAAGAGTTAAATTCCTGAAATCACATACTGTCTCAGGACCCATGACAAACTGCTTTCAATAAAACATTTTACACATAAAAAGAGAATTTTAGTGCTGCCATAGAAGGCAAAACTGCCATGTAATTTTGTGGGAGGCCACAATGAAGCCTGGAAAAAACAACTGTTAAAAAAACTGGTGTAATGCATTGGCTAATAAGCCCAAGAGCAAGGATACAGAAGATTATTGCATACTTGTTTTTCTAGACCTAATATGATACAGGACACCTCTTCCGTGACTAAGAGGCACAACTCTACTGTAACCTCATCAAATCACTTACAAAAACCAATTCAGATTTCATTTTTACTCTGCATGAAATGGAAAACACTATGAAGGGGAAAGAAGCATCATCATCAAGATGTGGGGTTTGGACCTTTAATAAAGATGTGGTGACTCTGTACCTTCAGTAAATCTAACACTTGTTTTGTTAGCGATTAGAAAACACTTCAATCCCAGAACAGTAAGCAAAAT
Organism: Phylloscopus collybita; assembly: GCA_027886175.1. NCBI lineage: Eukaryota > Metazoa > Chordata > Aves > Passeriformes > Phylloscopidae > Phylloscopus > Phylloscopus collybita. Next base: position 4,109,496 of record JAJNNQ010000013.1, on the reverse strand, counting down.
AGCTTAAGTTCACTGACTTGAAAAAAAACATTCTTTTATGCCACACAAACCTAAAATAAATACTTTAAAGGAACTAAGAATATGCCACTATATCTTGGTTTTCATTTTCCTTCAGATAGAAGTGCTAGAATAAACATTTGTACTAGTTTATGTTGCTGAGTTTTTATGAGGTTAATAACTGAACTGCCAATCAAAAGCTGTATAAATATGGTAGTTAAATACCTTCTGCTTTAGAGGCACTTTTATTTACAAGAGAGCTAGCCAAGATTTCCAAAGGACTACATGGTCTGGTTTGCTTTGATCTCTGAAGCACAAGTTTCCTTATACCTCTTGTTTTGCTATTTATTACAGTCTTTGTGTGATCAGGTATGGAAAGAGCACCTGCACAGAACAAATACATCAGGAAAAGCATGACTTAAGAGGAATAATTATGCAACACATAGCTCAGTAAAGTAACTTGTGAAGAGCACTTTTGCTGTGATGCTAAATAGAGAAGCATGCATACAATGGGCTCAGAATAAAAACAGGGGACCAGCACTTAAAACCAGTATCACAGATGCAACCTGGCACCTATATCAACACATTAATCAACTTTGACACACACAGAAAAGTATGTGTACCTTTAAATATATGCATGTATATAAAACCATATCAAAAACCGAGTTTAAAATAATTATTTTACATATAATTACTTTTAACAAACTTTTTTTAGGATACCAAACTGTGCATGTGAGTATATGTACATACAAATGTATACAAATGTGTACAAATGTACACAAAGAAATACAACTAAAACTAAGAGATATGCACATATATATATATCTAGAAAGTCTCCAAGAATTCTGTTCAACACTGCCTTTAACACCATTATCTTTAGTCTCTTACCACAAATTTAGCATTGTAAATTTCAGCACAAATAATCCACACTTTCTCTCTGGGAGTGTTCTGTGAGTAGCTGCTTTTTACTTAGCATAGTGAAGTTAATGAATAAGGGATATGTATAATATGCACAGATCAAAATAGAACAATTACCTCTACTCATACTAATGAAAACTTCTATCACTACAGCAGAAACTAAATTACCTACTCATGCAGCTAGTTTACATAAATTTTTGTTTCATGGAATGCATTTTATTAACTTGGTAAAAACAAACATTATCATTATGCCCCTAATTTATTTAAAAGAAATGAATGAGCTGGAGTTACCTTGGGCCAGCATATATATATTTTTAGGATGTTTCACTTTGGGTAAACTTTCATTCGGGTCATTTTACCACGTTCAGCTTTCTATTTTCTGGTGCTGACCTAAGACAGGATGTTAAGAAGATACTCCCTGTTCAGGAAAGCAGAGATACACATTTGCACACCAATGATTTAAGTGTGTTTTAGGCCCCAGAAAAGTGACTGGGATTTATGTGCGTTATTGCTTTTCTGACTCTGTATAGACAAGGTAAGACCTTGAAGTAAAAATGCTTCTGTAGGTTTTAGGTATTTTATCAAAAAGAGCAAGACACACACTGTGTTCCTAAAATCAGCAGAAATCATACAGACAGAGAGCATCCTCAGCCACGACAAGTCCCTGTTTTCTGCTACAGGGGATTTTAGAGTTTTAGCTTAGACCTGCAAAATAAACAGAGTAATTAAAGCAATAACGCAGAGGGAAACAAATTTGTTTGAGAGCTTGTTTTCAATTTGTTTCTGTTTCTGCACAAAACGTCCATAAATTTTACCTTCAACTTACAAGTTAATAGCACCTTATCATCATTATTCTTGTTATAAAGGCACTTTGGGAGCCCGTTCAAAATAATGTTTGAACAAGCATATTGTTATTGAACTATTAATCAGCAAAAGACTTAACGGTATCTGAGTCAGCCTGAACTTTTGCATGTTTTCTTGAGACAGTCCTAAGATTAGGTCTTCTAAATCTGTCAAAGTAAAAAAAAAAAAAAAAAAAAGAGATCCAGAGTATTAAAAACAAAAAGTTGAACAAAATAAATGTGGCCTATTTTTGGCACACAAAAGGGCAAGGGATTTTTTCTTCTTAACAAAAACAACCCCTTCACAAGGCATCGTACTGCAACAAATCCTTAATAACTACTTCGAAAGCATTCACCAGAACAACTGAGGTGGCATGGAAGGAACAGGCTGCAAAAGTGGACACAGAAGGAGCCAGAGGCACAGAGAAGCACCAGAGGCATTTAAACAGCTCAGTCACCTCATGAAACCTCACTGTCACTGACACAGCATTTCAACTGAAGAGCTGCACCAGGCCGGCGCTGCCAGAGAAAACCCGCTAGGGAATCACTGCCAGGATCCAAGATACAGCAATCCCAAGCCTTGCACAGCCTGCAGTCCCAAGGGGCCCGAGCTCAGCGAGGCCGAGTTTGTGAATCGAGCTGTACGTGCATATCCCTGCCGGAGCTGCCACAAGAGGCTCAGCATTCCTGGAGCCACGGCTGTGGCCACCACCCCTCCCCTCCCACGGAGCTGAACCTCAGCTGGCACACGGGAATTCTGCCACTGCTGCCATCTCCAAGTCGGCACCGAGCATTTAAGGGCCTGAGTCACTGTGAGCATCCCCTCCAGGGAACTCACCTAAGAGCCATCTCATTTTACCACACTGATGTGCCACTACAGCCTGACCACATTAGTACCACAGATGTTTATTCTGGCTTACCCCAAAGCAGGGCTGGCCACTCCTCTGCAGGCAACACTGACCCATCCCAGAAGTCCTACAGAGCTTAGCAGGATCCACTGAAAATGTCTAATAAGCTTGCTGTTAAGATTGACAAAACATCCTTTTCAGGTGCTAAGTTAGAAAGAAGTGTTAACCTGCCAGGTGTGGTATATATAACAGGAATCGTGTCCTTACGATGTAGTCTGTATTTGAAGCTACAACTCAAAAGTAGCTTAGAGAAAAAGAAGATGAAATCAGATTAATTTAATTTAGGGATAATGTTATGAAAAGAACATTCACTTTCCAGCGTTTTCCTCCAACTTTTCACAGCATTAAATGTGATTCTTTATTCTCTTAAAAACCTTAATGTTAAACAGAAAACATATCATTTAGAAGAAAAAACAGACCAACTTTAAGTGTTTTTAGAAGTTAATTTGATTTTACTCAGTGACCTTCAAGTGTGCAAGCAACCACTTACTGAGAAATGCTGAACACTGAACTTGCAATAAAAGCAAGGAAAGCAGAGGGCAGTCATGCATGTTGACTGCCTCACAGCCAGCAGGGCATCTTCATAACCTGTTAACATCTACATAGTTTCCATCTTATTGTAATTAAAAAGATAAGTTTCCCCTTTCCAGAGTTTGAAGTCACTAACATCTATTGACAGCTATAAATGAAAATAAAGACAAGGTATTACGTAGATGGCAAGAAAGGTTTTCTTTCTTTTCCAATAGATCTAAACCAACACTGAAAACATGGTAGCATTCATGCTCAAATTCCAGGCAGCATGAGTATTAACTCCACAGAAAATCTGTATTGACAACTTAGTATTTTCCTGCATATGCATTATCCTTCACTACACTATAAATACCTAGGAGCTTCCCTCCTTCCAAAAGGCAAATATATACACACCAGTTACGAAACATAAAAACCATCAGCCTGCACAGTACCATTTCAGCCTTGCTTAAAACCCTTTTAATTAGAGTTGAAGCTTTCCCCTCTTGAAACCTCCTCCACCAAGGAGAGAGAAGCAGAGGGAATTCTCCCCAATTCCCACTCTTTCTTCTAATCCCAGCCTACACCTAAGGCCATTGATCACTCTTCCTGAGGACTCTGCAACATTTATATTCCATATCAAAAATTTTCATTTTCAGATAAAGCAGGATGATCCTTTTTTATTACCCGAAAGACTGAAGCTTGTTCTAAGTCAAATGGCAAATTGCCTCAAAGGCAATTCCTGATCATGCTTATCCTTTGGGATGGGGGGCGGGGGGGTGTGGAATTTAAAAAAAAGCCTGAAATAGCAGGAATTTGATAAGAAGAATCTCATCAAATATCTGATGACAAGTGTCTTGCTCACTAACAAGCAGTAACAGCTTTAATTAGCATTGTACTACAGACCAAAAAGGTATCTGACATACATGCAATATACATATGAAAGTACCACTATTATTACTGTATACCTCCTTTGGACAGAAGATAATTCCTCTATGACAAGAAATTTAATTACATTTCAAAATTAATTTCAGTTAACTGTACATATAAATTATCCTGATTTCATTTTGATTTTCAAGTCTGCATTAACTATCACAATAGTTATATATATAGGTTCATATCAAGACATCCTAATCGTTTATGCGACACTGGAACCTACATTCAACTACAGCAGAAATAGCAACACTGTAGCAACACTAAGATGAAAAAAAAAACTACCATGAAAGGAACAGAACTGTGAAGCATACACTACACTCCAGCTTCTTTAGAAGTGCATGGAATGAACAAATCTACATTGCAAATTGACTGCAGAAGAAAAAAAGAAGTGGCTATTTAATCAAAATAATCATTGGCCTACAGAACTCATTGCTGTCCAAAGTCCTATTCAATCAATTCACATTATACCAAGTACAGTACTTGGGTTTTCAATGGGCCCCTCAGGGTGGTGCCTCCAAGAGAGCTGCAGAGGAATTTTTTGTAAGGGTGTGTAGGGATAGGACAAGAGAGAATTTGCTTTAAATTGACAGAGGTCAGGATTAGATCAGGTATTAGGAAGAAATTCTTCTCTGTGAAGCACTGGAACAGGCTGCCCAGAGAATTCATGGATGCCCTGTCCCTCAAAGTGTTCAAGGCCAGGTTGGATAGGGCTTTGAGCAATCTGCTCTAGTGGAAGGTGTCCCTTTCCAGGGCAGGGGCGTTGGAACAAGCTGTTCTTTCAGCTCTCTTCCAACTGACATCATCCTATGCTGCCAGAGCAGCCGGACAGAGGATGTGCTGGAAGCTGGGACCCTCTCCTGAGTCACTGCCTGGTGGAGGGCAGATCCCAGGGCACAGTTCAAGTGCTGAACAGCAGCGGGGCTGGGAACAGCTCGCAGCTGATCCCACCTGAGCCAGGCAGCTAGGATGCAGACACAGCAGGTATGAAGTGACTGACTGCACCAACACAACACCTGTGCTGTGCAGGGCTCAGAGAAAGGGGGTATTTTCTCTAAAGCACACCATGATGAGCTGTGCACAACATCCTTTCTGTAACCAAATAACAGGCACAATGCAAAGACTTCTTTCCAACCTTCCTCAGTACTTCGAATGTACGTGGCTAGAATTTCACTCCAAGTCTTGTAGATTTCAAATTATCATAGCATTTAAGAAAATTGTATTGCCAAATCAAGTATATAAAATTTAAACTAAACCCTCTATAAGTAAGTGCTAACTGGGCCATTTTACAAATGTAAATTCTCTGAAATTCAGAACATCATTTAGCCAAATACACACACATACCCCTATATAAAGACACTATCACACACACTTGCAGCAGCATTAGAAGTTTTCATACAGTCTTTCTCAGAAAGAGAACAGCCAGAGAGGAGTTCTAACTTTATTTTCACTAGAAGAGAAAGCTCAACACATATAGTTGCATGGATCACTGTAAACAGCCTGCACACAACTCCTCTCTCTTCTACTTGCAATACTGCACACAGTTGTTATTTTTCACATATTAATCTTCCAACCCAGGAAGGACATCTTAATTTTCATCCCAGGACACCAACTCATCTTCTTCTTCACCCATGCTAAAATTAAAAACTTGCATCAATACTTTATGCTCCAGCAAAGCTTCCTTCTGAAAGTCTACATATACCACCCCAATTCAATCAGTATCATAGGAACTCTTCTTGAGAAACCAGTCAGAAAGCCCATCCTTTTTTAGAGAGATGCCCAGAATAACCCAGTAATAACCTAACTCCCTGCTGACACAAAAGTGACAGATTTAACCTCCTAATCTAAAATTGGGTAAACTGGAGACCTAAGCAGGGTCCTAATGGAACAGTTGGTCTCTGGACACTGTTTCTTAAAATGCAAACAGAACATCCTCAAAACAGCAGAACAAGCAGTTTAAACCCAGGTGACTTTCACAAAAGCTCCTATAGATCCAAGTTGCTAAAATGCCAGTGCTTTGAAAGTGGGGAAAAAAATTACTTGGTTTTAACAGAGGAATTCTGGTCCAGCAAAACACTCCTGGAGTTCAAAGCCCCTGAAGAGAAGCGCCAAGCACAGCTGCACCCAGGCATGAGGCTGCAGGGAGCTGTGCAGCAACGGTGACACCTCGTGGTGCCCAACCACAGGAACACAGACCTCTCTCCCAAACACAACCCACCTTTTATACCCACCTGCGGGGCTCTCCTGCAAGACAGGAGCTACAAATCAAATCTCTGCCTGTCTTCACACCTCCTGATGTCACTGGCCTGTCTTAAGAAGTGTCTTCCTAATCCCTGTGTCACGGTTTTGACAAGCACACGTGGAAAACAGCAGAAGTGATTACATGCAATGTTTAATGCACAACTGCTAAATGAACAGATGAAGAAAAGAAAGCCAGCCCAGCTTTAATATCTTTTGGTCAAAATGACTATAGAGAAATTACTGTAAATAAGTTTCAGAGAAGCAAGTCAACAGGGCCAGTTACATAAAAATTAACGTTGTCATTAATAAATTTAATTCAGCTACATAAAGGATTCCTTTCCCTCATTCTGGTCTCTCCCATCACCAACAGATGCTCAAATAAATGCATTACTTTCTGCAGCTTCACAAACAGAAATCTCAGATTCCACAGATCATCACGCTGCATGCATTTCAGGAGCCAGTTTGCCTCCCCACTGCAGAAGTTAGTGCAATGTTTTTCCCAAAGAGATAAGTTTAAAAAAGCAGGGTGTCTCTTTCAGTAAGTGCTCAATATAAAAATTAAAGAAAGAAGCCAACTTTAAATGTTCTTGTAAAACCAAAGTAGGAAGTAAAGAAATGAAAAGCACTTTTTGTTGCTCTGCTTGGGCTTCAGGAGGGTTACAGGAGTGAATTTAGATGTGACTTGGATATGTGACAGAACAAGAATAATTTCATGCAATAGAGCAGCTAACATTTCAAATTGCTTTGGGGAAAGAGTTATTTTCTAAAGGAAATCTCCCTCCAGTTTCCCACCTATATTTTCTTCCTCATGTTCATACACGCACAGTAACTAAATTTTTCAAGTGACACCTGAGATCAATTATTTCACACAGCTAAAATGGCACCTATGCAGCATCTAAAAGATGACAGACCAGTATCATCCCAAGACATTTAGTTTTTCAAAACATGCATGAGAATTTTATTAGTGACACGGATCAACAGTAAGGTACCACTATAAAAAGGGTGGAATTTCTGAAGGTAAATTGTAACAATTGCCTTCTTTCAGAAACTGCATGCCTTGCCTGTGATGTGAAAATCCATTAGGAATTTCTGAAATGGTTACCATAATATCCACACCGTGACCACTCCACGGCCCCACGGGCTTACCCAGGAATATTTTTAATGAGTTTATTCTACTTCCAGGGTTATTTTCACATCCCTCCTAGGGCAGAAACCTCAGTTACAGAGCACAGGGCACGGATATGCTTCGTTTGCTGAAAAAGCTGAGGGAAGAGGCCAAAGAAAACATGGGGGTCCTTGAGCAGTAACTGGAGGGTGCAAGGAAACCGGAATGCACAGGACTGGGGAGTTTTAAGAGTCACAGAAGAACTGGTTTCACATAAAGTGAAATAGCAAGGGATTTGAAGCAGGACTACAGAATGCAAGGGCAGGATCCCTTGGAAGAGAAATGGCTCTGCAAGATGCAATTTTTAGAACTTGGAGGAAAGAGATATGAACAGTATTCTAGAGCAGGAAGACTAAAGGGGAGAATCTCACATTAGTAGGGGTGAAATTAACTCCAGACCTGCTCTAGAAGGAAGAAAACACACCTATAACCACTGGTCTTCTTCTATCTTAGCCCCTTTCTCTTTGGTCTCAAGAGCAGTAGGTCTGTTTTGTGACCATGAGAGCCCCTGGCTTTTGGAAAAGCCACTGGTAGCAAAACCTCTCAGCAACATTCCACTCCTGTGAGATTGCACATGAGTACAAATTAACTCTGTGTTTAACAGCAGATGTTTTTGGCCCTACCACTTACTTCTTGGCAGCCCCGTTTAAGCACAGCTAGATGTTCTTGTAACATCATGATTCAAATATATCCACAAAGCAAGCAACATTTTCAAATTGCTGTTGGCTAAGGCCACGTTTCACAAACTTGTAACCCATAAGAAGTGACGTTTACCTATTTTTTTTGGAATTTTCATCTTTCCCTCTTTTAACTCCAAAAATTCTTGTAATCAGAGCACTAAAAAGAAGTGTAGATGAATTTCGTACCTAAAGGAAAAAAATAAGAACTGTGTTTTAAAAACCCCTTTGAAATGATTTTTTTTTAAATACAGCCATTAATGTACAGTCAAAAAAGAATAACTGTTGAGTGAAAAGCATGCTACAGGTCAGCACATGGAAACTATTAATTCAGAGCATCTTTCCAATGAAGATGGTACTACTGGAAAGTTCAGGTTCCTTGGAGATGTCTATCTTTATTATAAGGAATACATCCAGATTTTTAGTGGCTCAATGCATTCACCCTTATGCACAGCAGATCATGAAGTATTCCACCTGAACATGCCACATGGGGTCTTTAATTCAACAGCAAAGGAACAGTCAGAATGAATGCAAATGCACTTCTTACTAGCCAAGTGCACTGACTCAAAATTTAACAGCCAGACAGACTTTAACCTATAAGGTAATCTTTATCCCTACTTTTTGTGGAATATCAGCATTTCACATTAAGAAAAATTAAACAAAGCCAAAAAAAAGACCAAAATGATGACTCTTTTGCAGGTCTGCATTATTTTTCACTGTACCTTAAAATACTACATTCCAAAAACTGTAGTACTGCCAGTTATAAACATGACCAAAGCTTCACTCAACACAACCACTCTATATCCTGTTAAACTAGAGAAGCAAAATCAAAGACTTAACTTACTGCCCAGACAGGTGACATAAACCCTAGAATTGATGCTTTTATTCCATCTGCAACATAAGGCATGATGTTTTCACCTAAACGTGTATCCCTGTACAGCGCCCGCAGGATATTTAAAGCATGGACCTGTGGTGGGAGAAGAAATATATGAAAAATATAAATTCGTTAGTAAAAATCTTAAATTTAGTTTAGGTGATTGCAACAGTGAACATGCAAAGCAAAAAAAGTCTATATGCACATTTACAGCACTATATTTTCGTATTAAACACAAGAAATAGTGCTGCTTAAAAATGCATTAAAATAGTGCTGCAGTAAACACTCTTAATAACAGTTACAGTTTAAAATATATTCTTCTAACAACTACAGTCCAGGCATTGCAAGTGAAGGCCAACATTCTTTTATCCTTAGCTTATCATGGCTGTAAAAATAACTTTTGAAGTCCAGAATCATCTTTTCCAACATTCTTGACACGCTGTAGATACTGTGAGAAAAAATAAACTTCAACTCACAGGAGGGAAATATTAAGCTAAAACTGACAGCCAGGCTTGCTTTACCATGTGGAGCATTTTCTGATATTTCTCTACCCTCTGCAAGGGAAGGTGGTGATACATGTAGCTTCACAGACTTTGACAAAGCTACATGAATTTATACCAGCAGAAAATCTGGCAAACTCATTAGGACAGCCTTACAAACAGAAAGTAAATGATAACATTTTGAAGATAAAGGTCTTGCCTTCAAAATAAGTTTTTTTAGTACTCCAAATCTATGTACTTAAGTTTTAAAAGTTACTAAGTATGACTAAAATCAGTTTTCATGTAGTGTTTTAGTATGATTCATGCATAAATAACTCATTTATTTACTTTAAATGTAAGCAAAGCTTGCTTGCTCATTTACAAACTTGTGAAAAGGAAGTTACTTATCTATCTGTTTAGAAATATACTCTAGGCAGTAAATTGCTCATATATGACTTCATTTGCTGTACTAGAGAAAAACTATGGGATTATGCCCAATGCATTTTTTAGTATGTTTTATAGTAACTTTATAACCTCTGCACATGCAAACACATTTTAAAATCCAACTGACATTTGCCTTTTGATGAGAGACAGAATTTTACCTGTGGAATTACACTTAAAGATTCATCCAAAGGTGCAGCCAGAGATAGCAATTCTTTCATTGTCATTTTTAGCAAATCCGTTTTGCCCTTCTTTGGTTCTGATGCCAACAAAGCCTACAGAAAGGAAAACAAAAAATTAAAAATCAGGTGTTTCTAGCCATTTTCCTGTACTAATAGTTTTGCTCTCATTCCTGTATGTATTTATCATATCACAGCCTAGCCTCTCACCATACAGAATGACTAAGAAAAATTTGCAAAAAATGAAGTTTCAGTTTCAACTCAGCTTTGCTCAAAATGTTCAACAGCAATTTGGACAGCAAAAGTATCTGCTGTACTACACATACTTATGTTTCCTAAAATGGATTTTTTTTTTTTTTTTTTTTTTTTTTTTTTTTTTTTTTTTTTTTTTTAGATTAATAACACCTATTTGAGATGACAAGGGCTGGCCAAATAATAAATTCTGGTTTGCAACACAGGATAAAACAAGCAGCACATTTCTGAAAAAAGAGAAGAGATGCATCCATCTCCAAACAGTATTTCAATGGATAGGACATCCAGCTGAGACGAAAATACTCTAAATTATTTCTCCAAAATTCAGGACTGAATTTAGAATAGTCTTTCTCTCTTTATCTACTAGCTCTTGTTGAATTTTTCCAAGTGCGGACAAATGGACAATCATAAATACTTTATTGCCAATACATTTGTGCTTTGGGGCCTGTTCAGCATCAGTAAGAAGCAAATGAATTACAGAGTTTAGGCAGAAACCCAGGAGTAGTTTCTGTCAGTTTATCCATATCTTTAATGACAAGAGAAACAGAGAGGGCAGGTGGGAAAAAAAAGGGTGTTCATGAAGAATAAAAGAGAGGAGAACGACCTGAAGACTAGAATTTCCTAATGTTAAAGCTGAAAATCCTATTTTCCCACCCACTAACTGGAGCTGCACCTTTGCACTATTCAGGAATAACATTCCTATTTTAAAGAGGTCATGGAATGGTTATAACCTTAAAAATTATATATTCTCATTAAAATAGATGTGCTTCAGGTTAACAAGAACACATCACAGGATGTAAATAGCAAAGAGACCACAGTGCATTAATAAAATAACCTTCTTTTACTACTATTAGGATACACATTACAACTTGTATTTTTATTATCCAAATGCCACATGGCATTGAAGGTTCAATTCATTCAACTGTGTCTAGGGGCACATTCCAAATTCCTGCCAAAAAATACAACACCTCTCTTAACTATAAAATTATCATCTGAAAATAGCTTATTTCAGACTCATCCTAATGTTAATTTCAAACTTTCTTGTTAATTGACTAGATTTTGTACTCTTCCAGAGCTGTGAAAAAAAACCAGCCTCTGACCTGTTTATCCATGGAGCTGTGGCACAGTGCAAACTTTGTCCTGGGGGGCCAGTAGGCCAACTGTAAACTACACGTTTTCTGCAGTGGGATATCACTGGGTCCACCCAGTCCTTTACAAAAAAAAACTGATTCAAACATGGGGTTTTTTTCCACATTGTTAAGATTAAAACTAGATAATGTCCACCAGATTCAAGCTGTGTGATGTGAATGGGGAAACCAGAACACATGAAATCACCGAATTCCTTCTGCAGACAACTTACTCTTAGAAGTGAGAAAGGTATTTAACTGCTGAAACTGAAGAGGAAAATGTCTCTAAAACCAGTGGCCCTCTTCTGCTCTCTGCTGCCTTGCACACACATCTAGCAAAGCCAGGAGCAGGCTGTGACTGACATAAGAGGTCAGACAGAAGCTGGCTGCCTCAACTTTCTCAGAGCAAACTCAGAGTGGAAAACAAGCAAGATGAATTATTCTGGCAGAGAGCTTGCTCCCAGCAGTCCCTCAGATCCTTGGAACGTGCTCGAGACTGTACTTCAGAGAGTGGAGAAAACTACAAATCCGAGAGTTACTCTTGGACTCCTGTCACAGAAAACTGGTTGGAAATCAAGATCATGGAGGTTAATTTAGGGGAAAGCAAATATGGCTGCTTTAAGGAGCAAAGGAATGAAAAATAGGTGAAGTGTAATCTGCAAACCCATCTTTGCAGCGACTGACCCCACAAGGATGTAGGTGAGCTGCTGCATACTAATGTGGGGCACTCAGCAAGAGGTGACACTTCAAGCAGAGATAAAACACTGCCATCCTGCCATCAGTTCTGCACTTGGCAGAAGTCAAAGAAGCTGGGATTAATGGAGCTGAAGGTAACACAGGGACTGGGATGGATGTGGGAGCATGGCAACACGTTCACAGAGAGAAGACTTCAGTAATCCACTCTTTTCATTGCACTTGAGACTGCCAGTCAACATTCGTTAGTGTGACACTATTACTTGTGCTCTATTGCTGTTGAGTGGCCTTCCCAAGTTCTTTGCAGTATTTAATAAGTCATCGTTTTACAGTTCTGTCAAAATCTGTTCATATTTCACCACCGTCCCTCTTTGCACTGAAGTAGCACATAGTTACATGGTTAACAAAGCCTAACTTAATTGGTGAATTAATCTATGAATTTAACAAAATTATTACAGTTGTAACACAAAACCTAAACACAGTCTTTAGAAATACTACCATAAACAAAAATCTCAAGAGTCAATAGAACTGTGGTGCCAAACATGGTTTAACTACAAACAGCTTCTTGGTTCCACACAGAGACAAAGTCTGTATTAAAAAAAAAAAAGAAAAATAAACTTTTTGGTCCAAAGGGGTTAGATTGGGGAGAAAAACAAAACCACAACGTAATTTCCTTTTTAAATGTCCTTTCTGAAGAATACATTTAAATCTGAGGCAGTGACATTAGCTGGTACCTGTATGTAGAATGGAATTCCTGCACTCCTTCTGGTTGCACACAGTGTGGAAGAAGGATCACAAGATTTGATTTCTTCTAACACACAGCTTAGCCAGTGCTCTGGCATCTTGTGCAGACGCTCATTGTTACATCTACATCAAACAGACACATAAGAAACATGAAACAAGTGAATAAAAAAAGGACAAAATCAAAGAAAGCATTTAGTGACCTTAAGAAGTAGTTCTTACTGTATGTTAACATCTCCAAGCACATAAACAGATATTTATTACAAATTAAGATGAATTTAAAAAACTGTACATTTTAATTGTACATTGTAATTAATTTTGTTAACTATATTAACCCTACTTGTTAAGTGCCACTAGCGAAATGTATTTAACTGAACAGAAAACAAGGTTCTGTGCTTCCACGTTGCAACAATTCTCTTCTGCCAAGAATTATTACCATGTTCTGGAGAAAAAAAACAAAGACATATGCACATCAGCCACTGTGTAGGAAGTGACACTTCACAAATTCATATCTTTGTTGCTACACAGTAGCTGATGCATGACCCTTACACTAATAATTATGTTTGCAACCAGACAAACTGAAACTGAAGCCCCTCAAAGTAAGTACACATCATGTAAATAACCCTGCAGACCTCAGAGCAATGGAAGGAATGAAAACAAGACACAGTGCTCTTTTCAATACTAAGTCAAGCTTTTTATAAAGCACCTAAATTGCTCTCCTATCATCAAATACTCCTCCTCTGCAGTTAGAAAACTCTGCATTGCCTGAAAGGCAAAGGACTTCCAAGGACAAGGAAAAACTCAAGTCTGCTTCAATTACTGGTGCTGCTCAGTTCCATGAAATGTACCACATTCAGTGTGCAACACCAGCTCATTAATCTTATGTCAATGTTCCAAAAGGATCATTTCTATTAACAGGACATTGTTTTTAAAACCTGTCACACTGGTTTGACACATGATTCAGAGCAGAAGAAATAATTCATCACTGTGGGCAATACAACTACAATTATCTCAACCATGCAGGACTTGCCTTACCTAAAAATATAAACTATCATTAAATTCATGATTAAGTAGTGAGACCCTATGGTAAGACTACAATCAAGTTTTCTACCTGGGTGACTGAAATAAAGAAAAGGTAAAAGGTAAAAGAAAAGGTAAAAGGCAGCAAGTACTGATATGAAAATCAATATCTAATGGAAGGTGTGCATATATTCCCTTCTTCATACTCCTCTTATTAAAGCAAGAATTTACATTGGCTAAAAACCTGATCATGAACAATAAATGAGGCTTTAATCTGCACACTTATTTCACAAAAAAACCCAGAAAATTAGTAATGCAGAAAACTGTGGTCACAGGAAGTACCAGACAGGTCAGCAGAAGACACAGGACACTTCTTACTCTTCAGTAATTCCTGCAGGATTTCCACCACATTTTCTACACTGCTGCCAGGTATTCCCCCCATGTTTTAAGGGCAGCACCTCTTCAAAAGGGCAGTCAGAATGCAAACCACCAGTCCAGAGTTCAAGAGGAACTGGGCTTCACAAGCCATACGTCACCTTGTACCATGGCATAAAAGAAAGTCACTTCCTGCCCCAAACCTATGACAGAAGCAATCAGATTAAGCTGGAAACTCACAGTGAGTTCTCTTTTCTTTAACTACTCTTTCTTTTGCTGAGAAGTGGCTTGCCCTTGCTTACTTTCAGGATGCATTCCTTTGCTCACTTTTGGATACACCACGAGGATACAACTCTAGGACTGAGACCACACCAGACTTCTCAAGGATCTCCTCCGTGAGTCTGAGCAGTTAAGACACAACTTTGCAGTTCTCTTCATCCACATCAACGCATTCTGCAAAATCTGCTCCTTCTGATCATGGAGGCACCTGGTCTTACCTCCCTAGCTAAGCAGAATTTAAATGCCTCCACTCAATCCTGCAGAGAACAGTGCTCATCTCTCTTCAGTATGTTATCTTAGTATTAACACAAACACCCCACGAGAAATACCTACATCTGCTGGGGTGCAGAGGAGCACAAAGTAAAGCATTAAGGAAATATTTAGAAGTTGCTATGTAGCACACTGAATATTTTATTCTTAAGTAAACTGAGGGATTTTTCTCCTCTCAATATTAGTAGAAAGAGGAGAAGCATACTGAAGACAAATAAACTTCAGACTTCCTTAAAGCCATATTGCTTTGATCCTGCCACAAGTAATTCTACCTTGTTCAGTCACCCCCCAATGCACTTTTATTTATTGGGAGGTGAAAGAGTTACTGCTGTAGAGTTAGAAACATTAGAGACTATTGACTTTGCAATGGAGATGACTACTCCCTTCCATTTGGCAGCTCTGTCTCCTTGTGGTCTGGCAAGAAGAATATTGTCATAAGAAGCAGGTGGCCCTAAATTGTAAGAATAACGAAGCTTTACAATAAAAAAAATTAAAGCCTCAAGATCAAATGTCATTTTCCAGAATGAAATAGTAATTATTTCTACCAGATCAAACAAATACTGTTGATAATGAAAATATAATAGTCAGTTGATACACAAATTACTTAAGATGCAATACATTAAGTATAATCCACAATCTTCTGTCTGTTCATCTGTCAGTCAAAACAGCTTCATACATGTCCCAAACCCCTTCTGTGAGTAAAAACTGGTATTAATGAGTAAAAACCTGGCAATCCTAAGTTAAAGCTAAACCCCTCTCCCTAAGTCATATATCTGTATTTTCTCCTATCTGAAATAAATGGTGTGTTAACAATGGGTCAGTCTTGAATTTGGCCTTCCTGGATGCAAGTGCCTTGTGGCATAAACCATCCCATGACCAAAAGCATTTTTCTACATGTGTCTATCAAGAATGCAGTGCTTCCAGTCACTGTAAGCAGTTCCTATCTAGGGAAAAAATTGGATTTCTTTCACCATTTTTTTCTCTCTCAACAGGCCTGCAGTATTCATGTAAATAAACGCTTTTTCACGTAAGTAATGTGATTCCCATTTTTTATAGACACAATACTGCCCCTGATACTTCTCAGACCAGAATCTAAGCTCAGAAACACATTACTATTCAAGTTATAAGTTTGCTTTTAAGAACAACTCCTCTGAAACTATGAAGTCCTTCCACTTGCATCCTCCTTTTCATAGCATCTGCTCAATATGAAACAAAGTCTTCCAGATTATACAGGTGCATTGAGAAGGGTTTGAGGTTTCTCTATCAGTAAAGCAGAGCAGAGAGAACCTTGGGTGGCTTCAAAATTTCAGAAAGACAATATCATTACCCCATTTCTCTCTCACGCCAAGCAGGAAAAGAAATGGGAGGGAAAATATGAACAATGTTAAAAATTAATACATCTTCAACCTGAGCAGTGCCTTAACATGGTATCTCATACTTCCTTATGTCATGTATTTCCTAAGGCTGCAAGCATCTCAATATATAAGAATAGTTTTCTCCCCCTCTTTCTTTCTCTGCCTTCAACACTCTTTCCTTCACATCTGTGATTACACTTTTCCTGAAAAATTATTTGCTTTTCAGTTATTGATTTTGGTAGGTTTCACTAGAAAGTCCATTAGTGATATTTCCATTTTACAAGTCTTCTTGGCAGATTATAGCAGGCTGGGAAAGCAAAGAGTTACAGTCACTTCAGAGAACAAAATGAGATAGAAGCAGAGTTTTCTGCAAAGGATTAGCAGGGGTCTATTCCCAGTTCCCCAAAAGAAATACTGCAGAAGATCAGACACTGACTAGGTACAGATAAGTAATTTCCACTGATACCGACAGATTAAACATTTTTAAAACAAAAGCATGATTTTTATCTTTATCTTTCTTTTAGTAAATTACAATTTTCTAGAAAACTATTATGGACCTAACTTACTGCATGCCCTAAAACAGTGCTCACCATGTTTAAGTTCCAACCAAAAATTTAGAAGTGTTCAAAATAAATTATTCCTGAATAAACACATCGTGCTGTATGATACTACTCTTCCCAAACCTTACCCTATCCATAGCTATGCAATACCATTTCAGATTTCCAGAAACCTACCTGATCTCTCAGCAAAGAGATCACTGAATAAAAGAAACCCAAAGCAGGCAAAATGTCTTTTGGGACAGAGGAATTGCTTGAGTAATAAGAATTACAGGAGATTCAAGTTTAAAAGAGATTTCTGACTTCTCTGAACCACCATGTTATCAGATCAAATGAGCATTTTTTTAATTTCTCCAGCCCTCTGACAGGAAATACTCTTTTTAAAAACACATTGCTTCTTTCAGTGATATGAATGTTGCTTGTTATGTAACTGAATGGTTTGCTGAAGGTGCAGCTGCAGGCAACATTAAGCAGGCATGACAAAGGCAGCACTACACTCCCAGAAGGAGTATCAACAGGGAAACAGAAGAATGGTAACTTGCATATTAGAGCACACTCAGCAATTTACATCCAAATTTCAAGACAGATCAATTTCATCTTCGGTAAGAAATCTCTGCAGAGGAAATATTTTTCTTCCACCACTAACTCAAACAGTTCTGAATACCATCATTCTGTCCAGAAAAAAAGTCTGCTCTTGGTTCTTATAAAGACTGGTGTTTAAGGGTTGTACAGCTAAAAGCAATCTCAGATAAAAGACACTGCAGCATAAAGTTTTAAAAAAGTGCTTAGCTATAAATAAGTGAAGGACTGTGCTCAACTGGAGTCATTCAAAAATGCCTGGGAAAAGGATCTGGCACAGTCTTAGTGACAGATTTGTCAGTGTTTTACAGAAAGAACAAATTCAAGTGTCAGGGATGCTTCTGCACATCTCAAGTTCAATCCTGTTCAACAAGGAATCGCGCTACGCTGCACATTACTATAAGCTGTCCCAGACAAAAGCTTTCTCCTCTGGCATTTGTGGACACAGCAGTAAATTAATACAGATTCTGACACACATGCTTCAAGACTGCCCATGAGCCTCTCAGCTATGGAGAGAGGCTGGCCAGTTGAGATTCACTTGCAGAATGGAGCCCCCAGCTGCACCAGGGGTCATGGAAAGCCTCCATGATAATCAGCAGACCTGCAAGGCAGCTGCATCCACCGAGACTTAATTCGCCCCCTTTGGAGGAGAGACTCAAAATACTCCTTGTATCCCAGGAGTACCAAATCAAAGAGTCATTTCCTGTTCTGGTATCAGTCTCCTTTCTCCTTTGTTTTAAATGAAAATATCAACCTTGAGACCTGTAGTTCCTGGAAAATATTGTCTTTCATTCAAATGAATGTATGTCCACAGAGCTGCTCTCCAGTTCGTATAAATCTTTTTTCCCAAAGGAACACTTGCTCTACTTGAAATACCTTAACTTGAAAAATGCTAGGCAGTATGGATAACCAAACAAATTGTAACAACTGCTAATTGAGAAGAGGAAACATCCTTAATTTGGAGGGCTCTTATTTTGGATGATACATACATATCACTTAATGTTTGAGTAATTTTCAGGCAAGAAGAGTTCTCTTGGGCTTGGCTCTTCATTTTTCAATCTAACATAAGGCTGCTGTTAAGTGGATTGTGCTCCATTAAATACAATGGCAGAAAACAGGAAAGGCAACAAACACATCAGCAACTTCTCCAAAGTCTGGGTAGATTTGCTCTACTCTATTTGCTCAGCTTTTAAAAGAAATTTAAAAACTAAAAATCAAAGAAAAACAGCGAGTCTGCTATAAACTGACTGCACATTTTCTATGCTTTCCATTATTTCCTGCTTTTTACTTTGTCTTTGCTACAACAGTCCTGCATATTGACTGAGATCAGACCAGTGGGGCTGTACCTGTTTGGATTACCTCCATTCTCCTCTCAAACAGACTCATGGTAGTAAAAGGTCTGATTGTTTTGGTTGTTTGTTTGTTTGTTTTTAAACTCTATTACTCTGATGGGCAGATTCTCTCTTCACGTTGATGGGAGAAAACTTGCATCACCTTAGAACTTCCTGAGCCAAGTTTTCATGGTTTATAAGAACATCCCAATATCCAAACAACTGTACATAAAACACAGGGACAGGTAAAAAGATAAGCAGTGAGTTTCTTTTTTTCCTTTTTGAGTAAACAACCAAGTGTAAAGCAAGGTTGTGTGAGTGCTCAACAAACTCCTCAGGCCAATGTGAAACCCCTCAGATTGCTATCACCTGAAAGAAAACAGGGTACCTTGGGACCAGAGACCACCAAGAGAATCATGGCATGCAGTTTAACATCCCACTGGCACACAGAATGAACACCAGCACCTGTCAATACCATTACTGCAGCAGTGCTGGTACATGGATGCAGCAGCCTCCCCCAGCATCCTCTAGCAGAGACCAAGCCTCAGTTCTCTTGAGAAAATTTTCTGAGGGGACACACAGTGAACCTGATAAGCCAGCCAGTCTGTATTAAAAGCACCAAAACTGTTTCCAGGATGAAATAAAGAAGAAATAGATCTGCACCTCAAACTGGCTGATGTGGGGCAAAAGGGGGACATTACTTAACCTGGCATTGGTGTGAAAATACAAGTACTTCAAATTGAAAATCTGACTGGTCTTTCATATTTAAAAAGAAAAACAACGACCAAAAAAGCCTACCAAACTCTACCTAGTCAGTAGAAATTTTAATTTGTCTTATTAAAACATGGATGGGGTATAAACACTGTATACCACAAAGAAACACAACCAGCACTTGAAATCAGTAGCTAAGCATGTAATGGAAATTCCAATGATCTTGCCCAGACCTCAGGACAATTCTGTTCATTTAGTTCTTCTAGGAAGCTATAAAGTTACAAGGGCAAAGAAAAAAGCCAGAGTGCGTATCACTGTCAGGTAGTCTTCCAAATGTCACAACAACCAACCCAGTGACAGGTAAGAGAAGGTTCCAAGAAAATGTCCTGGCTAAAGAAAAAAGTCTGGGATACGTTTTCATAAAGGACCAGAAAAGGGGAACGAGATGGAAGAACTCTACACTCCTACTTTTCCCACGAGCTTTCAAGAGCTGTTCAGGAAACTAACATGCCAGAAATGAAGAAAAATGCAGTAAGCATTATATGTCTGTATCATTTTTCAATGCCTAAGCACCATCTCTAACCATAAGTACTCTAGTCCAAGTCACAGACATCATGTAACTGTCATAATCCTGCCTACACCAAACTTAAATAAAATCCACATGAAAGCAAGGATTTTCCTGCACAGCCAGTTTCAGGATCTATGCCAAAATTTGGTAAAACTTTTATTAAAAACACAGTAAGCTGCCCATCTTCTACCTGGAAAGCTTTTCTGTAAGTTGCACGAAGCCAGCATATGCCAATTCAAATGCACCCCTGTGCCTTGATTGCAGAAGATGATGTTTAAAGTAATCACCAATATTTTTAACCTAAAAAGGAAAGAAAAAGTTACTAAGCCATTTGAAATTACAAATACATAATTTATTTAGATATGCAAATATTTTGCAGTTCAAAGCAGCAATACTCCCCTGGCTTGGAAGGGTTACTGGCAGAAGCAAAAAACAATTAGAAGTCCTATAAAAAGCAACCACTTACTTTAAGGATAGCAAATATGATACTCATTTTTTTAGGTTAAGGGGGTAATTCTACATTTTTTTAAAAAGTCCAAAAGTATAAAGGACATGGAATTGGTTATTTGTCCATGAGGGACATACTCAGATTTTAAGAGAAGAAAGTGACAACTCTGGTTTTCAGGGGAAACAAATGCAGAATCCTTCTTGTTTGCCTACACTCTTGCCTAAAACCCTAAAGAAAAGGTTAACTAAAGCAGTATAGCAGGAAAAAAAATTCTGAAAAATATTTAGGATATGAAATTCAAACTCCAAAAATTGTTCCGAAGGGACATCAGATTAGGTAATACACAGACAAATACAAATTTCTAACATGAAATTGCTGTTGACCATTAGAAACAATTTTAAAATGAAGGTGACGTTGTAGTAATGTGAGCTATTTTTAAAAACATTAAAATTGTAAATGTGATAGCTAAGCTTTCATTTATAGTTATTTTCTAGAGCTCTATTACAATACAAAGCTTTTAAATCTGTTTGGAATTTTACAGATCCACACAATCCCATTCCACAAAGCATAGGCTGTCTTTTTTGCTGGGTTTTTTTCTTTTAATTCTCATCAACTTTCAAGGTCTAAATCAAACTTCCCACTTAATTTGTTTAAAATACATAGCACATACTTAATGCCCTTATTTAAAATTTACTTCCAAGAGTCTTTCCTAAACTCACAGGCTAGAAGCAATGCTACCATAACTCAGCTCTTGGTCAGAAATTTAGAATATAACAGGTGAATCTTACTAATTCAACAATCAACAACATACAGGGCCACACTTGCTGTTGAGGGCAAGGATCTGTGTATTCAAGATGTAAATTCTCTCCAAGATATTCCAAAAGATTAACAGAGACCATGGGACAACTAAGTCCTTACTTCTGCTGCCTGCTTCTTTTCACTTTGGTACACAGCTCTGGCAAGCTTATCTCCCAAAATTGACTTGAAACTTCCCAGGTGAGACAAACAGGAGTTTGAGGAAGAGCTAAATGTTCCTCCAGACTTGGAGCATCAACGATTTGCATGTCATATGACAAAAGCAACAAAGAATCTTTATTAGATTCTTTCTATTTTCTGGTGGTTACATGATACTGTTGATTTTCTTACCAGCAGAGCTCTGAGCCATCAGAGCCATCTCTGGACTTTTAGGATTGGATGGAAAAAGAGAAGTATATTATGCATTTGAATAGAGATTCCTCCAGCTATACTCTGCACTTCCTATGTCTATTATTTCTAAAGGCAAGGCCACCATGTAAAATAGCTGTTGTAGATGTTTTGAAGGCTGCCACAAAAACCCAATCTCCTACTCAAAAGACAAGGAGAGTGCAAATCTGATGTTGTCCCAACTTCCTACAAACAACAATCACGTATCACACAGGAGCTGCCTCCCTGCCAACCTCTGCCCCACAGGGACACAGCACAACAAGCAGCACCACTGCTGCAAAGAGCAGCCCCCAAGCATCACACTGCCTGCCAGGAAGCAGCTCTGCTGTGCCACCTCCTAAAGCACAGCAGCACTGTAAGACACTGCCTTTCCATCTGCATGCTCCATTAAAAAAAACAGGTACAATCAATTAGAAGACTGCAGGCAAATTCAACACTCCTTGTGATCTTCTGGGTGAATAAATTACGACAGCATTGATCCAGTTCAACACGGTTACTGACCTAGATGTGAGGCACAGTACAACAGGAGGAAGGTTTGCCAGGATGACACACACTGGCCAAGAGGTGCTACCAGATTTTTCTCAACAATTACTTAGCCCTGGCTCAAGGCAAGTTGGCCAAGGTTTCTCTCAAAGTTTTCGTTCTCTGTATTCTTGAATCTCTTCCAACAGTTACAAAACGAAGAAAAAGAACGGGCAACTTGAAAGAAAAGTTCTACATGCATAAGATAACAAAATCCAGTTTGCTTATGTCAACACTGAAAAGTGTTTAATAAGTCTGAAGCCCCAGCAGTTAAGGCATTGACATTTCATTTCTGATGAAACTCCCCTTTTTTTGTACAAAACACTGTAATGACCTAAAGTTACAAAAGTATAGAGAAAATGCCTGCATTTTTCTTTATGTATTTCCTTGCAAGGAAAATCAGTATTTCAAACTGACTTCTCATCCATTAGCATTCTTCAAATGAGAATGTAGGCCTTTTGTTTTACAGGAAGATGTCTGAAGCATGAACAAGCTGAAGAGGCATCTCTAGGAAAAGAAGATATCTTTATAGAATCACAAAAACTCCTGAGCTGAAAGGGACCCACAAGGGACCATAGAAGTCCAGCCCCTTCCTAATACATTATTTCTGAAAGAGCACCCATCAACATCTGCTTTCCAAAACCAGAGATGCTCCATCTAGAACTGACTCATTCTAAAACACCAATTCCTCTTTGACTTGGTGCAGATTAAGGAACATAATGGTGGAAGTGCATATCTGTTCTCTCATCTGCCCTCCAGACCCCGGCAACAGTGCAAGCACAGCTGTTAACCAGATGAAAACATGAGCACTGGAGACAATGCAACAATAAAGACACCAACACTATTTCTATGGCACCACAGCATTAGGTAAGAAATAAAATCTACAGTACATAATAATATCTTTTGCTTTAAAATGTGAAGTTCTAACACCTAAGGAAAAACTACCTAGGTGTTTTCTGCTGGAAAGAAAAAGAGGTTAAAAAGTAGTTGGTCTTTCATATTTCAGTCTTCTATGCAAACTGGTTTTGTTGAAACATATGGAAATGAAAAGGTCATCAATTATAACAGAAATTTAATAAACACAAAATATTTCCCAAATAAATGCCTGTGGTAATCTAATTTCTTGTAAACACTGAACTCAGAGCCCTGCAAGAGACCCAGATGGCATATTAACATTTCTGATCTCTCATATCAAAAAAAATCAGAGGAAAAAGATACAGTCACATTACATACAAGTTATTCATAACAATGGATAGGAGGAAGACAAGACTAAGACTAGTCAGCATGCTTCACTTCCAGAACTCTTGACTCTGAAGGCTAATTAAGGAAGAGCTTTAAGCAGAATCCGAATATGTACAGTTTAAAATGACACAAAAGAAACTGACCATGAAGTCAGTTTAGAAGATTTTTAGCAATTTTACTAGTCATTAATATACCCTGAGAGAGAGAGAACAGGGTGGGTGGCAGGCAGGCATTGGTATCCCTAAACACTGCCCACATCTCATAAATAACCCAATTAGAATGAATGATTTTGCTAGTAACGCATAATAACTTCTTCACTTATCTGTTTCTACTGTAGTTATGCTTTCTGAATACCACTGAATCAAAACAGAACAGATAACCAAGTATAACAAAGACAACCCTTAGGGCATGACAATTAAAAGGAATTTAAAACCCACAACTTTTCCCAAATAAAACACAGATTTAAGAAAAAAAAAAAATCTGAAAATTGCCTTTGCACCACCACCACCCAAGAAGAAATGGCAGGTTTTATAATTAAAATTATTTCCCTACCTGTTCTACAGTAATCAACCCATCTGAAGATGTAGTCTGTGAAGGCAAAAGTTTACACAGTGTCCCTAAGAGCAGAGATACTTCCTTCATGCTTCTCCAGCAACACACAAGCACCATTTGAGCTGTGACATCACACACTTGCCTGTCTTTGCCTTAAAAACAAAAGAACAAGTGCAATAGTATAACCCAAGGTTCTCGGATGCAGGGGTGTAATTTAAACTTCACACAGCCCGAAACACAGGTTACAAAACACAATTAACCGTGTTAAAATTTCTAACCCTGCCTGCCCAAAAGATAACTCATCTTGTTGACCCTAACCGCTTTCCCTGCTCGACAGCTGCTTTACTTCCTCGCACTTGCGAAAGGCAGCAGTACAAAGGCAGCGCTGTTTTAAAGAGCAGACGTGTTGCGGTGACAATGACGATATCCCTGCACAGCGAGCTGCAGACACATGTCCCATCCCGTGGGCAGGCATCCCGCGGGCAGGCATCCCGTGGGCAGGCATCCCGCATCCATCGCTCCCCGCACCTTCCCCAGGCGCCTCCCGCCAGGAGGCGGCGTTCGTGACACAGCGGCGCCACCTGGTGGCCACTGCGGCACTCGCAGGTGTTTACCGCTCCTCGGGAGAGAGAACGCGCGGCGCCGCCAAAACTATTTCCAACATCGGAAAAGGCACCCGGGGAAAGGAAGTCCAAAAGCTTGCATAAACTATTAAATTTTAAAATGTACGGATATTCTGTAAATTTGTTCTGGCCTACACTAAAGATGCCAAAGTTTAAGATTTCTTTATCGTGGTAAGGTTCAGTTTCATAGCTGCTATTCATTAAAACAGACAAATAACTACCTACTATTTTACCACTGGCATCTTTCAAACTGAAGTTGCTGCTTCTGTAACGTCATGCAACAAGTTGTGTTGCAGGAACAAAGTCTCCACTAGCCCCGTGTACATGGAGAGGAAAATCACTGTAACACTTCTCAACAAGAAATACCTTAGAAGCATTGCTTGATGGAAAAGGTGCTCAAGATTACCTGGCCGGTGCAGTTAAGGCAACAGTCTAGGCCAATTATCAAGATAACTAATTTTCACTTGTGTCTTAAGAAAGATAAACACAATCTTCCAGAAGTACAGTGAATTAGTCTTTAATACCATGTCCATGGGTAACTAGCTTCTGACAGGTAAGAACTGAAACATTACACAAGTAATTTCCAAACTGATCATCCACATAAAATGCCTTCTTTATAAAAAATACCTCGATTTAATTACTAATATAGCCTTGGATTTACCTCTCATTTCCATGCAAATATTTTTCGTTGGCCCCTGGTCAGCCAGCTTTTCAGATTCTTCTTCGCAGTGTTCTTTCAGAATTTTTGTTTGCATAAAATAATCATTTGTGTCCTGTGGTTGTATCTCGTTCAGAATCATCTGCAGACGACCTGCACTTTCTGCACATTAAACAAAAGGGATATTTTTAAGATAGTTTTGTCTTCTACTTCCAGCTCTTTATACTGATGTAATTCATTTTGGGTGTACAAGTACAAAAGAAAGCTACTGGCATTAAAAAGAAAACCCACAACAAGGTTCTATGGTGATTAGAACAATCGATGAAAAAAACCTGAATTTACAGTGCCCTGTTTTGAAAGAGATGCAACAGCACAGTCTGCAAACGTTTGTGGATTTTTTAGCAAAGAAGTCAGGAAAACATTATCAGAAATTAAAAGAGTGAACTAAAATTATGACATAAAATGAGATGCTGAAAGGGACGGGTGCTTGGTCTAGTTCTGAATGACTGCAAGACAGAGAACTTCAAGAGCATCAGCTCTGAAAAGAATTCTTCTGGGATTCTGTTTGGTTCTTTACCTGGATCACTGTCCATTGGAATAAGACCCTCTGGTGATGAGCTCTGTACTACTGGTGACACTACAGCAGAGAGGTTGTATGACATCAGGATGAGCCTGGTCACCACTTCCTTCCATTCAGACACCAGTGTCAAGTTACTTCAGGAAAAAAAAATCAAAACCAAAATCACAACAAAAACACATCACAACATGGATTAAAATAGTATTATATTTAAAAGAAAGAATCAAAATTACAAACACTTGTGCACACTACATTTATGGAAACTATAAATAAGGCAGAGATTGAAAAGTCTTAAGGCTGAGTTTAACACATACAAAGAAGTATCACACACTGCAGCAGCCAGGAAGAGTTTGAAAAGCCACAGGTACTGGATTTCCTTATAAATAATACTGCATGATTTTCTGTTCTCCTTAACAGCCCTTCCATTTCCACTTAAACACGGAGTTACAACTTCCCATTTAGTATGTTTTGCTTATAATATGGAGTTAGAACTTATTTAGTTTATTTCACTTACTTGAAGGGTAATTGCTGCAAAGCCCCAGTTATACAGTGCACTCTCCCATACATGGGGAATGATGCTGCTGCTTGAAGCAGAGACTTCTTGGCTTGGAATATTTCTTCTTCAACATTGACCAATAAAAGCTTGATAACTAAAATATTTTAAAGCACAGATTTTGCATTGAACATTCATATACTGTATTTTCTCAGAAACAAATCTGCTTTAAGAAACAGAAATAAAACCTGTGTACACAACAATTCAATGGAATATGCACAGCAATTTCCTTTATTATGCTTTTCCCTCTTTTGTCATTGAAACATATGCTGCCACTGATTTTCAGTTATCATTGATTTTCAGCTCAACTCCAGCAATATTTGTTATAGTCAATTTAATCTGTGTCTCTGAACCAAATGGCAGCTGTGAAAAGCACAGCCCACATCCTATGCTCAGGGACAACCCCACAGCTCATGATGAAGTCACAAGGAGTTACCTGCCCCATACTGCAAGTCAGACTTCACCCTCACAGCCACATTAATACAATGATGAGCACAGCAGAATATTAAAGATCCAATTATACATTTGAACCTTATGTTTTCCACTAAACCACCTGACCAATTTTCAAGTGTATACGTGCCTATTTTAATTCTATTTATAGCTTGTGACATCTCAGTGCCAGAATTGGAACAAATCACAGATCCTAACAAGGAACCATGGATCACCACCAGCAGCAGATACCCCAGAGCAATGAGACATGAGGTTATCCACACATTTCCTTCACTCATGGCAACCACAACCATGTCTCAAAATTGTGATTTCACTGCATATGAAGAAAGTATTAACAGACATCTGTAGAGAAGCCAAGAATGGCACAAAAAATATAGAATAGTGAGATTACTGCAGATTATATAAAATGTTTTATTACAAATAATGAGCTTAAGTATTTTAGTTTCAGTGAAGATTACTTAAGGTAGAGGAAGCTTGATTAACAACTTTGCCAAACCTGCCAGATCTAGAGCCATCTTTCACCCAGAGGCACTAAACCAAACAAAAATATTCCATATAGGAACAAAGCCTCATTACTGTGGATGTGTATTCACAGGACTGCAAATCACACAGCAAAATGGGTCCAAGTGAGCAGAGCTCCAAGGGGCAGCATTGCCAACATCAAGTATTGAAAAATGGACCAACTACAGCTGCCCTCCCTCTGGAGAAGCAGAGGGTCCTTCCCTGCACTTCCTGCACTCAGCTTCACCAGGCTCACTCCTTGGGCCTCCACAGCTCTTTCAAATGTCACTGGTCAAAATAATAACAAAAGCCATCTTACAGAATATTCAACAGCCTCAGCACAAACAGGACTAGATTAAGATCGTACTAAAGAACCTGGCTTCTAACAGCAAAACACAATATACATAAAATCCTGTTAAAAAAATAAGCATCTCTTACTCACTAAGCCTCCTACCAAAGCCTTATGGAAGAGCAGCCTCCAATAAATATAAAAAAACTTTTCCTCCTAAATCTTACCTGCCAAAGTGTTCTTCTCCACTGTAGTCACTGATGTGTTTCCATCTATCTGGGGGTTATGCTCAAGCCATTTTCCTAAACAAATGTGCTGCAGTTCTTCATGATACACCAAAAAGTTCAACAAATATGAAGCAGTGACACAATCATATGGCTTGGTACTTGTGCTAAGATCAATCGCTGCTTGGAATAGAAGATCTAGATTTTCAGAATCCTGAAAAAAAAACCAAACCAAAAACAAAGCAATAATATTGTTCATTTAACTGAGCTTTCAGACTGATTTAGTTAAGCTTCTTAGCACCCTGGAATCTCAGAACCTGCTTTTCATTAAGTGTGCTGGTACATATATCTTAAGAAACACTTGTTTTGTGCACTGACTACCTTACACTCAAAACATGCATATGCATGTATTTAGCAAGGATACAATTACACAGACATTGAGGATGGGGACAGCCATTTATAAAGCAGTATTCAATCACACTGCACCTCACATGAAAATATTTTTTTTCAAATTACTGTGTTTTATCTGCTAATGGACATTAAAGAGAAGTACAGTTTATTTGGTAACAGTATTTGTTCATCTATACTAATGAATTTAAAAATAACTTTTCATGAAATTTTTACAGACAAATCAGTATCAACTCAAAGGGCAAAACTTACGACAAATCAAAAAAACCAATCAGATATTCAAATCTGAGATCAATCAGAAAGGAAAGGAAACAGGGAGTTGAATTTCCTCAAAGTACAAGAATAACCAAGTCAAAATGCATCAATCATTTACAAAGGGAAGTCACAGCTAAGCCAAGAGCTTGCATTAACTATTTCTCTGATAGTTCATAGTCATACCCAATGAACTTCCCCAACTCCTTCATCCACCAGTGAAACAAGTCTCCTTAGGCAAGGACAGAAGCTGTACAACAACCTAGAGAAGGTGTCAGTGATGAACACTACTGCAGGCAACTTGGGCTGGCTTCTAAGGTTCAGGGTTCCTGCTCTGTACCTAACAAAAGAACCTGGTATACTACAGAACATTCATCTTCCACAAAATTACTCCCTCTAAACTCTTCAAGTCCATACCTGTAAATTCAATGCAACGTCACGTAGTTTCATCAAAAGTCTGAACGCCAGAATTTTTACTTCCTCAAAAGTACTGGCAAAACACTGGATCAAAGTTTGGACACGAGCAGAATCCATCTCCTGATCCAGCTGAAAAACTTGTGCCTGGCCTGTTCAAAGAAATTAATGCCTTAGATAGTTGTGCTGTAACTCCTTCCAGAATAAGCACTATCTTCACATTCTGCTTTGCTATACTAAAAGAAGCATTAAAATTTTAGCTAAATGACTATTTTAATATTACTTCTCTTAATAGCCCTTAAAATACCATATTTACCATTGCTAGGAATAAAAAAGGTTTACCTTATTTAAAAATACTCTTAGTATTTAATTACTTAGTAATTTCTCTTAGTAATATAGAAAATAAATTATTGCCAAAACCAGAATCCCATTTACTCCCTTTCAATTCAGCATTAAAAACAATCCTCATTTAGTTTTGCTTAAAAACTCTTTTCTGTAAGTATGTAATATTAGGAAATAATTCCTTTCAAAAAAGTGGTTGAAAGCTTCAGTGTGTTTTGGCACTTGGTGTTTTGAGTTACTTTGTCGTAGGAATAATCCCTGAAAATGTAAGCCATTACAATTCCTTTTGGTTTTAATTTAGATATAAATGAGTTGTGAATTCTGGTGGCTTGACTTAATCCTGTAGAGAAGGCAGAAATTTTAGGATGTAAACAACTGCACTATAATACAGCACAGAACACAACAGCTGAGTCACCTTTATAGAAGTAATGTCCAATTCATAAAATCCTCAGCTGCTATTACAAACAACTGAGGATAATAACTTCATATTTTTTTAAAAAAGCAGTAACACTATACTACATACTCATAAAAACAACATTAATGTGCTCATTTATCAAGGGGTTTTGAGAAATAATTTAGCAAGATGCCATTTTTTATTCCCTCTCAAAATCAATTTTAGTCTTAGACAACTCATTTCTTTAAAGAAAAGTTTTAGAATTTAGGACTGAAACATATTTTCATGTTGACCATATGATTCAGAGACAAGACTTAGCAAGAATACCAATACTCCAAGGCTCTAACAAATATTTCTTGAATTAAGACTGTCACAGAATCATAAAGAAAATTTAAAATAACACCAGTACACCATCATTAACTACACAATAAAACTGTTTTCTGTTTAGTATAATATCATGTGGATATGCAATATTTTTCAAGCAAGAGATTTTGTGAATTCAGCATTTCAAGATATATGCACAGGAAAACGGAGTGAAGTTACCAAACACATTGAAACTTGACCTGAAGTTTTCCTCAAAATAAAAAAAAAAAAACCAAACAAAACAAACCTTCCAAAAAAACAGGTTGTGCAAGAAAATCCGAATTTATAGAAGCTATGCAACAGGCATTAATTATTTGCATTTACTTCAATATTCCTTTTTCCAATAAAACTAACTATCCTCCATTGAGGTAAAACAAAAACAACCCAGGAAAAGCCATAGAAATTAAGGGCTGAGAATAGCCTTTTACTTTGACAGAAACCGACTAGCTGGCATAAAAAAGGCTTCTTCAATACCTCCCAGTCCTAGGGTCTATTGAAGTCTATAAATTAGACTCCTTACCTTTTGGAACAGAAAATATTTCTGCTATCGATTCCAAAATACTTAGTGCAGAAAACCTGGTTGGGTGTGATGAACCAGGAAACAATACCTCAAAAAGTCTGGCACATACAGATGACATGAAATCCTGTATGGATGGGGGGGAAAAAACCACAAGAAAAAAATTAAAACCGTTTACTTGCCGCCCTACAAACAAACAACCTAAGTAACTGAATTCAGGACATTCTGCTGTACCCCAAAAATTATGAACTTACAGATTATTTTGGAAAACCAGGAGGCCAACATTCACAGCACAGACAGAGTTTCTTGTTTCTTAGAGTACTCTGAAGGCTGGACAATCATTTGAGGTTTTAAATGCAACAGTTTCCCTTCCCCATCCCCACAAAAAGACAACCACTGTATTAAGTCTTGAAAATTAGCTGACCAAGAAAAGCAGAACTCAAGGAACAGACTGACACTGAGAAACTGATGATGTGAGCCTTTAAATAGGATAAAAAGGACAAATACAAAAGAAGTCTTCATGCTAAAGCTCTTGTCATTCATTCTCTCACTCACTGATTATTCTGGAGACCTAGAAAAAGACTGAAGCTCAACTGATCTCTATTTTAAGTCCAAATAACACACATCATTTAAAGCTCACTACTAAATGGCCAACACATGACAGGACACTTACTCGATTTTTTTTTGATTAAGGGTACCTCTCCAGCCATTCCTCACTTACTGCTGTTTCAATGCACATCCCTCAGAAAATAACCTTTATTGGTTTCAAACAAAATTTACCTTAAAGACACCTTCCAAAAAACAATGGGCATTCAGTTCATCAGCACCAGTGTATCTAGTCAAAATAAACTTGCACAAGTGCATCAGAGGACAAGCTCCACAGCACTGCTTGGCTTTACAGGTTTCTTCCTTCTGCACTGTGCTATTGCCTAACACACACAGAGAGCCTAACCTACCCAGTGGTGTTCAGGAACAATGAACTCTCAGAAATGCTATCCCACCTCTAGTACCAGCATCTCCAGCAGTCTACTTACTTTATACTGCTGCAAAATCCTCAAAGGAGGCATTTTAGTGGAGTTCTCA
Source organism: Phylloscopus collybita (assembly GCA_027886175.1). NCBI lineage: Eukaryota > Metazoa > Chordata > Aves > Passeriformes > Phylloscopidae > Phylloscopus > Phylloscopus collybita. Next base: position 4,077,862 of record JAJNNQ010000013.1, on the reverse strand, counting down.
ACTAACTCTTGCTTGGTTTTATTTTGCTCCAATTTATAAAGCACTTGAGAACTTTCTTGTATCCTGCAAAATAACTTTTAAAACAGAAGAAAACATAGGTGAGACAAGAATCATCGACAGTAAAATAAGGGAAAGGGAGATTTTCAGCTTATTTTCCAAATCACACTGCTTGTAATTTTTAGGATGTTTGCAGAAGAGATCCTTGCCTCTGCACTCCAAACCCAAGGTTTTGCTTCCCAGCTGTCTTGTGACCAACTTTTTCTCTCCTCCCTTTACACCTCCAACACCTTCTTCTATCTCCCTCCTTAAATTCATGCCAAGCCTTCTCCTCCTACCTCATTTTCTTGTGGAACTGTGTTCATCTGTAAAAAAACCTGAAGGCAGGTAACTTCCACAGCCTCAATGTCTCTTAGAGTTTGACTCACTTCAAAAGTGCTTCCTCCACCTCTTTTACTACCCATAAGTAACATTTCCTTTCTTACCACACTCCCAATCTAGCATGACTTTTCCACCTCATGCTCCTCAGACTGCACCAGGTAAGAAAGGAAAAAGATCGGATTTCTCTTTTGTTTTTGCCAAACTGACTCCCTCATTTTCCCCCCTTCTCAAATTAATTATTTTTCCTTCCACACTGCTTTCTTTTGCCATATACATCTTCCAAGATGTTCTTTATATGTACGTGGTTCCTCATTTTATCCCCATCCTTCTGCCATGAGCTACATGTGAGGATAACTTCCTTAACACCTTCCACCAGATGGAGACTCATTCCCTGCAGACTGTAATGGCACAGCCACATCATGCTGAATATTCCTCTACTTTGTTTTCCAGGTCAGGTTTCTGAGGGTGATGAAGTGACTGAACCTGCCTGAGGTGTGACAAATCCATGTAAGCACAGCCTTAGGCCCCAGCCAAGGCAACACAAGGTTCACTGTTGACTCCAGCAATTGCTTTGCTATTGGCAAAGTGTGCAGGTGCTGGCAGCTCAAGCAACACCCACCACCATCCATGAAGTCACCATGCCTCTGCCACTTCATATTTTGTCTAAGCCATCCTTGCCTGTGATGACTTAACACCATTCAGCTAGGTAATGCATAAAGCATAGTCCTACTCTTAGAGCTTCTATTCTTTCCAATGAGCAACTTTATAATATAGTCATTATTTCTCTTTAAATGGTGTTAAAAATAATGTAAGAGGCACATTAGGCAATGCCCATAGTTTGAAATTACCTTTCTCAGCAGAGAAATGATCTGTTGCCTTACAGAAGGAGACTGGTTGTTCAAGTTGTACATCATAAAAAATTGAATTAGTTGCATTTCTTCCAGAGACACAATTTCTGTAGTACGATGGGTTTCACAGAGTAAACCTAAAGCATCAATGCAAACCTGAAAAATATTTAAAAGTATACCACAAAAGAGTTACTGACACCTGTGATGACACCCTTGTTTTAATACAACTCTAATACAGTAATCAGGATCCAAGCAATTATCCTCATCTAAAGGAAACATAAACTGTTGTCCCTTTACCTGGCTGTGCTGATGAACCAGACCCTGTTTTATACACTTAGTGGATACCAGACCACTGCTCAAGATATTTGAAAGTTCCAGGTGTCCATGAGCCCTGGCTGTTCTCAAGCATGCCATTAATGCTCCAAGAGCTCCTCTAGTACTGCAAGAGCCTAAAGAAGATGAAAACCAGTAATAATTACTGTTTGATTAACACAAGCAATATACTATTTGCAGTGCTTGTCAGAAACTCCCAGCACTTTCAACACATGACCCATCCCCCTTTATTTCTACTCCACAAATTCCAAAAGACAGTGCTGCTATAGATTAAACTAGTTCCAAATCACCTGGTTCCCAAAAAGCTGCATCTCAAATATGTCATGTGGAAAAAAGACCTTGTGAGGTCTCACAAGTCATTATTTCAGAGTCATACTAAATTACTTCAAACCATTATAAATCTTGTATCCACATATTTACAAGAAAAAAACCAATCTGTTACTGGATAAACTTGTGTAAGAAATAAAAGTAAACTAGCAGTAAAGAATACAGAAATTTAACAAACCCTGGTAAAGAGAACCAAAAGGCACCCACAGAAGGATTCTGCTCATGGCACAAAGAGACACTTATGATTATGATTTTCACCTTGAAATACTAATAGCAATAATAACCACAAATTAACTCTAACAATAATAATAGACCAGAAACGACATGGCTAAGATTTTCTTTAAATCAAATCATAAGTGCAAATACAAAATTTATTTTCTTACCCAGATTAGCATCTGCAGAGGCCTGAAGAATTTTTATCATGTAGCTCAGACTGTCAGGATTACATTTGAGCAATTTTGGTAAATAGTAATCTATTATGTAAGTAGTTTGGTCATGATTCCCTTCACACAGTATTACCAGAAGAGGAGAAACCCAGATGCTGTGCCACTGGTCAATCCAGGTGCCCTCCTGAAAACTCAAAGTAAAATGGGCCTTGTGATTTGTAAACATGGTTTCCAGAAGATCACTAGCGTAAGGTGCCAGAGACTGATCACTCATCACATCCAGGATTTGTACTGGAATTGTTCTGTCCAACTGCAGTATATTTTCAGTGCCCACACACTCTACCAGACAACCAAGAGAAGCATATTTCCCTTTCACATGCCAATCCAAGCTCAGCAAATGCTTTATCAGCCTTGCAAAGAACGGGTCTGATTTTCCATTGGATCCTGCAATGGTGGTTTGGTGTATCTGAAGGAGGTTCTTGAAAATCAATTTGGTTTGGTGTCTGATGGCATCCAGAGGGTGGTCCCAGTGTGTATAAATGTATTCCAGCAGCTTCCCAATTATATCAGAGCACCCATTAAGTTTGATTTTTAGATCTGGAGAGCCTGAAACAAGGGCAGCCAGTGCCGAATTAGTCCAAATAGCAAGGATTCTAGACAAAGATGTTGCCACACTGGATTCTTTCAACCTTCTAAAAAGAACAAACACAAAAAAGTTTATTATCTTCATTTATCAGTATTTTAGAAAAATAAATTTTGTATTTCAGAATAACTATTCATCACATTCATTTATCTTACATGAAAACATGTTAGGAGACACAAGCTATTCATGGAGGAAAAGGAATAAACACAGAAGTGATCAACTGGATATTGCCAAGTACATGCTTAGTTACCTGATGTGCTATTAACTGGTTGCAGCTAAATCCCTTAACAATGGGGGAAAGAAACCATACAAGCCCCACAACAGAAAAACAAACAAACAAAAAAAAAAATTACTATGCACCTGCTAACATTTGAGCAGCATTATGTTTTTGCATGCTTCTTGAAAATGTAAGGAAAACCTTTCATTGCCATATAAAACTATCAAAACTGAGCATCCTATGTGCAAAACCAAAATCACAAAACTGATTTCCAAGGCACAATCAAAGGGTGAATGGAATACACATTTTTAACTCCAACCCAATAGTGCTGCTGGGCCCTTAGATGCAAGCAGCCAGAAAAAAACCCAACTAAAACTCATCTTACTTCAAGTATCCCACTCACTGGCACACTTTGCTTTCCTCTGAACTTTCAGAAGGAGAGGACATGATGTCCTGAAACTGAAATTTATCTTAGACAGATACATAAGAACTGATACTGACACACCTTACCATAAAGGAATTGCTAAATTTATCCCATTCATGTTGAGAAACAAAATTTTAGTATGCAAGAAAAATACTGAAACTTAGAACTACACATGCAACATCATTATATTTTTCAAATTTACAGAATTTTTATGACTACATTAAAAAGATTGCATGATCTCTGGCAAAACCTGGTATCATTACACTGAAAACATCAGAGATATTCCACCAGGACCACAGGGGTCATGCAAAAATAGAATTAAAAAGATCAACCTCTTCTCCCAAACATGAAAACACAAACTTACTCTGAACTCAGCGACAACAAGACTGATGCAATATCCAGTAATAGTTTCTCTCCACTTTCACCCATGCTGCCATTTTTCCAATCCAGCATAGCCAGTGCTCCATGGCAAAGGAAGAGCCGCACTGAGTCTGGGAGCTCTGCTGTGCACAGAACCCCACAGCTCCTCAGGAACCACCCTGGCACACCTGAGTGTTCCACTGTCCCAAGGAGCAAGTCACTGATCTGCAACACCAAAAGCACACCCATTACAGCACCTCAGCACAGCAGAAAACCTGGTTTGTGCATAGAGATTTCTTGTAAACAGTGTCTGTCAAATTCAAAACCCAAGTGTTATTAGTTCATATAGCATGGAGAGAAGAAAGGATTATATTCCAGCTAAGGACAGAGAGGCTGGCAAGCCCTGGCATCTGCATCAGCAAACTGATAGCACAGGGTAACAACACCATGATATTGCACAGTCCTCAGCCAAGAAATACACTTACCAGTGAAGGTAATTCCTCAACTGGTTCATACATAGCTCTGGTGAAGAGAATAACAGCCAGTCCTGAGGTAGTCTGAACAGTCTGCAGGAGTGTTGCTACACAGCAGAGATATTTCACATTAGAATGCAGCAAACGCTGTCTGCTAGAACTATATAGCAAAATCCTAAAAGATGGTCTTGAATTTTGCTAGACTACTTGTAGTTGTATCATCACAAATCTAGAGTGTCCACCTGGATGGCATGTATTAATAACTTTATCCTCCAGTGTAATAAGAAACTGCTAATATCTTTAACAGAAGAAAACACAGGACTGCCCACTAAGGCAAGGAGGGCTGTGGCAGAGACTACTAACATGTGATAAATTCTACTAGATAAAAATGTCTGTAAGAGAAGAAAACACTATTAGTTATGGTGTGGCCATAAATAGTTCTGACAGCATGTTTCATAGAGGTGTAGATATTTCTGGTAGGCACAGACATTTGGTGACTCTCAAAAGCATTTCTGTTAGGTTTTGAATTATTAATAACAGCATTAATCTTGGCTTTTATAGTGGGACAAGTTAAACTGTACACTCTAAAACTGCAATCTACAAATCATAGCTCATCAAAAAACCAACTACTGCTCCCATTCTCATTAATCTCAGTAGTTCAATTTCCATGCAAGCTAAACTAAGTTTTTATACGTACAGGTTGTTTACTACAAAGACAACAAGTTAATAAAAATATTAGGATTTGAGCGTTACTAAACTTACCATCCATTAGGAAGTTTGTGGAACTTTTCAGTAAACTACACATACTTTGCCAAACAAAAGATTCACTGTGTTTCCAAAGACTTCCCTGGATATTTTCTTGCAATTTCTGTATAAGCATCATTGAAACTTTAATGGCTATCAGTAAATCGTGCATCAGCTGAGTCTGAACAATACGATTTCCATGATTTTTTCTGGGGGAAAAAAAAAAAGAGACAAGCAAGCACACAAGAAGCAAATTAAAATCATTCTTCACCATCCCCAGAAAACCATCTTCCATCAACTTGAGATAGAATTAATGGTAAAAACTAATTTATTGCTTGAGTTGATCAGTTATGTAACTACAGGAAACAAGGAGCAGACTCAAGGGCAGTCTGTTAAAATGAAGTTAACAAACAAAAATGACTGCTACATTCTCTGCAGGTTCCTGTGACAAACTTTCATTCATGTGATTCTGCCTGAGCAGAGCTGAACTTTTACAGAAACCTTCCAAAAAGGCCGAAAGAATGCAGTGCTGCTCTTTTCTAATTTTTCAAGTGGTTCCTCCATGTATGAAAGATATTTACATGATGAGACTTTTTTCTATCATGAAGACAGAAAATATTGAAACTTTCAGCCCACAAAACACTTCATTAAGTACTCTTCTCCTCTCAGCACAGAATGAGAGACCACAGTGAAGAAGCCTCACTTTATGAAATGCTGGAAAATGTAAAGTATATCAATACTGAATTAAACACTCGTGGAACATCACGGAGTTTTACTCTACTCTTAGTAGTAACTCTAACAGTATCAGTGCCTTACCTCTCTTTTATTATCATATTGCCACAAGAAAAGAAATTAATCAGTTTTTATTTAAAATCTGCATCACTATAAAATGATATTCCCATCTTTCATCAATGTATGGCTACCAAAGTGATATTTCAAACCAAATCAAATCAAATTATCTTTTAAGAGTGAAATAAAACCAGGTAAAATAGAGCTTCTGTTGAATTCACTTGCCTGTTTTCTTCCTGTATGTCAAGCAGCAACTTCTGCAGAAACTGAAGAACTAGTGAAAATAATTATGGTATAAATTTACTTACAATGGAAATAGAACAGAAAATTTCCAGCAAAGCAATCACACATACATCTCAATACATCACACATACCCAGCTACAATGAACAGTTACCCATACAGTAACTTCCATTCCACCAACAAATTAAACTGGTATTTCAGTATAGACAAACACAAGCAATGCTAAAACAAAATCTCAAACTCTTTTGCAACAACCTGGCACAAAACAAGTTTCCAACCCACTTGGCCCAAATCCTATGAGATACTGACTCTCCCTAACAGAATTGCTCACTGGTACACAGATTTGTAGCAGGGTCGCCCAGTAAAGCAGAACTGACCCCTGGAAATTAAAGGTATAAATCAAAGTCTTCTCCTTCACAAAAAAAAAGTACCATGTAAGGATACTAGTTTATTGAAAATTAACCAGGAGGAAATCAGGTCTGATAGATCTTTGTGCCTACTTGATGTCACTTCTCCACACACACCCCTCCCCCAATAACCTGCAGTGAAACATATTTTACTATGAATGTGACTTTACCTTCTTCAAACAGGTTCTTAATACAGGCTCTACCTAGAGGAAAGAAAATACATTTTAAGTACTGAGTACTAGCTAGCACTATCTATTTTACATAACTGCCAACATTACTATCAGGTGTGGCACCAGTGCTGAGCAAGTTTCACCCCAAGACAGCTGATGTCACTGTACCTAAGCTAAAGTCCTCCATACAGCAAGCAAGGTTGTCCAGTACTTTTCTGTACAAATACACATCTGTGGTTTTCAGTTCCTCCTGAAGGCAGCACACAAAGCTTTGCACAGCTGACACCATCAAATGTCCAGGAAGAGCATTCAGTGAACTGCAACATGAAAAAACAGCACATTCAGTCTGGTTCTCCTGAGGTGGTGTAACATCCACTGCACCAAAACCCTTGTCAGCGAAAACTCCAATACACAGACAGATGTTTCTTCCTGCATGAAAACATCATTGGTTTTAAAATTAACCTGCAGATTCTCAGTTTGCAGCTGGAAAACCCATCAGAGGGGTGCACAGCTTTGGGGTGGCTGCAACCACATCCAGGATGGAAGCCCTGCATCTCAGTGGGACAGTGAATGTTTTCAGACAAGGAAAAGGAAGGCAGCTCAGCACCAGATCTTAAAAAATGCTAAGGCTATAATCAATTCACTGAAGAAATGCAGCAATAACTGTGCAATAAAAAAAAATTAATTGCAATAAAAATAGGCACAAGAAACCACAATTTAGTTAGGATTCCTCTGAGCTGTCTTCTCTTGACAAAGCTGAGATTTTGTGTTTTAAATTTCTATTCTTACGTTGGATTTGAAAGTTCAAACTGCTAATTACACACTTTGTTGTCTTTCCAATAATGAAACAGACCAAAACAATGCTTCATTTTGAAGTTATTTATCTGATGATATGTTATTTATAATTAAGATTTTTAACTTAAAAATAAAAACAGTACACATGCACACATTAAGTACTGCAAATCTTCAGTAATTAAGTTACAGCAATTTACAGAGAATGACAAATTACTGACTTACAGATATGGAAAGCATTAAAAAAAAATAAAGGCTAACTACTCAATCTTTTACCTTGCTAATACTTTCTTCAAAGGATTTTTTGCACCCAGTGAAAAATACGTCTCTCCCAACACATCCAAACAAGCTTTAACCATGGGATCACCCACAGAGCTCTGATCCATCTGCTTCACCAATGGCATAATCTATAATCAAAAGAACACATGATGATTAAAAAACTCTGGATATACCGTTTTTAACAGTACTTATACTGTTTATTACTATAATAAACTGATAAATTACTATACTTTTATTACTATAATAAAATGATAAATTACTATATTTATAGTAATTTCCCTCTCATCCAAGCACATGGTGCAAAACTGTGCCCTTTTTACCATTTCCCCTTGAGTTTCAAGTTCAAATAATGTTCCAAGAACACCTCTAAAAATTAAAAAAATCCATACAAAATAGGAAACTTGGTTTCACTTGCCTTCCACCACTTTCAGTAACTGGCCCTTGCTAATTAAGTCCTAGAACTACATTTCTACCTGATGCACGTGCCACTGCTTTTTCTGTTTCCAGGAATGTACAAAACATTAGAAGTTTATTTTCAAGCTGTACTTGCCATTAACAGTGCACAGGACACACTCTCAGCTACCAAAAGCCACAGCAAGAACAGTGAAACTGTACCTGTTTAATACACTGGATCTGCTGGATGCCATTTCTCAGCTGTGCACAGTGCAGAAGCAGAGATGCCAGGTTTTGCTCTTCAGCCTTTGAAAACTCTACATTTGGAAGAAGAGGATCTTTTTATAAAGTAATTACAATAAGCAGCTTAAATAACACATAATTCATAAGAAAAAGAAATAACTGCTTGATTCTTAGGGTTTTTTCCAGTTGCAGTAAACCCACTGGTGCCACACACTTTTAAGCTACCTAACAACACCGTAATACCTTTTTTTTCCTAACAAATGGAAAAAAAAAATCAGTTTCACTGGAACACAATAGTAAGGGAGGTCTGGGGGGTCATCTGGTCCAACCCCACTGCTCAAATAGAGTCACCTGGAGCTGACTGCCCTGGACCATGGACAGGAGGCTTTGGAATACCTCCAAGGCTGCAGACTCCCCAACTGCCCTACTGAAGCTGTGCCAGCCCTCAGTCACCCTCACATTAAAAAAGTGTTTCCCCTCACATCAGAAAAGATGCTTAGAGGGAATCTTTAGTGTTTCACTTTGTGCCCATGCCTTCCTATCCCATCACTACTCAGCACAGAAATAATACTGGCTCTGCCTCCCTTATGTCCTTCCTTCAGGTATTTTGTACATATTGCAAGGGTCTCCCTGAGCCTTCTCTTCATCAGACCAAAGAGTCCCAGCTGTCTCAGCCTCTCCTCACAGGAGGGATGCTCCAGGCCCTTCATCATCCTAGCCCTTAGCTGGAGTCTCTCCAACATGTCCATATTACTCTTGTCCTGGGGAGCCAAGAACTGGATACAGCAATCCTTGAGGTGGGACCTCAGCAGTGCTCCCTCACAGTAACTTTGGTATACAAATCTTGTATTACTTCATCTTGGGTTTTTTACAGCAAATATCACTGGAAGTTCCTCTCATCAAACAAACAAACAAAAAAATCCCCACCAGAGAAGACACCATTTGAACAGAAGCTTTAAAACAAATTAACTCCAGAAAACACAAAGACTGGGAAACCAGAGAACCTTTCTAACCTCAATCATTCTGTGACTCTTGGAAATCCAGTGTTATCCCACGTGTTAAGGCTAACACACCAGACATCACTCAATTACAGGCCTGCAAGTAGGACCTTCTGCTACCTTCACACCACAGATAAAACAAAGTAAACGTTTTCAAACCAAAGTCCCAATGCTCTAAAGGATTTTTTTTACTCTGCCAAGGTAAGAAGTTGCTGTCATTACAAAATAAAAGCAAACCACAGCAGAACAAACACACCTAAAACTCGCAAAGCAAAATCACTAGAAATAAAACATAACAAGCAAAAAAACAAATAAATTTCAGTAACTACTCAAAGGCACAAGAAATCACACATTTTTTCAGAAAAAAACACCCAACTTACTCTGAAGTTTTTCAAGCTGATGATGATCCAGAAAGAATGCATCCACCTGAATTTCCTTCTTCTTCTTTAAAACCATTTTAGCTGATTAAGAAATGCCTGCTTAAAAAAAACCAAAGAAAACAAAAAATCAAAACAACAGGTCATGTGGTTTTAAAAACATAATTACAAATATTTTCTATAATAATCATCTTTTCACTATCTTACTGTCTTGAAATAATGTTTGTTGTATTATCTGTGCCATTTTTCTCAAGGAAGTAGCTCTCTGACTTTAACAACTTCAATGACTTCCAGCATTTCATCCAAAATTCACCCAAACATCACGATGCAAAATGGAAGTAATAGGAAAGAGTAATTGCTGTACACATGACATACTGTCTCACTGGAGTTTTCACTGCACTTGTTACGTAGTCTGTGGCTTACAGGTTGGATCACCATTTGGAAACATCATACAGAAGTAAGGAATTAATGCTACAAAACTTGCCTTGCTCACTTCTACTGTTCAAAACTCATTCATGTTCATTATTCACAAAATAAGAGCTGTGCAGCAAACCAATTAGCTCTGCTATTACAGATGTTACAAATAGCAAGCACTTTTTCAAATGGCAATGGTGATTTAATATGCACACAGTTTCATGACCTGTTCCATTATTACGGAACAGCTGAGGTCAGAAAGGGCCTTGGGAGCTCATCTGGACCAACCTCCTGCTAAAGCTGGGCCACCTGGAGCCAGCTACCCAGGCCCATGTCCAGGTATCTTTTGAATGTTTCAAGGATGGAGACTCCACAGCCTCTCTGGACCTCCTGTGCCAGTGCTCGGCCACCTTCACTCCACATCCAGTGCTTCGGATGGTCTCAGAGACCCCCCGTGTTTCTCTACCCACGGCCCCCCGTCCTGCCACCGGGCACCACGGAATAGAGCCTGGCCACATCTTGTCTGCGCCTCCTCCCCACACAGCCACAAACTCTGGTAAGCCCTCCAGATCGCTTATCCTTGCTGTGGCACCCACCGCGGCCGCCCCCAGCGCCTCCGGGCGCTCAGGAGCAGACCAGGTCCGGCCCGCCCGGCCTCGGAGGTGGCGGCGGCCAGGCCGGGGTGCTCCGCGCCCTCCCTGCCCGAACAACCCCGCACCCACGGCGGCACCGAGCGCTCGGACGGACGGACCCCGGGCCGGGCCGGGCCGCCTCAGCCTCAGGCACCCGCCCGGGGCCTCCCTCGCCCCGGCGGCAGCGCGGGCCCGGAGCACGGCGGCGCCCGCCTGGGGAAGCGGCTGCAAACAGAGCGCCAAGCGGCACGCAAGGAAAGCACCGAGGGACTACCACCCTCCCCTTTCCCGACCGGACCCTCACCCGTGGCGCCGCGTCCCTTCCCGGTGTCCGGACCCCGCCCCACCACGTGCCGGCCGCCGCCAACCGCGGCGCTCCCCGCCCCCGCCCCCGGCCCGGCCCGGCCCGGCCCTGCGGCGGCTCCGGCGCCGCCTCACGCCGGCACCGCTCGGGCACCGCTCGGGCACCGCAGCGCCCGCACAGCCGCTGCTCCCAGCGCTGCGGGGCCGCAGCGACTGCCGCCTTTCCTTGGCAAATACTTGTCCTAACTAAAAGATGAACCAACGTGAGTCGCCGAATTACAGAATCGATTAGGCTGGAAAATCCCTCTGAGATCATCGCGTCTAAGCCGTGACCGAACGCCACCACGGAAATAGACCCACGGCACCGAGTGCCACGTCCAGTCTTTCCTTAAACACCTCCAGGGATGGCGACTCCACCACCTCCCTGAGCAGCCCACCCCAAGGTCTTATCTCCCTTCCTGTGAAGGAATGTTTCCTGATGTCCAACCTAAACCTCCCCGATACAGCTTAAGGCTGTGTCCTTTTGTCCTTAGTTGCTTGGGAGAAGGGGCCGATACCCACGCAGCTACAGCCTCCTTTCAGGCAGTTGTAGAGACCGAAAATACCAGCCCTGAGTCTCCCTTTCCTCCTGGGTGAACAGCCTTGTCTCCCTCAGCGGCTCCTCACGGGATGTGCGCTCTAGACCCTTCACCAGTTCCATTGCCCTTCTCTGGACTCACTCCAGAGTCACTGGAGTTGTGAGACACGACTATCTTCCCTTATTTTAAATGTATTCTCAGCCTTGGAAGAGATTGGTGGTAACTTTGATGTATCCCATGATGGCCTTAGCTTGTGTTTCTTGCAGAAGAGTTACTCTCCCACCTCAGTTCCAGAATGTCCTCAGCAGATTTAAATGTGTGCTGGAATGTGTCTTTTGGAGACTAATCTGTCAGGTGCCCTTACTGCATAAAGTAAGTGGCTGATGGCCTCCCTCCAGAGCCAACTACATTTCAGAGCCAGAGGAAGCAAATGCTATTTTGCATCCAACATGAATCAAGGTGCTCTAGTCACAAACCCTCTTTCTAAGGAGAAAGAGAGAGGCTTGGCTACATGCTTCACAAAAATCCAGTAAACTTAATTTGAAAAGCACACTCCATTTGTTTCCTCATAACCATATATCTTGATCTTTTCCAGCAGTCCCTAATTTGCCACCACTTCCACATTTTCTAAAATTGTAAAATTATGAACCAAACCCAGCTATTTCTTTAATATAAGCACTTATACATTAGTCAATTTTCAAATATCTGAAGGGAGCCTACAAAAAAAGATGGAGATAGACTATCTACAAGAGCATGTGGTGACAGGACAAGGGGAAATGGATTCAAACTAAAGGAGAATAGGTTTAGATTAGATGTTAGGATGAAATTTTTCCCTGTGAGGGTGGAAAGGCAGTGGCACAGGTTGCTCAGAGAAGCTGTGAATGCCTCATCCCTGAAAGTTCAAGAAGAGGTTGGATGGGTCTCTGAGCAACTTGGTCTAGTGGAAGGTGTCCCTGCCCATGGCAGAGGGGGTGGGGGGGGTGGAACAAGATGATCTTTAAGGTCCCTTCCTACCCAAACCATTCTATAATTCTATTATTTTTAGCCAGAGATGATTTTTTTTAAGTTTTCAACATCTGCCTTCCACTATCCTCCCAGGTCCCTTTTGAATATAATGTATGTAATAAGTACATAATTTGCAAGTGATAGATTATCAAATGGGAACAACCTTTCCTGAGTCTGTGAGTTGTATCTAGCAAAGATACAACTTTTGCACTCAATGTGAAAATGGGTATTGCAAAAGTGACTGTTGTAAAAGGGCAGCTCAACATAGCAGTCATGCTTCCATAAATATTTAAGAGCAACAATGTTTGGTTAAGGAAAAAGTGGAAAATATAACAAAACTCATTCCTTGCCAATTGACTTTCACCCAACAGTGATTTTCTTAACAATCTAAAGCAGCCAGAGGCCATTAGGGTCTGCTCAGGACCTTCAACAAACTTCTGGGTCCCTCTTTAGCCAAATGTTCACAGTGCCTTCTGACTTCTGGCATGGTAATGGCCAAAGGACTTGAGAAATGGTTTAGCCACATGCAAACACATAAAGAAAAGCATTTGAGTTTTTGGTTTCATTGAATTTTTCCTGTTTTGCATTCAGCCATTTCCAGGAAACTGACACAGTTATTTGGCACTACCTGTCCCAGTGACCTACTCTGTATGCTGGATTATTTTTGGCTCAAAGACAGACTGAATGCTCTTAAGTGATTTAACCTTCCAGACAAATTAGACAATTATCCTCATCCTTACTTGGTGCAAGCAAAGCTCCTTCAGCCCAGTTCAATACCTACATATTTTACATTCACTGTGATCCTCTTTCTACAGACTGGCCACTTTCAGGAAACCTTTCCAAAGTTCCAGCCCTGTATATTCTGCTCATTTTCTGTAACACTATTTCCAGTAACTTTCTTCTTTCCAAAAGAGCTTTAGTCTCCCCAAGTTTCTCCAGTTAGAGGAAACATCAGTGCCAGGGAGCTGTCAGGTAACACCTGAAGAATCCACATTTCCTAGTGCAATGAAAGCAAAGAGGCATCTAGAGGAGCAAAATGATAACGTGCAACACCCACACACGTCAATTGCTCTGTTCTCCAAGAGCACCAAGTTTCCAGCAACTCAAAATACCTTACTCAGAACTAGCTGTCACACCACTGCTCACCAGGCAGGGGTTATGAGGCTTAAGTACCTTAAAAAGGTAAGTCACACTCTTTTCGTAACATCTGATCTGCTGGTAAGGAGCAACAGACCTTCAAATTACTGATGCCGTGGCTGGGCTGTGCTCTGCTGTGTGCCAGAGACCAAAAAAGCCTTGTAGCATTAGAAATTGCTAGGGAGAGAATAAAAATCAAGCAAGAAAGCATCACTTTATCACTGCATAAATGCACCCACACCTCAAACACAGTGTGCAAAATGTGGTAGGACTGCCACAGGTGTGAGGTAGGGTATGGAGGATGGCCAAAGGTAGTGAGGGGCATCTCTCTGTGAAATCATTTAAGTGAATTCGTAACTTCACTCTGAAAGAGAAAATGGAACATGACAGAAATTTCTAAGAACATTTTTTCATTGTTGCTGCAAAAATTTAGGGGCATCAAGTGAAACAAGCAGGTGACATGTCCGAAACCAAATGAATTATTTAAACCATGGAGATCATCATCTTAGGACACTTTGGATCTTGAAAATTATGTTCGTTCAAAAGTAACTGGACTGAATCACAAGAAAATAAAAATAAAAATAAAAATAATAAAAAATAATAAAAATAAAATTAAAAATAAAAATAAAAATAAAAAAAAAAAATAAAAATAAAAACACACCCAAAAAAACAAACCCAGAAAAGTTTCAAATGACAAAACTTCTGGCTCACAAAGTCCCTGAACCTCTAGTGACTGGGACAGTATTCTGGGATAATGACACTTCCCTGGGCACTGTCTGAGGACAACAATCAAGTGGATGTGTCCCGGGCTGGCTGACCAGGTACAGCCATTTTCACTCAACATATTTCTGCAATTCATGAGAGGTTTCTTTTCTAAACACTGGATTTGTGCTTACAAATGTAACAGTTTTGACTAATCAACATCCACAGGAGTGAAAATTCTCCTCAAGAGAAATAATCTAACCCACCCTTGGAAACTTTAATGTTTATGCTGTAAATTCTAGCCCTCTTGAGCTATGCCTGTGCCAGTAAGTGGAATAATTTATGTTTTATGTTTATTTCAGATGGAGATGATTATCATCTCCATCATTTGAAAATTCTCAGTAATTGATTATTTGGAGCAATATAGAATTTTACCACTCTGTGGCGCCAGATAATTAGAAAGAGGTTGAGCTTTTAAAGGGAAGCCGTGGACCTTCTCATAAACTGCAGTTTTCCCAAATGAAAAGAAGCCTTTATTAGTAACTGAAATAACTCCAGATTCTTCCATCCAAAGGTACCAAAGCACAATTACTAGAGGTTATTTAGTTAAAATGCCATTTTTCTGTCACTGAAAGACAAGTCACAGCCTTGAAACAGCAACACTTGAAGTCATCTCATAATAATAATAATTGAACAGGAATGATCTGTCTCCTTTCCTCTCCTCCCCTTAAATGATATCTTGAAAGTTTTCTGTCAAGAAGGATCAAGATACTTTTAAATTAATTTGACCATCACCTGAAAATGATCAATTTATTTATATCACAGTTTTGTAATAGCAGCTAGTGTAAAAAATAGGAACTTTTTTCTCTATTGCAAGCCTCAAATATATAGGTTCAAAGAATCCACACACAAGTGAACTTACAGAAGACACTGTATGATCTAAGTTTTTAGAATCACAAGATGTTTCCTGGCATGTATCTCCAACTGTAGACACACATACCAGTCTGAAATACCTAAACTTAAATGGTTGCAATATTTATCTATGTTAGAAAAGACCAGAAAAAGCTCCTTTTGTCATGAAGGAGTAAGGTCCTGGTCCAGCATGTCAGAATGACGTCCTACATACGCAGGAAAGTCTCACAAACCCAAAATTTCACATTCTAGTTGCAGATTTGATGACAACTTGATCATCTCTGGAATGAAGCTGGTGGCATTTTTTTGGATTAGCTTTCACACGCCAGAGTAGATGTTTTGCAATACAGTGTTCACAATACTTTTTAACAAATTAGGTTATTGTTTAACAAGACAACTTGAACTTACTTTCTTGCACTAAGTCAGTTACAGACAGTAAAAAATCTGCAACCTCTTCAGCCCATGTGAAGGCTAATATTTAAAATTCACATGACAGAGAGAAATATTTCATAATGTTCTGACTTTGGTTCACTTCTGCAAGGAGCCAGCTAACAAACAATCACTTCAAAGTGCAAATACCTGGTCGTGCAGTTTGTTTCTACAAGGTGCTGTGTATCAGTTTTTTGCATTTTCTGCACATATTTTCAGGAATGTGTACAGATTTGTTACTGCTTGTATGTGCCTTCCATCAGTAAGGAGGAAGAACTCTCTTCCTCAATCTGTGCTTACATGTACAGTAGTTTTTGGCCTGGAAGATTTATGGCTTTCCCCCTTGTTTTCTATTTACAAAATAAAGTTATATTTTGTATTTTTGTATTTTGTTCTATGCATCCCAGTTGTTCTACTTGTAATTCTATTTCCTTCAGCAATGGAGCACAGATTCTAGCCTCCTCTACACACTTCCCAGCTAAGGGCCATTGAGAGAAAATCCTGAATATCCCTATTCCTTCTTCCAGAATATTTTTTTCAAGCCTCTTTCTGCATCAGTATCGAGAACTCCATGACTGTAGAGCATTTTTTTATTACTTTGAGGGCAGTGAAAATGTCAATCCACCAAACAAACTGAAAGAAACCCTGATGGAGCGAGCAGGCTTCGCTCTCCCTCTTGCGGTCCAAGCACGTCATTCCCGCAGCCTCCCCCGGCTGTGCCGCTCAGAATTCAAAGGCTTTCCGCACGCTTGGGAGTATCCAGTATTCAAGGAAACGAGATGGACGAAGTTTTCATTTTGTATAGCTCTCGTTAGGAACCAGATGATGATTTTGATTCTTTTCGCTAAATCTCGTAATCCCAAGAAAGGGGTTTTTTTTCAACTTACCTGTTTTTAATGTAGCTTGAACACTCTAGACAGGAGGCATCGGTGGAACACAATGCACTCCTTGCTGTACCACCAAGCGTGTTTTTAACACTCTTTTCGGGCAGTGTTTAAAAAATACGTGAAGCGCTTAGGAAAGTACCAGCAAATGAAACTGTTTCAGTGAAGTTGTTTGGATACTCTAAGGTCACTGCAAGGGAGTGGAAAGTTGGAGCCTGAGCTGAATAGGAAAAAATGAAATTGTGTGTATAAACCAGATGGGGAACATTTGAGCTTCTAAGGCCTGGGGGGGGTTTTGTATTTTTTTTTTTTTTCAAAAGGAAAAACTGCACTTTAAATGAGTCACAGGTGAATGTGAAAAAGCAGTTTACACTGCACACCTACATTATAAATAACCCCCAGAGGAATGGTGCAGTGCGGTTTGTTTATGCACCAGAAGAGTCTGTGAAACATTTTGCCTCCATAAATCATAATCCAAACAAAACAGAATCCCTACATCTGAGTCCAAATGACCATGTGTGTGAGGAAGATTCCTCTAAGTGCCAGGCAACACACTAATAACCTCTTCCAAATACTTTGTAGTACTTCAGTCTTCTAGAAGAGACAGAGACGGCTGGTTATCTGAGATGTTCTCCCAACTCTTTTCAGCCGGAGGGGACCAGGAGCCTGCTGCCAGCACGGCTCAGCACTGAGCACATGCACCTGCTGCTTTATCCCGGCTGGAACTCAAGTACGAAGTGTGCTGTTGCCTATCGGATAGGGCACCTCAGCGAGACCCATTTAGCCCATAACATCCCCAGCATTGCCCCGGGGACCGCAGGCTTCCAACCCTCCGGTTTGTACTTGACAAATGACCTTTCACAAGGCGTGTAATTTAAATTACAGTAAGCTCCAACGCCGGAGCCGAGGAACTGCAGAACAAGCGGAGGCTTCTTTCTAACATCATCTTCGAAACTAAGAGGAAAAAAATCTTAATTCACTTAAAGGAACTTTTAAAAGGGCGATGGGAAAGTGGTATGGACGGGCGGTCTCTTCCCGGGACCGCTCCAGCAGGCTCGCCCTGGAAGCCCCGCAGCCTCCAGCGCGGTTCCATCGCCCTCCGTCCGGACGCCCCCTCCCCGGCACTCCGTGGCGGCCGCAGCAGGCGCGGGAGGCGGCGGCCCCGGGAGCGCATCCCGCCGGCAGGGCCGGCCCGGCAAGGGCCCCCGGCTCCGGGCCGCTCCTCCCGCCGGCTGCCGGGGCCGCAGAGCCGCTCAAGCCCCGCCCGGGCGCCCCGCCGGGGGCGGCCCCGCTGCTCAGTGGCCGCCTCGGCCGTCGCTCAGGCGGCCGCGCCGCTCGCCGCGGGGATGGTGGGGCGGGCGCCGAGGGGCGCGGGCAGCGCCCACAGCCCGGACGGCGCCCGGCGCGGCGAGCCACGGCCGGCCAGGTCTGACCTCCCTTTCCTTGCCCCCTTCCCTCCCTTGGCGAGCGGGGCCGCGCCCGGGCCGGCCCCCGGCCCTTCCCGGCGGGGTGTCGCTCCCGGCGGCGGGGGCGCGGCGGGACAGGCGGCGCGGAGCCCCCCGGGTGACAGCGGCGGGCGGCGGGTGGCGGAGGGTGATGCTGTGCCAGATCACCGCGGGGTGTTCGGGTCACGGCAGGACCCCGGACTGTCCCCAGGTAGTGTCCCCGCGGCTGGGGACTGGCGTGCCTGAGGTCCCGTGAGGTCCCGTAAGGTCCCGTAAGGTCCAGGCTCCTCTCGTCCCGTTGGCAGTGCCGCTGCGGCATCACTGCCGTCCTCCCAAATGCAGAAGAGCGAGAAGAACACAACTCCCAAACAAACGTGCTAAATGACGATACTTCTGAGATACCTACAGGGCTAGCTTTCACAATTTCAGGAAATGAAATTGGTACGTAGTGTGGTGTCACGCTGCGACTTAAAAATTGCTGTCCTCAGGAAAAGGACATAAAATGGTCTTGCGTGCTTTAATCTTGTTTGCTGCACGTATTTGATACTGGGAAGCCGAGCAGGCAGCAGTGAGCTGGGAGGGGGCAGCCTGGCCCCTAAATTGGGAGGTTGCGGGGGTCTGCACCCGGGGCTGGAGTGGGCAAGCACTGACAGTGCATCACTGCCCGGGAACAACCTCATCAATACCAGGGAGCAGCAGAAAAAGCATTTGTAAATCAGATTTTGAAGGAAGTTTTAAATAGCGCAGGCAACAGTTTGTTTGAGCATAGAATTATGCAAAATGAGTCAAATGGAAAATAAAGTTGCCAGTGTTTGGAGGTGAGTAAGGGCCTTGGCCAGCAACAAACCTGAGAATGACTTCCTTGATTCCTACAGAGGTCCACTTTGTGTCTCATCGTTTCCCTTCTCCAGTCCAATCTTTATGGCACCAAAAATATTTATAAGTGCTGAGTTTGGGTGAAAAGATGGAAGAAAGGGACTTGAAATTCAAGAGGTATGGCCCAAATGCATCTAGGCCAGTAAACATTTTAGGATAGTGAAGGGAATCCACTATGTACTGCACAAACCCACGCCTCTTGAAACAGAAGAACTTTCCAAACTTCTCTCCAGCAGAGGAAGGGCATCCAGAACATATGGACAGAATGTGAAGCGTTTAGTTAAACACTGCATTTTGTTAAAAACAGAGGAAAACACTGACAGCGTGATAAGGAATATGTAAATTTTTTAAACACACTTCAAAAAGGTAGAACATTGTTCCCTCCCCCCTGAAATGTATTTTGATAATTTCCAAGCAGACGGCAAAGAAAAGGAAATTATATCAATCCCTTTGGGGAGAATGTGACATTCTGACTTCTTGAAGCCTAGAAAGAGGTTTATAAACTTAAAAACTGAAAAAGACAAATTTAATCTTTCCAGACTTGTCAAACTTGTCTCAATTAATTTTTGATGACATAATTAGAACTTAAGGCTTTAATGTGCGCTTTTTTAGTTTACTTTTCAAAAGATTGAACTTTTTAAGACTCAGGGGAAGCGGAGGGCTTTGCGGTGGGAACTGGAGCAGGAAGAAGGGGCGGACTCTGTGTAGGTTGGAGTGCTGATTCAGAGCACTCTATTAAGCCAAGAGAAGATGAACTCATTTTTATCCTCCCTTGGGGAATCAGACAAGGAACAGGAAGTCATTGATTCTAAGTAAGATCATTCACTCTGCAACTGTAAACAGTGTATTATGTGCCTGTAAATATTTCCAGAACCCATTGGCTTTGTAAAATGCAAAATAAATTATTGCAATCTCTAGCGAACAACCCACAATAAAAAGAGTTATTTTCAGTCTTTTTATCCATAATGTTTATGCAGTGGAATATTAATGAGTTTGGACATTGAGAAACTACTTGGCTGGACACACTGTTCACTGCCAGAAATCTGTCTACTCAAATGTTTTGTCTGTTGAAAGACAAACATTTTTAACTCCACCCTGTAATATTGCACCCTACCAAAAAGCAAAAATTCTTTTATTACTTGACCTGTTTGTGTTTTCACTGCCACAAACACTGAAATATCCCACTGTTAAACAGATGTTGGCCTCGTCCATTTCTGTTTTATGCAATTAGTTAAAAAGGAAAAACCTAAAATATCCTAAATAGTCTAATAGTATTAGACTCATTACTTAGGAGAGCAGAATCCAGATAAATCTGCAGCTGAAATTTCTTCTTCCCTCCAAAACAGAAGAAGTTGCTTCTTGGCAGTGCCACCTTCCCCCCTTGAACAGGGAGATTCTGGACAAGCAGAGATGAGCATGGATTAGAGACAGGACAACAGTGAGCAGCTTGCTTCCCTGAGAGCCCAGAGAATTTTCTGCTCAGCTTAAAAGGAGAGTGGCAAAAGACAGCAGAGGTGTCTCGGTCACCTAGGGAGGGCTGTGGTTGAAATGCTTGTGTTTAGAATGTGGGTCTTGTAGGATTGGCTTAGGAAACTATTTAATAACGTACTTAAATCCTAGTGATTCCATGGGGATTCCTGAGTGGGAGATTCCTGGAAAAGGATAGTTGTGACCTCTGGCTTAGCAGCTTGAATCCCAGCCTGCAGGACCAAAGGAAGAAAGAGTGAAAAATGGAGCAATTACCTTCAGACAAGTGATCGTGGTGAAAAATTACAAACCTCAGTTTTTCTTTCCTAGTTTTCCTTCTAAGTTAAGGTAAGGAATGACAGAAACAAGGAATTTAGGGTATGAGAAAGGAAAGAAGGTTTTGAGCCAGTTTTTCACCTGTTTAGTTGAAATGAACTTGGGAGTCACATGAGACATGGGAATTCAGAAGAGAAATAGCAAATATTACTGTAGCAAAGAAAAGTGAAGGACTTTTTGGAATCTGGCTCATGACTTTGATCTGTCTTGTGGTGCTTTTCCTTTTTTCCTCCTGTTGTCAAAAACAACAGAGAAGATAAATTCATAGGTCTTTTGTCTCCAGCTGAGGAGTTTCAAGTGGGGCTGCTCTTCCCATGCAGGGAGGAAGGGAAGTGCTTGAAACTGGGCTTCTGGAGGCCTGGGATAGTCATGGGAGGGGGGCTCTCAGTGGTGTCACTTATTCATCCATGCTCACTCTGTCAGGACTTGCAGTGTGGATTATTAGCCATAATCTTCCTGTATCAGCCTCCCTCCTCACACTGAAAACAGCAGCTCCTTGCCTTTCCTCGTCAGTGTCCCCCTGTTCAGGTGACAAACATGCAATATAACCTTATGACTTGTAGCTTTTTCCTTTGTTGTGATCTTCCAGCAGCCTTCCACCCAGTGGTGTTTTTTTACATGTTTATTATTTTTGAGATGAATTGGATACTTAGGAGCTATTCAGGCTTTATTTTCAAAGCCAAACCAAAGTGTCCAGAACCCTGCAAAGGCCAGGCCTTTACTTAGCAAGGGAACTTGGAGTGAATGGTTACATTCAGCCATCCACTTACTCTGTTAAACTGTCTTCAGATATTTGGAATACAACAGAGCCCAGTCCTTCTGCTTACACACAGATGATTTTCTTGGCTTCTCAGACTCAAACCATGATGAGCCAGCTCTCATCCTGAACATTTTTTCCAGAAATGCCTGTCCAGAAGGGCACTGAGGTTAATTTCCAGAAGGCACAAGCAGTTAAATGTGGATAAAAGCACCGATTTGAGACTGAAACCTGCCTGAAGCAGGATGTCCTGAGAGCTGCAACAGCTAATGCAAAAAGATTGGTTTTCACTTGGGGGGTCCATTAGAGACCCTTGGCTCACCCATTGTTACATTTAGAATCAGAAACTCCCCCTTCCATCTCGTTAAGGATATTGAATTTTAAAGGCAGTTTGATAAAGTAGGATTTAAAAGAGTGGTCTGCCAAACATTAAACTTGCATAAAACCAAACGTGCTACTAGCTCATAGGCAGTTACACCTGTGTAAGGCATTTGCTAAGCCTCTTACTCTCCTGAGTAAGAAAGGATATATGCAGTAACTGAAGATCAAAATGTGAGATGTGTCTGTGCTTATCAAGGAAAAATATTTGCAGCCGCAGGATAATTGAAGAAATTAAAATACAATAAACTTAAATATTACCAACACAGGTTTCACAATTTGATAGTTATGGTAAGGACCTCAGAAAACTAACATACTCTTACCATGTTTTATGAAACTGTACTTGTATAAAATTTGGGAGCATTCTTGAGATTTATATAAAATAGGTTAGTATGCATATTAAAATAAAGTCAGACATTAAATACAGACTGAATTTGACGTGGGGATTTTTTTTCCCTTTCTTTTTCCAGCATAAATATGGCTGAACTTTCAGAGCCAGAAGGTACTGTAAACTGGAAGGAAAGATGTTTAACTTTGGAGTCACAGTTAATGAAATTTCGTCTCCAGGCAAGCAAGATCAGAGAACTGTTAGCAGAGAAGGTAGGTCTCATGGGATGAATTTAAATGATGTATAAAATATTTTACTTTATTCTGGGGGTCGATCACAAGTCATGGTTTGAGATTACAAGTACTGAGATTTTTAAGAAGGGGGAAAATAGCCTTTTACAACAAAATATGTGGAAACCATGTATGTTTTATGTATGTATGCGTTAATGCTTTGAAAGAATTTTACACATCAGAATTGCCAGCAAGAAATGTTCATTTTCAAGTAAGAGCACACTGGCAGCTCTCCTGCAGAATAAAAAATATGTATCCAGTAATCACTTTTACAACACTGAAGTTAATATTTAAGACATTTATTAAGTATTTGAGATGTGATTTAAGACACAGAAATCATCACGGAGAAAATCCAGAAGTATTATTTTTCCCAGTATTCTTTAATGAATCATATAATTTACCAGACTTCATCTTCTTATAAGAAGACATATCTAACTATGGCTCATAATCTGAGTTTGTGTATCCAGAATTTTGAAAAGTATTATTTAATTTGAAGATTTAAAAATATTATTTAATTTGTGTAATTTAACTTGAAAAATATTCTTTAAATATTTCCTTTATTTTTCAGTAGAGAAACATTTCACTTGGCATGTTCAAATATGTGTATCCCTACAGCCATTTGTAATTGAGCCCACATCTGAAATATCAAACCTCCACCATTTTATCTACCTGATAATATTTTGACAGAACAAGGCAATTAAAAGAGAACAAGAGACAAAAGATGATAGAGATTTATTGGAACTCTGGCATCATTAAGACTCACTTCAGTGATTTTTAATTAAATTTTTTATTTTAGTAACTCTTCTATGTGCTAAATTTTCCATCAGTTGCTCCCCCTAAATAAAAATAAAATTAAGATAACCTGATAGTACGTAAGCAAAAATACTTTTATTTTTTACATGTAAGTTAATGGTTCTCTTTTGTGAATTTATCCTTCCTCCCTTTGAAGCCATAAATACATTTGATCTGCACATTTAGTCCTCTGTGAATCATTCCCACTTTTGGTGGGGGCAAGAGCTAAACAGTATTAAAGCAGGAAGAAACAGATATTTTTGCATTTGCAAACAACTCTGGATGATGTACAGAGTTCCAGATGTGTTCCAGTCCTTTCCTAATAATGCTTCAAATTGTTTTCTTTGACAGCAAAATTGAAATTAACGGTTGAGTATGTTTCCATGGAGATACCTATCTTAATTCCAGGATCTTACTCAAAGTCCTTTAGATCTCTAGGTTATGTGTCATCTGTTTTTTTATTGACCGCCCACTAAATTTTTTAAGGACCTGCATGTAAATCTTGCTCGTCAGAAGGCTTCCCTTATCCTGAGTAACAAAATACCACCAAAAATGTTGTCACTCCACTGCTCAGTGTCTGTTACCAAATGTCTCCTCAAGAGATCTCTGCAGATCTCCCCTGGTAGCTGCTGGGCACTGTAGGAAGTGCCTAGAATAATGTGATATTTATATTGTGCCCTTTTGGTAATTGATGGAGGGACATCCCCTCTTACACCATGGCTCTTTGTTTCTTTGAAACACTTTGCAAAATTCAAATAATAATAACAACCAGACACTCCCTATCTTCAGCCTTGGTGATGCCCTCAAACCTTCATTAGCTTTGTAAGCAAACACCTCTCTTTTTAAGGGCCACTTTAACTTTTTCTTTACCTGTAATACTTACCCACATGCACCCTAATTTTGCTGTTACATTTTTTACTCATTTGCTTACTACAGACATCAGACTTATGGATCAGTAATTGGTTCAACTATGTCATCCAGTTCTTGACTGAATAAAATTTGGCAATTTATTACTGTTCATTTTATCAATTCTTGGCCTTATTTGTTCTGTGGAGGCACCCAACCTCAATTTGAGATGGAAAAAAATGGAATAAAGAAATTTAGTATTTTCTATATTAGACTTCTTTTCATTAAGTAGGCATGGCAATTTACAGCAGGATAAAACAACTTCTAATAAAAAAGCTTTTCTCATAATACCAAATTCCACTGAAATTGTATTCTTACAGTCAGTACTCCAAATAGTTTTGCTTTGGCATAACTAAAAATATTGCTGTTAGAAAGCAGTGTAGTTGAAAACTCTTAATTTTTTTCCTAATCCTGCCATTTTTTTGTATGGCAAACTCTCATTGAAGAGGTATTGCAGAATATTGGGTTTGAGAAGAATAATGAACTGTGCAAAAGCCATCCTTTGAAATTTCTTTTAAGAATTAAAAAAAATTAAAAATTGTAAAAGGAAAACTACCTGTGCCTTTCATTGTAGTTAGCAAGGCTCAGAGATGAGCATGTTATTATCACCAGTCTTGGGGGAGAATATCCATGCAAGAGTACAATCCTGGCTGCTGTAACACTGCAGATCACTGGGTGCTTACACAGTCAGAGCTGGTAGGTCAGAGAGATCTGTTCTGTCTCTTTACCCATCTGGCTCGCAGCATTTCGGGATGGAAAGTGGTCAAACACTGGACATGACTTTCCTGGCAACCTTCTACCAGCCATTACTACCAAGTTTTATGTGGTGCTGCTGATTGTAGTTTTGGAAACCAAAAAGTTAAGATTCATGCACAGCACTTCACAAAACTGTATCAGTTTTAAAGAAGATTTTAGAAATTCGAATGCTTGCTATTTGACTTTTCACTTTGCTCCTTTACAGTTTGTGTTTAGAGGCTCTTAACTGCCAGAAATACCCTCTTAAATCAATAGCAATGTATGCATAATCATATCATTTCAAATATCGACATGAAAAACCCCAAACAAACAGAATAAGATGGATAAAACCACTGTCTTCAGTACTGAATACTGAAGCATTCAAAGGCAAATTACTCTCTCATCTCTGAGAAATATGATTCTGAAATAGATAAAAAAACTTCCAAATTTGTTACATTACTGCCCTCTTATTTTAGTTTGCCTTACCTTTCTCAGAAATTTTAGAAAAAGCAAAGTGATTATAGGAGTTACATGGGAGAACCATTTTCTGTCGAAGACCACAGGTCCAACAGTATTCAGTTGGGATAATTCAACATAACACTCTCCAGAGCAGAGCATCAGCAGGCTTCATGGAAAATGATCCTTCTCCTTACTGTGCCACTGGTTTTAATACAAATCTTTCACTCACAAACTGGAATTCAGCTGGGACATGTCTGGTCACAGCTTAATGAAATTTGATCATATTCATCTGCAAATTTAGCAATTTGGCACAATTCAAAAGCAACCATTTTCAGAATGAGCAGTAAAGTCTTTGGATGTATTTCTGAGTTGGTTTCATTTGCCAATAACTCAGTAGTTATTTTTTCACACCTTAATTTTTGAAATTACACAGACAGTTCTCAGTACTAGTTAAAGGAAAGATACACTCACACTACTTTGAAATTGAACTGCATAGAATTGTTACTCAAAAATATATTTGGGAAATAGTAAAGTGAGTAATGAAGACCCAACTGGCCAGTAGTTGATGGTCATCCTGATACTAATGACAAAAGAATAATGCAGCTGATACCAGGCTTTATAAGTGCTTTCTGGATTTGTTACTTCTTATAGAATGAAACACATTGGCAAAGTTCAGAAATAATTCTCACTCTTACTTTGATTAGCACAGGCCTTTATTTGTGGTTTTGTTTACAATCATCTCTCTGCTATGAAGTGTGTACTGAAACATGGAACAATAGCAGCAGACAGTGTTCCACTTCAAAACAGCAACAAAATCACAGCACTGTGGTGTGACAGACGTGAAAGCCAGTGGGTATTATACTATGTAATTGTTGTAGAAAACAGAGTAAGAATGACACTGTGACAAAAACAGGGAGTCTGTACAAGTAGATAAGAGAAATGGATTGGTGGTAATTCTCCAGCCTTCCTCCTCTGCCTGTGTTTGAGAGGTGTCTCTTCAAGGGAAAAGAGTTTACATCCCATTACCCTTCTGTGTATGACTTGCCAGAAACTGCCATTGGGTTCTTCCCCTTATACTTGTTGCATAACTTAGTCTAGAATAAGATTTAAATAAGGGATGTCTTGAATCTAGCCATTTCCAATATTTGTGTGTGATCTGTGTGAGCCCAGAAATGTATTCAGGCTGGATTAATTGAAGTACTTTTTTTATACACTGGAAATCAAATACCTTTGCAAAATTATTTTATTTAATGGTGCCCCTGCAAATAAATGAAGAATTGACATGAAAAGTCTTGAGTATATTTTAACAGATGTGCTGTGATTCAGAAAAAGAAACTATTTACTGTGTTCTGTAAGTTAAGGAAGTAGTCATCCTTGAAACTCAGTTGAGGAGTTTGAGAAGTTTGCATTGTAAATGTGTTGCAGCAGTACAGCTACCAGAGCTTAATTTTTTTACTGAACTTGAGGAGAAGAGAGAGAAGCAAGGGAATATACAGTGTTTTCAGAAAACTTAATCCATTCCCTGTTGTTTATTTGTTTTTAATATTTTTTTCATTTTGCCAAGTAGAGTCTATATTTTTAAATCTAACGTGCAAAGAAAGAGACCTTGTTGGAGTTTTAAGCAGAAGCTGCTGCTGTAAGTGGGAGAGGTCTTTACAGGAATTTAAGGAATGATGTTAGAAAGTATTCTAGGACGCCAAATTTAGGATGGCCGTGAAAACTGAGCAGAAGCCTGTATTTTAATGCAGCTTGAGTCTTGCCTATGTGAAGAGGTTACAAAAAAGAAACCTTTGTTGAGTAAAAGATTACATGTTTCTACTGCAAGTTTAGCTTCCAGCTGGCATTTCAAGTCACAGGAGAAGTTGGTGACCTTCATTCTTTTCACAGTAAACTGCATTTTTCACCTAGAATATGCATGCAACATAAGGTACAGAGTTGATGTTCCTCCTGCCACTAAAAACTCATTTTGGTAGGTGAACTACATAGCTGTGTTGAATTCCCACTTGGGCAGCTTCCACTGAATTTCATCAGACCCCGTAAGGACTGAACATGGCACTAACCCAAATGCTGCATTATGGGCTGTCCTATAATACTCAACCTTCCTATAACTGTCTCCAAGTTTGTTTCCTGCAGTGTTGAGGGTAATTTTGTTATGATTTAAGTGGTTTTCAACAAATAGAAATGATTGTGAGAAAGAATTCTTTTCATGTGTACATTCTTCTAACCTTCCATTTGGGTATTATCTGTATACATGCTCAGCTGGCAACGAGTATCTACATCACAAATGTAATATTATTTATACTTTCTGAACAGATTATGAAAATTGAATGATAATCAATTTTTAGGCTAAATACTATTTTCAGTATATTCCAAAGCATAACATTTTGGACTTTGTTTTACAAACCAGCAGCTAAATCCACATCCCACTGTATTTTTATTCCTTTCACAGTCCTATTTATGGTATTTCATTTGACATTTGAAAATGAAGCAGATGCAGTCTTTTGTTATCTCTGGCATGGCAATTTCATGTTTAATGTTTTTGGAGAAAAAGTCAGAAACACATTGAACTTAGGCAGTGATTGCCAATATAAAAATTGTAAAAAAGCATAATGAGTATTTCCACTTGCAATCAAAGGATTATGAAGGGTAAAGGGGAGCAGAATACAATTGAACAAAATTATTCAGGTTATTATTATTATTATATATATTATGAAGGTTATGTTTCAGTATTTAGTTGTCCTTAAAATCTTCTCATCGTGGGGAATAATTCAGCTGCAATTAGGAAGGTACAAATAGAAGAAAGCAAGGAGAGTTAAGAAGAATGAAAGTTTATATGAATAGAGCAGTAGGTTTGTTTACACCTTTTTAATACCTGCACATTTTTCTTAGTTTCATTTTTATTCCTTGACTATTATTAACTTTATGCTATGCCTTTTTTAAATGGTGGAGCTTTTTTTGTCTTCTTGTTTTTGTAGATCTTAAAACTACACTCTTTCTAAGGAGGTTGAAAATGAAAAAAAAAAAAAAAAAACAAAACAAAAAAAAAACAAGAAGGGAACTCAGGAAGTAATAAATTAGTTGTTCTTGTTGAGGCGTGGCTGGATGATGGCATGAAGAGCACAGCCTTTGCTGTGAGGCCAGAGGATTAATATTTCCTCTGTAGTGGTATTTATTCTGTTCCAGCCCACCTGAGATGGGGAACTTGATGGAAGTTGTGGAAACTGTGATAGTGGGTCCTCAGCCAATCTAATACTTGTTTAGCATTTCACTTAAAGGAGCTACAAAATTTTTTTCTCCGTTTTTTTGATGGTGAGAACTCTTTTTGCTCATTTAATTTTCCTTCCCTGGGAGTGTACTTCCTTGCTTTAAATACCTCTTGTCTTGTCTTTAAAGTGCAACGTGCTGCCATATATATATTTCTGGAATCTCTTACTCCTTTACCATGGGTTTCCAAAGTGTCCTATACACTTCAGGGTCATGACTAAATGCAGTTTGAGTCATGCTGGCCATGAGTGGTACCTTTGTTTCTCACGCCATCACTTCTCAGGCAGTGGCATGTCCTGATTCAGGTGGACACTCATGTTGTGGCTCTAATCAGAAGCCACAATTCAGTGAGACACAGGTAGCAGAATTTCCACAGTTGCAGCACAGTGATCAGTACAAAACAAAGCAAATGAAAAACCAGTTCTGGATATACATTTGTCTTTTTCACATTAAGCATTATATGAGACTTCTTTTTCCTTCCCTGCCAAAGTGCTTTGGTACCTTCTTCCCTCTCACTGAACAATATCTTCACTCCTTTCCAGATTTTGAATGCCGCTATAATGTCTGTGCTGAGAGTGGCCATCTGCCTAATTTGTGTTTGATCATATCTCTGCAATTTAACTATAAAGACAAGAGCTGAGTTGGGAAAGATGACTGCCAGAAAGAGGGAATTTCCTGGTGTTTTACCAGGCTTAGGAAAGTTCTGTGACTGGCATTGGGAAAAGCACAGTTACTGAGCCAGCATTACATGCTACTCAATTGTCCTTCACTACACTGCCTCCTCAAATCCCACTGCTGAATTTAACATTTTTAAATCTGTGTGTTTGCTGGCAGCTGTTCTAGACTACCAATTCTAGAAGAGTTCCCTCCCTGGGGTTTTCTGGTTTATATTTTTAAGTTATATAGTTTCCCAAAGAAATCATTAATTTTGCTACAATGAACTCAACTGAGATGTGAAAGATTGTTTCTTCATATGTACTTTTCACTCATTTAATGACCACTAGAAAAACTTTTGAGCTAAATAATTCTTAAAATCATGCTTAAGTATTGGAAAGAACTAGAAAGAAGTAAAATAACTCAGTAGTAAAACTGGTCTCATCAAGAATAGAAATAGACATTTTGAATATATAGCTATATATATATATATATAGAGCAATAGAAATTTTGAGCCAGTTGTTTTTATTTTGGAAATGGAGCAAATAGAGACTGATAATTTTTGGAGGTTTCCTTTTGTTCTAAGGAAAGGCTTTTGTGCTAAGCACAGTTCACAGGAATGAGCTGAATTGCTAAAAAGGAGAAGTAAGAGAGACTTGCAATTAAGAAGTGACTTTTGCCTACCCAGGAGAGCAGTGCCAGACGTTGCTGTAGTCAGAAGTGAGCGGGACCGTGGTTCTGCACATGCAGGTTGTAGAACTGCTGATCATCTGCAGAAGTGAGTGTGTGTCTGTCTGTGGTGTGTGCACACACAGATGGGACTCTGACATCAAAGAATCAAATTGTTTTTACACTTCATGCATTTGTGTGACAGAGAAAGACAAAACCAAAAGGAATTGGTTAGATGGCAGATTTGCAGAGGAATGGTTGACAGTGGCTTGTTCATGAGAAGAATTGTAGCCTTTTACCTGTTAATTGGTATGAAAAATGAAGAAGATGGGAGAAGGAGCACCATGGGTGAGCACTGGAAAGTGGCAGCTTGCAAACTGCTGGGTCGTGAGCCTAAGCTGTGTTGCTTAGTTCTAGTTCTAGTCAGAACCTAGGTGAGCATTCAAGTGAGATCTGAGGGAAATACAAGGCTGTAGCTTTCTGAATTTAGGCCAGATGACTAATTCTTTACCTGATTTTTTTTTTTTTTTTTCCTGTAGGAAATAATACAAACTGTAAACTTTCATACACAATTCATGCTCGGTCTGAAAGTAGCCGAAGGAACACTTGAGCCCCATTGAGATGTGGCTGTTAGCATTAGCCCTTTTGGGGAGATCTGTGACAAAAAGAAATTACTTTCAGAAGGCAATTCTTCATTTTGAGGACTAAAAAACCGAGTAATATTTTTATAGGTTTCATTCTAGGGAAAAGCTATTGTGCCAAAACATCAAATTTTCACTGAAGGCATATTTAATTTTATAAATACAGGTGAGTCTGAAGTATCACTTCCTAGATTATATAACAAAACACATTTCTACTAATAAGTTAAATGCAAAGCTGTTCTATTAAGATAAGTCTCTCTAAGTATTGTATTCCCTTTGGGATAAAAAAAAAAATAAATCAGCCAATAAAGAACAAAGTATTTCTTCCCCAAGGCATGTGCTCGTTGCTTATTTACAAATGATCTTCGTGTTGATTTTTCCTATGCAATGTTAGTATATTTATTTTACACCTCTTTTCTGTAGGTGTTTTGTCTCTATGGCTTAAATAGTCAGGTCATATTTTAAAGTTTGTTGTAGCTTATAGAGATCTGCCACTGCCCTTATAGAGAGTACATAATGCATAGAAGAGAAGTGTCAAGGCAGAAGGAATAATGTCAGAAAATATGGATGGAACATACCAGCCAGCTTTTTAATAAATGAGTAACAGAACTGGGAGGAATATTACTATATTTTCCTAAGCCAAACCACTGGAAGAGAGAGCTTTTTGTAAAAAGAGTAAGCCATGCTTCTAGAACAGTTTTACCATTGCTTTTAACTAAAAGTATGTGCAAGGCTTTATATGGTTGGGCACAGCGTACTGTAAAACATGAAAACTGGTTGTCATCAAAGCCATTGAGAAGCAGATCACTTGCTTTTAAGAAGTACTAACTTTTCTTCTGGAAATTCAGAGATTTGTTGAAATGTTTGGGTCTAAACACAGGAATATAGAATCAAAAGGGGAAATTCTGGTCAGATGTAGAGGTGTGGAATAGCTAGCAGGCATATTCTTCAAGCAGTTTAAACTTACCAAGTATCACAGACACACAAACCCCCCCTAGATCTTTTTGTCTTCGAAGCTTCTATTAGAAGGCAGTTCTAAAATCTTTTTTAGATTTTAGAACTCAATGTGAAAAATGAGTGTCTGCTCTAGTTGCCAGCCTGTGTGTATTCATCACCTGTTTATATCTACTGGCACCTTTGAAAGACAGTTGTAGTTGTGACAGTTTGTTTATCCCTCAATTGCTTCTCCTATTTCTTTATTTATAGAGGCAACCATATACCATATACCCATGTCTCTGGTTTTGGCAAGTCCTATGTGGTGTGAGGACTGGTAGTTCACTGTGTCTAAAAATGGACAGATTTACTGCCTTTTTTTTTTTTTTCTTTTTTCTGATGGGGAACATTACTTTTCAGCCACAGATGGTTTAGGCTTTTTTTTCAGATCATGAAGATTTGAAAAATTGAAGGAAAACAACATATCATTCTCAAATCACTGGAGGTTCTGCATTTCATCAACAGACAAACTGTTAAGAAACATTAGGTTTTAACTCATTTTTTCCCTTTTAAAAACTTGGACCTTATCAACGTGTTTTGAAAGGCATACAGAGAAGTGATGCTTTTCTTTTTGTTTGTAATTGGTTGTATTTTTTCCTATATGTATTTCAAAAAATTTCCAAAAAGTCTGTGTGATACAACTGTGTTGTCTATAATATTAAGAACTAGGAGACACTGTATTATACACTGATTATAATGTAAATTTCAAACATGAAGGGGATAAATTACATTGAATATTGACATGGATAAAAAATAGGAGTTTGTTCCTATACATAACAAACACTTTTCAGATTTCGAAAAGAAACTAATTACAACAATTTTCATTTTGAAAATAAATTTTTCCCTTTAAAATTATTAAATAGCTATTTCAAGTAACAGGCAAGTTATCATTTTAATGCTGTAATTTCTCTCTAATACAAACTACAGGAATAATGATCTCTATATATGTGTATAGAAATGAAAGTATATCTTCACATACATGCATACAAAAGGTATATTTTTGAAATTTGTGAGTGATGACTTTTGAGTTTATATCCTTTGCTGATTTCATGTCATGTGTGCTTTACTCAAATGAAAATTTCTTTACTTGGACAAAATTATATTTTGTAAAATTATATATGTTCAACATTTCTGAGGACAGCCAAGAAACTTCAGGTAACCCTTGAAAAGGAATCACTTTATGATTTGCCTTTGTATTTACAAAACGTGTTGTACTTCAATGTCCAGACCTCCAAGGCAGTACACCTCTGTTTTTATTGCTGCCATGTTTCTTCAAAGCATTCACTATTTATCCACATGTGGCATTTCTCTGTTCATTGTTTGAACAAAAATAGCTCAATTTGATGAGTGTCAGATGTAGAGTAGTTATTTCCTTACTAAGTTTAAAACCAAATCTCTTTCTAACAATAGAAACTGTTTTCTGTAATTCAGTAATTGATGCAGCATGCACTAATCTGTTTTCTGGAAATTGTAAGAGGATTTTTCACTTAAAGACAGAAGGAGAAAGTGCAGGTTAAAGTAGCATCTGTTCTTCTGTATCTGTGTTCTTTAGTCAATATGCGTCTATTTTTTGTATATTTAAGACTGTAAAATAAAAATCAATATAGATTATGACAGGACGAACCTGAATTCTTACTGAATTTGCACCAATCCAGTGTGGGTGACAAGAACAATTCCTTACAAGAGGAACTGTTGAACTGGGGCATTATTTCAAGTTACCTTATTTAGGACATGATAGAAAATTAGGTTTAAATGTATTTCACATGCCAAGTGTTACAAGTAACATGATGGCCCTCCACGTTTCTCCCAGGAAGCCAACTTTATGTCAGTGGAGCCTTTACAGACTGTAGCTCATACAAGCACTGTCTCACCTAACAGCTGATACAAAACATTTTGATCCAGTGATGCTGGCAATTTGCTGAGGTGTATACAGGAAGAAGTTGGTGGGACAGAGGTCTGGTTCAACAGATCTTTCTTTTTTTAAAATGATGTTCTTTATAAAGTCAGAGTTAGTTGTCAGCATCCAGGATGCTGCCAGAGGTGAGAGTTCTTCTCCCTCTGACATTTGCTTCTAAGCAAATGTGGATCTGGCTGCTGTTACCTGCCACATCCATCCTCAGGATAAGAATTTTTTTTTTAAGTTTTATTTGAGGATCTTAAGCTATCAATGCATGGTCTGAAATGGCCTTCATAGTCTTTGGGTTAAGTGGATTTAGCACAGCATTTTATTCTTGATGAGTTCCAAGCATGACTTTGAAACCATTAGCTATTCAATGAGTCTCCTATTTCCACCTTCTCTCAGTAATGCTGGGATCACTGCTGAGAAACTTGGCACTCACTTAAGAAGAAGGCTTAAGGTTAGGTTTTGTTTGTAAAGAAAAATTCTTACCTTAGAAACAGTTCCAATCTTTGACCCAACAAGTTTGATAACCTTCAGAGTATTGTAAGGTAGTAATTTCTTCTGTTTAACTTCACAGGCTTGTAAACAAGCAAAGCAGTCAGTATAGAGGTAAATCTAATTTTTCAGGCAAAACCATTTGGTGATTATTTATGCAAATGGAAATTTTATTTTTTTTTTAAGTTTTATTATTGTTACAGGACACCCTGCAAAACACACCTATATAAACTCTAAATAACTGGAAAGTCAGGACTCAGTAAATATTATGTAGCACTAAAATCATTGAAACACTGGCAAACTTAATTTTAGCAGAAGTGCTCATATTTGGAAACCATGATATTTGATAGTTGCTGAATAATATAGATAGCTTTTTTTAAACACTAGTCTCCTAAAAGAAACTGAAGTCCCTTTAGAAATTTTGCAAGTAAAATCTCACATTTAGTTGTTGCCAGAAAGCTGATTGACATATCCATATTGTGGGACAGCACAAAGCCTCTTAGCACACTTTCTTGAAACAGTTAACTGCTGAAGAGGCAAAAATGAACTTTGTTCTTCCCTTTCTAATCTCTGTAGGATCTCTCACTTGGTAGTATTCTCTCCGCTCCCTTGGCTCCTGGCTTTGCATTCATCTTGGCAACAGTTTTATTCAAATCCTATTCTTTGCCCCAGAAGTCTAGATGAAGATGTTATTCTGTAGCTGGTGCTGGGCAGCAGTGTGCATTCCTGGCAGGGGCTGCAGGTGCAGTGTCAGTGCACAGCCCTGGGAGGAGCGTGGGTCTCTCCTGCCCGGGGTTCTGCAGGACTCCAATGGTTGTGCAGGAGAGCAGCAGCACACAGAGCTCAGTGATCCTGAGATGCTGCTGGAGACACCAGCTCTGCTCAGCTTTAAGCCAGGTTGGAGCTGGTGGTGTTGCAGTGGCAGCTGGGTGAACTTGGCAAGCAGTGTTTTCAGGCTTTAATTCCAAAATCTGTCACATTTCTGATAACGCCTTACAGATGAAATGACCTTAACTTATGGGACGTAAATAAATTGCCAGTTGCTGCCATGTATTTACAAACTGCCTGAGAGCTGATGAACAACTTGCTTCTCATCAGTGAATTTCATAACATAAATACCTGAAGTTTTCCGTCATAATATTATAATTTCTATCATAATAGTTTTCTGTATAATATTAATAGAGTCAGAGCATTATAGGGTATTAGTTCCTTATTAGTACCTGCACTTCCACTCTGTTTAGCACAGTGCCTTTACTACAGTGGAGTGTTAGCTGACCATATATTCAGAAATATATATATAATGAATTGAATTCAGAAATTGAATATATACATATTCAAATATATGTATATTCAATTTCTGAATCCAAACTCACTAAAAAAAATAAATTACTGGAAAATGATACTAAAGTGAGTCTTGCAAAACAGACTTCTGTTTGAATGTAAAACCAAAAAGACAGATGGAAAGTAACCTTAGAAGTCAAAATTCTAAAAATTAAACTCAAAGTTAAAACCTTAACATGAGGTCATTTAAATATGAAATTAAATTCTTGTGACCAGAGAGGAACAAAGAAGGTTTATCTCCCTGTCCATCTGGCAAATGAATGACTGGGAAGATCATATCCTCAGAAGTGTTCTTGCAAAACAACTCACTGGGGAGTAACTGACCATAACCATGTGGATTGTGAAATGTTTGTTGCTCTTGTATCAGTGGTGTGTTGTGGTATTATGATGTAGAATTTGGGCTTTTGTATTGTATGAGAAACTACTAGAAGGTGAGTCACAGCTTTTTTTTTCTGTTAGTGAAAACTCATTTTCTCCATTTTCAGTTATTGATAGAAAATGATGACTCTGTCCTTGTATGGATATGGTGCTAAAAGTTTTGTGTGATTAGCAGCATAATTGGGAAGAGGAAAAAAAGAGATGGAGAATGAGAAAGAGACTAAAAGATGCCAGGAATTGAGTACAAACAGGACAGGATGAAACTGATTACTTTAAAACCATGCAGTAAAGCGAAGAAGGAATAAATGGGCATTTATTTGCATCATATGCTTTTATTAGAACAATTTTCAAGCTGAGTACTGAGTATGGCAATAATAATTATTTGATGTTTCATTCTCTTCAGATGAACTGAGGTCTTACCTAGATACTTCTTGTGAACCACTAAGTCCTTAAATCATGGAATACCTTATGAACTTTCAAGTGTTACTTCCAACCAGGGCTTACTTTATAAAAAAAGTCAGCAAAATCAGACTAGAGGGCTCTTAACAAAATGTAAACAAGGCATATCTTTCTGGCCTCTTCTGTTCTGTATTGTTGGGAAAGCCTTCAAAATAAGCCCTGTAAAATGCTGGGGTTTTCCAAGGCCCTGGGCAAAGATTGAGCCTGTGACTCATTAGTCATCACTGTAAAGTAAGAGATCAGGGTTTCCCCTCTCAGAGGTGACCTGCACTTCCCCATGGAAGCTGGTCTCTCTGTCTTCATCTCCTGCTGCTGTGGAGCACCTGAGGCTACCTTGTCCCTTCTGCCACATCCTTCCTTCTTTCATGCAGCAGGGGAGAAGTCTGAGACAGTCCTTGTAGCATATTTGTCCAAAACACTAAATTTGTCAACATCAGAAGGAATAGCAGCCAAGTTCCCTTTACTCTTTCCTCTTTGGGAGGACATGAGGAAAGTTTCAGGACTACTGTCAAAGGAATTTCTACTCTTGGTAGCAGGGGAGAAAAAGCATTGTGTCATATCACAGCCAGAGAATTAATTATGAAGAAAAGGTGTATGTATTTTTTTTCTGTTGAAGAGTATTTACAATGTTGTAAATTGGTGGTAAATTCTTCTCCCAGTCTGACACACAGTTTATCCTTTTATTTTTATGCTCCTGCCCACCACGTGTCCTTTCCTTTTTCAAAACAGACCATGAAAATAGATTTTTCTGATAAGAGGCAGAAGGCATGGCCACTTAACTGTGTGTTTTTATACATCTACAGATGCAGCAGCTTGAGAAGCAAGTTGTAGATGCTGATCGCCAAGCAGAGAGAGCGTTTCAGCAGGTACAGTTGGAATAAATATCTCCACTAGCTGTGTGCATCTGGTACTTTAATGAGGTGAAATTCAAAAAAACTGCTTTGTTTTTAGCTACTTCTAAAAATGGAGAAGAACACAGTTTCTTTTAAAGTCTATTGATTTGTCTTAACAGAGAGTTCTAACACCTTTCTTTGCTCACTGTTCAATTCAGGTGAATAAAGTCAAAGCTAGCGTCACAAATCTCAAGTAGACACATGGAATGAACTGCTTCATTGATGTGTCCTGAGTCTTTGATATAGGATGCATGTGGAAACAAAAGGGAGAGGAAACAATGCCCTGTTTTAGAAAATTTGTAAGAAAATAAAATGAGGCTACCCAAAACAGCCTCTAAATGGAACCTTTCTGTGTGGTTTGTTCCTCTTGTAGAAGTTACATCCTTTGAAGGATGAGATTGTGGTGAAATATTTAACCAAAGGTGCCTTTTGATTCCACATGGCAGACTCAGCTACTGTAGACATGAACATGCCTCTGGTATCACTGAAACATTCCTCATATATTACTGTCAGACAGATAGAAACTGAAAATTTTAAGACTAAAAATGTTCATGTACTAATTTGGAGTTAGAAAACATTCCTGACTACAAGCCAAGTATTTTTAAGCAATTTTTTAGAACGCTGCTGATAATTTGCTGGGGCTTTTTACAGTGTGCAATTGTTTATTTATTAAAACATTGTTTACAGCTCCCTGTAGATAAATTGCATTCTTCCCATAGTGGTGTTTCTAAAAGCTTGTGTGTTGCAAAACTAGAAGCCTCTCGTAGATACTAACAAAATCTGGGTAAGATCTTCCAGTGTTTTGCCAGTCCTGTTGGTATTAAATGCATAGGGAGACATAATGAACTGTGGGGTTTCTTCTCAAACAGGCTTCAAAACTTTGCAGGGTTGTCTAGAAACTTATTTAGTTGTTTTGTGTGCAGGCAATTTTATGTTTATTTTGTGATTAAATCACTACCTTTGATTTGGAGTGCTACGTTCTTTAAACTTTTATATTTGACTTCCCAAATAGGTGCAGATCATGGAAGAGAAATTAAAAGCAGCAAATGTTCAAACAAGTGAATCAGAAACCAGGCTGTATAAGAGATGTCAAGATCTGGAAATCCTGATACAAGATAAAAATGATATAATACAAAAACTGGAGCAACAACTTGAAGAACA
The DNA here is from genome assembly GCA_027886175.1 of Phylloscopus collybita. Classification (NCBI taxonomy): domain Eukaryota; kingdom Metazoa; phylum Chordata; class Aves; order Passeriformes; family Phylloscopidae; genus Phylloscopus; species Phylloscopus collybita. Next base: position 4,039,427 of record JAJNNQ010000013.1, on the reverse strand, counting down.
GGTTAGGAATAATAGTGTTACAAAAGAGAAACATCAATTCCCTTTTTAATTATACAAAAGGAAAATAAAAATTTAGATAATAGAGGACAGAGAAGTTTAGCATTATTTCTGTTGTTTGATTCAAGAGGTTCTCATTGGAAGTATATAATCTGAATATCATTTATCCCTTTTCAAATTATGCTCTGGCTTCCATTGAAAGAACATCTGACTTCTAAGAGGGGAAAGATGATATTCCTCTTCACTGTCCCCACTGAAGAGCTTTCATTTTTACTAGAGGAAAGAGGAATAGCACCCTCTGTGAAGATCCTATTTCTCATTTTTTAAAAGTCACCATGTATTGCCCAGGAGCCTGAATGACTTCAAGCAATCTTAGGATTTGTGTCAGAAGATACTACTCAGGCAGATTATATTACTCAGTGAAAAATATGCTTATGTCAATTTTTTCCAGAAGCAAATAAGACTGCAAGAAGCAAAAATCATAGAAGAAAAAGCAGCTAAAATAAAAGAATGGGTGACAGTCAAGCTTCATGAGGTATAACTCTTGCTACAATACTTACACAAAATACAGTGGTGTGACTGGATATCCCTTAGACCGTTTGGCTGTTAAAGGCCTGTGTGCCATAGTAAAAAAAAAAAAAAAAGCTTCCCAGTTTCATTGATTTTGTAGTTATTTTCTGGAAAGAGGAGAATTGAGAACAGTGGCACAGAGAGCAGAGTGTCCACGTCACCTGAATTCTGATGTCTGATTTGGTCAGCCAGTGTGATCTGGGTCCTCCTTCTGGAGAAAGGAGCCAGCCCTGCTCTCTGGAAGGTCAACTTCTCCACTAGTTGAGAGAGCTTTGCTGGCAAACTGAGCTTATTCAAGCAGATGCCTAGAGTCTGAATAATCCCCAGAAAGCCAAGCAAGCCTGCTGGGGCCTCACAGAAAAAAAGGCCTTGATCATTTTTTATTTCACAATGCCCACACTACTCTTAGTCATGAATAGTTTCAGGTACACCAGCTCTAGTTCCAAGAGACCAGTTGTCTCCCTTTTTTCTCTGCTGTGGTAAGATAACCATGTCTTTGCCCTGCCTAAGGCTGCCAGCTTTGGTGTGCAGCTGTGCTTTCTCCTCCCTGGGTGTAGAATTTAAAGTTGCCTGTAAAAGATAAAATCTTACTCTCTTGTCATTTACTAAAAGTTATACTCGAGTTGAAAAACAATTAAGTTATTGTTTTTGAAGTAAGAAACTAGAAGGTTCTTACATAAAATACTTACTTTTCGTCTGTGAGGGCTAAAGTAAATTATTTTGAAATAATTTAATAAAAATGCCATTAAATTTAGCTAAAATTACCATGAAAAAGTTTGGACAAAATCAAGTATGACTCAAAGCATTCACTTACTTTTTATGGAAAATCTCAAGCTAGTTTCACAGATGTGACTAAGTGTCACTCAGTGGGAAGTGGAATTGCTGGCTCCCTTCTGTGTGACATACTCAGATTCAAATCTCTTTGCCTAATCTGGAGCAGGAGTTTGAACCAGCATCTTTTACCTTCCAGTGATGGGCTACAGCAATGGGTTGTTGGTTTTTTTATCTCCTGTACAAAGATTTTTGCTTTGTATAAATTTTATTGGCACCAATTTTTTTTTTCTTTTTAATTTTTGCTGTGGAGTGGTAAGGGGGCATAAGGACCATCATCCCCTCTGATTCATCTGCTCACTTTTGGTTTTGCAAAGTGGCACAGGAGTTTATAATTCCAGCCTTCTGCTTTTATTAAAAATGCCAATGCTGTTTTCTTTTTCACTTACTTATTAAGGATTTTTAAAGCAGTCATGGGTTTGCATGGCTGGGGGAATGATTTTGGCAGAGTCGAGCAAATAGTCATTGCAGGGAATTAATTGTTCAGAATAAAGAGATGCCTAGACTGGTGTTTAGAGAAGGAGCAGAGAGGACATTATTATTTGAACTGGCTCTGTCCTTAGATAAGTAGAAAATCAGAGAAAACATAAATGATGTGATAGCTTTAAGATTTGTTTCACCAATGGATGAGATTACATTTATATGCTTTTAGTTAGAGGTGGAAAATCAGAACCTTCGCCTGATCAACCAAAAGCAAACCAAAGAGATGAAAACAGTACAATCTAAACTGCAAGGTAAATGTACAAACCTTCTGAAAACTTCTCTCTCTATGGCATATTTCTTTCTATTCCCTATCAATGTGTGCATCTACATGATTGAAAATATTCTGGGAAATCACAGAGATTTCAGAGAGTATGAACTGACATCAGAGTGACTGTACATGAAGGTGTTAGGAAGGAATCATTTGGTTTTATGCTGAAAAGACACTCAGACAAGGCCCAACTGGCTTTTGTGGGGTGAACAGGTACTGCTGTTACTTAAGAGGTTCTGCAAGTAATAAGATTTTATTGGATTTAGGACAGGCCTTTGCTTTCCCTTTTTTATAGCATAGGTGGTCACAAAACTATTAAAGAATACATGAATGTCAGTCTGCATTTGCTTTTTCTAGCAAATGGTCAGCTGGGAATCAGAACTCCAGTCAAATATTTTTAGTTACTACCTTGGACTACAGTGATCCAGAATCTTAATTCAGACCCAGTATCACCAGGTTCCTCTCCAAATGGATATAGTAAATTTAAAAATCATAAAGTGTAAACAGAAGAAAGAGGAATATCCCCTCCAAAGAGCATTGATTTCACATTGATCAAAGTTGAATTTTATTCACCACCATGTTGCCTGTTCACCAACTTTCTTAAGTGTGTCTGAAGGTTCCCATTGTCCTCTCCATACTTGGTTGACCTGACAATTTACTATCATATGAAAATTTTGTTAATTTGCTACCTAGCCCTCATTTCTTGATAATGTATCTTACATGTAAATATACAGATATTTAGAAATGTGTGTAGAGAAGTGTGTGTGTACACACATAATATGCATTATATATGAAAATATAAAAATTTACAAATTCATCTACAATATAAAGTTTTTAAAATGCACTTTTCTGTTAATGAAGAAACTGAATCTTTTTGCTTCTTTGCCATCTTTTGATAAGTAGCAGTTTATCAAAATTCACTTCTAGTCATTCTCTTTTGAGAGATCTCTTTAAAGGCTTTTTGAGATCCTGTAGTTTCCAACACATAGTTACTGGTATGCCCAAAAATATTTAAAAAAATGTATTACTATTTGCAGTGTCCATGCTGGGGGCAGGCTATATATTATGAACACATGGTACTGTTTTAAGCAGATTTACAGGTCGGGTGAGGGCCTTTTGTTCCTAGATCAGCCACAGGGATTCTTATGAGCAGGGATGGACAGATTTCATGTTCAAGGCAGTTCATCAATTTCTGCTTTCACTTTCTCTTGAAGTCCTCCTCCATATGGACCTTCTAAACCTGGTAACCTATTCTTCTGTATTTCCTGTGAAATTGTTAAAAGATTTTTTCTTTCTATTGTTATATCAATTTTTAAGAACTAGAAACACTGCTCTGGGTTTCTCCTGATGTGAGAAATGAGAGATGTCAGGTAGGATTTTTTTCCTATAATACATTTCTATTGTCTTTTTTTTTCAAAATTTTGGTTACCTTTAAAAAAAAAACTTTGCACTGCAGAGTAAAGAGAAGAGTTGCATAGCTTGTTGTGTCTTACTAACACAAGATTTCTGAATTACTGTTCTTCAGAAGCTACTGGTAAGAAATCTGTTACTTCAACACAAAAACCTGCAGAGTGTCAGCGACTAAGCAGTTTGACTTTTGGATGCTTTTCAAATAGAGCAAGAAGTCCTCAACCATCTCCTAAGCTTGAAGAAATAAGCAAGGCTTCATCTAAAGAGTCAGACTACCCCGAAGGCAAAAACATGCCAGGTACCTTGTCACCAGCACTGCCATTTTATTCTGACACATGTGGGAAGCTAAAATCAACAACTCTGTCAGTGCATCCAAACCAGCTGTTCTCAAAGTGCATGCCAGTACTGTCTCCCTCTTCACTGCTTCCCTTCTAGGAAGAAATCATCCTGTTGAGCACTACAGTTTCTGTAAGAGCACTGATACATTATTTGGCAGCACGCAGAGGCTCCTGGCTGCTTTGGCTGCATAGTAAAGATGTGGCTGGGACCTTTGTTGTTGCTCTGGTCCTTTGCTTGAATCCCTTGCACTGTTTATGACCTCAGTATTTTCCCCACAGTTAATCATGGTATCCAAAATGGCAAGCTGAAGTCTTTTGAAAATGAGAAACTTGAAAGAGATCCTATGAATATTTTGTGTATTTATATTACAGAAAGTTCATTATGAAGGTGGCTGTATATTATTACTTCTGTTTTTACAGAGGTGGGAATTGAAGTAAAACTGATTTATTCAAGGGGAAGGATAAGACATAGAACCTTAGGCTTGCCTAGATGGAAACAGATAATTTTGGGGATTTCAGTACTTCAATGTGGTTGAAATTAAAATCTTTGTATTATTTAGTCCACTGCAACTTCACACAGGTATTTAACACAGACTTTTCAAACTGGCTGTGTAGAAAAACCCTGGCCCTTGCATCTGATTTAATTTGAGAACATGCAGGCCTCAGTAACATGTTGTAAGCTATATCTTTCTCTTGCAAAACCAGGTAAAAGTGAAGAGCAGAAACAAAGCTATTTTTAACACCATGTCTTTCCTGAAGTACTTTCCATGAGACTCTCTTGTATATCCTAAGCATTCCCCATTGGGAATACAATAATAGCTTCCAGAATAAATTTCTGTGTAAATTTCTGTAGAAATGCTCAGAGTGCTTGATTTGTTAATGCAAATCCTTTCTGACAAGCTTTTATTAAATTTTAATTTTCCTTAGATTTAATAAAGCAGCTGAATTTTTATGCTTTCTTAAGTAGTTGGCTTTTTGTTAGTTTTGTTTGTTTGTTTGTTTTTACACATACATGGCTTGCTTTAAAATATGGCTCCAGTCTGCTTATCTTTATATTTATTGCCATTTTGAGTTCAGCTAGAACTTTGAGTAAGTTTAGTAACATTTAGTACAGTTTATTGGCAAATGTAATTTGCATTCAGTCACATTGAGAAGCTTATAATCTTTTCCTTAATGTTTATTATTTACAATATTAAAAAACATAAATGTTCTCACGCATTTGAAATTATTACCTGCTTACTAGTTGCAGGCCTGATGACAAAACCATGTATCAGTCAAGTTTGCTAAAGTAATTTTCTCATGCTCATTATATTTCTCCTCTAGAGAAGGATATCCTGGAAACTACCTTTGCTGGTCCTGTGCACGAGACAAATAAAGGTCAGAAGTCATTGCAGCAAAGTTCCTCTGGTTCAGAGCAGAACAAAAATGTGAGAACAAGCTGCTCATCCAAAGACATAGACAGTGACATGTCCAAGAACTCGTGCACCACTGGGAGTGACTGGAGCTCAGATGAGGATGGAGGAGACAATAAAGGGCTGAAATCCAGGTGTGCCTCGACCCTTTCAAGCCACACATCTGAAGAGAACGCGAGGTACAGTAGAGTGGGAAGTGAAATGTATTTGACAGCCTCTGATGACAGTAGTTCTCTCTTTGAAGAAGAGAGTTTTGATGTTAAGAGGACTCAGCAAAAGAAGTTATACTCATGGCAGCAAGGGTCCCAAAGAAAAGGCCTGAGCAATGTGGGTGGAAAGTGCAACTCTGACTTCACAAGGAAAAAGAAAGACCAGGACAGTTCTTCAGATGAACTGAATAAGAAATTTCAATCCCAGAGACTTGATTATTCATCCTCATCCAGTGAGGCAAATACCCCAAGTCCAATTTTAACCCCTGCTCTGACACCCAAACACCCAATCCTAGCAACTTCTGCAGGTTCTCAGTGCACAACTCCATCAGATTTCCCCTCAAATTTGCCACATCCAAAGTTACGGACTCCCAATGTCTTCAGTCTCAATTCAGTGTTAGCAAAGAAACACCTAAGCCAGCCCCAGCTGAGCTCTGACAGAATGTTTGGTAGAAACAGAAATGCCATAAGCATGATCCGTCCCTGGAGACCCCAGGAAACAGACATAGACCTGGTGGATGGAGAAGATGCTGATATTTTAGAGAAAATGGAGATTGGCTGTGATGAAGGAGTGTTCACCTACGACTGCACTGAAGCACAAACAGCTGAAGCCCAAGAACTCTGTGACACGACAAAAAAGGGAGCCAGCAACAAACCTCCCACGCCTCCCTTGCACCGATTTCCTTCCTGGGTAAGGGTGCTTATAGCTACTTTTCCTACTGGCAAAACCAACTGATTTTCATGACTCTCTTCTATGATTTTTGTTGCCTCTATTTTAATTACTTTCTGTTTAATGACAAGACAGAGCATTGCCTTGGGCATGACTACAAACCCAGAACCTAGTTTTATTTTCAGCACAGTATTCCTGCCATTGAAAAACGTGGTCTCTATTTTATAGATAAACCCAGGGTTTTTTCATGTCATATCTAAGTTGTGTATGTCTTTTTGAGTGTATCCAAAAAGATACATTTTTGTATCTTTTTGCTTGTGAATCCATTTATTTATGGATTCACACTGAATCTGAACACTAACACAGCCCAAGAGTGCTGGTATCAATTCCCTTGCTGTAACCACTGTACCACTCACAATCTAGACAATTAAGTCAACAGCAGACAACTACAAATTACAGAAGTAATTGATCACATTTCCAAGTAAAATTTTAAAGCCATCAGTCAGGATATTAAAATAGGTATTAATATGTCTTACACAAAATCCAGAATTAACTGTGTCAAGACTCACTGATTCTGCAGTTTCAGTATCAGAGATTTGTTAATTAATAATTTATTAAATATACTTATTTACTAATTATTATTCAGAGAGGAATAATACATTACCTTCTTTTTCTGTATATATGTTTTAGTTAACTTTTTGTATTACACATTTTCTTATTGTAGCCTTTTAACACAAAATGGTTGAAAAGTTGTCTTCTAATGACATTTCTCTGCTCCTAACACATAATCTTCCATTAAAAAATGTTCTTGCCATAGCTTCTTTGGCACCTGATAAATAGTATTTTTAAGGATAAGTTACTTACATTGTATAAAAATGTTGAAAAAGGCTATGGTTGTGATGTGTACAGCATAGAAAAGAAGGATGCATTTTTAGCTGCTATTGACAATGTCATTTTATGAACCATTTTATCACAATGTTGCACTATGGGATGAAAGAGCTAGGAGACTAAACAGAACAAAAGCAATTGTTGTGTTTTAATTTTCTACTATCAAATCCATTCTGCTTGTATAGGAGAGTAGAATTTATGCTGTAGCCAAATCTGGTTTAAGGATGTCTGAAGCTTTCACCGTGGAATCTCTTAATAAAAGTAAGTGGTTTAGTTGTTCATTGTCCCATCAACAAAAGTTCTCTTCTTATGGTGATTTGTGAGCAAGGACCTTTGAAATGTTTTTAGAAAAATTTAGTAATCAGCTATCTAAAACCTAGGAGATCATTGGTTATCCTTCCATTGTCTTCTGGTACCTTACATCTTGACTTTGTGCTGAATTTGTACTTTGTTCACTCCAGTTTACTTTGCATTTCACTACTTTGAAGATTCTATACCAGGTGCCAATTTTAAAAGGGCTAGTGTTCGTGACAGCAGTTTTATTTATGTTTTTAAAAGCATTGTAAATTTTAAAAGCCTATAAATCTCACATCCAGTTTAGTAGTTTGCTTTTTATAGCAGTTATACAACACACAAAAAAAAATATTAAATTTGAATTTTGCTAATTAGGGGATGAATTAGGAAAGCAATTTATAAAATATGTTGCTTTTTTAGGTGCTGTTTCACTAACTTCATGCTCTATATCTGGATTATATACTTCTCTGATATATAAGAACATGACCACTCCTGTCTACACGACTTTGAAAGGGGTAACTGTATTACTGGTTTAAGAAAATTTTAAACACTATTAGGCTTCACATCAAGGATCTTGCTATTTCACAATTGATACTACCATGCCAAATATGTTGTAAGTTGATGTATAGAGATCAAAGTCCCCCAGAAATAACAGAAATGTCAAATAGCTGGGGGAAAAAAATACTGCCTATAAAATGTTACTGGCCTAGGTCAATTCTTCTTAGGTTCCTTGCTGATTTTTTCCAAAGGCTTGTTAATTATTAAAGAGAACCACATGGTGCTCAATGTCATAATTAAAAGTGTGTGTATGTGTAGCAATGTCTTTGTGTCAGTGCCAAAGCTGTTTCTGTTCACACAGCCAGCAGTCAGTAATGACAGCATTGTTTGTTTTCTGGCAGCCTTTTGTGATTTGGAAAGACCCATGCCTTGAGCTACCTCAGGTTTCTGTTTTAAAGCAGGGGTGTGGTCGAGTATACAGAGGGCAGAGGGAATTCAGTTCCATGTTAATATTTGTGTGCCAAAACTCACAACCCAGGCAAGAACAGCTTGGAGTATTACGAAGCCAGCAGAGCCCCACCACAGTACATAGGAAATGACTGATACCCTTTATGCAAGGCATCAAAGGATGTTGTGTTCATTTCTGCAGAAAGCAACTCAAATAAGCAGCAGCCCATTTCTAGATGAGTCCTCAGGCTCTGAGGAAGAAGACAGCTCTCGGTCCAGCTCCAGGACTTCCGAGTCTGACTCTCGAAGCAGGAGTGGCCCAGGGAGTCCTCGGGCTATGAAACGAGGTAGGCAAAGACATAAGAACAGGTAACTTGTGGGAACTTTGGAAAACTAGGCAGTTTACATGATTTTCTTGGGAATTTATTTCTTCCTTAAATGTGTGGACATCTAAAATCTAGGCTCTCAAAGCCCAGATCTATTGCTCTGTCAGGAGAAAGGGCTGTTCTAGAAGGCTTTCTTTTTATTGCTGCTATTACAGATATCTTTTACAAGGCACTAATCTTGTATTCTGTTGTCATGGGGGGAAAGTGACTTGTACATTTAAAGCAAGAAGCATCATTCTATCTATACTTTGTCATGCCAAGGACTTCCTCTGACTTTTAACTGTAGAAAAATAAAAATGACATAGGGGAAAAAAAATCACCATCAGAAATAAAATACACATATATTCAAGTTTATAAAACAATTTAATGTGATCAGAAAGCAGATGGAAAAGTTCTCTCAATAAATTATTTGGTCCTGTCACCTCATGCAGTGAAAGACTTTTTTCATTTTTACAGTGGTTGTCTTGAGGTCCCGTGCAAAGATTTAGTTAGAACACTTGATTCTGGTAATGCCCTGTGTTTTATGGAAGACAAATCTCACAGGTCTAGGTGACTGTGTTTTCCATCTGCAAAATGAAATAATATGCTTCATAATATTGAAAGATACAGTCCTTCCTCATTAGATGACATTATCAGTGTTACATCTCTGTCAGTATTTCTTCACTGTGTAAACCAAGGGAGAGCAAGATCCTAGTGAGTGTTAAGAGCCCTCATTATATATTGCTTTAGAAATGCTAAATGACACTATCTGGTCTCAATTATACATGTAAAAATCCCAGTTAGAAGCAGCTCCATTCAGTGACCCTAGGTTGACAGAGACCCTAGACCAGTTGCCACTGGTCCCAGTCAGTGTTTTGCAGTGGCAGCCACAGTTGTTTCCAGTGATATATTTTTGCCACATTAGTGTGAAAAGAACCCACAGATCCTGCTTCCCAGCAGCTCCCATCCTGCTGAGCAAAAACCAGTGCCATGGCTGCACACATATCTCATGTGACATGCTTACACAACAGGAAAGCTAAATTGGGTAATTTAAAAGCTGGTTTCACCTGCACTTTATATCTGTGTCTGTAAAATGGAACCATTCCTTTTGTTTGTGCTTTCTTCCCATAAAATGGTCCTTGCATTGTTTTGTGTGTGGAAACCTTTCTTAACCACAAAACACATATGTACATGTCTTTGTTGAGATCACATTCTTTAAAATTCTAGGCAGTCACACATTTCACCAAAAGCATGATTAGCTCACTGCAATTTGTTATGAAAGATCCACCATGAGAAGAGAAGAACCCACTCTGAAAGTCTTGGTGGCTTACCAAAGCAATAAATGAGAAAAGCCTTTTTGAAGAATAAAATTGGCAAATGAGTTGGGAAATCATTGAAACAAAGGGAAAAAAGGCCTTTTCGTTTCAGTTTTGGAGTATGTGGAACAGTAGTCCTTACAAAAGAACACATTTACATGCATGAAAATGTTTCTGTAATGAATGAGGGAGGAGTTTGAGTTTTCATTACTGATTAACTAGAATTGAAAGCAGGTTGCAGTTTTTTCAGGACTAAAGCTAATAAACTCTAAAACCCCCCTGAAACATGAAAACCAAACTTTTAGAAGACCTTGGTATACAAACTCATACTAATTGCAAAGCACAGTCACCTACAGCTTCAACACAAAGCAGATGTTGAGTATGACTTCTTAGTAAGCAAGCAGCTGCCTGAGAAATCCAGGTGCTATAGTGTGTGAGAGAAGGTGCAAGGGGAAGGTTGCTTAGTTTAATTAAAGATCCTGGGTTTTTTTCCTAGACAATGAGTATGATTCATGGCACTAACTCCCTCCTTAAAGAAGCTGTGGTAACGAAGAATCTTTCTTTGTTGTTCCATTTACAAGGGACTTTAACAGTTTTAATTGTGAATAAAATGAGAATTAGCACCATGCTAATAGTTCAGTGTGCAGGTATTTTTAAAAATCCTCAGTTCCTGATGGATTTATATTGATACTTATGTTTGCCTGCAGATTCTATCAGATATTCTTTCTGCACGGCTATTCTGATCTCAGTTGTTTCTAACGTAAATAAAAAAATTATAAAGAACTCTCTTTCTTCTTTTACCACAGGTGCATCTCTGTCTTCTGTGACCTCAGAAAGTGACTATGCTATTCCTCCAGATGCATATTCAGTAGATACAGACTATTCAGAGCCAGAGCAAAAACTTCCTAAGACCTCGTCCTCATCTAGTGATAATGGAAAAAATGTGAGTACAGAAGTTCTGTGAAGTGCACCTGAGGTACTGTGTGTATATTTACCTTCAAAGGCTGCAACCAAACATTTTCATTCAGTCTTGCTGACTCACAGACTGCCTTATGAGTACAAACAGCAAAATATACCAACATTAGCCAAGTAAGACTGTAATTAGTGAAGGAAAGTGGAAGATAATTCTAAGCTTTCCTGTATAATGAAGGAAGAATAGGTTGACAACTCCAGAATACAACTCAAAGTACTTGAGATTTCCTTTCTTGGAACCAGGTCTGGTATCAGATTGCATATGAAATATGCAAAACAGTTTAAAATTATTATTTGAATAGTCAGGTAAATAGAAGGGCATTCCAAGAAGGAGCTGAAGTCATCAGTGGAAACCTATGTGCAGTAATAGGTTTCTATCCTTTCCTCATACAGAAAAAAAAAATCAGAGTAATCCTAGGTAGAGTAACATGTGAAGACAGGCCAAAGAGACCAGACAATTATGAGGTACTGGTCAGCCTCCAGGAGCTTTTTAGTACTTAGTGTCTTAACATACAAGTGGATTGACTACCTGCTGATGAAGATTATTTTAAGCTTTCTTCACAGAGCAAAACTCTTTTCCACAGATGTGCACACTAGAGGTTTGTCTGTGAGGAGCTCAGAATTACAGTGCTTTATGTCTGGTTTTCAGGTTAGGACCTAGAGTTGGGAAAGAATAATTCATTTATCTTTTATTCACCTTGTTCCTTGTTTAATACAAACAACTAGAAAGTAAAATCAGAAATCATATTCTTCTTCATTCTTTTGTATAGTTTGGGGCACTTACTCTCCTTCATGTACTATAACAGTAAGTAGGGATATTCATTAGTTATCCCATGTGCATGACACTTGTCTTAATTGATGCTTGTAAAAATATTGTCCTTGGATTAGAAGTCTCATCAAATACTGTCATTATTATTTAGCCTGCTTTTAAGTCATTAATATATCTCTGTATGTGTATTTCTGAGGGGCAGAGGTAGATACGTGTATCTAACCACTTTTTATCTAACTTCTAAACAACCAGGAACCTTTGGAAAAATCTGGATATCTGTTAAAAATGGGTGGTAAAGTAAAGACCTGGAAACGACGGTGGTTTGTGCTTAAAGGAGGTGAACTGCTGTACTACAAATCTCCAGTAAGTACATGTAACTTACCTGTTGTTTTGTCTTAGATTGTTTTCTGATAATCTAAGGCGGCTAGAAGGAAAAAAAATGCACTTCTGGTTTCTGAGCTGTTAAAGAGTGATTCGGTACTCATTTCCTTAAGAGGTGTGCAAGGTACACAATGTCTAACTAGAAAGTATTTATCAAGATTAATGTTTAAATTAGTCCTATATTAATTTATTGCTGTTTGTTAGTAGATTTAAAATAATTCTTTTTCCATTCTTTCCATACAGAGTGATGTTATTCGAAAGCCTCAAGGTCAAATTGAGCTAAATGCATCCAGCCACATTGAAAGGGGTGATGGAAAACAAACAATTCAGGTGCCTGCTTTTCTCTTCTGTTGCTGTTTCAGCATTCCCTTCACCCCCAAAGCCAACCCCTTGTTCCAGTCCCTGTTGCACTTGAGGTCCAGGTGTGGACTTGGAATTAAATAATGAGCACATTTCATTTGAAGCCAAAGAATTGTTCAGTGACAGAAAATATAAAAAGGCCTACCTGGAGTCTTGTTTGTGTTGCCACAAAAGTTAGATCATCACATATGGGATAGAAATAAAGAGAGCAGTCGTGGGGTCTGCCAATGGGGTAGAGAGAATTCATTTGTCTGAAAGGAGAATTGAGTTTTCTCAACTTGACATCCTGGAACTTTCCAGATAAAGATTTAGAGTCTCTCTGCTCTCTCTGGTCATGGAATGTTTCATTACTAAAAAGTACTTTGGGGAAGATAAACTCCCTGAAGTTGTGAAGCTGCATTGGGTGGTGTGTGTTACAAATCCCACACTTTGGGGTCAAATATGTCAAGTTCTTGAAGCTCAAGACTCTTTGTTACTACACAGCTAACCACAGAGAAACGAACATACTACCTGACTGCAGACTCCCCCAACATCTTAGAGGAATGGATCAAAGTACTGCAGAATGTTCTTAAAGTACAGGCTGCCAGCCCACTCTTCATACAGTCTGAAATCAAGCCAGCCATGAAAGGATTACTTACAAAGGTAGGAAAACACTTCTTCCCCCAGTCTGCTTTATTCCAACACTGTTTAGCCCCACACTGGCCTTACTGTGCTTTAGGTGAGCATCTCATCTAATGCTCTGATTCTTATGCCCTTAGTAGAGTTAGGCAGTTTTAATTTTATGCGTAGTAATGTGGATAGAAATTTGAACCAAGACATGCATTCCCATTATCACCAAAGGTCAGAGGTGGTGAAAACAGTCAGTGTTTCTCTGTCTGTGGTTATTACTAATGTTCTGTAATTACAGGTGAAGCATGGATATTCCAAAAGGGTTTGGTGCACCCTAGTTGGAAAAATTCTGTACTATTTCCGTAATCAAGAGGACAAGGTAGGGTCCTTTCTTGTTTCTTCAGAGAATGTAGACTTTAAACAGTAACCTACAGCTTTATTAAGGGACAGGTGGCCTTGGTGTTACACACAGATTGTCAGCTTGGATGATTCTATCCAAAAGCCAGCAATCCAGACCCCACCCATTGGTCTCTTTCTACAGGATGGGATCCATGTTATGCATGTTATCCCCAGCTGCAGGGGGACACTGGTTTGCCTGGAGTTCAGGTGTCCCTTTCTGACAGGCATCAGAAAAGACCCAGCTGTCATGTATTTCTAGAAGCAGACCCTTTCTTATGTCTCTTGCAGTGGGCAGTGACTGCAAGTTTCAAGAATTTAAATGTTCTTTCTGTCCCTCAGTTGACTTCCAAATTCTGGTTTTGGTATGTCACTGGTACATCCACAGTGCTGCAAGAGCTAGGACACTTCCTGGACGTGACTTTTACCTGTCCCTTTGCTCTCAAGGCATTGTATTTTGTCATCAAGAAACATCTTTTTAATGGAGGCAGCTCAGAAACAGGATTTTGAACAGTCCACTGAGCCATTATTAAAAAAAAAAAAATCGCTAGAAATTCTCATATTTGTACTTCTGTTTTAAGAAGATAATCACACTGGAGCCAGTAATTCATAGCTTTTGTATAGACCCAGTTACTCCCTTTGTCATTCTTTTCTTTTATAGCCATTTTAAACTTCAACAAAATCTCATTTCTAGAACTATGTGAATAAGATAGCAGTAACCACGCATCAAAATATTTTACTCTAATTGCTCTTTAAAACAATGTAAAACAGGGTTTGGGAATCAACTGGCTAGAGTATTAAGCTTATCCTACAGAGACATTAAAATTAACTTACAATTTCTCCTAGAGAAAAATCTCTATATTTAACATATCTGAATTTATAGATTTTTACCACTGAAGATTTTGGCATTTTAGCATGCTCTTTAATTAAGAATTTTGCTGGATTCTTGTGAATATTTCCCTCACATCTGGAAGAAGTTTAGCTGCCCTTTTAAAGTAAAATTGAAACTAATTTGCTAACTTGGAACAGAATGAGAATTCAGCTTTTGTAAGCAGAATAAGTATGAAAAGTTTTCCAAAGCTAATTTATTTCTAATGTTCAACAATATGCTAATTAAAATCATGTTTTCTGTAGCTGACTGTGCCTGTGCAGAAATAAATTATATAATCTGCAGTGGTTAATACAATAATGGAGTCCATTCAATTGACCTCCTTTCAAAATGGAATTCAAACTAAAAAGTCAGCCAATTGTGTTTTAGTTAAACTTGGTGAATAAATCAATCTTGACTACTTACATGTGAAATGACATCTTTTGATTCCCAGAATCTTACCTTATTCAAAAAGTCGAATGCTTCAGAAGCACTACAGAAAATACAAAGCACCACATCCTTTTTTAATCCTTAGCAGTGGCACTGTGGGAAAGGAGGCAGTTTGTGCAGAGTAGCCAGTCAGCCTCTCTCAGTCCTGTCACCCAGTTGTGAAAAGATTCCATCCTGTATTTATGTTTGTTGAGGCTTCCTGTTGATAAGGGCTATGAAATAATTAATTCTGTAAAAATTTCTTCTTGAATGGCTTTTTTAGATAAAATATTTCCTGATAAATGATGCTAACTACATAAACATCTCAATACTGAAGCTCTGTGATCTCTCAGACTGGAGAAAGAAACTAACTATCACACAAAAATTTTGTGTGTCTATCTCACAAAACAATTACCTTTTGAATTTAAAGTATGAACAAATCAGATGCATTAGTAATACATTCCTGACCTCTAAAATAACAAGTTCATAATTAAAGTTCTAGGCT
Source organism: Phylloscopus collybita (assembly GCA_027886175.1). Lineage (NCBI taxonomy): Eukaryota > Metazoa > Chordata > Aves > Passeriformes > Phylloscopidae > Phylloscopus > Phylloscopus collybita. The sequence goes on along the minus strand of JAJNNQ010000013.1, from coordinate 4,024,142 downwards.
TGACACAGGATATTTTTTCTTGGAACCAGGTTTGGGACCTCTGAAGAATGACTTCTCTCACCCTAACATATATTTATTGCATTAGCTACATATAGAGGCTGACCTGGAAAAGGATTTTTGAAAACCTCATTTTCAGACTTTGGCACGTATCATTCTCATTTTGGTCTCTGCAACCTCTGGCTTATCTGACATTCCTTGGCAGGACTGAAAATGAGTAAATACAAATAGATACAGATCATAGTTCATGTTTTAATTTCTATTTGCAGAAAAACAAAAAATCCGTGTAATAATAAATATAATAATATATAATACAAAATCAGTGTGCACTGAAACAAATATTACCCCTCTCACCAATTTTGCTATTTGCTTTTAGTTTCCTCTTGGTCAAATCAAGCTTTTTGAGGCAAAGGTTGAAGAAGTTGATAGATCCTGTGATTCTGATGAGGATTATGAAGCCAGTGGTCGCAGTTTATTATCGACCCATTACACTGTTGTTATCCACCCCAAAGACCAAGGACCCACTTATCTTCTTATAGGATCCAAACACGAGAAGGTAAGAAATGGATATTTTTATTGAGTTTCAGTAGCACATCTATGAGTATGGTACTGTGATATGAATATTTCTTGAGGACAAGGACTGTAAGTCACCTGGCTTGTATTTTAATGTAATAAGGAGATGGTTCTGCTTTATTAACATCCATCAGAGTTTGTCTGCAAATCAATGCCAGTGTAGTAATCCTTGTTAAAATAGACAAAATATGCAGGCTTGCCTACAGAAGTAGATGGTGCAGAATATCTTACATGGTGTAATGAGAATTTTGCTCACATACAGTAACTTGTAGACAGAGCTGAGAGGTTACAGGGTACTGGTATCCATTTTCACTGACAAGACTAACATAGCACAGACTTGCCCTACTGTAGTAAGGGAGCAATGAGAGGTGGGGTTAAAACCATTTTTATTATTGTTGCTTCGTTGTTCTCAAGTAATCTTGTAGACCTCATTTTGCTTTCTGGCCTTATCCCCAGGTTAGCAGGATCTAGCAGTGATAAAAAATGACTTATGTAAGCTTTTGGAAGAGCAAAGGAAGAATGCTGTGATAAATATACATGATTTCTGAGGGTAAAAACTTTTGAAGAGAGCCCTGTCCAATCTTCCTTGCTTAATAGTTGTAACATAGAGGCCATGAATAAGTGTTTATTCAACCAAAGGCAAACTCCTTTGGGCTTCAAAAGGACTGCATGGTAGGGTTTGAAGTTGAGATCAAAATCTTGATGAAGCAGCTCCTTCCAGCACAGAAAGGATGAGCTGCTATGTTTTTTCTGCTTTAGGACACGTGGCTTTATCATCTGACAGTTGCAGCTGGAGGTACCAGTGTAAATGTTGGATCTGAGTTTGAACAACTTCTTTGCAAATTATTAAATGTGGAAGGTGATGCCAGTAAGTTTATTTTCATTTCAGCATACTGATCTTCCAATGCTTATTTAGTAAATGTACTTAGGAACTGAATTAATTGCAAAATGTATATATTTTATCTGTTCAGCTTCTCAAATTTGGAGACATCCTACCCTTTGCCATAGCAAAGAAGGAATTACTTCCCCTCTTACAACATTGCCATCAGAAGCCTTGCAAACTGAAGCAATCAAATTATTTAAGGTAAAACCATAGCAGATGCCTTTTTTATTAACTATTTTACCTCTTAGCTAAAGAATGGCTGTTAGTTTCTTTGTAGAGATATTCAACAGATGAGAAAAAAGAAAAAATAGTTTATTTTTATCTTTAGTGGAGGTAACTAATGGACAGCAGCAAAATGTGCCCATATTACCTCACCCAAAACCATCACTTCCAACGTAAAGATGATCTTTAGTTGTGAGGGAGCAGTTTAGGCTTCAGCTTTTGGTGTTCCTACTTATTTGATAAGTTATTGATGAAGTGCATGTTAGTAGAAAAATCCATGGCCATAATGAGTGATAATAATTTTAATGAATGATAATCTAACAGTATGGAGAGATCTCTGCATTCAGAAAACTGTATCAGAAATACTATTTTTTTCAATTAAATTCAGGGAAAAATCATTGGCAAAAGTTTTGTTGTAGATACATTTAAATCATCTGGGAGATATTTTAAAAATCAGAAGAAAAAGAAAGTAAATTTTAGGTTTAGGCAAGTCATGAATTATTTAAAACTGAGATAGAAAGCAGGGATTGCACTGCTCTTTTTAATAAAAAGAAAATATTTTCATATGAAGTAGCTATTCTTAAAAGACCAATTATTCAGTAACATAAACAGAGAAGATATTCCAGGGCAAAATCATTAAAAGTATTTCACAAGAATCTTTTAGTTCACTTTTAAAGATTCTGATAGATCTTTAAAAATACACACACATAGGTATATAGGTCCCAGTGCAGTAAAACACTTTATGGTTAGGAGACACATCCTGGTTCATAACCACTGAGCCACAGCTAGGTTCTTGAGCAATTTTGTCTGCCTTGCAGCTTTCCCAGTTGAAGGCCAGGTAGGTGGTTGATGCCTGTGAGAAGGAGTATGCTGCAATGCCATTTACCTGCCTCCAGGCTATAAAGTCTATTTCAGAGACAAAATAAAATTTTGCTGTACAAAATAAAAATTTTGTCTGTACATTGTGAACTAAATTTCAAGTTGGAAGGCATGGGGGTTGGATAAATTAACTTTCTCCACAAAACTTACACAAGTGTAAAGGATTAATTCCCTGAAGCATCAACTATCTGGAGAATTTTGATGTTATGGTTCAGATCTAGAGAGGAATTCAAGACAAGCACTGTATGTTTAGTCATGGCCACTTTTAGGCAAGCTTTCCAGCTTGTTTCTCTGGAATGTTTGAAGCACGTCAAAGAAGTACATCCATCTTATTTTCTGCAATCCTGCAGCATGAAAATTTACAAGGAAATGTACTTCTTTGATAAAAGCAAATTTACATCTATTTGGAAATCACTTTTCAGACCTAATTCAAATCACAGACACTTGCCTAAAGTAAATAAGTAAGAGATTACTTGTATGACCTTTATTGAAAGCTTGTATAAATCAGCTCAGAAGTCAGGTGGGGAATTTATTTAGAAACAGATCCAGTCATGTTTTAGTTATCCCATCTATGATAAAAATATACCAGAAATAGATTGGGCTTCCATCCAGTTCTTGTATTTTTGCTTATATCCCTTAAAAATTCAACTGTTGTATACAGTAAATGCAATGAGTGAAACATGTGCTTTCTTCTAACACAGCACAACAAATGCTTAACATCTGGCTTTCCTGAGACACTACTGGGTATAGGAAATGTCATACTTAACCTGCAGTAAAAATACCATGGAAAGCCATGGAAAGATGTAAATTGATGGCTCTGAGTTAGGGAATTTTTATCTGTGTATATGTTGCCGTGTTGTGCTCACTACTTACAGAAGCATTTTACAGTGTCTGGCACTGAGAGCTGTAGATGTTGAATTTCCAAGTCCTGTACAGGGCTGAGCTGGGTTCAGCATGTCCTTAAACTTGCCTATTACCCCAACTGTTCCAACTCCTGTTACAGTTCACTTCATTAGATACCAAGTGAAAAGCATGGGTTGTAGGAGGTGTTTTATCTCAAGTCTCCCTGTATAGATTTTCATCCATTCTGGCCCCTTTTCACCCTATTTTGCAGAACCAGCAGGGTTTTCTAAGTCTACTGTTAAACCTACTAATTGTGATTTCAATTCAATATTTTGATATACAGAACTTCTTAAGATTTGTTGAAGCTCCCTTGTATGTAAACTCACTTGTTTATTATTTTATATCTAGACCTGCCAGTTGTTTATAAATGCTGCAGTTGACTCTCCTGCCATTGATTACCATGTATCTTTGGCCCAAAGTGCTTTGCAGATCTGCCTCACACATCCTGAACTTCAGAATGAGATCTGCTGCCAACTTATTAAACAGACCAGACGCCGACACCCACAAAACCAGGCAGGACCAATACAGGTAACCCAGGATTTATTTTAATGGTACTGATTTTGGCAGCAATGAAGGAACTACACAGGGTGTTTAGGATGGTAAAGAGGCTCTGCTCTTCTGCAGCATCTGCTGAGTTAAGGTCCAATTCACTGCTGCTGTGTTTTCCTGAAACAAAGCTGATGTTATCCTCCAACCAAGTATGTGTATCTGGTGGTAGAGTGTATCTCTGCCCATGCTGTTTGTAAAGGGTGGACATAAAATGGGCATAAAATCTTCAAGTCAAGCATTAAGTAAGAATGCATGAAACTGAATTCTTTTTTACTGCTTCTTTCCTAAGAGAGGTGCTGCCCCAGGAAGCTTGGTGGGCTAAACCCCATGGCAAATGACTCCACAGCATGAGTATGAAGTAAAGCTGCGGTGCCATGTTGTGGAATTGCAGATAAGGCTCAGGGCTTCTGACAGATGTCCCCTGTTGTGTGCCACACTGTTCTGCATTCACCTTGCATGCTACATTATTAATACATACTTCAAATTCTTCCCTTTGTCCACTGCCAGCTATTCACTGCTATCCAGATATGAAAGGAACTGGAATTGAAAGGAAAGCCAATACTTGGAGCTTGCATAGAATTAACAGAACTATTAACAGAATTGGAACGTTATGCTTATGATGGAGCAATGCCTACAGAACTAGGAGATGGATCAGAAGGAGAAAGGAAGTTACCATATCAAGGCTTCTGTAATAGAGGTTTTTCTCTTGCCACAGAAAGCAGAACATGACCAGCAGCCATACCTATTACCTAGAAACCTATTACCTATTACCAGCCTGTATCTGGGAGATGGCTGCTGTGTGGTGAGGCACTGGAACAGGCTGCCCAGAGAAGCCATGGGAGCCCCATCCCTGGCAGTGCTTAAGGCCAGGTTGAATTGAGCTTGGAGCAGGCTGGTCTAGTGGAAGGTGTCCCTGTCCATGCAGGGGGTTGGAATTAGATGATCTTTAAAGTTCCTTCCATTCTATGATTCAATGTGTGCATTGCTAAAACATTCACAAAACTTTTATAACAGACATGGTACATTCATATCAATTAGCACACATTGAAGCTACGTATGGCTGATGGAATTTAAACTTACTAGAATCCTTTGGTACTCTTCTTATCACTGGCAAGGCCTTCCCTCTGATGCAGATAAATAAACTGTTGTTACCCTATCCCCTGGAATGATTTTTAAGAGGTAATACATGCAGTAAATTGTTTTCAGCCTTACACTAAGTTTTGAAGTCCTAAATTCCTGCTGTAGTCTCCTACCCTTGCTTCTACTGCAGTGTATACCTTCAACAGAGCCAATGCTATCCTTCATCAAAGTACAGATATTTGATGAAAGGGATTATCTGTGCCAGTGCTGTCAAATTTCTATTTAATACTGGGCAAGTCAGATAAATCAAGATAGAGAAACACCGTTTTTTAAATCTCAGTGTGAAGCACTGAGAAAAGTAGTTGCAACATTAGTAAGCGTATATCAGAGTACATGAGAGCACTCTGTATTAAGTGAAACCAATGGATACATACTGAGCAACAACAATATACCAAAATATTGAATAAATGAATATTTTTTCAATAGTTACCATCAATTTGGTAGGAGAAAAAATGTCTTCTGTGTTGCTTCATAATATGTGTAAGAGAAGAGCTGAATTAAAATTGCACAGGTTTCTCCTCATTTCACAGTGCTTGGCCTTGCAGCCTTAGTATTTCTTTTCCTTTGTATTAACTGCTTTTTATATAAACTCAGCTGCTTTCCCATTTCCAGACCCGAAAGAAACTTGGTGTACACACGTAAATAGACAGAGAGTATTGGGCCTTTCAATGAGGTGATATGCTTATTTACTCAGCTTTTTCTCTGTGTTCTGCTTTTTTTCATTCCTATTTCAGCAGTCTCAACTTGGCACAGTAAGCTGCACTGCTGGCCAGTAGCCACAGCAGGAAGTTTTATGTTGTAGGATGTTTAAAACAGTGAATGTATTCCTTTTGTTCAGGGCTTGCAGCTCTTGGCCCTCTGCGTTGGACTCTTTCTGCCCCAGCACCCATTCCTTTGGCTTCTTAAACTGCACTTAAAGAAGAATGCAGATTCCAGGTGTGCCTGAATATTATTACCCAGCTAGTCAACTGGTCCTTCTGAAGTACCTTGTTTTCAATCTTTCCTGTAATATATCAGACATTTAGACATATATTTTAAAATTAATTTGAGTAGAATTGCTACTAAAATATAGTACACGTGACTTCTGTGCATCATTTGGGAAAGTTACAAGTTTTTTAAAAAAATATTTTGTAGTGCATACTCTGACTGTATGTTGCAAAACTGTGAAAACCAAAATATGGCAGTTACACAACACACCCTGAGCCATGGTCATCTTTGGCACAATTCTGCTGGTCTCAGGAGACTGATTCTCTTTCTAATTCCACATGCAAAAAAATATGTTGGAAATCTCAGAGAGTGAAATCTGAGTGCTTCTCCCATATGGCATCTCCAGAAATATTCACTCACAGTTTACTATCCTTTCAATGTTTCCCCAGGATGATTGAAATTTCATTTTCAATGAGTGAAATTTCTTTCCCCCTTATTTCTCTTTTTGCCACAGGACTGAATTTGGGAAATACGCCATATACTGCCAGCGCTGCGTAGAACGTACCCAGCAGAATGGAGACCGAGAAGCCAGACCTTCCAGAATGGAAATCCTTTCCACTCTCCTGAGAAATCCCTACCACCACTCCCTGCCCTTCAGTATTCCAGTTCATTTCATGAATGGCATATATCAGGTAATGTCATGCAGGCCACGAAACCTGAGCTCCCCCAACCCCCTGCTGTCAGCACATACATGAAGCAGTACATCAGAAAGAGAACTGTAAGGTAAACATGGCTCAAGTTTCATCCTGTGCCAGTGCCAGCAGTGGCAGGCACAAAGTACTTGTGATCTGATTTGATCAACTACGACTAGAGGTTTGGGGGAAAACCTTGAAGAGAAAGTGAAAAGTAAAACCTTGTAAGAGTGAGAACTGCTGAAACTCTGTTTCTTATTTAACCTGACCACCAGATGAATGAATTAGACTGAAGGAAAAGGAAAGGCATTAAATTCCCACTTCCTTTCATCAGACATCTTGGAAGTTCAGTATCTCAGTGAAGGCCTGGAAGCACAGCTGTAATTCCCATTATCAGTCCTGCAGGGATAACCATGTATATTTGTTACAGAACAAACATGGCTCCATTCTTAACTCTTTGGGGATGTCATTAGTCAAAGGCTGTAGGAAACATTCCATGGGCTTCCAAGCAAGCTGCTTCACATCCTGGTTTGTGTTTCCAGCTGTGAGAGATGGTTGAGAAGAGATTTAAAAATTCATAGTATTCCTAGATAGAAAGCAGCTTTTTATATAAATCAAAGCTATATCAAATAAATGTTTCATTTCAGGTCACAGAAGAACTCTGCATTTTTTCACCTCTAAGTTTCTTAATTGCTTCTTGCTTGCCCAGTAAAACAGGAAAAACCAACATCCTTTAAATATCATCCTAAAGGGTTTCAAAATTGAAGGATTTGGAGAAGAAAAGGAGTAACTGCTCATTAGTTATTTACTGCCCAAAATTGTGCGGTTCCAAGGGCTAAGAAAATTGTAATTAAATACATAAAATACTCAGTGGGAATTTTAATACCACAATTATAGTGGTATTAAAAATTCTTGTATTAATCACTGAATATTCATCAGATTTTTATTTTAATGCCAGCCACTGAGAAGTTCAAACAAAAGTTCATGATCCATTTTCAAGACTTTTTTTAACCAAAATATTTTCAACATGTCAAATACAGGAAAACACCCTCACTACAGATTTAAGGGAACATCAGCCACTGGTATCTGTAAAGAAGCCATTTGCCATCTCTTGCTAAAATGCTTCAATACCAGTCACAGCAGACAGAAGTTCGTATTTGGGAAAGTAATATTTAGAAGGTTCTGTATATTACTGACCTGTGTAATAGTGACAAAGCAACATTCATTAACTATTTTGGATCTGCCAGTGTAGATATGCCACCTGATATCCCTCTAAAGTTGCACATGATGAAAAATGATTAATTGATCTCATTTGCTTCTCCACTATATTGGAAGGTGCAGGAAATTTTAATGTTCGTTTTTCAAGTGGTATTTGTCCCAAAGAGCTCAGATACTAGTCTGCTGTCATACAAATTCTGTAACAGAATTTCAGGCATAGCAAATGCAAGGAAACCAATTCCACTAAACTGACTTCCCATGTGGAAATCTTTTCCAGGCCCCCTTTATGGCAATTTTTAATTTCCAGTGGCAGTAATGGATGGAATGGGTCTTATAGTTCCACTGTTATTCTAGAGGTATTATATTTCAAAATCTTAGATGAAAGGGGGGAATGGATATGAGTTTGATAGCAAAATGCATTTTGGCTGCTTTTTTAGGTTGTTGGGTTTGATGCCTCTACCACAGTAGAGGAATTTCTGAACACTCTGAACCAAGACACAGGGATGAGGAAACCAGCTCAGTCAGGATTTGCACTGTTTTCTGATGATCCCTCTGGCAAGGATATAGAGCACTGTCTTCAAGGAAACATCAAGGTAAACAAAAGCCTTTAATAAGCTGTGCATATAAAGAGCCAAAGTATCTTCATTTGACAGAGCTCTTTTCAGACAACGTAAAGGAAAACATTTTTCAGGCTGAAAACTCTTTTTTTTCTTAATGTGAAAAGAAAGATTTTTTTTTAAAGGTCATTTTTATCAGTTGCTGAAATTTATTCAGTGAACTATGGTTAAAAGCTTTCTCCAAGAGACTTACATTATTCAGAGAAGCAACAGCTGTGTTAAAAAAAAACCCAAAAAGTAAGCTGTTACAGGTCTTTAAAACTAAAGAGCAATTAGAGTCAAACATGGATTTGGAGATTTCAGTCAAGATTTCTAGTACAGCTCCAGGAGATGACCACGTGAGGTCCAAGAAGTCATTGATACTGGGATGGAGATTCTGGGAAATAAAAAAAAAGAAATGGTTCCTTCTCTAATACAGAATACTTTTAGGGCTTAGTTTAAGAAATTTCCAATTTTTGTCTTGCCATTGTCCTGAATTCTAAATTTTAGCTCCCTCTATTGCTAGAATTAAAATCTTAGCAGTAAAGAGTGATAAAACGCAATATAATCTGTGCTTTAGTAAAATATTAGATACTTTCCAAGTCCTTTAGGAACTCATGAATTATTAATTTTTGTACCTATCAAGTAGCTTTTTGCACCCTTTGGCCAATGTTCACAGCTGCACTTTTGAGTAACAAGGTGTGGTATAACCTGGCCTTAGTGACAAACAAGCGATGTCACCATGATCAGAAAAATTACCATATGGAAAGCAAAATTTACAAAAAGATGTACTTATTTGCTAGGTAACTGTAACTTTAGAAACTACTCCTATTACTGCATCCAGGAAGCTCTTTCATGAAGGAATGGTGACATGAAGCCCAGCTGGGCTCCTAGCATCTCTGTTCCAACTCCTCCCCATGTGCCCCCCTACCCACCTACACAGCTTGTTGTGAACCACTTCTGGTGCAATTTATAACAAACTTCATGCCAACTTCATAGCAGTTACTAGAAAGGACCTGAAAAACTTGGGCATTCAGCAGAAGGAAAAGGCAGAGATGAAAGGCATTTGACTAATTATATAACAACTCACTCTGTATTATTACACATTCATTGGCAGCTGCTAAATCAAGTACCTGGCCTTTCCATGTTATGGCTTGTTTCCAAAGGTAGTGCATGTGTTGCAGGATAAACAAAAACCAAAAATGTTAATGATTAAACACTTTGACTAAGAAATGCAAGTAAAGTTATACTTCAGTGACTTTAAAAATTCTAGCTGTGTATGTTTCTAATAGGTGATAGGTAGAGGACATTAAAACAAGTTGACAGTTTCTATTCAGAGGTGTTTTCAAATAGGAAGATATGCCAAATCAGTTCTGTATTGCTTTCCTTCTAGATTTGTGACATTATTTCAAAATGGGAGCAAGCCTCCAAAGAACAGCACCCTGGGAAATGTGAAGGCACAAGGACTGTCCGCCTTACTTACAAAAACAGGTTTGTTTAGCAAGTATAATGTCTCTGCCTTGTCCCAAGATTTGTTTTCCAGTTTCTGCAGTTTCTTCATCTCAGAAACACTGGGTGACTTGAAGCTTGCAACAAAAATAGTAAATGGGTGTAACTGAAGAATTTTTTTTTAAAAACAGTTACCTTTTTTTAGTTCTTAAGAGGTGAGCAGGGCTGCAAAAAAATCCCGCTGAAGTCAGAAGACTGACATTAAATATTTACCCACTGCTTCAAGTACAAGTGTTGCTCTGCTAATGTGTTTTGACACTGAAATAAACTTGTCACATTCACAGCAGATACTGCTAATCCTCAGGGCTAATGCATTCCCATATCTTCTTTATTTAATAACTTTCTGTCTTTTCTGTAGGCTTTATTTTTCAGTTCAAGTTCATGGGGAGACAGACAGAGAGAAGCTGCTGCTAGTGTATCAGACAAATGATCAAATAGTCAATGGACTTTTCCCTGTAAACAAAGAATTAGCAATGGAATTGACAGCCCTTTTAGCTCAGGTAATCTTTATGCATGAATAACTCACACAGCAGGTTTTCAGGAGAAAATCTTAAACAAACTGATCCCCAACTGCTTGACACTCAATTGACCTCCACCTTTTACATATGAGTGTGCAGGAAACAGACTGGGCTGGAATCTTTGTGTAAGGCAATTCTGGACTGGAGTAGAAATGCTTTACAGCATTTGCTGCTGCTGGCACCAGTATGGCTAAAATGTGCTTTCCCTCTTACACAGAAAGGCCCTCTGGCATTAAATACATGGAATCATGTACCATTTCTTCATGCACTATTCCTTCCTGATTTCTGCAAGCTAATTCTCTAAAGTAACAGCTCTTCAATGAAAGTCTAAGATTCCTTTACTAGATATGGTCTTGATAAGATGTTTCATTTTTTTTAAATTAAAAGCTAAAATGAAGGGTTTTGAGAAAGTTATCTGATGTTGTTATTCAATAAAAGTAAACTGCTTTGTGTCAGCTGGAGATTTCGCAGTCTGAGAGCAGAAGTAATATTATGTCTGTTCAATTTCTGTTTGATATTTAACTTTTTCCCATGGTAGACAGAAAATAAGAAAGAGAAAATACTAGTGTGACTTCTTTATCAGTGAAAAGTATACGTTATTTGACAATTTTTTTTTCTTTTATACTTGGTAAAACAGATCAAAAGATAGTTCATAATATCCAGCTAGAAAATTACTCTAGAGTAACAAAAAACTGTCTTCATGGACTTCTCCTTAGGTAGAGATTGGAGATTTTGAACGGCCTTTCTCAACTCCAGCAGGGCAAGTCACTTCTCAGTCCAAATCTAACCAAACACTAAAGCAAGTTTTGGAGAGATTCTACCCTAAGAGATACAAGCAGGGTTGTTCAGAGGAACAGTTAAGGTGAGATGGGTTTTTTGATTCATATTCTCTAAAAATCTAGAAGTGAAACAAGGAAGTTTTAAATTGTCATTGGGAATAACGTACTGCTGGGCTACATTTGCATAAACCTGTGTTTGAAACTCATTTTCTCGCCAATCTAAAGAACCCATTTCCTCTGCATATTTGTAATCTAAACAAAAGACCATCATTAATAACCCATTCCAGCAAAAGCTCTAGCAGTTACTACATAGTGTTACAAAACCCAGCAATTCTGAAATTCTTATTTTTCTTATTCAGCAAATCTAAACTAGGTCTGTCTGTGCACAGACGAAAGAGTTACTGAAGTAAAGGACACGAGGGCATGATCTGTTTGTTATTCTAGCGTGCAATCTCTGGCAGCCAGTCAAATTGGCAATGTGTAACTTAGTGGACTGACTAGTAAGGTATCACTTTATTTAAAATTAATAACCTGCAAGGCATTTAAATCAACACCTACTGACATGAAAGCGAGCGGAACAGTGGAATAAATCATCCAGTGATACAGCGGTTTTGAAGTCCAGTAAACATCATACAAATGTCCTTCAGTACAGAAAATTTTCAGGTTGAGAAAATTTAAAGCCATTATTATATGCACACAGTAACATTATTACATACTCTGATGACAATGGGGCATTCGAACTTATGCAATTAACTTCAAAGAACAAATTATAGAAGCTCTCAGATTAGTTTAACTCATGGAGCACAAGTGAAACACCTGTTGAACTCTTTAAGTAGTCCTACACTACCTAGTTGGCAGAGCTGGAGATCTGTGGCATGGGAAGAATCACTCTGGCCTGCCCTATTGCCTGTGTGTATATATATATATATATATATATTTTTTTTTTTTTTTTTTGGTAAGGGTGCAGTTTGACTTCATAAACAGTAAGGCTAAAGCTGCAAGTGATGGATCTCCCTTTACTACACATTAGCCCTCCTTTTCTTGGGCTATATCTAATAACCTTATGGCTGCTGGGTAAGTCATCCCTGCAGGTCAGTGTCCTAGAAAGGTATTCTAGGCTGGGGGTTTTTTGAGGATTAGTTTTTCCATAGTATTGAACCAACTTGCCAAGGAGCCACAGACTCACAAAAGGAGCCAAGAAGAAAGCCCCAGTGTGAACACACTCTAGGAGCAGCATTTTGGGTAGCAGTGGCCAGACACACTAAAAGGGAGTAGTGCTAAGCCTCATCTTTCACGCCTCCTACCAGCCACAGTAAAGATAGGTGCTAAGCTGGATGGATTTTTGGAATGACAACTGACATAGCTGTCAAGTACTGATAAAGGTGCATTGATTCTCTGTAGAGACACGTTAAAAGCTGTCCCAGACTTTCTGCCTTTATGCTGCGACTGCTACATCAATATTTAATCATAATGTTTCAGAAATTAGAAGATACTTCATAATTCTCATGTGCATAAAAATATTAAACGACACTGTGGATTTATTTGATACTGTATCAGTGATAGTCCTTGTATTAACTGAAGTTATCATGTTAAGGAATGGATTCTTTTGTTGCTCATTAAACTTGCTGTGGGCAAGCACTGGAATGCCCTTCAGTAAGTAAACTCCATCCTTCGTTTCAACAGGCAGCTTTGCCAGCGGCTGTCAACGAGATGGATGGCTCTGCGCGGGCACAGCGCCGCAGACTGCGTGCGCATTTATCTCACCGTGGCCAGGAAGTGGCCTTTCTTTGGGGCTAAACTGTTTGCAGCAAAAGTGAGACACCTTAATGAGTTTGACTGGGGAAGGGGAGGAGGGGCTTAAATAGAAATATAATTTGCAAATATTAGTATGTTTTTGTGGAAAATAACTGTGTATACATGAGCTGATTGAATCTCCTGTTCAAGTTACTTTTTAAGTCATACACTGGTGAAATATAATAGCCCTAGTACTAAGTGTATCATAATAGTAGCTTTCTGATACACTTACTGTTTGTTTTACATTATTAATCTGTATTTCCATTTCCTTATATCCTAGCTTGAGACAGCCTTTTAGGTTTAGACTCTTTTTTACCTGATAACTAATAGAACATTGAAAAGGTATCATTAACTGGCTCTGGAAGCCGAACCTTGCAGAAGCACTAAATGTGGTTAAGGGTATTTAGAGCACTCCCTTCTATGCTTCTGTTTCTCTTAACCACTGGTATCTTAATTTTATTGATTAAAATAACAGCTCTGTTAAACAGAACTGTCACCTCATGCCTTCAGTTTTAATAGGCAAACCCAGTGTGTGTGTGTGTGCAAACATACATATATATATATGTGTGTGTGTGTGTGTGTGTGTGTATATATATATAAAATTGCTTATCAGCACTCTGTGTATTTAGATATATGAGCTAGTGGACAAACTGTAAGATCCCTGATTATTTTATTAATTTTTATATATTTTATTGGACTAAGCACCAGGGTAGGTTTCAAGTGTATTAGTTTGAGTTCATTGTTCTGCCACTGGCCACCTACGTGGCTTTGGGCAGGTATTTCAATTCCTTTATTGAAATTTACACTGAGAGGGAACTGAAGTGAGAACTGTGGATGGAGAGAGGTCTGTAATAGCTGAGAATTAATAATTATTCACATATTGCCTCATTTTGAAGTAGTAACTAAAGACCACTTCTCTTTATAGCCTCTAGCAACATCCTCAGTTGAGAAGTTCATATGGTTTGCTGTCCATGAAGATGGCATAAGCATCCTGGATTACAGCTCCATGGTAAGTGAAATTGCCATTTTAAATTTGGTCAAGACAGATTTTAGTACTAAATATATGGAGAGATTCACCACCATAATATCTGAATATGGCATTAGCTTTCCATGCTAAGTTATCTAGTCCTGCTCTTAAAGCAAAAATTCATTCATTTTAAAATGCTTTAATGTTATCATCATTACAGTAGCACTAATAATAGAAGTAACTAATGAATTCTTTGCACAGAATTTATTTTTGTTTATCAGATACAGTTTTTATATCATTTAATGAAATGTTAATATTTTAATCATTCAGATGTCAGGAAATCCATAGTTATTGTAATGTTATTACAATAACATTAATTTCCTTTTCCTGGAGACTTAATTTTCCAGTATTATTCATAATACATACACTCTGCAAAGAGCAGTTACTTTAAAAGATTGTTATTTTCATTGTATTATTTTTGTTTAATAGTAGGTAATATAACCCAGTGTTATTTAATTATGTCATTTTAGGCTCAGATTTTTCTTTGATTTGCAATACAAGTTTTCACAGAAAACGACTTGTAATCAGTGTAAAAAGCAATGCCTGAGAAGATCTCTGCTTTCATTTATATCCTGCAAAGAAAAAGAATGGCATGCTGCTATTAGCAAGTGCTAATATTGAATATCAGAAAATTAAAATCTCAGCTTTATAATTGTGCTGATATGGGCCTTTTCATTACATTTCTTTGCAGTTAAGGAAATAATAAAACAAAGAGCATGAGGAGAACAAACAGCAGCTCTCAGGGAACAAGCGAAATGTGCTTGCATCAGACTGCTGAGAGCTCCACAAACACTGCTCCTGGAGCGATGGCATTTCTGTAGGGCATTGCCAGGTTAAGAACTGGCAAGGAATGCTCAGCTTCCAGGGAACATTGGGATTTTCTGTAGGAAGGATCAGGGGCATCAGAAATTGTGTTGCAAGGGGTAGAGATAATACTATTGCAAAACGGGGGCAAAGAGAAGTTTACTAAGGAAGGATACTAAGTCAGTTATTGTACAAATGTTGTCTGAGTAATTTTAAATGCAAACATCTGCATCAAATTAATATGAGGTGTAACAATAAATTGGATGCTGATCTTAACTCAAAGGCCATTATTGAGGTGTTAAACACTGAACAGTAAGAATTGAAGGATGAAAAGCTGAAGAGCCTTGAGACATTTATGTTCCATCAGAGATGTGAAAAAAAAGAACAGAATTTAATTTGTGTGTTTGCAGAACACATCACTGCACAAAAAAAAAATACCTGGAGTTAAATTCCTTCAGATGTCTCATACTCTGCCATTTAATTTTTTTAGACACTGCTTCAGTTTCAAATGGAATTAGTAAGATTAACTTCTCTCAAAGTCAGTCAAGATTTGGGTAAATGGAATTACACACTTGAGCTGAAATCTTCTTATATCTTTTATCTAATTAATTTGGAATAGAAACAGAGGTCAAATTTAGAAGAGTTATCATCTACAGTGAAAGTTCCTCATCATGAAGATCTAAATGAAGCTATCCCAAAATTAACAGTTAGTTTCAAGATTCATAAGAGGCTACCTCCATTGAAAAATAAATGTGTAATTATACTTTTAAAAGAAGAATCTGTCATAATCTGTTTTTCCTGCACTGTCCTGCCTAATAGCTTTGTGTTTTGTTCTGGGGGTTTCCTTTTTCCAGAGATTGACAGTTACATACACATATAAGAGCCTGATGACTTTTGGAGGCTATCAAGATGATTTTATGCTGGTTGTTAACAATGCTCAGACAAAGGACAAATTAACTGAAAAACACCTTTTTGCCATGACAAAACCAAAGGTTGGTATATTACCTGAAACAAATTCCCACCATCTGCTTTTGTGCTCTCTCTAGTGGGTAATCCCTAACAGATGTGAAAGATGAAACACCTTTTTTAATCCCAGCCTGCTCAGATTACTGACTTTTGCCAGAAGATTTTAGAGAGCAAATAATTAGTAATGTTAGGGCTGTGACAGTACTGATGTGTTCCTGTTCTTTTCATGTCTGTGTCTATAACATTGCAAATTTTTCATAGAAGGACAAAGAAGGCTGATAAGGACAGAAATTACATGCAGTACCTAAAACCTAGTCTGTTTGTCTAATCAGCACCAGAGATAATTTTTAAAAAGGTACATTTGGGATTTACAGTGAAATTGTACAACACAACATCTGAAAGATCAGTCATGTCTTAAAAATACTAGGATTTTTTTTCCTTTTGATTAAAAAGAAAAGAAGAACTCCTGCTTTTTAAATCTAGATTCTCTCCTTCACTGGTAAGACTGACTATATTAAAAAAAAAAAAAAAAAAGTTTTGCTGTTAGTTTGAACAAATTTATGAAATAATACAAAATTTCACATATAAATTTCATTCAAAACATGATTCTTCATACAAATAAGCACAGTAAAATACACATGTTGAAGTTTCCTTCAGATTGTGCCCTTACAGACTCACAGAATGGTTTGGGTTGGAAAGCACTTTTAAGATTACCCAGCTCTGACTCCCCTTGCCCTGGGCAGGGACACCTTCCACTATACCAGGTTCCCCAGAGCCCCATCCAGGCTGGCCTTGAACACTTCCAGGGATGAGGCACCCACAGCTTCTCTGGGCAAGCTGTTCAGTGTCTCAGCAAGATTCATACGGGTCACAAAGAGAAAATATGATAAAAACCTCCCTGAAGTCTTTATTCCCTTCATCTGCCCTGCATCTTGAGTTCCCAGAGCACTAGATACCTTCTGGCAGAACTTCTCAGAGCGTCATCTTTTGGACTTCAGCATCTCTCTCAAATTTAAAGAAGTCATCTCTGAATCATTTAAGACTGTGGAAGGCAAAGTATCTTTGATACGTCCTGATGGGAATAACATTACATTATTTGCAAGGAGCAATAAGAAAAGCTTCATTAGTTATCTCCTCTCCCTCCATCATTAATTTGTTAAAGTACAAGTACTTATCCAGTTGATGGTGATTGTCACTAGCTAAAAAGTTAGCTATTTTTTCAGCAGTCAAAACACATCATTGTATTTTTCAAAGAGTTTTGTATGTTCCTGTTACAGATTCTTGAGATCACTCTACTGATTGCCAGCTACATTAACAACTTTCATCAGCTGAAAGGAGCTGCTCATCACCTCTCTGCTCCAGCATTACTGGCACCTCAGAGTGGACAGAAACTCAAGGAAATGGGGAGCCAGCCACTTCTTGCAATCAACAGACCAACTAAATGTCCCACTTTGTTATGAAAGGATTATGTGTCATGGTAATGCATCCTTGTTAGAGGGTTTCTACATGGACTGAAAACCTTCTGATGTACAAGGTGTAGAGCATAAGCAGCTCCGTAAACAAAAGGAAGGTGGGCAGGTTTCCATGAATTCAGTTTAATGTGACAGCATTTAACAGGAGTAGCCCTATAATTAAAGCTCTGGCCTGAACTGGAAAGATGATGAGTCAGTTTAAGGGTTATGATGTACTGGGGGTTGCTTGTGCCTACAGCTCAGAAAAAATACATCTGTTTATAATGATGGAGAAAGGTGTCATTGGAAACAATTTTATTGTTTTACAGATATATATACTCAGGGACCAAACTGTCTTCAACTCTAAATCTCTATTTATCAAAACTAGACCAGTTGTATAACTTTCATTTTGAAAAGGAATTTTTGTTTAGAAGAGCAGTCAAGTACAAAATACTTTCCACTTCCAGCACCATCCTTATTTGCAATACAAGTATCATGGGACTAAAAGGAACAAATTGTGTATAATTATTTCTCCTTTGAAAAAAAACAAATACATAAGCACATCATGTAACTATTACAAATTTAAAGAGTATTCTCATGATACACTCTAGCCTTTGTTATACAGCTGTTTGACTTGGCAAATCTTCAGCCTTGGTCTGGTAAACTTCTAAATAAACCTTCTCTGCTCCAGCCTTTTGAAAAAAAAAACAAACTAAATTGGATAGGCACTGTATTTAGTAAGTTTTGTTAAACAAGACCCTGTACCTAATTTCTCCTTTGATCCAGAATAATAATATAATACAGATGGCAAGAATGACGCACAATTCAAACCACAAGAACAACACAGAAAACCATTGACTGAAATGTTGTGATTAAACTTGGAGACCTAAAATCCGTGTACAATATGTATAATGTATATACATTGAGTCAGAACAGTATTTACTTCTTGTTGGTAATTTGTATCTACACATTTCCTATTACAATACTAACATAATGTTCCTGCACACTGCAGACATGATGCTGCATCTGCACTATTGGACCTAGGTGCACTTTCTAGTTGCTGGTTTCAGGTGCAAGCCTCAGTGCTACATAGGTCAAATGCACAGAAATTACATCCATTGTTTTTCTTCCAGTCCTCTCTTATTTTGTTCCAATGCGAATAAACCACTTCTGCAGGCTCTGAAATGGATCAGCACCATACTCTAATAGATAATTTAGGTACAACCATGAAGGAGGTACTCAAACATAAATCACTGATTCATGGACATTTTACAGTTTCCACTTCGGCTCATGTTAATGATCACAGATCATTAATGCCTTACAGCCAGCCCTTACTGGTTTTTGTTTGATTTTTACTTAAAACTGAAGTAATTTCACAATGAAAAATCTCTGGTTTATGTTTTTTAAACATTTCAAATGATCATAGTGAGAGAAAAGGTATTTTCAGCTTTTTGCCCTCTATTAAAAGTAGGGAGCATCCTCCTAAAGAATTAAAATAGATTGGAAGGGAGATACAGGCCATGAAGAGAACATGGTCTTAAAAAGAGGAAAGGCAGAGAGGCAAGCTGGCTTTCTTTAGAAAGCTCTCAAAGTCCTGCCATGGCTACTGAAGTCCACTGGACTCAAGCATCACCTGATGAATGGTACCATGGGCCAACACTTCCTCTTGAAAATTACAACCAAACAACACACGTACTGTATCCAGATGCTTTCACTTTTGCAAGGTGGAAAGAGCTTCCTGGGAACTTCCACCCTTTGGTGGTGGTTGGGGCACTAGACCCTTCTCTTTCCATGAGGCAGGGCTAGCAACAGGAGGTTTTCCCTCCTCCTAGGCCCTTGCCCTCATCCAAGGAAGCATCTTGGGAGCTACAAGAGACCAAGGGCATTGCTTCTTGTGTTGCACCCCATGGGATACAGATCCCATGGTGAAATTAATTTAGGAATTAACACCCCTCTGCAATCAGTAGAATAATTAACTTTCAGATTTGAGGGGGGAAGGGTATTTACAAATGCAAACATGTTACTGCATCAGTTAGGTCACAGTATAAAGCTTCTCCAATATGATTATTTACAAACACAAAAGTCTTTTTGTAATCATGGAATTATGATAACCTGAAATACTCCAACTAGTAGTCTTTCCAGTTTCAAATGAATGTTGGCAGATCATCTTCTGTTATTAGAAGGCAAAAAAACATGGAGCATTTTACAAGTGAGCTTGTTCATGTAGTTTTTAAAATCTTCATTGAATTTTGAGATAACATGATAAACAGTACAAACAGCTGATGTGCACATTTGGAGATTTCATTAACAACATTACAAATAGCTGATTTATAAAGCCCTGTACAGTCTACGAAGCAGAGTGTGACCTTTCTGCCTGCCTCTGGGTAGGAAACTCTAGACATTGCTTTGCTTTTTTTGTTGAGCTCTTGCTGCTGCAGTATGTCCCTACATCATGATAATCAGAAGCAATTCATGCATTAGTTCCCTTTTTTTGGCATGACTTTCCAGACTTACTAACTGCTCATTATAGGTCACCATTAATCCCACACAGTCACATGACCAGAAATGCTGTTATTTTATGAAATAAATGCACTCACAGTTACCGTGACAACACTGTGTTAAACAATGGAGCTGCTTCCAGTTTGATTAGCAAGAGTGAGGTCTCTGTCGTGACAGTAACCTCAGCAGGCACTTCCCTTCGAGGTAAGAGGGTCAGCAAGTGGAGTCTCTTTCACATGCAAGCTTCCAGCACAGCTCTGCACATCTCAGGGCCTCACTCCACGGTAATCAAACTCCAGAGCTACTTAAAGAATACCAAACAATGCAAGAGAGCAAGGCTGGAAATCTCTCAGTCCAAGCAGATAATCTGTTCTGCCTTCCCCACCGCCCCAGCCTCATGAGTGATCCACATCTCACTCTTAACCTTACGTTGTCCACCAAAGAAATTGATAACTGTGCTGCCTCATCCGTGACTAAAGCCCAGGTGGGAACCTGGCCTTTCTCACCTCAGCACTGATGACACTCTGGGAGCTGTCAAATGAGCAGCACCCTCTGGGACTGCTGCTGGAAAACTTCCCATGCTCAAAGCTTACAGAAACTAGGTTGTAAAAATACTGGCAGGATGGGATTGATACGTTAGCACATGCAAGGAGACTTCACCTTCTACCATGGACTTCAGAATACCTTTCATGCTTGGAGTTAGTGGTCAGAGTCAGCAATCCATGTAAATGATCAGTGAATCTGAGCTTGACAATGACTGAAAAATCACTGGTAAATGTCTGTACAAACAATCACGTTGTTTTGAAAAGACTATTTGGAATGCAATGTAAATTAATATATTACTTGAACTTCACTTTGCCTTGTCACTTTTTGAGCAGCAGTATTAGCAAGAGAACAGCTGATTTCTAGAACAAGCAAGACCCATTTACTCCTGTAGCATACCAGGATAAGGATAAAACTTAAAGGTTTTAATGCAATCCATAGAATTAATGGGTCTTGTTATTTTATATTTAAATTCTGTTTCAATTTGAAATAAAAGTATATATTTCCTTATGAAAGAAGGCTGGTGGATATTTGGTGTTGGAGTTCCTTGTCAGACTTTCAGTTTTCATAGGTTTTAATGGTTCCTGAAGGAAGAAAATCATTCTTGCATAAAGGAATGCACCACTTAAAGCTTTAGTTAGAGCTTTAATAGTCCATACAGCTTAGTGCAATCCATTAGTTTGAGTTAATTTTAACTAAGATGATAAGTAACTCAGTAATAATGAATTAGGGGAAAAAAAGCTTTGTGTGTGTGTGTGTGTTGTTTTAGGGTTTTTTTATAGTTTATTAGGACAAAAGAAACAGAGAAACATAAAATACTGAAAACACAATTTAAATTCCAGATTGGGTTTCAGTACATTTACTAACTGTACACCCTTTTACTGTGCTCAGATCTGCACTGCAGCATCTTCCAGATTTGCCACCTCTGACAGTGAGTAAATCACTGTAAAAATACTTTCCTTTTTATACTCTGGTTGTTGCAGTAATACCTGCATGGGTCACAGTGCCAGGAGCAATTCCTACAACAGCTTTGCTGTCTTTTTGCAGAGCAAGAGCAGCTTTGTCCAGGGATTTTACTACCTCTGGGCGCTGATTACAGATCAGCACTGGCTTCATAGATACACCAAGATATCAGAAGAGTTTTGCTGAACTGAAGCTGATGAAAGAAATGCACTTAGACAGACATCAGCATGATCTGCATTGTACAACACTAAATAATTAAGTTTCATTCTGGACTTTAATTAGCAAGACCATGGTTTCCATAGGAGGTTAGCAAATTCCTGATAATATCCATGTAGAAACCTGGAAATAATTAAAAACAGACAAAAATAGCCACAGAAAGGCTTCTGGAACTGAGTGATTATGCAAGCTAAATTTAGAAAAACATTCTTATTTAAAGAATGAACATTACTCAGGGTCAGTGGAAGGATACATCAGCCTTCTTTGGGTAAGGAAGAAGGAACAGTTAAAATGAAATCTGAGTTAATCATTATGAATGAGGCCACTTTCCTGGCTTTGATCAAACAGGTAACTGAATTATTTCAGTCAGGTTTTTCTGTCTTCACTCTCTCAAGATACAAAGCAGCTCCTCAGCTACAGAAGAGAGCTGTAATTGCTGCCCTGGTTTTGAGTCACTTCTCTGATGTAGGACACTTAGACTTGTTGGGTTCACCTACATCCTATGCCTCTTTCATACTCAGTGTCATCCTGCTGTTTTACTGCACCCTTTACATCCTACTTTCTAATCCAAGCTCAGCATTTTTTGGACTTGATTTTTGAAAATCTTATTTGAAATAATCCAGTCCCCGTTTGTTACAGTGTCTTACTTGTGTGCCCCTTGTAACTTTGAAGTCACAGAATCCCAGAATGGGTCAGGTTGGAAGGCACCACCTGGTCCGACCTCCCTGCTCAAGCAGAGTCATCCCAGAGCACATGGCACAGGACTGTGTCCAGATAGTTCCTGAATACCTGCAGTGAGGAGGGAGACTCCACGCCCTCTCTGGACAATCTGTTCCAGTGCTTGGTCACTGCACAGTAAAGAAGTTCTTCCTCATGTTCAGGTGGAACTTCTGTGCATCAGTTTCTGCCCATTGCCCCGTGTCCCATTGCTCAGCACCCCAGAGCAGAGCCCGGCTCCATCCTCTGGCACCTCCCTTCAGACACTGACAGACACTGACCAGCTCCCCTCTCAGTCCTGTCCCTCGAGGCTGAACTGGCCCAGCTCCCTCAGCCTTTCCTCCTGAGAGAGATGCTCCAGTCCCTCACCTCGTTGTCCTCCTCTGGACAGTTAAAATAAGTACACAATAATTTCGTGCAACGACTACACTTACTGTGTGCTACACAGCAGTTCCCAGGGAATGGGAACAGCTCAGGCCTCGTTTCGCTCCCCCCGCTGGTAACAAAGCTCACTGAGGGACCATGAGTTTGTCAGGAGCCAGTGCTTAAGGTCAATTAAGACTTCCGGAGGTGTTGTTTAGTTATCCCTGCCTTCCTCCACAGCTGGAGTATTCTGTCCCCTCACAAGAGGGGCTACAGTTCGATATCCCCCCAGGGCCCTCACACTCGCACACCTACAGAGGCGTAGGAACCCCTCACACAGAAGCACCGGAGAGTGCCACGAAGAGGAGACGGGGCGGGACGCTCGGGGGCACCGCCTCACGGCCCCTCCCTGTGTGGGCGGCCGCGGGCGGGCCGGGCCGAGCGCGGGGCCGGGGCCGCCCGTCCCGCCCCCCGCGGAACTACAGCTCCCGGCGTGCCCCGCGCCGTTCCCATGGCCACGGGCAGCCGGGCCCGCGCCCCGCGCAGCGATGCCCAAGGCCAGGTACCGGGAGCGCTGCCCGGGCTGGAGGCGGGGATCGCCCCCGCTGCCCTGGGGAAAGGGGCCGGCGGCAGGGGAGGACAGCTTGGGGAGGGAGGGATGGAGAGAGGGAAGGAGGGCTTAAAACGGGTCGTTCCGGCCTCTACCCTAAAGCGAGCGGGGCCGAGGGCAGGTGGGGTACGCTTGGCCCTTGTCCGGTTGCTTCTGTAAGGGGCCCCACATAAACGGGGTCTGCAGGTGACCGCGGGTGCCCGAGCAGCTCCCCGGCACACCGAGCGCAGGTCCGGAGCTCTCCCGAGCCCTCCGAGCCGTGCCCGGCTCCTCCGCTGCCGGGAGCTGCCGGCTCCAGAGGCTGCCAGCCCTCCGCAGGCTCCTGCGGGAAGCCTGGCACGCCACACGACCCTTTAAAGGTGTCCTGGCGCCGCGATGGGCTGCCCGGGGGAGAGGTGGAGGGAGTGACCGTCCCTGGAGGTGTTGTAGGGACAGCCTGGACTCGGCCTGGTGGTGTTCAGTCACAGGTGGGACTGGATGATCTCAGGGGTGTTTTCCAACCTAATTGATTGTGTGATTCCCTGATTGAATGCACTCCAAGCAAAGCCTCCCGCTGCACAGCTCCTACCTGCTCAGTATGTGCCACAAGTGGCTGCTGGGGTGTTTGAGGAGTGTCACTTCAGCTGGTTTGGTTTAGAAGTACTTTGACAAACAGAGAGCAGTTGTATGTGAAATGATAATAACAATCTACACCACAATAACCTTCATTTAGATGTTTTCAGGAATTAGGGTCTAAGGTGTGTGTTTTCTCTAATTATTCTTGTCTTTGTGTTCTTCCACCTAGTGATACTTTATGGGATCTTGCTATAGCTGAAGTGGAGAAGAGAGAAAATCCTGATGATGATGTCAAGCCAGAGGAAGTTTGCGAAAAATCAATATTATTTATGGGAAACAAAAACGGGGTAATCTAAATACTGTACAATTCTACACTTTTCAAACATCATTTGTGTCCGTGAAAACATCTCCTATTTTCAGATGTTAAGGTTCACTTAAAGACATAATATCTCATGGTCTCATTCTGCAGAGGTCTAATTGATCACTAATGTCTGTTTTAAGTACAGTGTTCCTATATTACAGTCATGTCCATTAGTTAATTCTTATAATGTAGTGTGACTTGATTCTGATTGAAAATTGAAAATATATTGAAAATATATTGAAAATATAGGCCTGCAGTTACATGCATTTGCAATTTTCTGGTACTTTATTATTGGAATGTTAAATGAATTTGACTTAGTGATACAGCTTTATGCTTTAAAGACAGTACAGTAGAGCTTCTCTTTGTTTTTAATTTCCAGGGAAAGACCACTATCATACTGAGATGCCTTGAGAGGTATGTGTCAAATATTTTAAAGCCGTTTTCAGCTGTAGATTAAAAACCACTCATATTGTGTGATAATACATAATACATGTATGCAAGTGTGTTCTCTGACTGGTTGATCATTTAGGAATTAATTTATTTCCCTTCTTTATAACCTCTTAGGTGACCCTTTCAGCCTTCACCAGTGTTAGCTGAAACTCATTTCTTTGGGCTGGTGCTGCTGCTTCTCCTGGCTTCAGTACCTGACACTTCCTGTCTAAAAAAGTATCCTCCCTGTACTGCTGTCTCTAAGCCAAATTCTGATCTGACCAATAAATACAATTTAGTAACCGTAAAATTGACTTTCTTTCTTTAGAGGAGCTTGACAAAATTCAGTTACTTTTCCTTTAGGGAAGAGGCTCCAAAGCCAACATTAGCCTTGGAATATACTTTTGGAAGAAGGGCAAGGAGACACAATACAGTGAGTATAAAGTATAATTTACCCATATCTTTTTATATACACAGTCACACCTAAAAATAACATAAACTCTTTTGCAGCCTAAAGATGTAGCTCATTTTTGGGAACTAGGTGGTGGAACTTCATTGGTGGAACTCATTCGAATACCAATCACTAGCCACAACATAAGGTAAGTGTAAATATTACAATTCCAGAGTTAGTTTGAGTAATCTCTAGACTTTTTTAGACTTTTTTTTTTTTTTCTTTTTTGTGAAGACCACTTTCAAAGTGTAAAATAGAACATTTATGGGGTTTTGCTAAGAATCACTGTTAATACCATGATGCTTGGCTTTGGTCTTCCTTTTCATGCTTCCCTCCTAAATAAACAAGTTCTAAGTAATCTCAACAAAACATGGAGGAAGTAGGTTGGCCTTAAGTAGATAGAACAAGAAATACAAAAAGAGAAGACAATATCTTTATGCTCTTTTTTGCAGAGAAAAAAAACAGACTTGGGGATATATTAAAAAAAAAATGCTTCCTACTTCTGTGTGCACACATAGGTGCTCTTTCTGTGACAGATATTTTAGGGTGAAAAACAAAGCCGAAAAATTGTGACGAAAAAAATCTCTGGGTTTTTGGGAAATGACCTCTCTCATTAAAAGTCATTTCCCAACAGAAAGATGGCATTTCCGGGGGGTACTAGAGCTACTGAAATTATTTGAAAACAAAAGGAAACAGAAATTTTGATCAGATTAAGAGAATCTAGTGAGAAAAATCCATCAAGGTAATGGATAGCATAAGAAGAAATGCATGAGAAGTTACATGAAGAAATGACAAGGTGATCGGGGATGCTTTATATGGGTTTTTTGGGTTGGGGAAGGTGGGAGTTGAAAGGGGAGAAAAGGATCAAAAGGTAAGTTTTGTATTATGATGTATTGCTTTATTTCATTGATACTGAGCTTTAACTTCTGTGGGGAAGAAAAAGGAGGAATATAATTTTTATCAGGTACATTTGCTCCTGTTTTGACTACTGAGATAATGCTATTATTTGCTGAGAGACTAAGAGGGAATAAAAATAAAACACTTATGGCATGTGAAGCTCTTTGTCTCTGGAAGAGCTTGGGAGAGAAAAATTAAGTATAATTTTTCAGCCCCTGACTATATTACACTAATTGAGCTCTACCTCCATCAGTCTTTTCTTCCTTTTTTACTGATAAGGGATTTTATAATGTGGAGAATCTTAAGATTCTTTGCTGGAATAGCAATGTTCTGTAAGAACAATTCCCTTCTGTTCACATTTTAACCTGCCAGTAAAAATTCTACCATTTCAACAAATATAAGTGCATTTTGCTGGTTTTCTTTTCATTGTAGTCAGGCAATTTGCTTATTTAAAAGTTCCATAAACTATGTCTAGTTTCATCAAGAGACTTTTCACCATATTTTTCTTCCCCACAGCATTTTAAAATGCAATTGAAGCTCAGCTCAGCTGCTTTGTAGCTTTTGTAACACCTCTGGTCTGGAATCCCCTTTTTCAAGTCAGGCTGGAATGGGAGAGAATGATGGCATCCATTCAAATGACTGCATTTGCAATGATCTTTACAGTCTGCACTGGAATGCAGCTGGTATTTGGGAGGCAGGGTTTTAGAAAGAGAGGACTTGAGATGTAAAACATTTCTCATCAACAACCCACCTTTAAAAGTCTGGTAGTAGCTAAGGATGTTTTGTCTTTCAGAAAACTTTTCTCATGCACCCATTCATGGTTCCAGCAAACAGTCCGTGACACAGAACATTGTCCTTAACCAGGTTTTCCTCATTTCATATTAGAAAAGCATAATAAAAGTAGGGAACTTTCCCAGGTATACAGGGAATACAGGTAATGGTTAGGAAAGATCCTAGCCATTGGCTAACATTGCTTGCTGTAGGGTTGTGGACTTAGGAGATTGCAGGGATACATAACAGCAGAAATCCTCTGTCATCCAGGAAGGAGCTACAGGGCTGAGGATGTTTGCATCTTTTACTGTTTGAAGACAGACCCCAAAAACAATGCTTGATTGAAAGTTGCCAAAATAATAGTTCTGAACAAGAGACAAGGGAAAGGTTTCTTCAGAGTGCAGGATATCCCTAAAAGGTATCTTGCTTTGCTGTCACGTTTAATTCTATCTTAGCAGTTAGATGTTCACCTTTACACTACAGGTGTGGTTTTGTATGAAAATGCTGCCTGCCTCTGCACTGAATATGTGCCTATTTAATAGGTCATTCGCTGTAGTTCTGGTACTGGATCTCTCCAAACCTAATGAACTCTGGACCACTATGGAGAGCCTTCTGCAGGTCACCAGGAGCCACGTGAACAAAATTTTAACCAAACTAGAAAAGACAAGCCCTGAAGTAGCTGCTGAAATTAAACAGAGAATGTGGAATCATCTGCAGAGGGATCACCCTGTAAGTTACTTCTAATATTTTCTCCAGATGTCACAGGCCTTTATACAGTTAAAGATAATGCTTTTGAAAATCATAAACAACTCTTTTAGATTTTTATGCATGACTGAAAATCCATTTGATGTAGATGAACCTGTTCACTGGAAAATTATAGCAATTTAATAAAAATTCAATAAGAGCAGAAACAAGGAAAGAAGGTTTCTTATATCTTTTTGTTAGATATCTAATGTGATTGTTATGGCATGTTACACCAATCAAAAGAAATAGTTTTAGAGTAGCAGTTTGCTTTTTTTCCCCCTCATCTTTTTAAAATGAAGATGAAAACTAGAATGTACAAAAGTCATCTAGCAAGAAACTAGCTGAAGGTACAAATTTAAGCAAAGAATATAGTTATAACAGCCATCAACATGACTATATACTTTGCATTTATTTAAATGTCTATCACAAACTCAATGCCTTTTGATAATCTGACAACTAATTAAATTATAAAGTTTCAGAAATGTTAACATCAGTCCTTTAAACATAATTGCTAACTAAATCTCTGGAGAAGCTAAACTAGATTATGCGCAATAGAAATGAAAAGTCATTGTGCATTAAACCTCTGCAAATGTTGTGTGTATATAATGCACAAATAAGTATTCAACAATTCAAAGACCTGGCATGTAAATCTAGTTTCTGTAATTTCTATAAAGTGCTTCAATACACCAAGTGCTTGTAGAGCCCAGAAATTTAAAAGTAACTCAAAATATATGAGAAAGCAACATATGCAGCGCTCCATAGATTTAATGTATGGGGTTTGATACTGGGATTATTTTGGTTTTTTTACTTTTAGAGAAGGTAATTCACAAAAAGATAACACCTACATGCACACCTGGCAATAAATTATGACCACAGTGTCTAGTTTCATAGAGGAGTTTACATATCAGAAAATTGCAAGCTTATTGCAATAAAGAAAAATAAAATGCTATTAATTGTTAAGAAAACTTGTTATTCTCGCACTGTAGGAAATACAGTTATACCTTCTGAACTAAAATTTCTGTTTAGCTTCCATTATCAAAGACATAAATAATGCAAATAAAATATTATTATTATTACTGCTTGGTTCTCTTCTTACTTTCATCCTTTTTCAAAGAAAAATTGGTTCAATTTCTTAGAAGAAAATACTATCTTTTATAGTCAAATTAAATGACAATTTATGGAGATCTTTATCTGCCTTTTAATGGCTAAACATTTTTATCATAAACAGGAATCAATGAAATACTTACATTTTTAAGGATTAAGATATATTTCATCGGTCTGGCTAAAGAATTATTTGCTATGATAATAAAACATATCGATTGCAGACCTTGTTTAAAAAGGCTGGATGCATCTAAAGTACTCCATAGTCAAAAATAAATTCCACAGTCAAAACATGAATAGGGTTCAATAAGCTAATTTTAAGGTTTCTGATGTTATCCCAAATTTTCCTCTTAGATATGAAATGAGAACTATTTTTTCAGTTTTATATTCTGTGCACTGATTTATAAGTTGTGAGTTTTGCACAAAGGTTTTGCTTTGACAGTATATGAGTGAAGCCATTATTTCTCCTCTCCAAGTAGAGGATTTTCAGTATGTGCAGCTTTGGTCAACATTCTGTCATTTAACTTGTCTCTGAAATACCTGGGGTTAGGAGGGA
Source organism: Phylloscopus collybita (assembly GCA_027886175.1). Taxonomy (NCBI): domain Eukaryota; kingdom Metazoa; phylum Chordata; class Aves; order Passeriformes; family Phylloscopidae; genus Phylloscopus; species Phylloscopus collybita. The sequence continues at coordinate 3,994,939 of JAJNNQ010000013.1, read as the reverse complement.
GCAGTTGGACCAACCTCTGCTACAACATGTTTCTTGCACTGCTGCAGCCAAAGCAGCTTGAAGAAATAATTGCTTGAAACAGGAGGGGATTATCTCATTTCATATGGACTACAGCAAACCCTCCCAGATCACTTGACAATTCTTGTAATTCACTTATTAAAATTTTTATCCCACATTAGCTATTTAGCACTTAAGTCTGCCCTCTCAGACTTGTTTTGCTCCACTGATACTGATTCACATTTTCAAGATTGTTGGATAATGTTTCCTCTGTGTGCTGATACCAAACATTTGAAATTCACATTAAATACTATTTAAGTGTTCTGACTGCTCAGAAGGATTATTTCCTGACCACTTAGGAATAAAATGGGAAAATGGTAGAATATAATATGGATATTGCAATAAAGTTGGTTCCTCTACCTTAAGGTTTGGAAAACCTTGTCTTCTGTGAATTAATTTTAACCCCTTTCAGTTGCTCTAACAGTTGAAATCTTCTACAGTTTGTTTACAGGGCTTAACTGTCCTCTATCTTTTTAACAGGACTATGCATTAGTTGACCCTTTTCCAATACCCTTGGTGATAATTGGAAGCAAATATGATATTTTTTATGTAAGTAATACTTAAGTACATTTTTAGTAATTAAATTATTCCCAGTAAGTGTTATATATACTAAAATTTCACTAATATAATAGTAATCTTTTGAACTAAAGTGTGGACAACCTGTCTTCTACCACCAAAAAACCCCCAAACCTTTCCATCCATCAGCATTAAGGAAGGCCTACTGTCATTCCTTCACAAAACACCCCCAAACTGATGAGTTTTGAGATGAACTTAAAAAATGTTGAGACTCAAGTTGCTGCAGACCAAAAAGGGAAGCAAGAAAACACCATGTGGATGATTTCCTTTTATAATGAGAGAAATCCAGCTCCACGTGTCCCTTGTGACAGCAGCTGTAAGTTTATGGCAGTAAAAGAGGGGTGTACCTCAAGTCAAGCTGATCAGATTTTTTTTTGGTTGTTGTGGCAGCTTCAGTCTGGAACTTCTTTTAAAGTACTTCCCAAGTTTCTAGAGACAAGTGATTACTTGCATCTTTTATGGAAGGGAGGAAGGAAATGTCATAGTACTGCTGGATTCTCTCCCAGGCCATAAAAACCCCAAACAAAGGCATACTCACTGCACTTGGTCATGAGAAACAGGGGACAGTATGTTTGATTTTAGCTGTTGTGCTGGCAGCCTGTGCTTCTCTGGATGGCTACACTGTGCACCTGATACCTGGCTGACCCTCTGAGTTGCTGAATTCTTTATTAATAAGGGACTTGCCTTCTCTTTATGCTGAGCCACAACCTCCTTAAATGACTCTCATGTAATAAGGAGAAAATGCCAGCCTGATTCCTTTGGGGGTCTATGGATTGACTTCTACAGGTGACACTGGGACCAAGTTTTCACCCATTCTATCCAGGGAAGGCCATCTGTATGATTTTAGATTAAACAGACATGGATAAAAAAGTATTTTAATGCACCTTCAAATCTTGCAGGTATTAGAATTTAGACAGCATCTACCCAAAGATTTACTTAAATATTTTCACAAAAAAGAAAAAAAAATCCTTTTTTTTCTAGTAGGCAGCCTTTGTACTGGTAAAAATTCAAAACAATATCAAACAAATAAATTGAAAATCAAATGTGCATTCTCAATTAAAAAAAACTTTCCCTGGACTAACATATTGCCTGAATTAGGCTCCATCTGTAAAAAAGAAACAAAGAGAAATTGTGACATTTCTTTTCAGAGTAGGCTGTTACTGATTCTGTCTTAAGATATAATTATGCTGACAGCTGAAAGCCTTATATATTGTAGCTTAAGTGCATTGCAGTTTATATTTAAAAAAACTTCTAACTGTAGTATTTTGGGGTTTGTTTCTTACATCTGTGTTCTACTACCAACTTTTTCAGGACTTTGACTCTGAAATGAGGAAAATAATAAGCAAGACACTTCGATTTGTTTCACATTATTATGGAGCATCATTAGTGGTATGTATACTCACTTTCTATTAGGGATAGAAAAGATGAACAATATTTCTGTTACAAAATCATATTTTTTAAAATAGTACCATAAAACTAGAGAAAATAGGATTTCATTGGTTTTACAGTAGCTTTCTTCATCAGGCTATCTGTTGAACGAGTCACTGCACAGGCAAGGGATGGATGGACATGCCTTGTGAACAAACAAACTACACAAGGTCCCAGTATCAACAAAAACTAAATGAAAATAGTTACCTGTTAGCCAACTTAGTTCCTACATTGAGTTTACTGCATCTTGAGCAAAAATTTTTTTTTTTTTTTTGTACAAGAAAGGAGAATGGGCCAAAGTGGGCCTTAGATTGAATTAACAAAGTGGTCCTTTTGGTAGAAGCATGAGCTTACATCAAGTGACCCAGCTTTCACAGGCTTCAGGTTGAGGGCTCCTTTTCACAGTAGTTCATGTATACCAAATTACTACACTTAGGGTGTTGAAGAAGGACAGGAGCTTCCTTACAGAAGTGGATAGAAAGATGCCAACATGAGGACAATGAAGGATTTATTTTAGTTTGTCAGATCATCCTCTGAGCACAGACAGAAACATGCATGCTGAGATTCACAGTCCAAAAATGCTGCCTCTTGATCTCACTGTGCATCAGAAGATGGGTCTAATTGTATCAACCATCATTTATGCAATAAATAATATTTAATAGTAGCTTAGTGATTATCAAAACAACTTATGTTTACTTTCAATACTTATAATCCCATCCTCCAAAGCTTTTTGTGGATGTCCTTTTGCATCTACATAAAGCTTTTGCACTTTGACACTTGAATTTGTCTTTTGTTAATTTAGAGTACAACTGTCTTGGTTGGGTTTTTTAGTATTTAATCATTATTGTAATTAAAAATTAAAAATAGAATATAAAACTCTTTGTCTACTAAATCCTGATTGTCATTGAAATGAGAGGCAGAAACTTAATTCCCCACAGCAGGGATCTGACTTCCTTCTCAAAGACATGAATCTGTTTAGATACAAAAGCCCTTAGACACAAAGAAGCATGTTGAGAATATATTCTGAGGACTGTTTTCTGATAAATCTTTACCATTCTGCTACTTTGGAGCTGTTTTTATGACAATTATATAGTTACTCGTTACGTTTCTAAATGTTTATGGGATTCTGGAAATTTAATGTAATTTAAAATCCTAACTCATTAGTCTTGGGCAAAAGATTTGTGTCTCGTAATGTGCATATTTCAAAAGTTTTGAATTAGTATTTTAAAAATTTTTCCTTAATCTTTATTTATGCTACATTTTAATCTTTCTTGATCTATATATTCAGTAACAAATATATTCATGTTTTTGAAAGGGAATGTGAGATTTTTATTCTGGTCAATTCAGTGAACATACACCAAATTTATTTGGGTCAGGTATTAATTAGCAAGGCTCTATCCTCTTTGTAGATGGCAAAATGCAATATATCTGTGATGGAAGTTCATAATGTGTATTTTGTTTTCTAATTCATTTAGTTTACCAGTAAATCTGAGGCTCTCCTGCTGAAAGCCCGTGCTCTTATTAATCACTTGGCATTTGGCTATGATAAAAGGTAACGTTACTGTTTAACTAGTAAATGTCTTGCTCAGAGCCTAAAATTACTTAATAAAAATATTTTAATCATAAAAACATTTTTTTTCTTAAATATTATCTCTGAAAGATTTTTGTTCATGGACTTGGACTCCAGTGACTCAGCTGCCTATCTCTACTAAGGACAGTGCTAACTCCTTAATTTTGATCCTCAAACCAATGAATGAAAAACATGGTTACCACTGGAATTGAGTACTATTCTATTTACATTTATTTATATGCAAACCCTTGTAAGACTCTACTCTTGGCTAGAATAATATTTTTTTTTTTATTTCTAAATGCTCACTTGATACTTTCTTTTTTTCTGTTTAGCAAGTCTGTATCACTGGATCCCAGCAAGCCTCTCTTTATACCAGCAGGCCTGGATTCTATGAGCCAAATAGGTTAGAACATTTCCTGTTCATTGTGTTTGTTGCTTCATTGTTTTGAAAACAAGAAAAACATTTTAAGCAACTAGATAAATTACAGCACATCAGTATCAGTTTTAACATATTATTGAAGGAAATATGTTTCTTCATATTTTAAAATCATGATTTTAAAATCATGATTCATTTTAGTACTGAGAATTATTTGTGCAGGTTTGTTAGGCAGTTTCACGAAGTCTCTGGACTGTGTAAAATAACAAAGTACCAATAAGCTGAGATCTGAAAGAAAACAAAATATACAAAACCTCTCAGCCCATTTCATGGTAGATCAATGTTTTTTTCAAACTTGTGGCAGCTTGTCAGTGTAGAAGGTAAAACACTAAATTAGATGGATCATTATGCAAAATTATTCTGTGATTTATGTTGTCCTATGTGTGCTGTGATCCTCAGGACCACCACCTGCCTCTGACAGCGATCTTGGAAAGATGCGTGCCAGCACCCCTTTGGAACTATGGAAAAAAGTATTTGAGAAAACATTTCCTCCCAAGGTAGGGATGTATATGCCATCCACACCACTGCTGTTTCTCACAGAATAGCAGCAATATCTCTGCTCCTTTTTGTTTCTCAAGTCCACAGACTGGAACTTCAGTCTCACTTAGCAGTTCTCTTTAATACGTTCTTAAAAGATAGAATTGTATGTAGTAGTGCTTCTACATCTTCAGTCACCTTCCTACATTCAGAAATTATGAAAGATGCTGTTCTCAATATAAAATGCCCCAAAATGATAAAGACTAAACTTCTCAGAAACCATACAAAAGTGTTATTTTTCATGTTAGTTTTCCTCTTAGCCTTTACAAAGACAATAAACAAATGTTTCCTCCTTTACCCACCCCTCCAAGTACCCCCTGAAACAGCTGGAGAAATGAATACACTTCTCATCTTGCAAGCTCCATTGCTGTTCATCATTGTATCAGTCTAAGTAAAGATTTAAACATTTGCCAGATAGATTCATAGCCTTCTGTTTTGGTTCCACAGCAGGCTTTAAACTTAGAACTTATTTTATGCATTGTAAACTTCCTTTTCCATTGGCTCACCTAAGAAGTAGAATTCTGCTTTATTTTATGCTGTCACTGGTATTATTGCCTTCTTGCTACTTTCTGTTTGATATGATTAAGGAGAAATGCACAGGACAACATTTAAAAAAACCCTCCTCATTTGATACTTTTTCTTACTATTAGTGTATTTGCTTCTTTGGAATTCAAGTTACAGTTTGCTCAAGGCTAGGAAATGAAAATTCAGATATTTGGCAAAGATAGCAATCAGTTTCTCAGCTATTGAAGTAATGCTTCTGATAACCAGAACTGCATTCTAGTCATGAGTATTAAATAGTTTAGCAAGGGCAACCTCAGCTGTGCCCTAACGTCATGGACCAGAAACAATATGGTCATTTTGATCCTCAAGAATAATAACCCACCACCAGATAAGAATATTTTCTACCCTTTAGAACCTAGCTGCACTATTGCTTTTTCTTCATTTTACTGATAGAAGAGCTTTTTTTTTTAAACTAATCTGTGTCCTGTAGCACAAAATTATTCCATAAATGCAAGCTTTTAATATATTTGTATTAAAACCAAAAACTTTCACTTCTGTAGTGTGGCTTTTTCTTATTAAATAAGATAAATTCTATCATTTGGGGCTTTGTCTTCATTTCTTTTAGAGTTTCTGTGATTTACAAGATACTAAGGACCCTGCACAGGACAATCAATACGCTGAGTATGAAGTTGATGTCATGAGAGCTCAGAAAAACCAGGTGTGTGGTAATTCTCCAAATGCTGTTCACAGTCAGGTGTTCCAGAATCACCAGCACTGCTGAACTAGTAGCAGATACTCGTACCTCCCCTTCTTGCCCTTAAATAATTTCAGCTTTAGATTTCGGTTTAGTAGTTGGTTGTGAGATTTTTTTCTCATTGTTAAGATACTAAGCCAGTATTGTTAGATCTCAAAGTTTTGGCTCTGAGTTTCTTTAGAAATTAATAATTCAAATTTTCCCTCAAACTGTTCTGTAGAATTAATTAAAATAAACTTTGAAGCTTTCATGACAATAATTTCCTCATTTCTTCACCCTGTACTCTCATTAGAGTGTTGTCTAACAGAAAGTGTAGGAAGCAGTATCAAGGTCTGTGGTGGGGACTGCTTACTTCTCTCTCTCTCTCCTTCAAAACTTATTTAACTGGAAAGATACTGAGATGATAACATTTTTAACTTGAATTTGCAGGCTACAGACATTTTATCTTAAATAGAGTGAATGGAATTGTTCCACAGAGTGATGATATGTGGCTTTAACCCTTAAATTCCAGGGAAGACCTTTAGTGGGGAAAGGGTCTTCTATTTTTTCTTATTAATTTGGAAGTGTTTCTGCCTTTTTCTAGATTAGTGGAGAATTAATTTTATGGAAAAAATGTGTGGCAAACTAGATGAATGTGAAGGGATTGCCTTACAGCCATCAGTATTTAACATCAGCTGAGTAGCAGTACTGTATATAACAGTTTTCATCAGTATCACAGGTATGGGTCTGTTAAAATCAGACCAAGATTTATCCAAAGAACAAAGCAATTTCAAAAATCCCCTGCAGCCTTTGAACTTGCACATTACCTGCAATATCCTGTTAATGTAGGTATCAGTTCTGAATTCCTGTCACATGAAGAGCAGTCTTAGAAATCATTAAAATATTTAAAGCACGCTGCTTTTGGAATTTATAATACAAACCTACTAAGTATAGCTACATATCTCGAAATAACTATATAGGTTTGTTATTTTAAAATAATAATGTATTGCAAAAGAAGATACTGATATGTATTGATTAAATCATACAGGAAATTATTAAGTTTCTGGTTTTAAACAAAAGAGACAGGCTTTTAGAATCTTAATCTGTTCAAGGGCATTGCAAACCTTTATAGCTTCTTTTTGTTGGACTACTACAAGTAATTTGAGCATTAAAGAGAAAATTACTTTTGTTATCTGCAGTTATTTCCTAAGTTTCTATCACAAAGTTTAATTTTTACAAGATTATTTGCATATTATTAAAATGTTTTATACCAGGAATATTAAATGCATCAAGCTAGAAATATACATCTAAAAGAAAAGAACTCTCTAGTTGCAGTGTTTCTTGAAGTTCCCTTCTGTTTTCCAGTTCAATGGAAGGCAGCACGAAACTCGTATTTTTTTAAGCAACTTTTAAAATTAATCATGTGTCTGACATTCTTTATAAAGTCTCATGGTGTCTGTTGTGCAGGAGGACCAGTATATTAAGATGGTCAATATGCAACATGTTGTTAATGAAATCATGGGACCTAATGGAAAATTGAAAGTATCATGTGATGACAGTGAACGTTTTCATGTTATCATTTTTCTCGGTTACTTTCGGTTAATTAATGTTACTTTGGACTGCAGGTGATAGCCTGCTTATTGCCTATTTGCTTATCTATCTCAAAGACAAGCTTTAAAAGAAAAATAAACACAAAACCAGCAAGGGAAGCAAAACACAGGCCCTGTCACTGTGTCCGATAGAAGAACCAGCAATACCTGACTCAGTCTTGGTCAGGACTGCTTGATAATACTGTAATAGATTTACAGATAACTGTGGCAATACAAAGTTTAAATAAATAATTTCCAACTTTGTCATTTTGATTGAAGGATTTGCCTCCATTCTAGAAGAGTAAAAGATTGAATTCTAATTCTTGAGTATAAAATAAGGAAATAAGTTAAAAAAAAAATGAAGAAAGTCCCTGGCTGTCTCTGAGGTACTGTCAGCCAGCATTTATCTGAGATGCTGTTTGGCTGTAGAAGTTTAGAGTCCAAGCCCATCAGCATTCTGACATAACTTTTCTTTTAGACCAGATTATTTTGCCTCCTTAATATTTTCAGAGTTAACTACGAGATGTTACACTTTCTTTCTAAACATTTTTGCTCTGGAAAGCTCCCTGAGGCTCTTTTCCTCAGTGTGCCTTTCTTCAAGATCACATCTTGATCTTGAAGAGCACGTCTCTCTTTCTCAACTATGTCTTTTCAGAATTCTTTTCCTAGTTCTTGCCCCACAGACGTACATAGCACAGGTTTATATCAAATAGTGCTGTTGGAATTGTGTACTGTTTTCATTCCCTGCAGTTAAGCTCTGAGAAAGAATACAGCACCAGGGACCCTTTTGAAATTTATATTTCTAATGTAATTCTTAACTAGCAGATTTTCTCCAGGCATTATTGGATTTTTTTTTTCTGCAAGGCTTTTGAGATTAAAAAAAATAAATTCATTCTGCATAGTTATTAGGCCTTAAATGTCTAGGTTTTGGTTAATTCTTCATACATACATACACCACATGGCAAACTTGTCATCCTCTGTCCATTCCCTGTTAGCTTTTTAACTTTTTGATGCTTTCAGGTCACCTTAATTTGGGTTTTGGTACACACATAACTTGAATTTCAGTGAGATCTTTTAAATATTTCTGATTAGAGCTACATGTGTACAACCTGCATCTGTGAGCACCTGTGGGGAGCATGAAAGTCTTCTTCCTTAGTTCCTTCTAAATGTTTGTAGCAGTGAGAGCCTGGCACATGGGAATGTCTCCTTTCTTTAGAAATGCTCTCTGCCACAGATGTAAGTACTCTAAGGTGTCTTTTGGAAGGTTTTTCTTTGTTTCCTTTAATGCCTTCACTGCTAATACTCAAAATTGGTGCTTGGACCTTTTGATCTGGACATTTGACTGCAGCTTCATCCATTGATGGAACAGATGAAGCTCAGCCTTGAGCTCAAAGAACTGGAGAGCCTCCTACTCAGATGCTTCAGAAGTCAGGCAGTGCCAAAGTTCACAGTGACTGGCCCTTGTCACACAAGAGCTATTACTTCAGGGATTGGTGCCAGTTCTAGCTGAAGCCTCATGCCATGAAGTCAAGTCAAAAAAGCAGATGCCTGGTGCCATTTGGTGCCAGCTAACAAGTCTGTTAGCTGATTGTTAAGATTGAAAGCCAATCTTAACAAACAGAGATGTGACTGTTAAGACTTTAAAAAGTCATAAACACAAGAAGAGTCTACATCTCACAAGGAAAAAGAGTTGCATTTCCCCTAAAATTGCAGCAACCTGATCAACCATGTCACTCACAACCAAATGTCACCTCTGTGTCAGGTGTGCAGCTGCCATGGGGACTCTGTTGTCCAACAGTCCAAGCGCTGTATTTTTTCAGCATGCTTTGCTGACATGAACATATTGCTGAACTCCAGGACACCATTTCAGTCTCATTCCACAAAACAAAAGATTTCATACTGTGGCCATGAATCCTTGGTCACACCAGTGTTACTGGGCAGAGAAATAAAACAGGCCCCTACCTTAACCTACCACACCTTTCATTTTCTCCACAGGAGGACATGTGCTAGTCTTCGTAAGAGAAAAAGTTATTTAGGCTATTTATTCAGCTGCTAAGAACAACCTTTCTTGTTTTCACATGAAAGCATGTCCAAATGGGTAAAAAAGATTTCATTTTTAAACCAAATCAGAGAGCAGTTTTAGAGCACTGTTACTAAATTTTCTACTAAAGTTTGTGTGCTTAAGACTTTTAATTAGTGTTTCAGTACTTGGTTGCTTTCACCATGTTCCACATTGAGGGCACTTCCAGTAAGAAACTGCATGGAAAGAAGCCATATCAGTCACGCAGAACAGAGGGAATGCAACAATTAAGGCATTTCCTACAATCTTAATTTTTCCTTCTTGTTTGTAGACATTGTAGTATTGTCTTTAATTACATGATCATATACTATTTTGCTGATGTCTCAATTCAATTGTTCAGTATTTCTTTTCATCATCCTTATTCTTTATGTACCTTATTTTTCAACCTGCCATTCAGACACTTCAATGAACACAAAAGTATTAATTTTTTTTTCTCCGAGAGTGTGTGGTAATGTTATCTTATCTGAGTGCCTCACAAACATCAGTTAAGCCTTTGTTCCCAATCCCTTTATGAGATTAGGTGTGATCTTCCCCATTTGACAGATGAAGAATTTACAAAACACAGAAGTACAGAAGCATTAAGGTTTAAAAAAAAAATTAAGCCCACTTTATGCCGATGTTGAGACATCTGTGATAAGTTGCTAGCACTAATTAGGTTTAAAGCACTCAGAGCACATTGAAATTGCAATTATTTTTTCTTTGTATATCTGATCTCAGCCCCCTGTACTTGCATCCACAAAACAAGCATAGCGTAATGCTAGCATGAGGATTCTGGTGCACTTTGAGATACATTCTTTTGTAGGATCATCTTTCACTTTGGAGAGTCTGTTCCAGAATTCTGCTCATGTTTGCAGTATAGAACTTAAGGAGCAAGAAGGGGCTCTTCTTCAAGAGGGTCTCTGGAGTGATCTTTAAGTAGTGTTTGAAAGAATTTTGCATTATATTTCTGACTTCAGGGGTTGTATTTTGCTTTCTATTTTGCATAGAAATTAGGTAAATTTACTTTGCTGACATTTTCCCTCCTGAATCACTGATATTTGTTAAAAGATTATTTTTTCCTAAATATCCTTCCATTTAATCAATTTTTTTTCTTTTTTTTTTTCTTTTTTTTTTTTATTTTTTTATTTCTCATTGTTTAAATGTTATCCTTACCTAGATACATGTCCAAAATAAATACTTATAATTTTGTTCTTTATGTCATGGAGTAGCTGTGGTTTGATAGTTTGCATGTTTGTTTTGAATTGCCTTTACACTGAATTGCCTTCTAGGCTAGCTAAACTTACAGCAAAATTAATTCTAAATTACCTGCCTCTTTCTTGAAGGAGTTTAATTAGATGATAAATCTGAAAGAGTAATTATTTAGCCAACACCTGTAGACATGACCCCAAGATGGTACTGTCATATGTAAAACCTGGCTATCTAATTTTGCCCCTTCCTGAAGCCTTTGAGAAAGTTTTAAAATGAAATTACTTCACATAAAGCAGGTTCCATGTGCTCCTTAAAATACCACAGTATTCTTTTTACTCCTAACGGTTGGCAAGTTTCCAACAGTTCAGTATGTTCCAAGATCATAATTACTTTATATTAATAATGAGGGAGTGAAAATACTGAATAAAGACCAGCTTAGAGATAGAACAGTTTGATAGTACTGGAGTTGTAGCTAATAATGCAACTTACTGGCTTTAGCCTAGACACAATATGTTCTGTGTCAGTCACCCATGGAGTTACATAACCCTACCAGTAGACTCCTACAAGCATCAGGAACAATGTGCACTAACTAAAAATCTTCTCTCTGTTCATACAGCTGGAGTGCTTTCTGAAAACTTTGCACCTCTGACAATGCTGCTGAAGCTATTTCCTGAGAGAAAATTCCATTATTATTTCCATACAATCTAAAAATGATGATTGCTTTGTTGTTCTGCCTTTTTAATTTCTTCTTCTTCCCTCTGTGCTCTGGACTGATAGTTAATACTTCTGCTAAATTCACCAGGTGTGAATTTTGTTATTTCTGTCATGCTGATACTTGCCATGCCTACAGCAAAACCTCTCTTACCCTCTGAAATCCATTCTGTTAAAACCAAAATACAATTGTAAAGCACATGTCCACTTTTGAAGGTCTTTGCTACATCTATCCTAAGCACTGGTTTATGTCCACCTCTTTCCTGATCCAAGTAAGATATGGTGAGTTTTCTGTCTTGCAAGCACTACAGGGTTAGGTTTAACTACCTCATTAGAGCATCATCTTCCTGTAAATTTGCTGGAAGCCTTACTCTGAAAAAAATCAAAAGCCATTGTAATGCTTCCTAATTTTTCTCTTTTTTGCTGAAAAAAAATCTTTAGAAATTACTCCTGACAGTACATATCCCTACATAAAATTCAGCAGAAGAAGCTGTTTTTTGTAATGGTGCTAGACCCTTCTATTTTAGACTTCAGTGCTCCCAGTTGACTGAGATGAGGTTATTTGTCTACCTTGCTAGCACTCTAGTGATCTAAAGTACAGCAAAATGTAGCTCCCAACATGACAGCAAATGTGGCAAAATTCACACCACTTTTAGGATAATCTTGTTAAATATAAAAATACAGTACATTTTTCTACAGTGAATAGTGTTTGTACATACATACATTCGCCAAATAATTACGTGAAGTTTCTGGAGACTTTAGTAATGAGAAAATTACCTTAACATGTATTTATGTTTCTTTTTTAGGAACTTGAGCAATACAAAAGAAATGCCTCTAAATCCTGGAAAGAAATGGATTTTGATTCTGATTGATGAACTGCTCCATCTTCAGTTTAACACCATTTACAAAGTTATTTTTATCATTTTTACACTACATTAGCAATTTCATCTGATGCAGTTGAAAATATATAATACCAGTATTTATTAAGCATCCCTGATGTTATTTGTCATAAAAGGAGCTATTTATTCTCTCAGTCCAAATTTGTTTATCTTGGCATTGGCAAAGAGTTTTAAAAAGTGGGTAGAAAGGAATTCTAGATTGCTTTCAGATGGGTTTGTTTATGAAGACTGGAAGTAGTTCTACTTATAAGTTACAACACATTATTTGATTTACTTTTGAATACTTCTAGCCTAAGCATAGATTTAAATATAAACAAGTTTTCACACCCAAAATATGAAACTGTGTAGTGTGCTAGGCATCTTTTTGTAGTTCAAAACCAAAGCTTAAGAAATACTTGCATAATTGTTTGATATATATGAATAAACAAATAAAACTAAAACTGGCAGAATAAAGTGGAGTTAAAACCATCTTTGACCTGAATTCAGAAGTGTGCTTTCTCTCTGTCACAGAATCATAGAGTTTTATACGGGACTTATTTTTTGCAATGTATAATGTCACACAGAGTTTAGAAGATAGATGTTTCTGTCATATATTCAAGTGCTAGGAAGTCAGTCTAATTAATTTGACAGATACTTGGTTAGTGCTGAGAATATTAGTGATTCACATTCTGCCTAAGCTAGGAATGGGCTTTTGTCCATGCACACCTCACTAGTGTGAGATACACTGAATGTTCTGGGAATACACAAGACAATCCAGATAAAAGCCAGAGGTGTCTCCTGAGAGCTCAGACCTGTCAGAGAGTGAATGTCTGAACAGCCACTTGGCAAACCAGATCAACACTACATGCTCATAAACATGGGAGAGACAGACTAATCTGGTATCTTTCCAGCTATTTAAAGCTATATGTTGTTTTTGACATATTTGTTCACCAGATGTTTTTCTGATAACAATATTTGTATCTCAAAATATTATACATAAAGATATTTTAAAAACACAAATAAGTGGAAATACTGTATTACCTTGAGGATTCGATTCAAAATTCTTTGTTATAAACTGCCTCATCTCAAAACTATCATAAAACTAGTTTTATAATTACAGAATTTTGAGATACAAATATGCTTACCTCCTTGGAGAAATCTATCTCTCTGCAAAATCTAATTTCTTCACAGAACATGAAAATAAGATACAAAATTTAGGAATTCTATGTCTGTTATGTTTTCAATTTTGAAAGGCCCATGAGAGTAATTTCCAAAGATGAAAATGGCATTGCTTCTGACAAACAACTTTTATACTTTTTCCCTAGTTAAACTAACATTTTATTAAATAAAACCAAAACATTATTGAACAAACTTTTTCTTCCTTGTAATTCATAAACTGCTTCCAAACCAGATTAGAACTTGACAGTGAAAAGAAAGAATTGATATAAATAACCTAACTGTCTCCACTGATTTACCATCATTTACAAGGCAAAAACAAGCTGGGTAACTTTGATAGTGCTTCAAGATCCTGTACTCATCAGTTGTATAGTGTGTATGAGATTAAAGTGGAGTGATTCCTTGATTCTGTCTTTGCACGTATTTGTTTGTTTCCTTTCTACAGATTCCTCCAGTGGTCCCAAAACAAGGCGTAAGACTGAAAATACCATTCTAGAAATGAGATTACTAGCAGTTGGACCCCTCTGCTTATTAGTAAAAAAACCAAAATATTTGGTTAAATTATTTTCTTCAAAAAACCAAAATAGTGGGGAAAAACTTAGAGCACCATTGCTACATTGTTAAAAAATGTCAGCAATAGCTGACTAAATTCGATCAGAAAGCCCTTTAAAACATGAAACACTGTTGATTATGGCTGATCTGGAAATCAGCCAGAGGAGAGGGGTGGGAAACACCAATATCAGAACTCATTCACACTCTTAAGAGAACATTGGTTTTCAAGATGGAAACAAACATGAGGAGATGAAAGTGGTTTTATATATGTAATCACTGAAATTCTATCTAAAATCCAGCGATATGAGCCTTCAACTGTAATATAAATATAATATTAGACGCTGTTGGAATTGCTACTTTTTCATTGTCTGTCAGTAATTCTCTCTCTCAAGATGAAGCTTAGAATTCCAATAATGGCAAGTACTGGTATAAAAGCATAGAGTACAAGGAAATCAAGTGTGAAGCGGGACAATGCCCCAGGGTAGTTTTTCTCAATGAACCGGATGCCTTGTGAGAAAACACACGCAGCGTTATTTGCAATGGAACTGTTGGCTCCACCTGTCAAAAGAAACAAACAATCTCTTCAGTAGTTAAATCAGTAAAATTAAAACTCAGACTCCAGTCTCTAGCTCATTCCTTGAATACAGCTCTCCCTGACGCCACTTCCATGAAGAACCATCCATACCCACAGCAGTATTTCTCACCACTGTGGAATAAAACCAGACGAGCCCTATGTTTCTGTGCTTAATCCATGACATACTTTTTGAAGGGAAGAACAAGGGGTCACTAGGAGCTCTCTCTTTTTTTGTTCATGCCAAACATAGATCTATGGCTTTTCAGACACGTTATCTGGAGTGGCATCAAGAAGCAAGTTGCCCCAAGACTTACAGCGTTCATATGTGTTGAGGGTTCCAAAATGCAAGAAATGGTGAGTGTCTGGAGGACACATTAAAAATGAGGTATTTATTGGTACTGATAGAGTCATGGATTTGCTTTCTAACAGTTGTTGATCTTGTAATAGAGAGGTGCAAGAGACAGTAATAGCTAAAAAGTATGTAGCCTTGGAGAGGAGCACAGACACCTGGCTACAACACCCTGAATATCGTAGGGTAGGTCCAAAGCTCTAAGTTTTACCCCACGAATGTGTATCAGCTACTAACCCCACCGCCCTGACTGGTTCTCTTGTTTTGCAGGTTGTCTTGCTCACAACCAACAAAGCACAGCCAGACAGACCCAAGCTGCTCAATAAACACCAAGAAAACACACTTGAACAGAAGCCTCTCTAGTATTAGAGGAGATACCTGCTCAGCTGTTTGTTACCTCTCAATACTCCCTCCACTGATGTTTAATCTTAGATTGTGCAATTCTCTTGATGCTCTATTTGTGTAACATTGCTCAAAAAATTTTTCTAGCCTGTAATAAACTTGGCTTCCAAAATTCCTCCAAAGAGGGGATAAGAGAACCGGTGACAAAGAGCAAGATGGAAGAACTAGAAGAATGAGAAATGGTTGGAACAAAAGAATCAAATTCTGCTCTAGCTTGCTGATGTGGCATTATTGTCTTTACTAATTATTAAGTTCTTTTTAGCAACTCAAAAGTTACATTTATTTTATCAGGATACATGTACATAGAAGGAAAATAAGCATCAACATCTCATTAAAATTATTTATAATGGACTTTTTTTTGAACACTTACCACATGTGAAGTTTAAGCCATAAAACTCATTGACTACAAGGATTTCACTGCTGTATCTTTGAAACGTAAGAAAACTGAGTAGTTTGAAAGGTGTTGGCATGTCTTCAATGGTCCTTAAAGAAGCAGAGAAGTTAAGCTGGCTTTTGCTACATATTAAGAGCCCCCAAATTAAAACAAGCTCTCGTTTGTAATCTGTGACAGAAACAGTTCTTGTCTCTACCTGTAGGGTTTTCAAACATAAAGTCAAATTTTAGGGCTAAATGATGAGACAACCATGAAGGCTGTCCCCGACTTTGGTACACTGTCACAACATTCAGCCCTGACTTGTTTATGGACAGTCACAAAGAATTCTATGGTTGTTTGCTATTCACATGGGAGTGATAAACTGAAAACGACAAGACCCAATATAAAGACCCTTACTTGCCAAAACGTGTTGCTTTCAAAGGAAGAAACCACCACCCCTCCCTCCAGCTTCAAAACCAAGCAAGAGTGAATAGCAATTCATTGCTGCAATAATAACAAAGCAAAAATGAAGCAAAAATAATGAGAAGAAACATTCAACAAGACTGGGCAATTTCAACATCTAAAATACTTCAAGACTCAAGACTCAACAACAACAAAAAAATTAACAGGAAAAATCCTAAGTCTCAATGCTATTTTTAATGTCCTTCATTGCTTATGAGGAGTAATAAAAAAGATTCATAATATTAACGAGCAATGTCTGTGCTGTAAAATAAGGTTAGAAACCACTCTAACGCTCTTAAGTTATCATTAAGGCATTAGACTGTGGTATCAGGAATAAATGTCTTGTCACTATAAACACACATCTTCCTGAAATTAGGCAGGGACCAAATAATTAGACATTAAACTAGTTTTATATCATAAGTATGAGCTGAAATGTACTTTAAAGAGACAAAGCATCATCAACTTTGTGAAGCTTCAGATGGTTTTCTTGAGGATAATACCAACTGCTGCTAGGCCTACTTCATTTTCATTGGGAGGGTCTCAGGTAAGCATATCCTACTTGCTCAACATCTTAGGAATACTGCTTTTAACAATTTCACATTTATTCTGGTATGTCCCTCAAAAAACCAGTTTTTTGTTTATAATTTCAGTATTGACAAATACAAGGGGAAAACTGTTCAAACTTCACGCAATTAAAACGCAAAACCATTTATTTGCACAGTAACAGAGCAAGTGGATCACAATTTTACCACATATTTAACACATTACTTAATAATTTTTATAGATTTCAGTCTGTACAGGTAGAAAAAGCAACTGAAAAGTTTGCTGGCTAAACTGGATAATAATTGTAGTAAGATAGGAGAGAGCAACTGCTTTTTTAAACCAGCATCACCAGTGTTTAATGTCTGATAAGTTCCAGCAGTTACTAAAAAATGTAGGAACAGGGATTTTTGGTAGGCTGCTTTAATGGGGACAGCATTTCACATCATCATGTCAGCATCAGTAAAAGAATTCAGATGAGCTGATAGATATTTATTGTTCAGTTTTATCTTCAATGTATTTGCAAAAACTGGGGGAAATCTTCAGTATCTCAGTTGATATCCAAAGATATTGTCTGTTTTTGTGTTTAATACAAGGCCCAACAAGATTTGGTAGTTCTGCCACCGAAGGAGCACAGCTGCTCTTCCTTTTCCATTGCTACCTGTGCATTACTGCATTTCTGAAACACCAACTGCTCTAGAAACTCTTCCACAGCTGGATCATTTTAACAGCAACACTGTAACAAAGTAAGATTTTTTTCCTACCTTACTAGTCCTGTTCCCACTATCACACCAGCTGAATTAAGTAGCACCACACCACTTTGGACTATTTGTGGGTCTTGAACCACGCCAAGTACAACAAGTGTTAGTAGTTCACCAATCATGTGAGATGCTAGGACAACAGCAAAGAAAACTCCAAATCTGGAAGCATCAGGATACAATCCTACAGTCCTGTACAAAGAGGAGCAAAAGAACAGCTGAAAAACAATGTTTGGGCAGTAAACTTGGAAAGCAGCTTTTACTTTTGTTTCTATTTGGGGTTTTTGCAGTTATAGCTCATTAAGTGAAGAGTTTGTGCCTTAAGCCTTAGTGTATTGTTTGGAATCTTAACACAAAGGACAGCCACTTACTATCATGATGTAAGTGCAGATACATGAGGTTTTCTCCATTTAGATTGAAGAAGGTTATGCAAAGATGTGATTCTTGGACAGACCCAGGTTTCAAGACAAACACAATGGCTTTTCAATTCCTTAAACTAATCTGTTGCTTCTTGTAGAGTCTTTGCAGTGGAGTCATTAACTTAGAAGCCACATATTTAAAGAACATCTTTATGCAGGCAATTAACAGATGGGACTTTGCACTTCTGATAATGTGCAAGAAAACATTAAGTATGGATATCCTCAATTAAATTAAAAACTACTTGAATTCACCACCCATGTAACTCATACCAATGCAATTTCCCCCATACTCCTGCATTCTTTAACACAACATGCTGTTCTCAGTTTTCCCCTAGGAAATGTCCTAGCATCTTTTCAAGGGAAAGAGTTCTCTCAATCTGTACTCAAGATTAAAAAAGTTAAGAAAAGTCAGCAATTGCTTGACAAACTTAATTCAGCCTTAGAGTGTATGTGACAGATGACAAAACCCTTTATCACATTGTGACACATTACTCTTTTTTCCAAAATACCTCATACCAAAATTGCCTTGCACTAAGTGCACACTGCATGCTTTGCTTAGCTAACAAGCAGCAATCCAACATTTAATTTTCCTTTTTTTTTGTTGCTCAGTGCAAGACCCTATGTGGGTTTTTTAAATCACCACGTTCAAACATGGCCTTAAAACAGAAGTATCAATTTTCTCACAGGCTTTCCTGTAGCGTTTTTTGTAACACCAGAGTAATTTATAAATAGATGGATGAACATTGACTCTTCCAGTATTAAACACTCAGCGAGCTAGCAGGTATTTAACAACTTTTAAGATTGGTGCAGAAGAAACACCTTTCCAAAGTCCTAGAAGAAAACTATCATCTCTGAGCCACTCTAATACTTTACACAGAGAAATGGAGACATGGGCTAGTAAATCTGGGGTATGAATAGAACAGAAGAAAGCCTAAAAAAAACAACAACAAAAAATCCCAAAGAGAGAATATTACAGCAATAGAATAAAAACATGATGTGAACTGTCAGAAGATTTCCCAGAGGTATCTTCAGCTAGGAAAATCTGCACAGATAGGACATTAACTTGATTGCAAAAGAGGCTCTCTTTGGGCTTGGCCAGATCTGCCTTGTGTCTGATCAGGTCACAGTTTGGGTCTGCCTGACCCAATTGTCTGACCCCACAAACACAAACTCAGTGAGAAATGGCTTGTAAGAACACATGCCAGAGGCTGTCAAAGCCTCTCAGAAAGTTAGTCCACACAGAAAAGTTCAGTCCTGCATAACAACTGCCAAAATTTATCCAGAAGCTGCTCGCCCTGAGAGGTCTAAGAGCATTGTGAAATCATCCTTGACACATCCCCAATGGCTTCCTACCAACCACAGTATTGAAAATATCTGTAAATATTATCCATTAACTGGAGCCTCGCTATTTATTGTTGATTGTGTTTGAGCCAACCAAAGCACAGGCACAAAGTCTCTACCCATGTGTATTCCCTGTTTGTTAAGGAGCTGAGAGTGTCATTGAGCCTGGAAAGCTGCTTTCCAAATGGCTGTTTTCTTGGCACCAGTCACAAACAGAAGGTCAGCACAGCACTTAGTGGGAGGAAGAGTAATTTCTGTCTGTCTGACTGTGAAAAAAGGCTTCTCAGGCAGCCCTGCCTGAAGCAGGCAGCACTACACCTTGCAGAAATAAAAGCCCAGGTAGCTAAGGGGACAAAGGGGGCTACTTTTCATATCAACACCGAATTACAAAAAAAAACTGCCCATGCATGCAAGTTCTCACACTTGGAAGAGCAGAAATCTTCCTTTCAGGTATCTTCTCTTTATACTGAGATTTTAAATGGAAAAAATAAAGTAAATGCTGAGCACTTCCCCTCATTGCCTACTACAGACCAGAAGGAAGAAGGGAATTGTCATCCTTTTTTTCCTGAGTTTTTCCAGATGGGGGAAAAAATGCTACTACAAAATTCCCTGTGCAGAAATACTGATTCAGAAGTCCAAGCAATTTTGTGTAGTTCTTCTTTATCCATTTTCCATTCATCTTACTGCAAAGTAAGAGCACTAACATGCACTGCTACAGCAGAATGACTTCTGCACTTTAGCTCTTTTATGAGGGTGTATCCACTTACCATTTTTGAACAGCTCATCAGAGAACATGTATCCACGACACAAACCAAGCCTGCTCATCACTTGTACACATTTTACTACAGACTTCCAACTGATTGCAACTGTCCCAGGAAAACTAAAATTAACTTTGGTGCACTAGACATCTCTCAGCATTAGAAAAGAAAAAAACTGAAGGACAGAAATCTGTGCTTTTCTCTGGACTGTGTAAGGGACCCAGATTTCATCACTTCCATATGCTGTAGCTAAACCCCAATGTCCCAGGGAAATAAAAGTTTTGTTACTGTGTTACTGTCACGTACCTACAGGTGACTTCCTCACTCCTTTTTTTTTTTTTAAATTTCCTGTCTTTCTAAATGCACTGACACTTGCATAAAATGACACTTCCTGTTTTCAATATGACATAAGGATGGTAACTGTCCCAGGTCCATTAAAACTTTTCAAGTTACCTAGAGAACTGGTAATTTACTTACTGGGGAAGTTTTTTCCAGCTCTGCCTGAAAAGAGAAGGGCTAAATTTGTGTCATCTTTCCTTATGCTTTCTGTGTAATCATTTTGAGAGACAACAGCAGGAAGCCATGCCAGGAGGCCTTTTGCTGACATGTTCATTGACACTGGTAACAAAAAGAAAATGACAACCCAACAGATGGTCCAAACACTTACCAGTATATGAAGGTGCTGAAAAGGGCCACGCTGATGACACTGAAGGGCAGGAAATGGACTACATAAGCTACAAGCATTTGCCATTTCTTATACAAGCCATCTTTACTTTCTTGGTCACTGATAGCACGTAGAGGTGGGACTGAATTAAATATACAAGAAATAAAGAAAATTACCATCAAATAGAGAGAGCAACATTTGTTGTTAGCAGAAATGATTTGAAGCACAGAGACAACTTTGAGAATATATCCCAAACATTCTGCCTAAACCATTCTGATCACTTTTCCCCCCACTATAAATGCAAAGCATGCTCCCTGCTTAATGAAAGAGGCCTAACTTATCAGCATGCAGGACAGCATTCTCTTTTTGCATATACAAATTAGATATGAGAAAACCTCTGTCACTGGCTAATTTATTGAGATGCTCTGATTTCAAGCTGATGACAGCAGTGTATGTTCCCTATATAAGCAAAACAGTTTTTAGGGGTGTAAATAGAAACTACTGTTGCTTTCAGTATGGCATCTATAAGTGAAAAATCCTTTAAAAAATGTAATCATCACATAATACTCATAAATCCAATTATGCTTAATTGCTGTTAAAGCTCTTTCGTATTTCCATCCTTTCCACATGTCTGGTTTTGAGCTCACTTAGATATTAACTAGACCTAGACTTTGTCTTGCTTATAAAATGCTACACACAGGCAAATCTTTTGCACAGTTTAGAATAAAGCCTTCACAGACAGGCCAGCTGTAAGAAATATTAATATTCCCTTAAACTCCAGTGAATTTTGTCTGTATCAACTCCGCCATTACCTAGAACAGTGAAGATCCTTTAAATTACTACCTTCACGAAATACTTTTTTCTTATTTAAGACAGAGTGGCAGCAACACCTGCTGCTGCAGGTAAGAGAGGACAGGAACTCACACAGGGCCACAGCATTGAGCATCCCTGTGTAGGGGGGGGCACTCACGCACTGGTAGACAAGCCCCACGCGATCCTGCAGGGCTCCCTGGGCCAGGTCATTCCTTAGTCTAAGAAGGAAAAAGGCTATGAACAAGCCAAATAACAGATTCTGGAGGAGGCGCATGATGATGCCTATCTTATCTCTGGAGAGGTTTCTTGTTGCTCTCCTGATAATGAAAACAGCAACAAAAGGCCTGTTAGCTACAACTGAACACGTGTTGGTAGGGTGTTAAGCTTTGAACAAATCTTAGACACACAGCGCCCACAGAGAGCTAATATATTAAAAATGACGAGGGACAAGTACAGTGGGAGATCAAATAACCAAAGGAGTATATTTATACATAGAGGGGAAATCTGAAAGATTAGTGGAGAAGAAAAAAATAATTGCTTTGAAAATGGGAGGAAAAAAAAGTCTTACCGTAAAAGAATCAACATTTGGTAAAAGCCACTGGGCGAGTCTTTGTTTTTGAATGGTATTGGTGGCAGCTCCTTCATACACTTGGTTTTTTCAATGGCTGCCAGTACTTTGCTAAAGATCTCTGAGTTTCTGTAGGCTGATACAAATTCTTGAACCCTACTGTAGGTTTCGAGTTCGTGTTCCTTGCTTCGGGTGTCCACAGATGTCAGATCCACTGTGAAATGACAAAGTTTTTACTCTCTATACACATCACTTTCCCTTCATATCTTTTTTCCCCTTGCAACTAACTTCTTGTCTCCATTCTAAAATGTGCAAAGATGAAAAGGTCAGTTGAAAGTATTCAAAGCTCCTTTCTCCTTTCTGTTCCATACAGCATGAATGAATTAACTGTGCAGCCACAAGAAATCTGTGTTTTGTGACCTCTGTAGGACCCTGCAGTTCAGGTCCTTGGTCTGGAAATGCAAGGCCTGAGCATTGTACTGGTCAGACCTTTAGCATTCTCCTTGCACAACACAGAGATGTAGAGAGTAAGACAAAGCACCACAGGATGAACATTTATGTAGATGAAGAGATGACTTATCTGGTCATATATTTCTCAGGTTTTCAGGCAAATGCTCAGACATGGCTTCAAGGCTCCCCCTTGTCCTCTGCCCACTCCTTCATAACTCTGGAGCTGTATTTTTTGGTTAGTGTGAACTCACACTGTAGAGACACTGCTCTTCTCTACTTGAGCTGTTAATGCATTGTTGCACTGGGTTTCACCTACCTCCTTTGCAGATATACCTCTCTTTTAATGTGAAGTCAGAGGATGTTCAGCTGGCCAAATTGCCCTAGCAGGCTCAGCCCAGGCTGAAGGAAGTATTACTGACTGCCGTGGAACTCAGGAAAGGCAGCTACTTCACAGAGTTAATGGTCCTTTCTAATAAGTCCACCTAAACATATTCCTGACACCAGCAAATTCTGGCAGATGGGAAATTTTTTGTTCCATTTTTACACTCATACAAATTCAGTAGTAGTGCTAAAATGCCTTAGAAATTTCCCTTTTCCCTAACAGCAATGAATTAGCCAAGGTTTTGAAAACTGGACTGTTGTTCTCAGCAATATTTGTTCTTACCCAATTTTATATTACTCTTCTACATCTGGAAAGATGTCTTCATCAGTTATTTATTCCTAAGATTTCTCTCATCCTTAGATTTCAGTTTTACAATGTTTTGTTCAACTTCAAAATACAAATACAACAAAAGGAGGCCTTGTCCAAGATTCTTAGGTTGTCCTCAAAACCTGAATTAGGCTTATGAATAGTTCCCTGGTGTTCTAAAGCTGGAATTCAGCAGAATTGTCTTTAATGGTAAACATATCCAAAATGAAGCCCTCACTTATACAAACATGAACACCTGAAATGGAGAAACACTTTTTAAAGCTTGGCCAGTGTGACTTGCTGGAAGTCACACAGGAAATAAATGGCAACTTGGGTGTGCTTTAAAAGAATTGCAACACTGACTACTAAATAGGCCAACTAGCTAATGCCTACAATGCATTTGTACTTTTTATAAACATGTGACAGTTCAACAATATAACCCACACTCAATACATAGGATCTATTTTCCTCTGCTGCTGGTGTAAATGATATCAGAATCTGTCCCTTCATTCACATCAAATCACACAAAAAAATATAAACTACCAATTTTCAAAAGACTAAATATTCTGATGATTCTTTGCTCTAATCTGTATTTTTTCCCTTTCTTGTCACATTCAAAGGTTGACATTTGAAGAATGCAGTACTCTCTTTACCAAGCTTTTTTAAAAGTGGGTCTAAATCTCAAATCATCTATGCTTTTCAAGACTATTCAAATTCATGAAGGCAAAATTATCCTCACTGTCATACCAGTATTTTCAGCTTTATCCCATTCCAGCTTCGTGTCAACAACCATCCTCTCTTCTCACTGAGTTTAGAATGCCATGTAGACAATAGGAAAACACTGCCTGCTCTGAATGCAGCTTTTTGGATTGGTCAAATTCCCTGGTTAGTGCTCAGCTAGTATTGCCAGAAATAAACCTGTTGGATTTAAATAGTGTTATATACATGGCTGTATATCTGTGCACATACAAACACATCCACATTCTCTTCAAACCTACGCCTCTATGGATCAGGGACATGGATGTCCTGCAGCAAAACCAAGCCTCATTTACAAAGTCTCCTGCTGGCCCTTTTTCTTTCATCCTGAATTGGTAAAACAATACTGTCCAGCTTATGCCAACAGCTTGCTATCATCATCTCCTGAAGCACCCATTTGTTCCAGTCGTTTGCCCTGGTTAGTAACTCCCCAAACTTCCAGAAATCTCAAACTCAGAATTCCTGGAAATTGATGCCTTAAGTCATCCCATGTTTATTCTACATCCTTCCCTCCATGCAACAACTCTTTTCAGTTGCTTAGCATCACGGAGAGCATGGGATTTTCCAAAGTTTTGGAATCAAATTAATTTTCCAACATCCAGCACACAGCCATAGGGAAATACCATCAGGAATCCACAGGTTTCATGAAGTTGAGATTCTTTTTTTAATTGATAGTTTACTCTTTTACTGCAAAATGGCTATTTTATGGAGTCATTAGGAATGACATGGGGCCAGACCTCTCTCGGAGCTGAAAATAATTAAAAAGTTGGAGCAGAATTTGAACACATTTCTGTCTCTGGAAAAACTTTAACTTGGGGAAGAAAACAAATTGTTTTACCAAAACATCTTAGACAAACTTACCATAGAAGTCAAAAGGATTTGATTGTTCAGGACAAGAATAGCCACAGTCACTAAAAAATGTGATCATTTCCATAGGGTTCCCACAGAAGACCATTTCTCCAAAGCTCATGATGGCTATTTTATCAAATAACTGTTGGGGGAAAATGAATATATTAGCAGTATGTACTAAGAATCACAGAACATGCTGACTTGGAAGGAATCCATCAGGATCATCAAGTTCAGCTCCTGGCCCTGCATAAGACACCCCAAGTATTACACCATGTGCCTGACAGCACTGTCCAAAAGCTTCCTGAACTCTGTCAGACTTGGGGTTGTGGCCATTTCCCTGGGGAGCCTGTTCCCAACCACCCTCTGTGTGAAGAACCTTTTTCCAAGATCCAACCTAAACCTCCCCTGTCACACCTCAGGCCATTCCCTCAGGTCCTGTCACTGGTCACCACAGCAATCAGATCAGAAGTGCATTCATTTCTGAGTGCAGCTACTGTCTTGATAATAGAAATGCTTTGATGGGAAAAATAGTTTTGACACATTCAAACTTCCTTACTATATTTCTCCCAAAAGAAGTTTGTCCTTTCTTTCACTCCTCTCTTTGGTGGTTATGCAAAACGACACATCTTTAAGCTCTAGTGGTTCTCAAAACTGTCAATGACAACAGCATACAGAGGTAATCCACAAAAAGAGAAGTGGCTTTCTGACTTCACTTCTAATGCACCTTCACTTACTGACTGACCTCCTCCAGTGCTTAATAGCCCCAGTCTGTAAAACTCCCCAAATTGTTGGCAGGATTATCCTGAATTGCTTAAGGTCTCTTAAGGGCACTGCTTTTCAGGTGAACATTTGCCAGGGCAAGGTTCCCACCAGCTATCATCAATCCATGTTCTCAAGACACCAGAGATGCTTTCAGTCCAGAAAAGCACTGTTGCTCCCCTCCCCTGTAAATGGCTCCACAACCATTTACACTCCATTCAGTCAGCAGTCAGCCAGGGAAGAGGAGTTTTGCATTCATGTGGCAGGTGGTGGATAAGAGCAAAGTGAGAAACAGTAATAGGAAGGGAGAAAAGCTCTCCCCAGCACAAACCCTGCAAGGCAGGACTGCCCCACCACATGGCCAAGCTGTACCCACATGCCTTGCCATGGCTCCTCCCACTGGCTTTGCTTTGGGTAGTTGCATAACACGGCTGATAGGCACACAGTCAGAGTCCATACTATTTTCACAAGGCAATGTGTGTCTCAAAGTGCCCTGTGACCGGCACAAGGCCAGAGTCGCAAAGTTCAAGAGAAGCCTCCAATTATCTCTAATTATGCAAAGGAAAAGAAAAGAGGCAGCTATACTGCATCTTGTACTTCCATCCTGAAAAGAACCTAAGTACTAAAAGGTCTGGTAGAAAAGCCAATAGTGAGGAGATATCATCTACCTTGAACAGTTCTGAGCGAGGCTGATGGATGGTAAGAATCACAATCCTGTCTCTGTGTGCAAGCTCTGAGAGAAGCAAGACAAGCTGGTTTGCAGTCAGGCAGTCCAGCCCTGTCGTTGGTTCATCAAGTAGCATGACCTCTGTCAAATGACAAGGAATAGCTTTAAAATTCAGGTAAATGAGGAGCAAATGGCATAGCTTCTGCCCTTAAAGCTGATTTGGCAGATAACCTAGAAATGACTTTACAGGTGAAGTTCCACACATAAAACAGGGTATGCACAGATATTGCCATTACGTGACCTTTCAGTTTTAGTTATTTCAGTGGTTCAGTTTCAATGACTAGGAATAAGGACATTAAAAAATACTTCAGAGCATAATACTTCTTTTTCTAAATTCATGTGGAATATGAAAATTACCAAAATAGTTTTGATGCACACATCTGCTTCTAAGAACAATAATGACAGATTTTAGCATATACAAAAATGTACTTGACAAAATTAGCTAGGAATTATATATTCTGAATTAAATGTATATATACACACAGAATTTGTTATGAACAAATGAAGAATTGTTAAAATACAGCAGATGCAATCCCAGAGATTGAAGCAGAAGTTACTACCTTTTCTTCATTATTTTATTGCACAGGAAAGGGAAAAACTTATAATTGAATCCATTCTTTTTACAGCAATGAGACAGAGCACAGAAGAGGGCACTCCAACCTTGATCAGGGCAGAGGGGAGGAGAGTTTTCACTAGGTTTACCTACACAGAATTACTATAGTGTTGACTATGGAGTTTAGTCAGGTCCTGAGCAGCAACTACACCCAGGAGTCACCAGTAGCAGGGATGTACCTCGCTATGCTGTTTAAGCTCCCTCCTGCCTAATATGCAGTTGGAGCACATCCACATGGCCACAAGGACTCTAGCATCCAACAAATATGTGCTGTACATTCACTCCACCAGATTCTGGCACCTTCAAGAAACTTTCTCAAAACTGACAAAATTTTTTTTCCCATGGATAGTCCTTCCACAGTTATTCATCTTTGATTTCCTTTCATTGGAACTTTTTTGGCTCTGGAAGATACATGGCACTCACGTACACAGATCAAGGGCAGCCAGTCCACTACAAGGCTCAGTGCTTGCACATGTATGGCTCTAATGTACTCAAAAATGATAAATTAATGGGTCACAACCAACACCTGGGAAAAGTGAACCCAGAAAGACTTAAAATGGGTAAATCCAAGTCTAAACCTATGCTCAATCCCTAAGATTTTTAAATTGTCTGCTTTCCAAGATCAACTAACAGATCAATGGCAGACCTCAGTTACTGTTTATTCTTTTCTGTCATCACCAGACTGGCTTCTGCTGAATTAAAGAATGCAAATGCTTTTGTATTTTAAAGTGGTTTACAGAGGCCTGTGGTAGGAGCACAAAGTGACACAGCCTTGTTTTGTTTTGAAAATCCATGCAGTGGTACTTACTGGGATCTTGTAAAAGCTGGGCTGCAACTGATACCCGACGCCTCTCACCCCCAGAAATTCCTACAACATTCTGGCTTCCAATTATTTTGTCAGCAATGTGGCTGAGACTCAGCTCAGCCATAACTGCATCTACCTGAAAAATAATGACAATTTCAAACAGTTAGACTGTTTGTTTGAAAGGATCTGGCTAAACAACACTTCTGGATGCACAGTCTAACTCAGATACCCGTGAGCAATGGTAAAAAACAGCGAAAAAAAAGGACATAATTTAAACTTACAGTTTTACCAATGTCCTGCTTGTAGCCATTCTCATTCAATGGTATCTGGCCTAATTTCGATTTGATTTTTTTAATACATTATTTAAATTATTCTTTTAAAAATTTCATTTCAATGTATTCTGAAATGAGTAAATTTTAGCTTCACTTGACATTAAGAGATAAGAGTTCAAAGATGGGACTAGAAGTTAAGGTATGAAGCATAATGTGCTGCTCTGGCTTCCAAAATCAGGGAGCAGGAAGGCACTTCAGTTCTGGGAAAGTATAAAGTGCTGAGTGGAACACTGGGGAAGAGAGAAGACAGAAAGCAAGACCCTCTGGTCAGGAATATCCAATTTTACTTCCAATAGAATTCAGAAAGAGCCCTTTAAATAAATCTGAAACACAAGAATTTTATCAAGAAAGTAACTTGTAGGGGGTTTAGTAGACCATTGCTTTTTTGAGCTGCTGTGGTTAGTGAGAGATGTCCTACAGGAGACAGAGTGGTGTCAAAATCAGCTGTGCTGTCCATGAGACTTTCCAGGACACATGGCCCTAAACACCCCAGAGAACTGAGGTTCCCCTCTGGGGAAGGGGAGCTGACCTCAATACCAAGACCAGGATCTCCTGCAGTAGTAACTGCTTCAGGTGGGAGGGCTGGTGATGCCCTGGGGCACCAGCACAAGCCCCTTGAAGAGGTGGGACCACCAGAGAGCTTGTGTCTGACTCCTCAGCAGGGGGATCTTCCCCTCAAAAGCATAAAACACAGCCATGGATGGAAAGTGCTGCTGGTGAAAACATTACAGGGACATCCTGTGTGACTTTCTGGTGGAAGACTGTAAAACACAGACCTTCTTTTTGATGGAGTTGTTGGAGCATTTCTTAAGGGTTAGTAAAGCCGTGTAGGTCAAAGACTCCCGGATGGTGAGAAAGCTTAACAAAGTGTCACTCTGGAAAAAAAGAGAAGAGGAAGAAGCAGTTAGTCCTGTAGAAATTAAAATTTTGTCCCTCTTCATGCAAGCTTAGTCATTCATACAGCTTATAAATTGATTTGTCCCAAATTTACTAGTAAAATTACATTCACATGACACTACTCCATTACACTAGCAACTTTTTTCACACAAAAGGAAGCACTGTACCCAAAAAATAAATGTAGAAATCAACCTGTGGCACATAAGAGAAGCAATCTCTGAACTGTTCCCTCTTCAGCTGACGTCCATTCACATACACTTCACCAAAGAAGTTTTCTTTATGTCCCAGTCTTCCTGATACTGCATCCAGAAGTGTTGTTTTCCCAGATCCTTTCAAACAAAAGAAATTAATCATGTGCTGAGATAAATTTTATAATTCCAAGACTGGCAGCCTGACTTGGATGGACCCATATGAAAAGTACAAAGTTGGATACTTTTCTCCATAACTTTAAAACAATAGGCTCTGAAAATGCAGCTAATTAAGGGAAAGTAAATGGAGAAACTAGAATGCAAATTAGCATTTAATTCATTAAAAATTCACACTTTGCAGTGAAACATTTGAGTTTTGAAGTAACCTTGTCTGTTATTGAAGTTATAATTGTTAGTTAGATGACAGAAGACTCAACTCTGAAAACCAAGCACCGGTTTTAGAAAGCAGAAGTTTAAATCAGCCACAATTTCATTATTTAAAACACAGACCTCAGTCACGTTCATGTCGCTGTGGAAGTCACCACTATTTACTGTGATCTTATTTCTTTTAAATTACTGGAACAACTTACCAGAATTTCCTAAAATCCCCATAATCTGGCCACTTTCTATGTGAAATGAAACATCCTTAAGTATTTGCCGGGTCCATTTTTTACAACATAAAGAAAAGTTCCACCACGGGCCAACACGCTCTCTTGGAAAACAAACATCAATAAAAAAAAATTAGACAGAGAATATGTAAACATTTTGCATAAAGCAAGCGAAAGGTTCATAGCTACTTGTATGTGGGATGGGAGCTATTCAAAATACGGGAAAATGTAAGTATTTTCCCCCTTACCCTTTCCCCTCCTAAAGCTTGTAACTTTGGCATTACCTGGAAGACAAAAAGAGGTCTGAGCACATTTTCCAGAATGATTGCTTAGAGGCTTTTGGACTACAACCAAAAGGGCAAATGTAAACTGTGGCTTCATTTGCTCATGATGTTTGCCAGCCATTAATCCACCTGTCCCTTTCCTTAGGGCCTCGTGTTATCCCTCTGGCAGCAGCAGCAGCAAGAAAGGCAATGGGAAAGGGCACAACGTTAGGAAATCTCCTCTCAAGCAGGTCCTTCCGAGCGGCGGGAAGGAGATGTGCTGCGGCCCCGGAGGGCTCTGCCCTGAGGCGGAGGGCCCAGCGCCATGAGGGGGCCTGGCGCCGACGCTCCGGCCGTGCTGGGCTGCGGCCAAACCCACAGCCCGCGGTGCCAGCCCCGCTCCCG
Source organism: Phylloscopus collybita (assembly GCA_027886175.1). NCBI lineage: Eukaryota > Metazoa > Chordata > Aves > Passeriformes > Phylloscopidae > Phylloscopus > Phylloscopus collybita. The sequence continues at coordinate 3,964,563 of JAJNNQ010000013.1, read as the reverse complement.
CAGCCCCTGGCGCCGGAGCAGGGACCCTCCACACCGCCCTGCCAGCCCTACCTGATGGTGTAGGAGACACCCTGCACGCTGATGCTGTCGGGGAGCTGCCCCACAGGCTTCCCCTCGCCTGAGCGCCCGATGGTGCCGCTCTTCTCCAGGGTGGGAGACGCTCTGCCCGACATCCTCGGGTGCCGGAGCTCCGCTGCCTCCCTCACGCTGCTGGCCGGGTGCCTGGCACTGCCACTGCGGCCACCACCATGCCTCTCCCCCGGCAGCACGCAGGGACAGCTCCCGCTGCCCCGGGTCAGAGCAGGTCGCTGCCCCCGGCACTTGCCACCTCAAAGAAAACAGAAGAGCTCCCTGTTCTTTCTTTTTCCAGAGAGCAACTGATCGGTGATTAAACTGAAGCCGCTATCTGATGTACCTTTAGCCTGAGCTATTAGCGTCCCAGAGGAGGGGAGTATTTCCCTGGCCACGGGGTCATGCCAGCTGCAGAGACGCGGCGCGCCAGGAGAAATGGTGCTGCGGTGAGGGTGCCTGGAAAGGACTGCGCTCCAAACCAAGAGGAGAAGGATTTCCACCGGTTTCACAGAGAAGACAGTCGAACCACTGCAGGGAGCGAGACCTTCCACCACCGCCGCCATGAAGGAAACGACTGAAAGTGTCTCTCTGGACGATGCCAGCTGGAGCCAGGTGATGTGCGGGGCTTGGCCGTGAGGGAGAGCCGCGGAGTGCGGGGAGCCGAGGGGCTCAGCTATCTCAGCTCAGCCTGGGAGCGGCAGGCAGCCATCCTGCCCGCCGGGCTGGCACCGCCACAGAGCCCTGAGCCTGTCCCGCTCTGAAACGGGGAGCAGAAAGCACCCACGTCCCCCACCGGAGCACGCTGGGCGTGAGGCTGGTGCCATGCAAAGCCCTGCTCAGGTGTCACCATGGTGGAGCTGAGAGAGGTCTCCAAATGTGTGGATGGAGGAGAAAGTCCCTGAGCATATCCTTTCCCAGGAAATGCCTTCAGGCTGGATCCCCACATTTGCTGGGGAGCACCTGTTTTTAAAAATTAGGCTCAGAATTAGGAAGGGCTCAGAGTGCTTTGGCAGCAGGGGTAGTTCAGAGGGCTTTCCTGTGGCTTTTCAGGCTGCTTGGTGTGATGTTGCTTTCTGCTGTGTATCTAGACTGAAAAAAATTAATCAGCCTTGTTTGCTGTGAGGGCAGGAGGTGCACGCAAAGATCAGGTGATTTGGTGATCCTCTGCCAAAGATACCACAGGCATGGATGGGGTCTGGTACACAGGGAACAGGGAACATTTGCCTTGGCTAGGGTATGAGTCTAGTAGGAAAAGCACAGAGCTGTGGGAGAGATATGGCTGGTTGGAAGGAAAGTTGCAGGCATGCACACAGAGCTAAACCCAAAGCCAGAAAGCTGCCTCAGCTAGGACTTGACAATTGCAGCTGTATGCAGAAGGGCCAAGTAGACTCTTGTTATTTTAACTGGTATCTCAGAACGTTAAGTTCCAGCTGATACATGGTGAATTAAAAAAAAAAAAAAAAAGAGAGAAGAAAGAGACTGCACTAGTGGCTGCACACCTATTTGTTCATAAAGCCTCCAAGTTTACAAGTCCACGTGGAATTCAATAATGGACATACTTTGATTCAACATGCATTTTTAGCTGCCAAAAAGCATCAATTATGATATGCACCATTTTGATTCTGTAGATTAATACTGCTGAAGTAGTACATCTTTTTTCCTCAAAAGAAAAAAGAAAAAGTCTAATCTCTTTGTAGTGACATGACATTTATCTCCATTTTGAAAGATTTTCCTTTTAATCTGAAAGCAACTAGAAAAGCACAGCACAGCATGTTTGGCCCTCACACGTCACTATAACAAAGTGTTTCACATTGATTAACAGATAACTGGTAACTCATTTCAACCCTTCAGACTTTAGCACTACACATCAATAATACTGTAACTCATCAATACTACTGTTACATCCCATAAATAAATACATTTCCCTTTGTGCTTCATCTTTTCTGAACTCAGACTTTAGCAGAATTTTAGTTATTGTAATTAACTGCTGTTATCCACCTAACAACTTTTCCAGACCAAGACCCAGGATGCTATTTTTCACTCTGATGAAGATAACAGTCTTTATTTCACATACAGTGGAAAATCAAACGTTCTGGAGGTCAAAGAACTCAATTATCAGGTAAAAATTGTCATTTATACACCTCCCTTCAGCAGGAAGCATATCCAGTAATGTCTGTTTCTATACCCAGGCCATTTTAAATGCCAAATAAAGTTGAAAAAGTTCACACAACTGTTGCACAGTCAGTTTGTGAGCAGAATCACACTTTTGGCTGCAATATTGACAGCAGACTAACCCCTGTATTGTAAATACATCCAGTAAAGTTACGGGATAAGAAGAGGGATCTGTTTCTAGGCCCTGCTTTGTTTCAGTCTTGAGCAAAATTATTCCTCTGAGGGTTGGAGCAGAGGGATTTTCTGTTCAGCTAGGGATGGAAGGAGCCCTTGCTGGCAAGAACAAGTATGTGGAAGGGGATAAAGAGAAGATGACTAACAAGAAGAATTTCAATGAAATATTTAATCTCCTTCTCACAATGGCATCTGAATAAGATTTCACAATTTTCAGTTTTGTGGAATTTCTAAATAATTTTAAAGTTTGAAACATTTAAAATATACAATAGGAATAAATTACCAAAGTAACAAAGGACAGAGACAGTTTTAGTGATTAACAGAACAAGAAGCAAGGCATGAAAGCATTAGGTGGCTGCAAAAGAACTTCCTTCTATGTTTTTCTGAAGATGAACAATAACGTTTTAATATATGCTTTGCTTGTCACATTGTAGCTATGAAGGTACTTGTTGTTAAGCAGTTTATTGCTTGAATTGAAGGGACTTGTTTCCTTCTTTGTTAGGTTAACACAGCATCACAGATTCCCTGGTATGAGAACATTGCTCAGATGAAAATGCCCTGGACCTGGAAATCAGACCCCCATTCCCGCCAGTCAGTCATCCAAAATCTGAATCTAAAAGTGCGAAGTGGTCAGATGCTTGCAATTATAGGAAGCACTGGTAAGAGCAACCACATTTCCTTATATGATAAGAGGAATCTCTCAGATAAAATGTACACAATCAAGAGCAACACTCTGCAGTCTTTATAATGTCAAAATCTAGTGGAGAAAAAAACTATTGGATGTGTCACTAAAATACATTCTTTAAGTGACATGATGAACAAGGAAACAAAGAAAGATACTGGGGGAAAAAAGCTAAAATTTATTTTCAAACCCGATTTTGTTATGCCCTGCACACATTTTCATTCTGTTTCCTGAGGTGTAGTGAGGTATTGTTACAAGTGTGGCCTTGCAGCCCCAGATCTGCTGGACACGAATCAGTTGCATGGCTCAGATTCAAAACAGGCCAGTTGCAGACCATACTCAGATAGTAAATGAGGCCAGACCCTACAAGAAAGATCAGTGCCAACTTGCATAAGCATCAGCAGGAATTCCATTTGGACAACAAATTCTAACAGGATAAAACATTGCATTTGCGTTAATTAATAGAAACATACAGAGAAGAAAAGACAGTTCCTCTTCTGTCTGGTGTTACTGCTTTATTACACTGAGGTTTGGTTTTTTTCTTCCATTTTCTGGTGGGACTGGTCAAGGGGGACAAGAAGTAGACATGGGACCTTTAAACTAAAGTAAAAAAGTGCCATACTTGGGAGGTAAAAACCCCCGTGGTGTGTCTCCACTAGAGTCTTACATCAGGTTAGCTCAGTGATTCAGTCAAGATGCTCTCTTTCAAAGGCAAGGCGTATTTGCCAAAGAAATTTTAACTTTATTCCTAAGAATGAGAGTTTTCTTCCCTATTGCCATGGGAATTTTTCCCTAGCACATATTCTTAATATAAGTGAAGCTTACCTCAGAGATTCTCCTGATAATAAAAGGAAAAGCTTTGTGATGAAATAACATACTGAGTTATAGATATAGCACCTTTGTAAGGCAACATACACTGAGCACAAACCCCTTTCAGCAAACTAGTCAAACTATTTTCAAAAGCTGTTTATCATCTATTTCATCAAATGCCTTAGTAAAATGGATTAAACTGCTGATGGGTTTCACATTGTCAATGGCAATCAATATGTCACTCTTAAACAGAGCAATACGTGGTTTACAGATGGATGGGTTTCTTTTTTAAGGTGTATGTATTAAGAAGCAAGTGTGGAGTTAATCTTTCAACAGGGAGACTAGAAATAAATGACATCTAATCATAAGAGAGTTCTGTGTGTTTACATACAGAATCATACAACAAAAAGGAAAAATTCATTTGCTGTTTAACTCGAAATCGGGTTTTGTTTTCATTGTTTCCCTTTTCTTACCTCTGGGTATGAGCCAGCTTTTCTTAATTATTTAAATGACTTTTTGTCTTATTTAAGTCATAATAATTTTTATTTCAGTTGTGATTAATGTTCTTATTGTCTGTATATCATTCAATGCCTTAGTCATTCAGCTGATCCAGCTGCTGTTTCTGAATTCACAAATCCCTCCACAAAGAAAGTTCTTGCTGAGCATTTGGATGCCAGCCCTGCAGCCAGGGCGGGGCCATCTTTCACCTCTGTTCCAAAAGTGAAAGAGAGTTTACCAAAGAGATAAGAGACACTTCTTGTGGTCATGAAGCTGTCGTCAAAGCCCAACTACCCAATTCTGCTGAGAAATGATAAGGGTTCAAACCACATACTCCATTCCAGAGGAGAGAGATTTCCTGAACAGGAGACTGTAGTCAGTATTTTCTTTGAAGATCATCCTGTCTCTGTGACTTTGAGAAAACTTCAGGAGGTGCTGGCGAAGAATGTTTTTTTTCCTTAACATCTCTGTCTATGACAAGCTCACTTTTCAAAACCATCCCCTGGAAATTAACTTTCAATTTTTCTTTTTTTTAGGTGGTGGAAAGACATCTTTGCTTGACGTGATAACGTGCCGGGATCATGGAGGCAAAATCAAGTCCGGTCAAGTCATGATCAACAACAAACCCAGCACCCCTCAGCTTGTTAGGAAATGCATAGCACACGTGAGGCAGGATGACCGACTGCTCCCCCACCTGACTGTCAGAGAAACGCTATTGTTCGTTGCCAAACTGCGCCTTCCAAAGTTTTTTTCAGACTCACAAAGGAAAAAAAGGGTAATTAAGCTGTTGGGGAAAAAATAAAGTTGTCAAAAATGTGTCTGACAGGAATTATCCAAGAGATCCTGTGTGTTTGGAGTCAGAACAGCTAATCTGGCATTTTTTTATGTAGATTATGAATTATAAACCTTTTTCATCTTTCAAGATAGAAACCAGCAATTGTTCCAAAGCTCACAAAAAATGACAATCTAGAGAAAGCATTAGAGAGGCTGAAAGACGAACTAAATTTTTGATCGCTGAGTCTTTTTTAATGTTACCTCTAAAATCAAGATTTGTTTTCAAGTGCCTCTAGCACCGAAATACCCAGACGAATTTTAACCGTATTAATCCTATTTTCAGTTTTATCTATGCACGAATGTGCAAATGAACTCTCGCTTGACGCCTGTCACCCTTGGATCCCCGCAGGTGGAAGATGTGATCGCAGAGCTCCGCCTGCGGCAATGCGCCAACACCAGGGTGGGGAACGAGTACCTGCGGGGCGTGTCCGGGGGAGAGAGGCGCAGGGTGAGCATCGGCGTGCAGCTGCTCTGGAACCCGGGTGAGCACAACCCACACCTTCCCCGGGGCCCGCCACACACCGCTTGGGCATAACTGCATGAAGATGGAAGCTTTCAGGAAGAGCCACACACTCACTTGCCCCTAGGGCAGCTGGAGGAGTTCATAATCGGGACACTTAACAGGCACTGCCTCTCCCCAGCACAGCTAGTGACTGCTGCTGGTCCATTTGCTTCAACTGCAATCAGTGCTGATCACAGACAATACTGTAATTATTATGGGGATAGTTCTGTAGACAGAGTGTTTCAGCAGCTGACACACTTCTGCTTCAATCACCTTTGCCAGGGGAAAAGTGGAGACAGACCAAGGCAGAGCCCCCAGGAGCCTTCACTCACCAACTCTAAAACCACCACCACAAAGATTACTTAAAGTTGCCTGAAGTTACTGTCACAGCAGTGCCCTGGTTTGTGCATATCAGTATAAGGTTTGGGTTTTATCCAACCACATGCCACAAGTCACTTTGGCTTTCACATGGAGATTGTTTTCCTTTCCTCTGACACTGCCCCCATTTACATGTGCAGTATTAACAGGAAAAGGTCATTTTCTTCACTCTAGTCATTCCAGTCTTGTACAACTCACTGACTCAATGGCTTCATGTTGCAGGTGAACTAGAAACTTCCATTGTCTTTAGTAGAAGCAAGACATGAGGCTAAATCCACAGCTGATTTTGCTGGATTGAATCCCCTCTCTGATCTTATATATATCAAAAGCACTACTAACCTTGACTGAGCCTCTTGTTGAACAAGGTTCCCTATCAGCTTTTTCCATAGGAAATGCATTTGAAAACTTTTTGCTTGTATAGAGTTATACTTCTATAGTTATGGGAAAAGCAGGCTTTTGCTTTTGTAAGAAGTGATGCTCAGGAATAGATGTACTGAAGCAAAAAAAAAAAAAAAATCTTTAAATTGGAAAATAATGAGTGAAATTTCATGCATTAGCACCGTTTCACTTAGAATATATTTTCCAAACCAAACATGCTGCTTTCCACAGCTAAACTTACTGTCTTTGGCAGGAATACTCATACTTGATGAACCCACATCTGGACTGGACAGTTTTACTGCACATAACCTTGTGATAACATTATCCAGACTGGCCAGAGGAAACAGATTGGTTCTTCTTTCACTTCATCAGCCCCGGTCAGATATCTTCCAACTGTTTGATTTGGTTCTTCTGATGACTTCTGGGCTCACTGTCTACTGTGGAACAGCTAAAGACATGGTCCAGTATTTCAAAGAAATAGGCTATCCCTGCCCAAGGTACAGCAACCCTGCAGATTTCTACGGTCAGTATCAAGCACTGTCATAAAAAAAAAAAAAAAGGGTTACTGGAAATCATTTGCTTTCCTAAGTGGCTAGGTAATGTTGATTTCTATTGACCATGACTCTCAGAAATTCCTTGTAACTAACTCAAATCAATATTGCAGCAAGTTCATTTTTTATAGGATTCTTATTTATCAGTACAGGAAATATAGCAAAAACAACAGGTACAGACAAAACTAATTTTAAAAATGCTCCTTCTAACTGTGCCAGATGCAGTAACTTGTCAACGTGTTTAGCATACTTATCCCCATGTCTTAGCTGGTTGAAACTTCTTCCTGGGAAAGACACAGATAAACTGATCAACTGTGTTTTGTAGACAGTTCCCTGGTTTCTCAATTAAGAAAACTTGTTAGAAGCTTGTTTCTCAGAAGCTAGTTCCTAGTCTGAGACAAACCTGGAACAGGTAGTGGGAAAAAGGAGCGCTCCCCTACAGAGCACACTGGAAGGGAGAAAATCCTAATCCAAATCAGCAATCTTTTCACTCCCCAAAGAAAGTTTACATGGTTTCAAATCCATTCATCTTCTGGTTGTTGCAACGTGGAAAGGGAATCTGCCCCTGTTAATCTGATGGCAGGAATCTCTTTACACAGGCTGGCTCAATTCCAGCCCTTAGGTCTTTGCACTCAAGTTGGCCAGAAAACCTGGTATAGACCTCAGATGACCATAATGTTCTGGAGTAACCTCTTCAGCTGTGCTTGTGTGGCAGGCAGGGCCAGCTGTGCAGAGATAAACACAAGTTAACCTTGGTGTCAAGCTCCACAAAAAGACCTTTGGTCACCATCAGGGTTCAGAGCAGTCCTCAGCCAAGCACAGCCTTGGGGAAGTCTTGCAGCAACCCTGTATGGGAATGGAGAACAAGAGGCAGTCCTGGGGAATCCTGTAGCTATAGCCTGTGGTTACAGAGACAAACCCCTGTGACATGGATGTGGGAGGGCAGAGAGGCAGGTGGAAGATCATTGAATGGTATGCACTGAGTCAGAACTCACAGGAAAAGAAAGGAAATATGGGCAGCAGGAAGGTGGAAATAGAACAGGATGGCAGAGCATCCACAGCAAGAGGGAGCACCTGATGGAAACACACAGATGCTGGCTTTGTGTCTGACAGAGAAACAGGTGACCAGGGCAGAAGGGAAAGCAAAGAATTTCTCATGGACTCCTCCTAAGAGTGGCTGAACAGACATGATCAGCCCAGTGCAAGGAGTTAGGAAATGTGCAGTGAGAGTTCTCTCAGAAAGCATCTGTAAAACATCAGATATTGTCAGTCTACACCAAAGGTCAGCATGGGAAAATACTAATGCAGGTTTAGATTAAAAAAAGCTATGTCAACTATTATTGGTATGACTATGTTGTCCTTAGATAATACTCCTTTTGGACTTTTCTCAGTATCAGGTAAAGTTTATGGCACCTCTGTAACATACAATTAAGACAGGAACTATAATTTTGCAGGTTAAGAAAAAACGTGATTTAAGTCAAAGTCACACAAAAGACTGTAAATGCCTACATGCCAGGAAGGAAATTCAAGCTATTTTTTTCTCAGCGCTGTTCTCAAGGTGCTATGAAATGTATAAAAATCTGAAATAGTAGTTTATCCTACTATAATAAGCAATTATGTAATCTCCCAGTGATTCATTGAGTGACTAGGTAAGAGACATACACTTTAACAATCTGCTCATTTCTAATTACCTAAAATAACTGATAGTTTTAACTGTTGTTAGTTGATGGATGTACACAGGTTGGACTGTCTGCTCCCAGTGAAATCCCCGATTCTAAACACATCAGAAAGTGATTTCTTCTATAGCACACAGACTGACATCAAGGAATGTCTTGCAGTTGACTTGACCAGTATCGATAAACAGACTGCAGAAAAGGAGATGGAAAGCCGAAAAAGAGCAAATGCTCTTGCCAACCTGTTTGTAGAAAAGGTCAAACATTTTGATGATTCCTTATGGAAAGCTGCTGAAGGAGACAATGCTGAGACCACAGTCATCAAGCAGAGGTAAAGACAGAGGTAAAAACAGTCTCATACAGAAGGTCTGGAATAATAGCTACACCTTGTGTTAATTTTTAATTTTTTTTTTTCTCTTGGGCAGGAATTCAGAAGAGGTTCTCAATATGCCTCACCATTCAAGTGATCAATTACCAGGAGCCTTAAAGCAGTTCACTATCTTATTAAGGTAACCTTATCTTCAGCATAAACAGCTTTGTATTGTGCCCATTTGTATTTAAAATCATCAGAAAGAGGCACAGAATGTCCCACACCAATTCCTTCGTTCAGACTTTCAGCATTTTAGACCTGAAGTACTTGGTGCTACAGGCACTTCATAGGTTTGATTAGGTGAAATCCCTTGCAGAAACAGGCAGCCCAACTCCTGTCCTAGCCAAAGCAGCAAGTTCCAGGAACTGATTTTAACACTGTTTGGGGCTATGTGTCTGAATAGAACTGGCATTAGCAAGCATTATATCTTACAGTCAATATTGCTGTTTTCCTAGTCGTCAGGTCTCCAATGACTTCAGAGATCTTTCAACGTTATTAATCCATGGACTTGAAGCCCTTCTTATGTCATTGCTAATTGGATTTTTGTACTATGGCCATGAAAAAAACGGACTCTCTATTCGTGACACAACAGCACTGCTGTACATGATAGGTGCCCTAATCCCATTCACAATAATTTTGGATGTTATTGCCAAATGTAAGTGTCAGTCTTCTTGTGAATGCTCTAAGGAATCAAAATCAAAAAATTCTTAAATCTATGAAAAAAATAAACCTATTATTACAACCCAATGTGTTTGTTCCTACCCCGCAGGTCATTCAGAACGAGCAATGCTTTATCATGACTTGGAAGGTGGAATGTACTCTGTTAGCCCATACTTCTTTGCTAAGGTAATTGGTTTTGGTGCCAGGAAATACAAACAGCTGTCTTGAACATCAAAAAACACAAGCAAACCAAAGCCTTGTTGTATAAATAATCACATTCATATCAGACTTTGTTCTTTTGTGTCTGCCAGCTAAGGCTATCAGTCTCACTTCCTAAGTACTAACAGATTAAGCCTCACACTAGTTTAGAACTTTGCCATAAGTCATGGCTGAGATCCCACACCAGAAAAGCCAAAGAAGAACCTTCCACTGGGTTCTTTGGCCAAAATGTGAGAAATCTCAGACTCAGATTTCCAGGTTTAGACAATTTTACATACCTGCATATTTAATTCATTGCAGCATCTTTGAAAGTTGGCTTATATATCTTGATCTGTAAAACAAAACATTTGTATCCAATGCTAAAGCAGAGGTAAAACAGAAATGACAAAATGCTGTGGTATTTCCAGTAGTTGTTTGGGCCTCTATTGGTCTGAGCTAAAAAATGTATTATGTGCACAAAGAGCCAGAGTTTCTAGAATTAAATTTAGAACTTTTTAAAAACTACATTCTCTTTTTCAACAAGGGTTTTGAATAATCCCTCTTTTGTGATGTTAGATGAGTTCTGCCTGCCATGGCATCTGTAATTTAGGTTTCCATTTCTGCACAAGATTTTAAATGCTTATTAGTGGTTGCCAGAGAAAAATATTCTCTGCATTGTGTCACAAAGATTGCACATTATTCACAGAGAAATCGATGTAATTTGTTACAACCTTAGTATTAGAGGATAGTAGCAACCCTCTTGGGAAGAACTAATTCTTTCTATATACCTCTTTAGATATTTGAGAAAATTCCAGTTATGCTTTTGTTTTTCAATGAATCAAGTTGCTAACTGGACTGCCTTTGGGACAAGGTGGTGACCAACAGCCAAATTTGTCTCAAATTTGATCTCACACTAGTTTCAACCAAATTGGGACAAAACATTCAGTTGCCATGAGTCAGTATTACTGTTACCAAGCACACCAGCTCACAGCAAAAGTGTATTGCATTCTTAGAAGCTCCCAAAACTCACAAAACCATCTGTAACAATTAGTTTTAGGCATTGCCACAACCAGAAAAAAAAATTAGCAAGGGTTTGTTTCTGCTGTGGATTAATTTTGCGTGTCACTGGCAAGCCCTAACAGGAAGATGACTGCATTCGAAGGGAGTTTTTCCTATAGCTTTTATAAACAATCCATAAGTACATTAAGGCACACCTCATGTATTTTTGTATCATTCACCATATTTTATTTTATTTTATTTTATTTTATTTCATTTCATTTCATTTCATTTCATTTCATTTCATTTCATTTCATTTTCATCTTCCCAAACAGATCCTGGGGGAGCTCCCAGAACACTGCATTTTTGTTATCATTTATGGGGTTCCCATCTACTGGCTGGCAAACCTCATTCCCGAGGCAGAACATTTCCTGCTGAACTTCCTGCTGTTGTGGTTGGCTGTTTACAGTGCCCGTGCCATGGCACTTTGGGTGGCAGCTCTGCTGCCAACGTTACAGCTCTCGGCCTTCCTTGGCAATGTCCTCTTCACATCGTTCTACCTCAGTGGTGGTTTTGTGATAAGCCTGAACAGCCTCTGGACAGGTAAGACAAAGCTCCCCCCCATCCTCCAAACTGAAACATCAGTGACAGTGTGTCCTGGGCAGGAAATCTCTGCTTTATTCGTACCTTTGTAATTGTCTTCTTGGATGGTGACAGTGCACTCAGGTCATCCACGTCAGGTTCTCCATCTGAAAAGGAAGCAACAAGAAGTTTGGTCAAAAAAGCACTAGTGAAAGGCTAGCTTCTTATGTGGTTGCTAAATTCTTCATTAAAAAGAATTGTATTCAAGAGCTGAAGATGGAGCCCCAGGAAGACTTAGTTGACAGGGGGAGTTTGATGGATATGGATATTAGCTAACTCCTGATTTCCCATCTCCATGTAACTGTGTAAAGTATATCTGCCATTTTGTCCAATAATAAACTGTCACATGTTTACAGCCTCTGGCTGTCAAGAAGTGAGACAAACCTGCTGTATTTGGCAGCAGCACGGCAGTGTTCGAGGTCTCAAGTTTTGTGCATGCATATCAATTTCTGTCATTTTCTTTTTCAGTTCCTTTCTGGGTTTCAAAAATTTCTTTCCTCAGATGGAATTTTCAAGGAATGATGCAAGTTCAGTTCACTGACACCACGTATGAAATGACTGATCGAAACATCACTTATCAAATACCAGGGAAACTTGTAAGTCGGTAGTAAAAACTGTTGCACACGTTTGATAAGAAATTGGAGTGCTATTTGTATGCCTGTCACATTTAAATAGATGGTGTAGGCCTCAAGTTCAGCAATCACCAAGTCAGCATGTGAAGTTGTGTTACATATGGTTGTAAATTTGTTCCTAAAGATGGCCCTACAGCAGTCACTCCTTCTACGCCTTTCTTTTAGCTGAAGAGAAAAAAATAAAATAATAAAGGGCAACTCTCTCCTACCCCAGCCCCAACTATGCACTTTGCTGGAATTGTTTAGAAGCTGAACTGTGTTCTCCTGAAATAGAAATAGTGTAGCTGCAACCCTCTATCAAACCACCCTGGAAGCTACTCCCAAGCTGGAAAACAGGAGAAGGTAGCAGGGGCCAGGGAAGCTTACACACAAAACACACTTCAGAGATCCAGCATGAAAATGTTGTGTCTTTTCCTAATTCTGTGTTATCGGTCATTACAGATCACTCAGGCTCTGGACCTGGACTCCCACCCTCTCTATGTGAGCTACGTCGTCCTCTCGGGCATAATTTGCAGCTTCCTGCTTTTATACTACTTATCCCTGCGCTTTATCAAGCAGAAATCAACCCAAGACTGGTAAGAGCAGCGGAGGCAGCAGGTGACAGCCTCCCCGGCAGGAAGGCAGGGCAGGAAGGCTCCCGGCCCGGGGGCGGGGAGCGGCGGGCGCCGGCAGCCCGGCTGCCACAGGATGGCAGCAGAACCACAGGAGTCGGGACTGGAGCGGGCTGGAGCTGCCACGGACCGCGGCTGCAGCCTGGCATTTGGGTCGGGGGTGGGCTTGGGGCTTTTTGTTTGCTTCACGCACGCTTTGAACGAGTGACAAGGCGCTTGTGAATCCTGCACATCTGGAAATAGTCTGAGCTATGGGCCGCCGATATAAAAGGGCCCATTGCACTCTAATAATAGCTGATGTCTTAGTCCATGTTCGAACGTACGATGATCGCTTACTTAATTCAGAGGGCTACAGGAGAACAGGATGAAAGCACTTTCTGTGGCATGTACGACATAGATTAGGAAGAGCGCAGCGGAAAGCAACACAGAAGTGCTTCACGAGAACATGCAAAGATGGAAAACACAACTGTTAACTACTCTGCGTTCCAACTGCTTATGTGTTTGAAAGCTTTGCCTTTGTGTTCCAGTAATACGCTGATGATGCCCAAAACAGAAGTTTGCTCATGTAGAGATGAGATCTTGTAACGAATAAAATTATCTCACCTTCTTGGATTTATTTTTACAATATAAACGCGTACCGACTGATTGCTATTCATGACATCTTTCTCCCCTGCAATACACATCATAGCAATTTGCCAAGTTTGCTTCCTAAGGTTCTCGGGCAGAAAACACCAACCTGCCCCTGAGTAATTAAAAATCTAATGATGCAAGCTGTTAATGCTTGTCATGGTGCACCTAATTCTGCCCAGAGAATGAGTATCAGTAAATAAATGGCCGTAATTCACAGAGTCATGGGAAGTGCATGTGCAAATTAGGTGTACAGTTGCTCTGAGCGTTTTGTAAGATTAGCTTGCTTGCTAAACGTTTAGATGCAGATCTCTGTTGTTACATAGAGAAACCCAAAGCAGATTGTCTACTTGAGTTTCATTTGCATGTTGCACACAGTGGAAAACTCCTCGTGCAATCAGCTGTTAATGTCCTAGATACTGTTACATGAATTGAGGGGTTTGGTTGGTTTTGGTGGTTTTGGTTTGGTTTTTTATTTTTTTTTAAGAGATAGGAATGAAAGAACAACTGTGGGTTTTTTATTCTACTTGGCAGTTAGGACTGCCACATTACTTTGCACAGGGTAATAAATTCCCAGAGTACCTGGTCTGTAGATGTGAAGCAGGTCTGATAAAATAAGATCTTCAGCCCCAGGCAGCAGTAGGAACCCAGAACACTACAAGGTTCTTCTAAGGTAAATTCTACCATTTCTTTCTTGTTCTGCTGCATTTGATTTCAAAAAACCCACTTGATCTGATCCGAGTGCCATTTTGAAAGTATCAGATTTTCACTGCCTTTTAGTGGCAAAGCCAATTCTTTCAGTCCAATTCAGCATCATTAAATTGTCAGAATAGCAGCTTCCTGTTTGATTCTTAATTATTCCTTTTTATTATATTTAAGACACTTAATTTTTTTTAAAGTGGTTTACTCTTCTTTGTAATGATCTGTTGTGATTAGAATCTCTTTTATATTACACTGAAGTTTTAAGGGTATATATTGGTACTTCTAGTCTAAACCTCTATTTTCAAGGTATTTAGAGGATTAAATTCTAGGCTGACTCTCTGTTGTGAATTCACTTTGATGTTTAATAAAAAAAAAAAAGGAGCGACACAATGGGAGAAATTAAAGACATAAGGGACAGCTCTGAATTTTAGGGGCATATTGTCACGCACAGAAATCTTCAGGCATCTAGATAAGAATACACCATAGCCTTAACTTTGAATTTCCTTCCTTTTGTGAAATTAGTCAGGCTGCTGACATTACTTAAACAGCCTTTTTCCATTTAATATTCCACCCTCTTACCATTATGCAGCAGGACCAAACGGTGTGAGTGTTTCAGAGGTGGTGTTATGACAAGGGTGGATGTATCCATAATGGGGACTTGAGCGGTGAGCCGAGGAACAGCCTGCGTGCCGAGTGCGGGAAGAGCTATCATAGGATGTGGCCGGGCCTCTGTTTACATAGAGAAAGCTCATATTCCATATACTACAATTACATGAGCACACTGCCTATGATCATATCTTGTTTCCTGGATGCCGAGAGATGGGGAATATAGGCTGTGATTATTGTTACGGGCTTTAGCAATAAGAAGGTAGGAGCCTTGAAACACCAGCAATTAGCGTTCATGCCTAACAATAGCACCCGTGGGGCTGTGTACGGAGAAGAGCTCGGGGAAGAGGGGGTGGATGACACACAACCTGCCCACTCACACTGCTGGCACTTGCAAATAACGCTGCTTTGGGGGAGCGATGCCCCGCTCAGCCAGTGAAGGTCACGCCGAATGCCTTGGCCTCTGTGCACGCCTACACAGCAGAGCTCTGCTGCAAAAGCAAAGGGCTGGTGAGGCAATACAAGCTTTCCCACGAGCTCCAACCAGGGCTAGAAGTCACAACTGAATTTCAGCACAGCTTTGCTTTCCAAGTTTGAGAGTAGCCATTCCTCTCCCTTAGACGGCATCCCTGTATCAGCAGCAGCAGCTGCTCACGGTGCCCTCCTGCCTGCACTCCCTGTGTCAGTATAACCAGAGCTGCTGCAGTCCACAACTATTTCAACACTGAGATTAAACAGCAGAAGGAAGACACTGCCTGAAACTCACTGTACTGCCCACTCCACAGGGCCAGTACAATGTTAGGGACTTCAGCAGTGTGGTGAGGCAGATGTGCCACTCAGCAAAGCACTGCCCACCAGTCCAACAGTGCCACCCTCCCAAGGATTCACCACCTCTTCACTCTCCCTATATCCTCCCTGGCCAGTTTTAGAAGGGCTCTCCTCAGCTGTAATTCCCAGTCCCTGCTCCTGCAGGCAACAAAACTGGTTTTGAACTGGTACCACATTTCAATGGTTACAGGGTTTCCAAGCTGTTTTGTCCAACTACTGTTTGAACGGTGCACAACCCAACTGCATCAGTCTGTGGGGCTGCACTGTGCAGATATGTCCAGTTTGGGAATGGGATTATCAAATACAAGCAACAATGACATTTGTAGGGAAAATTCACCAAATTTAGAACCACAAGAGTCCTTGTTGGTTACATGGATACTGATCCGTTAAGAAACAGATTTAAAAATTCCCTTCATTAGTTTAGCATTTAATACGGGAAGAGGCAGGAAGTTCTTCCCCAGCTTCCACTCCAAGTTCATGCAGTCTCTCCACTACGGCAAAGGACAAACTCTTTTAGCACTGGAAATGCATTATAGAAACACTGCCCTGCATACTGGCTCATAGGTAGTGTTAGTCATCCAAAACACTTTTAACTTCTCCTTGGGGAAGGACAAGCTTTCACTAAGGCTAGCCTAAATTAATAAGTAGTTGCCAAAAGCTTCATTTCATGTTTGTTCATTCCAAAAATCCCTTCAGAAATGCTAGGTAGGTAATAAGTATCAATAACTATTCCTTTTAGTAGAAAAAAAAATTATTCATTGAATTCCTTTAAAAAAACCACAGACAATACACTGTGCGTGGAGATCCTTCGGGTAAGAAATTGCAGGTGTTGGTGTGTCCACTTGTACCAGGAATAACAAACCTTTCAGGTTATAGCCACAGTGATTAATTTTAATGGCAGTAGACAAGAAACAGTGTACACAGAGCTCTGTGACATGCTGCTTTTTTTTATATCCTCTGAGAGCCAAGACAAGCCCTTCATGTGTTAGCAGCTATTAATTAAGGCAACAATGTTTAAGCAGTGGGTTGAGGTAATTTTAAAACTGCTTAACCCTTTTCAGAACTGCTGAGCTTTAGAAAGCACATATATAAGTGTGCTCATATTAATATGTAGAAGTATCTGCATGAATGGATTACACACATATGTATGTGCACACATAGCTAATGCCTACGGTTGCTCTTTTTTTGTAGGTAATATTTAAAAAGCAGTTCAAATCCGTAATTCATAGAAGTGTTGTTGCCAATTTATATAATTAATTATAAGACTGTTTGTTGACATTTATTTTGTCATTAAATCAAACTTAAAGCTTATTTTGAATTGCAAATTTTGTTGGCATTATTTTGCTTTCCTGGTCACAATGAGATACTTACAATGCTTCCAGTGCTAAAAACCCTGCAACTTCAAACCCTCAACGTTCACACCATGGCTTCAGAACCAGTATCTCCCATCAACAACACATTTGTATGTTTTGCTTCTCTTTAAGCATCTGATCAGATTTTGCTACATTTCCTACTGCATCTCAGCACTTTTTCTGCCCCACAGTAATTTTCTACGTTAAACAAGTGGGTTTAGAGGCCGAAGTGTTAAAGTACTGGCCAGAACTACAGCGTGAGTAAACAAACAATGCCACTTGCCTCAAAAATAATTTGTGTTTTTTACACAAGCAAATTAGCCTGAATTTTCAAGCAAACGCAGAGGAATTGGAAATCTATGAACATTCACAAGTAAGCAAAACCACAATGCCCACAACGTGTAATTTGCAATAAACTCCCAGTGCCTTGCAATAGCATACAACCAGATCAGGTCACAGGAAACATCATCAGTCTTCAAGACAATATCTTTGCACACTTTCCCTTGCTGAGGGATGGGGGAAGTATTTAGAAAACAACAGAAACGTTTTTCAAATAAAAAAACCTTCACCTTTCACTGAGAAAATCAGAAGGAAGAAAACCAAACAATGTAGCAGCACTGCTATGCCTGTCTGGACTCCACCAGCAGCTCCTCCCTGACAAAAGCAAAAATCATCCTTCTCACAATTCAGTGCTGTGAAGATTGCCCTAAATGAACTATTTATCTTAATGTTCACTTTTCAACAAACATCCAAATCTTCCATGACTCAGTTAAAAATGGCCAAAATCACGCTGAGGTAGTGCTTCATCTGACTGTGGAAAGGCATAAAGCCAAAAAATGGGACCTCCAAACCAGGCAGCAGAAAAAATGTGCTACACAAAATGAAAACTTTGGAGAACAAAATGTGTAGTGCCCTTATTAGCTGCCACCAGGTACGGGATGTTATGCTACACAAGGCAGTCATTGGACTTCCAGGTGGGAAAGCTGGAGGACAAACCTGTGGTGGCCATTCAGCCCAAGAGACTCTGATCTCAGCTGAGCAAGGCAGAACACCAACAACTTCCTTGCTCTTTTAGCATCTCCTTGATACAATCAATTGAATCAGCTTTTTGGCTTGTAGTTCTTAGCAACAGGAGCATGAGCTGCCACCCTCCCTCAGAGCCACAGGGGCATTTCAGGCTGGTGGGAGCAGTCGGGAAGCTGGCACGGTCCCACCAGCCCGACAGTGATTCTGCACACAGCGCTTCTGGCTGCTCACACCACAAACTGTACCTGCATCCCCAGTTCCCCCCACAACTCCTGCAAACAATCACGTTAAAAAGCGTTTTGGCCAAGCATTATTGTTACCAAGAAAGGTGCACTCGTCTGGTTCCAGCAGTGCTCAGCATTGCCAAACGCTTTGCACACGCTTGCTCCAGGTTTGCTCCTTCTAAAAGCAAGACAAAAGAAAGGTGAATGAGTATTTTTAGCTTTATGCACTTCCCAGGGAATTGCTCAGTGCCTCTGTATTAGAAAAACGCCTTGCAGCTCCGTAGTATGTTCAGTGACAGGAGCGTGATAAATTTCCACTGGAAAAAAACTCTTGAACATGACTGACAATAGTAAAGCCACAAATTACCGTAATTTTATGCCCCCTGCAGCTAGTGGTATAAAACATAGTTTTCAACCTTGTTTTTACTTGCTGAATTTAGACAAATTTATAATGTTATTGATGACAGTAAGAAAGACACTCAAATGCAGAAATTGTATTCCTTGGCACAAACACAACCGGAGCACAATCTTTTATGTGTACTATAGGGGATGAAAAATATGGTTGTCATTAAATACATACATATAAAAAGATGGAAGACTAGAGGATCCAAAATAATTCTGAGGGCCTTAGAACTGGACAATTGCTGAAGATGATCAAGCTTTACAGTTAACTAACCCCACACAGACTGCTCTATCTACCAACTAAACTGATGGAACCCAGGGAACACTGCAAAAGTAACAAGGGCAATTACATGATTTATTTTTGGTATAGGCAGGAAGTTTTTCAGATTAAGGCACAGAAGCAGGCTCAGAAACTGGACACAGTTGCTTCAGTTACAACCTCACCTGAGGGTGCAATTTCAGTATCAGAACATGCAAAGAAATGGTGACAGCCCCAGTGCTGCACATGGTCCTGTACCCAGACTCCTGTTCAGCACCACCCTGAATTACACTACCACCACACTTATCTTCCAGCTGCTTTTGAATTTGAGAAGTGAGAGGTTAAAGAGGCTGCTGCTGGAACAAACTTCCCTTGGCATTTCTGGCCTGTGATGATGCTCCTCTCCCTTCAGTCACCCAGCTGTGATTACAGGGCCAGTGCCATCCCAGCTCCCTGGGGGGAAAGGCATGAGGGCCAGCGTGACTCACCAGCTCTGATCAGTCCTTCGTGGTCTCTTCCTTCCCTGAGCTGGGCTCAGCAGCCAATACACCCCTAGCAGCCCTTGCTGCTGCCACAGTTGCCTTCTCCAGCACACCTCAGGAAGCAGTTGAAGAGGAGTCAGTGGGAACCATGCAAAAGGCAAAGGTCCATGGTGGTGAGTCATCAACCATGGCAGCCAACAAGCTGCAGGCTGCTCCTTCCCCTCATGGTCATTCACTCCCAATCCCAATCACTCCCAAATCCCAGGCTTAGGCATCATGCTGAAGCTGCTGGTTTTGTCTATTGAGACCTACAACTGCCATTCTTCCCACTTTCCCTGTACTTCCCATCCTTTCAGAGTTCCTCTGCACTGATCCTGTATTTTGACAATCACTCCTCCTAGCCCATCTCCCATAAATAAAAATCCAGCACCCAACGAAACAGCCTTTCAGAGCCTTCTTTGACAGCCTTGAGGGAGGTTAGCCAGAACAACCCTGCCCTGTCCACACTCCCCTGCTTTCCCTCCAGCCCAAACTGCTTTCCACCTGGAAAGTTCACCTTCCACTCCTGCCCTCAAGACTCTAACTATCTGCAACCCTTGCCAAAACTCACTTTTCAGATCTGCCCTGGTCTCATGGACTACATGAAGAACAGCAGATGCCAACTGCTTGCAAAGTCAAGAATTAAATTTGCTGCTGGTTGTCAAGGCTCATCACTGCCAGATACCAGGTTTGCTGCTTTCTAGACCCCGAGTTCATGGGCACTTAAGAGCTGAGGGAAAAAACTGTGAGAAACACAGAGCTACAAAGAGGCTTGTAGCAATCACTGCAGACAATAGCAATTCCACAGACACCAGTGCTTTATCAGTGTTCAAGAGTAAGCACATGAGAAATTGTGAAGCATTAGCCAATTGCAATATAAAGGTTTAAGAGTATCAGAGAGAAACCTTGCATTAATAGTTTTATCTAAAAGTAGACCAACGTGGAACCCCCCATCTATAGCAGGCACTGCATAAGACAGTTTCTATTATCTCATTTTCTTAATTACAGGAAACAGTAGAGAAAACTTAAACCTCAAACTTCCGTATCTACTCTTATTTCCATATCTAATGGCAAACCTAGCACTTTGCTCCTGTAGCTGAGGATCTGCACACTAAGGAAGATGCCCTCAGGTTGAATTACAGTCTCTGTTGGAGCCACTAACTTAGAAGGATATTGGGTTTCATCTGATTATTGACTCCCAGAAGCAGTGGCAAACCATCAGCAGCCATCCTGGAAAGGAAATACTTTTTGGCAGTTACTTTACACAGAAATGATGAGAATAATTTTAAGAAATGCAGAGAAATACTTACTTTAAAAGGGCTAAATTCAATGACTGCCTCTGCCTTTTCTTACATGCTTACTTTTTTCACCAGTAAAAATAAACTTGTGCAGGGATCTGGACATCCCTTCTAGATGCTGACAGATTTGTCACACTGAACAGCAAAACCTCCTGGTCACATCCATCACTTCTGTCACTTTCTCCTCTGCTGTGTTCCTGTGGAGTCCAGAAGCATCACATGCTCAGGAAAAGCACTAAATACAGTAGTGTTTAGTGAACACACTACCAGTCTATTCCTCTGTCAATATGTGCACTTGTGATACTCCCTTCAGAGTTATGATTATTCCTTGTCATGTAAGCTGCAGCTGGAATCCTGCTGACTCAGGCATTCAGTCTATAAAAACCCTCTGACTCTAAATGCCAGAGTCACAATCCCTTCAGCTGCTCCATTTGCAACAGTGGGTACATATTAAGAAAGTGTGAAGACAGCTACTAACCTACCAAGCTGCAATTCTTGCCATCAAAAAGGGTCTCAGGAGACAAAGAGTTGAACGAACTGTTTTAGCAGATAAGGATAAAACCATAGCATGTAATTATCATGCTGCAAAATTACTACATTGGTAGTTAAGGAGGAAACTTTTCCTGTGTTGATCTCAAAAGCCCCCTCCCTCCTGCCCCTGCCTCAAGGGGAGTGGGGGAAGAGGCAAGCCCATAACGTGGTGCAGGGCAGAGAAGTGAGATTAAGTCATCTCAATTCAGGCAGCAAGATTTTCCCAGTCCTCTCAAGCCCAATCAAGACACACGATTATGCAAACACATACACACTCCCACAATTTGCCTTCTACAGTAACATGTCAGGTCATGGCATGTCAGCAGGCTCTCTGCTTCCCACGGAGGCCTCTGGAAAGGAGTGTTTCCATCTCACAGACACTGCACCTGGTCTGGATCTTGCACAATCCCAGTTATCCACTAGCCGGTGGCAAATAATTCTACCCTGCGTTCAAGGGGTGCATGCTGTGGCCAGTGTGCCACAGTGCATTTGCTCTCAGGACCAGTAAATCACCGTGACAAGTTCGCAAGGCTGCCATTCTGCATTTTGTCATCTCACAGGTTCCTCTCTTTGAAGATGAAGAAATAATGAAACCGCCTACTTGTTTGGTGAAGAAATGCCAACCTTCTAAACTGCACTTTTCTTCATGCTTGAAATGGCTGAGTCTCAGCACAACGATGCACAAGAAACATTATCATTTCAAGCGTGCTCTTGAAGAGTCGGCACAAATGCCGATTCTGCAAAACCTTCCCGGTATAACCTTGTTTCAGACTGAGATGACTGTGTCCCAGAGTGGCACAAATCCCTCACTGGCCCACATTTTAAAGACAGGAGAGACTGCACTTCTCTGTGTAATCATCCCTTAACTGCACATGAAACATTTACTGGAACAGGAAATCAAAAGTATTATTGCACAACAGCAGCCTATCCTTTGAATAATCTCTTTCTTCCCATCTCTGCCACAGAGATGGGCTGGGCTTCATGAGTCCAGGCTATTCCAATGGGAACCAATTAGATTCCATTGGATTCCAAAAGCATGTCCTTTTGCTCATTTCCCTGTCACTGCTCCATGAAACCCTGGTTCTGTTTGGTCTCACGTTCCTGCAGTGCCTCACTGATGTGTAATCGGCTCCACAGCTCGCTTGCTCAGCCCAAAACTTTCCGTGAGGCCACTCAAAAGGCAATTTTGGAGCTGAAAACAATTCCACTTACACTCTTCAGTTACAGGCTATCAAATGTACTTATTATCTCTGTAACTGTAACAATTACAGGGTGTGGTTCTGGCAGAGAGACAAACCAGCTAGAAGAAAAAGGGACAGACGTTAACCAGCACCAATCCTGCAAGGTCGGAGCCCACTGTGGGCACCACCAACACAGCCCTGCATCTGGCCGTGGCCTTGTGCGCTGCTCCCCTGCCTCAGAGGGCAGCACTCAGCAAACATGACCCCTTGGGATCACAACACAGACTACTGATAGGTGCAGTACCTGATCCACAGCCTCAGGAGACTTCACCTCCTTGGCAAAAAGGGAGTTAAGATGCACAGATTTGCTGTTAACTTCCTCTGTGATGACCTGGTGTTTGCTTCAAGTAATATTCTCTTCCTTAACCCATGTGCTAGCTCCAGCTGCATCTGTGCCCATTTCCTCAAGTTACGCTCAGCTGTGACTCCACTTACAGGAACACGGCTACTGCTGTGAAATGGAGAGATTCACAAGATGACCTCTAAAAACAAGAGCTGTGGCACCAGAGAAAGGGTTGCCAACTAGTTGACACAGTCTTCAATTATGCTGCTATTACACTGAAACACGTGTAATGTAGCTGCAGCTTTAGAAAAAAGAACCATCTCCATTTGTGAAATGAAATAAACTGAGTCCTGCCTAGGCTTGCTTTCATGTAGGGCACAAAACCATTAGGCTATGAATGAAATTTCAAATGTTAATGCCTCATCTTGACAAGCCAGGAACAAAGGGTGCGAGACGGTTCGAGCCATGTAGCTGCCGTATGTTGTCAAGTCTACGCTTGTGGAGTGATGAAGGTCACTGCAAACCCACACCACTGAGGAAGAAGACACTGCTTGCATTCAACCAGCCTGGAAAACAAAATTTACCATTCTCTCCCCTCCTGATCTGTGAAGCCTCATATTTAAAGTACAGCAGGATTTTTCTGTGTATTTGTTAATATAATAATTAATTGGAAGTTTAACTTAAAAAAAAAAAAATTAGGTAGCAGTTTCTTTCTTTGACCATACAAGTCTTGCAAAATTTTGCCAAAACCTTGTGCGTACACATGAATTTTTAATTCCCACAATTTTGTCTATGTGGGAAAACCTAAGAAAGATAAAGTTAAGAGATGGGTGAAAATGTAAAGATTAATAAACAAAGCTGAAATGTACAGAAACAATCTTTCATTTTGTTAAAACCCTGTTTGAAGAATCCAGCTGGCAACGCATTCCATCTGCAATACCAATGTGCACATTTATCAATTTCCATCATTATGCACAGAGATAATAAAGGTATTTTCTACCTAATATTTAATCCTTGTAACTTAGACATGGCTTATTTTCATGATCACACAACTCTGGGCTCTAAAATATCGTCTCAGAGTAGCTGTACTCCCACACTCCCTCAAATAAAGCATGTCCACCAGTCTCCCAGCAAGCAAAAATTGCTACCCCTTCAAAGAATAGGCACTGCTTTGTTTAAGAGGCATGTTTTCATGGATATGGAGTTCTTGTATCCATAAAATTAACTGGACTAACAGTTATGTATATATTCATATATACATATTCATTCTATACAACACACAAGGTTAGTGTAAAAGGCCAAAGTATTTTGTCTTTACATATAATATCCAACACCCTCCCAAGATGCTTAACACAAAAAAGTACAATTAAGAGAAAACTTAAAAAATATGTTTATTTTCTGTGTAGATACAGCTGAATCCTGAAGATGATGTTCTTCACCCTTACATTTTCACCCCCAAAGTACAGTGACCAGGCAAAGAACAAGGCTTAGGCAGTCTCCTTCAGCTACAGTTCTGCACCCCTCTAGCAACTTTCTCGATATACACATATCTGGCAAAGCAACAGGGGCAAAGAAACAGTTTTTATAGCAGATCATACATCAAAATGGAAATACCTCAGCGGGCTGCACCTTGACATTTCATTAGGACTTTAAACAACATTTCTATTAATAAATGTTTCTATCAAGTGCAGTTACAGCAAATTATGTTAATCACAGATTTAAATTAAAAATTACACATACATGCTTTTTGAAGTTTTTATTGAATGTAGTATTTAAACAATTTCATAAACAACTAAATCATAAAACTGTCTGTTCATGATGCTTCCAATCTTCTGTTCCTCCATTTTTCCACATAGAACTTGAATGCCTCCTATAAACAGAGTGGAATAAATAAGTTCAACCTTGTTACAACTGAAAAGTTACTAATTCTGAACAAAGTCTTATGTCCTGACAAAATCTATTATTCTCTGTCATGCAAAACTAGATCTGTATTGAAGTCTGTATAATTAGGAGAAATACCAGAGTGAATAAAAGGAAAAGGAAAACCTTGCCAAAAATGCATAATGAAGCTTCTATTACTAAATGCAATAATATAATCAATTTCATTTTAAAATGAAAATACTTTTTAACTTCAATCTGCAATTGTGTCAAAAAAATTGAAACGCTTTTAAAGACCAAGCTGCATTAGAAAAAAATTGAACAGGGAAATCAGAAAATGAATCATCCCAGTGACTTGGAAAAAACACTCTTATGTTCACTAAGCTACATGTAAGAAATAGACATTCTGGCTTTTAAATTTACAGTTCAAATAAATATTCAGATTATAAACTATGTAAAGCTGCAGAAAAAAACCACTGTAGCCGTTGAAAGGCTAAACAAATTATTTTGTGCCAAAATTTTCTCCAAATCTTTACAAATTAAAAAAGAAAATCACATTTATCATGAAGCAAAACAGAGAAACGGTATATAGCCAGTCTTCACAGAATTACAGAACATTTTTTAAGAATATAAAAAGTGGTGAGAAAAAAGCAATAAAAAGTTTCCTTAGAGAATGGAAAATATAATGTCTTCAAAATCTGCTTGGCAAAAATGGTACTAGTAGACTATTAGCCAAAGGAATGATGCAAAACTATTTGCAATCTTCACAGATTTAATATCATGCTGCTTGTCACCCTCAAGTAACATGTATTTGCACAGTTGCACAGGTATTTTGCAGGGCAGCTAGAAGCAAAGCTGCAACAGAAAAATAATTCCTACAGTTCTAAAATTCCACCCTACTAGCACAGCAACTTACACTAGACACAAAACACTAATTAATGAAAACTAGAAGCCATTAATTGTTACTGAAACACACATTCTATAAGCCTTTTCAAGTCCAATTGCTTAGATAAATGCCCCAAGGAGATTTGATAAAGGTACACCAGTAGATGAGTGCCTGATAAGAAGGAGGTAGTTAAAATATTGTAAGCCCCAAGAGGTTTTATTTCCTTAAGTCAAATCCAATACAGGATTACCACAGCTCCCACAACACCCAGGACTTCATACACTACCTCCTTTGAGCAGTCTCTGCAGAGACCTAGTCCCAATGTAGTTACTCATGCAATTTGTTTTATTAATATTGAACATACACAACTCTACAGATCTATTTCTTAATTAGGAAATACTCACAGGGGGTTCAGTGAAAGGGACAGGCTCTCCTACTTTCTTCAGGAAAGTTGCTAAAGATTTCAAAGAGATCTCGTGCAGTTCTATATTCTTCGCCTTTGTTTTCTCATACGTAGCCTTCACAGAAGCAACGTCCCCATCCAATTCTGAGGGGGAAAAAAACAGAACCCAAAAAAATCTCAGTGGTTACTTGTTTCTCTTTCCATCTGTTTTCACTCATGCTTAACCATCGACTGCTGCTCAGACACTTGCTTGAGAAGCACTGGGATGAAACTGAAGCGACCCCTGACAGTTTCACTGCTGTCCCCGGGGTCCTAGAAGTAGTACAACAGTTCCTAGCACCTTGTAAACATCAGGGAAGCCATCATGTCCAGTTAAATTCATTCTGTTGCCTGGGAGGGAGAACACAAACACCTGCAGTATGGGAGCTGTCTCAGGTTTTACTTGTTCACATTTGGAAACATCATCTTCGCAACCATAGGAGCTATAAAAACAATGGTTCATAAAAAAAAAAAAAAGGGGGTTGTGCAGAAATGGATAGCCTGTGTCCCTTTCTCGTGAGAAAAAGCTTCCCACTCACATCTGGCAAGTGGCTGAGCTCCTTTTTGAATGTGGGAGGCTACTGCAAAAACTGCACGAAATGACAGCTTAATGAAAGCATAGAAATCATTAACTTTCTACAACTTTAAAATAGATTTATTACGGGAAACACCAACAAAAAGAGCTAATACTGAGATAGCATTTAATGGACCACACAACCATCACACAATATGTGATTTTTACATATTTCTTTTTTCTGAAAGGTATACAGAAAAGGACGGTGCATCTCACCAGACTGAAGGAAAGCTAGCCCTGGCAGAGGATCTCATCTCAGGACAAGGACAGGAGTAAAGGTCCTTTTATTTGTTCCATCATGGATGCCTGACAGATGATCAAACTTCTTTCAGCTGTGATCTATATTCTACTATATCTTTGCTAAAAACAATTATAACTTTATTTGCCTATTCTTTTAATTAGAAACTGTGGCCAACTGTGGTGATATTAACAATACTCTGTCACATTTCATAGGCTTTTTAATTGAAAATAACAAGAAAATAATATGTTCTCTCAAAAATTATGCTACTACAAGGTCTGATTTGGCCCAAAACAAGAAATCAGGTTTGAAAGCTTACTAACTTTAAAATTAAAAAAAAAAACCCTCAAAAAAACAACAACTTTGATTTAAAAGATCTTATTTCTACCCCTCATGGCTAGAGCACAACCTAAGCCTTCTCATTTTCAGTTGTGCTAAATGTTTTGCTGATGATCCCTTTAACAATGAACAATGTCTCATACAGGTAAGATGCTTGCACAGAATAACCTGGGAACAGCTTTTAAAACTCTTTGTGCTTCTACTGGAAGTCTCCTCTAGAACCCGCTAGGAGCCAGGTACATCTCTGCCTGAAGAGAGTACAGCAAGCATCTGTTCATACAGAGTATAGCTTCATGTGTTCAAATACCCTCTAACCACTGTTTCAGGTATAGTAGGATTGCAGTAGATTCTCTGCAATCTCTTTTATGAAACTGCCATACCATCATGTAGTTAGGAAGGACAGTGAAAAACTTAGTTCACTCACAGAATTTTTTACTGAGATAAAAGCAGCAGAAGACTAATGACAGCATAAAGCAGCAAGTACAGTGCTGGTGACAAAAGTGCAATTTTTTGTTTTATAAAAACATGTTAAAAAACTTACTCTGCTGCGAACCTGAACCTATCTGTTACAGGGCTAAACAATTTTTGGTAGTGATTGCTCTGCTCTTTGCAATGTTACTAAACAGGCAATTTTTCTAAGTTAGGTAACACATCATAGGACTTCTACAACTTGATTCAAATATGAAAGTTTGTATTCCTTTAACACCATATCTTAGATTTGTGTTTGAAGTGTTTTTCCTAATTATTCCTGTTTATCTCCTCTGTGATAGACTGGTGCCCAAGGGCTTCCATCCCTGTACTTTTTTGCTTGTAACACATGTGAAAAGGTTTTACTCCCTGTGATACAACTGGAGAACAGTATCAGAGCACACAAGGCAAAGGACTCTACAGCACAGAGATGCAAGCTTACAAGTGGGTGTTGCCATAGGAGCTATATGTCCTGGTTTTTCAAGAATGAGTCTTGCAAATAAACATACTTAAACAAACAACTCGACTTTTTGAGAGGTGCTCAGCTCTGACTTCAGCTATAAAGAGAACTGATGAGTACTTCACCTACTTTTGCAAATTCAAATGAAGGCATCTGGAATATTAACTTTGGCTACATTACAAGATGCATAAATAATTCACACTAATAACAATAAGATGGTTTCACATTACTGATAGAACAAATAACTTAAGATTTTGAAACACACAGACACACAGAGACACACATACATAAAAGGAACCAACATTACTACAGGCTTTGGGGGAACAACAGTTAAAAGCATTTTAAAAGCCATTCATTTCTACAGCATTTTCCCCCATGGGTTAGGAT
Organism: Phylloscopus collybita; assembly: GCA_027886175.1. Taxonomy (NCBI): domain Eukaryota; kingdom Metazoa; phylum Chordata; class Aves; order Passeriformes; family Phylloscopidae; genus Phylloscopus; species Phylloscopus collybita. The sequence goes on along the minus strand of JAJNNQ010000013.1, from coordinate 3,936,158 downwards.
GGATTCTTTCTTACTCCATGAAGCCCCTACTTTAGGTTCTAAATAAAGGATTCACAGCTTGTGTTAGCTGGTTGTTCTTCCATCCTAACAGCTAGGACAGCATACAGACCCAACAGACTGAAACAAGAAAAACATCAGATAACCCCTGCACCTCTTTATGACTTGAACTGTAAAGCAAGTAAGGGCTTGCATGACCTTTCTGAATTGTGCCCAAAGTTCTTACTAGAGCACTGTTCCAAGGAGAATCACTTACCGTAACATCTCAAGAGGTACCGGTACGCCGTTGCTGGATCGAGATGCTCAGGGATCAGCTCTAGAAGTGTCTCAATCTTCTTTGCCTGTGAGATTTAATACACAGACAAAAAGAGCATGAACTTGAAATCATAAAGAACAAAATAAACTCACCAAATTCAGAACAGTGATTGCACATTTTTTAAGGGAAATGAACTGTGCTGGTAACATAGAATGGTTTGTGTGACTCAAAGTATATACAATAATCTCCTTCCCAAAATTTTGCAGATATGAAATAGTAAAAGAAAGTAAGCACAAAATGCAATTCATGTAATAAGGGTCTAAATAAGGGTTCCATACTCAGGAATCCTAAACATTAGTGCGTCTTTTTTTTTTTTTCCCCCCAGTTAGGCAATTACTGTATCAAGGAGAATATGGCAGGATTTCAACCAATTTAGGAAAACTGCAGAACACTCAGCATCCTTCAGTGACCTAGGGGTCAATGGTAACTATGATCAATGCTTAAAAGGAGTCAGATCACTAACTAATGTGCTTCAATTTGGAATCTCCTTCCCTCAGCCTCTGATTGCATTTTCAAATATTCTCAGGTTTTAAATCAAAAGCAGTTTATTGAAATTAAGAACATCTTTATCACACACTACCAACTTTGATGTGTTAGTAAAATTTCAGGTTGATGAGCTGGGAAACTTCAACATTTTTAGTTCCTTCTTACAGACACCGAATAATAGTGTTTATCACATCATATTTATCATCATCACTTCAACAGAAGAACTTTAAATCCATTAGTATTTAATGGCAACTTCCACAAAACATAAATGTGCATTTGTCTCATTTGAAAAGTTATTTATTCTAGTTTGTGTACTAGATGTTTCCTGATGCTGCTCCTCTACAAAAGAGGAATCCTTATGGTTTTGATTGGGTGTGTATTTCAGGGTTTTTTTGGTTGTTGTTGTTCAACGTTGGGTTTGAGGGGTTCAATTTTTTCAGTGCATGCTAAGGCTTTTTTGTTTGCCTTGGAGTTTTTTGTTGGCCTTTGGATTTGTGTTTATTTGTTTTGAGGTTTTTTGTTTACTTCAAAGGGGCCATAGGAGGAGGGAGGGATAGGAGTAGAGCAAGCACATAAAGGACAGCATTTCAAATTACAGGGAATGAGCACAAAGCCAGGAATCTAAACAGATGCTCCAACTAGATACGTGTCCAAACCACCATAACAAGTAATATGAAATGTGTCTTTCAGTGTAAACACAGAGGCATTTTATCATCAGAGAGAGGCTGAGCTTTTAACTTGCATTTGTATTCACACAACGTAGCCAATAAGGACTTTCAGGTTGTGAAACTATGCAGTAAAACATTCTAAGCACAATGTCTGCAGGATATACAGTGTAACATGGAAAATGCAGGAAATAACTGAAACAATAGAAAAATATTTGGTACACTCTCCTTTCCATCATGCTCCAGAATGTAAACTGTTCTTTAAATATAACCAGCTCTGCAAATTTAACTCCCCCCCTCCCCAAGAAAACCAGTAAAGCTGTCAACTGTGAAGTTCAAAACACTTTAAGAAAGGTTGATGAAATAGTATTTTGTGACAAATAAAACTATACATGAAAAAGATATTGTACCTGTCCAGCTTTAGATGCTGTTCTAGCCATAAAACGCCCTATAGTTCTCTTCTCCTGGACTATTGCACCCCACCTCTGAAGACAAAGAAATGATTAATGTAGCAGACATGAGTAGCTTACTGATAGACAAAATTACTAAGATGAAAATTTCCAATTACAGATGCTTAAAACAATATACTAATATATTACCTATTTACAAGGTAAATAAGTGAATATTAATTTGACAAGAAAACCAAAAAACCAACCACAGACCAAGGTAATTTCATGTACCTCTTTGGTAAACATTTTTTAAATGGTAGGTATAAAGTTTGTTTAAAACAATAGGGGAAAGAATTAAACCAATACTTCCATATACCACAAAAACGAGGTTTAGGACTGCAAAAGAATGAAAAAGAGAAACACTATTCCTCTCCAATTATACTGCCAAGCATTCACAAGTGAGCTAGGGATCATAAGGTTAATTATACATTTAATAAGGTGTCAGGGAGATAACTGCTCATTTCTTTATAAAAATTAAAATGTACAAAGCAAGTTCTCTTTAAAGTATAATTACCTACACTTATGCATACAAAGGACTGATTTCAATCTCTCTATTTCATAAAAGGCTTTAACTGCAATAGACAGGGTTTGAGAGAGAGAAGTGAACTTAGAAAAGTTTGAGACAGACCATATAAAAATCAAAAATCTATCTTACTTTAGAAACAAGGACAAAATAAAATACACAAGACAATATTTAGTGTAAGCTCCTCAAAGATGTCAGTCTTAAATCTCTTACCAATGCACAGTGTGGTTTTTTAATCAGCTGCATATCAGTACCAAAATGCACAGGAAAAAGAGAATACTGTGCATAAGGAAACACATACCTTGAATTTCCTATATTCAACCAGTATTGTAGACACATGCAAACAAGAAATTTTGGGTTATGCCATGATAAGTATTCTGTGTAAGTAATATGGTTTATAAGCTCTTTAAGGTCCAGGTGAAAAGGTATGAAGGTTCATTCCTTCAGGCAAACAGACAAGAAGCAGCTTTATGGTGCTAAATAGGGGCAAAGCACTGATGAGAAACTTGCAGTATTTCATTAGCAGTTCTAGACATTCTCACCTCCTGCCAGTAACTGCTCTGAGAGGAAAGAGTCCAGTTTAAGAAACACTATCCACATTACCTCTCTTTCATGCTGAAATATCAAATCCCTTCTGACTCTCATCAGTAAAGGCATTCTCCTTCCAGACAGTAGCAGACACTGCTGCTGTTTCATAAACTTTTAAATAGACTCTTGGATGCATTTCTGAAAGCAAGGAGTCTCCATGTATATACTAATATTTTAGATTACAAGCAAAATAATTCATTTAGATTGTTGTTTACGTCTCAAAATATAACAATGGAGAGTGGCTATTCCTCTCCTCCAGTTTGTGGATTCTTAGTGGAATACTCGATCCACATATAAGTCACAAATGTGACAACTCAAAAAAGTCACAACTCAAAGTTCTTCCTGAGCCATAAAGCCCCCTACTTTTTTCCCTAGACACAGAAGTTCCAACTCAAGCTTACCTGTAAATATCCACTTATAACAAGGCATTTTTAAATTGTCCATTAAGATACAATGTATACAATGTTATTTCAAGTATGCTATAGAGCCATGAATTTAATTTTAACAGTTGGATGCTGTCGTAACAAGTTTCAGGAATATATGGATACTTTTCCATGTTCTGGAAAATTTTAGCAGTACTATGATTTTACTTAAAAATGAAAAAACCCTTAACTTCACAAAAGCAAAAAAAAGTACCCAATTTTCATTTACTTATTCCATGTCAATCAAAGAGCAATAAACAAATCAGGAAGAGTTAAATAACTTGGGATTTTTTTTCATTTTGATGTTTCAAGCTATATAGCAAGATGGTTTTATGGCAAAACTGTAGTCTCCTTTTCATTTAATATTCAGATGACCAGTTAGACAAAGCACCACACAAAGTAAGGGAATTACAAGTAATACACCTCATGCTGAAGCAGAAGTAACTGAACAGCTTTGTTGGTATTGTCTTGGAATATCATAAAATATCCCATGGATGAAGCAGAGCTTTTTCTTTAACAGTTTAAAATACTTAGGAACTGGCAAATGAGCAGCACGCTCTATCAGGAGATGGTAAGAGGCCTTGATTTGAGGCAGGAGCCTAAGTACACATCAGTCTGGCTGCTGGACTGTCACCTGCTTGGATGAGCCTCCTGACAGAGCCCGTTTCCAAGCACCCACAGCTCATCCCACCTTTTGCTTGGCTTGTCTTTAGCTCTGCACAAATGGCACAACTGCAGCTGTCTGAATTCCTAACTTAGCTGAGACTGTGACCCAGAGACCAACATTTGGGTTTTAATGCATCTGTGACACTCAAACAGAAAGCCAATTCAGCTCTTAATAAACCTTGAATACATTATGTACAATATTATAGCAACCAAGTAAAGTCAAGTCCATGACAAGCAATCATTGCCTGCTTCTGTTTTGCAAACTGTACAGCTGTAAGATATTATGTTTACAGCACTTAAGAAATTAGGTGAGAAGTTGCAAGGAAATGGTTTGCAAGAAACAAATGACATCTAACAGAGAACTTGGAGAAAAATCATTTCAATATACAAATACTTCCTTAATTTCCTTCATGTTATTGGAAGACAAATATCACCCCTGACTCTGGCCCACTCTGCTACTCTCAGTACCAGAGCATGAGCTCATGGTTTGAAGTGTGCACTGCTACTCACACTGTAATTCAAATGCATCCCAGGAGCAGCCTACGGTGCACAACACCTCTTTCTGACAATTTCTCAGTCAACCTTTGAAGAGCTCTAAGCATTTCTGTACCTCTTGTTATGTCATTACCTGTAGCAATGATTTGGCATCATCCACTCTGTCTGCACTGATATACTGAAGGAAGAGATCTGTGACAGGTCTGTAAATTCCAAACTGACTGGCCAGTCGTTCTGCCATCGCAGCAACTGCAAAATGATGGGTACATAAGGAAAATCTTAGATTGAAAAGCTGCTTTTGTAAACTTCACAGGCATGACTTGTGCTGACTGAGCAGGTTTTATGTGTAATAGCTCTTCCAAACCACCTCTGTCGAGTCAGAATATTTAAATATCATTGCAATTAACTTACATTTTTCCAAAGCTGGTTCTAATCCTTCCTCAGACACATTTCTTAACAAATAGGAAATACTTTTGACAGCTTGATCAGAATTCTGTGCACCAGAGATAAGCAGAGGCTCAAGGTATTTCATAGCTGCATCAAGGTCATTGCTAGAAAAAGAGATTGAACTGGCTCAGTTTCTGAAATCAAGATTTCTAAACCTAAAGAAGCAATTACAATAAAGTTTTTGTTTTCTACTTCAATCTTGTATTTACCAGTAATAGCTGATGAAAAAAACATTGACTAAAATTTTCTTATTCACTCAGATACCGTAAAAGTGAAACAATTTATGACTGAAAGAATAAATCAATTGATAAGTAATTTTTAATGGCCTTTGACCTGTACAAAGTTTAGGTATTTTGGAACCCTCTTTCTTCCTCATTAAGAAAGACGAGTTCAGGTTGCTGCTTTAGGAAAACACATCCTGCAAATCTAGAAGGCAAAATCTGAACATTAACAGAGGGTATCTGAATAATTAATGCATGCAACTTAAGTATTTTTATGCAGTGCAATTAATTATTTACCTGATTTTCCCATGCCTGCCTTTTTGGATGCAAAAGACAATATTAAATGTCATTTGGTCATTACATCTAAATGCTTTTAATCTTATGGCTTAAATATAGCAAATGCTAATAAAATAATGCAAGATGTATTCAGCAAAGTGCAAACTCTACTTCCAGCCTTCTAAAAAGTTCAAATGACAACATGTCTTACCAGTCCACCTAATTAAATTGAAAAAGAAAACTGAGCACAATGAATGCTTTTAGGTGAAGCAGAAATGCAGCACATGGGAAAGCTATGAAAAATGCTTTGAAAACCGAATCAGAAATGGATCTACCAATAAATGAACATTGTATTGGGAATATCTGTAAGAATCTGTTTTTCAGAGTTATAAAGGTACAGGCTGCAAGGTATTTAAGAATACACAGGGTGCATATTATTTATACTGCTCAGTCTTTTCATACAGTGTTCGTTTTGGTATGGGAAAAGTTGATGCTTTACCTGCATACAACAATTTATTTCTTTATTCTTGTCACCAGTCTCCATCCCAAGAACACACCCTGACTTTGCAACACTTTTGACATGGAAATATAGGAAAATATGCAGCTTATAACACAAATAATGAAGTGTCTCTCCCACCTGAAGCATTACATTTACATACAAGTCCATGCACTAGTACTGTGTGCCAAGGACCACTCAGATCTGCTCCCTGGGGCCTGGCATGCCTGAGGCAATCAGGAATCTGTTATGTACTACAGAGTTCTACAGCTCTCCTACCAAGTCAGGCACAGGAGGTCCACCTGACAAAACCAGTTTGAAATAAAACAACAAAATATGTAGGATTCCTGAAGATTGGTTTCTGCAAAGTATATTTGAGAAGCTGACTTTGCCCTTTCTCCTCCAGGTGCTTCCCTGTGCAGCTTTACACAAAGGATAAATAAACCAGCACAGTATCAATGTATCAACTAAACCACAAATTCACCCAGAGCACAACACTGAATTAAACAGCTGAATCACAGGATACTTGAAAGTGTGGGGATAATTACGATAACTAAACCGTGGCCTAAAGCATCCTCTAAGTTTTTATAATTCTTACCAAAAAAAATCCCCAAGACCTCACTCCACAGATATACATCTGGCTTTCACATTATGAAGGTAAAGACAATAATATTTCAAGAATATATTGCCATTTCAACTACTGGAAAAGGTAGTAGATTTCCAAACAAAACAAAAGAACACAACAAAATCAAAAACACACCAAAAAAAATCTCTGGGTGCTAAGTTTGATGAAGTAATTCCATTTTACCTTCAGATTTCATAGAGCTTTTGATGTAACACCAAGGAAACACTTTACATGCACACTGGAACAAAGGTATCAAAGCTAAATTGCAGCACCAAAGACGACTTTAATGCTTCACAGTTATTATCCCTGTATTTCATTACATTTTCAACCCCAAATTTGTTTGGGAGCCAACACCAGAACAGAAGTGCACACTATAGTCAACTAGATTTTTAACATCTGGGACACTGTAAAAATGGAAACAGAATCAAATGGATAATGCAAGAGATTTCCCAGCACTCTGCAGAAAAGAATTAAATACACAGTCCCAGAAATACTTACCTTTTAGTATGAGCCAATGCAATTGCATTAGGTATTAGTGAGCCAGATAAACCAAGTGATTGTGTGATGTCTCCCAGGATGTTTTCAAGTACTTGCAGGTTCTTTACATCTCCTTTTTGTGCCAGGGCCTGAATGAGAGTAGTAACTGCTGCTCTAGCAGGCAACATGCCACTGTCAAGCACTCCTTTTAAAACTGCCAAGGCATCTAACAATGATAAAGAAATAAGAGAAACAAAAATCAGACTTTAGCTCAGAAAGCACCATGCTGCTGATATCATTAATCCTACCCTTTTAAAAATATGTACAGAAAAAAAATTCTTTAAGCCCTGCAATCACTATAGTGAATTCTAACTCGAATATATATACATACACAAATAAAAACTTTCAACAATAATTTAGGTTGAAAGGCTGTAAAATCTCATAACACAAAGCTACTTTCAACATTGAAACAATTTGTTTGTAAACAGCTCAAGGAAAGCAGGTGTGTCATAAATACTCTCTCTTATGATTTTAAAGTCCTGACTCTCTTCTTCTCCAAACTGCTATCAATTTTCTTTACTGAAAACCAAAAATGTTGTACATTTAAGAATAAATATAGCTTAAAAATGTAGTTCATTATGGAAACTGAAGTATAACACTGAGATTTCTCTTTTTAAGTGTGCACGAAAGCTTTGTTTCCCAAAATTTAATTTTCAAATAGAACTATGGGATGCAAGTCTCCTTGCAAGAACAAAAACTGAGAACTCAACCCTTACCTCAGAAACTCCTAAGATTATATAGCAATTATATATGTTAGAAACACACAAGGTCAATCTCCTGTCCATCTGCCACAAATTCCCCAAACCCACAGCTGAGGAAGCCACCCTCCTTTCTCCAAGCAGAATTCTTGTCAATTTACGTTATCCATGAGCAAACACACACAGAAAGACATGCCCCTCTGGTAAAAATCTCTTATTCCTTACCAGCATAGGCAGGATTAATCACAGATGATAATTATAATACCAAGGGATAACACTTCTAGCATAATATACACCCACATGAACTCCACAGCATTGCCATTCCAATTCAATATGCAGGTACTGCAGAAACCAAGTGTTACCCTTTACATGACAGGAAGCAAAACCATCCTGTATGCTTAGCCTTCCTTCACAGGAAGTTTTTTCTGCCCAACATTCCTCTTTTTAGGGAAAAAAGGAGGATTACATGGGGGGCAAGAGTCACAACATCTAAAATGCAATCTCAGAACACGTGCCAAGTTCAAATTCTCTCCTAACGAGGTGTGGACCTCCCCTTAGCAGAGTACAGCCAGCCTTCTCAAGAACCAGGCCAGAGAAAGATTTGAAAGCTGCATATGTGCAGCACTACTGAAAGAAGCTAGGTACTGGTAGCATAGTGGATAATTCTGCAGGTAACTATATGCTTGTCAAAACCAACCATGCATCTTTCAAAATGCTCTCCTATAAACTCTGTGAACTTCCTACCACGAAACTCAAGTTCTGGCTCTTTAAAGTCACCTGGTTTTACCAAGTTCTTGCTAGAAGGTATCAGAGCTCTTAGGACTATACATCAGGGCCTCCATAAAACCTTTTAACTGTACCACATTACACAGCAAAGAATGTTGATGAACTAAACGAGGTATCTAAGTGGTAAAGCAAGCAGGTTTTACAAAAGTGAAAACCATGACAGGATGTAGGGCAAACGGAGCTCATCAACAAAAGACTACAAAAACACCATGCCCAAAAATGTTTCGGGTAATCTGTGAGCCTTAGAAAATGACCAGTATGGCTGAAATACTTAGTAGCTTGCATTTTCAAAGCTTCACTTGGACAAAGACAAGTAGTATCTCTCAAATTAAAATGCAAACAAGGATTAAGCATGACTATTCAATAAAACTGTCAGATAAAACTTGTTCAGTGCACAAGATAAAAGAAAATATAGTTTTGCAAAGTAATGTAATTCCACAGACTTGAAAAACTTTGCATTGTGCAGAAAGTAAGGTTTTTAGAGTACAGCAAGGAAGAGAGTTGATGTGACAGAGAATTTAGAATGCTAGCTAAAAAATTCCCATATATTTAGTGCAATAGGCAGGATATAGAAACATCACTGATGTTCTGAAGGGCAGAATTTTGGTGTGCAGTATTCAGGAAGAACTGCTAAAATTCATGGCATATTGGAGAAGAAAACAGACAAGATTCATTAGAATAAAATCAGGCAGGAAAGTCAGGTGAAGGCCCTGAAAGCTGCAAAAAAAGATCTGCCAAGAGCAAAAGGAGTGATGGCATTCACCACAAATACTTCAGTGGATGACACCTGCCAATGATGTGAAAGTGGAGACTGAATGAGGAAGAAGACAAGTGTATCATCCACAGGAAACAAAGAGTACAAGCGAGAAGATGTGTCTAAACGTTCATTTTGAGTATTTTAATGTAGCTGATGCTACATGGGTATGGTTTATTAGCACAGCTAGGAATGATGGAGTGACATACAATGTAATGATGGCACCATCAAAAATGGATTTCCTGATAGGCCTTATAAACCCAACTCAAATAATACACTGCATTTGTACATACCTGCTTTAATGTCTAAAGGTACTGACAAAAGTACGTATCAACACTGTACTTCAACTTCCACGGAGATAAAAGACCTTGCCCTGCAGGTACAACTACCTGCGTGCAGTTTTCCTCTCTCACAAGAGTTACAGAGCCCAACTAAAGAAGCAAGATGCAACACTGTGGAGCTGATCTCTAGGCTGCAAAGCAACCAGTGCTGAGAACTAAAATAAAACAACCGTAAACTTTATGCACCATCTTGGTGGGTACCCTTATGCACTCTTTGGCCACCATTTTCTTCACTATCATCATTGCTACATTAAAAAGAAAACCAAACAGAGTTATTTTGTTACTGTTGGTATTGAGAACTATTAAAAAGTATTTGATTAAGTTTTTAAATCAATATTATAATCATTTAGTTCACAATCATGCACATTTAACAGTCAATTTAACTCATCTGGTATCTCACGCAACCAACACAATATGCAAGAAACAACTGCTGGGAATTGTTTCAGATGCTCTAAAGTATGTTAATTTCCAAAGCAAAATGACTTGTGCTGTGAATTTTAACGCACTTGAAAGCCTGTACTTTCTCTCGTTCTGGAGCACAAATTTTGCATGTCTGAAGAGCTGTGATTCATCTTAAGAAAACCCATCTTGTGTTAAATGGAATGGAAACTGGACTAAGTGGTCAAATGACAAGTACATTCATATTCAAGCTGTATTATAAATGCATGTACAGTAATTTACGTCTCTCAGCTACCACAAAAGGCTCTTGATAAGCAGGTAATTTGCTAAATGGACTCCTTTATCCAAGTATTCGAAGGGCGTTACAAGAAAAATCTGCAGAGGCATTAATGTGACGTAAAGGTCAAGCATTGTGACATACCTTTCAAATAATCCCGCCTAACTTGCGATATGATGAGGAGGCTGCTGGCAGCACTGTTCAGTGTGAAGCCCTTGATGTGGGTCTCAGCACTAAAAGAAGCAGACATTTAGAAAGGAATTACTGACATGCTTCTGATACGATAATAAATGGTTGAGCACCAAGGTGAAATTATAAAAACTACTGTTCGTATGTTAAAAATATTGCTGCAAAATATCGACCTGGAGACAGCTTTTGTGTTATCCTGTCAATGGTTATAGAAGGATAATTTTTTTTTGCATTCTGACAGATGACAAAGTTGGAAGTGAGCAACAAAAGAAACAAAGTACAAGATTTTTTTTAAACAATCGGTTCAGATTCTTGAATGCTGACATATTAGATGACTAAAATAACTGCATGCCCTGCATTGTTCTGTTGTATCCTAAGCTGGATACTTTTTCTTCTTTTTTCAATAGTCACCATAATTATAAAATATAAAACTATTCTTTCAGCAATAAAAATGAAACATTTATTTTCAGCACTGTATATTTTAAACATAAACTAAAGCATATTATGAACTAACACCATATCATTTGGTTGATTAATTTTCAAATTTCTGTCATCTAAATGTATACAGGTTTTAAAGTGAACATCCTACATTTGCTGCCTTAGCCACATTAAAATTGTATTTAGCTTATCAATTCCTTGTCTCCTGTAATACAAAACTTCATGTATGTACAGCAAAGACAGCCTTTGCTTTAGTAACCTTGCTAACGCTTTTCTAATGCTCTGGAAATTAGTCAAGAGGGACTAACCAGCAATCACATCGGTCTTATACTACAAAATGTTCCTGCTCCTAAATGACATGTAGCCAAGCCCCATTTTTAATATATAAGGATAACTTTACAAACGTTCATTTCTAGATTACAAAATCTCTACAGAGCAAAGGGGGGCATTGCCATTTACCATATCAGCAATCAAGATAAACCCCACTGATCATCTTGTGGCAAACAACTGAGCAGCCTACCTACTTGAACTTAGGGGCTGAGCGGATTGGGAGGTAAGCAGGGTCATTGCTAAATTGTTCTCCTCAATCCCAAGAAAATCCTTCACATTGCACACAATATGACTATCCTCTCAGTCACTTTCAGCCTCCCAGGCTCACAAATGCAGTCACTGGACTCAGGATTTTCTTACTCTCCCAACCAATCCCCTTAATCCCTGCCTAAGCACCCACTGCTCAGTTCCGCCTTTTTTTTTTTCCCTTTGTCCCATCTGTCAAAGCCCTTAAGTCAACAATTCATGCATGAGACTGTAAATTACATATAACAAAGGATTTACTTTCTCCAATCTTCCAATCTTTAGTGTGATTAAATAGATGTTAGCTACTATTACAGAACTAATCCATCATTCCAATACTCCTAAATTTCTATTTAAAACTTCTTGGACTAAATGCAGTAAATATTCCTCAAAACAGTTCTAGAATGTGAAAGCAACTACACTTGGGTTGACCAACAGATCAGTAATGTTCTAGGATGTCTGGTGTTTGTTTCTTTCAAAGGCAGAGTGTTATTTACTTCTCCCACATCGCTTTCTCACGGAAGTTTGTCAGTTCTGGTAACAGGGGGACGTTTTGAAGTTACTGGACGCTTTTAAATTATAAAAAAAAGGCATTATTTTGTTGCTTATGCTAATGTGCAGAGTAAGACTATCTACACATTATTTACTTTTCAAATTTGGCTTCAAGCAGTAAAAGGAGTAATATGCATCTAAATGAAGGTAGCTTTCCTGTATTGTATGAAAGTATTAGAACCTACACAAGTTTCAGGCCACTGCACACACTGCACACACAAGAGTAATCTCTTTTTAGTATGAAGCTGGAAAAATTCTGAAGCATCCAGAAATGCATGCTAAACACACAGATTTGTTATTCCTCAACCACAGGCACACACATAGTCACCTTCTGTATTTCAGTAAATTACTTAGAAGTTAGAAGCTTTTAAAAATGCTTAACAGAAGCATCAATTTGTTACTAGAAAAAAAACCACACAGATACACCATAAACATGACTAATAAGAGGCATTTTCTGTCTTGATGCAACAGTAAACTGTTAGAAGCTTCTCAGGTCGTCATTATTTGGCATTTCTATGCTACATGATGGAGTAGGAGAGTTGTGAAAAGCACCGGGGTTGTGATCATAGTTGGCTTTGACCAGTAACCAAGAAGAAAATCTCTTATAAAATCCTATTACTTTACTCCTAAACATCTCAAACTTCAGAGGCTTAACACATCTCCGACCTCTTCAGTCTTTCAAATTTTTTTTCCTGAATTTTGAATTTACATACTACAGCACTTATCTAAAGTGACAATTCTGAATCCTTGAAATACTAGGAACAAACCACCATCTACTTTCTTCTCTTCCAACCTGAAACCTACTGCTGGTATTATGCACTACTTTGTGCATCTTCCTTACAGGTGTGTTTGAGTTGTAGAGCAGGGAAGCCGTGGATCCATGTACAAAATCTTCAGTACAGTGCTTCAAGCTTCTTCCCTGCAGAACCTTCCAATACATCTTTAGATATTTGAGAATTTTCTCCGAAACAAACTACTTAAATTTTATCAGTGTTCTTTGTAGTCCCTAAAACATCTCCCCTCCATCTTCTATTTGCAAAGATTTATTGGTTACTTGCATTACAAGGAGATCAATTTGATAAACTGATTTAGTTTTCCCTTGATATAAACCATATATCCCGCAGGCACAAATATTACTTATTAACGTGAATAATTAATTAAAGCCCTGTTGCTGAGAGCTATTTGAAAAAGCACCATTTGTATTTCTGAGTCCAGAATCCAAACACTTTTTCAATGAAAGACATTTCTCCAATCTAAACACCTTTAAAGAAAACACTAAAATAATCAATATCATCTTACACCAGACTGCTCCTGGACATCAGAAACTAAGTTTGCTCTAAAAACTATTAGGTTTCTTTACAGTACTCTATGCATTAAGTAATTCACCTACAAGTACTTTCAAATCCACTGTATTCATTCAGTGAGCTCACTTGATGACAACCACCAGTCTTGTTTTAGTTGAATAAATTGAAAGACTTAAAATCCTTAAACCTAAATTCTTGTTCTTCTGAACTCTACGTTGACAAGTCACAACACTTTAAAGCCTATAACCTGACCAGAACACACGTTATGGGCAATAATTAAAGCAAGTGCCATACCATACAACTCACTAAAGGTTAATTCGATTTCTTTCCTTCTAATAATTCATGACAGCAGGTTGGATTTATTTCAGAAGTGTAAGAGTTGGATCTAAGGTTTATGGTCATCTCCTAGCCACTGGCATCACAGTCAAACGTACCATTTTGCATTTGGCAGGCAGCCAGCTGCCAGGGAGTGTGGGCAGGGTAAGACAACAGCAGAGACAGGCATTCAGGGGAAGGCTCACGGGCAGCTAAGTGAAGGAATCTTGTCTGTTTGGATATTGCTCTGAAGAGGAGAAGGCAGACTGCCAGAAGGGTAGACTTTCAGCTCTGATGCCAAGTACATTTGTTCAGATTGTTATTTGAAATGAGTTATTAGCAATACACACTGTCACTCTAGTACTTTTTAAAAATGTGGCATATCGCCCTCTGAAATGCTGGTGTATTTCTTACCACAGGTCCTAATCACTAGGCATGACCTGTTTTCCCCTTAAAAGGACTCACCTGAAAATGATCCAGAAATTATTTAACCCCTCTCTCTGAGCCAATAAAAATCCCCCCAACAAAGAGAAGCCTTACATGCGTTTCACGTCGAGGGCTTCATCAAGACAATCCTGTGCTAACAACGCTTTTATCAGGATGTTACAGGAAGTGTAATGAGACTCATCCTTCTGCATTCTCTTGAAAATATTGTAGGCCTCTAAAAAAAGAGTAAGAAAGCCAAAAGGAAATGTCATACTGCAAGAACGTTGATCACAGAAAGAAATCACCTATTCATCAAAAAAGGTCCATCTTAAATCTGTATCCTTTGCTTACATCTTTAAGCCCAGAGCTGCGGATCACAGCTCGCCCAAAACTGCCTGTATGCAAACAACCAACACACACTGGCACAGGAGGAAAAGTTTGCTGCTGCTCTTCCTTTATATGCAGCTGTTGCTTCAATATCAACATAGCTGGTTAGAAGGGGAAGACTCACGATTTTTAAAGCAACACCTAATTCTGGGGTATACAGTTACAGTGTCTGGTGCATGATCATAACAGCATTTAACAAATAATATAGGAGGCGATTCCAATATGGGGAGATCAAATTATTTGGCTACGACAAGATTTATACAAAACATACAATTTACAAATATACAGATATTTAGCAAGTAAACTACACTGCATTTGTTTGACTGATTAACAGTTTTATTTCATGCATTCACAATAACTGTCAGTGTATGAAAAGATGTTACCAAAAAGGGGGAAAAAATGATAAGCACAGTTTTCAGTCATTTATTTTTCTGAAACAAGATTATGCAGCTATAAGCATGCAGCTAGAACTGCCATCCACGCTGTAACATATGCTAGAAAGCTGTGTTAAGAACCACAAATGATCTTCTACATCTACACAGTGATTGCACATTTCTTTTAATGACTCATGAAATAATCCCTTTGCTAATTGAAATCCTAGCCACAATAACATTTAAAACTTTGTGGACTATCACCACAAATTTCACAGCTAAGCACTAAGCTTTTTTCTTCTACTTTGAAAGAAAAGATGAAGTCAACTCATTTGAATCTTTATGTCATAAGAAGCATCACACTAATTTCACTTACTACAGTGTGTTATGGAATTTTAATCAAAACTGTTTCTATGCCTTTCAGTTTGTATCTTAAATTTCTTCAGCAAAAAAGCATACACAAAAACCTCCTGAAATGTATGCACAGAAATGGCTATGCATAAAATTTCTTATTTACATCACACGGACTCCTACAGTTAATAATTAGAATTACCATGGCCATTCATAATCTACTTTGTATGCTTGAAATTTTGTTAAATATATACATGAACAGAAATAAAGGGTAACAGTGTCTTAGTAAAAATTAAATTCACTTCTGTGCATTTGAGTTTTATGTATACAAGAAGTCTGACATTACAAGAGTGATTGCACTGTCAACCAAAACAGCAATGAAACAACAAAAGGACCACATAAGAAATGTCCTGAAATCTTCCACCACTTTTACTTAGAGGCCTGAAGTTAGTTTGGTCTGAAGCAACGTGATGAACTCTCTTGCCTGCTCAGATGCTGATCACCAGCATTCATAGTGTTCAAGTTTAAATTCAGTGGGAAGATAGTTTTTCTTCCACTGTTCGGAAACCTGAGGTAGCAGTAGACAAGCAACCACATTCAACAAGAACAATAACCCCTCTGACTGGTATAACCTGCTACAAATGCAACTCATGATTTACAAAAACACACCTGACTGCTGATAGGTTTGGTCTTTCTGCTTGTAAATCTCTGTTCGAATTCTATTTTTTTTAAGGCAAAAAATTCCTTATGTTTAGAGACTCCTACAAAAGCTCTGCTGTCTTCAGACTGAACTAGGATTTCACCCTGTGTTTAAATATTACTTTCATCAGTTGGGTACAGAAATGGACCTTGCCACTGGTGGTCATGATGTCAACCACATGTCAATTATCACAGTCCATAACATGTAAGATCATCTTCTACAAGGAATTGTATTTAATTTTTAAATTTTTTTTGTAATGACTAGCTCAATGAAGAATTAAAAATATTTCCATCAACTTTGTTGTGTATGTGAGTCCTAACCTTGGAATGATCATCCTATTCAGATGTTTTGTCGTAACTTCATTTTGCATCTCTGTAAAAAGCATGTCTGAAGTATACCTAGATCAATCTTGAATTGAGACATATGCCTGATCAGGTATTATCAGCTTATTACTTCTTCACATGGCATCTAAAATTATTAAAATAATTAGCATTCAAAAGAGAAATTTCTCGGTTTCAAAATCATATTGTGTTATACCAGCTATTTCAAGTAGAAAGATTTGTTAGAAAAGTGACAACTTGCCAAGAAAGTCTCAGTTCTCAAGACAGTCACATCTGTTTCAGCAATTGTGACTGTTTGGGATATGTGTTACATGATCCCCTAGAGTCAAGTTCTCACACTGAGGAATCAAGACAAAGATGAAAATATGACTTTGCATAAATCAAGCACTTTGGAGAACAGATTATCAAAACGTGTCAGACTTGGTAAGTTCATTGAATAGTTACATAACTAGATTGAGTTAATCTTTTTCCCATCAAAAAGCTGCCCTATTACATTCACACCAAAATTACATGATACTGTTATATAAAAAAGGCAACAACTTAGTGTTTTTAGGTTTTTTTAAGGCCAAGAGAACAGTCTTCGAAGAAGATAAGCAGTTTTCCACCATAGTTGGAACATTTTTTCCCCTCATTCCCAATAGCTCTAGACCACCTTCTCTCAAATATTGCACCTTTAAATAAAAGAATATGCAGAACTGATTTATTGGTAAGTTCAATATCTGATATCCTTGCAGAAGTTATATTTTATATTTTTGTTTTAAACCAGTCTCCCTGCAAACTCTAAGGCACATTTATGTAGCTCCCTCCTGCTCTCCCGCACAGGACACTCTCCTGGTGAAAATGTCATCAAGTGAATCCCCTTGATTTCGTCTGATTTTCAATGAAAATGTTTCTGCATTTCTCATTTTCTTATGATACCAAACAGTTACCAGCATGAAGAATTTCCTGAAAACATAATGTCTGCCATAATGCACTGTTCTTAATTTCATATACATAACATGATATTGCGCTCCCAGTATGCAGAATGTCCAGATTCAACTTTGGACTCCTAATCGAAACAAACTGAGTATTTAGACTGAGTAACTCCAGATTGTAATTTCACTAACAATGTAAGTTGAATGTCTGAATGACTGATACATTCTTTTAAAAACTAAGAGCTTAAAAATCCGTGTCCAACCCATAAAATATATTGATAACACTTAGAGAAGAAAATTACTAGGTGTCTTGCATTTATAAATCTTCCTCATTCAGCAAAATTAATTTTTAAACCTATTCAATTCTATTTTCTATACCGCTTGCAAATGAGGTACCTACTTATTTACTATAGTATAAATGAAGAAAATAAGTATTTCCAGAATATTCAAATACTCTGCACCTTGGAAAATACTAGAAATGACCTAACTGTGATCAAGGCTCTCCTCGGTGGTGCAGAGCAATAGGACAAGAGGCCATGGGCAGAAACTGATGCACAGGAGGTTCCAACTAAGCATGACTGTGCTGCTGACTGAACACTGGAACAGACTGCCCAGTGAGGTTGTGGAGCCTCATTAACGGAGATATTTAAGGATCCTGTTCCATGTGCTCAAGGATGAGACTGCCTGAACAAAAAGGCTAGACCAGATGACCCACCCTTCCAGCCTGACACATTCTAGGATTCTGTGATTCCTCTCCATTTTGTAAGGTCCAGTAAAGCCATTTCTTCTTCTGTCACCCTGCTTTGGGATGAGATAAGATAGGAATGGATTTCCAATGATTAAACACTGACTAAATCAAAGGAATGGCACTGAAATACACTCTGCTCTTCTGTGTACAAAGGCAAACATCCATGCATAAATTAATTCTGGTTTTAGCAGAGACTGGGAAGTTTGCACAGAAGAGCTCTGCAGCTAATTGAAACCTTAAAATTAATGTGGAAAGGGGAAAAAAAAACCCACAGTGGATTTCAGTTTACCTTTTGCTTGATTCTTCCTGCAAAGCATCCGTATTTTCAGTTCTTCCCCAGAAGCAGCACTTCTGCTTTCTTCGGGCCTACCCTTTAAAAGAAACAAACATTTCAATACTGTAATGCTATCTGTTAATGTTTTTTTTAATAAGAAGAAATACATTCATAAATGTTGTTAACTAGGAAAGTTAAACTCCACTTACCTTAGGTACCTCAAATGGAACAACCTGACCATTTTTCTCAAATATACTGGCAAGTAAAATTAGTGTTTTCTCACGAGGAACAATATTTTCTTCTTGAATTTTAGTCCAAATAGCTTCAGCCTTTCCCCACTCCTTCTTGTTCTCTGAAACAAGATTAAAATGTTCAGATAAAAGCACACTTAGAATATACATTCATATCTAAGGTGACTCAAAATGATGTCCTTGGAAAATAATTCATCAATTAATCATGTCCTTCTGCCTCATTTGATCATCAATTTGAAGTTTTAAACTATTTTAATACATACAAGATGCCAGAAAAAAACCCCAAGGATTATATGAATTTTCAGACGAGAAATCAGCTCAAAAGTAGTGCAGAAGTGATCATCCCAGCTCATCAGTTCTATTGTTCCACACTGTAAATTGAAAACTATATATGCATCACTGTACATAACTGTGAATTAACAGAGATCTGGATTTCATGAAAGAAAACAGTTAACTACCATTTAACTACCTACAGCAGGTGGTTTCCTGTTGCCTTTACATTTTCTAGCTTTGCAGTCACCAATTGTGAAGCACTGGTTGTTTCACAGACACTATTGATTACACCCTGGTAAAAATGAGCTCTCTAAAGCAGAAACATCCTTCTCAATAAACTGCTTTGGCATTTCATTCAAATCAGGTTCAGTTCTCCTACTACACATGCAAATCTTGTAAATTCTTCGCCGACTCTTCAAGAGTCAGTCTCTCCTCACAAGTGAACAGCAAAGGGTGAAAGGTGTTTGAAAGCTGCAGCAATGGAGTATCTGAGAATGATCAAATTCTGGATCAGATTGTTCAGAAAGGCTCTTTGATCTCCACTGTTGGAGGCACCCAAACCTTTACTAAACAAGGCTATGATGTGATCTGACTTTGGAGCTGTCCTAGTTCTGGGAAATGGCCTGGGCTTAAATTCCTGAGGTTTTCTCCAGGATAAATTATTCTGTGATAACCAAATACCTTGCTTTCAAACTTTTTGACTGCTGCTTGGACTAGACGGTAGGTTCTTTTTTATATGCCTAAAATAGATCTGAAGTTATGGTTTTGGTACATAGTAACAGTCCTACTGTAGTTATGCATGGGGCAGCTTTGATAGATAACCTAAAATGGTTGAACGCAGGATTATGCATGGCTTTTGTCTTTCATGGTGACAGAAACCCACAAATGTTTTCCACTTCTTTGAATAGATGAAATTGGTTCTGTCTTCTGAAAGAAGACTGAAGATTTTGCATGACAGAATTTGATGAATTGTATCTTCTTAGATTCTCTTCCTAGCAGGCACACTGTCAGACTTAGTCACTGCCAGAGGTGAGCAGGATGAGTGGAGAAATAGGAAGGTTCTCCCTGTTGAGACAAGATTGATTTTCAGGCCTGTTTGACTTCTGATGGTGAACCAGTATGTGTAAAGCCAGAATTAGGTAATACTAGTTTTCTTTGAAGCTGTCCTAGGCTTCAGGAAATGAAAAGCAGCAAAATTCTCACGGGGTCTCTGGTCATTTTTTTTTTTTTTTTTTGTGCAATTATTCATGTCTTCTCCTGCTGTAGCTAAGTGCAGTGGGGAAGAGGCCTGCATCAATAGTCCTACCCAACCAAAAATACACATGGAGAACAGCCTAAAATTACTTCAAACTCAAAAGCAAGTTTTCCAGACATATCAAACTCCTGTAATGGCTCAATAATACATAGATATATGTATATACATTATAGAAGCATACAGAAATCCCTGTAATGTTTTATGTCCCAGTTTACTGTTTAGTGCTCCATACCCAACAGCGTTCCATATCCAATCTTAACACAATGTATTTATTCAGTACTTTAAAATAAATCTCAAAAATTTTAATCCTTTATAATACACTGAATTACAAACCCAACACAGACTGAAAAACACAGAAAAGAAGAATGAAAACCTCATAGATACATCCTACACTAAGTCTGTAGTACAGAAATTAACTTGCAGTTTTAAAAACTGTTTCATGGCTATAAATGATGCAAAAGTTAGGTTGTGGCTGGTGAAAAGTAAGTAAATTAAAAAAACATAGGGACCTTTCAGAACCTGATCCAATTACAGGAGACCCCTGATTTTAATCAGTTACGAAGATAACAGATGAGCAGGTTTTCTTCTCTAAGCACATTGAAAGTCAAAACAGAGTTAACTTTCAAATTATAACACCAAACAATAGCATGGATTGGAAAACTTGTATGACTTAAGTCTATACATACATCCATCCGTACATGTACACACACACTACACTAAGTGTTTAGGGCTCCAGATTAAAAAAAACCCAAACCCCTGACCTCTCCTCCCCCACAAGACACTTCAGAAATGGTACCCAGACTAATTGTGTATCAAGAGACAGGGTCCTCTCCAGGGTTACGTCCCATCTCCAACCACAAAGGAAAACAGAGCACAAACATGAAAAAGATCTCAAGCTCACTTACCACACAGTTCAAGCAGGTGGTAGTACATTTCATCTCTATCACATTCAAACAGATTTCGAGTTAATTCTACCAACTGTTCCATAACTTCCATCTTCAAAAAGGAAGAACACAGTTATACCTCAGCCAAACAGTTATTTTTCTATATATGTGCACATACATGCTGTGTGCATTCAGCTAAAATAGTATTTCTGTTTAACTATACACCAACATTAAGTTCACCTCATCAACCTGTCACATGTCCTTTCACAAATATAAAAATCAAGCGAGAAAATACTTCAAAACAATTTTACTTGGAATAAAATGACAGTTCCATAGAACACATCATATGAGTCACATACCTGTTTACCTAATATACACTTTTTTGCAAACCACTGCAATCTTCCAGAGTGTGCTCTTAAGCCAGGAGTCTGTAAAATATTCCCACAAGAAGAAATACATTACTGCACAAAGAACATTCTAAGGGAAAATAATCATAATACAGGTATTCATAACAAAAGTTCCTAACTTTTGTTTGTTTAAATGAAACCACAAGTTCACAAATAATCACATTAAGTTGCATTTATGAGATATAAAAATTGCAGTTATCTTATTCAAGACATTCTTCTTTTTGGTTGAACATTGCTGAGAGAGTTGATTTAAAATACATCTCAGATAAACTGAAACATTTAATAAATTCTATCACCACATTAACTGGGTATTACTGCTGCTACCTACAGTAATCCTTTGTATTACTCATGGTAATTCTTTACCAAATGTTTCCAAACTGTCTTCACAGTGAAATACTTGTATTCAGCACCACTGCAACTTAGCAGCTAGTAAACCATGCCTCTGAACAGCACCATCACCATTTGGTAATGCCAATATACTGTACAGATGCCACATATGGTAACTCTTAGGGCAACTCCTACCCCAGAACAGAAGGCTCAAGACTTATTCTCAAGGCTAAGACACTTAAGGCTTGCCCTTAAGTGTGTGTACACAGAGGAAATGATGTGTAATTGTCAGCATGCCACAGTTCCTTCTGTTACTGACTTTCCCAGTTTGTGAGCCTTTGCTTATTCATTCCTTTGTTGTTTCAAGCAGAAACAACTGCAGCTACATTATACAAATGCTCAAAGAAAAGGTTTCAATCCTTGAAACTCCATCTGGTATAGAAAAGCACATTGTGCCTTCCCAGCACAACATGCCATAATCAGAACAGCAGTTCCTCACCTTAAGTAAATTCTAAAGTAAAGGTAGGAAAAGTCAGATTATTTGAAGAGACATGCCACATGTTCTACCTACTCATGTCCAACATATCTAAAAAAAGACTACAGCAAAATGTGTGCAAAGAATCCATCATTTCTACCTCTTGGCCTTCACTCCCACAGATACTTGGCTTTCTTTGCTTTATACTATCTTGTCTTAGCACAAATATAATTTACAGAGTGGACTCTGTTTTTTATTTCAAATGTCCAGATTCACATTAATATAGCTTAAAATAATTCCAAGGAAATATTGTTCACCCCTACAGAGAAACATGTGTTTTGACTCTTGAAAGCTTTTATGTTTGAATATTGTAAGAAATCTCTATAGTTTAAATGTGAAATGCAACTTTAAAATTTTGAATAACAGTTTGCACAAAAGAGGCAGTTTGAATGAAATGCTGTGAGAAACATTAAGTTTCAGTGCAAAACAATTACTATTGGAAGTGTGAATTTACCTTCTCTCTTTTAAACACAGATAATTTCCGTTTCCTGTATTCTCGAAGCCCAGAATTACTACCCTTGCATCTTTCTGAAATAATTCAGCATACCAGCTGATTAATTCAGAAAACCAGCAAGCAAAATTTCAGCGAAAACTCTTAAGTTTTGCTAAATATATAGGAGGCAGTGTTCTGCAGAGTACATGTCCATATAATTCTACCAATCACCCAACCATTCTATGAAGTCAACATAAGGGTTTGCAAAAACCAGGATGCTAATCCCACAGCTCCTCAACATGGAGCATCTCTGTGTGTTTAGCTGTACTGTTAGAACAGTCTCAGGCCAGAAGGTTACAGAAGAATTGTAGCTTCCCACATATTCGAAGTGGTATATATAAACACAACTTTCCAGGTACACGATTTTTTTCCAATTAGTTGTTTGTTTGGTTGGTTTTTTTCCCCTCCCCACAGTTACTTATATTTATAGGTATCTGCTCAGTGCTTTTTGAAGAGCTACCAAGCAGTTTAACATAAAATATGCTGAAAACTAAGTCAAGAATTAACATCTTACACAACAGGCTCTTGATACACAACAGGCTCTTGAAAATGAAAAAGAAAGAAAGAAGTATGTTGCCTGCATTTGTAGCTAATCCTCTTTAGGACATGGTAAAATTCAAATGCTGAATTCACTTACAACTTCCAATATCACTGCTGATCCGAATGCCAATGAACTCAACAGCTCGAAAGCTACAAACTTTTTATAGTAAATCCTTTCCTGTTCAGAAATGATTGATGTGTCTGTCACTACAAGGACAGCTGAGTTATACAACAGATATCCTTGTGTTTCATTTTGAAATTGAGAAGTGTTTTCACATACTGCAGGTCTCAATCATCAAAAGAACATCTAGGTCAGATTAACTAAATCTCCAGGGCTTGCCTGATAGTCCATATTTGTAGCTTATCCCTTACAATCTTAGGGAATTTTAAACATTGCATTTAGCAGCAAGCAGTGCTCCTACAATACTGCAGACTAAAACAAAGAATAACAAAATGCAAGGAATAAAGAAAAATTAAGTAAAAAACTGTAATTACTCTTCCAAATTCCTATTTACAATTTTGATCTTGCTTGTTTCAAAGGACTAAAAAAAAAATCTATTATCAAGTCTTAGTGGTTTCTTTGCCTTGGTGTTTGGTTTGTTTTTTTGTTTGTTTGTTTGAGAGTCTCAAGCAATTCATCCAGCATATAAGCCAAACATGTATTTCTGGCTTTTACATTATTTTGAAATATAAAACAGTTGTACCGTACCAAATCAAACCTTGTTATCCTCTCTGTAACAGTAACTACAGGAGAAAATAAAACATCCAAAAACACAGCAATAATTTCCCTTTAGTGCTCCTCCACTCTCCAACTACCTAAGGTTCAGTGGATCACACTGGTTCTAGTAAGTTATTTCTCTTTCATGAGATCTTCTGGTCACCCCTGAAACCCCTTCGGTTTTATCACATTCAGAAGATCTTTTAGCAATGGGTTGCCTCCACCACCTTCTGCAGAGAACAACCAAAATATTACCACTTTTGATTGTTCTCAGCCTAACTTCTACTAGCTTCATTTGAAACCTCTGGATTTTGAATTAGAAGACAATATACAATGGAGCTTTCTTTATTATGTCAATTTCATTCTAATTTAATGATTTATATATAAAATAATTTCCTGTAGCAGAATTCAGCTACTTCATGCCATCTCTTAGAGGAATCAGTCCACAGTTTTGATCACTACTGATGTGATTTCTTGGGGTGCCCTACACAGGGCCAGGAGTGGGACTTGATGATCCCGATGAGTTCCTTCCAACTCAGCATATTCTGTGATTCTATGACAATTATACTTATTGCACACTTATACCCACACCAATTTACCCACTGATCCTACACCTTCACACACAGTAAGGAACACTAACCAGAAAGGGAAAAATATGCTGCATCTTTGGAACAACTCTTGTTAAGCAGCATTCAAAAATCATGTAAATGCAACAGTCCTAACACACTGAAAGCATTTGATTCGTTCTCCTCCTTCTGAGAACCAGTCACTTCAGACAGGTGACTGAAGGGGTCCAATGAGAAGGTTTTCTGTACTAACATTTTTATTTCAACTAATTTCTACCTATTACAGCTGAAAGAAAACAGACTGTTTGAAAAAATACTGATCTGTCAGGGAGGAATCTACGAGATATCTTTTCATATACTTAAATGATACAAATATTCAAATTCTGTTTACAGTAGTATTCTGTAACTGCTACAGTCAATAGAGCCATACTAGTTTTTTACTTTCAAAAAAGCTTTTCTAACAAAAACATTTAAAAAGTTACAGAAGACATATGAAAATATTTATTTTCTCCTCTCCACTTGCCTAAAGCAAACCTCTTCTCTTTCAACCCAAAACTTACTTACAGAGAAAAACCACAAAAGACAACATACAGACCAGAAGCCCCGAGTCCTGTTCAAAAAACTGATTTTCAGCAAACTAAGAGCAGAGAACTGCCCCAAAACAGTGCCACTTTTGCTGGCTTAGGTTGCATAACTGATTAAAAATCAGCAGCAGCATTTTTCATTTGGCATATATGTGACATGAAATGGAGAGTTTCTTTTTTAACCTTCCAACACTGCATGTTCACAAATGACTACTGTGTGCTGTTTGGCAAAATAATTCTTACATGTACCAGTCAACTTGCTTTAGCCTTTCACAGCTTCACTGTGAATAACACATCAATTCTAACTACTCAGGTTTAACCCTGACCACCTTAAGTGATTTACATCTGCTTCAAAATTTCTGCGTTTTAGTTGCAAAAAGTTCAGTCTTTTCTTAGGGAAACAGTTCTACTATAATCACCGATTCAAACATATTGGAAAGAAACAGCCGAATTTTATAAAAGCCATCCATGTTGCACTTCCTGATGGCATTCTTTGGCAGGATAGATCCATTCATTCCTCTCTCTGCAGCTGAAAAAGCCAGTAATAGTAAGAGACAGCTAATGCTGCTAAAGGAAGAAGAACATTTCATGAAGAGTTACATCAGCAGCAATAACAGACTTATGCTACCAGTACCAGAACCAGTTACTGAGATTTAGATGCCAAAGCAATGTCTTGCAGGAAAATGCTTTACTTCTCCAAGCAGACAGCCTTGGGCAGACAGCTATAAGAACTGATGTGTGTCATTCCTAACAGCTCTCTCCAACATAAGCGTCAGGGAAAACAGAACACTTGACGGGAAGTTATTAATTTAAGGATGGATTTTTCCCTGATTCCACAAAAATGTCTTTGAAAATCTCACTAATTCCATACAGCTTTAATGAAGCCTGGGATATTTTTGCATGGCAGGCTATTTGAACTAGGCTGTTTACAACACAAACACTGCATGTTTTCCTTGAATCTTCCCCTAGGTTAAAACTTGTGGCAGAAGTTCTCACTTCTACTAAGCACTAGGTGCACTTCTTAATCAGAAAGTTAGAACATACACATAATTTCTGTACCTTATGGAGCCATCCTAGTCTCGTTATTGAATGAGATGATGAATAATACTATTTTACATTACTATTATTTTTTTCTCCTGTGAAACACTCCTTTACTTTCAAAAAACAATGCATTAGTTTTTTAAAAATACCAATTAACACATTTACTTTTTTTATAAAAATAATCTTACATCTTGGGTTCATATGTACCCAGGTACCACTCTGCTGTATTTCTCCCACTATAGTCTTTACAGCAAAGTCCAAGTGAAGTATCATGGTTGAATATAAAAACCCTTATTTTAAGTATTGGCTCTGAACTTTTATACAACAGTCCAGAAGCCCACAAAAGATCTGAAGGAGCTAAAAATAATCTGTGCATCTTTCCTGTTGCAATCATATCAACTGTCTAATAAAACATATTCATGCTCCCCTAGCTCAGCATTTCTTTAAGTCATTGTACTACCAGGATGACATTACAGCTATGGCTGTTTATGGCTGGAAATGCAAGCAATACTTTTTCTGCAAGTTCATTTTCCACTTTGAAAGAAGTTTAGTTCTCAAGGGTTTCAAAAATGGTTTCTTTGGTGATGGCACAGAAAGATACGCTCACTCACTTTACTCCTACTAAACAAAAGAAAACCTTGCAAACTCTCTAAAAATGAGTAACTTCTTTTCTTCTTTATAAGCAATATAAGAAATAAATATAACTAAACAAAATACAACTCTGTAATACTGAATTCTTTCAAGAGAAACTAATCAAAAATATGTGGACTCTTGTTCAACTTTTTGGGCAAGGGATAACTGTATGTAAGCTTGAAAAGAATTATATCTGTACCTTCAATATGTCTACTTTTCATGTTGATGATGAGGGCAAGTACTCTAATGCAGTACTGGAATATCAAAACCTATGAGTTGTTCCACTGCAAGTCATGCCTTCAAAGCCTACTCAGTTATAGTGTATTTAATATTTTATTTGCAGTACCAGATACCTAATGAAAGACAAAGGGACACGTGTCTACACATCTACCCTCACTAACTATTCTCCCGAGACTGATGAGAATTCAAGCTCGTGCTCTCCTTTCTGTCTCTCCTAAAATCACACAAGGTAGCAACCAGTCAACCTCTACTAGGTCAATTTTGATGTAAAAAGCAGCAGTAGTTCAGAGAAAGAAAACACAAACTTTAGAGACTCCACTGGGAAAGTTTGTACTGTTGGTTTGTGGTTTTTTTTCCCCCAAGTATGTATTTGCTTCAAAGCTTCTGTCAGTTTCACAGTTCACTGACTTTACCAACACAAGTATCTGTTCAGTAAATACTCATGATTTTATTTATTTCACTTGAAAGAGGAATATACACTGCTTTATGTTAGGCAAACATTGAGAAAAATGTCAGGCAATCTGATTATTTTCCAAAACACTAAAATAAAAGTAGGATAGAGTTTTACAACTTTATCATTACTCAAGACAACTGAAACTGATGTACATTTAATCACTATTGGAATATTCTATGTTTATTAAGAAGTTTTCCAAGATAAATTATGCAGTGAAATATTATTATAAAATAAATTAGTAGGCATTCACAATAATCACACTGGAAGAAAAGGTGACAGAAAAATATGCACCAAAACTTTGCTTAAAACAAAGTCCTCAGGGACTCAAAACAGAGCAAGAACTTGCTGTTGGCCTTGTAATGTGGTTTTACAGCATAAGATGAATTAAAAAAAATTATAAACCTCTTCCTTCTAACACAAAGTCCCTGGAGCCAAGGAAAGACACACAGATCTTGCCATAATCCCACATCTGAACACATTACTGTCTTCCTTTGGGGAAGGAATTTTTCAGTAGTCATCTCCTTTACCAAATTTACTTATTTGAAACATAGCCCTTCCCTCTAAGAAAGGAATATTTAAGAATTTCTAAATAACATGCACTGAACTAGTAAGCACCCATTTTAAATTAACCCACATACACTGATGCATGGAAGGAAAATCCAAGTTCACTAATAACTGTGTCAGAGTCCAGTTTCAGAAGGAGAAATAATGATTTTATTGGACTAATAGGACTCAACAGTAATAATTTTAAAAATTAATCTTTTCTTGTAATTATAGGGTTTGCATTCTTAAAAGCTCTTTCCCCTCCACCTCAGTTACTCTAATAAAAGCTATTACACCCCCTATGAACTATTCCTAAATCTCAGACCACCATTATCTAATACAGTCTTGTTCACAAACATTTAAATTTTGTTCTAATTACCTCCATTCTTTTCTCAACAGGACCAGAAATAAGTCTTTGTAAATAAATTCAGACACTAGATATAACCATCACTAAATTACACATAAACCATGCACCCCCCCTTGCCCCCCCAACCCTGCTGTCACAAATCAAGAAAGCATCTTCTCTCGGTAGTTCTATCTCCAGCAAAAAATCAGCAGGACTCAATTTTATGATGCAGACTCTTAAAAAAAAGCAATCTGGATGAAAGAAGGTTGTAATCTCTCAATATCATGTAGAAATATTCTCATTGTTTTTATGGCAGATTAAATCCAATGGCAACTGGTATCTTGAGATCTGCTGACAATGGATGTCACAAGTCTTTGCTTAAATCTATTTACCTCCTAAATTAACTTGACATCTGTTGATAGATATATTCCTGTACACTTAACTTACCCAAACCAGTTCTTTTGTCAGGTCCCAGATTTCAGCAGCAAATGCCTTTTCTTACATTTCTTCACAATGGAACACATTTTATGAAACTATTTCACAACCATTTCTCCCTGAACTCTTCACACTAATGTCCCGAGATATGTGGAATATGGAATGATAAATTTAATTATTAAATATAAACAAGATATTTAGTATGAGTAGATGAAAATAGTACCAGACTTTATTAAAATCTGGTTAGAAGAATTCTGAAGCCATGCACTATCCATGGCCATTTTCAAGGAAGGCTCCTCTAGTGGAAACAAAATACACAGGTTGAACTTCTACCAAAAAACTGCCACACAGTTCTGAGATCTTTCCCTGTACTCCAATCCTCTTTGCCTCCATTTCCAGCAAAACCAAAACCAGAGCAGAAATGAGAGCTTTTACATTTTCACTGGAAGAGCAAATTAACAGCTGTTATTTTAGCAGCTGATGTGATTTGATCTAGAAATATTTCAAGAAGCATCTGTCAAACAACACAAAGACAGTGGAACACTGCTACCAACTCCTACTTCCTATCAGAGGAGTCCATATGCTCCCAACTAAAAATGCAAGTGACCTGACACCTTTCTGAAGCTGGCATTTGTTTTGGTTTATTTAGGTAAGTATTTTGCTGTACAAGGAAACTTCATTTAAGGTGATTTTATTGATACAGTGCAGAAATGGTTTAACACCAGTTGAATGTCTTGCTTATTCAATCACAGGAATGAAGTGTTCATGCTTCTGCTTCATGAAAACATGGTTTGGACTTTCACTAAGCAGATTTATAGATGGGCTTTGCTTGACCTTCTGCTGCAGGACAATTACAGTACTGAAGGAGATACAAATCTTTTCAGAAAAAGCCAAGAGTGGACATGGGCTGCATTGCACAGTGGGTATTTAAACAGCTGCATTCAGCATGAGTAAAGGAAGGAAAAAGGATGAGTTTAGAAATACTCAACCATCATGAATGCAAAATAGCTGCAAGTTACGAAATCTTGGGCAAAGATTCAGAGATCACCAAAATACCAAATCCAACAAAAATGGCAGACATCAACTATATTTTAACTACTGTAAGTAGTGAAATCTGTAAACCTCCATGCAGCATGAAAACAGAGTAACAGGTGAAAAGGGGAATAAATTCCTCCAAGGTGGTATAACATTCCCTTTTTTACTACTTCTTTCTGGATGACCTTCCCATTAGTATAGATCTTAAGCATCTGCTTAATAAAGTGGCCATCAACAGCTGAGTAAACAAAAGGTGCTTTTCACTGTCCAGTACAGACAACAGGTAAGAAATTGAGAGATCTGGGGGACTAGGCTCTAAAACATTCTTTTATCATTTATATACCAGACTTAGAAGAACATAAGGCCAAACAATTCTAGATTCTCTCTACATAATTATCTAAGACCTCTCCAGGAGATCTGATTAAATATTTTTGAAATAGGAAAACATTTTAGAGGATAGGTGAAGTATTTTTTAGAAGGTATTTTCCCCCTAATCCTATTTATTGAATAGGCTTTCTTTTAGCGTGCATTAGTTTTAATGTAGTTTAATTTAGTTAAGGGCAAAACATACTGACCTAATTTTCTTCCTCTTTTTCTGTATGAAAAACAAAATTCAAGGACAAAAGGCAATTAAGCTGCCTTTCTAAGTAAGGGAAAAAATCCTCAGTATCCAGAGCTAGATTTGATGACATAGAAGTCATGCTGTGCCAATCCAAGGGAGAGCGAGCTAGTATGTGACCTTGTGGTAAGGGGCAAGAAGAGATATGTGCCAACTTCCTTTCGACATGATCATCTTTGAAGGACTCAAGACAAAAGCTAACTTATCAGCTGAGGTGCAATTAAGAAGACTAAATCACATCTTGATGTACTACAGCACCCATTGGTAGAACTTGTCTCACACTGTAAAGCAGAACAGCATCTACCAGCACAACTTTGGGGGCTCAGGAATCTCCTGGCACAGCTAGAATACTTTACAGACCAGCCAAGGCTACCTTATTTTAGCTATTGCCTCTGAGAGCAAGACTTTCAAGTGCTTAACGAGGCAATTCAACAATACTGCAAACTGTTACCTCATCACACAAACCCCATGATGCCTCAGAAACAACATTTCCCACTCAGTCTTCTCAAACACAGCTTCTCTTCCAGTCAGCATCACCCCAGAAGAGACTCCCACAACCAAACTACCACAGGCTTCAGTCTAGCTGTTCTAGCATTGGTCAGACAAATTTGCCTCATCTCCTCTGTATTTCCCTTTTGTTCTCTCTCACACTCTCATTCTCTGATTAGTCTGGCTTTTAATCCACCAAGCAGTTAAGGCCCATATCTTTCAGCTTTCTTCTTATATCCCATAACATGATCTTATATATATGTGCATTCACAACACATTTGTGGCCAGATAATGTAACATACACAAATCTGACCTGATTTTTATAATCTCACTCAAATCTTACCCTTAGTCCTTTCCCAGTACTGTCACCCACTTTCACTTTTACCAAAGATTTCAGATTTTAGAGTTATTTTTTTATTCCTGAGACTTTGAGTACCAAGATTTTCAAAGCAGTAATTGTCACTAAGTTTCACATAAGCATCTAGTGTACCTGTAATTTCCAAAATTAGCAAGAGCAGGCAGAGGCAGTAGTCTCCAATGAGTAAAAATCCCATTTAAGCAACCACATCCTCCACAGTGCTCCTTAGCTTCTAAGGAGGTTTTCTTCCAGCTTTATAAGTATCCTTTTAGATACTCTTTATTAATTCCATAGATGTTTTCAAAACAAACAATATCACTAAAATTAATTGACCATCATAACCAGCAATACTTGCTTAAAGTATATGCTTAAAGGTACATGCAATAGCATCTGAAAGAGAAAGCAGCACCAACTAATCTTCTTTACTGAATATTATTTCACAAGCAAAGAAGATTGAAACAATAATCTGAGATGACCATCAAGAGAAGTAATTTAGTCACAAAACCCACTGGACTAGAGAAAAGAATACACATACACCTTTTTTTATATATCTACATACACACACATACATACATATATGCACCATTTCACAGTATACTGATTTAGGCTTTTACTTCCCAACAAATCAAAAAGCAAACAGGAACTTGCTTATGGTGTAAAACAATACAAGAATTTTCTTTTTCAGCAAAATACCAATTATAAGGTTTCCATCTTCCTCTTTTGGAAACAACTTCTTTGAAGTTACTTAACATATTGTGACACAAAAACATACTTAAAATGTTACACACCACATAGTAATAGATTCTGTGACACTTTTCCCCCTAGTAAAATACATGCATACTATTCCTGGCTACATTTCTATATTACTAAAAATTCTGTAATTTAAACCAGCTCTTCCTCCACAGCATAAACAAAGCTCTAATTCATACTTCATAGAAATTAGATAAAAATACTTTAACTAGCATAAAAGGTAGGAAAATTTCCATTTAGTCTCCAGATATTTGGTGTTCAGATTTATGCCTAAGCATCTGTGTTTAGTAGTAACTTATGATCAATCACCAAATACTGAATATCTGCAGAGAGAATCTGGCATATTTTACGAAAATTACAAGAGTTTCAAAGCCCCAACAATTTGATAACTTGCTTATTATCCTATTCACAATTGCTGAGCTCCAGACACCAATACAAATTCAGAGAAATTAAATGCCAGTATCAAAGAAAGAGCTGCTAAATCACATGATGTAGCAGTTTTGTTTATTTAGCTTTAATTTTACTTCCAAATCTCAAATTTCATACTTTTACTTCCTATATGCTTTAATCAGTGTAAAAAGAACTCAACTCCTCAGTGTCATCTGCTGTCAGATACTGATATTTCTGTTCTTCGGTAATTTAAGATTTGAGCTCCAAAACACCCTCTCAGAACAAAAATACCAATGTTTCAACACTGCTTAGCAATATCCACACACCCCACAGCAGGACAGTATTGTTCCATCGCTGACAAACAAACAGATCTTGAGTAAAGATTTTTGAAATGCAAGAATTTCATTAGACAATTCAAGCAGGGATAGCTGGTATTTCAGATACTCTAAGGAGAACTAAGGGAAAAAGCTTTCTTTGTCTCAGGAAGGAAAAAAAAATCCAAAATTAGGTTAGAGTTGTGTATGGGCATTAACACAAAAATGCTGAGGACAAACTATTACTTCTTCTGCAACATGCCTCCTCCCATACGTTAAGTGGAAAACTTATGCAGCATTTTAAAAACATACAACTGTGTTAAGAAGAAAAAATAATCACAATCTGGGCAGACTCTGCAGCTGCCCCTTTGACTTATCAATTTCAGTAAGCACAATTTCAATCAAGTCTAGATAAAATATACTAATCCTAAATAGACCAAGTTTGTCACCTACCACTTCCTATAAGCTGCTTACTATCCTGAAAAAGGAAGAGAGAGAAGAAATACTAAATTAAATGCCAAACAGTAGCAGACAGCGCTTGTTTGGCTGATTAACTTGTAGACAAGCATTACAAATAAATCTGAGCATGGTCTGCAGCAAATTAAATTCCAGTGCTTTTAAGAACAAAGAATTCCTTCGGAAAGAGGATTAGCAACTTTACACCCAGGAATGCCAGTTTAATTTAATTGTTCCACAATCCGATATTTAATATGCAAATATCATTTTGATATATAAGAGCAAATTTGCAAAAGTGAGGAAACAATTTCAATGTACAAGACTACTGTCTCTCTTCTGAACTGTAATTATACAAAATAAAGCTGGCCGAGGGTTTTTTTATTGCTGGGATTGCATTCTATTAATATGAATCAGAACAAGTCTAATTAAAGGTTAAAAACTTTAATGTTTCTAATTAAGAGTCTAAACAGCCGCACGATTAGAGTACTATAGTTAAAATCCCACCTCGATGACCTTCTTGGCCTCTTTGTATTTTCCTGTTTGCAAGAAGGCGAAGAAGAGATCGTAAAGAGCCATCATGTCACCATATTCTCTGCTTATAAAATCTGAAACTAAAGACAGAATATAACTCATTAATTTACTCAATCTATTGAAGTATTTCAATATTTACGTCAGACTTTCCCAATACTAATATTTCCAAGCCTCATAAAAGAATGGTTAGAACGCACGACACAATTTATTTAGCTTTGTGGTTGAGCATACTTAAAATGTTTTTTCTGTTTATCTGCACTACATTTTGAACTACATTCAACAAAACAGATTATACTGGCACACTCTGCTCACAGAAAGTGAGGATATATGGTTTATGAACTGCCCAGCTATTTGAAAAACAGATGTATTGTTTCGTTATTGTGATGTGTTACTATTAATTTGTTTCTTAATAGTAACATACATAGCTGAAACAAATATTAGCACAAATCTTTGTATTATACAAACAGAGCTATTCTGTGTTTAAAATTACACTCAATTTTTCAATCTAAAGACAGCAGGCACTCTTTAGAGAGTGAAGAGTAAGCCACTAATATGAATTAGTGCTTTAAAGTTAACACATATAAAGACAAGCAATTTTTTTCTTTCAGTTGAAAGAAATGATACACAAATCCTGGAAGAAAAATCCCCAGAAAACACTTCATATTAGCAGATAGCATTTGATTACGTGCAACTAACCCTTTTGCAGAAGATCAGCATCTCCTTTTTCTACCAGTTTACAGTAGATGTTATGAAGTTGAAGAATTTTACCATACTTCTTGTAACAACTGGTTAAAGCTTCCAGAGCTGCAGGCATGTCATCCCTTGTGGAATGAAACAAAACAAGAATAAAAACACTCTGAGCAGAAGCAATGCATGCTGAAACCACTTTAATCTTGAAAATTTCACAGAAAATTCATTTAGCAGTCTATAATCCGTGTGTTTATTCCCCCCTCAACTCTTACTGTTTTTGATTCCAGGACCACTGTTCATGACAAATTAGCCAAAGGTGTGAATGTTCCTCAGCATTATTTGCATTTATTTTTTGAGCAACAGCCTTACGTTATGCTATATCTTGACAAAACCAAAAATTCATGGAAAAATCACTTAAGTGTTGAACAGCTTTATTTTTTTCATTTGTAAGTAATACCATGTACACTCTTATTCACCTCTATGTCTATGTTTAGGCATTTCCAATTTTTAAGTTTCTTCACAATTATTCCACAATATTTTGTTTCAGTATAGATCAACAGAGTTAAGTAAGACAGCCACAGCTCATTATACTGGTTTTACACCTTAACAGAGTGCCTACAAATCATCTGTTGATGTCTATTCCATCACAATGGAAGGGGTTATAGCATTATTCCATTCTATATGAAAATCAGAATCCAACAGATATTTTCTACTTTAAAAAATACAATTTTTGCAGTTAATTCAAGAGTACAGTATGGTATCAAAACATGTTTTATGCTGGCCTATCCATGTCATAGAGACAGGGCACTAGTGTAAATCCATGGAGCAGTAAGTGTGCAGGAAGGCATTAAATGCATTTAGCCAGGAGCCCCTGAGCAGCAAGAAGTAACACACAGAATATTTCCATTTTTGGTACCTCAATCCTTTGTCGAATTTTCCCCTACATATACAATAGCAACACATTCAGAAGTATACATAATTAAAATGCAAAATTGAAAAGTCATAAAAATAATTACAGTAACAACAAATACAAAGTAACTTTCCATACTGTGTAACTAACTGTACTTAATCATCTGCTGCAGACCTTTTTTTCGAAGGATTACAACCCAGGCTTGAAACAAAACCAAACAAAACAAA
Organism: Phylloscopus collybita; assembly: GCA_027886175.1. Taxonomy (NCBI): domain Eukaryota; kingdom Metazoa; phylum Chordata; class Aves; order Passeriformes; family Phylloscopidae; genus Phylloscopus; species Phylloscopus collybita. The sequence continues at coordinate 3,900,517 of JAJNNQ010000013.1, read as the reverse complement.
GCAGAACCACCAGAAACAACCAAGGACAACCAGAGAAACATTGGTAAAACAGTATGTCAAATTATTCTTTGAAGGGTAGAGTGTAAGCTGAAACAAACCAAGACCACACACACAAAACGTATGTAGCCAAGCAGTCAGTAAGACTGCATTTTAGATTTCAAGAGCTTTATTTGATAAGGGTGTGATGTAAGTTACCAAAGGAAACAAATTTTTTTAAGATCACTTAACAACAGCAGCTGAAAGGCTGATTTGAAATGATTTAACATTCCCGAAGCAACCTTATTTTTCATCAACAAAATCAAGATATTGCTGTTAAAACAAGCCCAATTCAGATGTCCTCTCCTCACACTGTATTTCTTGTGCAGCACAGATTCTGCTTTTTCAAAGAATGAACTATCTAAACTACTATGTACTACTATCATTATCTAGGCTAATATTTTTAAAATTTTCAACAGTAAAACACAGAAGAAGAATTAATTTTACTCAGTAATACTGGCATTCTTTAAAAGAACCTAAGATGATGGATTTCTACCTTATCCCCCTTACTGAGCCCTGTTTACAGTGCATCTTCTGGCACCCCATGGAGTCATTTGAATTTTTGTCATTTGGGGTGAAGACTAAATTACAGGTTAATTTCAAAACTGCAAGTAGATGTTGCAGGCTAGATTACTGTCATAAAAGCGAAATACTACGGTAGTTACCATAGTCAGATATAAAGATTTATATAATCAGTATTTTTCTCCTGCTTTAGATGCAAGTTCAGTTAACATCTAGAAAAAAACCAGTTTTACAGAAAACTACTCAATTTCTAAGGAGGCACAACAACATCTTATACGTTCAAATTAAAGTTTTCAGTGATAAATCTAGCTTTTCAGACTGATGCTCAAACAGCTATAGTATTGTCTCAGCTGTACTCCTAAAGGATTAAAGTCACTGTTTTTAGGTCAAAGCTATCAATAAATGAATGAATAATTGGAATGTCATTCAAGCAGTAGCATTAACAGTTTTATAGTCTCTACATGTATAGTTCTGAAGGCATTAATAGTGCACATGCAGAGAAAAAAGTCAGCTAAGACCTGAGACAAAAATAAATGAAAATATTGTACTTGTTACTGGGACTTACTGCTCAAAGGGACTGCATTTAGGGAGTTCTGTACCTTACACACTGACATACAGTTACAACTGTTTTGAATCCACTGAAATCAGGTCTATTTGTTCATTTTCATTCAATTAACTAACCAGTCATCCACAGTTTACTAGAGAATGGGGTTTATAAAATATATAAATGCTAAAACTGGCAAAAACAAATATAAAACAATAAAACATTGAGAAGTTCAGACTCCAGAGATTGTTGGTACCACTACAGCAAAGAAAAAGTGATCAAGCTTATGCTTGTGCTTGAGCTTCTATGATTTAACAATCTGCAGTATTTTTAACTGTCACAAACTGCAGTTAATTCCAAGTATGTACCAGCAGCTACTTTTGTAAGCAGTTTTTACAGTCCTTTTAGAAAATGAAAATAAGGAACTGACTGTAGGCTTCGAATTTCAAGTAGAGTTAACATTTTAATGTCCTTCTTATAATGGTTATAACAAAAAGAGCAGCACAAAAAAGAACGTCTGCATTTTAAGAAAAGGCTATTCAGACATAAGGATTTTAAACTAATAAACAGCTGTACATTTGAAAGTATTTGGGAGTCTTTCTGTAAGAAGTTATGCATGTCAAACACCCTTTTATCCTCCCAAAGGATACTTACTACTCTAAGACATTAAAAGCCTTGTCTAAAATTACTATTTAATTAATATGGTTCAAGTCAAAAAGGAAAAAAAAGCCATCTTTTCATAGCCATGTTGGAAAAATCGGATTTCCAGCATCAGTTTGGAATAAAAACTATTTGAAGTGTGAACATAGATGATCCATGCTTCACTTTGAGTTGGTCAGATACTACAGCTTTAAGTCACTCAGAAATATTATCTGTTCAGCACTAAGACCGCTTCCACTTAAAGATTAGGTGTATATTTGTGGCACTTTGAAACTTCCTCTTTTAAAAAAGAAGATACACTTTTATTTTCGAGTGACAGAAGGAGCCTCAGCCACGAGTACATTGTGCTTGGCCCAGAGGAGTCAGTCCTACTTTGGCGTTATTTTCCAGCTGAAGTGATGTTTGGGTTCAGACACCAAGTTTTTTGATTCCTTTGCTTTCTGTTTAGAATGGCTATGAAGGTAGCATGGGTCCAATCTTCCAAAACATTTGTATGGGCAGTTTTAACCACACAAAACTGTCTGAAGAGCCTAAACTACGCTGCTGTTGGAAGGTTTGCAGGACACACTCTGTAGCAGGACTGGCTATACCATACCCAGGTATTTCAGTCCCCCTCACTTTCAACAAGCCACTCCCCTCTTGCTTTAAGAATGCAGCACTACATCTAACCCTTTTACTTGTAATAAACAACTTTCCCAACCAGAGAGTCTGCCTGATAAAAATAAGACTCCAAATATTGATTTTAATTGGAATGAAGTGCTGCAACATTATGCATAAAGCTTTAGTGAAGTGGCAATTTACCTAAGGGGTTTACTGATTGTAAAGCTCTCAAACCTGAAATCACTAGAGAGGTAGAAAGAAAAAAAGGACTCTCTGGGGTGGGGGTGGAGGGTAGCCTGGTAAAACAAATCCCTCTCTACAAATCTGAAGCAGATGTTAGTGTAGAGGGAAGTCAATTCAGCAAGGTACAATCAGCTTTACAAAAATTATTCTGTTAAAAGAGAACAGGCTCTTGAAAGAGCTAAATGTGCTTCTGTTCATTTGCTGTACTAAGGAATCTTCAAGGAGACTGGTGTTGCAATTACAACTAATCCTCCCCAAAAAATTAACTGTGTTGAAGGCTTTGTAATTTCCCTAGGTACAATTTAGCTGTCACTTACTTTAAAATTTACTCAAACATGCGTTCCGAACAGCACTAACTTCACATGTCAAGTGCTTTCCAGCCAATTGAGTCTAAACTGGAAGTCGGTGTTAAACAACTGAATGATTAGACAAGATAGCTCATTTCCCTGCTCTTTTGTTCAGAATAAAATGCCACATTTACATTATCAGACTCAACAGGATTTTCTGACAGAGGGAGAAAAAACCCTAGTGAACACTGTCCATAGCAAGCACATGAAGCCTGTCATTTACCAATCATCCTTCAAAAAGCAATAGCCATGAATGTAACTTAATTACGACCCAATGATCCTTGACGAAAAATCATCTTATCACTGTCCTGTCCCCATAGGGCAAATGAGACACTTTTGTCCTTTGGCACTGATGATGCTAAATTCCTAATTGCAATAATGGAGTAAGAGAGCCAAACATCCCTAATTTCATTGCAACACGTAAGGAGTTTTAATACAGTATCTGAAATTAAGCTGCTAAAAAATGGGAAAAAAGACTCTCCCCACTAGAGATATGTGTCCCTCACTAAAAATACTGCTTAATTTACAAAGATGCCTCTTTTTAAAAGTATATATAAAAGTCAAATAACTTGTAGGTGCTACAGAATTATCTCAAAAAGAATCACAGGTGATTTTAACTCCATGAAAACAACAGAAGGAAAACTGTCGAGGCACTGCATTCATGCTCTGTCTGCTACATAAAAAACTAATCAAAAGAGGTTTATATGAGATTAATGACAAATGAGCACACAATGCCCTACTGGACAATGCTGTATTAAAATACACTAACCATTTTTAAAGAAAAACAATCCAACTATATCCTTTTTATCATTTAAGATACAGGTATTAACTGCTTGTGTTCCCTGACTTAAAACTACCAAACATTTTACTTGTATGGTCTGTAATATAACGCTTTCATAGTTTACCTGCAAATTTATGTCCTACCAGTTAAGAGCACTTCTTATATCAGGAATTAGTAAGTTTCAAACCTGAAGATTTTTTTTTTGTTTCTTTTCTCAAAGGTGAGTTGGTAGAGAACTTAAGCCAAAACTACAATCCTTAATAATTTTAGTAACTTTTACATTGTGTAGGTAACACAAGTTATTCTAATTATCAGAAGCTGGAAGAACCAGTTCAAAAGTAAGACATATTTTAAGACAAAGTACAAGTTCTTTATATCCTTGCAGATTTTTGTCACAAATCCAAGGAAAGTTTATCACGTTATATGACAGACCAAGACCATGCAGACTGTCTCAATTTTTAATGTGATTTTCCCATCTTGAGAAACTGTTCAAGGTCAGAAATAAAAACCAGACAATTCAATACAGGGGGTAGTTCCCCTTACTCAGTGTCAAAAAAACCACAAGGTAGTTAATTCAGTTAAATGTTTCCCAGAATATTAAAGGCAAAATGTTCATTCTGCTAGAATGCTGGCTTTGTAATCTTATGCTGTCCATCATCAACATTTTTTTCTTTTCCATGTTCTGGTAAAAACTTCTAACTTGCACTAGGACTTAACAAGAACTTAAGACTATTCAGGACTGGAAGAAAAGGGTAGATGAAAACATTTTATACCTATAATAGTTAAAATCTTAAAAAATGAACCACAGATTCCTTTACAAGCCATTAAAAAGTTTGAAATAAATTAAGAACACAAAACATTTGTACAACCACTACTATGGAACATTTAAAAATACCCCAGAGCTTATTTCAGAGGCATGCTGATGACCTGCAGCTAATGACAACATTTCAGCATGGTACTTGAGGATGGCAAATAGTAAGCACTACTACTGAAAGAAATGATTCACAGTTATTTACTTATTTCAGTCACTCATAACTTTCAAAATACTTTTAGCATATCTAGGAAAAATAAACAAACCCCAAACCACCTCCCTCTCACCAAAAAAAACACCCCAGTGAAAATGCAGTTATTCCTCCTAAGCAAAGTATGCAGAAAAAAACACCTCCCAAATTCTGTCTACCATCAGAGAAGATGCAGTCTCTCCACTCATAAGCTGGTAAAAAATCCACAAGCAATTAGCTTACTTTGTGTTTTATTTATATATGAGATATATTAGCACCTCTACAGGTGAGGTCCAATGACTTCTAACCATACAATTCCTGGAAACTACTTTCTCCAAAAAAACTCCAACTTTTTATGAAGTTTTCCCAAAAACTTATAATCCAAAAAAAAAAAAAAAAAAAGAATCAAATTAAAATAACACTCATTACTGTCCCCCTTTTCATCTGCAGATGATCACACCTTTACCTACATCATCATACACTACATCTCAAGTGAAAAGAGCCCAAGTAGCACCAGGTACAACTGGCATGTCAATGTGCATAAGGCAATCGTGTAAAATGCAGCTGCTCTTGCACGCACTGCAAAGCCTATCAGATATCCTTCCGACACATTAGTTACGTATGATTGCAGTTAAATTACTTGCATAAACATCTGCCTGGCTTGTGATGCAACCAAGGCAGAGTCACTGACTGAGAATATATTCCTAACTGTTGACCACTTCACTAAAACGCTGTTTGTAAAAGAGAACATACACACATCTATCAAGAGTTACCTCTTTTTCAAGAATTTTCAATACAGAAATATTATACAGGCCTTGGATACCCAGAGTACCTACAAGAAGTAAAAACCCCTACATGGCTGACTTACATGAGACTATGAAAAATCCTCTTATTTCACAGGTATTATATTTATGTCAATAACATTTTGTTTACGTGAACGAAATATCAAGAAACTGATTCATAAACTCTAGCTACAAGTGCTGAAAACCTAGGAACTACATAAGTAACACACAAAAGAAAATACAAGGATTGTGCATATGGAAAGGAAAAGGGAGTCTTGCCTCAGTTTTAGTAAGAAGTTGTTATATAGTTCATACGTATGTTAATTCAAATATCCTACAAGTCATAATGAAAATTTATGCAAAGGAATAATGCACATGGAATTAAAGGTACTTCCTGCCAGAATGCCTGCACAAAATCCCTTTTCTCTAGTAAAAGTATATATAGGCAAAACCCCTCAAATGCAACAGACCAGACAGTATTTTCTCTGCATTTTACATTCAGCAACACAGCAGCCTAATGGCAATGATATCAAATTATTTGAATTACGTGAATTAAAAATACCTCAGTGTTCAACAACCGCCCTGCAACTCACCTGAGATATACTGGAAAGCACAGCAAAATACTGCTGTTTTGATGTGAAAACATGATCCACTTAACCACAAGAGCTGAGTCTGCACCTATCACGCTCTGAATAGCTATCTTGTCAAACAGACCTTAGAAACAAACTAATTCATAAGCATATTCCAACATATAGCCACTTCATCTCTGATGTGCCCATAAAACACAGCTGTTGTTCCCAGAGATCATGACATGATGTCTGGCTGATGAAAAGAGATTTCACTAAATTAAAAAAACATATTTGTTCATTACTACTCCAAGATCACTTCAGTAACTGCAGGTGCACGAGCACCGCCAGACGCGTACGCGCGGCAGTGAATTGCGTACACAGGTCACAGAACACAAATAAATATAACTTGTTTCATCTGAAGCCCAAGCATAGCTTACTTTTCAAGGTGAACTGTAATCAGAGGGGCATGAAGGGCAGCAGTTTGCACCAACCCCAGGTCTGCAATGGTGTCATGCAATCGATTCACTCTTTCAACGTCACCTCGCATGGCAGCGGCATTAAGAATGCGGAGGAAAGATGCAACCGTTCTGCCTGAGATAGGAACATCCTTCTCTTTCATCTCCGTTAGAATGTTAATAGCATCTACAATGAAACAACACAAAAGACCCTTAGGTAATTTCATGTAGGGAAAACAAACTGCTATTAAAACAGCATTTCAAACCCAGCAGGAATGTAAATTCTGGTGTATAATGCCGATTTCAAGTTAATTACTACTTGCATTTCTAAACGAGACTACAATTATAAATCCACAATAGCATGGTTTTATCATTTTGCTGCAACTTTGACTACAAATTACAGATAGGAACTGTGTGCCCACTCTGCACCACGTAACCCTGTACAGTCTGCCCTATAGCTGCAAGATTCTACTAAATGGATGCTTTTATCGTTCAATGCTAACATCTGCTAAATCACTCCATTGTTTCTTCAGCAGATGGCTTGTCACGAGGCCAGATAATAAAGATATGTTTACACTGTATATACAGCCAGACTAATGGTCTGATACCGATAGGGCCTGTTTGCTGTGTCGATACTAATTAGCCAAGGAGAGCCAATGAAAGCCTTCTAACAGACTGCATGTTAAAACATTAGGTTCATTAAGCTTCATTAGTAAGGCGGAAACAAACATTTTTGTATATGGAATAAGTGCATTTTTGTAATGTTCTTAATTATTGCACAGACAGAATGTTTTGACCACTTTATGTTTGGCTACATTTCCGAATCATTTTATTTCTGAGGGACATTTATGGTCTGAAAAGGAAGCTCATATTTTCAAACTGCTTAACGTAGAGGTGGACATGATCTGATTTATTATGATTTGGACAACATCAGCTTTGTTTATTATTTTTCTAACAGCAAGCTTAATAAGAGGAGAGGCCAAGAAAAATTTCAAAGGAAGATCTTACATGAAAAAAAAGTATTAGCTTTTTTGTTTTATTTTACAGTGTTTTAAATAAAACCATGACATTTTGTGTCTAAGCTTAGACCACGTTTTTTAGTATTAGTGTAGTTGTTACTCTACAAAATTATAGAACTCAATATTCAGAATCACCTTTTAAAGCTAATGACAGTCTAGGGTTCTTTTTAAAGATCAACCAAACCATGCAAACCACAGAACTATATTAGACTAAATTACAAAAAATGAAAGACCTAACAGCTTAATGCAAACATCTAGAAATATGAAATAGGCAGTTTGCAGAACAGTCATTAAAAAGCCAAAATTTTCAGGCAGTTTACAGATTGAATATAAAATTCAGTAGTAAACACAAAAAAGAATAGTAACAGAAAAAATATATACTTTATGAAAAGTTAAATTATTTTTTGCAGGACTTGGCTCTTATGAGAAGGTTATTTTTATAGGTTTTATGTTCAGCCTTCAGACCTTCTTAGGCAAAAACAAAGCCATTAGTCTAGGCACATACGCAATTTGTGCCATAAGTCATGATCTTCAAACTCAATCCAAACAGCAATGCTAATAAAAACTAGCTGCAGAAATGCAAAAAGCACTGAGCTGTGCAAATGTAAATGACAAGCTTGCCAATCCATTAAAACTAATGGCCTGCACTGTCCAAGCATCTCTGGTTGAATTCACATGCAAATTTGTATGCAAAATGTTCAAGCACTTTTCAGGACATGATATACCATTAATATCAACTCACATTTTTATTCTTGAGGCAAGATACCTTTATTATATAGCAGAAACACACAACGAAAGCAAATGGATTACCTTCTAGTCTACCATGCTTTTCTAAGACTTCTATCAGTGCTACGTACTTTCCACTGTCAAGAGCAACAGGTGAATTCTTAGGGAAGCTGGAAATTAAAGCATTAAGAATTTTATCAACAGAGGCTCGCATTTTACAGCTTCAGCTTAAAGATTTATTTTTAAAAATACATAACATAACAACAGCACTAAGAGCTAAAAGCGACAGTGAGTCTAAAAGGCAAAATCTGATAGAATTGAAAATATGCATCATTAGAATATGATTTAAAAATAGGTTCCACACACCTTCCCACCCTCAAAAGCCAAAGCTTATGTTTCTGAGAAAGAGTCAGATGGTTTAATTAATTATTGGGTAGTTATTGCATAAAATAAGGTGTTTTTCAGAAGCCTGGGAAGAAAACAGTGCAGACGACTGGAACAGTGTACAATCTCTTCGACAGAGAGGTTGAAACTATTCACCTAAGTTAAAAGCCACTATATTTTGAAATTTCTGTTATGCATTGTTTCTCTTCTCTGGAAGTACTAAAAGTTCATTCCTCCACTGCTGTTTCTTTGTATAACAATCCAAAGAGACACTTCTTTGCAATACGAGGCTACGCTTGAGGCAGACGAGTAAAAATGTGTTAGCGCAGTGAAACTCCAGCCAAGACTGAATTTCACTTCCTGCAAGCTCACTCCGGGGACCGTGTGAGAGCAGAAGTGCAGCCAAAGCCAATACACCACCCTTATTTGTAGAGTGGCAAAATTCTTGATAGTCACAGCTCAATCATTTCACATCATTTCTAACACTAGCAGGGTGTAATGAGCACCTGCCTGCCACCCTATTGTAAAACCTAAGCAAGTACATTGTGTGTGAGACAGAGAACCTGAAATACATATAACCTGTTTTCAACTGACTACAGCATCAGACCAAAAGGAGCATTTTGAGGGGAAAAGGAAAGGGGCAAATAGAAGGATCATCTGTAAGAACTTACTCCGGGCTAAGTCATGCATGGTATGTTTTAGCTGGGAGCTAACTTTTACAGCCAAGATACAAAGAACAGAATACAAAAATTCAAAATAGAATGCTTGTTGACAGTCTTAAAGTAACGCTACTCAAACACTGCCATTCTAAAAACAATATAGGTGTCCTGCACTCTAAACACATTCTAGGTGCTTTGTAACACAATACAGGTACCTATCTTTAACTGTAAATTAAGCCAAAATTCAATTTAGACACTATGCATGTTCAAAATAAAAATAAAACACATCTTCTGCAGCAATCTGCCTTTTTCAAAATAAAAATTTTTAAAAACGACTGACCACACAAAGTAGCTGCTTCTAATGTTCAATTACACAAAGCAAATTTTTTGTTTCCAAAAACCACACCCATGACTGTTTTAAATGCACATACATTGTTGGGGAAAACTAATTAAAAATGGATGAGGGGGTTAATACTCAACCTACTTAATTCAACAAGGTCTGTGTATCAGCATAAATCTCTGTGACATGTTGCAGTGCCGGTGTACTTACACTTTTTCTTTCAGGTTCATTGCCTCTTCTACATTATCATGTCGACAGCACAAATTTATTAAGGCTGCATAGCCACCGACAACCATGTCCGGTTCGTATTTGGCTTTCACTTCAAGGGCTTTTTGCATATTCTAAAAAAGGAACAAAGCAAAGATGTGAACTAGAGGAAAAGTCAATCTGACATTATGAATCTTATACATTCAGTGTGCAGTTACATGACTGCTTTAGTGCTTTTAGTAGTGTAGGATCACATAGAAAAACACACTGCTGTAACGCTTTAGCAAATTTTAAGAGTGAAAGTGTTTTGCAAACATTATTTTCGCAGAACGCCTTTTACATTAATTTGAGACTAGACCTCTAAACAAATTTTCTTGCTTCGCATTTATATTTCTTGCATTTTTTAATGTAAGACACTTATTTTAATCCCAAGACCATGAACATGATTAGCATATTCTAAAACAGTTCTTATTTATTTTGAATTCATAACCATTTTCACCCGGTATGCTGCCAAACACATAACAAAACTACTTTCTAAAGAATAAGAAACTACTTAATAATTCCATAGAAAGCTTATTTTTCTATAAATTCTTATTCATATATTTGACCACTTTGAACTTGCATCTAGGCTTATTTCATATGCAAAACTGTAGAGATACACAGCTGAGATATACAACTCGTTCTAAACTGTAGCAACAGAGAATATCGTGCTATCATCTGCACAACTGTTAGTGTTCCTATATATCCAGCTTTACAGGCAGGATCATATTGAACAAGAACCTGAACAAAAGTGTGGTGATACCCCACAAATTACAGACACACACTAAATGAATGTAAACTACAGCTGGACGCCTGCCGAATGAAGGCAAGAGACCCTTTATCTCAGAAGAGCTTTCCTCCTGCAGGAAAATGGAATTTCAATCCCTGCATTAACAACCTAGTAATATTTGAATTGCAAATGACTAGTGCATGTATCAGTTGCTTGACAATCTAGATATAAGAGACCGGAGCCATGGCTTGAAAGGACATTTGGCATGTATGATAAACCTATCACAGCTGCTACTATCATTCACTTTGCAGATTATTGTAAACAAACTTCAGCAACCCCAAAACATGCCATTCAAGGTGTTGCTGAAATTAGTTAACCTTTTGATTTAATTGCTTTTTGCACTTATGTTTGATTTATAAGCATCAAACCATGAAACCTGAAGCACTGCACTTGTCTTTGCTTAACTATGTCTTTCCATAACACAGTCATTTATGTCCCTTTAAAAATATAGCTATGTGTTTCCAATTATCTCTGCATTGCTTACGATACCTCTTCTTCACAAAGAGCAAGTATGAGTTGTTTCAAGACATCTGTAATAGGCTGGTTTTCAGCTTTTCGCTTTTCTAGTTTCTCCTCCAAAGCAGACACGTCAGATTTAGCACTCTAAATGGAGGTAACAGAAAGAATGTCAATTGCAAAAACACCCTTCCCTGAACAACTTGTCGGATCACTTTAATAAAAGACAGACAAAATAATCCTCTTCTTTCATACTCGAAGAAATTTTTTAATCATTTAAGGTGCTTTTATCTGTTTAAATAGTACCTACTAATTGAAGACTTGAATCAGAATACAGTAAAAAAAAAAAGAAAAACAACATTAAGTCGCATATCTACAAAGGTCAACATTACTATTTCTCTCGCACTCAGTTCTTTGTGTTCAGGGAAGTAGGGAATAGAAGCCTGTTTCTTTTTCCATCTCCACTTTGCTCAGATCAGAAATGTAAAGACTTGACACTCGACCATTAGAAGCAGTATGGATTTATATGGTTCCTGCCACTCAAGTGGATCACTGTAATTTACAAACTCACACCACTGCTGTTAACTAACTAGAACTTTCAAAAAAATATCTACCAGACAGGGAAACTGAGGCATGAAACCTCGGCCAACTCCAAGGTCAAGTATCAGGTCTATGTGAAAATCTGGACAGCCTTTACTTCTACTCTGGAAAGTAACCTCTGAACTTCAAATGGTAGATTTAAATAACGTTAATATACTTCCATGACCTGAAAGCTAGTGATTACACTTCATCTAAACGCCATATCCACACAGGGCTATTACAGTAAGAACGAGCATAGCTATCTGCAAATTTACTTACTTCTGGAATGTTGTCTGTAGACAGGGATTTTTTATGACACAGTAACCTTGCATCCTGAAATTCAGTAAGACAAAAATATCACTGATCTCCCCCAAAGTTCAATCTCTAAGTAAGCATATCATACTAAAAAGGTTCAAGGTAATTATATAATAGCAATGGGAAAAAAAAAGCTGTGTTCTGCAGCATTATTACACTGACTTGAAACAGCACTTATTAAATGTATCCCTTTCACATTAGAAATGAAACCAACTACAACAGTGAAAAATCATACAAAGGTTAAAAGGCTTACATATAATCACTGCATGAAGATATTTATTTTGCAAAGGAGAACAAATTCAGAGATTTTTTTAGAGTCAAAATAATTGCTATAGAACCACAGACCTTAATTAATTCAGGAACTTGAGAGGAGTCCAGCAGTCTGCAAATGCCGTTGCAGTGGCTTGCAGGGATAACTATATTCTGTACCAAGAGGTGGGGAAAAAATTATATGAGTTTTGAAACACAACCAAACTGAAATTTGTCTAACAGAAATTATCTCAGACGTAATTCAAGTCTCCAGCTCTTGCATGTCATTGAGAAGTGGTCTGGTTGTACTTAAAAGCAGCAATTTCAAACCTAATAGATACATGTCAGGCAGGACAGGCATTATGTAGCAAAAAATTAAATGGTACCATCTTCTTCAGCTGATGGAAGTATTGTCTCAAACGCTCCTCCTTGGCCTGTACCTCTGAGTCACTCATGCTGTCAATCAAGTGATAAAGAAAATAGCCAACAGCTTCTGTGGAAAAAAACAAGAGAAAGCATTCCACTAAAATTACCGAGACTGTCATGTTATCAAGATTAATTTATAAGAAATCATTTTGGTGTGAGATGTCACCCTGATGAGAGGCTCTGAAATGGCAACAATGATCACTGAGGCATAGAGATTATGTGGTTTGGGAGCACATATCTAACTGGTGAGTGAAAGGAATATTAATTATTTTCAGACCTAGTGACAGCTTTTCAGTAGAGAATCTTACTTCAATCTATTTTTTTCCACTACTGTGTGACAGAAGTGGTACTGCTCAAGGCCTTCCCCCCCTTTCCTGCCTGCTACCCCAAATAGTTGCCACAAATATTTTGTCATTGCTCAAAAGAAAAAACAGATTTCTAACACTTTGCATATTTATTCTGTACATTTACCCATTATATTCCATTACCAAGCTACATTAAGTATTAATATAACAGCATACAAAAATATTTTAACCATTCGAGCATGTAACACTGAAGAAACTGCCTATTAGCCAATGAAAGTCAAGATGAACAGATTTCATCAAATTATGCTAAGTTTCTTATCTATGCAGTGCAAAAATATGTGGGGTCCTGTAGCTCTTCCCAGAACAGGAAGAGCATCAAGTATTGTCTTCTCAAAGATTAGCTGTCCGCAACCCTCCTTGCCCCTCTGGCTCTGAAAGGAGGGGGGAAAACCAAACCTTTTTAAAAAAAAAATACATTAAACAAAAAAAAGTAGACTTATTTCAAGGTAACAGATTTAAGTCCATTTTGCCTCACAAAATCAGTACCTGTATTACTAAAGGTAAAAGTAGGTTGAAAAACTGGTTTTGGTTGGGTTTTTTTTAAGTATTTAAGCATTGATACTGTGTTCGTTCTAAATCTCTGTTTTGATCTACAAATGTAGAAAAATAAATCATTATCAGCAAGATTTGTTTATAATTCTAAAAAAAAAAATCTCATGGATCCCACAGAATATGCTCTGATTATTTGAATCAGGATTTTACCCAACATGTTTTCAAATTTCACTTTCAAAAAGAAGCAATCAGTGTTTACTGTTGTAATCCCTCAAACCCATCATTACACAGAAGAACGGATTTGTGGATAAGTTACAATCATAGAAATTGAAACTCTACCAGTTGGTCCTGGAGGCGTCAGGCAATAACGTTCATCCTTGTACAACAGTTCTGTTATCTGGTAAGACAGAATAATCGTACATTGCAGCCAAAAGAAGCAAGCAAGGACAAACAGTATCTGAAATTGAATTCTCAAAATAATAAAGCATCTCTCTGTTAAAGTATTATTCTTTACCACATCATAGTCATTCCCTAAGAAACACAAAGGGGTTTTTTGGTAAATAATAGGGTTTTCTTGAAAAAATATTGCAAACAGAAATGCTTTCTGAGGTATAGCATTAAGACAGAGAGCACTCCAGTATTCTGTTTATATATCATTCTGCAGGAAGTTTGCTATCCTAAGACACTGCTTAAAGCGTGTCACTCCTGAAGACGCTACAATTACGCTCCTATTTACCAAAAGGCTGAAATGGTCCTAAAAAGCTTCTTATTTTTTATATCTGAAAGAAGCAAGTACAAAAAAAAAATAATAAAGGAACAACATTTATCATGCTCTGCTAGAATTAAGGTAGCTAGGACAGCTAGTTGTAAATAAGGTGTTGTAAATAAGAGCAATTTTGAATGACAAAATACGCATTCATAAAAATTAATTACATCCAACTACGTTTAGCACTCATTTGGTCCATCATGCAAACCAAAGAAATATATAATTTTACTTCCTCTGAAAGAAAAGCATTTACCCAAAAGCCCCCACATCTTACCTTCAAATACCTTAAACTAAACATCACTTTAAAAATCATTTGACTGTTCTTAAGGAAATTAAATCATTTTTATTAATTAAATCTTCAGTTAAAAACTGAAATTGCATTTCAAGAATTTTTGTTTTATCTCCTATGATGCCAGAATGCAATCTCAAAGTCAGGAGGTGTATTCTCACTGCCAAAGTGCTGTGTTTTAAGTAATGACAAAAGAAAAGAAACCCTCAGTTCCTTCAATTGTTGATGAAAATGGATAAATAAAGACAGAAAATACCAAATGTGCAACTGAGTATCTTATCTATTATTTTTCTACCAACACCATGGACACCGTTCACAGTTAAAAATACAGCTTTTTTTCTGCCCTTTGCCCCTCATCTTCCTATGATAAATCAATACACACTGCAATAAATCCAAAGAAGTTGTAACAGAATCAAATATCAGTATACTAAAAGGGATGAATTACAGAAAAAAAAGTGTAATATTATTTTTGTTTCTGGGTGTCTATTTATTTCCTAAGTTAGCATTTCTTATTTTATAAGTTCAATGCATGTATTTACTCTTAAAATTATTAGGGACAACAAAATTTATTTTTCTTCCATTGTGATGCAGAGCAGAATTAACTCTAGATATTACTTCACATGCAGACCACCATTACTTCAGCTCTCTGTCCTTCAAAATTATTTTCATAATAAATCATAATAACCAATAAGAGACCTCCTTTTTTCTTTCTCTGCTCTTTTTTGTAAATGCAGAAAAGGAAGGAGAGAGGCAGCAGACAAAAACATCCTCTCAAGAGAATCATCACATAACAGTAAAAGGAAGTACAATGCAAAAAAAATCTGCACTGATTTTATGGAAATCATTGATCAGTGACTTCCCAAATCTCAATTTCCATTAAATTCCAAGATTTCTTTGCGAAATTTAAAATGTACTTTTATTAATCAGCAGTTCCAGTACTGAAGAATAACAAAAAGCACAGTGCATCCCTTCCCAAATTCTGAAACCACATCCGAAGGAGTATCTGCCAACATCTCCTTTATTCTAACGCTGTGCAAAATGTAAGGACCGAGTTATATTGCAGTGTCTTCCTAATGTAGCCTTAATGGGTTGGCAAAATGATCAGTAATTTCCTTTTGAGTTCATCCACTTAGTTTATTTTATCTGGCTTTGACTTTGATGCTTTAAGTCATAGAGCAGAAACTGAAAAACTACGTCTGCCTTATTTTTGTATTAGCACTAGTGTGAGGACAGGAAGAAAGTTTAGGGAGGGCAGGAAAGTGAACTGATGCCAGATGGCACAAGCATGGCAGACTTTGTTCCAGGAGCTACAACCACCTTCAGCTGTAATTACATGGATCTAAAAATTGCAGTAGAATAAGCTACATGACACGGTAACACCGCACCTGATTTTTCACTATTTCACTTAACTGTCCAATTTGAAAACTCAGTTTGATACACTTGTCCAATCTGCCATTGACAGAAGTCTTGTTCAAATTAATCAGGTCTACAATTTTCAGTCTCAGAATTCAGATTTACAATAACACACCATAAACATGCAATGCCTAAAGAAGCTTGATTTTATTTACAGTTTAATCTCTACTCACCTTGCTCCATAGATTTACATCATCTGAGCTGAAGAGGGCAGCAAAGGATAAGAAATTAAAAGCAACAAAATGATTTTACTCTTGTAGCTTTCTTTAAAACAACACAGAACATTAACACTGAGGATCTTAGATGAAATTAAAATACAGTAATTGCCACATACTGTTTAAACTAATTATATACAGAATAACTTTAGGATGTTTTACTATACTCAATATGGTCATAATTTCTGCCAAAAAACTTCAAAAAATGCAACATTCCAAATAGATTAATTACAATTAGAAATTAGTTTTAGTTTTGGTCTTAGTTGAAATTTTTAACATATCCTAATTGTACTTTTTTATATTATACTCTATTTAGCATTTCAAGAAAATAAGCTTCACTCAAACAAGCTGCACTTTACATAGAAAACACTTGATACATAGACTTTACTAAGGAAAAAAAAAATCTAACTCTCCTGTGCATTAGACTTTTGATACACCAAGGTAACTACAGGCAGCTATTAATGCATTTATACAATGCAAAAAAGAAAGTAATCAAATATCTTAAGGTATAATGTTTGTTATAGTGAGAGAAACAAGTAGTATTTTAAAAAGTAGAAACCAAAACATAGAATTTCTCCCCTCACAGACTGAAACAGAGCTTAAGGAAGAACACACCTCTGTACACCATGAGGTTACAACCAAAAATCATGTCAACCAGTTCACTGAAGTATAAAACCTCCAACATCTTAATGTAAACCAGCTGACTCAAGTACTAAAAACCTGATGTTTTCCTCTAATTTCGCAGAACTTCAAAATTCTCATTAGAAGATGTAACTTTTTGAGAACTGTAACTTTTTGACAACTATAAAACAGCATTAGCATAGGCAAGGGTAAGAGAACAAAAACTTGAGACACAATTTTATCTTCCTATAATTCTCATTAGAGGAAAATAAGATGTCACAGTGAACAGATGCACAAAAGCTTGAATGCATTCACAGAGGTTTAGGATTTTATTTAAGAAGTTCGAGCCTATGAAACATTTGTTCTTCCTGTGCAACTGCCACTTGTATTTGAAAATGAGTCAAATGCAGGTCCACACAGAGGGAAAAGGAAATGCCATCTGTGAGGTTAGTTAAGCTTTGTTGGGTGAACTCACTCCACCACTGACAGGATGACAATGAACTGCAGATATCAAATGCATCAATTTCCTAAAGTACTTGACTCTGAAATAGTAATGGTACATCAGGCAAATAGAATGGGAATACTTTGAAGCAGTTACTAGAGAAGAGCAGTTTCAACAGAAATCCATAAACTAGTCTGCCACAGACATTGTTCGTGTGTCCCTGGCATCCCTACCCTGTACTTTTGTACTCCAATCCTGAACTTTGTTCATTTGAACACTCAAGACCTGCATTTAGCCATAAAATTTTGCTGTGGTCTTTACAAAACCTACAAATATTCTTTCTTCTTTCCCATCATACCCTCGAGTTTCATGCTCAAGCTGTTGTAGCCATTAAGTTTAAAACAGAAAAGGCAACCTGAGTGGGTATGCTTTCAGAAATAATGTAAGGGTAAAATCTGAGCACAGGCAACCTTGAACACAGTCTCTGACACCAGGTAGCAAGAAAGGAAAAAAAAGAATAATATAAAACAGATAAACAAAACTTATGCCACGCTTAAATGTGGCAAGGAACGCTGAAGTAAAAAGCAAAAAAACCCAACCATCACCACTCCATCCCCCCGCAAAAAAAAATCACATCAAAAGACCCCTAAATTTAATTTCCATCAGAACTCTGAGTTTTTAGCCCAGGTGTCCAGTAACTGTTGTAATCTGAACAGCAGGAACTGTTCCCACTACGAGGAGAGTAACTGTTTCATTTGAGCAGACTATAATTTTTAGCAACTAGTCTGCTAGCAAGATGATGACATTTGAAGATACTTTAGATCACATTCTGCACACCTGCACAACTCCCCAGTGGCAGGGATACTTCAGGCTAGCATTGGCTGTGTGTGGTAAACATTGGCATGGTTTGCTTTCTAGTGAAAGCCCTACTTTGGGTATTTACCTATACTCATAGAGAGAAAATGTATTTAGAAAATCTGTTATTTTAATAAATACATCTGAAACATGATTCTGGGGCTGACTATTTAAAGGAATAGCAATATACTCCTACTGGATCTAAAACATTATTTCCCTTATCCCTTGGATGCCAAGGCCAGCTAGAGCCTAGCTAACAACCCAAATTTCAACACCGGTTTGCTTTCTCTCCTCCTTTTCCCATAATACAACAGGACCAGCTAGACAGAAAATGCAATTTACTAGGAAATTATTTTGGTCATATTCACCTGTTATGTTTTACTAATATCTAACCCAAACACAGTTCTAATTCACAGTCATTACAAAATTCCAGGAAATAACAAAATCAGCCTTCAAACCCTGGTCCTGAGTAATATTAGGTGACTTCTCTTGTTCCCTGTGGCGTAGGCATGCTGCAAAAACCCCTATCATTCCCAGTCCTAAATGTTTGACTGGGGCAAGCAGTGCATGATAGAATTGCTGGCTCATTCACATACACTTACATAAGCTTAAGAGAACCTTGCCAACTCACAAGGAATTTGCAGAATGGAACCATATGACTGGGAATACTAAGTCCTGGCAATTGTAGCTCAGAGCTAGGTGCTACATGGGAGTGTTCAGGAGCCATACTAACCCAGAGGGCACAGAAAGTTAGCAGATGTAGCACAATATGCTAGGCACCTACTGGTATTTCATCTTCATCAAGCACCCTATTACTTTACTGGTTAATAGCGATCACCTTTGGGGAAATTTTACAGTAGCATAGCTGTTTATAAAAAGAAGTGAATAAAGATAACCCCCAAATTTTAGTACCCTAAGTTTATATACCGGCAAATAGCACAGAAGAATAATGAGATTGTTTTTCATCTACTATAAATAACGTTTCAAGTGTATGCTCATATACAGCAGAGGCAAGGAAAATGAGGAAAGTGGGGAGGAACAACAGTATCTCCTACTAGACAGGGAACGGTACTTTTAAAACATGGAGCAAAGAGGGACTGGACAGTCTTGTGCTCAACAAGATGAAAAAGCCAGGGAACTTTGTTACATAGGAAAAAAGAAGTATTCATATAACAACCTTACCTTTTAAAAGCCAAAATGAGGCTGTTTCTAAACAGACGACAATCAACAGCAGGTGTGTTTGCTGAAGACACTGTAAATGAAAGCAATGGTTCTCGAGTCATTGTCAAAAAATCCGTGAACTGCAACAACTCAGCAGATCGTATAAATAGATCATCACTTGCAAAGCTATTTTGATAGTTTACTAAATGTTAACAAACATTTATAAACCAAGATTTAAAATATCAAAGGGTTTGACAGTTCTGGTTTTATCAGCTCTAAATCTGATCCATTTCAAAAGCAATCAAATATTCAGAGAGTGAGAAGTTTTCCCTCTACATGGCCTTTAATGTCAATAGTTAATAAATTAACTTTTTTATACTAATTCTTAATTGCATAAAGCATCTTTATCTCTAAGAAAGTACAAATTCCAAAAAGCAAAACAAACCTCCAACAATACTAATCAAGAAAACCTGAGAGATTAATATTAGTCCTGGAATAAAAAAAGACCCACTGAAGGCAAATGGTTTGCTAATTGTTTCGGACTGAACACCTGCCTTAAAATAGGTTTTAAATTTTTGCCATTTATTTTTTTAAACAATTATAAAAATGAAATTTAAAAAATCCAAGCAAAAATCAATGGCACAACACTTGCTTAAATGTTTGCTTCTGCTAATATAAATTCCCTGACAAGAAAGAAAAAGTACATCCATCTAGATAAATCCAAGGGGGGAAAAAGAGACAAATATACAGTTCTATATGTTGTTAGACACAATAATACTTGAACACAAAAGAAACTACAAAATCACTTAAAATTAGATGTCCCTGAGTTATACTTCATGTCATCATCTTTACATCGTTTCATGACTAAATATTCCACAGCATTCTACCTTTTTCCTGTAGAATTGCTGTCTCTCATTCCAGCACCGTAGACCAGTAAAGAAAAAAAAAATACAGTAGTGGGTGCATTTATGCCCTGTATGAAGTTATCATCATCTCACTTCAGCTCCACAATGGAATTAGCTACTGTAAAAACCTGACTGCACAGGGCCCTTTCAGCAAGGGCTGCAATATGGTAGAAGATAACCAAAATAAAAACACCAACTCTAAAGGAACCTGGGAAGTCAAAGGCAAGAACATGCTAAGAGCAATTCCTTAGTCTAACTCCAGCTTTAAATGCTGGAACATTTCTTTTTGTTTGAAAATCTCAGGTAAAGTTGGTTTCAAGACACCCTCAATACACATTCTCCTCCAGCAGTATATTAAACTTTTTGCTCGTAAAAAGACGAGCAGAAAAGCATGTTAGTATGCTCAGCTGCTGCTGACAATCGGCAACCTGGTTTCCTTAGCAACAAACAAGTCTGAGAAAATCAAGGGGCTGACAATGAAGTGGAATGGAACGGCATGATAAAGGGGAAAAGCGGCTCTCATGTACACTGCCTTATGTGCCCAGATTCCTCAGCTGATGCTTCGGAGTTTTCATCTTGTCAGTAGCAGAAATCTATACATTATAAGGCATAAGAAGCTGAATCAATACACCTAGATAGCAGCCAGCATTAATAACCAACCTTTGCCTCCTCTGACTACACTGATGAGACAATCTCAAACTATTTTCCATACTGCATCTATTTTTCCCTCTTTGTAATACTGCAAAAGGAGACAAGTCAAAAAGAAAAAAAAAAATCAGCTGTTTAATATCTGTGCCTTATCATCATAGGTGCTAATTAGATTTACTAGCATTCATTTCAGCTTGGTAAACTATTTACGGAGTAGCTTCCTTTAAAGCTCAAGTTCAAAGAAATTTGATATGTCTCCATGAATTATTAACCCTGGTCTTTGGAAACAGAAATACCAGTACAAGATTTAAACTCACAGACAATGGCTAAATAATATACTATGTGATACTAATTTTGTGATAGTAAGACAGAATTCAACTTACTCTATGTGCCTGTGTCATACTTTTGATATATACATTTACCATATACCAGGCATACATGTATTTGTGGCTTACAACACATTAAAACCAGCCTGTTTCAGTTAACCAGAATGAATGGAGGGGTCTACATTTTCATGGAGGAAAAAAAACCACCAAACTATTTCACGTTCCAGATGAGATTTCGTTGCTGTTAATAAACAGTCCTCCTTTGAAAAAAAATTCAGAATTTTTTTTAGGTACTTCATTTTTTTAGGGTAAATGGTTGGGTTTATGCATTTTTGGTTGTTTTTGGTTTGTTTTTTTTTTTTTGTAACAAAACCAAACAAAACACTGGCAGAATGTAAGGTGAACCTTGAAGATTCACTAATTGATAACTCTCCAATACCAAAATCAAATCACTGATTAGTAACTACTCAGTTTTCTCATCTGCAACACAACGGCTTCCCAGAGTTATGGTATATAGACCACTTATTTGTGTATTTGTTAAATAAAACAGTTAATGACAACTGCGACGAACTACTTAAGCTCCTCCCTGAGCCTTGGACAAATAAAACTGTTGTTTACAAAGAGATTTTTCTCTATCACATTTAGCCCAAGTTTAGGTATTTTACTACTATCTCAGTATACTTGGAATATAAAAACTGATTTTTTAATTTTGAAGAGAATCATATATTCCTACTTAAGCAAGCAAATTATCCCTTCCCATACATTCAGTTATTGGCACAAATTAACATTTGTAAGCACTGAGCATCAGAACAGTCTTTGGAGAAAACTCCTAAACATGCTACAATTCAATGCCTAATTAACCCATCACATTTATACACAACTTCCATGACCAAGAGATCAGCAGAACACCCTCAGGTTAATGTCAGTGACCATCAGATCTTTAAAGTTGGTTCTTTCATGAGTAACTCTGTAGTACTTCAGAGCTGTATCACTCCTTCCTTTCTGCAGTCATTGATGCTGCAAACAAAAACCATCCCAGCAGCAACTACCTCACAGCCCTTGTGAAAAAAACCTCCTTGCTTAAGCTCTCTAAGTACAAGAGTGACACATTCCTGTCACAATCACAGTAAAGCTGTTATTTGCAAACAACCTATATGTAAATCTTATGGCCAGGTTCAATACTAAAGAAGAATTAAACTATGATTTATGGTTCAGAATTGGTAGTTTCAATCTGACAAGTCATCATAGAAGACCTCACATGATAAGCACTTTGCCCAAGTTCTCCACATATGCTGAAACCTCACATATTAAGACAAGTAAATCTCTTAGCCTACAACCAGTCCACACTATCACCATGTACACAGTAACAAGCACCATGAAAAATACTCACTTATAGAAAGCACTTTGTCCAGTCTCCCCTGTACTGCTTCAGTTCTCAGTTCTGCTACATAGAGCCCAACACTTTCGAACAAGCAGCCGTTTTCCTAGAGAAAAAGCAATCAACCATGGAATGCACACAGAGAAGACCCTCTGATACTTCCTATTTTTAAACACTTCCTTCCCAAAGGTAGCTGTTGAGAACATAGAAGGTGCTCTACAGAAGTCTATATGGCAGCTACTGAGCTGCTAATGAGCTGCTACTGATCAAAACATTTTTGTATTGAAATCAACTGCAAGACACAAAGTTATGAAAGGCAGAAAGACTGGGACACTTAAATTTGGCCTCCAATTCTCAATTTTTTAGTGAGTAAAAAAACCCTTTCACCAGAAACAATTGTAGTAAACAATTGTAGTACTTCCAGACCCCAGTTAAAAAAAAAAAAAAAAAAAAAAAAAAAAAAAAAAAAAAAAAAAAAAAAAAGGGGCATTATTCATTAATTTACTTTTCCAGTTCAGGAAACAAAAAGCTACTAGGTCTGGAGCAAATACTTTGGTTAGCTCTGAAGAAGAAAAAGAAAAGCAGCAAGAAGACTACATAATAAACCATCACTGCAAAGAGTGTTTGAAAAATATTCTAAATATTCTGAACAGGCTTCATCATACCAGACGCACGTTTGGAGCACAACTGGGATCCAAAGGCCTCACAGAGAACATAATATAAGAAGCCTTGTAATAGTCATTTTTACAAATTTTACATGTAAACTCACCTTCAGCTGGGCACGGGCAGTTTCAACATCAGCAAAGTTTCTAAAAACATAGTCTGTATATGTTTCTGCATCAAGGTCCACCCCCAATTTGTGCATCAATTTGAGGACCTCAAAGATACCTATCAAGGCAAAATTAATTAGGCTAAGCATTCAGAGAAATGAAAAATTGAGAATCAACATGTAAAAATAAATGCTGCTTCACAAAAAAAAAAAAAAAAGAACTGTCTCCTCAATTTCCCTCCTTGAAATTGCCAAGAAAAATCCTGCATTTCTATTCTAGGTATTAATAGAATTCTTACCTGTGAAACTTAAAATAGATCTACAAAACCTCATATTCTGTGCCGTACTATAAAAACCATGAAAGCTCCGTTTGGAAATTGCTATTATACGAAATTATTTTCTAACACAGCAAATATATGAGTTAGTCATGTTTGCAGAACATCTTATAGAGCTATGTATCAACATGTCCATATTATTGTGCATAAAAAACAAATCTCAAAGAGGCAAAGTACATAAACTCAAGATACAAACACATTCTTCAACACATCATACATTCTTAGTTTTGTTCCCAGTATCCAACTCTGATTAGCATGTGTTCAGGACTAGATTAGTGTTCAGGACTTTTCTCTGGACCTGTTTAAAAGTAGTAACATGTTTGTAATCAAATTGGTTGATTACTCCACAACACATCAGCTTCAAACTGGAAGTTCAGAAAAAGCCTGGAGTCTCCCAAGCCCAGTGAAGCTACATTGTAACTTTCACAGGGTTCACGTCATGTCACACAACTAGACTGTGCATCACTTCTGTAGAGTCAGGTTGGAAGACACCATACAGCAAATATTAATAGTCCAGCAAGCAGAGTGTACTTTTAGAGTATATGTCACTCTTTCACTCTTTTTAATTGCTGACACTCTCCTGATTTGCAGAAATTTCATACAGTAACCTTAGCTACCAAACTCCGAATCTCTGTCAAAACCAATACAGGTATAATCATTTTTTGCTGGTCTAAAAATGATGTGTCAGTTGCTGCAGGACACCAGTACCAAACAGCATATGTTTTTTTCAACTTGCATTTCATACTTATTACTTTAAAAATGTCCAAAGTCCCTGTCTTTGCCCTGGAGTGCCACCTATGGAAAAGTGACACTTCCATGAATATTTTATGCAGTGCACTATGGTGCAAATAATCAAATGTGAATTCCCTTTGAGCACTTGAAAATACATGCAGGCAAGTCACACTAGATTAAAGTCGCATCATCTGTTCGAGTTTGCCTTAAACAAAACTCTGATTTTTGGACCAGAATCTGCAAAAATATGAATAAAGAATTAATTACACTAAGTCTTTCTTCATACCTTTCAAATGTTGACAGCTAGTTTCTACTTCATGTTTTCAACAACCCAGAAAATATATTAAGTCCTCTTATGCTGAAATCTTTTAAAAAATAACTGTAACACTAAAAAGTTTGAAGACCAAGAACTAGATCCCACAGTGAAAAAGGTGTGGTGAACTCAGGAGGTTTGAGCCCAAGCCCGTATGCAGAAGAGTGCAGAAAACAGGCTTGTTAAGCATTCCCACCCCCTAGCAGACAGACCAGGGCACACTTCCCGAGCAGGAAAGGGCAGGTGTGAGAAACAGAAGACCAGCACAACAGCAAGATGCAGATACCACAACCATACTGCACCAAAGTAATTGCAAAGCCAATGTAATCACAAGCTTAAAATGAAAATATGTGTAGCAGCATTTTTTTTTTTTAAGGTGGCTGATGTACAATTTTTGGGGGGACAGAAGATTAACGAAACCAACACAGAGTCCTAGTTTTGCATACATTTTCTACCTCACCAAAAGCAGAACTACTTTATAGTCAAATAAACATCTTCCACAATACTAAGCAATGAAACATTTCCATTTCAGTTAAAAAGATCTGAGCATTATGTACATGGACTTTTATAAATCCTTTGCTTCTCATTCTGGAAAATGCACTGACCTCTTCTCTCTCTCGCAACCAAAAACAGACTAAAAAAGAAAGGCACAGAAGTGCAGTCATGTTCATGCAGAACACTGGTTTCCCCAACTTTTTTTAGAAGCCTCCCCCAAATATACACGTATATTGATTTAGAAATTATTCACATGTATAGAACCATACTGATACATTGTGGATATTATCAAAGATACATGAAAATAGAGAGCCAAAAAGGATAAAATATTTATTTGCTAACAGCCCACTCTCAACCCAATGGATTGCCTTGCACACCCCACTCTGGAGACCACTGATCCAGAAGACTGGGCATGACTAAAACCCCCAGTAAATTCTTTTGGTCATCTCCCTGCTTGATCAAGAACAGGGTTTTTGAGATCTTAGGCTGACATATGTAAGTACACAAGAGCTGGGTATACCAAATCAAATAATTGAGTAGAAAGAAGGCAGAAATAGGAAACAAAACAGAAGTCAAACAACTTCTTTTTGTCATTATTGGAAACAGCTCTCAAACACCACAACAGAACAGATTCCAACCTCAAATCAGTATATTGAAGAACAAATTTAGGAGAGATGAACTGTGAGGTGGTCATAATATTTATATGGTAGAGCAGCTTTTCAAAAACTGCGAAGTGAAGCTGCATTTCAGTCTACCATTCATTTCCTAAGGTTCTCACAGTTAAGTCATGCCTACTCCCTACAGCAGTCCCATGAGAACCAGAGGAATTTCTAAGGCAGTTATGTACAGTTTTACATGTGGAAGTGAAGTTAAATTTGGCTTTAAGCGGTTTTCTGAGGAAACAAAAAACCCCAGAACTTCAGTTCAAATGATGCCTTAAGCTTTAGCTTTCATATTTTCTAGATTCTGTACTGCATTGGTGTATAACTCTGAACTTCCTAGAAAGTGTTAGCAAGCTCTCTTCACAGTTTAGTTAGACAAAACAATCCCTTCCCAGCCTGAGAACAAGGACACCGTTGCAGGTTCAGGCCCAGAAAGTATAAACAACAGTGAATTGAGGAGAGCAATCTGGGGGGATGGGACTTCATAACCTGGAGCTGTCACTGGACAATTAACCCCAAACATGTAAATGGACCAAAACTTATAGAAGTGTGAAATGTGTGACCATCGTCCATCTTGGCCAGGCTCTTGTACTGCCCAAGGTGTGTCCTTTGAAGGCCTTTTTCATAAACACCTACTTTATCCCTATATCACTGTCTAGCTCTGTTCTAGGTAGCCTCTCAAGGCATCACAGAAAGTAAGGTCACATTCAGGAAAGCATACTATTTAAGCTATTTTTGCTGCGCTGGTAATTTCAGATCCAGTCAGAATGTCCTTTGCCAGAAAAATCTGTCTTTATTACAAAAGAGGATTTCAAGCAGTAACTTTGTGAAATCACCGCCCTTATTCCCCTCTGGATCTGACTCTTATTTTCAAGAGTAAAAACTGACATACCATTCACTAACCATGGGTTCTGTATGTAACAACAGCTTACACAATAGCTCAACCACAGTAGAACCCAAAAGGAAAATACACACTTGTAAATAGTGTTTTTAAAAATATCATGATCATTCAAAGGCAAAGGGGAGCTACAAAATATTCAGGAATAAGCCTAAGTTGAGTATTTCTGCTTATTTACACTAGGCCCTCCTGATTTTAGTGCATAATCTAATACAAAATGACTCTCTGTGCCACTAACAGATCCACTGCACATTGATCTTTTAAACCCTCCAAGCACTTTTCATTCCCAAAAGCCTAATAAAGACTAAGTAAATAAGTATTTATCAACTCATGTAACAGATGCACACAAAGGCAATGCCACACCTGAAATTATTTGCCTGTGTAAAATGACTGAAAAGAACTGTTTGCTATTTCAGAGTGGTTAAGGTGTATTTAAAAATGGCCTTATTTAGTTTCATACCTCCCAGCCACCACTTCACTGCTACTTTCAAACATAATTCCGTAATACAGAAATTACAGAATTTTCTTTAATATCCAGTGTCAGATTTTGCTGTAATAAACATTAAAGAAACATGTCATTAAACACTGATACTTGTTATTTAATTGTTTGGGTCACACTGTATGTACTGATTCAGACATTTGTACACTGTTCTAGACAGCTTGTTGCTTTTATTCTGTTTATTCTGATTATTTAGTCCAGTCTACATCCTATCATATTTTTAATAGTTTTTCCTCAATTTTTTCTCTTCCATTACCAGCCTTGCCTATACCAAGACACAAAACTACACACATGAGGCTGGGCATTACTACTTTGTTGAGAAATTAATTACCTTCCATTTGGTATGAGATGTGATACTGTGTCTATACTTCTGTTCACATTACTTTTTGCTCCTAGAAAGCAGCATCCTATTCATTTACTATCTGCTGTCACCCTTAGATTCTCACTGCAGCGTGACTGTTTGCTCTGTTACTTCTATGAAACAATTCCAGGGTGGATGAAGTGTTTTCCCCCATTCACCTTTCTTCAAGTGTATTGGTTGTATTTTTAGATAGTGGAACTAATTTATTCTTTTTTTTATTATTAATTCAGAAAAAAACGAATGCAAGCTTACATAAGGGAAAAAGACAACTTGTCTCACCGTTCAGCAAGAACAGTTACACTGGTTCTTCTTTATAGAAGCAACAGAGCAGGTATCTTCTTACCTAATATGTTTCAAGAACTGCAAAATCACTGACTTGTGTAGGCATGTACAGTGCTTCCACTAGACAATATAAACTTGGTTAGTGAGTACCAGGCTACAGAAAGGAGTTTGCAAATTCACAGCATTATCTTACAGCCATACAGAAGTATGTGTATGCAATGCCTTTGCAGACAGAGAAACAAAGGCTCTATGGTAAAGGGCTAAAAAGGCTGGAACTGAGAGATCCTTCATCAGTTCTCTCCTCTCAATTTGCTTACATGACTTCCAGCAGCAACTACAGTTGCCAAAAGCACAGTTAATTTCTACAGTAGGGAGTCCAAATTAAGGCAACCTCTGATCTTGACAAAGACCTAAACCAAAGTTTCTCTTGACACTCAAATACTGCTTTAATTTTGGGAGCCAAGTCTAAATCTAAAAATACTTCCGACATCACTCAGAATTGTGTTAGTGAGGTGAAATTTTTCATGGAGTAAAAGAAAGCAGCTTTTTTCAGTATGTAGCATCCACACAGGGAAGTATGACACTGATTTCCATTTACTTATTTTTGGCAACACTGTGTTTCAAGTAAGTCACAAAGGACCCAACTAAAACAACACTGCCAGACTTTTAAAATATCATAGAACTTTCAAGGATTTGAAAACCTGGGAGAAGATAAACTTGGGTAGTAGTCTAGCAGGAACAGAGCCTAAGGAGTTAATAAAAACTGAATATTGTTTTCACAAAGGCTTTTTGAAAAAGACTTGAGACATTTTTATAGCCAGAAACAATTAGGGAATACTTGTTTCAGCATTTCTTCCAAACTGGAATGCGACTGTATATTTAAGATAAAATTGCGATATGGAAGAGTCTGCTAAAAGCACTTTTTTTTTGTTTGTGCATTTTGTTTGTCACCCAGTGTCACACTAACAACTCTGCATCTCATTCTAAAGCACATTATACTGTGAGATAAGATGAAAAAGACAGTTTTTTGTTTCCCCAAGGGGGAAGTACTTCTGTTAAAAGCATCTTTTTACAATACCATTCTTTCTGAATTACCAATAACGCAAACCAAAGAATTAGATACTGTACTCTAAAATTTAATATTTGTTCAATTCTTATTCATATCCTGTAGACATCCCCATGTGTAACAGGGGAAAGTATGCTAAATGCTTAAACCTACTTAAGAATCCCAAAGATTGAGCATTTTTGTCCTTCAATCAGTATGCTGTCAGGTCAGGCTCACACATTCAGCAATGGAAGTTCTCCTGCAGTTTTTATGATTGTAACAAAAGTCACGTTTGGCTCATCAGGCAAATAATAAGAAGCTGGCTTGAATAAAGGACTGAGTTTGCAGTCCAAGAGAGCTGTAATAACATAACCTTACTTTTAAATTCTTCACTTGGACTGCAGTTTCTTCAAGAGTAAACTGTAAATTGTAATGAGCACTGGAATGTAGAAAGAATGTGAAGAGTTAAAAAGATAACTAAACACATCTTTCTATGTCAAGCGAGACCTGAAATTTGTAGAACTGTATCACAATCAAGTAAGAAAGGAGGTTTTTAAAAAGTCTCTCTGAAGGAAAAATTGTTTGAAAGGGGGACAGCCACACAGCAAGGGCTTAGTTTAATTTCTGAAGAATCTCAAAGCAGTAAGATTTGTGCCCTAGGTCTGCGATAATGCCACAGGAGCATTTATCAGACAACTCACCTTTAAGATTATTCTCTTTCTCGTATGCAACTAGCAGTGGCCAGCAATAATGAGGTCTGAGTGGCAAGCCTTCTTCCTTCATCATCTTCATCACATCGATGGCCAAGGCTGAAAGCATTCACAAATGAATTAAACAGTGACCAAGTACTCCAAAGAGCACAGGTAAAATAACTAAATAAGTAGAGTACCCGATTTGTTGGTCTCCAAAGCACAACGCAAGATAAATGGTAACGGTGCCGAGTGCATCTTCGCTTCTTTTAATTCATTACAGAATTGCTTCAGCTTGCTCACAGGCTGCAAAAAAAAATCAAAAATTAATTTGATTTCTCAAATTGTTAAGAATGTCAGATTCTTCTAATGTTTAGAAAATGGATATTACACAAGCCAAACAGGATTCCTTTGTGAATTTTAATTTACTGTTCAAGTTAATAGAAAATAACAAAATTCTTCTTTTCCTCTTGAAGAACTGTGCAACAACTCACCATTTTCAATCTTCACAGTTGCATTAAACTAAATAAATATACTGTAATTACTAGATAAAGAAAAAAGTCTTATTATTCTGCTTACCAGATCTCTATTTACACAATGTTGCAAGAAGAAGCTACCTTGGTCTACATCTTCACGCGATAAATGACGCAAAGACTTCAGAATGCTGAAGCTGATATCTTCAAAGCCGTGAGTTATCAGAGTCAAACACAGGTTCATTACATCTAGCAATTGGAGAATAGAGAACAATATTAATAAAGTGCACACAACTTTTCCATCTTGAGCTAATAAAATTAGTGAAAGATAGAAAAGTACATGTTTTACAAGTACTATTAACATACTTTCAAACAAGATTCACAACACAAATTTGAGACTATCTTTTCCAGAATTATTTATATTTATCAATGAAATTCACTTTTCCCATAAGAAGACTAGACCAAAAATTACAGAAGTATCACCACTGCAGCATGACAGAAGGATAACAGAAACTCATTTCTAGACACAACAAAAAAAGAAAAAAAAAAGGATGAAGTATAATTAACAGTAATCAATCAGACTAAACATACTGGGATATAGAAGTGACTTTAAAGGTAAGTAATAAAAAACTATATTCAGAATTCAGTATCCCTTTCTTATGGCAGTCATGAAGAGCCTTCACAACAGGAATCTTAACATTGGTATTTGAAGAAAGGACTCCACGTTTGTTGTTTCCTTATAAAAGCTGGATGAATTTTAGAAATGTTAAAAAAATGATACATTAATTTTTGTATTTAAATTATTAAAGCTGTTTCATATTTAGATTTTATAAAACACAATCTAAAACACACAAACACACAAATTAATCCACAAACTAATGGCAAAAATATTCCTTTCCCTCAGTATTAAAGACAAAACTATAAAATTACCTATTTTTGAAGAAGGAAAAACAACAACAAAAATGAAGAAACAAAAAAAAACAAAACAAGAAAAAAGGAAATAAGTTTTCTCTCTCCACTCTGCTGTAGGAACATACCTGGAATTAATTCCCTTTCAAATCTTATGCGTCCTTTAATATCCTCGATGAGCTGTGGATAACCAGCCTTGGCAAGGCTAAAAATCACCTGCATCAAAATCCTGTCCATAAGGTACCCTTCAGTCTTCTCAACTTGCTCTAGAGTCTGTAAAACCATAATAAATTTAACTTGAATCAACTCCAAAGTGGCTCAAAACAGAGTACTTTTTAAATCAAAACAAAATAACCACAAAACCCTGGTTTTTTCCTTTTTTAAAATCCATATACTTAGATAATGGAACAAAGTAGAGAGAAAAAATACGCAAGAATTATTAAGAGGGACTCAAACACCTTTAGAGAGTAAAAAGAAAAAGGGACACCTAAAAGGGATATAACATATAGTTTCTTTCTAATAACTAATAATATATGAAAACACCAGAGGTATTCTCATTGTGAGAGGAATTTCAAAAGAAATTACTTTGTAAAGGGAAGAATGACTACTCAAACATTTTGTCACTGTTTGGAAGAATATTGGCTGATGACTATTTGTTTAAGTCACAGAAGAAAATTGTGTTTCCAATACCCCCTTCCTTGATTTGGTCCTCTACATCTGATTAAACTCCTGATACATCTTAAGAAAATTGGTTTGATCTTTTCTCATTGCTTTGTGAGTATCTCCTTGATTAAAAAAAAGAGAGAATACTTGAAAAACTCAGCTACACAAAGGGCTGTAAGGAAGCCTCATCTTACAAACACCCAAGCTGTTCATATGAATTCTCAAAAACAAACCCCCCAAAACAAACAAACAAACAAACAAACAAACAAACAAACAAACAAACCAACCAACCAACCAACCAACCAACCCCACTTTTACTGGAAAGATCCTGTGGTTTCAATGGCCAAAGGATGGTTCAATAGGAGCAGAATAATCAAGGTTTACTTCTTATTTTCAGAAATAAATATATAGATAGACCACATGCACTGTCTTTAAAAGAAACCCTAAATTATTAAATTGCTCACTGACAAATCTATCTTCCCTGAGTGAAACGCCACTATCAAAAGACAAGTATTTTTCAGAAATTATGACGTTGTTTTCAGTTAACCAGCTATTCAATTGCAAAAAAAAAAAATAAAAATTGTTAATTACTTCGAAGTAGGAGGAAACTAATAATAAAATTCTTTCTTATTCCTCCTCCCTGGACAGAAAACATTCCAAAGTTATACTGAATAAAAGATCAAACAAGTTGTATTTGAATTCAAAATTGCAGTACCTTTTTGAGGCTATCAGAATCACCCTTTTCGGCATACACATTCAGCAGTGATAAATAGGTGTCTGGACCTGGTTCAACACCAGCCATCCTCATCACTGAAAGGATGTTTTCTGCACTCTTCATGTCTCTAAAAGAATTCAAAGCAAGACCTTCAGTAGATTTATCATAATGATGTTTATTGCGACTTCTACATTCCCTCACTAAAATAATTAGAATTGGAAACAAAGACTGTAACAAGTTTAGAGAAATTTATTTTAACTAAGCAAATCCTGAAAGGTGAAAGTGCATATCTTTTTCGTAATTGTATTATTTAAAATACTCTTTCAACTTTAACAGATGATAAAGTTCAGAACTAAGTGCAGCAAATTTCTTCTCAAACACTATGAAAGTACAGTAATTTATCTTGAAATACAAGATTTTCAGACACAAGAAAAAATCTACTTCCTTTGTTAAATAGCTTTTTTGCTTCATAAATGCAGAGACAGTCTTCTACACATTATTATTCAAAACCATCACACTATTCTGCAGCATGTAATTTTTTCTGTACAGTATCACTTTATATTTTAGTAAAGCTAACAGTTAGCAAAAGGAATAAAAGGTATTAAGCATTACCCTGATCTTGCATGTCCTTTCACAAGGCTACTGAATACTGCCTCGGTGATGGGGAGATCTTTGCTCTTCATAAATCCAAGAATCTTACTGCAAAATATAAAACAATTTGTATTTGCCACTTTGGAACATGCAGACACTAAGGTGGGGCTGGATTTTTTATTTTAATCTTCCTTTCTCTTATTCTTACGCCCCTCTATCACACAGTTACAGCTTAACCTTGCTAAAATTGTTAGAGAGATACCCAGGAAGTCCTGTGTAACAACAACAACCAGAATGATTGCTATTTGCTTCCTTAGCCCACTTTATTCTCAAATGCCTTTCCCAGTAGCCATTTTCTTACAAAGGCAGTAAGCCTTCATAACCTCACACTTTTTCATGATGGCTCTAGAAATGACAAGAATAAGTTATTTTCTGAGCAATGTGAATGCAACTTGATTTGAACGCACTGGTCTATCGCTTATTTTTATTTCGTTTGTGTTGGTTTCAGCAGTCTCGAGGAAATTGCTCTTCATTGCTTGGTTAAAATATATAAAATCCTTCTTTGCTTTGCTCAATTTCTATGAATTACACAGAAATCAGTTTTACCACCAGCGGTAGCGAATAAAAGAAACAGACTTTGTGGAAATCCCTTTAAACATAAATGCAAAAGAATACCTTGCTCCTTCAATGTCACCCTCATTGCAATAAGCAGCAATCAACCTTTGGTAAGTAACCTACAGGAAACAAACAGGGGAAGTTAATTATTTCAATTCAATAAATGGAGACTATTACTAAGAATGAAGATCCTGTAGAAGGGTACCTACTCGATTGGGCTGCACGTTAGCTTCCTCCATCCTGGCCAAGAATTCTGTGGGAGAAAACCTGTGCTCATTCTGAAGATAGACTTTCAGCAAAGCATTGTAATGGCTTGTATCATACACAGCACCTAAGGAAATATTTCAACCACAGTCAATGTAGACTCTCTAAATTCAACATAGCTTCATAGCTTTCTCAGGTAATTAATTTCATG
Source organism: Phylloscopus collybita (assembly GCA_027886175.1). Classification (NCBI taxonomy): domain Eukaryota; kingdom Metazoa; phylum Chordata; class Aves; order Passeriformes; family Phylloscopidae; genus Phylloscopus; species Phylloscopus collybita. Next base: position 3,866,451 of record JAJNNQ010000013.1, on the reverse strand, counting down.
TAAATTTTACTCTGTATGAACTTAGGAGACAGCTTTCTTTTATTCACCTTTGAAGTATCAGACATTTATTTAACAGTTCACATGTTTAACAAAAGGCTAAAATATAAGAGCACAGTAAAAGCAATGCTCATGTGCATGTTATTCTACAGTCTCTACAGCTGCACTTATTTTACAGATTCAGGAATGTTACTATCAAAAAGCATTCACATATGCATTATCTATACATAATTACTCACAATAAAAATATCATCTGATAAAACAGCTGGTAGTACTAGAAATACTCAGCTCATCAGATAAAAAGGTAACATCTAACAGAAAAGTAAATTCAATAATGAAAATCAAGCAAAAGCATCTTAAAAAAATCTTTAGATTTCAGAATTTTAGATTAACACCCCTAGATGTCACTATAAGCCCCAGAATTAGAAACAGGTCTCTCACCTGAATAATAAAATCCACTGTTCATTCAGTGGTAAGTATAACCTGTTATAACCTAACATTTAAACACCATTAAAATCCATTGTCTCTCATTCCAAAGAGAGTAACTAAAGCACAGAGCTGTTCTTGCGAGGAGGAGTAACAGACCCAACGTACCAAGTTCTTTCATCTTGTCCCACATCATATGGGCCAGTTCTGTTCTTTCAGGTGACAATACCTCTGGTAAGACAGCACCACAACTTTGCAACAAAAGCAAGGCCTGGTTACTCCCTGGACACCCTGCAAGTGGAACAAAAACACAAATTTCTTCATAAATAATTATGCATTCAATATTAGAAAGAAGATTTGAGACAGACTTACCAAAATATTTAAACATTTTCTATAAAATAGAATTTTCTCCAAGATTGAAGATGTTAAATGAACAGGATACCCAAATGATTAAACAATGGCCTACTGTGCACTACCCTAAAAGATTCAAGATGAAACATGCCATTTAGTACAATAATGAGCTTAGCAGAGCAAAAATTGTTAGAAGACAACACAAAACTCCTAAACTTAGATTACCTAATACTTCCAACTTCCCAACTCAAGATCCTGGCATCATCTCATCCAAACATGGACATAACTTCCTAAGTTTCTGAAATGTCAAAATACTACATACCAACCCAATACAATTCTACAGCTGGTAGTCAGAGACATTTCCACATGTAGACTTCCAATTCTGCCTATGCTTAATAAATAACAAATGAGAAAATCGACATCTAAAGAATAGTAAAGGAAAGTGTAAGATTATCTGCCTTTTCTGACTTCTGTACTAGACACACAATGTCAAAAAAGTTAACTATAAACTCATCCCTTTCTTGCACTTCACTACTATTCCTGAGTAAAAGGCAGAACTGAAGAATCTATCACAGATGACTCAATCAGCTGAAGACAATTTTTTTCTATCCCATCTTAAGATGCAAACCCAGCAATTTCAAATAAAAATGAGTTTCTTTAGAAAGCAGCATGCTGTCAAGTATGATCATCAACTCATAATTGACCTGCTTTTAAATCCCTGCACACAATTACTACAGGCAATGAAAATGCCAACACATCTTCAGTTTCACAATGCCAGTGCTGCAAGTACTTGTAACCTAGTACCTTGAAAGGGAGAAGAAAATCAAAAACTTTTGCAAGTGTGAGCATGGACAGATGCACAACAAAATCTACTTCAAACACTTTTTTCAGGTATTTTTTGTGTTGCAATTAGAAATGGAAAAACAATACAAACAGGCAGAAATCAACATTGACTTTCCACACTTTTGCTAAACTAGTTTCATTATTAATTAATAAAAAGGACTAAATTTTTCACATGGTAATATTTGCCATTTATTCTAACCTTAGCCAAAATATTTGTGAGGTTCTACGCTTTTATGTTTAAATACAATTACAAAGCCAAAGGAATACCCCATAAGTGACTAAGATTATTGTTAATATGACTTAGAAACTGTGGAACTAGTCAAGGTTCATGAAGGACTACTTGAAGGGAGGTTTAGAGACACAAAATTCTTGCCCACCCACATTCGCGAATTAGAGACTTACACAGAAAAAAACAACAAAGCAGTCAGAATCAGAAAGGATGTCCCAAGAAAAAAAAAGGAAAAACTGAATTCAACAGAAAGAGCACAATCGAAGGTTCAGCCTTTAAACAGTAAAATGCAAAACTTTGAAAAGCACAATGCCAGCTAGACAAGTCATTACAGTCCAGTGCAATACACAGCAAAGTTTAAAATTTAAGCAAAACAATACATGCTGCCGTTGATAAATATTGGCAGTAGTACTTAGCAGGTACATTCTTTAAATATCTCTACTGATTTATCCTAACTGGTACCAGTCCTCATCAATTGTGGCAGCTGGTTTGCAAAATACTAATGCAGTCTGCATATTTTAGCCAAAGAGGTACTGAATCTGTAAGAATGGACAATGCCTCAGGTGTTTGGTTTTATTTTAGTCAAAAAAAAAAATAAAGCTTTCTTGGTCAGGAATAATCACAGCTACGGGGGAATGTGGAAACTTGTGGATCACCTCCACATTTCCCTGTTGTAGTTCCATGTTAAAACAAACAACATCTTAAGGGCAGCATGGTTCATTACAGACACTTTAAAAATATACTGTGCAAAGAAGACAGGTATGATCCCTGCTCATAGAGCACAATACAGTCACATGAGGAAAGTGCATTAACAGATTAAAAATTGACAATAAGCTAGGTATTATGACATACCTTAAAAGTACACTTTTTTAAGACTCATAAATTCTTAAAGATAAAAAATAAAAAACTTGAAAAAGCTAACATGAGCATTAAAAGCAAAATATCTCTAAAGCATTTAAAGCCTGTCCATCAACATATACAGCAGATCAAACAACACTCAAAGACAAAATACAGATCAGAACACTCAATTCATTTCCTTGGCTTAATGAATTCATTTCCTTGGTTAAATAGCAACCTGAAATTTAGCTTTGTTTTGATTTGATTTGAAGCAACTTACCTGCTTTGCTTACTTCCTGGAAGATTTTCAGTAGGAGAGCTTTAGGGACACGGCCAGTTTTCCTGACAGAGCTATCCACTTTATTTATCGCCCAGTCAAACTGCCAGGTTGGTCTGGTTCGAACTTCTGAAACTGGTTCTTCTTTAACACTTCCTTCCTCTTGAGGTGCAAGTGTAAGGAACCTTACTTGGTTCATGGTGTTTCTGCTTGAACAGAAACAAACAAAACAAAGATTGCAATTCTGTGAGTCATTTTGCATCTAGACTAGTCACATAATGTCAGAAAGATAAAGCACTTCTTGCTGATGAACAGTCTCAAAAACATTCCATTTTAAAATAAACAAATACAAGTAATTTGTTTCAGTGTCTTTCTACTTACAAAGTCAGTCATACATTTTCTCACACTGACACGTTTCTTTGAGATTTTCACTTCATGAATGAAATGGTTCAAATAATACTCCCATAAAAATAAAAAGTTTTAAATCATTCAAGTGCTATAAAGGTCTATTGTCCCATTACAGCTACTCACTAAAGCTCTCACAAGGTTTTGAAAAATCCCAAGAAGAGTCACAGACAGATCTTCCAGAACACAGTAAATCAAGGCAGCAAATCATACCTTCCTTGTGAATTAAAATGCACAAGAACTAATGCAGAGGTCGGTGTGTTAGAAAGCAATGGCCTAAACACCAACAGGATCATTCCCCATTTTACAGAATTGACAATAACCAGCATGAAGCATCCACCCATTCTGCCAGGTAAAGCACACACCAACAGCAGATTTGTTTAAATATTTATTTTCTCAAAATAAAATACAACAACACAAAGCATAATGAGAAAGTGTTCTCATTTCTAGCAAAACAATAAAAAAGCTTGCCTTTTTTTTTAAGAACAAGTTGATATACGTAAGGATAAAAAAAATGGAATATATACCACACCGAGGTTATGAACAGCCTGTGCAGATGAAATTATCATTACACACAAGCATTTCAGGAAGTCTGTTCTCAACTGTGCTTACAACTGCATAAAATAAACCAGATTATCCTTCTCCAAAATCCTATACAAAAGAAAAAAAAAAAGTAATATTTGCTGGGTGGCAAAAACAAGATTCAGCAACTTCTGAAATTGACCTCCCTCATCTCTGGCTTTTCAGACAACTCTTCAGCTAAATTTTAATAAGCTTTCTAGACTAGTTTTAAAAAAAACCCCAAACCTCAACTTCACACTCCCTGCTGCCACAGGTGCTCCAGGAGTCCTACAGAGTAATGGCTCCACATTTTGTGAAATGGCAGCCTAAAAGCCAGGAGTGCTGACATCCTCTACAAAACAATTTCCTGCCCCTGATGCTTTTTCACAGGTCTATCTGCTGGCTGGTTTCTCACCAAATAGTTTAAGGCCCAAGGAGTGAAGTCCAGTGAAGGAGAAAAGCTTGCTGGTGGCAATTTCTGTTTCAGAAGCACTGGCAGCAAGCTGCTAAATGGCAGAGAAATCATCACTGGGGTACAAAATACAAACTGGTGGTTTACATTCTGGGTTGTCTCTTGTGAGCAGAAAGTAGCCCCAAAGACCAACTTTTTGCTTGCTGTTTGAAATCTTGATTTGGTAACTCAGCAGGCCACAAATTCTAGAAGTAGCCTGAAGCAGAATCTCTTTCCTAATGGAGCCATGACAACAGTTTAATAGATGATGTTTGTTTTTTAAAAAATCCTTCAATAATGAAGAATATCAGTATTATTTGGGATTACCTTTTTCAAGAATGCAGTTTTTACATTGCTCTATCATCTAAGTTTCCTCCTGAAGAACATTCCAAGCCCTATCTGCTTGGTATTTCACCAGGGTATTTCAGTTCCTCTTCACAGGAAGAAAGACTGAAATAAAGGACAGATCCCCTCCTTCAGTCTCATCTCCACTTCCTGATACCCAATCCCTTTGGACTAGCTCTCATTTTATTCAGATGCCTTTGTGAGTTTATTTCACTCACTAACTGAGTACAATTTATCCACTTCTACAAAAACATAAAATTACTGTTCCATCGGGCTAGAGTGGAAAATGCTCACAACATCCACAACCCACCAGAATTAACCAGGAATAAAAAGAAATTGAGAAAGAAAAGGTACCTAAAATAGGAGAAATTAGAAATAAAAACAAACAAAAAAGGGAAAAAAGCTCTGAAACACTACTTTTCACGGTAAGCATCTTGTCAGATTAACACTGAACTTTTTTGTTGCTACTAGTAATGCCATGTCTCACTAAAAGTATTCCCATGGGGTCACCTCCCCCGATTCTTTCCCTCCTTTTCCTCTTCTCCTTTTACTGCCTCCTATAATCAGACACAGGGTACTTTTGGAAAACATAAGTCATTAGACTAATTAGCACAAAATCCAGTAGCACAAGGTAAGAATAACAGTAAGATACTAAATTTTAACTCCTCCAGGATGTAACAAACAAGGGAGACACCTAGAAATTAAATAACTCTTCAATAACACATAAATAGCAATACTGAACTTTGAGCTAGGCAATGGATAGCTAGAAGAATGAAATTGTAATGACTGCAAGTTCTTTTCTTAAAGATATAAATAAAAAAGAAAATTGTATCATCCACTCTTAAATACCCATTAAAAGAGCTATTTGAAAGCTTTGCAGAATACTTGCAGAAAGGTTAGAAAAATGCTCTCGAAGCTGCAGCAACACAGTAAAACAGAAATTCATACTTTAGTTTCCATTAACAATTAAAGCACAAGTGGACAAAACTCTTGTGCTTCAGATTAGAATTGAAATGCCTTTCCCTATAAAAACCTGTTAATGTTTTATAGTATTTTTCAAATTATTGAACAGTATCTTATGACATATAGCACACTTCTAACCATAAACAAATTGGTACCTACAGTTCTTAAGTCCTGCACTGTTTTAAGAAAGCCATCTTTGTAAGATTCTCCACATCAGAAGTTGCAAATATTTTAAAGTACTTGCACAGTGATATCAGATGAAGTGTAAAGATAAAAACAGTATGTGCATGCTCAATATAAGCTGGTTAACAGCATGAGAAGACTCTAAAGTTTCATTTGCTACTAAACTCTCCTGCTTAGCATTTAGCACGATGCTATTTATAACGTAAGTTTAGAATATTACAGCATGTCAATTGCTGCAGTTGCACACTGTAAAACACAAGACACTTAGATGAAAGTGTTATTTTTATACAGTAACTTTGCCATCTGAAAGGTGAGCAGAATTGGACATTTCTATTTACAACCCCACCCCCCCAATATTACCAAATATAGTACAGGTGGTTCTGTTAATTTATACTGATTAAAGACACTTTAAGAAATGTCAATATGGAAATTCAAGTTCCATTTTAAGACAGACAGGTGAAAACAGTATGAGATTATAAAACAACTTTCACTAGCATCCACCTAAACTATCATCATCAGCCTAAAATACGTTTGGGGTAAGACTCAGGTGTACCTCACCATACGTAGGCCTTCAGCATTTGAATGAATTACACCTTTTGCACTAAGGTGCTGTGTAACATTAAGCCAATCCCATAATAAGAATTTGTTAAAAGTAACTGTGGCTTCAAAAGCTGGATGAAGCCGCAGCGCCTACTGTTTTGAATCTGGTATGTAGCACTACAAATCAGCTAAGAACTCAAAACTTAAAAAAAAAGGACTCACTATAAATCGAAAGATTGAGCAGACCAGAAAGTCAGGTTCCAAAAAAGATACAAACTTAACAAATTAAGGGACATGGGATTAGGTTTGATTTCAGGCAACCAGGCAAAGGGCAGGAGAACACAGTGGACAACATAGTGAAAGTTTATATTAATAGCACAACCTCCCTATGAAACACAAAATGAGGCAACTATCCATGCATCAGGAATCTTTAATTTTCAGAAGCTGAAAAACAACACACAATTAAGAAGGCCACCTTAACCATTTCAGTCAGGAAGTTACCTAAAAAGGCAGCAAGAAAGGTTGTCAAATTTACTAAAGATGATTTTAGAAATTACCTCTTCACAGGGAAAAAAAGACAGTTCATACACTGGCTTTCAAGAAATGTTAATTGCAACCATCCTCTGTACATTTTAACTATCATTACTAATTTTAACAAGGAAATGGGAGTGTAGGTGAGAATATAGAAGAATGACTCAATTTCTGAAAATATTAAGATATATTGAAGGCACATTACTGGATCTTACTCAAACTCCAGTTCTTTGGATTTACTCTGAAAAATCCATGAAAGCTGTGGGAAAAACAGAAGCCTAATAAAAAAAATACATATTCATATACAGGCTTTTGGCACTTCACCTGACAACCTGCAAAACAAGGAGATTGTAACAATTTGTAACAAGGAGTTACAAAATATGGGTGCAGTAGTTGTGTAAACAAAAACTTAAAATACGTACACAAAATTAAACTGTGGTTCATTGCAGAACTGGGAATATTGTAGGGGAGTGTAAGTGAGGCTATCTCCTGACTGGCACAATCCATGTGCAATAATAGCTTCAATACAGACCACAGGAAGTTGTATGTTTTGGACAAAAAACAAATGCAGAAATTTAAGATGGGGTACAACTGGCTAAGCAGAGCTCAGAGGGTACTGAAAAAGAGGCACTGCCTAAGCATGAAACATCACACAGCAAAAAGACTTCAAACTCTCAATTCCTAAAAACAGGAACATAGCTAAAACACAATGATCTCTTCATCATGGTGTGTTTATTCAGGAAAAAAAAAGTATAAAAGACCTAAAGGACTCATTTATCGCATCCCACTCTCCAAACACAGAAGCAACTGAACCTAATCCATCAGGAATCACACAACTAACACTAACGGTTGTAATATTAATTGTAACGAAATATTTGAACAGGATACTTCAATCAAGCTTTCTCATTCAGAAGCTTCTAAAGTAATATTAGAAAGGGGGAAAAATCTATCATGCATGACCTTGATATTTCTGATCCTGCCTCAGTACTAGATGCTTGATTACACAGATTTATGATGTAATCATATTTTTCGATTATTTTAATTAACTTTTTTCAGACTTAAATGCTATGCTACACAACAAAACACATACTTCCCCAAGAGCTGCAATGAGTACCAAGCATTTACTTTCATTAATTACCTTCAGATGGCATTTTAAGATTATCTCTTTGTGAAACACTTTATTTGCAAGCATGTAAAGCTGCACAGTAAATTTCAGATCTGTTTGAATGAGCAATCTGGTTCTTCCCCAAAACGTGTAATTTCTCTCTACTATTCTTCAGAACTGGGAGAAGCTCAAAAAGATACATTGAGCCCTAGGAAGCAATCTCTCTCCAACTCCCACAATCACAAAATTAGAAGCAGCCTTCAGATATTGGAGCCTTTACACCATTCTCAGTCTTGTCTCTACAACTGCAGACCCCGCCTACACAGGGAAGGTTAACTGTGCATTGGCAATCCCAGAACAGGTGATAACTCCACCTCCAGTTTAGCTTACAACATTGGGAAAGCAGCTGAAGACAAACTCACAGAAAAACTGATGCAGAGATGAAGGGTGCATGGAGAAATTTCTACCAAGTCAACCAGTAAAATTCTTCTGTTTACAAGGGTTTAAATAGGAATCCCAGTGCTGTACCCACATACTTATGTCTTTCACACTGCTAGAGCAGACTTAAGGCAGTGTCTCTAATCTCCTATAGGAACATATCTTATACACCAGCCTGAGTATAAAAAGTCTCATCTTTCCCAAATGTCAAAAAGTAGGTGATGTTTAAGTTTTCCCTTGCAGCAGCAGAAAGGTTACTTTCTGTAAAACTCGACCAATTCCAAACATTTTAAAAATATTTATATTTATATTCAGCTATATATTTATTCACTTATTATTTATGTATTTGTATAAATATATGAAGATAACCACATGTTTAATTATAAATATTAGATAATTGCCTCCCTTTATCAGAGCCACAATAAAGTAGTTGCTATGCTTTTTGTAAGAAAAGTACTGAATATTTTGTTCTTTCTAAACCAAACAGGCAAAAACTGCATGAAATAGTTCTCAAAATAGTCATGTTTGAAGCATAAGAATAATGACAAACTTAAGTGAGTTAGAATTCATTAGTGTACATAAAAGCACTCCAGATCTAACATTAAATTCATTAAACATAACACTTTCTGTTTTTCACAGAAAGAGTGATAAAGTATTGGAATGGCCTGCCCGGTGTAGGGGTGGAGTCACCATCCCTGGATGTGTTTAAGAAAAGACTGGATGTGGCACTTGGTGCCATGGTCTAGTTGAGGTGTTAGAGCATGGGTTGGACTTGATGGTCTTGAAGGTCTCTTGCAACCAAGAAATTCTGTGATTCTGTGATTCTGTGATATACCACCTGAGATCCCAGCATGATTCACACAACTGCTGAAACAGTATTTGTACTGTTAGCCATGACCAGCTATACAAAAAGGCCACCATGTTCAGGCCACTGTATAGTTGTTTGAATGAGATATAGCAGAATCTTACAAGAGAGAAAAATTAATGTCTTTTTATGTAGCTGACAAACCTCGTGTTTCTTGAAGAATATCTAAAAAAGTAAAAGAAGTAAAAGAGAAAATCTTTGCTCTGTACTGCACTTAGGATCTTATGAAAAACCTCGTCACTGAAAAGGGTGTCAAGCATTGCAGCAGGCTGCCCAGGGAACTGTCAGTCACCTTCCCCAGAAGTGTTCAAAAGACAGGCGGATGAGGTACTTGGGGACATGGCTTAGTGGTGAAGCTGACAGTGTCAGTCAACAGTTGGACTCGACAATCTTAGAGATCTCTACACCTCTAAGATTCTGTGATCTCTTGGGAAGTACCTAGGCATTTTATATCCATCACTGAAACACAGACAGTGTGTTTCAAAAACAACTACAAGAGTACAGCTTGTCCAACTTCATTATAACTTCAGAGTATAATGAGAAGCAAGTCTACTCTATGCCTCCTCTGCATTTGCAGACCCTTCCTTCTATCTTTCTGCTAATGTAATTAAGCATTCAGTTTTATGCTTTCACTAAGCATTCAGCTCTACATTACCAGTTGTCCATTGGTAATGGATTGCTGAGTATGATAGTGAATAGCCAAAAAGAACTTGTTTGCAGCTGACCTAAACAAAAAAAATTAAAATGCACCATTCACTAGGCCATGAATCGTTTGGGTCCTTAATTTATGACTTAATCAAATCCATCCCTCCCACCCCCAATGTGAGACCTTTTAAAAAAGGCTATTTGCTCTCCCATATTACCAACATACTTGAAACACAGCACAATGGATCAAAAGGCAAGAGTTCTTACAAGTTCCCTCTGTGCTGGTTTTGCCTGGGTTAGAGTTAGTTTTCTTCAAAGTGGCAAGTACGGGGCTGTCTTTCAGATTTATGCTGAATACAGTTTTGAAAACATAGAACAAGCTTGTGAAGGCAGGACTTCTGGGCCTGTAGAGAGAAGAGCCCACACTGGAGCAGGCTTGCTAGCTTGATTTCATTTTGTTATTGTATTGATTCTCCTTGATTTTCCTTCTCATTGATACTTCTATGACCTATATGCTTTAGGAGCCCATCTGTTCTCCTTCCCTGATTTAGAGTCAGACAAGGAGGCCAGCAGAATAGACCAACACCCTTTTTCTGAGTACTAACTTTCCCACAACAGAAAGCTGTAAGGCTTACTTTGGGGCTACCAATAAAACAGCCCCTAAGTAAGACTAATAAGCACTAAAAGTAGGGCAATTAGCAACAATGTCCTTATTTTGACAATGACACTTCCCTCTAGGAGTTCTCCATTTCTGATTCTTGTCTTTTCCCAGCCCTTCTTCTGAACGAGCTCATCAAACCATAACATCACCTACAACATGTAGAATAAAGTCTCCCCAAAATATCCTGATGTTAACTTAAAAATCTACTCTAAACACTTGTCAGTGGAGACAATTCAAGAATATATCATTCTTGACAGTCAGATACTAACAGCAAGTTCAGGCATTCTTTCCCCTAGTGAAGCTTCTATAAAACCACAGTACCAGGTAAATCAGCACACTGCTGAAGTCTGCTCTTGTAGATCTGAAGTTTGTTGGTCTGCCATAGTTTATCTATAATAAAATTGCATGGCTGGAGACAGCCAACATGTAGCTCAACATATTCCACATTTCTTAGCAGAGGTGGTCAAGTGAAAGAGTAAATTTATCTTATATCTTAATTTGTCTTAAATCTGAAATTTGCTACGAAAAGCTCAACCATTAGGAGATGCATCTACTATCCTAACTCATTTTTCAAAGAAGCTTAGATTAAAAATCAAAGCAATAAGGATGCTTTGATAAAAGCTTGGCTTGAATGCGATGCTTGCTCTTTCACATTTCTAAAAAAGTTCCCAAATTTGCAACTTTTCTGTAACCATTACTGTAATGGTAGTCACACATTTGCCTCTGAACTGACTTTATTACATTCAATGCTAAAGTAACTATACCAAGCACGTGGAAACAGAGTTACTTACATAATTTTCTTGCAAAATGCTAGATTATTCCTGTTTGTTTATTTAATCTTAAAACTGGGTGTGTCTTTCCCTACTATTTCAAATAGACTGCATTTCATTCTCAAAATAATCTTGAGACCTGAACAACAAGCACAGTAAGCCCAAATGTTGTCCATATGCCAGTCTAGCTCTTCCAAGGAGGTCCAGTTCCAGAAAGTAAGGCTTAAGTATAAAAAAAAGAAAAAAATCAATACATAGTTACTTGAGGTAAAAAAATAAATTAGATCATATGCTTGATACATGAAATTTCAGTTTGTATTTATTACCTTTGCTTTACTTTGGCTCTAGATCATCACTTGTGCACTAGGATGCCTAAATACACAGTAGTGTGACAGGGAGATCTTAAGTGAAAACTTATCTTAGGAATTAAATTACTGGACAGGTAGAATGGACAAAAAGTTTGAAAAGAGTTTTCAGCCTGATCACTGAACTATCACACATATGACCAAATTCATACCTGAAATTAAGTATGATTTGGTGTAAGAAAAAGTATTGGGAGAGAAACAACCAATAAATCAAACCCCAGCTTAAGAACCAAAATATCATCACTTCTAAAGTTCTTTCTAGAAATGGAGCTCTAGGGTCAAAAAAGCAGTCCTTCACCAAGTCACACATTAACTTTGGTGAATGTTATTTCTCACAACAAATTAATTTAGGAAATCAAGCTTCCAGTTGAGTAAAACAAAAATTATTTACTACAGAGAAGAAAGGTTTATTGATAATTTGTAGCTAACTAAATGTGTGGTCCTGTTGCCAACCATAAATCAGCTGTTCCTGGTCCTTCCCAAACTGGTCTACTCCATCCTTCACACCAACTTTAATATCTGTTGACATCTAATACACTTCAATGATTAAAGACCACAGAAAACTATATTTTAGGTAAGATTTTGGCCAGGCTACCAATAAACCAGCCCCAGAGTAAGACTAACACGCACTAAAAGTAGGGAAATTAGCAACAATGTCCTTATTTTGACAATGAGATTCCCTCTAGGAGTTCTCCATTTCTGATTCTTGTCTTTTCCCAGCCCTTCTTCTGAAGGAGCTCTGGAACTCACCAAGCCCTTTGCTGAATGTATTTGTCTATTCAGAATGGCAGAAAACTCTTACTGTTTTCTACCAGGAATTAAATAACATTGACTTAAAGGGAACACCAGAGATGTAACAAGACACAAGAGACAGAACGCCTTGGGTAGCACTAAGCCTTTTTATCAGCTCATAAATCTGTAGTTGTATTAATGTATGAGTCTGTAGTTGTGTTAATGAAGGTTTGTGTCTCTAAGCTTCCTGCAGGGCACCAACCACGTGTAAGTGTTGCCAAAACCGAAGCCGGGATACACACAGGTGGGTAGGACAGGCTGAGTTTTCCACCCTACCTGCGTGACAGAAGGGAGAGAAAACCACAGCTAATTAATTAAGCCGTGCCTCCTCACAAGAGACACAGCAGAGCCTGAGGGCACAAAGAGGAAGCCCAGATTCAGTCACAGAATTATCGACTCATACAGGTTGCAAAAGACCTCCAAGATCATCGAGTCCGACCTGTGACAGATCACCACCTTGTCAGCTATAACCACAACACCGAGTGCCACGTGCAGTCGCTTCTTGAACGCCTCCAGGGACAGTAACTGCACTTCACCACTGCTTGTCTTCTCTAGCCTTCTCGTCCTCCTCGACGCCGCCTCCACACGGCGTGTCCCCCCCAGCCGTGTCCCACGGAGGTCAGGGCTCTGCTCTCAGCCCAGCGTGGCGGAAAGCGCGGGCAGCCCAGGCCGCTCAGCCTGAGGGCAGCGGGGCTCCGGCGCGGCCTTTGCCCTGCGCTCACCCAGAGGCCGCGCACACGCCGTGAGGGCGCTGGGCCGGCCTGGGACGAGCGCTGCCTCGGAGCCCCCGGGGCAGCCAGGGCAGCCGCAGGGCCCGGCGGCATGGCTGGCAGTGCCCTTGGGAGTGCGGAGCGCAGCCTCAGCCGGCGTCGCCAACCCTACCGGGCAGCGCGGCGCCGCGGGGTCTCACCTGGCGGGGCCGGGCGGTGGGGCGGGGGCAGCGGGCGGGCGGAGGAGCGGCGGGAGCAGCGGCGGGAGGCGCGGGCGCAGCGCCCGAAGGCGCCCGGCGGAGCTCAGCAGCGCGGCCATGACCGCCCTCAGCACGTGAGCCGCGCGCCGGCGCTGCGCCGCCGCCGGCCCCACGTGACGGGGGAGAACCATTCTCCTCAGGGGGGAGGCGCTGGGCCCGGCCCGGAAAGGACCCGCTCAGGCGCCAGAGCGCTGCTAATTCCCACCCCGTACCGCCGATGGGCCGTTCCACGCAGGCCCGGGTTGGGCCGCCCGGCAGCCAACCGAGTGCGGCCCCGGCGGAAGGCGGGCGCGCGGGAGGAAGCGGCGGGAAGGGCCGGCTGTGCCGGCGGGCACTCCTGGGGTTCCTCCGTGCCGCCGCTTCTTCGCGCTGCCCCTGAGGTGTTCCAGACCCTACCGAAAGCCTAGCAGGTGCCGCGCACGCACGCGCAAAAAAAAAAAAAAAAAAAAAAAAAATATCCCTCAGCCGGTTCCCGCCGATTAATGGGAATAAACCGTGTCTTGCACTCGGCGCTGGCCGGCGTGTACGCCAGGGAAGCCATGGGGAGCTGGGCCGGGAGAGCTGCTGGTCGCTGTCAGCCTTTCCACCGAAACCTTGCCGTCGCCTGGGAGTGACGGGCAGAGGGAAGAACTTTCTTAAATCGACTATCAGTAGTAAATCTCTGCCTCAGCTTGCATATATTTACGAAGATGCTACCTGAATTGATGCTTCGTTTTAGTGTCCAACTTAACCTGGTTGCTATGACATAAAACATTAACTAAGGTACTTAGAAATTAAGTGCATGTTTTTATGCGAAAACCATGTCATTGTTTTTTGCTGTAACTTGCAAATAATTACTCTAAGGGCAGATCGACTACGACCAGCCATTCTCAATTATACGTGGAAAGACTTGTCTCATCATCAAAATACAAAAGGCACCGTTTTTAAAAGTTACATACACTCATTTTTCTTATTTCTCAAAGTCCTGGATGTTCAACTCTTCTCACTGAGGAATGAGTGACAGCTAGTAAGACAATATTTGCAATGTTACTGCTTCTCACGGCTTCTGCTGTATCAGTGTTACAGCATTTCATGGAATGCAGAGTTCAGTCTTGAGAGGAGCGCTAATGTTTTTACAAATAATTTGGGTGAAGCTGTGGGCGTTCACATCTTTGAAATGGGTCTTTATTAATGTCTCTACTAACTTTGCACAGCAGGTTTGTTGCAGAGCCCCGACAGCTTGGCTCCTAAACAAACAAGGGACTGAACTTCTGAATTTTGGGGTAAAATAATGGGTTCGATCGGGAGAATTCAGTGGTAGGCAGTTCAGGAAGGCGGTACCTTCCTAGTACCTCAGCCAATGGGGAAAGGAGACAGCGATGTGTGGCCGGGAGTTGGGATAAAAGGAGGCTGCGCCCTCCCAAATCTCTAGAGAGAAAACCCCGTGGGCATGTGGTTCGGGTTCTGGCCAAATTCTTTCAGTCGTCTACATACTATCTCTACTGGAACTCATAAATTCTCTTAAGGTTTCTACTAATTCCTTTGAGAATTTACCAAAAACACTTAATAATTTTAAAATTTAGTTGAAAGGTGTCATAGAAATCTCCGAAACAAGAGTTATAATGGCATGGGTAGACATAGAGTTTTCCTCATTCGCTGCCCTATCCTTCAAATAAAACCCTGAATGTACAAAACATCCAAAAAAAAACTAGCTTATACCACAGTTGGCTTTGGAAACTTGGAAAATCCAAAGTTTAAATTAGGCTATAAATGCATCCCCAGAATCTCCGTGTAAAACTTTTGGAGTGAATGATTCAAATAGTGTCAAAGTGAAGAGAACATAAGAGGACATGGTGAAGAAAATCAGTGTTGGCCTAGGACTATTGCCTGTAGGCAGTTTGGGGGTGGCTGCTGTGTGTCAGAGAGTAGATGGTAGCAGGGACCATGGCTGTTTGACTTCTCTCATATAGGAAGTTTCTGAGAGGTTGACCATTGAAAAAGTCAGACACAGGCTGTGCAGTGGGGTGGGGGTGAATTTCTGGGGTCCTTCAAGGGTCTCACATGTGTCTTCTACTGGTATTTGAGCTGTCTGGTGAGGCCTGTTGGGAAGGTGGAGCTTCTCTCTAGATGTTTCAAGGCAGGATATTTGAAGGTGAGGACAAAGCATCCTATGATGTGTAGGGAGGATGCCGTGCTCCAAACCTCCTGATATTTTTGCTTGTTGTATCCCGTTCTCTAGATTCAAATGGCCTCATCTAGAGGCAGCTCTGTGGAGATGTCACCAGTCAAGTACAACATCCATTCCCCACCAAGGTCCTCACTCAAGGTGGGGCATGATCCGTGTTACACAATGGGGAGAGGGACCACAGCGAACACCATTCCCAGCACTCATTTTGTGACTGCTTTCCTCCCAAGAGGAGAAATGTCAGGAAGGTTTGCCATGGAGAGAATAATTTGCAGACTTTACCTGAGAGTCTGAGGGAAGGCCATGGAATTGAGAAGGTGGTGAGATATGTGATGTTACTATCAATGTTGCTTTTATTTTTGATGACTGAGTAAGGATAGATTTCAGATAATGTGATATTTAAGAGGTTCTGGTATGGAGAATATGCAGCCTTAATATTTGAAGAGACTATGACCTTTCCCTATGGCTTTTACACTAAACCTGACTGAAAGTGTCCCAGCTGGAAGAGGTGACTCTCAAGCTAGCTCAAGATCAAAGGATAATGAGGAATATGGTTCTCTGCGATACTTGGTATATTTATATATAGATTTAGATAGCTCTGTGTTGTATTGCACTAAGTAGTTAGTTCACTTTGTTATGTTGCACTGGGTGTTTCTGTTCTATGTGTTCACACAAAGCATTTGCTGTACCTGACCACGAGCCTCTGCACCGAATCCCCTGTACCTGACACCACCTATGCCTCACCTCCCACAGGTCAGCCCCCCTTGGCTGGTAGACCCCCTCCCCTCCCCCTCCTTGGCAGAGGGCATAAAACTTCCCTCTGGCAGGAAATCAATCTCTTAATCCCTCTCTTCATTCCCCCAAGTCACATGGAGCAGGTTCTGCATGAAACTGTGGGACTGTGTTCCTGAAGGATTAAGAGCGCCGTTTGTCTTTGTCCTTGACTCAGTTTCCCCCCCCAAGGACACTGCTAGCCAGGGCTGAAGCTCAGGGGCAAAAGGGAATTGAGTTAGCTCTGTATTTAGATAATATACAGATACTCTTGTGCCAGCAAAGAAAATCTAATTCATGCTTGCTGAGGCTTTTGTACACTTTTAATATCTCATTTCCATTTGACAAAGTGGGAGCAACTTAAAGTACTCACACACTTGTTATTCCAAACTCTCACTTTTTTCAGTTGAATTCCTAGTATTTCTCAGATCTTGTGAAAATGCATATTTCAGCTTCAATTGCAAAAAAAGAAAAAAGCATAAACTGAGAATGTCTGATGAATTTAGAGAAAAAATATGTAAAAAGAGTGGTGTTTTTAAAACAAATGTGTGGTTTTTAGAGCTTGAGTTGCTTAATGCTGGCAATAATGTGATTTCCTTGTTTGGGATATTTTCCAAGTTGCCAAAGTATCTCCAGCTTTTATTACTCCAGTGTCTTTCAGGTCTTGTAATGTAGCCAGTTTTACAAATAGCATAGCAGGTGTCCTATGAAAAATCTCTAGTTGCAAATAAGATTTGAAGTCACCAAGCATTTTACACTAGTCAGGTTTTATTTTGAGAGGATAAAAATCAAGTGAGATATTCAAGAGCTACAGAAGTAAGGTAGAGATGGATGTTTTTCTTCTGAACAAGCATACATCTTCAGAAGAAAAAGTGGGGAAATGGGACAGAATAGTTTGACAGTAAGGAAGGAGAAATCTGAGATGGGAGTAACTGAGTAATTGGTAAGGTTGCTGGATGGAAAAGTGTGTTAGTTTTGGCTGAGACAGAGTTGATTTTCACTAGCGTGGGACTGGGTTTTGGACTTGTGCAGGAAGCAATGCACATACAGGGATGCATTTAGTACTGATGAGCAGCACTTACAGTCGAGGCTGCCTCTGCTCCTCACACTGCCCCATCAGCACAGAGGTTGGGGTTGCACAGTGGGTTGAACCCCAATGACCAAAGGGACATCCCACACCATATGGCATCGTGCTCAGCCCTAGAACCAGGGGCAAGGTTGGCTGCAGGACCACTGGCTGGTTAGATGCTGGTGAGCAATTGCTTTAATTTGCATCACTTGCCTTTCTTGGGTTTTATTTCTCTGTGTTATTTTTCTTTTCATCACAATGAAACCCCATGAGTGTTCTTGGCCCTTGAGTTTGCTCACATTTACCTTCCCAATTCTCTTCCCCCATCCTGCTGGAGGGGGGTAAAGCAAGCTGCTGAATGTATGGTGCTTAGTTGGCAGCTGGGATTAGACCATGACAAAAAGGGATAGCTGCTCACATGCAGAAACAAGATGAAAAGTAAGCACAGCTCACTTTCAGGAAGATAGTGAGAAGATCCCTTTTTTTTTCCTAGACTTTTAAGTTTACACTTTGCTGCACTGATGCTTTTGGGGCCTGTTTATCTTTCAAGTGTCAGCTGTTTCCACTCTTCCCCCAAAGTTCCCCTATCTCTGCTGTAAGTTTGTTTAAGTTTAAGCCAGTCTCAGATTTTATGGAGATCTGACTGCACAGCTTTGATGGTGTTGGCATTTTGGTTTGGGATGTTGGTTGGCCACGCTCAGAGTCTGGCAGTATGGTAAAATCAAACCAAGGAGCTGGAACAGAAACTAGCAGTAGCAAGTAAAAATCAAAGAGCCATGTTTTAGGATTTGTAGAATAGTATCCAAATGTCTTGTTGAAATTACAAGCAAGAAGGCAAACCTGAGAAGTGGAAAAAGATGAATAAATAGACAATTTGAATGGAAAATTGCTTTTTCAGAGTTCTGTTGGTTTCTGTATAAAGAATGTTTGATTTTCATGTAAAACAATTCCTTGTCAATGGGCAATGGTGACCTAATCTCTAAAAAAATGCTAAATTTATGTCTTGTTGTATGTAACTGTTAGTTAAAATGTTTCTGCAGGCAAAACTATGCGTTTGCTCGTTTGATCCAACTCAAAATCTTTGATGATCTCTTTTAGAGCTGTACTGCACTGTAAAATAATTATGTCCTCTGAAAATGCAAAAGAATTTATTTCCCTTGGCCCCTCAGCTATGTTAGTTTTGCAAGGTTAGTAGAAATTTTAATAAGTAGTAGTGCCTTTATTTTTGTAACCAAGTCAGCAGATCTTATCCTGACTATCTACAGGGAGTAGATCTGATGAGTAAGAAGGTGCTTTTTTTATATAGTTTCTTTTCAGAGAATCACAATATGAAAATGGTTGTGACATAACTGGGTCACATCTGAAATTTTTCTATAAGCTGCAGAAAATGAAAAGTTGAGGTAGCTGCTTTTGTCAGAAGGTATATTCTTCGAGCTGTAGTGAATCACACAGCTCTGAGATTTGCATATTGTACTGTTACTGCAAACCAGTCATAAATCTGTAACCAATTACTACCCCTTCAGTATCTCAAATCTCCTGCATTTAAATAATAACAAAGTGAGAATATATATACATATATACATACACACACATAAATGTCACACAGTGCATTTCTTCTGTCATTGCCTTTGTTTTACAGGTTAAACTGGGGGTATACTGTACTACAAAGAATGTCATGTCCCGGGTTTGGCTGCTGTGAGTATTGGAGAGAAAATAGTTGGAGAAAACAGTAAAACAAGTTTCAGGAATAGAAAAACTGAATTCCAGCTCCCTGTAATTCCAGTATGTAATAAAACATTTTCAGATTTTGAGGCATGGTTTAACTTGGTTGGACACAAGTAGAATGACTTGGAGATCACACAGATCAGTAGCTGGACTGAGAAATTATAATAAAACATTCTAAGCTTTTAGGGTTTACTTTATATAAAAATTCTCAGGCTGTTTTTATATTGCTGGGCACACTGGCCAAGTCTCTGTCAAATCTCCTATCCCAAACAATGAAAAAAATTAATAATTCTGGATGTAAGACAGATGAAGTGAAGAGTATGTAAACTCAAGACATCTGCTTTAGTTTGAAGTATTTGAGATTTTCTCACAAATGTTCTGATTTATCGTAACAGTTACTGGATATAGTTTAGGACTTGGGCAGTTAATCATATGGGATGCAGAATCCAAAGGCCACTTATAGTCTGCAAAACCTGATCCACTAACATTAAAAGAAATGTTGAATCATATACAGATTGTGTGTACCTCACATGTCTGCTTCACTGGCACACACACCAGGGGCAAATGAGGCATGTTGCTTATCTGTATGGCTCATTTACCTGAGTAACAGTTTGGTTTCATTCAGGTCCTTCAAATATGAGGTGGCTGTCTAAAGTGGCATTGGATTGTTCTCTTTATGAACAGTAATCAAATTGGCTTTCATTGTGTTGAAAACTTCCATTTATGTTTATCTCCCATCCCTTGTGTTGTAGGTTGACAACCCTGAATGACCAAGAAGATAAAAATATCCAGAGACATGTAAAGAAGCATTTTGAAGGGCAGAGACCAAGAATCTCTTAAAACAGATCAGTTACTGCTGGAGAAAGTTTTTAATCTTTTTTGGCAGCTGATCTACTTTGAGAGATTTTTTTATTCTCTTGCTAATTTTTCCATCATCCTGTTGGACATTTCTGCCCCTCTGGTTAAGTCAAATGCCAAATCAAATGTTTATATGGCTGTGCTCTAACTGAGGAGTAATATTTCCAATTGTCAAGATAGGGTAGAAAAAGATTTTTTTACCTTTTTTTTCAGTGCAAATACTGATCATCTTACAAAACAAAACTTGGAACTTAAGTGTCAGTTAATTGTGTAGAAAATTTATTTTGTTTCCCTAGGTTTTTTCTTTTTTTTTTTTTTTCTCTTTTTTTCCTTTTTTTTTGGAAGGTGTTTCCTTCTGAATGCCAGAATTTAAAAAAAATTAAAATCCAAACAGATATACTCACCATAAACAGTATTCAGTGGTGGTCTTTTCCATGTTGCTTTAGGCCCTTGAATGGGTTTTATGCTTTTTTTCACCTTATATCATAAAAAATTATGGGTTTTTTTCCCTCAAGAAGTACGCATTTGTAATGAAACATCTTTCTAGCTAGGCCTGTGTATGCACCCAGTGAGCTGGGGACAAAATTTCAGCTCAACTGAAATAAAATTTCAATTAATGATAGTTGAATTCAACGGTGAATTCCAAATTTGCTTAACAAACGGCTTCAATTCCTTCGTTGTTTGTGAGTACTTTATATTTTTCTAACTATTTAGCTTTTATACTGCTCAAAATAAACATTTATCATTAAATACTGCAAACTCTAAAACTTTTTTTCCCGTAAAACCCAGTTAGGATGACTGGAATGGGTATCATTTAACTGGAAGGAGTAACCTGTTTCAGTAACATGGGTTGTGTTGCTAATATTTTCCCATTGCTGCAATGTGTGAAGGCTGGAAAGTTCAAATATTTCCCTTGGGGCAGACACTGTCTGGATAAATTAAGATAAAATAACAGTTGAATATATTGGGCTATCCAAGGTGCAGCACAAATTATCTCTGCGAAGGAAGAAGAAATTAACATTTTAAGCATATCTCCTGTGAAAAAATCAGTTTTAGTTTTCCCTGATTTGTCTAATTAATTATTTTAAATCTATGAATTTGTGGCATAAAGGTATTTGTGTATTTCTGTAAACTCATGTTTTAAAGGCATTAATCGAAAGCATGCAAAAGAGATGGTATTTTTAGCAGTGCAGAAAGAAATTTTTCAAATGTGGATTCACCCTGCAAAATCCTCTTCTTATTATTGGAAAATACATGTTGTGATGAAGCCATGAAACACTTTTTGATTATTTTCCTAAATCAGTGACTCGGACAAGAATTTCGTGCTCCACTAAGTCTGATTTTGTACACTGAATATTGGCTTAAAATGAAATTTAAAGAGCAGCTTTATCACTGTTCGTTTTGTTTCTTGATTGTTGCTGTTCTTTGGAAAATACCAGTAAGAGCTGCTTATTTTCAGAAGGAAGAGCATATTGCATCTTTCCCAGTGAGAATTTCTTCCAATGTATTTTTCATATTTTAGCTGAATAAATGTTAGCAAGGAAAAAAAAAAAAAAACAAACCACACCAGAAAAACCCAGTTCTTAAATGGCATGGATAGGTTTAGAAACATGCAGGACAAACTGAGATTGAAGGATTCTTCCTTCTCCTCTGCTTTATGCAAAGGAGCTTCTGGCTACATCTGAATGCCTGGAAAACTTCTCTTCCATCCAAGAGAACAGATGTCTCTCCAACGTGCACTGTGCTAGGCTTGCAGCATCACTGTGTTGTCTTGAGTCCTGTTTGAAGCTTAGGCACTTTATAATCTTCAGATATTCAGAATTTCTTGGTGCCCCCATATCTGATATAATGTCCTATGGTCATGCAGGTACTCTGTAGTCAACATTTGCCAAAAAAAAAAAGCAAATAAGAAACAGATGTTAGGGATAAATTCTTTACTGTGAGGGTAGTAAGGCACTAAAATAAGTTGCCCAGAAATGAGGTGGATGCCCCATCCTTGGAAGTGTTCAAGGCTGGGTTGGATGGGGCCCTGAGAAACCTGGTCTAGTAGCAGATGTCCCTATCTGCAGCAGGGGGATTGGAAGCAGGTGGTCTTTAAGGTCCCTTCCACCCTGAACCGTTGTCTGATTCTGTGATTTTTATGTAAGCAGATTGGAACAGGTCATCCCAAGAGATTCTTAACAAATCTGTCTGTACCAAGATGTTGATTTTGAGGGAAAATCTGAGAAATTCCAGAGAATTGAGAGCATGATCTGCTGCTGCTTTAGCAGATGAGGCATGGGATTTGGGAAATGTAATGTAGGACATCTATTTAGGCACTGAGCCTCAAGAAAATAACAGGTGGGCTGATAATAGACTTCAACAGAGATTTTAATGCTGAGAATGCACTTAATGTGAACCAACATGATTTCATAGAAATTAGGTCTTGTCAAATTGTACAGATTGTTACTTTTCTGAAGGACTACAAGTCTGCTTGATACACGTGACAGCTGTGCTGGCACACTTTTAGAAACCTTTTGACTTAGTGACACCAATTAAAAAATTATTACTCTTCAACAATGGTAAATTCAGGATGTATCAGGGTGAACTGTTAACAGACAAATTGTATTTGCTAGAATTGGGTAGCAAAATAAATCACAATCTAGTGTGTTGTCTGGGTTTTTGCTGTTCTCCTCTGTCTCTTTAAGAAGTCTTTCTAAAGTTCTATTTCAGCCTTCTGTATTTACCTTTTGCAATGGAGACTCTAGGATTTTACATAAACAAGTTTCTTCTTATTGTAACTCTTTACTCATGTTCACATTCTCCTCCTAAGGAGGAGACTGTTGATGTACTGCTGGGTTGACCAGTATGGTTGAAGAGGAAGATTTTCTTCCTCCAATCCATGGTCAGTGCTGGAATTCTGTAAATAAACTGCCTCTTTTCTGCCTTGGACATCTCAGTGTGTGAGTGTCATTTCTTTGTGTTGTGTTGCAACGCAAGTGAGGTTATATGGAGATAGTTAGGGTTAGGGGTTAGGGTTAAGGTTAGCGTTAGGGTTATGGTTAGGGTGTTTTAATTGAAACCTGAATGAAAAGTTATTTCTTGAATTAGTGAGAAAAGTCATGGAGCATCAAGTGATGGAAGTTTTCAGATAGTTCAGATGAATAATAATTTATTCCAGCATATTTTAGTTCAGATGTGTTAGAATGAGTGTTCAAGAGTGCTTTTTAGTAATGGGAAGGCCCCTGGAGATGCATCATGGGTCCTTCCTGTGAATGTCGTCTGTGTATGTCAGGGCAGCCCTAGAGAAATATACAACAGTTTGAAAAAATTTTGATTTTTCAAGTAATTAAGCTTAACCTGATCTTTATACCCTGATAAGTAGTTGCTCTCTTTGATGCAGTGGATTGTGTGTTGAAGTGTGAGACTGTTGTGTGAGCACAGTCTGATGTCTGTGGGGGAATCAATCTGTCACCAGGAGCTGAGAAACACTCTGAGATTAGTAGCAAGAAGGACACACTAAAAATATTTCCTTCAACTTGTCTCTGAGTCCTCAGCTGTGCCGTCCTTTTGTGCCAGTAACAAATGTTCATAGCTTCTTGGTGAGCCACATGGATGTATCAGTCTGGATTAGTTTAACCCAGAGCATATCTCTATTCCTTTACAATGCACAACCACACAAATCATAGAACAGTTTGTGTTGGAAGGGACCTCAAAAACCATCAAGATTCAACTCCCCATCCACTAGACCAAGTTGTTCAAAGCCCTGTCCAACCCAGCCTTGAACACTGCCAAGGATGGGGCATCCACAGCTTCTCTGAGCAACCTGTTCCAGTGCCTCACCAGCCTCACAGTGAAGAATCTATTTCTAGTATCTAATCTAAACCTACAGTTTCGAAACATTTCCCCTTGTCGTATCACTACAGGCCCTTCTCAAAAGTCCCTCTCCAGCTTGCAGGCCCCTTTTAGGAACTGGTAGGCTTTTAGAGGGCTTCCCTGGAGCCTTCTCTTCCACAAGCTGAACAACCCCAACTCTCTCAGGCTGTCTGCATAGGAGAGGTGCTCCAGTCCTGTGGTCATCTTTGTGTCTGTCCTCTGTGCCAGCACAAGGTGATCACAAGGACTGGGCCTGTGCAGAAAGGGAAGCTGAGAACCTGACAGTGCGTCTTTTTTTAGCACTGATGCTATTTTAACCTGTAAGTATCCTTTCAGTTTTTAAAATGTGATGCAATGAATTATTAGGCCTTATTTAAGGGAAAAAATGAGTACAATTATATTGGTTTTAATACTGCTGTCAGGTTCCAATGCTTTACAGTGCTCTAACTGAAGTCAAGCCAAGAAGCATATTTTCCTGATTTAGCTAGGGAGTGGAAGTGGAACCTAGGAGATGGATCCTGGTGACAACTGTTAGCTATCCATACCCTAGGTTCCTGTATTAGATACTCCCTGGCTTCCCAGCATGATCTTCAGCAATAGTCCTACTTAGCTACTTTCAGCATTGAATGCAATTCTGAGGTAAGCTTGATGTAATTTATCAGCAAGTTTAAACTTTTATTGTAGTGGAAAATTTTTTTGAAGTATGTAAAAATTAAACTGGAGTGAAAACAGGCCTGATACAGACTCAGGTAGGCTCCTCAAAGATTAACCAGTGTTATATGCAGTGCTCTAAATTTACATTCTGTATTCCCCCCAAAAAGGTAAATTTACAGAGAAATCTGTACAGTCACAGCACAAAGTTGTGTTTCTAGTTCTTGTGCAACTTCAATGTAAGGACCTCATCAGTAAGTAGCATTTTAGGGTGTGCAAGGATTTATGGATAAGCTTGATTACAATTATATTAGTTTGAATTGGTTCATTTGCTCCAATTCAGTACTACTGCACATTTTTTTCTGGCCAAGTTGTGTTTGAATCTTTGATAACTTTCTCATTCTTAGCTTAAGCCCACACACTTTCATGTAGGTTCATTTACATTTAGCTCTCATTATCTAATCTCTCCATTTTCCCAGATTTTTTAATAAAGGTTATTTGCGTGTGACAAAATTCAAGCTCAAGCTTTTACACAACATTTTTACTAGAACACATGGAATAACTATAAACCCACTATAAACCCACTTCCAACACTTTTACATCAAAATCTGGATTTAGAAGATGGATAGTAATTAGCAGGAATCCATTGGGACTGCAGTAGGAAGAGTTGACCTATTCACAAGATAAGTCAAAAGAAGAATGGTGGCTGTCTCTTACACAGTCTTGGCAAGTTCATTTCTTATATTTTTCCCTAATTTTAGTCTTCAGAATTTAAATATTTTCTTCTGGTTTTTATTTGTGTGTATGTGTTTCTTTTATTTCCTCATTTTTGGGAGGAATATAATTGCTTTTGTCTGAGTTCTGCTTTAGTTTTAATTTCTGCCTGTAAACTTCACAATTTCACATTTTACTTTTATCTTTTTAACAGCTGACTTGACAATGCTAGCCATCAGCCTAAATGTCTTTAGGGCATATTTTTACTGAGGGGTATGGGAGCAAAGAGATGTGCCTAAAGAATTGTGGGGTGCAGAAGTTTTTCTTCAAAATCTTCTTGCATTTTCACCTCTTTTACAACTCTTTTTCCCTCAACTTTAACAAAGCATTCTCTTTTTAGATTCATTCTATTATAAGAACTGTTTAAAATGTAATTTGAAAATTAAAGAAGGCCTTTTACTTTAATTCTTCTGCTTTTTATAAAATTTTGTAAAGGGGATGTTTTGTTTAATTTTTGCAGGTAGCAGTAGGTCACTAAGAAAGCAATGTAACATTACTTTGAATTTTTTATCCTTAAGCAGAAGATGTATTTTCATTTTGGCAAAGTATAAATTACTTTCTCAGTTATTCAGGTTAAATGCAATCCATATAGCACAAAAATCTTACCCCGCTCTTTGTTTAGCCATCCATGGAATCTGTGAAGAAAAAGTGCATGTGGCTCACATTTCTAATGTAAGCAAAGAACCTTTTCCCAGTCCATTTAAAGTTTCTTGGGCTTGGGTCGTCATTAGGTTTCTACTGGAGATGGCTTTGGCTTCTGTATTTTTCCTATCCTACAGATATTTTCCCACTCAAGCCAGTTTGGTTTTTTTTTTACTTTTTATTCCAAATATTTGCTTCTAAGCCTTTTTGTAGCCTTCTTATTGTCAACATCTGTTTTTCTTCCTTTCCTGTTACTTTTCCCTTTCTTTGAGTAGAGCTCTTTAAACATTTACAGTCTCAGAAAGTTTTCAATCTGCCATTACTAGTACAAGGAACTCCTCATCTAGAAGTGTCTAAGTAGGACATTGCTACTTCATCAAAAGATTTAAGTTTTTTTTTTTCCCAATTATGTGTCAATTTAAATTGTAGAGCTCTTGTAGAAATCCTTGCATTTGGTGGTCGTTTCCTTAAATGCATTCCAGTGAGAAAGGCAAGGGCTGTGAGTGTCAGCAAGATATGCCATCAGACTGTTTAGGTTTGATTGCATTGCATTATAGAATGCTTCATTACTGGTTTAACCTCTCAGAGGTTTTCAGCTGCTGTTTTATTTAGCTATACCGACTACACTGCCTACAGCAACTCCAGGCAATGATTCCCCCAGTGGCATGCATGAGCTGCCCTGCTCTACTCCAAAAATACATTATGGCTGAATTTGCCCTCAGAGTTTGGAAAGATCTAAAGTCTTTGGAGACTAAAAATGTGGTTTTTTCTTTGTTTTAGCTGGCAGTATGAGCCTCTGGCATTTTAAAGTGCAAGTCATTAGCGTCCACAAGGGTGATGTTAATATGTCTGTGTTTCAATCTCAGGACATTTTCCAGTTGCTTCTGCCACAACAATCTCTGCCATCTCAGTGCTTTTTAAGCCCCTTGTGAATTCAAGTAAGCTTTGCAATGCCAGTAAGAATCACTGTAGGCTTTGGCTGAAACCAGTTGCTACCTGATTTATTCTTTTTGCAATAGTTGGCAGTGAGGTTAGAAGTCTTTCAGAGCTGTTTAACTTGGGGGGAACGAAGAGAAAGAGGAACGCTAATGTTTAGAAACATTAAACACAATCAAAAGAAAAGCTAGAGGAATCTGGACATCCTTTTTTAAATTATTTGTATTTTTAAAATTGAGGAGCTGTGATTTAGAATAGCAATAACACTCAGTTGCACATATAAAATCTCAGCAACAATGATAACAACGCATCCAGAAAAATAAAGGCAAACTAAAGGATCAATTGAAGTAGTCAAGAGCATAGCCTGAGGGACCAGATGACAGTCCTCATGGATGAGAAGGGTGGAATCTGTCAACAAAGGTAATGCCTTATGGGAAATGCAATAAGGCAACACAGAGATCAGGGGCTGACCCTTTCACCCAGTGTGTAAGTGCCGGGTGTGGATGTACAGCGTGTTTGGTCAATTGCTGCTCGCTTTCACTGGGAGGAATGTCAGAAATATTCCCCCTTCCCTTTTAGCCTGCTTTGCTGTATTCCCTCCAGTTCCCAGCTCAGGCGTAATCCCAACTCCCACAACTAAGAGGAATGTAATCTAATCAGAGGGATAGGGCAGAGGAAGAAGACTCGTCTGAATGTGAAGACAACTGAGCGAAGCTAAGAACATAAACGTTTTGGCAAGCCTTGACATTTTTAGGCATTTCATTTGGTCTTGGGGAGAATGAGGTAGTGTGGTGCCAAGCCAATACAGCCTGGGGTCAGATCTCAAGGTTTCACAGCCCACATGGCCTGTCCTCACAATGTAAACATAAAAAAGGGCTGGGGACAAAGAGATACAGTTTCTCTCTTAGCTTTCCTCTGATTCTTTATTTGTTCCCCCCCTTGTTTAAATGGAGAAGTCTGCCAGGGATTAGTCTCTCATCTGCAAGCTGGAAGAGTGTCTCTGGCACGGGTGAGCTCCTGCCCCTTCCTGCCACCTGCACAGAGCACAGGTCTGGTAGGAAAGAGTGGGAAGGGGCATCTGTGCACGTGTGCCCACACACACGTGTTTGCCATCTTCACCCAGCCGGGGGAGGGCTTAGGGTGAGAGCTCGAACGGAAGGGATAATCCTGGATCACATTATCATTGCTGCTTCCCAGAGGATTTGGTGCTTTATAGGACAGAATTTCTGGCTCATGAGATGTATGAAGAATCCCAAAAGAGTTGTGGTTTGGACAAGGCTGATCCAGGTCTTTAGAGATGTAGGGAGTGAGATGATGGTGTACCAGTAAAAAAAAATCTCTTCAGTTCACCAATTTATTTTTACATTAATTGTCACATTTATCAATAAATACAAAGCTATTCAGATATTTTCAGATTTCTTGAAAATGTCACAACTCCTTATTCTGGTCCTGAGTAATAATATGCTTTCCTTTGATTAATAACTTTTACTCATAATATTGGGAGTGTGTATATTTGTTCTGGCCATTTCCTTGGGTTCATGTGTTATAGCAGCAAGTAGCTCTGATCCAGATAAGACCTTACTGAAACTCATGTGTTACTCTGAATGTTGGTAATATTTTAAGTTTGTCTGATCTGCTTACACATTGGCCTACAAGGAACGAAAACTTCAAAATAAATTTTAATTTTGATCAAATTGTAGCCATCCTGTGCAGAAGTGGAAGTGGTAAGGATGGATGGTGAAAGCAGTAAAAAGCAGAACTCAAGTGTTGGCTAGTTCACAG
The DNA here is from genome assembly GCA_027886175.1 of Phylloscopus collybita. NCBI lineage: Eukaryota > Metazoa > Chordata > Aves > Passeriformes > Phylloscopidae > Phylloscopus > Phylloscopus collybita. Next base: position 3,837,674 of record JAJNNQ010000013.1, on the reverse strand, counting down.
TAATTTCAATGGCAACGTCTGAGGAGAGGGATGTTTGTATGTTCCATACAAACTCTTCTTTGTATGGAAGGAGGTTGAGCTGCCTTATGGGAACTGCAGCAGTAAATTTATGGCCACAGGAATAAAAATTCAGAGTTTTATGACTGAAGTTGAAAAGTTAATGGATTGGAGTGCTAAGCACAGTCTTGGTTTGACTTCTACTTTTGTATATCAGAGCACGTCTTCCCTGTTTTTATTTGGTTTGGATATGATGGGAATGAATTATGCTCATGCTCTGAAAACTATGTTGAGATGCTCCTTTAAAAGTGTGAATTTGACAGGATTCACAGACAAGTACCAGAATTAAAAACTAGAAAGCAGTGACTTGTATTTCTCCTTACCTGAAAGTTGCACATCAGAAGCAAACACACACTTAGAAGCTTTGTACATGTTTTACTGATAAGAAGAGGCAAGGATGACTTCATGTAACACGTCTGTATGACATAGATGTTCAGTGCATCTTAGCAGAAGCTGAGTGATCTGATATATTTTTGATGTAATTTATTTTTGGTTATTTGCAAAAAAAGAGGTTTATGAATAATGGTCAAGTTTATTTATATTGTTCAAAAAATAGCATTCCATTTAATACAAATTCAACATACAGTTTTTGAGAATAATTGTCTGGGAATAATCCATATTCCTTGACATAAATTCAACAGAAATTGTCTGAGAATAATAGCTACAATAGGTTCTGTTTTGCATATCTATCATTCTTCCAGTTGGATGCTCTAAAAGCATCTAACAAACAATAATAAATTTAGCTTTACAACACCCTGCTGGTGTGAATGAATGTTATGAACCTTTTTTAAAATAGGAAAACTGAGGCATAGAGATATTAAAGCAAATACCTCAAGGGTAGCCACTGACATTACTTTGGGATGCTTCCATTCTCTCTCAGTGAAAGAAAATAACACTACATTGTCAAACAATGCATTATCAAATTGGTGAAAGTGTGAGGAAAAAGTTTTGTGATGCTGTCATCACTTCTGCACAGTTTGTCCTTGCAAATAAGCAGTAGTCTAGAAGGATGTTCGTGATTGTAAAGAAAACCAGATTATCTGGAAAAAAAGGGCTGTTGTGAACATCATCAGATCTTGTGCATAACATAGTACATTAAATACTGTGACCTTTACAGCTTGTGATAATGTACAATTGTATGTGAAAATTACTTTTAGATTGCTTTCTAAAGTAAATAATGAACATTTTACGTTTTGATGATAAATCCATTCTTGATTTTCTAGACATGCATTTAAAAATATTTATCTTAGATGGGCAGAGAAATATTTCAAAATGTCAATATCCTTATACCTCCAATGTGGTATTACAAACAGAAAGGTATAGAAAAATTCTCTTAATTGCTGCAGATATTCAGTTTTGCTCATGCAATAGAGAAAGTCATAAAAAGACAAGAAAGAGACATTGAATGAAATTTTGCAATCTTGATGAATAATTAGCAATTAGCACCACACACTGGACTTCATTATGACAGTAGCCCATAGATGCATCCATTATTTGATCTACAGTCTGTTCCACAAACACAAGCTAATCAAAACTGCTGGGTCTTTGCAAGAATGTAAAGTTTCTTTGTCTTTAAAGGGGATTGGTATATTTGTAACTTAATGAAACTAACAGTCTTGATGTTTTTGGCTTCTGCTTCAATTAGCTATGGAAGAAAGGCTTGATGGTGTTTATTGACAGTACCACAAAGCTGCTGCAATTCTATGCACCGGAAGATCTGACATGAAAGTGTAAGAAGGGATATCAAAACCAGTCAGGACTGAAGGCAACTCTTCGTAAAAGTATCTGTGGCATAGTTACGTGCAAGTGGAAAATTTACACCTTGTTTATAAAAGGAACCCTGCCTTATGTCCTTGTTTTAGAAAAATTCAAGTTTCCTCACTTAGTGTTTATAGACTTGCATCTTTAGAATTCTGCTTATGCTCCATGGGGCACCCTCCTTTGAAGAAAATAACAAAGGAAAATGACATATATAAGTTATTCATTAATTACTTCAAACTTGAGAAACTGTTCTTTACAAATACGTCATTCTTGTTCATCATGTGCTTATTTCATCATCTAGCAACTAGTGTTGTTTCGTAATTTGCTATATTGTTATATGGTTAATCCTTATTCCAGATGCTTCACATTTCTTTTCTAAGTTAGTTAAATAAATTACTTGGCTGTAGAATGATAACATCAAACTGAAAAATAGGACCCTAGCTAAAATCAAATGCCATGTAAGTACTTCCAAATATAACTGCCTTGGAAATCCTGACACAGGAAACAGTGTGAACTTATACCCAGTTCATTTTGCAGGATTTACTGCAGATGTAAGTCAGAATGCTCAACTTGAAACTGAGCATTTACTTTTGAGTTGAGCATTACCACTGATATACTCAACGGATTAATAGAATTAAGTGAGTTAAAGAAAATATAAAGCAGAGGTCTGTGTACAGCTGATTCTGATTTATTTGAATCTTTTCTCTATCAGTGTTCTTAAATGTAGCTCTGTGTGAATGTAATTAGTTCCTCTGTCAGCTTTTCGGGGTAGGAAATCTTACTAGATTAAATATTAGATCTCTAAGGACTATTTTATTCTTTTCTTATTGGGACCATGCTGTAATGCTATTGAGGCTTGCAGAACAGGTTTTACCCATGAAACAGTGGTATCAGTTCTAGTGAATCCTGCTTCAGAACTTCAAGATGTGGAATAACAGCTGACTCATATTGCTTCACAGAGAGACCACCTCAGTTTCTGAAAAATTGGAATGTCTTTTTTCACCCTTTTTCCTCTGACTGGAGAGGATCAAAATTTTCTTTTTTTTCCCCCCTACTTAACCAGAAAACTCCTTGTGTCTTTTTTCCCTTATCTTCCTAAGTAAGCTCCTGGAGAATATCCTCCATTCTGGCTGGACAGGACTCATTTCCACTGGGTTGTTGGTCTAAGACAAGGAAGGCAATAACATAAAAGTTGAGCAGCAGAGTTTGACCCCTGTAGTAAGGTCTAATCATACTACCTGGTGATTCTGTGGAAATCATTAACATCTTGTGAAAACCACACATTAACATCTTGTGAAAACCTACATACCAGAGATGTAGAATTACACTATTTATAGCTTGAATATGAGTTTGTTGCTCACAGTTGTCAGTGTTACCTGCACTGGAATTCTGCTTGGATCTTTACTTAACCGCTGAGGAACAAGGTGACTGAGGATCCCTCTTTCAATTTTTTTTTTTTTTTTAATTTAATGCCATTAACATCACTAGTTGTAAAGTTCTACAGGCCTTTGAAAATTCTCCCCATGGTCCATTAGTACAAGGTTATTATTATATTTACTTGTATAGCACTTTGAGCTGAGGACACTTCTCAGACACCGACCTAAATTGTACCTTTGAGCATACCAGTGATAAAAACAGAGTTAGAGAGCTCCATGCAGCCCATGATAATGTAAGCAGAGGACCTTCTAGATCTTCACACCAAACATGATCATACATACCACATCATATAGCCTTTTTCCTGACCTTGTCAAAAATCATTGTCTGAGGAGCAGCCTTTTTGCTTTCACTGCTCAGATGTGAAGCTGCTTTCCAGAAGCTCCACAGGAGCTTCCTGCAGCAGCTCCTTGGCCTCCATAGAGATTGGATGCCATGGTGAGTAAATGGAAATTCATATATCTTACATTTCTTAAAAGAAAATTTTATCTGTAATCAGCCACAACACGTCACTTTCTTCTCATATTATCAGAGAGCATCTTCTTGCAGAACCCTTCTGGTTTGAGGAATCTTTGCTGAACTAAGTGATGTGAAAGCTTCTTAGTAACGTGTCACCTAAAGGGTCTTTCCAGCTGTGCTGTACTTTGACATTAGTAGATCTTCAGCAGAGAAGTCTCATCTGGTTCTGGTTTGGTATCATTTGCCTTTCTCACGCTGTCAGCAGATTGCCATCTGCAACTCCTTCTGTCATCACTCATTACGTTGGAGTCTTGCTCCTTACCCAGCTGATGGGTTCCCACCTTGCAACACAGATGTGGTTATTAGTCTCCAAATGCACTGTCTTGTGTCATATGATAAACCATTTCTTCACAGGTCTATCATTCCAGCTATCAGGTCTTTCTCTGAGAAGCACTGCCTCTCTGGGTACTGCTCTACCTCTTAGTGAGCAATCCCAGCAGCACACTGGCATTTTTCTGTAAAGGTCACAGAGCTTTTCAAAAAGTTTGTTTTAAAATTATCCTGGAATATACCCACCAAATAAATCTCTCAAACATGAAGTGCTTATTTTCAACATTATTTGCTGTTATATCCTCTCAGATCAGCTCCTTACATACCAGATTTTCCTTTATTAATTTCATCTTCAATTGTCACAGGTAGCAATTTATCAAATTTTTCACTGGAAAGCTGGCAGACATTTTACTCATTTCTTATAACTGGGAAACATTATTTACTTTAAGAAAAGAACAAGCTTAGACAAATGTGAATTATTAGTGAAAAATTATTTTTCTTCCTGCTGTTTTCCATTCTACTTGTTGAGGAATTTCCATTAGTTTCTAGTGTTTCTTGCTGATATGCTCGAAGTTATTCCTTGTATGCTAGCATATTATTTATGTCTGATTAACAGGTTTTATCTCCTTCTCAACCTGTGCAATTTTCTTCCTGACTTTAAAGACTGTTGTTTTCAGTTCCCATTTAGAAAAGGTGTTCAAGGACTTCAATAGGCTAAGTTTGAATTTAATGACTATATAATCCCAAAGTGAGAAACAAACAGTTGAATGATGGATTTTCTTGCTTCAGTTGTCAAATGGGAATTTTTAGCTCAGGAAGAACAGAAGTTTAGCTGATAGAGCCTAATACGAATTTTGTACTTATTGCCTTTCCCTATTTTTATGCCTTTTACATGAGTTCTAATAAAGGATTCACAAGGAAACCCAACTGGCAGTCACTTCCCTATACATTTTATCACATATCCCAATAGAGTGACATTTTTAGCATGCTTTTCCAAGTTGTTACATTAACAAATTTGCACTGATTTCTTTATCCTGTCATCTAAAGACCACCTTGTAGTAAGACAGTGAACTTTTACAGCATTCCATAGTTGATGCACTGTCTAATGTCACAAATGTCTGCTCAAATTACTTCACTAAGACTTGAGAAGAGTCTACATTGTGCCTTCCATTTGAGCTTGATTTGACAGAATCAGTCCCTGCGCTAGCTCATGGCACTTATCAGTTAGTCAGCCTTCCTCAGGGAAGAGAATTTAGAGTGCACCATATTCAGTTTTCAGATCAAGCCCTGTCCCCTTAGGAAGCTCTGTACTGCATTATTAAACAAGGTGCCATCAGCCGTAGCACCATGCTTAAACATTCACTCAAATAAAAGACGACATCATTAGGTTAACTCTTTTTTCACCAGCTTCATTTGCCGTTCAGTCATCTAAAATAAAGCACCAAGACAAAGGAAAATGTGCTTTGTCTTTCTTCTCGTTTCTCCTGAAGATTTGTAAATGTGGGCAGGAAAACCTCTCTGATGTTACAAAATAATGATTAAACTTAGTGCTGTATGAGGTGAGGTTTTGCAAAATAGAATTTTTAGTTGTTTAAGAGCAATGCATTGTTTATTTTGCCAGTTTTATGTGTGGTTCTCACAGAGACTACTCTTGTGTGTTTTGATTTCATAGCTATGCACAACCAAATTCTGAATATTACTGTGATATTAATTATGTCAAAAACAGAAAAGTGACATCAAGCTAATATTTAAATGAGGGAAGAAATTGATCATAAATGTGGAAGTCCCTTTATAAAATATATTACCTGTTATACTGTCAGTGCACTGTACAGTAAGGAATAAATAGATAGTGATCAAATTGTGCATATATCATCAAGAATTATGGATCCTTGAATGTATTTTATATAATTTCAATCAAACTGAAAGTCCTGTAGAAGGGAGGTGTGCTCCCCCTTGAAAGTGAGTAGACCTAGGATATGTATTTTAAGATTTGCATTTTAAATCTCCTTGGGTCTTCTCCTTATATTCAAAGTGAGTTTTTAATATCTTTATTTATCTTGTCAGACCAGAAATTGTCAAGATTCTCTGAGAAAAGGAAAGATATCCTTTTTAAAGCTGCATGTTGATATAAATATGAAAATGGATTAAACTCTGCTTCCAATTTTCAAACATATGTACTTCAATGAATATTAAATGGTAGACCCATATCATCATCATGACTTATTTACTTTGTAGAGTTTTTATCAAAAAAGGACTGGAGTTTGCTGTGGAGCGTGAAACTCCACTGTAATTGAGTTTAGAGTGGTAAAACCACTAAAGAGGCCATGGCCCCAGAGAGTTCCCTGAAACCCACCTGTCAGCTGGTGTTACATCACTGATCCAACAAGCCGTGCCTTCCTCTTCCCGCTAAAGATTTCTGTGGAGAAAAAATAAAATAAAAAAAAAAGGAAAAAAAAAACCCAAAACAAAACACCCGAAGTTGCTCCTAGAAAAAAAACCAACAAAAAACCCTCTGCAACAGCTGCACAGTGTCAGCAGAAATAATGATCTGAAACTCAGCCTCCAAGGGATGCTAGTCTGGGTCCTAATTCTGTAAGGTGTCATTTCTTTCATTGCAATGCCATTAAGCATGAAAGTAATGGAGATGACATGAAGTATTCTTTCACCAAAGTATAACAGGAAGGAGAAAGGGTACTTCAGGATATTGACAGGAAAAGGTGTCTTGTTTTGCTAGCAGGGTTCTCTTAAGGGATCCATGCATAAAAGTAGCCATTTAATTCTCACTATTTTATCATGAAAATTGCACATTTTATCATTGTAGCATTTGAAATGTACCTTCATGTGAAAATTGAAGTTGTAAGCAGGTTTAGTTCTTTCGTTTCTTTGTGTTAAAAGCTGTTTTTTGCAGGTAGATTGGCCATCAGTACCAGACCACTTTATCCTCACTGATGAAATCAATCCTCAGGTCAAGTGTTCTGCTTGCAGAACTCCATTTACTTCAGTGGAGTTTCACCTGTGCAGGATCTGATTATAAACCAGAGGTGACTGGTGATATTTGACAAATGGTTCACTTGCCTGTTTTCTGTCCAGCAGACACTTGGATCGGAAGCAGCTCCCCTACTATAATTTAAGCACCTGCACCAGACTTTTTGGCAAAGATGATGAAACAAACTACCTGAGAAATAGCTCCTCTGTGAAGCTCAAGGTGATTCCTGCACCAAAATGTCAAGGCAAGCTGGCAGGGCTGTGTGAGCAGTTTTCTAAAATGGTGCATTTATTCTATTTTTGGCATGAAAAGAGGCTTTCGTCTTCAGGCTGTCAAGTAAGTCCTGTGACAAAAACGAACACCTAGCTTCAGAGACAGCTAAATGCCCCAACCTTATTTAAGATCTTGCCTCCACTGAAATCAGCACCGTTCTGACATTGCATCAAAGTCTGTAAAAGCAGAGTCCAAATGTTTTGTTTTGAGAAGATGTAGCTGATCATACTGAGTCCCTTTTTCAAGAAAAGGAAAGGAGCTGCTCTGTTAGACTTGGATTTGTTTCAAAGACAGATGCATTGTTCTGAAAACTACTCCTGCCAGTTTTTTTATCTATTACACCTGCATTAATATTCAGTGCAAATGAGTCCTCAGTTCGGTCTTTGAATTACTACTGTGATCATTGGTGCTGAAATTGAGAAAGGAAATGATATTTCTTCTGCATCTTTTCTGCACACCAAAGTCTGAAATAGTGCTTCCTACAGGAGATGTTCTGCTTTCAGGAGTTGTCCTGCTGTAACATGCTTCAAAAATAGTTGCTGGGAGGAATATTGCAAATTACTGTGCATTACCTACTTGACCTTGGCATGCAGACTCCCCAAGTAGTAACTTCAAACTGGATCCCTGCTGGGAAGAGGATACATGGGAACTTCCAGCCTACTCAGTGAGTGATTTGGGCTTACAGCCTACTCCTGAAGAGGAATTAGGGCTGTTGCTAGTGGGGGTGCAGTACAGAGTTATGTTTTCTTTAAATCCAAGAATCCTACAAGCATAGCGTCTCCCAGTGTTTCTGCTTGCTTTCAGCTTCAGTCTTGAATGATTATGAACAACACTGAACTGAAAAAAAAAAATCTAATGGCTTTCACTGAAGAAATATTCTAATTGCCCATCTTTACAATATTCTATGCATTTTTGCAATCAAGGAAACCTTTAGGCATATAATGAAATCAAAAACTACTGAGAAGAAAAACATTTTGACTTTTGATTTGATCTTAATGTAAAGAAGCAAACTTTTTGTCTTCAAAGGATACAGTTCAAACTTTAAAAAATTTCACTCTGTTAGACTTTGATTATAAATAATTCTACTTTTAGTATTGATTCAGTCTGTAGTACTATTGTCTTGGGCATGGTTTCATTTGTTCTTAAGCCTATTGAACTGTGGGCTGCTGCTAAAAGGGGTGCTTTTCCTTGAAGGATCATGCTGCTTTTTCTGCCCCAGTATCTGTTGCAGGACATAATTTTTGGTGGCTACCTGGTAGAAAACTTTTCCCACCCCCAGTGAGTTTTCAGTTGGATCAGCTCACTGACCTGGCAAAACGTGATGCTACAGGATCCCTGGACCCAACATGAGGAAAGTGGTGGGAGCACAGCACCACAGGAGGGCAAGGGAGTGACTTTCTTGGCATCATTTTAAGTGACAGAAGATAAGGTGTATCATAAAGCCACTTTGCAGTTAATAGCAGTGCTGTTTTATTATGCTGAACAAAAGGGGAAATGTGACTCATTAACTCTGAATTACGCTCCTTTTTCTCCCCTTACTCTGCCCACCACTGTAGTGCCTGAATTTACATCGGCCTTAGTTCTAGCAAAGATGATCGATGCTTAAAATGAGAGTTTCCATAGACTTTCACAGGCAGTCTTTTTTCATCTTTCTGACTGAAATACAACTTCTTGTCTCCAATCCAGCTCATTCCCAATGTTTCCTGGCATTTCTGCTTGAGGGACCTGAAATAGAACAACTGAAGAAACAAAGTCACCTTAGCCCAAAGAATTTACACTTTGGTATTTATGGGAATGCATCAGATTCCAGGTGTTCACACTTGTCTTTATTGTGTCATGAGAGGTTTTAGCAATTGTTTAGGAGAACTCTATGGTAACTTATGTTAGAAGTCTGTGCTCCTCAGTGGTAGCAGAGTATTTGTGCTAAGAGAACTGCTGGAATGACAGTGGTGCTGTGGGTTTGACTGATATCTGTCTTGCTGCTCATGCCTCACAACTGAATATGGAGTAGATGACAAAAGCTAAAAGAACAAAAAATGGCAGCTTGCATGTATTCAACTTCCTTTACCCATTTTTCCATCATATGAGGGTGGTAGTTGGGTAATTGTTCTCCTTACTGGAGTTTCAGGAAAAGTATGTTGTTGCAACCTATTCCATATCACACTGGGCTATCAATTCCCACAGTTTCCTGAAATAAGTGATCATCAAAATGGCCACAGTATATTCAAGGCATTTTATTGTAGTGTTGTGCAGCTCTGTTTCAGCAGAAGTCTCATTGCTTTTTGGATGTGCTCACCAGATACTGATCAGCAGATTTCAAATAAAAGGTGTTCACAAATTATTCACACATACTGCCCAAACGCCACGAGGGTGAAAAGCTGTTGTTATCATTGTTGTTGAGCCTTACATTTAATATCAGTAGCCCATCCAGTAAGTGATGAAAGGTGTGTTACGGGTATTGAGAACCTCGCGGAGATGAAGGGACGCTTTCCCTTTGTGAAGCACCATCCAACACTAGATGGCACGCTTGGCCTCAGGATCACAGCCACTTCTGCCTGTCCTTGCGTCGCCCCAGTGCTTTCCCGCTTCGGTCTCTTTTCCAGTTTCTAATAAGAAATGTCCGTAAAATTATAGGGTACAGCTGGGCAACCCTAGTAGAGAAATTTTGAAGCCTCTGTCGTGTGTTCTTCTCCAAGCTGCTTCATTCTCCAGATTTTGAAAGAAAATTTTAAAATCCCTGAATGTGGAGAGAAAATAGGAGAGAATGGAGTGCAAATAGTAGAGTAATTTAGTAAGTCCTAAGAAAAATAAAATAAAATAAAATAAAATAAAATAAAATAAAATAAAATAAAATAAAATAAAGAAAAGAAAAGAAAAGAAAAGAAAAGAAAAGAAAAGAAAAGAAAAGAAAAGAAAAGAAAAGAAAAGAAAAGAAAAGAAAAGAAGATGCAAAACTATTTTCGCCATTTTTCCACTCCTCTATTCCATCTCCATCATCTATTACTCTTATGCTGGAAGATTAAAAATGGCTCCATAACCTAAAAATAAGTTGCTTCATGTCAATTTGGTCCAAGCCAAAAATTTATTTTGTTACAATTCTTGATTTGATCACAAATCCACATTTTCAATGTCCCTAAAGCAAAGTGATACGCTTAACCTCTGTCTGTGTCAGGAGCTGTTTCTGCCTGTGTCAGGAATAGTGGAACATAATGGGATTGGGATTAAAGAGCAAAGTAGGTGGATCTAAGGATCCAATGTTGACACAAAATGAGATTCAGGAAGTTACTTTGACTGGCTTTTATCTGGTCCTGTGAGGTGGATTCCCATACATCAGGCAAGGCCTTGGAGCTCAGTCTCTGGTGTAATTGCCTTGGCCTTGGTGATGGCCAAAGAGCAGCTAGAACTTAATTTGACTACTGCTATGAAAGGCAATAAAAAACATTTCTATAAATACATTGTCAACAAAAGGAAGACTAAGGAGAATCTCTGTCCTTTATTGGATGTGGGGTGAAACATTGCCACAAGAGTTGAGGAAGTCTGAGGTACTTATTGCCTTCTTTGCCTTCATCTTTAATAATAAGGCCAGTTGTTCCCCATGCACCCAGCCCCCTGAGCTGGAAAGCAGTGATGGGGAGAAGAAAGAACCCCCCATATTCCATGGCAAAGTGTTCAGGGACCTGCTGCACCACTTAAACACACATAAATCTGTCTGGCCAGGTGGGATCCACCCGAGGGAGCTGGTGGAAGTGCTGTCCAAGCTGCTCTCCACCATTTCCCAGCAGTCCCAGCTAACCAAGGAGGTCACAGCAGACGGGAAGTTAGCCAGTATGACACCTACAAGAGGGGTGAGAAGGAGGAGCCAGGGGACTACAGGTTTGTCAGTCTGACCTCAGTGCTGGAAAAGGTCATGGATCAGATCATCCTGAGTGCCATCACACAGCATGTGCAGGACAACTAGGGAATCAGACTCAGCCTACATGGGTTTACGAAAGGCAGGTCCTGTGTGACTAACCTGGTCTCATTCTATGGCAAGGTGACCTGTTTAGTGAAAAGTGGATGTTGTTTGTCTAGACAGCAGTAAAGCCTTAGACACAATTCCTCACAGCATTCTCCTGGAGAAACTGACTGCTCATGGCTTGGACAAGTGCACTCTTTGCTGGGTGAAAAACTGGCTGGATGGACAGACCCAGAGAGTGGTGGTGAATGGAGTTAAATCCAGCTGGCAGCTGATCACAAGTGGGGTACCCCAAGGCTCAGAGTAGGGGTAGGTCCTATTGAATATTTTCATCAACAACCTGGGAGAGGTAATCAAGTGCCACCTCAGTCAGTTTGGACACATTACCAAGTTGGATGGGAGTGTTGATCTGCTGGGGCACCCTGAACAGGCTGGACTGATGGGCTGAGGACAATGCTAAGAGGTTCAATAAGGCTCAGTGCCAGGTCCTGCCCTTGTGTCACAACCCCATGCACTGCAGGCTGGGGGCAGCGTTTGGAAAGCTGCCTGATGGAAAAGGACCTGGGGGTGCTGGTCAACAGCCAGCTGAACATGAGCCAGTGTGTCCAGGTGGCCAAGAAGGCCAATGGCATCCTGGCTTGGATCAGCAATAGCGTGGTCCAGCAGGACCAGGAAGGCGACTGACCATCCATCTGTACTCAGCATTGGTGAGGCTGCACCTCAAGTATTCAGTTTTGGGCCTCTCATTACAAGAAAGACATTGAGGTGGAGAGGGTTCAGAAAAGGGCAACAGAGCTGGTGGAGGGCCTGGGAAACATGTCTTATGAGGAGCAGCTGAGGATACTGGGGGTGTTTAATCTGGAGAAAAGGAGGCTCAGGGGAGACCTTATTGCTCCCTTCAACAACCTGAAAGGAGGGTGTAGCCATGTGGGGGTGTGAAATGGTCTCAAGCTGTGCCAGGGGAGGTTTAGATTGGATATTAGGAAAAATTTCTTCGTGGAAAGGGTTGTCAAGCACTGGAACAGACTGCCCTGGGAAGCAGTGGAGTCACCATCCCTGGACATATTTAAAATATATGTAGATGTGGTGCTGAGGGACATGGTTTAGTGATGCTTGGCAGTACTGAGCTAACTGTTGGACTCAATGATCTTCAAGGTCTTTTCCAACCCAAACTATTCTATGATTCTGTGATCTCTTGAGACAGAGCTTTCCATGGTGCTACAAAATCTCCTTTAAAACCTGGTTTAGTTATACCTGAAAAACATATACTGCCGGTTCCATCTGTAGTTCTTAGAAGCTCTTAAGAATGAAAATGCTTCTTTTGGTGCCATCAGCACAGTGTGCAGACACCTGAGTTTCTCTGTACTTCTCTCTATCTCTGAACTGTGGAAAAAGGTATTTAATTTAGCTACTGGGAATAGAAGCTTTCCTGAAGCCCTTGTCTCACTAAAGTTTGCTGTGTTCTTAGCTGTTCTTTACCTCAGTTTTATGTGAAAATGCAAATATCTCTGTGGTATTTCTGCCCCATCCTTTTCCACTGTAGGTGGCCTGGACACACAGTCCTGATGCTGCATTGCTGATATCCAAATACAGACTTTCTGCTGTTCTGTTATGGACCTTCTCTACTCAGCTGGGGTTATTATGAGAGTATGATCTCCCCAGTGAGAGCCTGGGTTCAGATGTTGCTTTTTGCTGAAGGGCTGGAAACAAGACACAAAGCATGGCTTTCTGTCAGAAGATGGGAGTCCTGACCTGGCAAATGCAGTGCAGAGATATTTTTTGCACTCTGGTACCTCTTGGTGCAAAAGTTAGCTCTAAATGTTTTAAAATAATTAGGCATCAATTACATCTAAATTTTTGCCTTTCCACCACTATAATTTACATAATTTTAGCTGCATTGTTAATGATTTACATCAACCAAAGTGGAAAGGAAATCAAAGCATAGAAATCTTAGAAAATGAAAAAGAACCTTATTTAACTGTCCCCACGACTAACAAATGCATTGATTTTAGGAGTTCAGCATCCTAATTTTTACAAGCACTGAAATATCTCCCAGCTGGATAAAAAAATGCAGGAAAGCCAGCTCTATCTAGCTGACACAATGCCAGAAACCTAATAAAGGGAATGCAGCATTGGAAAGTACAAAAGTCAACATGTCAACATAAATCAACTTTGTCAGAATGAAACAGATGTGTCCATTTGTTGGTAGATCAGATTAACGTAAATCAAGGCAGTATAAAGGTTACACATTATAGGGATTTGTGACTGGTAAACTTTCATAGTGGGATCAGAGATAGTAATCATCTGGCAGTGGGAATAAAAAGTCAAAGTGAAGCTTAAATGCTGAATCAAAAATCAGTCCTGTTAATGTCTAACACGCTGGGGTCAAAAATTCATAAGACTCCAGCTGTGAAAATAAGATGGGAGCTGTATTAGTTTTCTCCATTCTGTATCTCACATTTAAGTGTTGTCAGTTGATGAGGGTTTGTCCCTTGGGAATTGTCGTGGGGTACTTTAGTCCATGTAAAGTGAAAATTTTGCATCACATAGAGGATCTTGTGAAATTCTGTAAAGCATGAGGACAACATGCTGAGATTCCTAATGGCAAGGAAGGAACAGTAGAAACAGTAATCTGCCACATGCCCTTATCTAAAAGTGGTTCTTGACAAAGAAGACAGCATGTTTGTAGTACGGAGGCCAACAGAATCTGGGACACATTTTAACAGTCAGTGGTTATTAATGGATAAAACAGGTAACTTTAGATGGATGTTGACATGCTGACTATTTAAAGAAAACAGAAATTCCAATGGACCCATTCTTTTCACGCCTTTCAATACCGTTTCTGTTTGTGGCATTTTGTGAGGTTTCATTACAGAGTCAAAAGTTTGATGTAAACAAGCAATAAGCTCTCTGGCAGGATTTATATACTGAGAAAATGTGAAATAAAAAAAATAAATCACAGGCATCCTCTTTAAGACACATGGTGCATAGTGTCAAGGCAAAAATTTTGCAAAGCTTTTTGTACTTTGTTTATTTTCCCCCTTTGTTTTCAAATGATAGGCTCACAATTCATTGTTTATAAGTCCATAAATTTCTAAATTTATGTAACATTTTAATATCATGGTTGTACTATGTACTCAAGAAAGAGAATCTAAAGTAAACAAACAACAAACTTTAAAAGAAAGTAATGCAGTCCTGCTTCTTTTCTAAAAATTATTTGCAGTCCTAGGTAAATTGTTTAACCCCCATCATCCAAATTCAGACCTACTTAAGAAGCACTTTGCTCCAAATTTGGCTCCACTCTCTTACTGCTTTCCAAAGAGTAAGATGCTAATAAGCACATCACATCTGTCTGTGGGGGGTGTATTATGTCTTTACATAGAATTGCTTACTTAAGTTAGGTGAAGAATTTTCCAAGGTATATGTGTCCAGTATATTTAGGCTCATTTTATAATTGGGCCACTGAGTGGAGTAAAAACTGTGGGCAGATGATGCCACTACCTAACTTTTCTTGTGATGGTCTAAATGTAACCAAAGGAAGGTTGAGAAGATGTTGACTGAGGCTGATGTGGCCCTGAGTCTGTTTCCCCAACATTATGACAATCTACTCACAATCTATTTGTGAGTAACTGAAGCTCTCAAACATGAAAGTCACTGTCTGAAATGGTGATTTGTTCAAGATAGTTATGACTGTGGCAAAATCATGATGATATTACCCAAATATCCCAGTTCTCATTTTACCAGTGTGGTTATGAGATCATGTTGTCTCCTGCCCTATAACTATAGTGAAAACAACATTTCAACAATAAAAATATACCTCTCATGCATCTATTTATCCTCTGAAAAGCCAAACTGAGAATTATGCCTATAACTAGCATAAGGTCATGGTATCAGAAGGTTCTATGATTCTTATTTAAATATATTTAAATATATTTTATTCAATATTCCCGTGACTCCCATATAGAAGACAGCAATACCTTTTGTGAATAAAGCTGGTATATGTTTTCCAAATTATCAACAATGGCTTTAAGTTTCAAATAAATCATCAAAATGCCAACTGACTTGTCCACAACATTGTGGGGAGCACACTGAGTTGCACAAATTTCCTCAATGCAGTGAAGTGCCAATGTCTTGTGAGGGAGGCAGTAGTTGATAATTGGAGCCTGATCCTGTGGCATTATGAGTTGTGGTAGGCCTAGAGAAGAAGGAGGTCTGAGCTAGGAGCTCTCAGTGACCATTATCAATGAAGGGAAAAATACTGTATTGGCAGAAAGATCTGCAGACAGGCAGTGAAGGCAACTGCAGACTTGTAGGGCAGCTGTAACATGAAAGATCCCACTGAAATAAATGTTATTGTTTTAGAGTGTGCTCAAGATGAGTTTCACTTCAGACATGAAGTCTGTCAACATTGGTGTTGGTTCAGCAATGTCAGGTACTGACTGAGGCTGAAAAATATAGCACAGGTGGAAAAGTACTCCTTCCTGCAAACACTTGAGTTTTCTTGGAAGTTTCCTGTCTGAATACTGACCTGGCCTGACCCTGTTTAGTTTGTGAGATCTGATGAGATCAGAGCCTGAGGTTATGGCACTAAACTAAGAAAAGTGATAACAAAACAAAAATGGCATGATTGACAGGGTAGTAGGCTGAACACAATAAACCTAAGGAGGACTATGTGTATGTATTCCATTCCTTAATATCCTCTTTGTAGATAAGAAAAATAAGCCTCACCCTGGAGCTAAAATAGTAATGGGATGAGGGCTGCCTGCCTTACTTGCTGGCCATAAACAATAAGTATATTATACAAAGATGGATTACTGAAATGGAAAGTGGGTACTCATGAGATGCTACCTTGAGGCAGGAGTGAAGCAGGAGCTGTCCTGGCCCCCTGTACTGTCTACAGTTATCTCCTTTTGGTGGCCCCACGTTTCTCAGTAAGTTGTGATATGACCCTGGGTAGCCCAACTTCAGTGTTTTTCACTCTCAGGTTCACTGAGGCTATAGAAGATTATTTTGCTTGGAGAAAAAAAATAGATATGTGAACTAGTCACTGAAAGCATTTAGAGATAAAAGAAGAAGTCAGCAAAAAGCTATCTAAAGAGGTTTCTTTTGTAGTGCACCGAGGAAAAGGAGCTCCTTATGACAATAGAAAAAATGGCAATAGAAGAGTTACATAAGAAAGCTCAGGTTTCTTTTTTGTGCCCATGTTGTTCACTATCTTGAAAATTATTGAGACACATGCTATTGAAGTTGTGATGTAACAGTTTTGAACTCATTTAACAGAAATCTAATGACAGATTTTTCCCTCTGCAATGAGTACTGGAAGCAACTTCAGAAATTAGGCCAAGTTCTGATGTTACTGGTAGCATAATAAATAGAAACTTGATTAATATCAAAGGAATTGTTTTAGATGGTTGCCAAATACCTATATCTGGTCAATGCTCAGAGCCTCTGTATTTCAGTTTTTCAGAAATTTAGCACATTTTGTAAACATCTTTAATTTCTACAGGCTATTTTATATGCAAGCTGTAGGCTCATACAGATCTTCCCTTCACTTGGAACAAATCAGGACAGATCAAATGAGCCTGAGGCTTTCTTCTCTGGTATTCCAGTTCAAGATAGAAATGCAAATACATTTAATGAGAAATTACTCAGAAGGCTTCCTATTTTAGAGACTCAAAACTAATTTGTGATTTCTGAATTAGAGCTGGTGGGAATTTCTCTGCTGAAATAATGAATGGAGAATTTGATTTCTGAAGTAGAGCAAAGTTCCACAGAAGGGAGAATTCATAGTTTTAAAATGATGAATGAATAAAAGTTACAGATTTAATGGATTTTAGACTTGTTCTGGTGAGAATCTCATAGATCTTCTGGACCTGTTAAATCGAATATAAAGGCCACAAATGTTTGGGTTATCATTTTTAGTGCAACCTGGAATTTACCTCTTTACTAAAAAATCTGAAGTTTTTGTGTTTTGTGCTTTCAGAGGACATGAATTAACTCGGAGAGCAAGAGATCATTTTCATGATGGCTTTTTCCAAGTAGTTTCATTTTCCTGTGAGGCATACTTGTGATTGTTATTGTTTTACATTCTGTATAGAACTCAAATGCAACAAAGTATATAAAATTCTTTTAGTACTGTCATTTCAGTTACTTCGAAGTGCAATCTTAAGTCAAATTTGTAGGCATAGTTTTCCAGGTACTAAGAAGTTACTTGCTCCCTGTGAGTAAAATCGCTGTGGCAGGGACACCTAAAACCTGGCATATAAATAATTTTATGAAGATGAAGTAGTCTAACCTCAAGTCTTCGTTACTTAACCCATGTTTTTTAGGCATCTGAGGTTACTTCTTGGGAAAGACAGTATTAGACAAATCCATGATTTTGTAATGCTAACCATCCCTACCTCACTGGAATTGATTACACTCATTTGGTGAAAGACAATTGGGATGGTAAGTCACTTAGTCATGGTCTCGTTTTCACACACTCTTCAGCTTCCTGAGCGTTCAGCTTCTGCTCATTCTTTTCTCTTTTCTCACAGCAGCATGCACAGCATGTCCCCACCATTGTTCTGCATAGTTTAGGATGGCATTTAGACAGAAAGATTGGTGTAAACATGCAAAAGAAGCTGCCGGTGAGATGCCTAGGCTTCTCCAATGCACTCACAGCAGCAGCTTCCTAATGTCCCTGAAGAGAATGGAGGAATTAGCAGCATTTTACTAATGAAGCAAACTAATTGTTGCAGAAGGTTGAAGCCCAGTGCTGCAAGTCACTGGGCATTCTTATCATGCCAGTACAGGTTGAAGGAACAGAGCATACTCAGCAGCTTTATCTCTTAAATTTGACCACTTAACCAAAGAAACTCTATTTCCTGCTGTCTAGAATACTTGGGGTTGAAAATTAACCTAAAGATTAGAATTGGGTCAAAACAGAACCCAGACCTCCTCTCTAAAGCTTCATCAAATTTATCTTTCTAAAAATTCCCATGTATGAACATGAAGCATGAACTTTGCCAAATTCTGAAATGTCTTGATTTGCTTTTTACCAAGAGCTGCCTCACAGGAAGGCTCTAATCTAGACTGATCTTCATCCATGACTTCAAATTCCATGGGTAGTTCTTTCTGCTGGGGCTCTTACTGCCACACAGCATCACAACTGGCTTCTCATACTGATGTTTATGTCACTCAGATGCCAAACACCGAGGTTATTTAATTTTGTTTAAAACGATTGGCTGAACTGCATGACAGCACTTAAACGTGGCTGCCCATAGCTGTGGTTCTAACAGCTTTGAGGTCTTTTTGTGATGGCAAAGCTTTATTGGGAGAACTAGGGAAAAAACACCTGTAGCTGACAGTGCAGATCTAATTAGAGGTATTTACCCAGAGTCTGAAACTGCAAAGTGTGTTCCTCAGTATTTGTGAGCAGCATCAGCATGGCACAATGCAGCTCTGAGACAAGTGTGAGCTACTAAAATGGCAGTATGTTAGCATGGAGCTTTGCTCTGACTTAAGAGCCCATGCTTCTTGTAGAATCAATGTTTGGCCATGCAAGATACCTGCCACAGTTTGAAAGATCCACCAATACATGTACAGAAATACAAGGTGGTAGGATGCAGCAAGACAGAGGGCAAGGCAGGACCATGGAAGTATCACCTCAGAACACCTTGGGCTAATTAATATGAAACTACTCTCAGGCCAACACCTGCCTTTTGGAGCTGAAGGCCTCATTGACAACTTCACTGTGCAGGCATGATAGTCCTGAAGGTCTCCTCATGCTCTCACTGCATCCACCATTAGTATTTCAGTTGAATAAAGGCTGGGCAGTATTGTCACAAAGTCTGAGAGCCATTTGAGAAACTCCAGAACACCTCAGAGAAGTGATATCTTCAGAAACTGTATCTCTGCAAGAGCTAAAACTGCTGAGGTTTCAGAAGCTGCATGTCAGTGATCTACACAGGTAAGGAGGAAGGACCCTCTGGTTTGTGTTCTTGTACAACACAGAGCAGAATTTCCCCGGTTATCCTGGGTTTATTGCATACATTGGTCAATGCCTAGAATGAGAGGGAGACTTATACATAATATGCTTCCTATGTCATGCCCAGCAAAGGCCAGATCTTCCCAGTAAGTGGGGCTCTGTGTTTGCTGTCTTTTACAAGCATATTAAAAAGGTCTGAACAATCACTTGCATCCAATGAACCTACCTTTTACAAATGTATTCCAGTCTTGGAAAGCTTTTTACATCTGCTGTGTGGACTGGAGTGTGCACATCATAATTTCTTTGCTGCTTCTGTGTCAGGCAGCATTCCTTAGCATTCCCTTTTTTACAGTAAATAGCTCTGTGCATAAATAAGACCCTAAAAATCATTTCCCTTTGATAAATATTTTAGTGAATATTCCTGCTTGCACAGGGCTCTCTTCCGTTTCCCTGAAGCCAGATCTGGCCCACATACAGGGAAAATGAGGCTGTCTGCTCAACATGCAAAACTCCTTATGTTCTAGCTAACAGTAAGCATCAAGTAAAAGGAAAAGGACTTTTTCTTCCTTTGTCTTCCAGCAATGTTATCTTAGACAGCCACCAGCACATGATCATTTACATAAGGAGGGAACAGCAGAGCTGCTGCCAACTGCCCATAGTGCCTGCCAAAAACAGATGTTAGATGTTACTGTTAGAATAATGTCTTCTTCAGCTTGACATGTGAGTGCTGCAATCTTTATTTAAAAGGAAGAGGAAAAAATATGGTTGAATTAATGAAATGGAGCACGCAACATACGGTCTGAAAAAATTATAATCTAAGGGAAAGTGCTGGTTGCCTAAGACTGCTGAACTCAACTGGGTGAATTTGTCACAAAGAACTGTTCTGGTCTGTCACATAGATGGATTTAGTGGCCTAACAGATCTGTTGTATTTTTGTATTTTTATTCCCATGCCTTCACAAAATTTTTAAATGGTTTCCAAAAGGCAGAAAGTAAAATTTACAGTAAAACTTGTTAAAACTGCAAAGCCCTGTATTGAATAGCATGGTGCGAAATCCAGGATTCTTTTTCCCCAAAAATCCTCATGTTAAGTAACAGGTAGCATTATCAAAAAAGCTGTTATTTACACATGGATTTTGCTATAATTTTGCATGAGTCCTGGGATCCCTATAAAAATACTATTGAGATAAAGCCTTTGTATTTTATCTGTGAGGCATTTTCTTCATGTATCTTAAGGGACAAGAAAGAATATGTCTGCAAAGATGCAAAATATTATAATTTATTACTTTTTTTTCCCTGTTTTCCCATGATCAGGGAACTAAACTTCTTGGTCACCAGAGCTGGAAAGATGACTGATATTGCAGTCAGCCTCATACAGTCAGCCTCTATCAAGTCATATACTCATGATGGTTTTGTGGGGTCACTAGAACCAACAAACCCTTGCTTTTGCACTTGTGTGTTGAGGTTGAGCTTTCACATGGCCTCACCCAAACAGTCAGTGCTCCAGCCCTTCCTTTGGACAATACCCACACTGTCTCTTCTTGATAGCCAGAGGAGCTTAACATCTCTGAGTCCTCCGTCCCCTGTCCAAGTGTCACTGAAAGTGATTAAAAATGTAATCAGAAATAGGCATGGGGGCACACAAACTGTGGGATGTTATCAGTCAGCATTGTTCCATCAGAACATGCTTAAATGGGTTTGGATCCTCAGCTTTTATGTGCTGGTTTCATTGCAGGTCCTGTAGTTAAAGGAATCTGAATCTGTGAGGTGTCTGTCCCCAGTTAAGTAGGAGAGGAGACAAAGTATCTTTCTCTCTCTCTGCAAGAGTAGCCAATACAAACTTCTTCACAGGTTATGTTCCTGAAGTTTTTAGGATTTCCAGCTTCAAGCTGTTGTGTGGAAAAAGCAGCTGCCTAATTGCGCAGCTGCCTGCTCTGTGAGGGTGTGTAAAGTGCTGCAATCTGCTTCTGAAGATAGATGGGACAAGAAAAGAAAACATGTGAGTGCTCTTTGTCCTCCTTGCCCTCCTTTTCTTTCTCTTTGGCTGGGAAATGAGGTTGTCAGGGTGTTCTGTGAGTGTTCAGTTTTGTGGACAGGCCTGGAGGAGGTGAGCTCTCCAGCCAGGCCACGGCTGCCAGGAGGGGAAGCCTTTGTCCCCTTCTCCTCACGCTGACCACGTCTGAGGCAAACTCTGGTGCTCCTTTGCTCCTGCACTGGGCTGTTTCACCTGATTATTATGGATTTTAGGTGGGTTTTGAAGCTTTTTACAGGTTTGGCGGAGGGGGTCCTGAGTCAGCTCAGTAAAGAGATTCCTCCAAAGAAGAGGAAGAGGGAACAGGATTGCACACTTTGATAGCACTGCTGTACTGTATAAAGTTGGCTCAGCCATCTTGCTTAAAAACACCAAAAGACTGTGTTGAGATGTTACCACCGCAGGAGGGTTACACAGAAATTGTGCTTTGTGATATGCTTTTCAAAACTGCAATAATCTTGGCTTTTGGTCCTTCTGGTTATTTCAGCAATGTCAATCCCTTTCCTTTTTTAAATTACAGACTGTTTCTCCAGCCGTTTGCAAAGGGAGTGGGGGAGGACACAATAGGGAAAAGTGTGTTGTTGCAGCTCTCTGTGTTCAGCAGTTAAGCCCTTTTTCTTTGCATCCTCCTATCCAAAGAAGTATTTACATGAAATGTCAGTCACCCTGGGGAATTATATGAGAATTAATTATCTGTGGAGAATGATTTGGTCCTATTAATTATGGGTCTCACATAAGAAAAAGAATGGGCTTAATGTGTCATATGGTTTTTTTCAGCCAGTGAACTAGAACTCATCAGCATCAAATATCAATAATGGTTTTGTTGAATACAGATTGATGACCTCTGACAGAAATTATAGGAGAAACTTGTATCATTTTGTCTTATTATAGCTTACTAAGACCTTAGTCAAGATCGGGGTCTTATTTTCTTAGGCTGTCATGCAAGGGGTTAAAGCTGATGTTTATCAGATTATTGTTTGCAACCAGTCATGAATGAATAAAGCTTTAATGTATGTAGAGTCAGAAATAACTGATGTTAAAATGCAATCTCAAATCAAATACAGTATTTCGTGGAGACAGTTAAAACATTGTGTCTAATTAAGTCTTCATTTAAACATGTGTGTAATTTTGTTGTTTAGAATTACGTACAGCCTTGTAGACTGTTCCCTGCAGTGAACCACGATGCCTGTTTGTATCTTGCCATTTGGTAAAAGAAATCTTGAACTTTATCTGTTGCAGATATAGCCAGATATAAACAAAATCCTAGGGAGTTTTCTGAGTTATTCAAAATCTTTGTATTTCACCATGAAAAACCAAGTGTTTATCACACTGTACTTTTAAAATACACTCTCGTATTTTCTTGTTCATGAGTTTTCTCCCTTCCTTCTCCCATTGTTCCACAACTTTTCTGAATGGCTGCAAAGCACCGTACTGGCACAGTAAATTTGCTGCAATAGGATCATTCCTAGTGGAAATAGCTTCTTCACTGCAAGAGAAAGTCATACTTCAATACCAACATAATAGCTATCACCACCACGTATATGAATTTCTGATTGAAGCATAGCTATGTGAGTAAGATGAAATGACAATCAGTTGTGGGTTGGTTTTTTTGGGGGTGGGTTGGAAAGCACTGATAGTTAAAGTAAAAATTGAAAGAAGGCTGGGATCTGTTTTTCTCATGGGCCATGCCTCAAGATCCACAGGAAACCTGTAGAAGAAGAGTGTAAACCTTCACATTCAGTAGGACAGATCCATGGAGAAAAGCTTTTCCTACGTTTGTACTACTGCAGAATGATTTTCCCAGGAGTACAGTGCAAGTTTAATTTTCGTTCAGATTTGTATTTGACTGATGCAATAACATACCGACTGTGCTTGAAACAGCAAACCTGTGAACAGAATTTGCTTTTAGGAAGCAGTGCTCTGAGAGGAACAACTAGCAGTGTGAAGCAGATGGTTCTCAGTTTTCAGGCAGTTGGACTGGAGGTCAGGGAAACACGTGGGCACATTCGTCCTTCACCCCATTCCTTTGATGGTGGCCATTTAAAATTAAAAATAAATGGCAAAAGAAGCATCAAGGGAACTCCTTCCAACTGGGACTTTGTGTTTTTTACTTTAGAAAAATCATTTCACTTACTAACTTGTGTGGTGAGGTTATGAAATACAGTTAAATGAAATTGCCAAATTGCAAATCAGTTACTTGGAAACAGAACAGCAAGAAAGTTCTGAAGGAAACTAAGATGATATAAATACTTTGTCGATACCAATGTTACAGCAGTCTGTTTGGATAGCATGTAATGGGGAGTGTGGTGAGGAATACCCATAAAAAAACCTTAAGGGAAGTTCTTTCTTCTGTGTATTTTTTTCTTAAAAGTGTTTTTGTTGCATTCAGTGCATTCTCCACTGTCCTAACATTGGGATTTTGTGGTAATTTCTATGGAAAGGATAAGTAAAAAATGTAATTTTCACATATTTTAAAGACAGCCTTTCCTTAAGTGTCCTCCTTTTGTGTGTGTGTGTGTGTATGTATATACTTAAACCTTCTTCCCAGGGCAGGATTAGGTAGAGTTTTTAGGTAGAGTTTTTAGTTACAGTGAGGACCAGGTGAAAAAGTAACATTACATCATAATTTGGGTAATTGCTTATCTGCATCCTGTACTGATGGAAATTATTTTTTAATTCCACGGGGGAAAAAAAAGAGTCAAGCATTACATCAAACCTAGCAAAAATATTATTACTTATTTATACATCTATGTGATCATCTCATACCAAGGAATTGGAAACATAGCCCTAGATATTTTTCACTGTCCCTTTCCCAGTGAGTAAGGATTAGTTTTATTAATAAATTCAGAAAATGGGGAAAATATTTCTCAATGAAAAATTTATCTACTTCTAATAAGCACTAGAATTTTTATTTCTTTCACTTCAATTCCCTTTCACACCGTTTTAGTAACATTGATATGAAAATTTAATTTCAGACACTAGAATGACCAACAAAAAGGTATAAAAGAAATTAAGCCAGAAGACAGGCCCTCACCTTCATAAATGACTGTAGTTCAGAGGCTACAAATTTGATTTTATTCCTAAGAATATAACTCAGGGTGAAGGACAAAAAGGATGTCAGACATGAGAAAGAAGGAAAAAAAAAAAAAAAAAGGGAAGGCATGTACTGATACCCTTGGCCTACACAGTCAATATATAGCTCCCATTTAAGCAAAAATGTGTATTTTCTGCGTATCTTTCAAGCAAGTTGCACTTCAAAAGGATACATGCCAAAGTACTCTTCAGCACTTTTTCAGGAATTTATTGAAGGAGATTCATGAACAATTGTTCTATTGTTATTTTTTTCAGCTGATTAGCAGTTTGCTTGCAGAATCACAGAATCATTTCAATTGGAAAAGCCCTCTAAGATCATTGAGTCCAACCTTTGACCTATCACCACCATGTCAACTAGACCATAGCAGTCTAAGTACCATCTCCAGTCATTTCTTGAACACCTTCAGGGATAGTGACTCCACCACTGCCTGCCTTGGGCAGTCCATTCCAATGCTTAATGACCCTTTCTGTGAAGAAACTTCTCCTGATGCCCAACCTGAACCTCCCCTGGCACAGCTTTAGACTGTCCCCTTGTCCCGTCTCTGGTTGCCTGGTGGAAGAGGGTGTCTCCCACAACCTCCTTTCAGGAGAGCGTGACAAAGTCACCCCTGAGCCTCCTTTTCTCCAGGCTAAACAAGTCCAGCTTCTTCAGCCACTCCTCACAGGGCTCGTGCTCCAAACACTTCAGCAGCTCCATCTCTTTCTCTGGTCTCCCTCCAGCACTTCCGTGTGTTTCTTGTAGTGAGGAGGCCCAAAACTGAACATTTGAGGTGTGGCCTCTCCAGTGCCCAGTACAGAGGGACAACCATTGCCCTGGTCCTGCTGGCCACGCTATTCAGTGTCAGTTTTTAACATACTTAACCCCAGAACATCATTGCCTTTGGTGTCATACAGGGGCTGAGTACTCTGCCAACTCTGAAGAATTACAAGATACCAAAATGTCACGGCATGGTTTCTTATCAGTACAATGTGATGGCATTTACCACAAGTTTTATTCTTTATTCAAAGAGTGTCTTTTGTGAAATGAATATCACACTAGTGTATCAGGAAATCAGATTGCTCTGAAGTCATGTGCACTTACATTCAAGGAGATGTTCAGCTCTCCTTTAATTTTTCCTTGAAGGGAAGCTGTCTTTTTTCCCTCTGCCTCTCTGCTTCTTCCAATGACAGTCTTGGACTAGTCAGATCTTTCTAAAGGCACTAAATACCCTTGACCCTGGTAAACTCAGCAATAAATGAGTGTGCTTGGGTCTTGTGAAGAGGTGACTTGAATTTCTGTGTTTAGTTCCACACGGAGGTCCCAGAGGAACAGTGTGTGGCTGTAAGATCACACACTGCATGATTCACACTGGAGTGATGGTGGTATTTACAGAAGCATCAAAGTTCACAGCTGTCTGTCCTTTCATAGATAATCAATAAATCATATGTCAGCTCTGGTCATTGTGCATGTCAAGTAACAAACAAGTCATCAGCATCCAAACTCTTAAAGATGGTGCACTGTTTTTGTGGTGGAAATCTGCTCTTGCTAAAAGAAGGAAAAGGGGGTGGGGGGCGGGAAGAAATTCCATCATTTGCTGCTATTTCTGACTTTGGTCAGGAAATGCAAAATGTTTATGGATAAGAACAGAGCCCTCCCAAGTAAAAGAAAAAGAAAAATCTGCATGATCTCTAAACTGCCCTACTTGTCACTAGCTGACAGACCTGAAAAATGAAAACCACTTTTGACATTTACTGATTTTATGCTACCAGATGGTGCATGGCACTTCCAGACCAATGTGATGGGGAAGATAGGAATGGATGGAAAACAAAGCAGATCATAATTGTAAGCATCCTCTTTTATAATTCTGACCATTTGCCACTTCATAAATTAATCAATCTGATTTCCTATGTATGATTATAATTCTGCTGAAAGTCAGACTAGAATAAACATATCCTGGTCTGCATCCTAGATGAAAATAAAGATTAAAAAAAAAATAAACAGAATTCTGTGAGACTCTGGCATCAACTCTGCTTCCACTGGTTCCCTTCTGACACAAAGGTATTTATGGTCTAAATTAGTGTAAATGTTTTTCAGGGCTTTATTCATATTACTAAGTGGCTTTGCAATAAACAGCTAAAAGTGGAAAACATTACAATTCTATTTCCCAGACTATAATTTTCTGCAGCAATAGAAATGCATTAGTCCTGGCTTTGACTTCTCTTCTGCTAATAAGGGCATGTTTTAATGCATTTCTGAATCTACTGTACCTCATCCTTCTGGGGTGGTTCATTGACTTATTTCCAGCAAAAAAACACAGGCAAATGCTGATGATCTGAGATCTGGAATTATTCTTAACATCAGGGAGCTGCCCTCAAGATGGCACTACTGAACTGCTTCACATACCTCTGAACCCTTATGTAATCTTGTTTATACAGCATCAGGGTCATTTTAAAGCGAAGATCACAAGATACTAATTTGGCCAATGATTTTCATTTTCATTTTGGCAAAATGCCTCCTTTCTGTGTAAGCACAGACATTTAAAGGCAATATTTTTTGCAGGCTCTATCAATTGACTTGTATAGTCAGGGAATATTTGTTTAAAAATAGCCAGAATTATACTTTTTGATCTGCCTTAGAAACCATGGACCACTCTGAAATCTGCTACACAGATCTGTGTACAAGAGATTTCCAGGCCTCTTTTCCTGTTGGTGGAGGCTCTGGATCTTTGCTTTAACATGTGAATTGAGAAGGTCAGTACAAAGTAAGAGTGAGAATGAGAAGGATTTGTTTTTCCAGAAGTTGCAAATAGAGGGAGTCCCTGCACACTTCTTTCTATCACCATTCTTAAGGAG
The DNA here is from genome assembly GCA_027886175.1 of Phylloscopus collybita. Lineage (NCBI taxonomy): Eukaryota > Metazoa > Chordata > Aves > Passeriformes > Phylloscopidae > Phylloscopus > Phylloscopus collybita. The sequence continues at coordinate 3,810,494 of JAJNNQ010000013.1, read as the reverse complement.
GAAAACCTGCCTTTCCATCATCCTACTAGAGTCTCTTCAAAGTGTATAAGTCAGAGATCATACAGCATCTAGAGCTAAAAGGCCTGGACCAATGTCATTACTTCTCCTCTGATGGTAAACTTGGGAAGAAATATACCTCAAACCTTCCCCTTGCTGTCCTGACCTCTGCATATCCACTCAGTCTTCCAGATTGGGAGCTTCATTGCAAAGAAATTTTTGACTATGATTAGCAGAGGCAGTCTGTAGAAAATAGGTGCCTTTCTTGGTGTTTGCTTTTCTGATTTTCCATGGTTATCCTCAAAATCCTTCTCTCTGTGGAGGGCAGCTTTTCTTGACAATGTTGTAATGAAATATTTTTCTCTAGGGAGTTCTCCAGAGAATATCTATATTGTTTGGGAGAAGACATCAAGGAACCCCTCACTGATCTGTATCAATGAACCATAGACAGAAACTGAGAATATCAATGAATATTGATACAGAAGAAACAGATAATTGATCTGAATATTGATCTGAAGAAACAATATCATTTGCATTGGCAATGACTTTATAAATCACAGGAAAGAAACTTGTTATACTTCATGCAAGTGTTGTAGGAGATAAAATGAAATTATCTTCATTGCAGGACCAAAGAATCTACCCAAAACTATGCTCTGCCTCGAGTAGCTGATTCATCATAGCAAAACCTCATCTGTGTACCTATGAATGATGTGAAACAATCTGAGCAATACAGAACTAGGAAAAAGGTTTTACACTGAAAGATGGGCAGCATCATAAGCATGTATTTAGTTCAACACATCTTGTGCTTTGTAACTCCTAAATGTCTCCTCCATGTAGATGAAATATGGGGTTTTATGCATAAAAAAGATGATTAGATTTATTTTTCCTTTTTTTTTTTTTTTTAAGTAGTAGCAATCTGCAAGCAATGCGCATATTTGTGTGTGCCCTCCCTGTTAGATGGCACTGATATAGCTTAGTCTTTGCTTAGTACAAAATTTGTTCTATCTGTATGAGACTTCTGGGATCAAACCCTGTGAGACCAAAACCTGGTCTGCTTGAGTTGATAAGGTATATCACCTCTCCCTCAAAAATGTTGCCTTCCCATAGGTGCAATTGCAGAGATCTCAAATTACTCTGAAAGGAGCTTCCTGTCTGCATGTGACATTGCAGCAAGAGATGGTCAAAACTCTTCACTGCAGGTGAGCAGGGAGAGATTTTGCCTAGCATACCCTGAGCTGAAAAAGCTTAATTTAAATAAAGGTTCCTTAGACAACACCGGATATTTCTGCAAATGGTGTCCTGCTGAAAAAGAACAATTTAGCATGAGCTGAGACAGAACAGTTGAAGGAAGTAATACAAAGACAGCATGTGGGACCTCTGCCTTGAACAATGGTCCCTGAGGGAATCCATAAGGAGGGATTGCCACCCAGGATGACGAAGGGTTAAGTTCTGTACTCACTGACAATCACTTTACTACAAATCCCCAAATTAATACCATGGGTTTCACTCTGCAAATAATAAAAAATGGTATTTTCAGAATCTAGCAAAGTTACTTGGGAGCAAGTGGGTATTATTCATTGTTTGATTGATTGGTACATCTAACAAGCTTTTGGAAGATGGAGGAAGAAGTGCATATTGGACTACATTTGCTTTATAACAAAAGCCCAGACTCCAATCACAATGTTAAAATACATATTATAATTCCTGGGGTGGGGGGGTTTTGTAAAGGAAATTGCCTGAATAAATCCTTTTCTATGAAAAAATTCTGTTGCTTTCTGGGCCTTAATCCCAAAAGCCCATATGGACGTGCTGCACTTCACAACATGGACCTTCTGACTGACTTGGGTAAGACAACTTTGTGGAAATATTTTCAGAATTAAGATCCTATGTCTACTATGGCTGAGCTGCAGGGCATTGCTGAATGACTGCTCAGTGGTAGAATTATTGATTGCTGATGTTACTGGTGTCCTCACAAGTGTCCTAAATGCTGTCCTTAGAAGGCACAGCCTCTTCTACAGAGTGTGACTGTAGGAAAAAGTATGAAATGGGGGATGAAGGCTAAGGGAGGAAGGCAGATAAAATGTGAAAATAAAGCTAGACATACACTAGTCTTCCAGTATCTGCTGTTCCTTTTACTCTGGCAGACAGGGAAACAATTGCAGAATATTTCTGACTGTATGAAAGAATAACAGTTTCTAGGTATGCAGCAAGAAACTCAGAACCTCACCTTAAAAAATTACTTTCTGAAGGCATCATTACTGTCTTAGAATGACAAAATTTTCACTCCCACTGATCTATACCTATTATACTTGTCTCAGGGCTTTTTGGGTTTTCTATCCTTTCTCTTCCCACTCCTCAGGCTTCATTGCATGGCTGTGATTTAGTAGCTTACTGAATGGTTTCTCTACTATCAGTGCACTTGGTAAATATTACTTAATTTTTTCCCAGATTTAAAGATAACAAAAAGTGAAAAAGCAGAGGAAGAAAAAGTTAAAAAGCAATGAAAAAAAAAGATTTAAATAAATCCTTGCATCTCAGCCAACTCAGCCTCTAAAAATGACCTATTTTTAATATATTGAACAGTTCCTTTTGCTTAGAGTATAAATAGCTGCCAGTGAAAGGTGCAAGAAAGTGAACATCTAACTGCTAAATGTGTCATATCCAGTCACGTACGGAATGCCTCTACTTTCATACTCTGCAGCAGTACAACATGAAGTAACATTGTAGGAATTTCTGGTGATGAATGGACTTGCAAGAATGGATGTGGGCAACCAGTAGATGTATGATATGTCAGTTTGATTCCGATGAGAAAGCAATATTCTCATGTCCAAGCTGAAGTAAGAAAGGCACTACTAAGCTGGCCTTTCTCAGAGAAGCAGCTCCACTGCTAGATGGAATCTAATCAATGCAAGCCTGCTTACAGAGAGGTTGGCATCAAAACACAACAGCTGAAGTGTAGCAGATGGCTTGATCTGAAGGAGATGTAAACAGAGGAATAACTAAGCATTGCATTCTGCAGATGTCAAAGTTTCCAGGCCGTAAAAAGTTTAGTCTAAGTGCTCTCCTGAAAGCTCTTTTTGTTTTTGGCTACCTAAATCCTGAACTCTACCCACGCTCTCTCCATGTGATATCTTAGAGGCATCTGAATTGTCCCGTTTTCCAGCATGTGGTTCATGCTGTCCCTGAAAGGCTATAAAATAGAGGATTATCATTTCCCTGCTTCTTGTTCATGGATCCAGCCAGCTCTGGGTGCTCTAGGGACTTCATTCTGTGGAGCAAATTAATACTGCAAAGGTGAGGAGAACACTGACACCAACATGGTTAAAGGAGAGAGAAGTGCAAGGATGGAGTGGTTGATTCCAACTTCCTGCAGATCAGGGAAGTAACAAAATACCCTTTTCCTTCCCCTCACATTCCCAGCTTGTTCTATGGGGCTTGCACACAAGGAAGGAGTTTTATGCCTACAGACTGGCAGAAAACCAAAAAGCAAGGCTGTGTGCAGCAGTTGTCTGTGAGGCAAGTCGATTTCTAGTAGTCCTCCAAAGAAATACACAGACTTGAAAGCTGTATGAGTCAGTCCTGATCTGTTCCCTGCATTTTCTGCTGCCTACTTCTTTTGTCATCTTCTCCCACTTGTGACTTGCACTTCTTTTCATATCACACTTCTGCTGAGAACAGGCCTCTACTTTGCAGTTTATAAGGACCATTCATCTCTTTCAATCTTCCCTTAAAACACTCTGCCATTGAAAAGAAAAATTGTGAGATGTCTTCACTGACAATAACTGGCCTGTGCCTCATATTCTGCAAGTGAGATAGTGAGTTGTTCATTCTCAAGATGCTCTCCAAAGGGTGTACTTGATGCTGTATTCACAGCAGTATCTCCCAAAGTCAGGTAACTCAAATTGCTAGGGCAGGTGTTTTGACTAATCTTTGAGAAAAGGACAGCAAATGGCAGTGCAGAGTGGAACAATAGCTCATAGGCTGAGCCACTGCCTGGAAACTGATACTAAGAAAGGTCTATGAGGAGAACACTGTTTCCTGGCCTATGAGTAGTGGAGAATGATATTCAACAGAAAAAAATACTGTGAGAAAATGTACTCAAATTTAAAGAATATGTCTAGTTTCTTGCTCTCATCTTCAGTTAATTGGAAATGTTCTTAAAGGGTAAGTATATCATAAAGGATTTTTTGTCTCATTTCTACCTTGCTTTGCAGGAATTCCAACTTTATGCCCTCTTAACTTTGGGCTACTGCCAGCAATGCAGCTTAATTAGAGTAATATGCCTGTCTCCAATCATCAGCAGTGCAATTCTATGCCTTCCACTGCTGACTTTGTGAAAGGTCACCAGACAACTCCTACAGTTGTCCCTCCAGTTCCTGCTCAGCAGGAATCCTTCTCACCTCTGAAACAAGGATTTTTAGGTCATTCTTTCGACTTCTTTGGCTGTCTCTGTGGCATGAGGAAGAAGGGTATTAAAATTAGAATTGGATGCCCCTGACACTGACTGAATAAAAGCTAATTTCACTATTGACTTTGGCTGATACAAATAATCTCAAACCATGCTATAAGGATTTTTATGATACTGAAAGAGATGGACTTCACAGGAAGAACAAAAAATGCTTCAGCTGTGCTTCAGCAAGCATTCATATTGCAGTATTACCTAAGAGTGGGGTTTTTTCCTCTTTGTCAACAAAGCTAGAAGTAATCAACTTCCATCTGAGACAGAATGTCATGGTAGAAAGTAACCATGAATTACATTGGCCAATGTGATGATTTTGCTGGTGAAATTACTGTTAAAGCTAATAATTCAGTTCTGGCATGTGGAAAACATTTTGCTGTAGTCTTGGGCACAGGCCACATGAGGAAATGAAAGTCTACATCTCTCTGAAAGGGTAATTGTGTGGTGTATACATAGACTATGGGTTCACATCAGCTTTGGCTTTAAATTTAGATGCACAGGTAAAATTCCCAATTTTGAAGGACTTTCTTACAGATAAATATTTTTAAATGCTTAAGTGAGCAGAAGTAAAGTTCAGATCCAAACTGAAATTAACAATTTTTGGTAAAATATGTTTTCAAAACTAAGAACAAGTTCACATTCAATTATAGCAAATGCCCTCCCTGAAAGGAGGAAGATAGTGAACTACGTAATTAAAGAATTAATAGAGTAAAACAGAGACAGCCAATGACTGTGATTGTATTTGAAGCTCTGGCTGTTTTCACACAAGGCATCTGAATGCTCTGGTCACTGTCAAACCCAATACTTTATCCTGAAAAACCCATTTCACCTCCCCTTCCCTGAACATGCCATGTCACTGGGACCTCGTCAGTACCCAGAAAGCCCAGGTGCTGCACTGATGGACATCAGCAAATTTGAGACAACAGCTTCTCAGACAACTCTGGGCTTAGTTTTGTCCTTTTGGACTCAGCAATTCCTTGCTTCTCTGGCTGCATCTTCTACTGGAAGCCTTTGACTGCAAACTTTCTGTGTCTTCTGCCTGTGACTGAACACTTCAGTCCTCTGGTGCAAATTCAGGCCTCAGCTCCAAGGCACTCGCTCAGGAGTGCTGCTCTGTGGAGTGCTGCTCACTCTCAGCTGAGTCCTGATGCAGGGAAGAGGCTGTGTATGGGCGCTACCAATGGGAACTCTGGTTTTGTAGCAGTTTGTCAAGATTTCTCTTCCTTCTGCTGCTATGGGGTGAGTTCTGCACCAGCCAATTGCTGTGCTTTTCCTTAGAGATCACATGCAGTATTTCAGACAGTGATTCCTGTAGATATATATTTATGCACCTATCAAGATACATATATTTATATACATAGTTATATATTTATGTACATACACATCTGTATGTATATGTAGAATTTTACGTTCCAGCTTGTTCAGATCCTTTTGGAGTAGATGCTGCTAACATATTGTTTTCTAAGCTTCAAATGTGGCTATGTGCCATATGCAAGGAAAATGTTATGACTTTGTTTAATAAAACAAGGAAGAATTTCCAAGCTGTTCCAAAATAATCTAGGATCTGACCCTGGCCAATATCAGATGCTTCAGAGAAAAATTTAAAGGATGCTACAGTACGTATTTTTGGAACAAACTCGTTAATTATATAGAATAAACCAAACTTAGCTGCCACAGTTACTGAGTGAATATTAACCATCCATTGTAAGAAGACAAAACATGAGTGGAGTCAGCTGTTAGCACCCCGAGTGATGTATGGAGTGTGAGGAGGTCAACACTGTCTCCAACTCACTCCAAACTTTCTGCTTCTCACACAAACAGATCATTTGCTTCAGTATGGCAGCAAGGACTGCACATCCCTGTCACTAATTAAACTGTGGGGCTGTTTGTCTCAGCTGTTTACAACTGAAGCATTCATATATATTCTCATAAATCTTGTTCGACTGGTTGCTTACTCAATTCTTCTCTGTGGTGTTTCTCAAACACACCAGTTGGAGCCTTTGCTTTCAGTTTCTGAAGCTCTGCAGCAGAGGAGTTTCTATACACTGACAATCAGCTACCAATATTTACAGTGTAAAATGAACTCTAAAAGATCCGTGAGCTTAGCCTCTGTTGGACAGCTTTCTTTCAGTATCTTCTAAAGAAAAATCACGGGTGTGGTGTTCAGTTCAGAAAATGGGATTTCCTTCCCAGAAGCTCAGAAATACCTTGGAGTCATTTCCTTTCCCTGGTGTTTCATGTGAGTCTTTTGGACTTTCTTTGAGCCTCCAGTTTCCCAACAGTGAGAGGGTTTTGCCAATCAAGCTTCAATCTCTGCCTGTCAGATTTGTCACTGGACCTGACTGCCACCTAAAAGTGAATTGGCACATTTCTGCCAGGGATCCACTCATCACAGCTGACTTGCCCACAGTTACAGCTCATCATAACACAACCATACCATCAACTACCCAGAAAGGCAGCTCAAATGCCAAGTGTGGGGTCATGGAAAAGGGTGGTGAGACCTGACTGCAAACCTGCTTTGCTGGACTCTTCCTACTTCCCACACGTCCCGCACCTTCAGGGAGGGAAGGATAGAGAGAAGATAGCAGAGATGGGTGCCTTTGATTCCCCTGCAGTCTGAAGTCCCTTTCCTGATGAGTAGCTCTGGATGTGTGCCCAAAAGAGACAATACCTCCACAGCCATTGTGTTTGGGATTATATAATGCTGAGCTGCACAGTTTTTGCTGTGCATGTTTCTGCTGGGGGCTGCCAGAACCAGCAGCTCTGCATGTTGAGTACCCAGGAACTCAAACATCTACACTGCTGAATGCACACCATGCTAGAAAAACATTATTTAGTATTAAGTTTTTTGAATGACTAACTATGAATATTAATTCAATTTTACTGAAGAAATTAAAAAAAAACACATTAAAACGAGTGCCTGATTTGAAAAACAAAACCCCACAAAACCTGAAAAGCATCTTTGTGAGGTCTATTTAAAATGTTTGGAGGCAATTCTGAGACAAGTATCTAAATATAGTCGAGTGATTCAAGAGTTACATTAGCCTACATGATACCAGCACTAACTTGTCTGGCAGACAGCCAAAGCTGCAGGGCCAGATTGAGAGCTGCTGGAAAGAGGACTTACTTGCCTTAAGGAAAGCAATGCCAGCTTATTTTATTCTTTTACATGGATATTACATGACTAAAATATGTAGAGAAAGCACACAGGATATAACTGACACCAAATGGTCTTAATTTCAGACTCACTGATATTCAAGTATTTTAAATGCTCTGCAAAAACCAATGTGTTTAGCTGAAGACTTTGCATAATGCAAGTAGGATGCTTGTACAAATAAGTGCTCTATAGCACAGCAATATTTCTCAATATTGGAACACCTCTCCCATGAAGACATGCTGAGAGACCTGTCTTTGTAGGGGTTGTTCAGCCTGGAGAAGAGAAGGCTCCAGGAAAATCTTACAGCACCTAAAGGAGGGCTACAAGAGATGTAGAAAGGGGCTTTTTACAAGGGCATGTGGTGATAGGATGAGAGGGAATGGCTTTAAACTGACAGAGGGAAGGTTTAGATTAGATATTCTATAATTAGGAAGAAATTCTTTACTGTGAGGATGGTGAGGCACTGGGACACCCTGCACAGAGAAGCTGTGGATGCCCCATACCTGGAAGTATTTAAGGTTGGATGGGACTTTGAGCAGCCTGGTCTAATAGATGTCCCTGCCCATGGCAGGGGGATTGGAAAAATGTTATCTTTAAGGTCCCTTCCAACCCAAACCATTCTATGCTTCTGTTACACTATAAATAAGTGAATGCACTATTTATGAAATCGTGGAAGGGTATTCCAAGATGTTCAGTTTATTAGAAGCGAAGATCTCTCCAGAAATGCTCACTCACAACAGAAACACCCTGAGTGACAATTTGATTATGCCTTCTTTATGACCTATTCTTCCTCCTTATAAGTTACTATCCTTTATGGAATTATGGATGGCTGAAATAGCTCTTTCTGATCAACAAAACATTGCTGACATCTGCAAGGGTATTGAAAATCTTTTCCCATTTCACCTCAGCTGTAATCAGATTTTTCAGCCTTTCTGAGACACTAGGAGTTTCAGCTCAAATGTTAGATCTAGTCTTGAATCACTAAATCTTGTCAACAGCAAAAGATTTCCCTTATCACAACCCTACTCTTTTTGGTGAGATACATCACTAGAAATAGCTGCAGCAGTCCTACTTCTGGCACTTCTGTAAAAGTTGTTGGCAGTGCTGGGAAGACCTGGCCATGAGGCAGAACTGGCTCCCAGGCTCTGGAGTGAGTCGAGTGCAGGGTGGGCTTTGTGGCAGGTCACTGTGCCCACTGTCACACCCAGCCAATCATCTGTAAGACAAGCCCTTAACATTTCTAATCCTGGGACAATTTATCCAAACCCTAGCTACCTTACCTTATTACATTCTTAATTCCTGCCCCAGCTTTGGATGCTTTCACTTACCAGAGACTACGTTGTTTTGTAATTGCTTTAATAAAAGTGCAGATGAAAATCAGTTAGAGCTGTACTACTGGCAGCAAATGAATTTCACTTAGAAGCTGTCACAGCTACCAACCCCAAATTATCCTCATCCCAGCTGGAGTGGTGCCTCAGTCAGCAATTCACCTTTTAAAATGCTCTTTGTGTGAATAAGAGAAAAAAGAACCTAATTGTCCTTTGTTGTAATTTTTACTGGTGCATTTCCAGTGAATCTTTTTGCTTAACATTACAACAGAGTAGCTCAGCAGCTTTGTGTGAATCCAAGTAACCATTTGGATTAACATCACTGCCATGGAAAATGGAAGTAAATCCTCAGGGTGGAGATTTAGACCTTGGCTCATGCAGAATCTGACACAAGCACCAAGGAAAGGTGATGTTTTCCCTAAATTTTTGACAGGTTTTCAGCTTGAACTAGGTCAGTTGTGGCCACATCTCTGGTGTGGGATTCTGGATGCTGTGGTTCAGAAAAGCACTGGCAAGGGCTGTGAGATACCCCGAGCATGTGAACAGCAGTCCCAGAAGCACATCACACTCCTCACTGATGGAATGTTTTCCCCACTGCTGCATAACCCCTGTTCTGAGCTGGCCATGGAGGCTTTTGGTACTGGGAAAGCAATTTCAGTCTGAGGAAGCTCAGCAATGCCATCCCCAGCCACCAGCAGTGCAGAAGGCAGTTCTATCCCTCCCTCTTCCCCATGGGTGCACTGAGGCATGGATCTTGGTTACCTATAGTGCTCATAGGTGCTGGATGTAGAAATGCAGAGGGGCTTCAATTTCCAGTGAGTGCTCAGGATATTCAGCACTTTAGGAGCTGTTAGAAACTTGAAGGTTTGGTTGCTAATACAGGACTTTTCAGGCACATGTCCTTCTGCTTGTAGAGGTGAGAAACATTGAGAGAGCAAGAAGTGCAAGAGGGAGGAGGCTGCAACTCAGGGACATCAGCATCAGACTGAAAGGTTTCAGAGGTGCTTGGGGGTTGCAGGGTCTGTGTCACACTGAGATAAGGAATAGGAACAGGAAACAAGACATCCCTTTTTGGTAGTTGCATGACTTCATGCAAAACAGCTCATTCACAGAACAGAACAGTTGTTTGAAGATAGGTAAAAATGGGGGCAAAAGGGGCCACTAGGTTGCACTTAACTGAGGAACTAACCAATAAGTTTGCTTTCTTTTGCTTTCTTTGTGTATTCCTGCAAGTCTTTCTGCACTAAGGGTGAATGCAGCTGGGCATCAGTAGCTCTGCTCTGTGCAGCAGTGACAGAAGAAGAGCTAGCAATGTGGAAGTTCAACTATCTTAAATGTCCAGAAAAAATTAGGGAGATTTAGCTTGTGAGAGTCTGAACAAAGAGTGTGTGAGAGCAGATTTTAATTTCCCTGGAATGTGGTCATTTCAACATAATTTTACTTCTTAAATCTGTTATGTTCTGTTCAGCACTTTGTTGTGTTTTTCAGTTTTGATCAGCTCCTTCAATGAGGTTATTCTCAAAATGATGGTGTTATGTGACCCATGGCTGCTAATTTGCATATCTAATTATTCAGATTGCAGCTAAATAAATAGGCTTTCTTTCAGCATAGTCTTATCTTATAAATTGAATTATAATCAGCTCCTTGGCCTGTCTGATCTTTGGAGCCCGTTGAGCTACAACAGTTAAAATACATCAACTTCTGTCACACCAGAGAGCCATGTAGCTAACATCTAATTTATCTGCTTTTAACTCTTCAGCCCAACTTCATGCTTACAGTTTTGAGAGTTGCCACTCTTTTGGAACGATCTCAGTCATCTTTGTAACATACTAGCAACCCCTTCTAACCACTCCACTACTCTACTCCTGTGTTTTCCTGTTATCACTTAAAACATGGCATTTTAAAACCATACCCTTGTTAAATACCAATACATTCTTTGTGAAATATTTATTTGCAAAATCCCCCATTGTTGGCAAGAGCTTGAAACTGAGATGCTCATTTAGGATCTTAGCCTAAGGTATTGGCATTTGTCTTAATACACAAAACTTCTGATACATTGTTTTATAGGTATTACCTGTATTTTTCTGTCACCTGTGACAGGGCTGCTTGTTACCCTGCCCAAATACGGATATTAGGAGAAAGACAGATGGTATTAGGAAAAATACTTTAGGAACTGCATCTTCTTAGTTGCACTGACCCAGTCCATCTCTTGTGACCAACCCTATGCAGACTTGAGGGTTACTGCTTACCCTTCTGATCAATTCAGACATTTGCCTACATCCAGGTGAGATGAACTGAGACCTAAGACATTATTCAGTTATGAAACATGCAAACATCCAGATTTCAAGCTCAAGATCTTTTCAACCCTTGTCCTGACAGTGACAACAGAGACTCTGTCAAATTATTCTTCAGCTGTGCCTGTGTGTGGGTGGTTATGGTCTTTGGTGAGACTCCACTGAGTCTGCTGGCTAAATAAGGTTTCAGAAGCATAAGGCTGCCTATTTGTCTATCTATCTATCTATCTATCTATCTATTTTATATTTATATATATATATGTTATGCACATTATAAATAATAGATACATAATAGTAATCCCCTTGGTGGTACATGAGACAAAGCAGAACCCAATTAATTTCTCTTCTATTCTTGGCAGTTTTGCGGAGGTTCTTAAAAAGTAACAAGTGGTATCTTCTGTAACAAAGTTACATGTTTGTGATACAGAAGACACAAATTAATAGGTCTGTTTCCAGAAGTGGTAGCAGTCTTACAAAACAATTTCATTAAAGGGTTGCCCTTTGTTAGTCCAGTAGAAAATATTTTTTTTCAACTCACTCTTTCTCTTAGGTTTCTGAGGCCAGCTGAGTTGCATTGTCCTTGCTATTATCTCAAAGAAGATGCACACAATTAAATGTCATGGAAGGAAAATAAAATTTACTGTGCTTCTTTCCGATGTGCTAATATTTGTTTGAAATATCACCTAGTTCAGTGTTCAGTACATTTTCACAACCTGTACATCTGTATTTGCAAGAATAACCAGAATGATGACGTCCTGTTGTACCTAAAATAGACAGGACTAGCAAGAGGAGGTACCATGAAATGACATGGGGTAAAAATTATTCACTCTCCCACAATCCTGTTCCCTGCCGTGTCCTTCATGTCCGTTATCGATCAGATCTTCCCTCGATGCAGAAAGTCTCTGGTGGAGCCCATGCTCCAACTGCAGTAATAAAGTAATAAAGTAGGTCATTGATTAACTGGGAGCATGACAGGCAGCTCCTCCAGTCAGGTCGTGACGTACTGTGAGTCTTGAGGGAGGAGAGCGAGCGATGAATCAGGAATGTGAAAAGGAAGAAAGCCCACAGGTTTTAGTCTTTTGGGAGGACTTCTCTCCGCAGCACAGTTAGCAGCATTACCCTCAGCAAGCTGACGGCTATGCAAATTCACCAGAGAAGCTTTTCAGGTTTCCAAAAAAAGAAAAAGCAGAAACAAACATCTAAGATGAAATTCTCTTACCCAACTACAGTACCTAGGGAATTTTTTACTTTGCAGGCAACCAACTCATATGGGCTACTCCTACTCATTGTTCTCTACATTTAGGTATAATATATATAATTAAGCACTGTATAATTAGGCAGTTTTACATGCATTGGCTTCAACTGCACTGTCTTTTGGCAGCAATTCCTTAAGAGTCCTTGTCCCCAGCTCTGCTCCATGGCTGCCCATCCTCTCCTTGCTTCCAAGCCCTCAGTGGGAGATCCTTTGCACTGGCACGCTCAGGGGAAGTCTCAGGGTTGCTCAGCTCCAGCAGCGCAGTGCGGGACAGTCCTGCAAGAAATTCTGCCACCCTATGCACCTCATTGTCCCAATGTGATCATTGCCACAAGCCCCACAGATGTCCTCTTCCTCTTCTTTCCCATGCCCTTGTACCTTCCAAGCAAAAATTGCAGCACACCTTGGTCTTTCATTAGCTGGCTTGCACCATTAGTAACATCTAAGGAAGGATGGTGCTTACACCACAGAGCAATTCCCTGTCAGACTCTCACTGGGAGAAGAACAGAGATGTGTCTTTGACTGAGCCAGAGCCTTATCCTGACCATGCTGAGTAGCGAGTACTCCCTCTTCCCCTGCCCCCACTGGTTTTTTTGGTTTTGGTTGTTTGGGTTTTTTTTAACTCCAAAGTTGCTCACTATGTTCCATGTCTGGCATTGCTGGATGTCAAATCTGCTCATCAATCAGTTCAGAAAGCAGAATAATGTTGCCTCAGCGCTATGCACTGTGCCACCCAGCAGTTTTACACACACATTTGGTGTGATTTTTTTCCAAAGCATGGAAAATCCGCAATTTCTACTGCTGCCTCCTCACTGCCTCCCACTTTCCTACCCAATAAAAGCTAGCTCAGCCACTTGCAAACGTTTTTTTTCAGATAGTAGCACTACCCACAGTCAGTCTATATATTGTGCACAGAAAGAGAAAATGAAACAACTGGCATTTATTTAGCTATTTTTGACTTGCAGAGCTGTGGGCCTCATCATCTCCCACGCACTTCTGTCTCACATCTGAAGCTCTGATGCCCTAACAACTCCAGCCCTCCACACTCTGCCTGTAGCTGCAGCAGCCTGAGCTAAGCAGTGGCTACTTCCACAGGTTTAAGGGGGAAAATTATGCATACAAATGAACTCAATAGCATTGACTGGCTTTAATTTGAATCTATGATATTTATTTTTATCACAATTACATAAATACATAATATATGAATAGGAATAAATATTACATAAACGTGCATATACTCAACAAATTATATAGAGAGCTATAAGATAGTCAGATTCTGAATATATTTGTGCAAAAACTTGAAGTAGCATTGAGCATTGCCTAAGTATGTGGGTCACTGTTAATGAACAAACATAATTTGATTCTGTCGTGCTTTAGCTTTATTTTTAGAAATTTTATTTGATTTTTTATCAACAAAGTAGAAAAATTAAAGAATGCTGAAAAATAATATATTTCTGTGTTTGTTAAAAGCCATTACATGTAACAAATTAATTAACAGAAAACTTTAGTCCAATCATTTTCTCTGGAGCTTACTTGCTTCTTCCCTTTCTTTCCTTCTTCCATTCATTCTCTCTTTCTTTCTCTTTTATTTGAAGTATCAATATTTGTGCCTGATCTCGACATCCAATTTATCAAATGTGGCAGTAGGTCTGCATGGCACAGCTCGCAGTGTTTGATGCTATCAGCAACTCTTAGCTAATGATTACCTAAATGCTAAAACCATGGAAAAGATGCCCTAAACTATATTAAATGAAGCAGAGTGTACTGAAAAAATTACCAAGATTACTCAGCAGTCTCATTTAGGAAATCTGCCTGTTGCTAGAATAGAAAAAGTCTTTACCAGTCCCTTTCCAGCAAGAACACAGAATACAAGGATACAGAACAAGCACAGATTTCCTTGGCTGAATTCATCCACTGTCTATTTAGACTGAGAGTGACATTAGAAGTTACTTAATCAGAAGAACACTACACAGGCTGTAATGAATTTTAAGGAAAAGCATTCCAACCCTTTGGAGCAGGCCTTCTTGAACACTTCCACTGTCATCCTGCTAGTCAGTGACAGCAGCTGGAGTTTCCCTGTTCAGAGTCCTGTGTGTGGCTGAGGTACAGAGATGCTTTTTCAGGTCAGATACGTTCCATGGCAGCGGTGCTGAAATGAGGAACAGCACTTACCCCAGGGTAAAAACCTGGACACAAAGCCATCTCACCCTTCCAGGCAGCCTCAGTGGGAGTGAGCAGAGATTGTCAGAACACTTGGGAGTCTCCCCTGCCCAGGCAGGTGAGATGCTGAGCTGGGACTGTGGCTCTTCCATGTGCCCCAGGGATTTGCTCTTAAATGCACTAGAAGGGCAGAAAGGAGATAAATAAACCTGTGGTTTTCTCTCTTGTAGGGCTACTCACTGGATTACTCACTCCCAAAGGCTCTGTCTCTGCAGGTATGACTGGAAGTTTTTAAGTGCAAGTCTGTGAACTCCCGTTTTGATGTCTCTCCTGGAAGAGCTTGTGGTGAAAGAAAAGGAAATTCCATGCACCTCCTTTAGGTTCTGGTGGCCTGTGCTGGCAGAGAGATCCTTTTTCAAAGGTAACTCAAGAATTAATATTTGTTATGTCATCTGCTGTAGCTAAATATTAAATAATCTTTGAAAAATCCTTTGTTCTGAATATGTTGTGTGGTTACCAAAGTGGATTTCTCCTACTCATAGCAAGTTTAGAAATAAACTCCCCCAAGATTACAGAAAACATTAATTTCAATAGCTGATAGAAAGCATAAGGAAATGAGGATTTTGCCTTGTTTTTGATAATTTAATCTCGTGTTCATCAACCTACTTTAAGTGTAAGGAAAACCAAAGAAACAGCAATCTATCAGAAGACTGAGTGTTGCTTCCAGCAACATTTGATAATGAGTTTACTAAAATAGACACTCCTTTACATTTTTCTATAAAATACAGCTTAAAGTATATGAAGCATATTGCATATTGACTCTCTGTGGAAAGAATACATGCTGAGAATATATTCCAAAAAAGATAAGTATATGCATGTGCATAAGGGTATATTGCATATATATATGTACATACTATGTATATGTACAATTATGAGTTTTATGGGAGAAGATGTTTTCCACTCTGCCCTGTTTACAGTCAAAAACGTCCTGCAAGATTTGATTTTGAGTAAAATGCTTGTAGTAAAGCTATTACTAAATAGTATTATTGAGTGGCCATGCTTGAAGAAAAATATTTCTGATTTTCTTTGTGTGCTTTTTTTGCAACATGCTAGACATTATTAACAGATATGTTGCTAACTGATCTCATTTACAGCCTGGGCTAAGTGCTGAAATCTTTGGGCTGTGCGTGGGGATTTGGCAACCTTGCCTGCCCTGTGAGTAAACAGCACTGATGTTTGGTAAATGTGACTCTGTGTTTGTCCTTGTAGTTGTACTGGCCTGAAAGGCCAAGTCCAATATTATGGTGTCTTTGACACTCAAAAAACACTCTGCCCTCAGAGCTTCTTGCAAAACCTTCAAGAGGCCTGCGTTCCTTTGCAAGGTGTGCCTGAAGGTTACCAGTTCTAATGACACTAATGGTCACTTCTCCATTCAGCAGGGCCCAAGGCCCCAAAAGTTCCAGCCATGGCTAAAGCCTTATAAAAACAGGCAGAGTCAGTAGCACTGCCAAGGGTACCCTCCTTTTGCAGTCTATAGGAGTTAATAGGTAATTCACAGAACTAAGAAAAAGTCCAAACAAACCCAAGTTTTTACCAAGCCTGCTAGAACACAGCAATAGCAAATGAAGAGCAGCACTAATTGCCTGAAATACAAAGTACATGATGTAGAGACAACTACAACCCTGGAAAGGAGTTAGTTAGTGAACCAAAACATAATAGGAATAAATCCAGAAAACATCCTTCACTTAAGAATAATGAAAGAACAGATTCAGAATGCATTTGCCATCATGCTGGGAGAGCGAGAAACAAGAGCCTGCAGCCTAAACTAAGAGGTTAAGCCGTTTCTACGTACACAGATTTTAACATATCTGATAGAACCAGGGCCTCTCTTTTGTAACTAGATTAGCTGATGTGAATCTGGCTGCATCTGTGTAGCATCACTGCAGTAAGTGGGATCCAAGTGGGTGACTAATCATGGCAGGGAGTTGGGTTTCCAGGCTGGGCTGTGAGGTGGTCAGGCAGCCAAATAGCTCTGTATAGATATGCCCATGAGCAATCCTAGTCCATTCACTACATGCTAAGTGCAGACATATGACTGGTGAAATTTCCCTAATCTTTAGCAAAATTAAAGAAAATCTATATATTAAAACCCCAAAAATTAATACCAGGAGGAGTGAAATGTGCTTTTCCTGTATTGCTGTACAAGTTGCGTATTTGGGTTAATTATATATCCTATATGAAATTACATGCTGGAAGAAAATGAGAACTGTTTCAGAGAAAATGAAATCTGGAGTATACAATTTAACATTTCCCTGGAAATTAAGAAAAGTAGAAGAGAAGAAAACAGCAATAGTTTCTGCCTTACAAATGCTCATCTAGTTTTTGCTCATTCAGAGTCTTTCAGTAAATGCCACAATTAAAAACTCCTTCAAAACTAAATTGACATGATTTTGCTTATTACACAGATGGTGATGTCAGCTACATAACTTCATTTGTCATAGCATCTTATTACCCACTTGAAATTCTGAGTGATGGAAACAATTAAAATTGGAAGAACAAAAAAACCCTCCTCATGTGTCAATCAAGAAATGAGAAGTCCACCTGATAAGCAGATGTTGCTCAGTTGTTTGTCAGTGTAATGCAACTACCTAAATGGTTTTATTTACAACCTGAGGCTTTCCTACTGGCTTATCATATCTCTGTTAGCTTTGCTTAATGAAAATAGCAAAACAGAGGGATTTTTTTTTCTAACCCCACATGTTGAGTTGAGAACTCCTACAATATTTTAGGAAAGTCAGGCCTGTCATTATTGTCATCTAGACAAAAAGCAGGAGGATGGTGTTATTTTGTTACTGTGACATGTTTCTAAATGTACCTTGCGGATTCATATAACCATAGGATGGTATGTCTGCTGATGACTCATGCTGACTCACCCACTGAGCCAGAATTTACTGAGCCTTCTTCTGTGCCCACACACAGTGATATGATTTCCAGTCTGAGTGAATTCTTTAAAATTTAATTTAGTAGGCTTTAACTACAGAGGCAGATACGCTTCTTCAATAGTTGCCTTAATTTGTTTTTATGTCTTATTAAATGTGTGTTCAGATTATGTTTTGCAGAATCCTTTGAAATCAATTTTGAAAATAATGTGGATAAGTGCAACTGTGCTTTCCAGAGATAAAGGAAGGTCTGTCTGAAAGCACTGGAGGTGGAAGCATTGATGATCTGCTGATGCCATGGACCTAAAGGCCTAATACATAATCACTGCCTCTCTGCTGTGGCTTTAGCAGCAGTGCTTGTGGGCCTCAGTTATGGTAAGTAGGCTTAGGCAATGAATAATTAATTAAAAAAAAGAAAAATTTACCTGATTCTGTTTTTATTTTTAAGACTGAAAACCGTATATTGCCCCACTGCAATCAACAGAATTAAATGGTATAGTACTAGGTGTGAAAGCTTTAAGTAGCATTCTTTAAATGCTACTACAGATGTCTTCAGAGTGATTTTACTTTTCCTGAAATAATGGAAATTATATGGAAGATTTTAATGGGAACATAATCAGTCCAATTATTTGTCTCTCTCCAAATTCTGGTCAAAATCTGCTATGGTGTAGCAGCCTGAAAAGTAATTTCTGTTGTTACAGTATAAGCTGTAGTGACTGAGGAGACAACTACCCCAGTGAGATTCTCTCTTGGAACCAAATAAAAGCTTCTCTTTAATCTCATACTCTTTGATGAAGACTCCTATGTTTTGTAAAATCAGGATTTATGATAGTCTCATTCTGACTCCAGGATTTGTTACCCACCACACAAGCTAAGGGAGAGGAAAAAAATATTTTGCTAGGACTCCTTCTGCATAATTTGGTTTTTAAACTTTTCTGACAAATGACTTATGAACGTTCAAGCAACAGAAAACAAGATGCATGTATCCTCCCCCAAAATAAAAGTTACCAAATGCTTCAGTAAGTTGATCCAGCTCTCTAGACTTTTCTCCACCTTTCCAATATTCTGAAAGATCAGTGGTTGCCCCCAAGCCTTGCCTCTTTCTGTGGGATTTTATGTCACTTCTCAAAAGTATGTCAGCTTTGACAGTGTTTCGGGGCTGTGTGTTTTACCTCTCTTGCTCCTGCAGTCAGTCAGGCATGATCCCTAATCCGCAAGAATTTGTCTATGATTCTGTCCTCGCATCTCTGGGGTTTACTAAATTGCCCTGTCCTCTAAATCTGAAAGTGCTGGATGAGTGGACCCTTCATCCCCAGTGGTTTCAGCTTCACTGATTTCCTTGCACTTTGAATGTACAGTCCTTTGTTTTGCTTTTGGAGAACAAAACCCCCAGACTTTAAGTCTTTAGTCACATCTTCCTGCCTGCATCGTTGTTCACACAGGGCTTTCTTGTAATTCTGTCACTTGAATTCAGAAGCTGCTGGGTTTGTCCTTTGAGTTAAATGTGTTTGAAAATAGAAGATGGCTTCTTTTTGTTACTTCAAACTTCAGTGATCATTAAGATTCTGTATGTAATGGAGCATGCTACAGGAGAACCACACAGCTGTATGACAAGGTTTGAATAGAAGTTGAAGTATGTGTTTCTCCCTGAGTCCCCACATGTTCTGGTCATTAACATTCCTTCTCTTGCTATTGCACTGCCACTCACAGTCTCATTTGGTCTGAGACCATCCACAGTTTCTATCAAACAAGCACAAAGGACTCAGCTCTGCTGTGCTCCTGTGAGAGGGATGCTCTGTAGCAGAGCTGCCCACTTTTGACGTGCTACAACTTTCTCAAAAGGAAGGAGAGGCCCATGTACTGCGCTCCACCCTCTGCCGCAGGACACGGCAATTTCCTGGAAGTGCTGCAATTACTGAATGTATCCAACAGGTTACTTGCAGCAAGCTTCCCAAGTTGAAGACATGAGCGCCCAAGAAATATAGCAGCTGAAAGTAGATTAGTATCTCCAAGTAATTCAGACATCTCACTGCTGGTCTCCTGCTTTCCAAGCAGTGCTACAGACCAGTGAGGAGATAAGAGTGATTACTGGATTAATTGTTCTGACAGTGGCTCATTTCTAAAAGCCCTCTTTCTCAGGGGGCTCTGGTCCTTCCTGTGTTTTATTGCTGAGAGGGAAAGGGCTTCTAGAAAGAATGGTGCTAGAAATGGGCTATTGCCAGTACCAGAGCATGTCATCTTGCCTACAGCCTGTTCCAGAGAGCCACACATTGAATAAATAAACCTAGAGGTCATAGCCACCGGATACCCCAGCTCTATTTGGCGTCTCTGCAAATACTGCATCTTTTTTTCTTTAACTCCTGATTTGAAAAAAAAAAAAAAAAAAAAAAAGGCAATGTGAAAGTGGTGTGCTGGTGATTGAAAAAAAGCAACATTTTTTTCAAGGAGTGAAAATTCCCAAGCCCCCTCTAGCAATGCAAATAAGCAGTTTATGGTGTTTAAGTTTATGGTGTTAATACTGGCCTATCTTAGGTAAACATACACGATTGCAAAGCCTGTATCCAAAGGTCCCTCTCTAGCTGAATAAACAGGCTCTGAGATTTTCTGTACCTCTGTAGCTTATTCACTGCTAGCATCCAGTTTTAAGTACCATACTGTGCTATGGCAGTGCCAGCAGTGTGTTTGGCAGTGTCCACTATGTACTTACCTCTGTGCTTATTATGCTTCAGCTGTGGAGCCTCTCTTAATTATTTTTATTTCAAACACCTTATGAAAAAGCTGACCTTATTAACATGTCAGAGCTTTGTGCAGTAGTGCTCTCCAGCTATTATTTTGTTATTCTTTCTTTTCCAGCTTTCAGAATTTTGCTGTTCTTAGACCCTTTTGAAATGAACTGTAATATTTACATTTCTTGAATCTTTTTTAGAGATGTAAGATACTTACTAGGCTTCTCCTGCAGTTGTACACTCTGTGGCACTCTCATTTGAATGTCTTGAAGTTCCACCTGTTCTTCTGCCTCGCCCCTCCTACCCTGTGATTTGTTGCCTCCATGGCAGAGCTACAGCACTGTGTAACTTCCAGAAGATTTAATCTCAGCTGAGCACCTGCAATTGTGCAATCTCTTGTGTTCAATAAACGCCCCACTGGAAAGACTTCTCCCATAGTGTAACACTGACTTGCTATTTGTTAAGAAACACCTTGATTTTTCAAATTTCTCCTAGGTTATGGGTATCCTAAAGGTTTGTGTGCCAAGTCATTTATTTGGACATGATGCTTCTTTAGAAATAACATTCCTTGTGCTTGCCACTCTTACCTGAAATCACCGTTATAACAAAGTAAAGCTAAAAAGGGGGAAAATATACTAGTAAAGCGAGGGCCAAGGTTCTGATAAAAACATAGAAACAAACACACAAACAAAAAGCATAGAAACAAGAAAATCCAATTTCAATACGTACATTGTTCTGGCAGTCACTCACAGCTTGCCTCCAGAAATCAAGGAGCCTGTACAGGATCAGGATCAGGATCAGGATCAGGATCAGGATCAGGATCAGGATCAGGATCTACTTCTCCACTGGGTTTTTGCCTGCTCCCCACCCAAAGCATGAGGGACTTGCCAACTGTGGAGAGGCTAAACCTCAGAACATTTCTTTGGACCATCTCCCTTCCCTTGCTTCCTTCAATTTAGAGGCAATTCCAATATATAGTATAGCAGCTTTGACCAACTAGAGTTGTTTGGGTGAATACAAATGAAATCTGTTTTCTCTTGCCTCAAATGGAATAATCTCTGAGATGTAGTGACCCTTTGACACACTGATTTTCAAATTTAGATTTACCTTCCTGCTAAAAAAATCGGTTGAATTATAACTTGATTTAGGTCTCCATTTCCCAGGCAGTGTAACTTCTTTTATGAACTTCTTTTTCATGCCTTTTTAAGATCTCATAAATTACATATAATAAAACTATCAACTGTACATCAGACCCTAATCTCATAGCTTGTGAATAATGGAGTGCTTTATTCATAGGGTTCAGACATGTGATGCCACTAATAATGATGATCAGTTTAGGGTCTGAAGCATTTTCTCAAATAATTTCATTCCTCTTACTTCCTCACTTTATCATATCAGAAACTTTGCAACCATCACAGTAACTTCCAACTCTAATTCCCTTAGCCATAGTTAATTATGGATACCCTGGCAGTTCCAGAGTTATTTATTCCAGAGTTTCTTGATCATGAGCAGGCTAATCAGAGGTCTTCTGGGGGCCCTTTCACTTTCAGAAATACTGCTTTTAAAATGTCAAGTCCTATCATCAAGGCTTTGTTGGTTTTGTTTCATTTTTGTACTGCAGAGTATAAAATTTATGAAACTGCTCATTTCTGCAAAGTGGAACATTCACATTTAAATTCTTATGTCCTCTTGTCACTAGCTTTCAATTATCTTTGAAATTAGGAAATATTGTCTAATAACTTGAAATACACTTATTTAATTGGGGGATAGGTAGACTATTTTAAAGGTGGGCTTTACACATTTTGCTGACTTAGTAGTTCTCTAGTTGGCAAAAAGGGCTTTCCCAACATTCTTATAGTAACCGACAGTCCTTTGGTGCAGTGTGGGAACAGAGTTTGTACCATTCATTGTGCAGAGTCAACAAGACTGTTGTTATTTTATATTCTCTCTCAGATAACTGGAACTACTGATGTAGTTTTGTGTTTCAAAAACATCACAAGATTTTATTTTTCCTTTGAGGGGAATCAGCCCTCTACTTCTTGCATGGCGTGTATTCCTGCCAAGACTGGTGGCGCTCTGGCTTGAGCAGAGCTGACCCCCAGAGGCTGTGATCATGGTGCTGGTTTGTCTTTGCTGGAACAGGAGGGAGCCAGAGCACTCGGTACCTCAAAGGAAATACACAGCACACTTCATGTTGACACTGTTATTATGGCTGGCATATTTTGATCATCTCATTTTCTCTTTGATACTGATGTACAGTAAAGTGTGAACATCATCTTTCAGCTGCAATCTGATCTTACTGAGCTTTAAGTGCAGAGAAGGGCAGTGGATTTTCTCTTTGACAGCAACAGGAACAGCAGGAGCTCTGGAAATTGTAGTGGCAACAGCAGCTTCTGTTGTGACAGTTCTCTCGTAGGTCACCATGGTGAGAATGTATCTGAGTGTTGGGGTTTTTTTCCTGTCCAGACGCTAATATAATTTCTAGAGTCCAGAATAGCTTGTATAAATTATTGCCCTTGTCATGAATTATATTCATGCAGATATACTAGCATGAAATACACACATTTTCTTTTTTAGGAGGGATTTAATACCTGGACAAAGGATTTGACAATAATTTTAAAATCTTAAAACTGTTGTTTTGGTGGTATATAGT
Organism: Phylloscopus collybita; assembly: GCA_027886175.1. Classification (NCBI taxonomy): domain Eukaryota; kingdom Metazoa; phylum Chordata; class Aves; order Passeriformes; family Phylloscopidae; genus Phylloscopus; species Phylloscopus collybita. The sequence continues at coordinate 3,787,526 of JAJNNQ010000013.1, read as the reverse complement.
TGGAAAAAAAATCCCAAACATCATTAATTTAAAAAAAAAAGGTAATAAGCAACAGCATGGAACCTGGGCTACATTGTTTAGCTCTTCCTTGTGAGGATTCATTATATGCTTATATGTCTTAAAATTAAAAGTGTTAATTTTTGAACTGTGGATACTGCAAGACAACATAGGATGTACCTGGAGTTTACCTGCAGAAAGCAAAGCTCTTTGCTCAAGAGCTTAAAAATGAAATAGCTGTAATGTGATAGTGTCTGACATGGGCAGCTTTGATGGTCAGGGATGGCACCCATGAAACTACCCTACAAAAATGCAGAAAAGGAAAAATTAACTCTTTTTATTCTTGAATGAGGGGCTTTATTTGGAGTCAGTGTTATCCTTCCTGTCAATCCTACTCATTATCCTGTCCTCCCAAGCTGGTGTGCAGCCAGTTGCTCTTACTGGAAGAGTCAGCTGTTGGAGACTCTTTAACTGAGTCACCACCAAGTGTTTCCATTGGTAAGTTCACAACAGTCCCATTTGGGCCACTTCTTCTGGGGTTGTGCACCAGTGACATAGATACCAACAGCACTGCTTAGCCATTATGAGATTTAAGAGAAAGAGGCCCTTCCCTTGCTGTGAGCTGATTTTTCTTAGTTTACTTGATTTCTTGCTACTTTTCCTTTCTACTGAAACTGGTACTCATCAGTTGCATGCATGTATAAATTACTCAACAGCCCCTGCTGCAGTTCAGCAGAACCTTCAGGAAAAGGTTCAGTGTCCTACTGAACATGCATGAAGTTTGTCAGAAGAACTTTTCCCCCCTTAGTCTTAAAAAAAAAAAAAAAAAAAAAAAAGGCTTCTCAGGACCTGCTTTATTCATTGTTAATGTTTCCAATGTGTATAAGGGCTCCCCTGCACACTGCACAGTTTGGTTGCTGGTGTTTTTTACCCTCAGAAGGATGGTGAGTCACATCAATTCCAGTTTAACAGCTCCTCTGATCTTAACAGAATGCCCTCAGCAGAAACATATTTGAATAATACAGACCACTCATATAGATCAGATTGCTTCTGCCTGATGTGTTGCCCCATTTCAGGCAGCTTCACTTACCCATGAGAACAGTGTGTGCTACAAGCCCCCGCTCTCACTGGGGTCCTCAAGCTGCTATTCTTCCTCAGCAATGGGGAAAAAGAGAGATGACAATGAATAGGAATGTGGGAAGGTATTTTTAAAGTGCCACTGATTTTATGTGGGAAGGTATTTTTAAAATGTTAGTGGTTTTATGAAGCAACATTTGCCACTCTCCCAGGTAACTTCTCATAGTTACAGTAAGAACACATAAAATATTAACAGTATTGATAATTACCAGTAATGAATTAATTGAATTAACAGTAATGATAATTCTAAATGAATTAGGAAAATATCACAAAGATTAAATAGGAAGATATTAGATTACTATTAGAGACTATGGTTAGAAAGGAGTGTAAGTGGGCAGCAAAAAGTAGCAATGGAATTGCGTTGACAGTGAGAGTCTCAGTTGCTATCTGCATATTTCAGTGATAAACTCTTCAGGCTTATTTTTATTTTTACTCTCATGCTTACTTTTAAATTTTCATTAGAATGGTCTCAGCTATAAAGCATTGTGTCTATGCAACATTTGAAAGTTGTTCGAAAATTGAGAGGATATTGTTACCAGAATCCGTCTATCTTATGGAGCTTAAAAGCAAGCTTGTTAGACAAACTTGACTGACTTCTTTAATAACATAAGCTTAAAAGATGATAAGAACATAAATATTTTACTGGTGACGTGCTTAAGCTTTTGAACTATCTTAAAACATACTAAGCTCTCTTAAAATGCTTCAGTCAAAGGTAGAAAAGATAATCTGAAGTCTGTAGTCAGCGAAGAATAAACCAGGGCAGTAATAAAGATGAAGACACATTAGGGATGGCAGATGAGAGTAGCTTAAGCAAAAAGTGGTATTCTAACACCAAAGCAAAATGTTTAGCAATATTTTAGACTGGAACAGGAGACATCTCAGCAAGAAGTTAACAAAACTTACTGTGTCCTCTGCTACCTACAATACTGCATTGAGGTCTGAGCTTCCCAGTGGCAGAGAGGAAACGTGTGAACACATGCTCCCAAGTTACTGGGTTACCCAGGCAAGTTATTCCTTATCAGCAAGGATGCTATGGCAGCCTGTCATAGCTGAAATGAACACATTTTACTTCGGCAGCTGGGTGAGCTGGGAGCACACACAGAGGCAGCTATTACAGCTTGTCTGTGGAGTAGTAACTTATTAAGCCATGCTAAGTCATGGCTTAATTACAAACTGGCTTGACAGCTTGTGGCTGTCTGTCCCTACCCAATTTAACAACACGAACAAAGCTGAAATGAAGGCAACAGAAATAATCATGGCACATCAACCCCTTCAGTTTGTTACATCTCAAAGCCAGTGTGCTGCCTGTGTGCATCTCCGAATAAGTACTTCCACACTGCCAATTAAGTGCCTGTGTGAAGGCACTTAACCTGTTGCCCAGCCACACTTTAGACTGCATTTGTCATTCTAATGCTGAAGCTGAATGACATTTCATATCATGCTGTGATAAACTACCATATTCTGTCCTTCTTTGTCATCTTTTTGAAGTGACAAGCTCCCAGCAGCTAGAGGAAATTTCTGATACTAAGGTCTTGCTTTTATACTCCTGAGGTTAACTGCATTTCTATTCCTCCATCAATTTAAATGTATGTGGTTTCCTAGTTTTCCTTACTGTTGGTAACCGGGTCATTTACAAATTTATTCCCCACCACTTTCTTGTATCAGTGTCATTAAGGGAAATATCTAATAGGTTTAAACCCAAAACTTATCCTGGGCACTGGGGGAGTGTGGGGGGTTGGGATGGTAGGAAGAAAAGAAAACAACTTGTACTCAGACACCTCATTTCTGATTATTAGATTTTGCTTTATCCTCTATGGATACTCCATCACGTCCATGGTACTGCTCTGCTATTTCCTGTCATCTCCTCCTTTATCTAGAGGTTGAATGATATTATCAAAGGAAGATCTTAGGTTAACCTGGTAAGGCCCACCTTTAGTAAACAAACATCACACTTTCTCACTTCCTGATACTTTACTTCCTGATACTTTAAAAAGCTTGCTTCCAGAGAAGTGATTTCATTTGACACAATTTTCTGACTTCTGGAATGGGCATTATCTGTTCTTTCTGCCCAGAAGCTGTAGACTGTATTTTACTTTCATCTTATATGTAATACTAGCAATTTCCTTTCCCTCCTAGCTATTAGCCATCCTGCCCTCCAACCCCATATTCAAGATCACCATCTTTACTGAAAATTGAGGCAAAAATACCCATTTAGTTTTAGAATCACATGTAGACTATTTCTAAACCCCACTTCTTCCTGAAAGGAAAGCAACATCACTTCCTTCTTACACTATTATGTCACAGCTGGATAACATCTTGTTGTTTTTCCAGATGCCATATACCATAAATCAACCTGATTTTCCAGATAAATTCTCTTCATTCTCCCACTTATTGATGTTTGAGATCCTTCCCGAACCAGACTTTTCTTCTGTTTCATGATCTCCATTTGTAGTTCTTACCTCTCTCTTGTTTCTTTTCCACTTGTGCCTTGAAGCTTCTACCTCAAAACCATTTTGCCTTCTGTGTGATACAGGATCCTAGTCATTTGGTTTCAAAGTACCTAAGGCTTCTTCCATGTTCAAGTTTTCATTATACAATGAAAACTTGATTTTGTTTCCAGGTCCCTTCACTTATCACAGCTTCCCTTTCTGAAGCTGAGAATATTCTATTTTATTTCACCACTACCTTTCGTCAAACAATTGTGATCGCTGACTCCAGGGTTATCATTGGGACACAGTCTCAAGTTTTGTCAAGGGAAATACAGGTTGGATATCAGGAAAAAAGTTTTTTTATAGAAAGAGTAATGAAGTACTGGAATGGTCTGCCCAGGGAGGTGGTGGAGTCACCATCCCTGGATGTGTTTAAAAAAGACTGGATGTGGCACTCGGTGCCATGGTTTAGTTGAGGTGTTAGAACATGGGTTGGACTCGATGATCTTGAAGGTCTCTTCCAACCTAGAAATTCTGTGATTCTGTGATTCTGTGATTACCGTCAGGCCTTTGAGGGCATATTCCTGAGCCAACCAAAAGCATGACTTTCTACAGGCTCAGTGACAGTTTGGAGGAGAATTTGATTCACTAGCACAGTCCAGAATGTCTGGCCCCAACTATGAGTAGCATGCATTTCCCAGATTATTAAATGAGAATTTGAAATCTCAGTGCCTATTTCTTTGAACCAAGCAGTACTATCTCTTCAAGAATATGGAGTTTTCTAACTACTTTCCAACTTTCCACCAAGGGTCTGGAATGTTCTCAGAGCCCTCTTCTCTCAGTAAAGTCTGCAACCATCTTTTTCAAAAATATATCAGAACTAAATTTTGAGTTGTTTTATTATGTACCTTTTATTTGCAAAACATCGCTTCTTTTACATAGAATATTACTACACACTTTTATTTTTACGTCTCTGCTTAACCACAAATCCCCTCTAATTCACATGTTCTGGTTAGGAATGGAGTCTTCTTTTATCCCAAGGAGGGTGTCCTGAACTGTTTTCTAAAATTGCTCCATTTTTCCCCCCCAAAATACTGGAAATAGTATACCCACTTTTCAATTATTTCATTTTGACACAGTAACATTGCATATTTGCCTTTGTCTGTATCTGTCCTTTTTTCTTTGCTACCCATCCTACATTCTTTCTATTCCTCATGCTGTATTATATGCTGTATTTATATTTAGTCTTCCTCTTGTTGAGCAAAACCAAGGCAAAATATTACATGAATCTTTCAAAATTTTCTCTGTTCATTTCTTAATGTGAAGATGACCTTATTATCTGTGGTTTCCTTCCTTTCTTCACAGATGGTGTAATCTAGAAGGGGTACACAGTCAAGTGGTGAAGAACTAACCACTGTTGTTTAGTGAATTAGTTTCCATGGGAAGTTTACTCAGCTGAAAATAAGAGTTTGTTTGCTTTGCAGATAAAAAAGTAACCATGTACCATGAATATTGTCAGTGTCTGAGAATGCCTTCTTGTGAAACCAGAGCACCATTTGTCAAACTAGTATGAAGGCCAGTTAAAACACTAGAAGTATACATATCTCAGACAACCAGCTGTCAAAAAAACTGAGGTAAAAGGTAAGAAAATGACATGAAAACACTGTCAGATCAAGTAGTTTCCCAAAGGTACTGATTTTTGGCAGGACCTGGTTTATGGTTCATTAATTTGAACATTAAACAAATTTAATTATTGAGGTTTGTCAACAGCTACTGCTAAAAGGACAAATTGCCTCACCAATAACAATAGAACACTAAAAAATGGAAATTTTAAAAACCCTGTAGAAGAACTCACCTTCATTCCTCTTTAGTGCAGTATCAAAGCTGTTTGCAAACTACCTTTATCTCATATTATCTATTTCCCATTTATTACCATTTCTGTAGTTCACAGTTATTTCCATCACCACTAAGAATAAAATGGGCATGGCATGTATTAAAAAATGCCGACTCTTTCAGGCATGCACACATCACCGTTGATCCAAGACACAAATATTCCCACAAATATCCTGCCTTGGTAATCTTAAACGAAGCTTAACTGGAGCCAGCCATGAAATGGCACAAAATCCCTGGATTAGCCATTAACTCCACATTGCCACATACAAACCATTATTTCACCTACTTATTACTTCACCACCCGCCCCTGCTGCCTGTCACTGCTGCTTGCTTCTTGCCACACACACCTCTTGAGCAATGCCAGCATTGAGTTTTAGCCCACAGAAACCAGCCAGATACGCACATTTTCTACTGATTAGGAATGTGCTGTTTATGCTGGGTTATGGACTTGTGTGCACAGGGTAGGTTTTCAGTTAATCTCTAACATTTAAGCAGGTCATGTTTGAAAGGCAGTAGGGGATATCACTTAACACTTTTGAGAAAATGTAGGGTAATATTTATTATTTTGGGAAGTCCATTCTTCCCAAAGAATTGTAAAAGTTGTACAGCTAGTGAGATGATAGGGAAAGCAAGTGTTTTAATTGTTTTTCTAAATTTATTATAGAACCATATATGAACTTAGAGTTGAAGGTAAAAGGAAGGAGATCAGAAACCTTGTAAAACATAGAAGCAAGGAGAAAGGCAGGGTCAGAAGGTTTGAATGACGACTGAAAGCCTAATTTATGATTTCTTGCAGTATTTTTGTTTTAGTTGTCACTGGGGGAAGAGTGGCTGCTACAGTAAATTAGAGGGAAGAGTCAGTAGTAGCTGAATATACAATGTACACACTGCGCAAAACTATCTAATGCTACCCAGGGTATCTCTCTGGCAGGTGCCCAAGAAGCAAAGTAGAGGATGCAAACAGGGACCTGATAAAATTACAGCCCAGTTTCAGACCTGCTGAAATCTGTGCAGGAGATACCATTACTCTAAATAGTGCCAAGCCCTCAAAAAATTCCTGGTGAATCTCTTGAAATAAAAAGAGTTTCAAAAATCCAAGAAATATCTAGGCTAAATAAATTTTGCATTCATCAACCCTAAGATACAGCAATTTTTAGCCAGATTTGTCATTGCTTTAATAATACATGAATTATATTTAAATGACTGTGAGATATAAGCCTGAGGAGAGGAAAGGAAGGAAAAAAAAAAAAAAAAAAAAAAAAAAAGATCCCTAGCTGTATAAAAGTATCTTGAGTCCCAGATCATGTGGACACTGCAAAGTTAACTAGGTTGATTGGCAGCTGGGTCTGGGCACTCAAATTAGCTTGTCTGTGAGCAGGTTTTCTATGACAGAAGGGTAACCGCAGCCTCAGCATTCTGGCTCTTTCTGAACTGGCTCACGAGTGCCTGTGCTGAGGCAATCTAGGTGTCATTCTCATTCAGCTCTATCAACTGGTAGGCAGCTGTGGGAAGCAGCACCGGCACACGGGGGTGAACTATCGCATCTTCTCAGTGTGGAGTAGGTGCATTTGAACCCACAGAAAGCAAATCTTCGTCTCTTCGAGCTGTGGCTGCGTCAGTCACCTGAGTGAAAAAGCATCCTCTGAGCTCTGTGCAAGGATTTTCTAACATGAGTGGTGGTGCTGATGACCTTGGAGGTAAAAGCTACATAGTATTTTCTGCATAACTCTGGAGGCCCTGGAAAAATAGTCCCATCACGTGTCTATGTGGAATACTGAGAGAGAATTTCAACTCCAGAAAGAGAAGCTCCCATCTTTTTCAGAGTCAGTTCCTTTTTTGAACACTTCATAAAACGAATAGATGAATGAATAAAAATGCTATACAATGTTTTGAGCCGTGGTCTCAGGTCCCGCCTGTGACGGCTGTTCATTCATGCCGATGCATTCAGGGTGTGGTGAGGAAATACCTCAGCGTAAGGCAAGGGACAAGGGCATCAGTGAACTATATGTAGGAATTGGTATGCCATTTCTACAGCGCATTAAAGTTTGGGTTCTCGGGAGTGTAAGGCAAGGATATCCCTTCCAGCTCTCCAGGAAAGCCTACAGGGTATGAAGGCAGCCCCTGAACCGCCGTACACGAGCGGGTCCCCGTCCTGCGAGGGGAACCGCAGCTGGCTTCAGCCAGCCATTGACTGAGAAAAGTGGGAATAGCACGTGATTACGAGGGATCAGACAGATTTTCATGTTCTTCCCTGAATAAACAGTTTTGGTTTGGGGCAAGAAAGAAGGCGAAGGGCAGGCGAGCCCAGGCGGGGTGTTCCTGAGGGCCTCCCGCGGCGGGGCTGTCGCTGCAGCCGGGAGCGGCCGGCGGCGGGAGCAGCTGCCCATTCCTGCGCTTCCCACCGGCCCGGACCCAGGGCTGAGGGCAGATTTAGGGGTCACCCTCTCACCTTCTTCAAGCACCGAAAGGAGGTTGTGGGTGGGAGGTCGGCCTCTTCTCCCAGGCAAGCAGTGACAGGGGAAGAGGAAATAGCGCCAAGCTGTGCCAGGGGAGGTTTAGGCTGGGCATCAGGAAGAATTTCTTCACAGGAAGGGAGATTAGACATTGGAATGGGCTGCCCAGGGAGGTGGTGGAATGACCATCTCTGGAAGTGTTTAAGGAACACTGGATGTGGCACTCGGTGCCATGGTCTAGTTACATGGTGGTGTGTTCGCTCACGGGTTGGACTCGATGAACTCAGGAGTCTTTTCCAACCTAATCGATTCTGTGATTCAGTGATTCTACTCTTCAGGCGGCCCCGGTGCCAGAAGGGCTCGGTGGAGCACCAAGGGCGATCCCGAGACGCCTCACTCGGGCACCCGAGCAGGGCCGCGGCCCCTCCGTCGCCTGAGCCGGGACACTGCGCTCGCGCCCCGCGGGCAGACGGGAACGCAGAGGACCGAGAGACCTCCAGCTTCGCTCTTTGGTGCGGTAACACCAGCAGCCCCGGCAGCCCCGAGCGGCGCCGACGGCAATCCCCGACCGGCACCGGAGCCGTGCGAGACGCAGCGGCTCCCGCCGGGGGCGCCAGGCCCCGCCCCCCTCGGGCGGAACACCTGCCCTCGCGAGCCCTGATTGGCTGGCGGTGATGTAATCGCGCGCACATACGGGTACTCCCCACTGCCCCCCGTGGGGCACGGGGGAGGTCGCGCGCCTCTCGCCCGCCTCGCGACCAATCGCCGTGCGGAGCGGCTCGGCGCGCGGGCCGGGCCGCGCTCTGCTGCGTCGCCGGCCGCGCTTGATTGGCAGGGGCGGCGGCCAATCAGCAGAAAGCAGCCGCGGGTCGGTTCCCGCCCCCTTGGCGAAGCGGCGGCCGGGGCGAGAGAGGCTGCGGGAGTGGCGGCGCTGGGAGCCAATGGCCTGTAGGCAAACCGCGCCGCTGGGAGGGAGGGGATGTGGCGGCGGGAGGGAGGCTGGGAGGGGCGAGGGCGTTCGCTGACAGCCGCTTCCGTCAGTCCTGCCCGAAGCTGCGAGGCCGGAAAAAAAAAAAAGTGCGGAGAAAGACGGAGTCCGTGCGCTGTCGTCTTGATTGACGAGAGCTGTAGCCAATAGTTACCAAAGCAGACGGGGCAGGCCCAATCAGAGAAAAGCTTTTGCTTGTGAGCGGCGAACGCATCTACCAATGACGGCAAGAAAGGGCCGTGCCGACGGGGCCGGAGGCCAATGGTCGGTGGGACGGGGCGGGCGGGGTGAGCCTGGCCCCGCCCAGCCCTCCCGAGAGCGGTGACGCGGGCGGGGGGACGGCGGCTCCAACATGTCCGCGCTGCTGGCGGCGCTCCGAGTGCGCGACCGGGCGGCGGCGGCGGCCGGCGGCGGCCAGCGCGGGGCGGCGCGCGCCTGAGCCCGAGCCAGCACCGCCCGCACCCGCGCCGGGCCCCGCAGCGCCGCCGGGCGCCGGGGAACGCGGGGCACACAGGTAGAGAGAGCGGCCGGGGCAGAGCGGGGGAAGGGGCTGAGCGGGTGAGCCGGGGCTGGGGCTACGGCGCCGGGCGGGGCAGAGAACGCGGCGTGCGACGGGTGAGCCCCCGGGGAGCGAGCGGGCGCCGCGAGGCCCGGTCGCCGCCTTCCTCCCGCCGCCGGAGATGAGAGGGCCGGGGCCGCGCTGACACGGCCCAGGCCCCGCACGGCCCCGGGGCTGGGGAGCCGGTAGGCCCAGCCTCGCGTGGGTGGCAGCGGGGAAGCCGCTGGAGGTGTCCGGTGTGTGCCGGCGGCTGCGGCCGGGGGGCGGCCGGCGGGCCGGGCCCGCGCACGTGCATGGGCCGGGCCCTGGGGAGTGTCGGGCCGGGGCCCGTGTTACCGACGGGCCGTGGCGGTGGGGGAGGGTGGCCAGCGGCGGGCACGGCCCCGTGTCGCGGGGAGAAGCTGCCTTGAGGCCTGGGTGCTTGTGACGGGCTGGGGGTGAAATCACAGACAGATGGGCAGTGCCTGGGAGTCTTCAGGAGAAAGGAGTTGAAGGCAGTTCTTGCTCGTAGTTTGGAGCTTGCTGGCTCTACGGACCCAATGGATATACTTTTACTATAATTTACAGTAATGCCTCTCTCGGAAGGAGGGAGTCATTTTGGTGAGCTGACTTGGACGCGGCTAGGAAAATTTATACCTGTCTTGTTTTGTGTACTGCGGTAGGTTGAGGGATGTGTTTATACCGTGGGGATGCAGGTGCTTCGCGAAACCACATGTGTCTGGGGGTAGTGGTACAGGAAGGCCTGTGAATTTAAGAGTAATAAGTAAACAGGCTTCTGTGTGTTTGGAGAAGTAAGGTGGTAAGTTGGCAGGCATCTAAAGGCTGTGGAGGAGCGAGGCTTTGGGTGGTAGGGAAGCCTGTGTACACATTACAGGCACAGTGGTAACAGGTTGCTACAAGGTTCTGAACTTGTTTTGTTTCGTGGCCGGTGTGGTTAGACTTAATGTGCGAGACCTTCGTGTGTAATATGAGCTGGTATGTGGACAGCAAGTCATGCGTGTTCCTATTGCTGTGCTTTGGTTTGTCTGCTGCTCGCACTGGGAGCTGAGAGAGATGCCCGGCTGTCACCAGCTCGGTGAGCTCGCTCTCTGGTGTGTGGAGATGGGCTGCAGTAGCAAGCAACGTGGTCTGTGTCCTGGGAACTTGAGAGGAACTGTTCGTGGTTCACCTGTAACGAAATGGAAAGGCTGGATATTTGTTGTTTGGGAATACAAATGGGAAAACATGTAGCAAATGCCATGTGTTGGGATCATGATAGTACTTTTTGAAGAAAAGTCTGTGCATGTGCTGGGGAGCTGTAGAACTGTAGTTATATATGTTTTTGCCAGGTATCAGGCACTCTAAATTTCTGTCTATTAGGTTATCAAAGCTGTCTTGTAGGAAAATTTTCAAGGATGACAGGACTATGGGAAAGTGAGGGGGCTTGGGTGGATATCTGGGTATGGTTGAAAATGGGGGGAAGGATGAATTTGTGTACAGGGTGAAGATTATGTTAGGCTATGTATACACGTGTGTATCAGGGGAATGGTATTTGTGCAAAAGGGAAACTGGAGTTTTCGTATTGCTGAGTTAGTTAGTCTGTGTATAGAGAGAGGAGGCAGGCGTTTTTGGCTGAGGCTATGAAAAGTTGAAATGGCGTGGGGGAGGGATGGTCAACTGGCTCCAGGGTCCTGCACAGGTTAGAGGCTGTGGGGATTCTTTGCTGCTCATAGACAGAAGTATTTTATAGTCGTGACACCTAGTGAAAATGAAAAAAGTGAATAAAGGTGATAAAGCAATTTAGTACTGTTGGGAATATTACTGGATTAAAGGAGGTTGCAGGACAGTCAAGGAGTTTCTGGTAAAGTGCTGTTTGTTTGTTTGTTGATTTTGTTCTATTTGTTTCACTGGATAAGTTGACCATTAACTTTAAGGGTAAACTTTTGCTGAAACTAGCACTTGTAATGGTGTTGACAGGTCAGCAGCTAACTACAAGCACTTAACATGGAGACAAGCTCCTGTATATGTGTGGGGGCTTAAGGGCTCCAGTACATCCATTATATGTATTTATTGCATGCATTTTCTGTACCTTAACACTTAACTGAGTTGGCATATTGAGAGCATATGAAATCTTCTATGCTGGATGTGTACTTGTGTTTGAGGGTCAGAGATTTGTGAAGAGACAATTCATTTAGAATGGAAAGCTGCTTGGATAAGTAGGAAATGAGGAGTAATTACGTGTGTGTATCCCATGTTCTGCAAGTTTGGGATAGTATGTTTTGGGGTTTTTTTGCGTAGCCCCTCAGCTGTTGTTCTGCAGATATTTAGAGGAGGCTGTTACATAGGGCAGTGATTTAATTAAGGCACACAACATCAGGATGAGGGAAACGTGATTAACGTAGCATGGAGTGGACTGCATAGAGGGTGCTGAGAACCCATTTTTCTTTTAAAGTGGTAGCCATGAGATGATTGGTTAGTGATGTAAGGAATGAGAGAAAGAAATGAGTAGTCTTGTAGTTATCCTGGACAATCCAGTTTTCTTCTTGTCTCTGGTGTGCTTTCCTCTTTTAAACTTTTCCAGTGATAATCACTATTGTGTGCTTCTGACTTAGAAAACTTGTCTCAAGAAATAAAAACCTATTACAGTTGAAATTCAAGCCTGTGAAATCTGTGTGTTCAACAGTCATTTCATGTGCTTACTGTCAGGAACTACTGCTCTCAGGGGTCCAATGGAGAGTAGAGAGTATTTCTTACATGAGTGTGTTGCTTCCGTATTACAAAATGGAAAGGCACTAAAATCTGCTCTTAGTAGTGGACATAAAAATCTGTGTTTATGAAGTATTTGTATTACTCTTTGGAGCAGGACTGACTTAGACTGCAGCAGGGGAGGGGGATGTGCACAGAACCCTGTACAGTGAGTACTGGATGTCCTCCTTAACTGGAGCAAACTGCAGCACACCTTGCTAAGTGCTGCTGTAGTGTTCAGCAGGGCAGGGATGGGCTTGGTTTGTCAGCGTGCTTTCTGTTGCTTGGTTTGGTCTTGGGTTTTTTGGGGTTTCTTCTCAAAAAAACCCCACTAAAAATGAAAATTGATCATTTGGTAGTGCCTTGTAGCATCACTCCTTTGGGAATGCTTAAATCTGCTATATAGGTCTACTGCTGTAGCTTAGGAAGTGGGAAATGGCTGTTCTTTTCCAGTCAGCACTGGAAGATAATTAGCTAACCATTGGTTTTTACAAGCACAGTCTCTTCCAAGTGAATGGGAAAGCCTTTGGTGGAAGAATTCAAGCTCAAGACTCCATGTTTGGACTGTGGAGAGTGATTGCTGTAACAGGATGTGCATATATTTCTGTCCATAGTTGGGGTTTTTTTCCCCTAGTATTGATTCTTTCTGCCCACTACCTTAATGACATATGCTCAATTTTGTTTGGGATTTGTTTTTTTTAGTTCTTGTCACTTGTCCACTGATCTCTCTGAATTCGGTGATGCACTTCCCTCCCCTGTGAAAAAGAGGCATTCTTCAGATCCTGGGCCTTCTAGCAACTGAAATGATTCAATCTGGGTATTTTTCTTACCAGTAAATTGGAGGAGAGCAGTGGTATTTCTTTGGAGAACTGTTAAAATCAAAATTTTGCTGTCTTGGTTTCTTCTCTATTACTTTTTAAATTCTGTGCTTCAATTTATGCTTAATGGTCTTCATAATTTGGCTTACAGCTGTACAGGGTGTGAATTGTGACTTCTTTCTCACTGCCTGCTAGCAGTGTGAATGCAGCATAAATGTTTTATGCATCTTGGAGGAGTCAGTTTAGCCCCAGCCTCCAGTATGTCAAGTATACATAAAATGTTCAGGAAATTTAACATCAAAATCTGGACCAGTAATTGCAGCTTTTTAATAAAAAAATTAAAGAAAAAAACCCCACCCAAATAGAATGACCTCTGACTAGAGAAGCCCAGAAAGGAGAAACTGAAAGATGATCCCTGATGTAAAAACAAGGATGCAGAGTTTCCAGAAAGATTATCAGTACTGCTTTTACTTAACAGACAACTTTGCAAACTTCTTAGCTGTTTGGATAATGTCTTTCAGCCTTAGATAGATGTCTAGTACAGGAAATTTTGTTCTAACTGCTTATAATTTACCTAAACCTTGTACAAATTTATATTTGTGTCATATGATAAAGTCAGATAAATATTTGGAAGAATTTGAGTGTCACTCCAGAAGAAAACTGGTCTGAAAATCTTTATGAGATGGTAAGAAATTACTGAGCTGGGGTAGCTCATCTCTAGTTTCTTGAGATGAGCAGTTCAGCTCATCTCAGTTTCTTGAGACATTGTTGGCATGTTGAAACATAAGGGTTGCCAGTGAGTGCAGGTTAAATTAGTCTTCTGGCTCTTGGAAAACCCTGTGTTGGGAGGGTAAGCACAAAGATGTTTTAATGTAGAGAATGATGACAGAAGGGAAAACTCAGTGTCTCAGCAGACAGCAGCCTTTCTTATAATTCTGAAGGAAATTTATCAGGCCCAGATATTTTTTTGTTCTGCTATGAAAAATGTTATCCACAACTCTTTTTTTTTCCCTGTGCACCATTAGTTTCTCATTAACATTTCTTCAGTGTACCATTTTATGATGTCACTACATTACTATCTCCTGGCGTGGGTTCTCTTCATCTTTGATGAGAAATAACTTTATTCATTGAGTTTTCTTTCAAAGAAATTGTACAACTAGGTGCTTAAGTTTGTTTTTGCAAGACTTAACATGAAACAGATCAGAAAAACATCGCATAAGGACTGGGCTGCTGGAGAGTTCAGGATGGATGGCTCTCCAGTGACTATGGTAATAACATGTCAATAACCACAAACTTCCAGTTGAATCACAAAGGAAAGTGTCATTCCTTCTTTGCCATTTTCATGGGATTAGTGTGTTAACAGAAAATGTCATCTTCAGTAATCCTACTTTTGTGTCTGCACCCCAGTATAGGAACTTGACCTTTACCCAATGTAGAGCAAACATGGCTCTGCATTGTTAGCATATGAATTAATTGTTTTATCAAGGAGGTAATGAAGTAAGATGATAAGGATTTGTTGAGCAGAGGAGGTAATGTTACATGTTATTGTAAGCTTTTCATGCAGTACTGATGTTCATGCAGTACAGATCTGTTCTCACCAGCTTGTTGGTCCTGCTAAAAGCATGTATATGTTTGAAACTCATATTCTTCTATTTAAAATTTTATAAAAAATTGGCATTAGGTGAGAGCATATCAGTGGTGGAACTATTTGTAAAGAACTGATGTTTTGATTCAAGTGGAACAATGAATATTATGTTGGTCAGCTTATTCAAAAAGAAAATAAAACCTGTTCTGGGTGGCTTTGTTGGTTAAGCTGATGTGCAAATCATAAAAAGTAATATTGCATACATGCAATATTTCCTTTCCTGTCCTGTCACTACATCCAGTGTAGCCTTTGATAGAGTTGTGTTTTCAGTGCTATTTGAAAAATTTTGTAAAACAGTAATTGTAGGTGATGCATGAAGTATGTCGATCTTGGGTGGATTATTTTTTTCTTTATTCCAAAATCTTTTCTAAAGTATCCCACTAGCTTTTGAAGCTCCTAACTTGTAAAGGGGTGGAAACAAAAGTGGTTGAGTGGTGATGTGGCGCTGCTGTCATTATTCCAGAAAAAGGAGCACCCTGTGCAGGCCTCCTTTCTAGGGCTTTTGAGGTCTGCGTTGTCAGCTTCAGTCTGTGGGTTTACTTCCTGCTGCTGGAGGCTCTCATAAATGAATGGACAGTATCTGCCACTTGATTATATTTACATTAGCAAGCAATATGCTGCACTTGAGGAATGTTGTAGAGTGAAGCTGTAAGTTAGGTAGACTCGGTGTCCCCAGTGTGTGTACTTCATGGGGTTTATTTTACACTAATTGTAGTCTGGTTCTGTGGGCTGAGTATATTCCAAGCTTTCCCAGAGTTTTGATGTAGGTTAATCTTGGAGATAGTCAGAGAATGTATTCACAAACTTAAATGAGGTGTGAACTAAACTACAGGAAGTGGGTTACGGATTTACTTCAAAAGCATGTTCCTAACTCAAACTGAAGTGACAATACAGCTGTACCCACTGGGTCTCCAAAAGGCACATTAGAGCACTGCAGAGGGTGCTGAGCTATGCAGGGGGAGTGGGTTCTACCCTCTGCTGCTTCCTAGGTGTTGTCAGGCCTGCAGAAATTGTTCTGTTACTCTCTGATGAAGGCTTGCTGGTAACTGAATATCTGTTTGTAAATTATTGCCCCCAGTTTTGAAATTTTGTGTGAAAATGGCTGGTGGTAAAACTAGAATGAATTCTGAAGAGTAGTTCTTTCATGGTTTTAATTCAGTTAATCAAGAATGAAACTAGCTGTGTGAGCAGCAAGTTATGAAGCCTGACTTCCTGTGGCTTTGTGTCTTGTGGTTGGATTTTTCTGGGTGTAGGGTATTGCGAGTTCTGTAAGTATTCTCATGTGTTTGGGGCACTCTCTGTCCTGTATAGTATGATTGTTTTGGTAACACAGCTGAGCTTCTGCTGCACTTGTCCTCGGGGGGCACTAGTTTGGATGTCTCTCCTTGATGTGACTGTTTATTTCCACAAAAGTCGTAGGACCTGACTATTTGTGAAATATTTACTCTTGTGTAAACTTTTGAGTTGTGTTTCAGTGAAACTGTGGGGACACACACAACACTCACTGCAGCTTGTCTTGCTGGGGTTTTATGTTATTTTCCACTAATATTATTGCCTGTTTTACTGTTTGTGTGGTTGGTTGTCTGTTTTTTAAGAATTACCACTGTTTAAAGTTTCTTCCAAAAGAGTTAAAAGTATATTCCCCTCAACATTTCAGTGAACATATCTAGAAACAGGAAATTGTATTCTTCATGGCAGCTTCTTAAGGGATGATGAAAATCTCTTCTTTATAAGATTGTTAAGATTCTTCATAGTATTCAAGATGCTTGTTAAACCACATCCAAATAAATATCGACAGATGTAAAGTTGCCTTTGTGTATTGCAGCTGTATATATGGTACCACATATAGTAGTTTTGGACCATGATTCTGGGAGAGAAGTGAATGAGGGTTTTCACATTGCATAAGTCTCTGGAGTACAGCTAGACCGGATTTAGAGGGTGGTGGATTAGTAATTGGAGGGGGCAGGGACTTGTGTTTGTGATTGCCCTTGTGACCTTGAAAAACTGCTGCAACTGTCATGTGCTTTGAAACTTTTCAGATGAGAAGTACTGTACTGAAACTGTGTGGTATTGTGGGCTGTTTTGAGACTTCTGTCTTCAGTGTGTAAAGCTGAAGAAATTGTTCCTTTTGCTTCTGTTTGAAGTGGGTCTATACTCAAAGCACTGCCTTCAGAGAGCTGTAGAGGTATGAAAGGTGAATACAGCACAGATGTTACTCAGGTTTTTTTCTGTGTCCTTTCTTTTTACCTGCTCTCTTTACCTAGTATAGTAATAAAATATGTCTGTACTACTTGTTCTGGTTCCCCACAGGAAAATCTTATCCTGGTCAAAAGGTACTCTGCATACCAGCTTGTGCACAGGACCTCTTTTCAGATATGGTACTAGTTCCAGGCACTGGTTTCTGGTGACTGACATGAAGCTTGGTTCTCTGTGGAACTTTTGATTAAAATTGTTTATAGCTGGCTTTTTACTAAAAGGGTACCTTTTTTTTTTGGAGTGTTTGTGTTCAAAGGAAACGTGAAGTTCTTTTTTTATTTCAGCTGTGGTAAAACTTGAATCCAGACCTAGCAGAGGTAGTCTATTGACTCCCCCAGGTAGTGTTCAGTCCCTTACCTTGGAAAGTAAAGCAGCTCCATCTAGCTCAAGAGAGCCCCAGTGCACAGTGTAGGCTGTTAAGGCTCACAAATGCCTCACTTTGGGTGTTGTCAGTAAGAACTGAAGTGGCGCCTCTAAGGAGGTTATTAACAATGTCTAATTACAGGTGGGATTTACACTCGGAGAGTGTTATTCAGTAATTGTGGGACTACTGCCTGTACATGTATCAAATGGACTCCTCAGAATGGGGAGTTTATCCATTTGCTAGCTTGTCGTGTTTTCTGTTCCTTTATCATTTTTCCAGGAGACATATTACAGCAAGAGCTTTTTTTGTTTCACTTTTCCTTTTCTCTGAGATAATGTCTTTTCTGCTCTTTTCTTTGCTGATTGCTTACGCTGGTGGATGAATTTATTGGGCTCATCCAAAGTCTAGGTTGTGCCTGATTATGTTACTCTGAGGAATAGTTATCTAAACAAGTAGAAGGTTGTGCACAAGATTTCAAATAATAGAGGTTTTATACGTAAACAAGATGAAAACAATGTTGTGAAAACAATAGCTAGAGCTGGGAGGAAGAGGGGAGTGTGAAACCTGTTCTGTAAATCCTCCCTAAGTGCACTGCAATTCCAACTGCTGTTCAAAAGATAACCTCCAGTTCATAAGCATTCAGCCATTTAAAAAAAATGCATTAATAACAGGAATTGTTTGCTTTGTGTGAAGTATTCCAACCAGCCCTCTTCTAGATTCTGTGCATCTCTTGCAGTGTAAAGAAACTGGAAGCGGTTCAATGTGTCTGTCTCTTACAAGTAATTTGTGGGATCAGGGAAAAGACAAGCATAGCGCTTTTGTGGATGATTACATTGGAAAGAGATGTCTCACAGTGTTTGCTAAGTCAAATAGCTGGGCAGTCTCCTCTGCCGGCAGGCCTTAAGAGCTCATCTGTTTTTCCGTAAGTGGTAGAAGTGATAGTTTAACATTTTCCTGTGTTTTAAAATTGAAACAATAATTGCGCTTGTGTGTGATGTGGAAGTAAAGGATCATTAGGACTCTGCTATAGTGCCAATAGTGTTTCATATCCTACTTTTATATCACAGTAAACAATCAACTTGTTTTACTTTTGTTTGGCCTTTTTATCTTATGTTGAACCATGTCAATACCATTCCAGTATTTGAGTGTGAAAATAATGGAGATTAAGACCTGCTGAAGCTTGATAGCTAGTTTATAACATTGAATCAAATTGGATGACATCTCAATTTCTTAACTAGAACATACCAAACACAAGTAATTCTAGGCCAGAGAACTTCTCTAAAATATTTCATGAACTCAGGTATAGTAGTTGTTGTTAAACAAAACAGCTTATTTTGTGATTTTGACTATTGTTACAGTATTATTTTAATTTAAAGAAAAAAAAAGGAATGCTCTCAGCTTATAGCATATCTGACTTTTGGAACGAAGGGGATAAGGTCACAAACAGTTGAAACAGTTTCTCATGATTTTTTTACATGAAGTGAAAGTGGTGCTGTACTTCTGGAGTCAGAGGGGAAGAAATACAATTCCGGTATAGTTCAGGATCCTTGAAATTAGCTTGTGTACTGCTGTTGGCAATGGCAGGAAACAGAATTTAACATGGTTAGAAAAATGTCACTATGGAAGGTATTTTTTAATTGTGCTTCATTAATTTGCATTTGAAAAAAAAAATCCTTGAAAAATACCATATATTCACAGATGTATTTAACAACCACACTATTTTCCATCTGAAGTTTTCTGTATTTCTGAATCTGTAGGGAGGGAATGTAGGGCTTAGTTACTGCTGGAAGTAATCTTTTTTCACTGTTCTGTTTTGTTCAGGCTTAGCAGATTGAGATGTATTTTGTGTAAACAAAAACCTGGGGTTAGCAATGTCATAACTGAAGTAACTAATTTTTTGGAAAGATGTCTTAAGGTTTGTCTGGACTTGAAACCTGATTATGTTGTCAAGTTTCCCAAAGAACAGGAAGCTAATGTGGAAAACTTGTTAATAGGTCTCTCCCTATTGTCCCTTCCTCCAAAGGTCTTGTTTGTTTGTGTATTGAAGCACTGATTAAAACAAGCTCTTGCATACAAAGCACACGTGACAGCTTAGATCTGTCATGAGTTGTCAGATTTGTGCTTAAAGCCTTTGTCTAAAGTTAACTAATGGTCCTAGAACACACTATTGGAAACTCCATCATCTTTTTCTACTATTTACCTTCTTTTTAGTAGTCGGCGTCTTAAGCTACTGCTAGTACAATAAGTGGTGAACCAGTTTCCTACCTGTGAGCAACCTTTCCTGCACAATTGATTTTGTTCCAATTTCAGAAGTTGATTTTTTCCAGTCAGTGTTTATCCTCTCTTTTCCCTGAGTCAAAGTCTGATGCTGTTACTGCAAGAGAGAAACTGAAGTTCAGGAGAGGACACGAAAAGTAGTGTTCTTAGTAAGGAAGAAAACTACAATGCTTTCTGAAGAATTTATTGCATAAATTCACTGATAACTTCAGCTAATCCAGAGAATACTTGAGTAGGCAGAGCTTAGTATTCGTCAAGGAGTATTCTTTCTTGCTCTCATCATGGGGATCTGGTTTTTGTTCATTTGTCTGTACATAATTTTAAAGATTTTTATCAGCACATATGCTGTACTGCCTTTTATTACCAAGTTCTGCTGCCTGCCACTGCCTCTGCTTGCCTTTCCAGGAGTATCTTGACTCTTTCAGATACTGGCATGAGTAAAACCCAACAAGTAAAAATTGACCACTGACATTGCTCGGTGAGATGGGGAGGAGCTTCTTGCTATTAGTCTTCTTTCTCTGTCCTTATTTCTGTTTATGTTTGGTTTCTTTGGGCTCATTTTCTCCTGTTGAATCCACTCTTGAGATGGACTGGGGGGAATGAGAGAAGATGTAGTCTATAGTGCTTTTCCTATACTGTGCAGGTTGTTGGGTTTTTTCATCCTGAATTGTGGGTCTTGCAGATAGTGGGAAACTTAGTGTTTTATGGATTTAAGGTGTCATGGAGTTGGTAGACTTGCATCACTGTTGCTGAAGAAGCAAAGATTCTTTTAAGTCTTTGGATGACTGAAAAGATGTACTTTGAACTGCCTTGTTCAGAGAAGGAAAGTAAGAGTGAGCTGATGTGACCCCAGATTAATTTTTACTTTAAGAGGGAGAAAAGCAATAAAGCTTATTAGGTCCAACTGCCAAAGGGTAGTGCCTTCAAAATTCTATAGACAGGAGAGTTCATGTAGCTAGCACATAATTCAGTTGAAGCTTAGCTTCTTCTGTGTTGGTTTCTAGTCATTAAATGTTATGCTACCTTGGTGAGAGTGCTGGGCACTAGATAAATCAGCTCCTTTGTCAGTCAGGCACCGCTTTTACATTTTTGTAGCTGTTTAAAAACAGTGGGTATAGCATCTTCCTGGAAGCTGAGTCACTGTACATAATGCAGTTATGGTTTTGTCTCTCATTATGGGGAGTTTGTTCCCTCTACCCAAACAGATTTTTGCTGCATGCTGCCCAGTTGGTGAGTATCTGGTATTTCTCTCTTTAAAGGTCCTTAGAATAGGTTGGTTTTTCACCACTTCTCAGTGTTGATACAGTACAGAAAAGAGTTTTTGCTAGGCCTCTGCACACACTCAGGCATTTGCTTCTGGAACCCACTCAATAATCCTGACTTTCATTAAGGAAGAGGTTCTTATGTAGTTACCTAAGTATGTTAGTGCTGTTGCATTTCTGCAGTTTTCTGTTTCTGACCGTGTGTGGGATCCTCTTCCTTCTCATGTTGATGCTTGGCTGTGTCTCTTCTCATGGTAAGAGTTGGGTAATGTGCATATGTTGGGTACGTATTGCTGAGATTAATTTTCTTTTAGTTTAGCTGCTTGAATCAGCTTGCTACCATGAGGATGTGAGAGCAACCACTGATGCTGAAGCTGGGGTAGAAACTACCCATGACAGGAGGTGGGCTTACAGCAGTTATCAGTTCAGCTTAGCCTCATTTACTGTCAGACTGCACGCTGAGGTGTTTCAAATTAGGTTCTTGTGTAGTTACTAATGTAGGTTCTTGACACTGGTGGTTTGGGTACCTGATGGCCTATCTTGTGAGTGGAAGTTCTCTATTTACTTGGAATGTTGCTGCTGCTGAAGACCATAGAGAAATCACATAACGATGACAGTGTTAGCAGTGTCACCAGTCATGTTGCGGTCCTAAAGTAAAAGAGCATAGAATTAAATGTTGACATTAAAACATCTATTATAACTAAATTAAAAAGGTCCATCCCCTCTTTTGGATTTTCCCTAAATGCATAGCCTGTTACAGATGTTTATATGACTCCCTTCATAGTAGTCATTCCGGTTTAATTAAATACCAGCATTTGCTGACAAAAAAATATCTGTAGGTACATGAGAATGCAACAGAAACCAAAAGTTTGCATAGCAAAGGTCATGGTTAGGAGTTTGTCAGAAAGTTTCTGAGCAAGTCAAGCTGTTTTTCTGTGCTTTTTGTCACATCTGCAGATTTCCTTAAGGGTAGGAGGACTGCCTCAGGTCATCCACTGTGGTGTTTGTCACCACTTAATGTGCAGTTAGAGTGTCTTACCCACTGCCTGTTTCAAGCCTCGGTTTTGATGAACTGCAGAGGGACTGAACTATTTTTGGTGAAACATGAGTAATGTCGTCACTAGTAAAGAATAGAGTTTGCAGTTGTTTGTTAGGCACTGGCTGATTCTGTGTCCAGGAGTTTCCCCTATTCGTTCCATTTTGGAGATCTCTTGCAATAAGGCTGGGGAGAAATTCAAGCTATCTCAAAGGATGAAAGCAATCTGAATTCTAGAAATTCTTTACAATGTTCATAATGAAACATGTTTGAGTTTTCTCGGTCATTTGCTGTTCTTTTACACTTCTTTCTCTTGTCTTTCTCAGCCATCCGTTTCTGTAATAAGTTTTAGATACTGTAACAAAGACCAAGTTTTCCCTTTTATAACCTCTGCTGTTTATTGTCTTGTAGCTAGATACCTTGAAAACTAGCCAGAAACTGAATTGTTTGATGTCTGTGTTTCACATGTTGAGACCTGTTTTTTTTATTAATGCCGTTTTTGTAATGCACAAAGTTCTTGTATTTAGGCTTTGAATCATTTGAACTCTGTAAATTGTTGAAGCATAGAGATGGTTCCTGTTCACTGTTTCAGGCATCCTTGCTATGTTATATAATAAAGAAAGCTTTCCATGTTACTTAATAAAAGCTATAAATAAAGTTAAATACTGCTTTATTTGGATAGCACTATCAATAATAGTTTATATAAATCTGTAGAAAGAAATTTTTGAAAAAGGTATTTTCAGTCTGCCTGGCTTTACTGGGGTCAGTTGTGCTTGACTGACCTGCCTGCCTTCTGTCAAATGACTAGGTCTTCAGCTGAGGATACAGCAGGGAATTTATTTATTTTTTTCTAATTTTTTTTTTTAATGTTGACCTTAGCAAGATGTTTTGGTGTCCCTCAGCATACTCCTATTTACAGTCTCAATGGGAGGATGACTAGACAAATGGAAACTGATTGAGAAGTCATTTTAAAGGTTGGCTGGTCAATGGTTCATACTCTGGCTGGACAGCACTTAAAACTAGAGCTCCTCAAGAGTCTACTGTCTAGTAAATAGAATAGTTCTAATATCATCACTTACTCTTGTTGACTGTTTTTGGATTTAGCAGTAGTTACGTAGAATCTGCCTGTTGAGTAGGCTTGGAATAAACAAGATACATTCATTTAATAAACATTTACTCTAAGAAAGGAAAAATACTCATTTTAAGCGTAAAAAAAATGAAGTTTAAGAACATTATAGTTATCAATATGTTTTGTCTTTTGTGTACCTTTGGTGTTCTGAACCTTGAGGTAAAACAAAGTGATTTGTAGAGCATTTGAAGTTGCTGGGCAGGGAGGGGTAAGCAGGATGCTGGGTAGTGAAACTAAATCTCAGCTTTTCTGAGATTAGTTACTTTTCAGAAGCCTGGACAAAGAGGAAAGCAAACTGTCATGTTAGATGCTACACATAGACAATCTTCAGCAATGACAGTGCTTGAGGCAGATTCATGCTGCAGAAACATTATTCTCCTCTCTGAAGGTGTGATTTGGTTTAATTGTGGTAGCCCTTCTCGTGTGTTTGGGGGAAGTGCAACTTTTTTTCTTTCTTGTAACCAGGAGAGTTTAGCTGTGTTTCTGATTGTGTTTATAAAGGAATCTGAAGTGGCCAGTAACAGACTTCTTTGGCTTTAAAATAAGTTTGAATTACAGCTTTTAGTCTTTCTTTTCCTTTGCATTCGGGATGTGGATATATTATTGTCAACAATTGCACTAGCTTGCCAGACTTCTCCATTATCTCTGCACTTCAATGTGCATACATACACATGACTGTATGCAGGTTCTCCCTGTCATATGGTTTGTGTATTCCTGGTGTGGAAATGGATTTGCTTACATGGCATCTGTAAAGGTGGTATGTATTGAGGGGGGAGTTTTTTGACAAGCAGTGGCCATTGAATGGTTGATATCTTAGATCACTCCATACTTTAACAAGTGAAAAGCAGTCACTTGATGTTTGGTGGCATTGCCATAGACAAAAAGGAACTTCTTGTCTAGCTTGGCCTCTTCCAGTGGTTCACAGAGTTTATTAGTTTCAGTTTAGCTGTTACTGTTAAGCGTTTCAGTTAGAGATTTTATTGAATATTGTGTTGAACTAGGACAGAAGTTGGTCAATTCTTCTATCTTACTGCTTCCAGACTCACTGGCTCTTCTGCTTTATTCGTCCCAATATACAAGGAAGAGTCTCTAAAATAAATCTTAATCAGAAAGACAAAGATCTGGAAGAAATTTTTTGTACTTCAAGGTAAGGCTTTCAGAATTGTCTATGATAAGATAACACACAGCATGAACACTGAGACTTGGCAAAATGGTACTGTTTCTGGGTTCTTGGCCTGTGTATTATACTATTCCTGCAGAATGTTATCACTTTTTATTGCCTATGAGAAACTCCTGCATATTTCTGTTGATATGCACTAATGATCAGAGGTATATAAGCTAGCTGTGTCTGTGTCCCTTAACTAAAAGAGTCAAGTAGGTTGCTACTTGTAGCTAATGTTTATTGCAGAGCTGTCTTGAGTAGTATCAGTGTTGCTAATTATAAGACTGATATACTAAGTTGCATTATATGGAATGTCTTACTAAAGTGTCAGTGTCTTAGTAACCCTTTTTTGTTTACTTTGTGGTCCCCTGCTGAGCTCATTGTAATTCTCTCTGCAGAGAGTGAACACACTTTTGAGTTATATTTCAGTCTGTTTCAAAGTATCAGGACATAATTAGGTTTCAGGGGGCAGGATTGCTGCATTTTGGAGGAAATGGTAAATGCCTTTCTTTTATTAAAGCTGTAGCTTCAAGCACCTGCACAGTTGTCAGCTTTCTGTGAGTTTGAGCACGATCAAGTAGTAGGAGCCATAAGCGTTGTTCAGCAGTGATGCCGTTACCTTCAGCTTGCATGCACAGTTTAACAAAATGTTACTTTGTTAAATGTTTGTTTTGTCATTCCCACACCACTCCCAGGGAAAAGTGGCGTGTATATATAAACATTTATATATAAATATATACATACACATATATATATGAGGCTGTGAAATTGGTTAGAGGGCTGGAGTACCTCTCCTGTGTGGGAAAGGTGATAGAGTTGAGGTTGTTCAGGCTGGGGAAGAGAAGGCTCTGGGAAGACCTTAGAGCAGCCTAAAAGTTGCCTACAAGAAAACTGGAGTGAGACTTTTGGCAAGCATGTGCTTTAATGGGACAAGGCATAATGGCTTTAAACTGCAAGAGGGTGGGTTTAGATTGAATATTAGGTAGAAATTCTTACTGTGTGGGCAGTGAAGCACTGCAATCAGTTGCCCAGAGAAATTGGTCATGCCCTGTCCCTTGCAGTGTCCAAGGCTAGGTTGGATGGAGCTTTGAGCAGCCTGGTCCAGTAAGAGGTGTCCCTGCTTGTGACAGGTGAGTTGGAACCAGGTGGTCTTTACAGTCATTTCTAACCCAAGCCACTCTTTGAAGATTGGAGAAGCACATAGCTATCCCTTTACTGAGTAAGAATTTGCATAGAAGAGAGAATACAAAGCTGTGGTCTCCAGTCATAGGAGTGATGTTGGAGACACTCAGAAGGATGTGGGAGATGTTGTGGGGACTAATGTGTAAGGAGCACTTAATGTAGGCAGCTGGTTGCCTAATGCCAGCTCTTCAGTTTTGGGGGTGTGGAAACCTACTGAAATTGGCACTCGTCGTGCTGTGTTCAGCATCTGTTTGAAAGCTCAGATCAGCAATCTTCTATTCACGTACCTATTTCTGATTTTTTGTGACAGGGTCTGTTTTTTATGTAGTAGGTTTTACCGAATTATTTGTGTAATCCCCAAGCTAATAGTCTGCTTTTCTTTTAAACTGCTATATCCATCTGATTTTTTCAGTTGTTGTTCTGCAAATGCTGAAATACTTAAGAGTATTCCTTTGTGTGCCATGATTATTTTATGGATTCCTAGTTTGATCCAGATAATTTGTTACACTGTATAGAATACATGTATAGAACATACATTATGTATAGAATACATGTAGGTTAAGCTTTATGGTAATAAAGTGGTAAGGCTGATATGTGAGCTTTGGAATATAGAAATAATTTTAAAATGCCTTGGTAAGTTGTCTTATAAACAGGATGACAGAATAGGGTGTTTGCCCCCTTGCTACAATTAATGTGGTTTCTTTTTATGTGTCTTTATGCTAAGATGTTTCCATCACTATTCAATCCAGCAAGGGCATGTCTTGCAGCCAGCAGTGGACAGATGCAGTAGTAACCTGTGGTGGAGCTGGAGATGGTGTCTTAATCTGTGTTATCCAAATTTCCCTGCAGCTGATGTCTGAAATGATGAGTAGCATAAAGTGAATGTTGAATTATTAACATGCTGACTTTCTTGGAATCCTTTTGGCTGTCATGTCTATCATTATGTCATTGACTGCCTGTCATGCCCTTAAGCACGTTCTCTGATGTTGATTTCTTTAAAATTGGCATGATCTTCTTGTATGTTAGTTTTAACATTCTTACTGACAGAATTACCCTTTCAGTTTTTGCAGGTATAATTCAACATGTACTGTGATACTGGTATAGTGGTAAAATTAAAATGGTTTTTACTCAATCTGAAACTTCAGCATTGAAATATATATTGCAAATTGACAGTTTAAACTATTAATTAGAATTAATTAGATTAGAAGTGAGTCCGAGTGACTTATTGTGGAACTGAAGTTGCAGTATGAATTGAACAAAACTTTGAGGTTTTAAGTTTACAAGTTGCCAAGTGGCTGCTTCTTGCCAAGTACTCTTGTGTAGATGACAAGTGAAACAGTTCAGATAACCTCAACGCCGACAGCTGAAAAAGATTCCATGTGCCTAGGCAAGGGTACTGGAGCCTGCTTCCAGAAAAAAAGGTAATGGAAGTTTGCTTCACTCTGCAGTTCCTAGAGATAGTAATTTTTTTTTAACTAGACTTCTTAAAAAGTTTCTCTAGCCTGATGGAGAAGTAGAGAGCATCCTGTAGAAGAGCAGTGGGGAGAGTAGTGTGTTTCCTGAAATAGTCTGGACAAGTTATCTGTGATCTGAAATGTGACTTTCCGTACCATACTATGGATTGGGTGTCCTATGACTACAGGTAGATTGATTCTGTTACAGTATGGGAGTACCTAATTATATATATCATGTAGGATCAGCTGCTTCTCTTCAGCACTGGTTATAACTGCCTTGAAAATGCTTTGAGCTATGCCTTACCTGAAATGAATCAAATCAGGCTGATTTAGAAAAGTGATAAATCTGTGTTAGCAATAAGGAAATGGCTTTCTAAACAAATGGACGCTCTTAAAAATTTTAATTGCCCTTACATTTCTACATGCTGATTCTGTTAATAGTAGTACAGTGCTGTTACTGAAGTAACTTTGCTACTAATTAGAAGGAGCATCTTAACCTGGAAGAGACAAAGGGAAAAAATGTTCTAAAACTGTAATTGAGATATAATAATAACAACTATGTGTTTTAACAATTCCTATTTGGTGCCTTCAGTTCCTGTATTACTTAAATTACTTCTTTTGAAAGACTGTGTGTGTAGGCAGTGAGTTGACATAACAGATGCCTGAATTCTCTCTTTTCAAGCTGCATGCTTTGCAGTAAACATTAAAATGCCTATAGCATCCTGACTTAATATTTGGCAACTCGTAGTACTGGTTTAAAGTGTTACCAATTTAAACGTGCTGGTGATTTTATTGTGGTGTTGAATGACCTTTTTTGCATTTGATTTAACTCCTGATGTATATAAATTTAGCAAGTGGTAACATGGCTAAAAAAAGCCACATAGATCCAAGTGTCTAAGCAGTGTGGCGAAGAATTTATGCCTTCTGTAACTGTCTGCACATCAACAGTGGCCAAGTAGTTTGTGCTTCGTTTTTTTTTTTAAATCTGCTGTGATGGCTCAGCTTTAATGCATTTATACCTGAAGATTTACCATTAGAAGTTGAAGGGGAGCCTTATTTGAGAGGGGAAGTCCTTCCTCTGATCATTGTTATCATATGTAAAGAAATAAAACTCGGTTCTTATTATCCCTTTTTAAATTTGATACATCTTGATTTCTGTCATTGTCAACATACCAGCATTAGTAAATTCTTGCTGTATTTTTTTGCATCTGGTTGTAACTGAAGTACTGTTATTTTGACACGTTTTGTTTTTCCCCCCACTTTGTGGAGTTTAAATTCCTCCTGAAGTTTGGATATACTTGTGGTCACACTTAGGGTTGTGTAATATTTGTAAGATAGCAAAATATGTGATTAGTTGCTATGCATATAATGGCTTTATTCCCCTAATAGACAAAATGTGATGCTGTTGTGCCTTTGAGAATCCTTTGTGGGGTATTTGTTCTAAACAAGGATCTATGCAGAAAGACATGTATAAACTAGGTTTAAGCTTGTTGTTATTGTTAGTGTCAGGAACAGCAGAAATTTGAGATATGGTATTGAGGAAAAAAATTCCTAATTGGCTTCAATAATAGTAGCAAGACTTGATTCAAAAGCTGACCCGTTCTAATTGTGTTGGTTTTTAGTAGGAGCTAGGGTGAAATTGTCTACCCAGATAAATATTAATTTTTGAGGATTCTGGCTTAAAAATCACTGAATACTGGTCACAGAGGAATTGATCAAGGTAGCCATCTGCAGATAATCTGTTCCTTCC
The DNA here is from genome assembly GCA_027886175.1 of Phylloscopus collybita. Classification (NCBI taxonomy): domain Eukaryota; kingdom Metazoa; phylum Chordata; class Aves; order Passeriformes; family Phylloscopidae; genus Phylloscopus; species Phylloscopus collybita. Next base: position 3,759,011 of record JAJNNQ010000013.1, on the reverse strand, counting down.
TCTTCTGACCATTTCATAGAAGACATGCAAAAGCATATTAATCTTTTCAAAACTATCAGACTTTGACTGTAGCCTACAGCTAAAGCATCTTAAAATTTTGTAGCTCAGTCACCTTTGCTGTCTTAGTAATGAAATTTTATACAATTATGTCAATTTTCTGAACTCTTTATCCTACAGGGCAATGAGTTTGTAACAATGGTGTTTCTTGTACAGAAGTATGTACTTGCTACTGAATTAACTGATCTGAACTATATGTTGCTTTCTCTGATTTTGCTGATGATTGATTCTGAAGGGGTTTTTTATGGTTTTATGCTTAAGATGCCTTGTTTGAACGGCTTAACTAGAAAGGGTTAAGTCTTTTCTATTGCATAATCAACAGAGGGTTTTTCTTTTCAAGATTTCTTCTGAACTTGAATAACACTATAGTTTACTAATACCTTTCTTTTCTAGGCAAAAAAAAAAAAAAAGTGACAGACTCTGGATATTCATTAATGGTGCCATAGTAGGTAGAGTGGTCAAGTGAGGTGTGGTTTAAGGACATGCTGTTTTGTCCCAGAGGACTTCAGAAAAGATGTGCCTTGTAATATTATTGGGTGACAGGTGTGGTGGATTCTTTCTCAGAACATCTGACCAGTGCTCAGGCTGGTTTTATGGACATTTATGAAATTTAAATAGTCTACCAGTAGTGGTTGTGTTTTTTTAAAACATCAGTTTGAAGGCCAGATGTTAACAAAGACAACCAATGGACTGAGATTTTCAAACTGACACATTAGATATTGTTACCCAGGTATTCTAGCTAGTTATGTGACAATAAATTTGCAGGCAACTGTAAGAAGGTGCTCAAATGATAGGCACTGCAGTAATAGTAAATATGATCTTAGGTTGCCCATGCATTTCACTTCAGTGTGTCTGAGCTGGAATTTTGAGTCCCCATCAGGGAGATAGATGATTGTAGACTCTGCCCTTTGCATCAAGAAAAAAACCACAAAGCCATACAGAATACAAACACATCTTTCTCAATCGGTGACTCTTGGATTGCTGTGGAAGGCATAATGTGTATCTAGAACTTTACTTGCACTGCAGCTATTATGTAAGGTAAGATAAAAGCTAGTTAGAAACTTTTGCAGGCTTTTCTCTAGGAAGTCCCAGCAGCCCCAATAAACATGTTTGTTCAGATTAAAAGTCCTCTGTTTACAATAGTTTGTTATTTCAGTTGAGGTTTTTTTTTTTCTAAGAAAGCTGCCCATATATGGAATACATTTTAACTCTTGAAGGTACTTCCTTCTCCTTAGTTCAGCTAAAGATCAAATAACTGAAAATGGAAGAGTTTTGTACTTGGGTGTTTTTACTGAAGCGTGTTAGATGGCTGCACTCTTCATCCTTCTCTCTTTCTAAAGCTGGCTGTTTGCAAAGCTACCCAGCATAACTGATGGAGACATGATTCCACATTTCTCTGCTTGAGTTGCACTGAGCATAACTCTGATCTGTTACAGAAGAATAGAGAAGTAAGTGCTTGCCAGTGATCTCCCAGTAGGCAAATGCAGATTGCGTACGTGCATTCTGAATTCCAGTAAGGCTGGCTTTTGGTCTGCCTTCATCTTCTGCTTGTATAATTCAACAAAGTTTGATTTCCTCATCAGCCAGATGAGCAGTCTCTGCTTCAGGCATTCAGTTGTACCAGGGTAGCTGTCTGTATGTCTGCTCAGCCGCAGAGCATCGAACAGGAATGGGCTGCTGGAAGCAAATATCACTTAAGCTACCATTGCTGCCAAGATATCCACGCAGCCATAATGTGAATTTACTGATCTAAAGCTTCCCTGAAAGTGAATCACAGAGAATTTAGGAATTACAGAAGTGCAAACATGTATTAGAGACAGGTCTGAAGGAAGAAAGTTTAGAATATCTTTTGTAAGACGTATCAAAAAGCAGCTTTCTGATGCTGTAACTTGTCCATCATTTGTGAAGTGATGTTTAAAAGTATGGACCTAATTAGAATGGTAAGCCCATGGTATTATCAAGCTTTTGGGTGAGTGAGAAATACTGATGTAACAGTGTACTCCTGTTGGAAATCCATTATTTAATAGTTTAATTTACTAACTGGCTATAGAACGTTTAACTGCAAACTTCCAACTTGCTGAACACAACTTTTGCTGGAACCTCAAGCAAACTTGTTTCAAGGCATTAAGCTTTTCAGGAAGTTCTGGGTTTTGCTTCTAAAACCCAGTGAAAGGATACTTTTGCAGATTTTTCAAAACCTTAATATTGTATTAAGTGCTTCAAAAAGGATAAAGCACCTAAATTGCTTCATACAGTTTTTAGTTTTGAACTTCAGTTAGTTCTCCATACTTTAACTGATTCATATGAATCTTTTGGTGCAGCTTCCATGTTTGTCAAGGGAGAAAAAGAATTCACCAAAGACAAAGACTTTGTTCAGTCTTAGTTCTGTATAGAATGAAGAACCACTTAGCTAATGTAGAGGGAATTCACTATCTTTTATTACAATGGATGAACAACTCTCTCTTTAGGGTGGAAGTTGTGCATTGTGTCAAGTAAGCAAGCAGAAAATAACTCCTGGTTTCATTTTGACTTTGTCATATAGGTACAATAAGGAAGAACTGCTGCATGAATTTACAGCACTAGTGCATTCCCCTGTGTTACCACTTTCCCCAAGAAGCCAGTTAGCCCAGTGGATGCCTCTTTTGAGAAAGTGAGGCTACCTTAGGTTTACTCTATGTTGGAAACGTGCCCTTGGTAGGTTGCAGTTTACCAGCTAACCTGTGGCATACACAGCTGCTCTTTTCTTTCTCCCTTCTTCTTCTGCAAAATCTTTGACTCTGTATGACCCAGCTTACCGTTCTGGGGAACAGTATTGGCAGTGGTGGTATTGTGCTGTCATCAGGACACCTCAGATTATAGCTCTTTCTGTTGATGTACAGTCAATTAGTTGGTTTGTTTGTTCACTTGTTTTAAAGCAGCTGTGTTATGGTTATCCATGAAAGGTCAGAATCCAGGTCTAGTTGGTTGTGAGGCAGAATAAACACAGTATTTTTCTGGTACTTCTTTGGCCAGAGTTTGGGAACTTGCAAAGGAGTGGATGTTGTGGTTTTGTTTGTTTTAAACATTAGGATTCGGCTTGAGGATCATTAGCGCTTTGCTACCAGCATTATTAAGTGTGTATTTAATCATCAGGAAAAACAGCATTTGATGCCTACACTCTGTAAAATAACGTGATAGGGTTCTTCACATTTCTCTGGACTGTGTAATTTTTTTCTTAATGTGCTTATTTTGGAATATTGAGTTTAGTTCTTTAGTAGTGAATTACTTAGGATGGCTTTTTGTCTGTTTGGTCTTCCCTTGCTGTAAACATGGTCAAATTCAAATGCTTTATTAGCTCAGGAATATTTAAGTTTTTCTCAATGAAAAACTATCCTGCTGTAGGGTGCTGGTGTCTTGGTAGCAAAAAACTTCACTGAACTAACTTAGTCCTACTAAAATATTACACATTTATGTAGTATGAAGACTCAAGTGGCCCAAGTAAAATGCTTAATACATCTTATAATTTTGTTAAGCCTTCAATAGGAAGCATTCAGCTTTATTCTTGTGATGTAATTTATGATGAGAAATGGGGACGAGATGTTTACATTTGTGTATTGTGAGCGTTTTTGGCATTCAAATTGTTAGGAGCTGGATATAATGGTTTGTTATCCCAAAGCTGTATCGTGAATCTAACTGTTCTTTTCATACTGAGAGGTAACAAACCATGCAGCTTTGTTTGGAGAGGTAAGAGTCACTACTGTGCAGATTAAGTAGAAGTAGTATCCCTTCCTTGTGCTGTATTTGGTGGAGGGTGTGTCTTAAAGAGCTTTTGTGTTTTGGGACACTGAATACTTTATTCCTCACTTCTGAGAAGTGAGATGGTGTATATAGAATTTGTATAAATGTAATATTCTGAGGTAAAATGCTCTTAGCCCAAAAGACCTGTTTTTGAATCTCTACTGAATCTCTACTGCTCTACTGTAAAGCAACCTTCTGGTGAAACGTCATCCTGGTCTAAGGAACGCTCTCAAATCCTCTGTGGAGTGCAATCTGGGAGGGCTCAAGGCCCTTGTTTCTGAAAATCATAATGCTCATCTCCCAAGGCTGCTTTTGTGAGTTTGCCACTTTTAAAGGCCACTGGCCACAGAAGCCCTGAGGCTCCTGAGCACTTTTTGGTGCAAGCACCTTGTAACTGTCCTGGCTGGGAGTTGTTCTGAAGGTGGGAGACAGAGCATGGAGGGAGCTGTGTCCTGGCCACGTGTTTTGTGTCTGTGCCCTAAAAACTCTGTGTGTTTAAGAAGAGCTATTTTAAACGACTTTGTGAATTTGCACCGGATGAGTTTCATTTTACTCCCTGAAGTTCCTTGATGTGAAGCTTTTTTAGCTTTTGGGGAGGGCTTTTTGGGGAGGACTTTTGCCTGTAGTTCAGTACAATGATTTAGGATGCCAGAGTTCATTAATGATCTACTGGATGTTGCTTGTGTAGTTACACAATACTTGTAACAAATATGAATTGGCAGCAGCTCCTGGTTCTTCATTTCTGTCACTTGCACTGGCCTGATCTGGCATTTCCTAAGCTGGTTTGGAGACCGCAAGTGACAGGAAATAATTGACTTCTCCTTGATTAGTTTGGTTCCTTGAACAATCCATCCTATTGTGGTGTGTAAGAAGAGAGAATGCTGGGGAAAACACAGGGCTTGCAGCAATGTAGAGCTGGGGGCAGAGAACTTACTGAACTCCTGCAATTCCTCAGAAGGTGTTCGAGTAGTCCTTTTGAGCAATTCTGTGCTTATGACACTTTTTAGTAGTTGAGAAGCACTACTGAGTGTTTGGAAGAGGCAAGCCATAATGAAATGTTGTCGTAGCTCCATTCTCCCATCAGTGGGCCTAAAGTCAAGATCTACACTAGGTCTCCTTTATCACTCAGCTCATCCAGAGTGTGTTATCAGTTTATAATCTTCACTGTCACAGTAAAACTTCTATTTCCCTCCTGTCCCAGACAAAGCTGGCTGTTACCCAGAATTTTTCCTATGGTAACTCCTTCTATCAGTGTATTCTTATGACGACTTCTGTAAGATGCAGTGGTTTGTAAGATTAAATATGTAGTCCCTGATCCATGAAGGATTTTGAGTGTTTGCATCCTGTTCCAAACAATGGGTAGATGCTGTTGTTGATCCACATATCTGAATTGTTGGTTATTCACTACTTTTACATTTTAAGGTTAATTTCTGGTTAATTTTACAGAAACTATTTTTAAGGAAATGTAATGATTCCTATTTCAGAGGATCTGAAATACTTTTGCAGTTGAAGCTTATTGCTTTTGTTTTAAAGTCTTGTGCATTTTTACATCTAAGGAAGCAGAATAAAGAGCTCACAAATTACACATGCTGTACATGGTGGGTTTAAGTCTTGTCAAACACTCAAGGAGTGTACTCTGTCATCTGAGTAGGTGAATAAAATTAAGACAGCACAGTGATGCTAGCAAGCATGCAAAAGCTATTCCTTCTGTTACTGAATTTAGGGACTTGAATGGCAGGTAATAGGCTGATGACTTTTTAAGTGCTTGTCAGTGTTGGTGAGAGAAATAGAGAAAAATATTAATCTGATTCTTTGTTGGCATAAATCTTGAATATGGTGTTTAGAGAGTTTACTGAAACGTCTTTGCACATCCAGGCACAGCTTTAGTTCAAACACTTGTATTTAGGAAAAAGTTGTATTCATGAAAAAATTAATGTACAAATCTGTTGTACACCATCTGGAGTAGCTAACTACTTCCTTTGTTTCTTTCTAGGAAATACCAAAATAAAGCAGATGTTGTTTCCTGTAGTGTTATCTCAAGGTTTTGCAAGTCATTCTGTTACGTGCTTCTTGGCAGCAGGAATGTAAACTAATTCTTTCAGCACTGAACTAGAACCTTGACAAGGTTAAAATTACAGGTAAGAACAAATTCTGCCACTTGGAAAGTTATGGGAATATGCTGTTTCTTTTACTTTGACTGTATTTTTAATTTTCAATTTGTGATTGACCATGGATTTAATGAAAATTTCTGAACAGATTGGATAAAATAATGGGTTTTCTTTTTAAGTGTATTTGAATTTTTCTTACAGTTAGTTTTTAATAGAGAGGAAATATAATTTCAAGTACATCTTCTTTCTGTTGCAATACAAAGCACTGTTAATAAGTGGGGGACAGGGAAATATAATTTTACACCACCTAAAATGTCTGCTGACCAGATTTTGGAGAAGTTATGTTCTTGCACTGAAGACTGTACAGTGCTAATAAAAGTCATGAAGTGTTTTGCCCACTGAGAGAGATCATTTGTTGTGATCATTTGTGATTGTTGCACCATGTGTTGAGGTCATTTTACTGTCTGCATGTGGCTTTTTTCCCTACAAGGTCTGTATTTCCTTAAATGTACTAACAGCTGCAGTGTTTCTTAAATTACCTGTTTTAATCAGTTACAGAAAATCTCTAAATTTCCCTTACAAGATTCCCTGTAGCTTCAGCTTTTGAATCACCTTCTCAAGGGTAAAGGTTGATGTCTTTTTCCAGGTCAGTGAAAATATTTTGGCTGCTGGTTTTCTGTCATTAACTTTATCTGATGATGATGGAGAGCTCTTGTCACACTCTGTCACCTTCTTCTGAACTTGTGTACAGGGAACTAAGAGTCAATGTTCTTTGAATCCTTTTTTTTTTTTTAAAAAAAAAGATAAATACAATGCAAGAGCATAGTAATGGAAAAAATCCCATATCACCACAAATTCCTGTCATAGAGATTGCATATTATGGGTTGTGTGTTTCTAAAAGGTTAAGTTCTGTTTTTAAACTTGGACTATGTGTTTTGAAGACTGTCTTTAAAATGGGTTGTTGTGTCTCTCTTCAGAATTTTAACAAGTGAAGGTTTTTGAGTCTTGATTTCACATTTTGGTGTCTTTGGCAGGAAGAATTGCTTGCCTCTTTTCAGTAGTGGCAGGCAGGAGTTTGGGCTGTTGTTCTGAAGCAGTCTTACCTGTCTTATTCTGAAGTTCAATAATACATAGGTTGTAAATCAGTGACAGGTTTATACCAAGGAGGTGGTGTTGCTTTTTCTGCTGATAAAATGAAAGAAGGGTTCAAATGTGGTTTGTTTTGAGGGCTTTTTTTTGTTAGTGTTGTGTTGATTGAATGTTTGTACTTACTTTGCAGTGATGTAACATGTTGAAAAAAAGGCACAGCACAGCCTTTCTTGTACTGTGCAAGTCACACTTAATTTGAGTGGACCTTTAGCATTCATCCAGCCCAACCCTTGTGTCTGGCTTCCTCAGATTTTTGTGTGAATCAAGAAACCACCCCTCAATTATGTAAATAAAGTTGTATTAGTTTACTGTGGTTTTGCAGACCTGCTGCAGAGCACTTATTCTTATTTCAGACCTGTTTAGGAATAATTCACAGGTGGTATGAATAGGTGAGTCATTGCTGCCCTATTCTCACAAAAGTGTGTCTGAAGCTTTTTGTAAACAAACTTTGCAAAAGGTAAGAAAAATTGTCTTAAATGCTTAAATTTAGAGCAAGGGAAAACTCACTCCCAGTGACATAATGTATCATGCTAATGAGTAAAATTCTTCAGTTTTAATACCACTAGTGTAGTGGATAAATTTTGGCTCCTTCTCTTCAAAATCTGAGGTGCTGTTTCTGTAGTAAAAATCTGGCTGCTGTTTGTTAGATTGATGATTGAAAAGTAGCAAACTAAATTTAGCTCAAAATGCTTGGTCTTTCATTGCATTTAGAGAACCAAAAGAGCAGTTGTGCATAGAAGTAATTAAAAACTTTATTTGTGGAGGATCACTTTTATGCTAAGTTAATGCTTTATAGTTTCCAAGTGCCACCTGTGCATCTGTTTTGAACAGCCCAGTAAAGAAGTGAGAATGTGGTTATTGGCCACAGGAAATATGAGCAGATACAGACAAGGAATTTCAGCAAATACCATAGGATATAAGGCTTGTCATAGTATGGTCACTAGGGATGGGCAGCAGTACAGTGCAGACTTCCATGTGGTATAATAAAGCCACACTGAGTTGCAGGGTTTGACTTCAGGACAAAATGTGATTTCAAGGATAATAAGCCCGGACAGCTAATATCTGAATTAACCAGGTAGGCCTATTTCACTGAAGTGCTAGTGCATCAAATTTCTATTATAAGAAAATGGTACAAGAGCATGAATGCTGACTTAGGCTGAGCTGTCTTTACTTCTAAAGACTTTAGCTTCCGTCCTGTTCCTGGGCAGGTGCTGGCAGCAGTAGTCAGCTTTGCACTGTCTGGGCCCAGCCTTGTTGTATTTGGTGAACCAACCTGGGTATTTGCCTATGTTATGTATTACTTTTTGTATGGTTACTCTGTAACTCAGATAAACTGTTGGCAGGTAACAAAGGCGATTGAGTTTCCCAGTCTTTGTAGAGTTTGGAGGAAGTCTTGGTTAAAAAAAAAAAAAAAAAAAAAAAAGCTGAATATGTTACCTGAAAACTTGAGATGAGTGACATTAAGGCATTGACAAGAGTAGTCTCTTACTGAGAGTGACACTGCATACTTCTTCAGTGAAGTCCCTAGCAGTGATGCTAATCTGAGCTAAGGGCTGCTGATAATCAGAAGTCACAGTGACAAACACAGAATTCTGCGTGGCTAAGGAAAGCACTGCATGTTTTAAGTTGTCATTTGGCCACAGGACTGTGTGAAATTGACTTCTGCAATTTGAATAAGGAAGCTTCGTGATAAGGGTTCTGTGACTGAAAAATACATCAACCTGGGCGCTGATGACCTTGTACTAAGTGCAGGAACTAGAAAGATAGATTCAGAGTCCACTTTCAAGGTTTTTGTGAAGTTCATCTTGGATATCTGAGGTATGATCTCTAACTTTATACCTATTGAGCTGCATTCCAGAAAAATAAGAAGCCTCAGCATGCAGTTTGTCCATGAGACACAGATTGTTACCACATAAGCTGAGCTGGAAGATCTGTAGTTAAGTAGCATCATCCATATTTTAGTAGAGTGCAAGAAAGCAGACTATAAAATTAATCTCTGAAAGGACCACAAGCATGTTTTTTCTAGTGTTAACAATCTGGCTAGAAAGGTTTCTGGCTAGAAAGCCCTTAACCAGCTCCTGGTGCTCCTTTTTATTTCTTTGTCTTTTCTGTTGAAGGTTACAGCCCCCTTGGATCTGCTGTCTAAGCTGCTGGCTTCCAAACCCACTGCAGTCAAAGTCACAAAGTTTCACAATACTAAAGCTAACTTTGCACTTCTTCAGTGAAACAGTTCAAAGAGTAAGGGCAAAAACATGTCAGCCAGCAGTTCTGAAAGAAAAGAAATTGCTGGCACAGTGTAGTGGTGAGTAGCTGAGGCAGAGCAGAAGTGTTAGTGTTTTCAGGTAGTGCTACTGACATTGAAAATAGATGTGAATCTACAGCATTAAATTACGCTGGTGATTGTTTTTTACCTCCAGACCAATTGAAATAGCTGAAGTGCATTCTGATATCTTCATCTCCTTTGTGACTTGCTGGTTTAAAAGTAATGCAGTGGGAGAATGTTGTGTTTTTCTAATCTTTGTTGTTGGTTCTTTTCCCCAACTGTTGTAACAATAGAGGTGCTGAAATTAATTTAAAAATTACAGCTGTAGCTCCTAGGCATTTATGCTATCTGTTAATGGGGATGACTTGCAAAATTTTTTTGAATTCCTAGGTTAGAAGCCTCTTTGGCTTCTTTCACAACATCCTAGCAGGAGAAATTTCTGGTAGGAGGCTCTATATTGAGGTTTTATGTTGATACTTAATTTCTTTCTGTCAGTATCTTTGGTCAGCTGGCTTCCTTCCTAAAGCCAACACCCATGCCCACAGGTTACCTAAAAACAAACCCAAATCCTCCAAATAAAACCCAGGAATGGTAATAACGGTTCTTCTATGTTCATTTTTAAGTGAAAATAAAATATTCAGATCTTATTGTTAGGTTGCAATCATTTGTTTGACTCTGTCAGTATTTGTGGCTATAGAGTTAGAGTAGCTGTTACAGCCAAGCTCCAGTAGCTGTTGGCCTAATGTAAATTTATGTAGTGCCAGTATTTTTAAGGTCAGTAAGTTAGAAGCAAGACCAAGTTTCCTGGGATCAAAAAATCAAAACTATCACTAATCTATAGTGTGTGTAGACATGTACTGCAGAAAGTCTGTATGTGGACTTAACATACACTAGAGAGAGACTGCAAGATGGAGACAGAGGAGCTTTCTACCAGGGCTAAACTTTTTTTTTTTTTTTTTTTTTTTTTTTTTTTTTTTTTTTTGCATAAACCAGAGAAGTTATTTCTTCCTGCACTTTCCATAAGTTTTGAAATTGCTTGTCATGGATACTTTAATTATTTATTTCTCATTTACATCTTTAATATCTAGTGCAGCATTTTTCTTTTGAAATGTCATTGTTTTTTATAGCTGGAGCACATGTGCTTTGTAACAGGAAACTCTGGCACTGTTTCTTTTCCACAGCACTGACTTATTAGAAATGACTAGCCTGTTGAGTGAATCCTTCTGAGGAAGAGACATTTTACAGTACACTTTTATGACCTAAGCCCAAAAGATTTATGTTGGACCATTCTCATATTATGAAATGATACATTATTGCATTTGGGACTGTTGGCCATCAGGGTGGTATTAGTTTAGTTCTGATGTTTTTTATGAAACTGTCATGTGATGTGAAAATTATTTTATAGTATCTACAAAAACTTTGATTATGGCTTTTAGACCTTTATAATCTAATTATGTGTTGGTTGCTGTCATGGTTTAACCCTAGCCAGCAACTGCACAGCTGCTTGCTCACTACACCTCCTCCCTCTCCAGTGGGATGGGAAAGAGAATCATAAAGATCTGAAAATTCATGGGTTGAGACATGGGCTTTTTAATGGACAGGGAAGGAAGAAAAATAATTAAAATCTGCAAAACAAGTGAGCCACAATGCAATTGCTTACCACTTGCCAACCAATGGGAGCAGTAGCCCCTGGCCAGCTTTCTCCCCAGTTTATACATTGAGCATGATGTTTTGGAGTATATCTGGCCAGTTTGGGCCAGCTGTCATGTCTCCTCCCAACTACTTGTGCCACTCTGGCCTTCTCCATTGGCAGGATATGAGAAGCAAGAAAGTCCTTGACTTAATATAAACACTACATAACACACTGATATTTTTAGTTGTTGCTATCAACTTTATTCTCATACTGTATCCAAACCACAACTCTGTACCAGCTGTGAGGAAGAAAACTAATGAACACTATCCCATCTGAAAGCAGGGCTCTGTCCACCCCCTTATTCTATACTATTTGCATATTCCCATATTTTCTAATACCAAGTAATCACTATCACCTTTCATGTGTTTTGATATATACAAAGAGAATCATTCCCATAGTATATGGGCCATCCCTTCAAAATGTTTGTTGAGTTTTAATCCATGATATTGGGCTTACAGTAGAACTTCAGGGCAGGACAGAATGTGTGTAGTGTTGGATTGTTTTATGCTGAAGCCAGTGCTAGTTCCATCACTGCTGTGCTTGTCTGGTTCCATCATCAAAATTCTGTTCTTCAATAATGTGGGTAATTCTATTATAGTACCCTTGATATGGCATTTAACAACCATAGAAGTGATGACCTACAATATTTTATGGCGAACAACACAATACAGCTCAAATAATTTGCTGTTCTTACCCAGAACCAAATCCCCTTGAGGTGCAAATTGGGCTGCCCCATCTTTGTGCATTACCCACCAAGTACACCCAGGTCCTTGAGCAAGTGCAATCCTGTGGATGATCACTGGGTCTCCTGTTCAGGTCCTTCGACCTTTTTTTATTTTATGTCAAAACCAATTTTCAGAAGGATTTGACCTACTTTCCCTCAAAAACTCCTATTAATGTATTACCACACACAATATTGTCATCAAAGTATTAAGTATTCTAGAGCTTTGCCTTGTTTCAGTACTGTTTAGATCAGTCCATGGCTAATAGTAGGCGTGTGTAGGAATAGTTGATTCCAGGTGTACTGGATGGGCTTGCACTCTGTTGCCAATGGCTTGAGAAATCTGCCCTTGCAGTGTCAGTTGTGGCATACTGTTGTACGACTCCCGTTTGTATTGAAGTCCCAGCAGGTCTGGCACAGCTGGACTCTGAGGTCATCATTCAGGCCATGACAGTCTACTGTTAGTTTGCACTGGCCATGTGGGATGGTTAGAGAGTGAGTGAATTCTGTCAACTCTATCAACTTACGATCGTGTCAGCGTGTCTTGGTTGATGTGATACTGCTGCCAGTGCACTGTTGTGATGGCACCTGTTGTTCTTCAACCCACCCAGGAGCGTCCTCCAGGAGATGGGGCAAGGTAGACAACTATTTAATTTCAACTGTCTCCAAGGCAGCTCTACCAAAAGCCCAGCAGTACCTTTTTAAGTCCTTGAAGTACACCCTCGTGAGACAGTCTAGGCTAAGGATGCACTGGAGTCTTGGGGCCAGTCACAATGGAGCGCTTTTGCCACTCGTTCTGAGTCAGGCTCACTTTGGCATCCAACAGAGCTAGCTGTTGGGATTGCCCTGCCACTCCAGAAACACGGATGGCGCCTGCCCCTGTGCAGCAGTGTTTGCTAGAGCCTTTGACTCCTGCTATGGGTCTCCTGTGCAAGGTCACCCAGGTCCACACAGTCCACTAAACCCAGCTGTTTCTTTCCTCCGCATGGCTGGAGGCAGGGCCCCTCTAGTCCTGGTTGTAGTATTCACTATTTATTCACTTCTTGTAAATGTGAGTCAGAGTCTCTTGAGGATCAGGAGTAAGAGTAGCCCCTCCACTCTGTCTGGGGAACTGCCCACTAGGAACTGGAGCAGCAGTGTCCTGCAGTAACCCTCTCTTGTGATTTTCTTTGCTGTTTCCCTACTCATGCCTCTAGGGTCAAGGTAGATTTTTCCATCCCACTTACTCATGTCTTCTCTGTGGTCTCTCAGGGTGGCCTGTGCTGTTTATGCTTACTCCTAATAATTGGGACACTGGTCCATGCAGCTGGGGTTTAGGATGCATCTGCCTTCCTTGTCCACAGCCAAGATACAGGCCTGTAGCGAGGAAGAGGCATTTTGGTTGTATTACTGGAGTTGGCCAATTTGTCCACCACTTGTCCCTCTCCATCTCTCCAGGTCATTACTGCCCATGAGTTGGTGTATGACAATCGTGCATCCCATGCCAACTTCCACCACATGGGTCATGTACACCAAGTGCTTGTTGTCCACATCATCATAAATCTCCTCCAGCCTGGCTAGTTGCCTCAGATACTGAATGCCTCTATCCATGATGGTCCACTTGCCTGGGTGGCATAACATCTTCCTTGATGTCTTGTTTTTTCATAGCTGACAGGAGTCACTTCCACAGATACCAGCTGTTTGGGTTCTCCATCCTCGAATTCCAGGTTACTGGGCTTGTAATTCCAGCTTGGAGCAGCCTTGCCCTTGCCTGGATGATGGCTGAAATCTTTTTGCATGTCATAGCTCACTCAAGGATAGGGATCAGATGGTTAACTATGTCTTTTATGTGTTCTGCCTCTTCCCCCACCTCTTCTCATGATAGCCCTGCTGCTTCATCCCTCACTAAATGAGCTCAGCTCCACATTTCTCCCTCCTTATGTATTGCAGGGGCTGATACAGACCTGAGTTGGTGCTTTTGGTTCAAGCACAGTGCCTGTCACTGCAGTTGGAGTAGCCCCTGTGCCCATCATATTGTCATCACATCCAGACGCCTTTTTTTCCCTCAAGGTTACTGTACAGTACTGAACATGGCTCAGTAGGCCTGGGCCAGGCCACAGCATGTTGCCACGGGTTTTGTCTCTCTGGAATTGCCAGGCTGGCAGCATAGTTACTCCAAATATTTAACTAGTCTTTCCACATTTTGCACTTGTTCAGGGCTGAAGTTCCAAAGCACTTGAGGTGCCCGCTGTCCTAGGCGCTTGCCCATACTGTCCCCCACACCCTGCCACTTACTACTGCCCAGCCTCAGGGCAGATCCCTGGGTGGCATTCTGAAATAATTGTTGATCATTAAACAAGACCTTGAACACAGTCAGAAGACACAACAATAGGAATGCTGGTTTGAACATCCCAAGGATATTAAAAATTCCCAAATGCTGTTTTCATTGGCCTAGAGGAAAAAAGGAAGACAAAGGGAGGTACCAATCTCCCTGACAGATTGGGTCTCTAAGAAGTAAGACCTGTAATTATTCGTAGTTTCCTATAGATGGCTCCCAAAGTATGGAGATGTGGGCAGTGCTGAGTACAAATACCAGATCAGTTTCAAGAGTGGCAATTCTGTTATATTATGAGCCTGTGTTAGAGAGTACAGCAACATGACCTTAGCTCAGTTCCCATGGGTGATGCAAACAGTGCAGGGGCAATATATACAAGTAAAGTATTATATAATGCAACTTTACAAACAGGGACATGGGCTGTGAGAGCAAATACATCATCACTGTGACCAGTGACTAATATAATGAGTACTTCTAACAAATTTCTTCTGATATGTTCTAGTCAGATTTGTCATTATCTCAACCCATCGTGCCCTGTGTTGGACACCAAAAGTCACTGTCATGGTTTAACCCCATCCAGCAATTATGTACCACACAGCTGCTCACTCACTACCCTGACCCAGTCAGATGGAGGAGAGAATCAAAAGGATAAAAGTGAGAAAACTTATGGATTGTGATAAAGACAGTTTAATGGGACAGAAAAGGGAGAAAACTATAATAATAAAAGAATTAAAAACAAGTGAGGCACAATGCAGTTGCTCATCACTCGCTGACCAGTGCCCAGCCATTCCCGAGCAGTAGCCCTGCCAGCTTTCCTTCCAGTTTATATATTAAGCATGATGTCATAGAGCATGGAATATCCCTTTGGCTAGTTTGGGCCAGCTGTCCTGACTGTGTCCCTCACAACTTCCTGTGCCCCTCCCGCCTTCTCCCTGGCAAGGTATGGGAGCTGTCCTTGACTTAGTATAGCTAACAGTACTTAGCAACAGCTAAAAACCTCAGTGTGTTACCAACATTATTCTCATATTGTATCCAAACCACAACTCTGAACCAGCTACTAGGAAGACAATTAACTCTATCCCAGCTCAAGTCAGGACAGCTCTGACCTTTATGACAGTCATCAAGTAAATATTTCTGCCTGTTAAATATAAATCTCTATTGAAAGGAGCATGTTTTTCACTTACAGTAGCTGCCTATTTTCCCTTTATGATATAGTAGAAAATATCTATACCCAAGCAAGAACTGTTTGTCAATTTTTAAGTAGATCTTTGGAGAAAATCAGCAATTGATTGGAGTTGTTTGTCTTTTAGATTTAAACAGGAGCTTATACACAGCTTATTTTAAGGCTCTTTCATATATGGCTGATCTAATACCGGAGAGTCTTCGAAAGGATATTGATCACAAATTTTTCTTGCATG
The DNA here is from genome assembly GCA_027886175.1 of Phylloscopus collybita. NCBI lineage: Eukaryota > Metazoa > Chordata > Aves > Passeriformes > Phylloscopidae > Phylloscopus > Phylloscopus collybita. Next base: position 3,743,511 of record JAJNNQ010000013.1, on the reverse strand, counting down.
TCAGAGGACGTGACTTTTGCCTTCATTCCTCTATACATCCAAAGGCTAGATGTCTTTGGTTTCCTGAGCCTGAGTTGTTGCCTATGTTGCCTGTATAAGAGATAAGGGCCTCACACAGGATTTCACTCTGGTAGAAAGTGTTAGAGAAAAATACAGGTTGGAACTTCAGAGAAGTAAGCCTTGGGTTAGATTTTTGTGCTGGGATGTCAGCTTTTGTTAGAGACTTGTTGCCCTGAACTCTCTTGGAAATGATGTAGCTATTGATGTAAGACTAGAAATGAACACTGTGCACTAGAGAGGCAGTTGGAGCCTCTGCTTTGGTAGTGTACTGCTCAGATTCAGCTTCTTCATTGTCAGAGAGGGGCAAAGGCCAGTAATTTCTTCCTGTAAAGTAATTTCATCTCTGGAAAGGCATTCCAGAAGCCTTTGAGCCTTGGTGATTATTGGTACTACCAGACAATAGATTTTTTTTTTTAATTATTATTATTTTAATTTTTCCCATTTTTTCCAAGGTTGGAAAGATGACAAGACGAAGAGAATCCTAGGGTTTCATTTTTGATCTGAGTAATGTATGGTGTTTTACATAACGGTCTGTGGAGTATGGACAAGAACTAAGGCCGTCTCCATTTCCAAGAACATTTTCAGAATTACAGTAGACATGGTCTTCCTGATTCTGAAAGTTTCAACTAATAATTTTATGTGGAGTAAACCTTTTCACCACAAGGAAATGAATATGTTTTCTCAAACCAATCTGTTATTCAATTATGTTTCATACAAAAATGAGATCTTTAGAAAAATAAATTTCAAGACTAATTTTTGAGTTTATGCTGATTAAAGCCATGACTGAATTGCTTGTTTGCAGGTGGGTTCTTCATCTGTTCTTCTGCTGACTGTTTTATCTTGAGATTAAATCTTGCTCTACAAAAACGTTTGGGGCTTAATGCCTTAACTCCCTCAAGAAATGTTGAGATGGTTTGATTAAGAGGAAGTACGATGAAGTCTTCGTTAGAGATTTGAACAGTGGAAGAGTATTCATGCTTAAAATGCTTGATAAGAGTGAATGGTCAGTTAGCCAAGGGTAGGCCTTAGCAGTAGGTAGATTTTGGTAGGCTGGACCTGATGGTAACTGCAGGAGGTATAATCATGTCAGGTACCGGGAATAAAGTAACCTTGTCCCTCCTTGTCCCTCTATACAGCCTGGCTGATGACTGTCGAGGAATGGGCTTTGCCAGAGAGACATGGGGTGGGTCCTGGTGGAAAACCAAGACAAATGAGTTGAATATTAGAGAGCAGTGTGTCTGAAGGGAGGAAGGTTTGGCACCTATTAGAAAAGATGTATCCAGCATTTTGAGAGAAGTGATGGTTTTCCTCTATTTGGAGCTTGTGAGGCTGTATCTGGAATACAGTGTGGGCTGCTCACCTCCCAGTACAAGAAAGGCACAGACATGGAGAAGCAAACTGAGCAGAGTTACTGAGGGGCCAGAGCCTGTGATGTGTGAGGAGAGGGGAGATACGAGTTTCTTCAGTGTGGAGGAAAAAAGGCCAAGTTGCCTTCCAACGCTGTCATGGGAGGGATAGAGAAGGTAGAGCGGTTCTCTTCCAGGAGATGTGTGATGAAAGCCTAAGAGGCAAAGGATACAAGTTGATTCCCAGACTTAATGATGGCAAGTAAATCTCTCATCCTTTATTTGCAATATTAAATGGGATATTTAGAATATTAAGAATATAATCCTGAATAGTGTGATTTTCTTTTTTTCCAGTTTGTTATGAGTTGTAGAAAAGTGAAACTACTTACGAAGCAAGTAAAACGAAGTTGTGACACATGCCTTTGGTGGTTGTTGTTTTTACAGATATGAAACACAACACAAAACTGAGCTCACAGGCCTTTGCAATTACTTGGGTTTTGATCTTTTTCCTCCCTCAGTCATGCGATTTCTTCCACATTTTTTGATTTTAAGACTGTAAGGACATACTTAAAACAATTAAAGGAATTTCATAGAAGGTATTAAGTATTGGAGGGTATCTGTCATTTTGGCAGCATTTCTGTCCTGTATGACAGTTTTATTGGTAAGAATGATTTGTGTGCTTTTAAAATAGTTTTATATTGTGTGTAAGTTGTGAATAAGTGATGGTGAGATATTAGATTCCTTTCACAAGTCTCCTTTATAGGTGTTTGTTGCTCTGTTAAACTATGTGGAACGTGTTCAGGTCTTAACTGAGAACATTGCTTGCTGAGAGCTCTGTTTTGTGGTGTAATGTTGCACTGCCTTACTTACCCTCTGACACAGATTAATTTTGTTTGTTTTCAAAGCAAAATTAGTTGTTTTGAGAGAAGGGGTTGTGCAAAGTTTTGCCTACATATCTCAGTGATGGATACACTTTGTGTGTCTTTTCCATGGATTCATAGTGTTACAAAAAACTGCTGAGCAAGCTGTTGGGGCTTCTGTAGTAGTGGGCATCTTCAGCACTACATGGAAATCATTGTAGCAGAGAGGTAGTGTGAAGTTTGATTTTTCTGTGTAGTACTCCGTATACTTCATATGTGTTTAGGTGAGGGAAATGGTAGGAGTAAGGATTAATTAATCTCTTCCTGGCCTGGCAACAAATTCTTAAACTAGAACTAGATTATCATGACTCTGTAGACTCTGTAGGTGGGTACTACTGTGTCAGAGAGGAATGTCTGCTCAGGATCAGTCACGGCAGAATTCTTGCCAATTCTTTTTGGATGAATTTCCTGTAATTTTCGCATCTATGGATTTCATAGGGTGATGACTTGTGGTATGGTCTGAAGTTGTGGTATCTGAGATCTGTGGATTAAAGAATGTATTCTCTGCTGGCTTTGTGAAGGGCAAGGTAGTTTTTCAGGTCTATGTAGGACACTGGAGTCTAGTACAGGAGAGGAAATCAGAAGTCTTCTAAAGCTTCAATGTAGATTATTCACATTTCCCCTGTGATCTTGCATTCTGGAGATGGTCTCCAAATACTGAAGAACTTCTAACTTTCTGTGGATTATTTACTTCCCTTAGCTCCTATCTCTTGTAATTGAATACATTTTAACACCAAGATCTTTAAACATAAAATCCCATGTAAGCACATGAAAGTCTTTGAGGGATGGCTGAGAATTGGGGTTGTTCAGCATGAAAAAGCCTGGGGAGATCTTAAGTACCTAAAGATAGCACACAGGAGGACTGGAGAGGGACTGTTGGTCAAGTGTAGTGATAGGACAAGGGAAATGGCTTCAAACTGTAAGAGGGTAGGTTTGGATTTGAGATAAGACATTCTTTACTGTGAGGGTGAGACATAGGAAGATGTTGCCCAGAGAAGCTGTGCATGTCCCATCCCTGGAAGTGTTCAGGGCCAGGTTGGATGGAGCTTTGTGCAGTCTAGTCTAGTGGAAGGTGTCTCTGCCCATGGCAAGGGGGATTTGAAGAAGATGATCTTTAAAGTTTTTTCCAGTCCAAACCATTCTATGATTCTATAGTAAATATTGAAATGTTGTTTTATGAAGGGCTAAATATAATTTATTCAAAGATTCCTGTGAGAGGTTTTCTTGTATTTAAATAGGAATTACTGCCTTGGTTTCTTTGGCAAATGGTCTGTGTTCCCCTATGGTCACTTTTGCCATGCCTTACATGAATACAGATAGGTGGTACATGCAAAGCTAGCGAGACCAGTCCTTTCTTATTTATAAATATGAATTGATTTTCTTCATGCCACAGTAAAACTGGAAAGAAAAGTAGGAGTGATAGAGTTGTTGTTTTTCTGTCACAAATTAGTCTCTGCCGAGGATGACAAAATCAGCAGGGCTGCAAAGGTATGTGAACTATTCTGCCTTCATATGGAGATTGTTTAATTTTTATGAAGTAGCTCTTCAAGACAGATAGTCCCTCAACAAAAAATACTAAAAACGCAGAGGTTTGTAAATTCACACTTCATTCGTGTCACGTATTAATTTTTTTTCCTCCAGTATAGTTACTGACTTTTGCATGTGTGCATGCTTTATCACTTGTTTTACAAAGAAGAAACACAGGAAGCAGACAACAAAGCTTGTATGGTGGTTTTATAAATAAGACTTTTTCTCTCTGTTTTCCAGATTCAATATTGCATAAACATGGGTGCATTTTTGGATAAACCAAAAACTGAAAAACATAATGCTCACGGTGCAGGGAATGGCTTGCGTTATGGCCTCAGCAGTATGCAGGGATGGAGAGTGGAAATGGAAGATGCTCACACAGCTGTTGTAGGTATTCCCCATGGCTTAGAGGACTGGTCCTTTTTTGCTGTCTATGATGGTCACGCAGGATCTCGTGTTGCTAATTACTGCTCCACGCACTTATTAGAACACATCACTAACAATGAAGACTTTAGGGCGACAGAAAAACCTGGATCTGCTCTTGAACCTTCAGTGGAAAATGTCAAGAGTGGAATCAGAACTGGCTTTTTGAAAATTGACGAGTACATGCGCAATTTCGCAGACCTCAGAAATGGCATGGACAGAAGTGGCTCAACAGCAGTGGGAGTTATGATTTCACCTGAGCATGTATACTTTATCAACTGTGGTGATTCACGTGCTGTTCTCTATAGGAATGGACAAGTCTGTTTTTCAACACAGGATCACAAGCCTTGCAACCCCAGGGAGAAAGAGCGAATCCAGAATGCAGGAGGCAGTGTAATGATTCAGCGTGTTAATGGTTCATTGGCAGTTTCTCGAGCTCTGGGGGACTATGACTACAAATGTGTTGATGGTAAAGGCCCTACAGAACAACTTGTTTCTCCAGAGCCTGAGGTGTGTGAAATCTTAAGGGCAGAAGAAGATGAGTTTATCATCCTGGCCTGTGATGGAATCTGGGATGTAATGAGCAACGAAGAGCTCTGTGAATTTGTAAAGTCTAGACTTGAAGTATCAGATGACCTGGAAACAGTGTGCAATTGGGTAGTGGACACTTGTTTACATAAGGTATGTAAATGTAACTGTTTTCTCCAAACAGCTGTTCTGAAATTATCTTCTGGTTAGATAGGTACAGTGTTAACAGCTGTTCCTAGCCTACTGTTCCCTTTCTCCAACTTTTTTCCTCAAAGTTCTGTACCCGTTTGACTGTATATCCTTGCTGAAGAGTATACAGTCTCACCCTACATGCTTGGAAAGCTGATAGCAATTGCAAAAATAAAGGGTGGTGGTTTTTTTCCCCCCAGGTAATGCTTGCATATAGTTCCAGCTCTAAGCTTTGATTGTAAATACAAAATTCTTAATCTATTCTGAGCAAGATACTTTGTGGTATTTTTTGTTCTTTGAAGTTGGGTGTATCCTTTGTGTAAAACCAGTGTTGGCACCATCTCCTCTTCAAGGTGTTGCTTCTCTCTCACCTATGCCCTCAGTTCATTGTAGCTTAGATGGAGTAACACCACCTTTGCATCTGAGCTTGCTTCCACTCAGATTTAGTACGTTTGGAGCAACTACTGATTGGTCTACATATGTTAAATATGTATTCCATTTCCAGCATTCCTTGAAAAGGGCAACTCCTGCTAGGACAGAGTTCCATTGTTAGGCCACAGACTAAACATGCAATTATGAGGAAAATACTAAAATTCATAATTGTAACTCTAAAGGGTAAGTTGTGTGTTTTTTCCAGAAATAGGGCTGTATTCCAGCATGTACCATACGCTGGTACATTGGTTTAAGTACTGTTTAAATTGCTTTTCTGACCAAGAACTCAACAGCTTTGTTAAAGGACGGTCATTCTCAGATACTTCCTATAAAACTGAGCGTTGACCACATGTTTATTTTCCAAAGTCAGATCCTGGATCTCTGTAACAAAGTGTTGTATTACATCTTCAGGCTGTGGATTGTACCACATAATACTACATGATAGATGTCCTCATATGGTCAGCACAAAAGGGAATGTAGGCTAACTCCTAAGCAGTATTTCTGAAGGAATTTATTCTAATGTCAAATTCTTAATTGCTTCAGGAGAAGGAATTGTTGTGATAGGTGATGAGAACTATCCAGGAGCTTGGGTTTACACAGCACCAGTATGCAATGACTAATGGTGCTTAATATTCTACAAAAAAAAAAAAAGAGGAAGATTTTATTTTCAAACCAGTAGTTTAAATTATGATTCTGTTGGATCCCCTTGTAAGAGACTTAAAATTGTGTTTTTAAATTTGGCTGTGAATTGTAATTTTGAAAATTAAATACGGGCAAGAAAATGGTATCAGAATATGATAGTAAAGAACTGGCATTAAAATTAGTATCTAAAAAACCATTGGGTGGTATTTCTGAGCACATGATAGTCTGTAAGGTCAGCTTGGCCATATGAAACATATTTTATACTTGCTTCAAGGTGCTATGTGACACAGGTGCATTCTGATAAACTGACTTGTAATGCATGCAATGGCTTACATGAATGTCCTGCAACTAAAACAAATTAGTTGCTTGGGCTAAGCTATTCTAATAATATAGGGTAGTATTCTGCATTTCGTTTTGCAGCAGGAGTTGTTTTACAGTTTGGCTGAAGGTAACGTTACACAGCTGTCTGATTTCTGACCTGTTTTATTGATACTGTTTTAAAATGGTTGACATGTAGATAAGTCCATTAATTACTTAGACTTCAATACTAAGAATTTACAGTCAAAATCAGTCAAATGAATTCTAGTGAGCGATGTAGTTGGGACACTGAGAGGTTCTTATTGATGAAAATACAGGGGTTTTTCAGGGTTTCTTGTTCTTCCAGGTTTATCTGCAGTACTGTATTTGGTAAAAGTACAAGTGTGATTAGAGTAGAAAGACGAAGACTGAAGATACTAACTTCTCTTTCTTTTTTGTCACATAGGGGAGTCGTGATAACATGAGTATTGTATTAGTTTGTTTTTCAAATGCTCCTAAGGTCTCAGAGGAGGCAGTGAAAAAAGATGCTGAGTTGGATAAGTACTTGGAATCACGGGTTGAAGGTAAGAAATCCACTTGGTTCACTAGATAGCGAACAAATCATAGTTTGGTTGTGATAGTGAGCATGGTGTCATAACTATGTTGAGCATGAAAACAAAAGCCATGAAAGACATTATGCCACTCTATGTTGGATTAAATTCAGGCCTGGTTATAACTCTGAACTTCTGTATGTCAGGGAGAAGGTTTTAGGCCATGTGCTTAGTTTATCCTGGTATTCTGCAAACATTTTCTTAATGAGGGCTTTAAGTTTTTACTGCTGGATTCATAGGTTAAAATGCAACTACTGACCTTGCAGAGTGTTGTGTCAGCTCAGTAGATTGCAATCTCGCTATATGTCCTGCTTATGAAATATTAAAAGAGATATTTGTACTATTTCTTCCCTTTTTCTGTGCAAGTTTTTGACAGAAAGAAAAAGCTGTACTGGGTTTTTGTGTCAATGTCCCAGTAATCTAGATAGTTGATGTAGCCGCCCTAAATTTTAATATATATGTATATTAAAGGTCTTCAGGTACGAGTTGTCTCTGAGCACACAGCTGTTGTGTGTGGCATCTTTTCCTCTTGTTTAAATGTGATCTAAAATGAAATAGGTTGTGTATTTGTAATTTCTGTTGAGATTAGAGAGCACTAGTGGTCACTTCAAATGCTAGCTCTAGGCCTGTTTCTTGGAATTTGGCTTACATCCCAGGCTTCCTAGATGACACCAGTTAAGATAAATACCTGTTATCTTCTGTGTCAGAGTAGAGTACATGAGCTGTTAATAGGCTCTGGGAGAGAGCCAGGATCAGTTGCCTTCACTGGCAGCAGTCAGGTGTGCACGGTGGTTACAAGTTGGTATTCCCAGCTTCTTGGTGGCTACTCTCTTAGCAAATAGGTGAAAGATATATGGAACTGCAGTGGATTTTATTGCTTTTATAAGTGAATGTTAAGATTAATAGATAAACTGTCAAATAATTTGTGTCTGGATTAACTAATCTAGTAACTGATTATTTTTATGTCTGTTACCACATTTAACTAAACAATACATATACCAAAAAAAATAGTTGAGGGTTCGTAGTCCAAACTGATGTGGAGTCACTGCAAATGTAATTCAAAATAAGTGTTTAGCTTAAGTGCTTTAGAGAAATTATTTGCTCCAAAGCTTGAACTTCTGTTTCTTCAGCTCTTGGGTTGATTTTTTTTCCCTGCTTGAGTTCCCTGTGTCATTCTGTGTTTTGCTAATTGGACAGAGTTCAAGGCCTTTAAAAGGCAAGTGTTTAGCAAGAAATGACAGCATATTTGAGAAATTATGGCAAGGAGTGGAGAAAGTAAATGAAATAGACTTCAGAAGAACTTGAAATATCTATCTGAATTTTAACAATTTTTTGCATTCATAAATTCTATGAAATAGTTGTCTTGACAGTCTCCATAATTAAAAGGAAAAAAAAAGTTGTGGGACTGCAGTTTACCTTACACGTGTGCCTTGAATATTATTAGTTCAGAAAGGGTAAAAGCCTTAGCAAAATGTCTCAAACCACTAAGCATCATGAGGAAAATTGTTTAGAAATATGTTGGCATTTTTAAGAACAGTATCTGATTTAAAGCTTTAAGTGGTGAGCAGGAATACTTTAGACTTTAAAAAACCCCCCCATGGGGTTTTTTTTTTAAAAGCCCCCCCATGGGGGCAAGAGTATCATCTCAAGTGTTGGAAATGGTAAATGTTTTGGAAGGTGAGGTTTCTTTTTGGTTGAAACAACTGCCTTAATCTGTTTTGTGTTCATCTTAGTGTAGAAAACACTGCATAAAAAAGTGGTGCCTGACAGTTTGAACTGTCTTTGACTCTGAAAACGTAATGCCTGGTAGATGTGTTGTGACAAATGTGATAATATATATTTGTTTAAAACAGCTTTCTAGAGGCTAACTATTCCTTTCAAAAGGCAAATAATGGTGTTTGAACACAAATTAACAAGAACAACATTAAAAAATGTTAATGAGTTAACAGCTCACAAGTTATATGTGTAGTTGGCTGATAGCCAATAACAATATATTTATACCTGTAGTAAAAACATTCTGAAAAAAGTAAGGTTGGCTTGGAATTACCGAGCTATAAAGATAGATGTTGTAAAAAATGTAAACTGAGTTCTTTTGGATACTCTCCACTTCCACTAAGTGACTAATATAAATCAGGGCGACGTTAGAACTTAGTATAAAATCCTTTGGGACTTCCTGAAGCAATTTTAGTTTGATCACTGGTATTTGTTCATAATGAATACACACTGTTCTGTTTCTGTTCTCTTGTGGACCTTAAATTTCAAGCTGACTGTACAAACCCATCAAACCTTTTAGGCAACAGGGCTTTTCACTACTATACTTGGGCATTCTAAACTCTGGCTCAGGGAGGAAAGCAGTGTTTAAGGCATTCTTTTGTTAGATTTAAAAAAGTAAAAAAAATAAAAGAAGAAAAGCAGTTTAATACTTGCACATGTAACATTTGTACTCTGTACATTCATAAGTGGAATGCTAAGATTTTGTATATTTGTATAATGAGTTGAGTTAGTAGTTCCCTAAGATCTTTCCAGAGTTCTTAAAAGAGACTTACTGTCTTAATATCAAGAGATTTTTTTTTTTTTATTTTAACGGATTGATTAAAAAGCAAACTCAGCAAGTCATTGTTTACAGAGATTTCCAGTGCAAGAAATATATACCAACACTCTTGTTGCTAGTTTGGGTTTTGAGGTTGACAGAATGTGGATAACTGCATTCCAGAGCTGCCACTTGTAGAATATACTGAAATACTTAATGAGGTTAAGCTTGTGCCTGAGTCATTTATGACTCAGAACACAGCCCTACTTCTGGTTTGAGTCATTTAATTGGTTTGGGTTGGAAGGGACCTTAAAGATCATCTAGTTCCAATGCCACTGCCATGGACAGGGCACCTTGCACAGGTGTTTTGGCAGTAGTGAGGTTATGCTAGGTCTTTCTTTTCTTACTGCCCCTTGCAGATACTACTTTCTGCTCTGTGTTTCTCCAAGTTTGGTCCCACAAAGAGAAAACTGGGCATAGAAGTCAGTTCAGTTCTCTGATATGTTTCAGTTTATTTGAAAGGGTGTATCAGAATTGCAGTTAATAACAAACCACAGAACTCCACAAAACCCAAAAAAACACTGACCCCCACAAATCATAGGGGCACATGATCTGTGTAGGCTTAAACAGTCTTACTGGTAAATACTCAGTTAATCCCCTGAGTTGGATGATGCATTTTACATGTGTGGAATATATACTGTATATAAAACTGATTTGTCATAATCTGATAGCTGGGCATGAAAGAAGGTGCTGGAGAGCTTGTAATGCTCTCTGGTTGGTGACCTGAATTATATAAAATTGAAGTAAAATGTAACCTGAATTTTCAAAATGCCTATCCATGACTGAAGTGTTAGGCTTTTAGTGAAAAGTCCTTTAGAGGTAAAGTAGTAGACTTTGTAGTGGACTTTCATAAATATACGTATATAATGATATCAGGAATGATTCTTTAAGTGTCTGAATTATATTACCAATGCGTATACTATCTGTAGGGTTATTCTTAACATCATAGAGATTAAGGTGAAACATTTATGAATGCACATAAATCTGGTTCTGAAAACATTTGGTTTCTTTCTCTGGTGGCCTTTGTCAAGCACATCCACAGTGTGTATCTGCTAACTGATGTGTAATGACAATGGGTCATGCTTGCTCATTTGCTTTATTCTCAATTTTCTATTAGGAAGCTTTTTTTTTTTTTTTTTTTTTAAGAGGGGACAGGTTCTGGATGAAATTACTTACCCTGGTACCTAGGGAAAAAAAAAAAAAAAAAAAAAGATAATGATTAGTTCATACGGAATTCTTGCTTTGCCACCTTCTAGAAATGGAGAGAAGATGCTCATGGTTCAGTTCAGCACTCCCTGAGAAGTTATTATGCAGTAGAAATGTGTATGTTTCTGGTACCAAGAAACATGCAGCAGTCTTTAGCTGTGATTGCTTTCTTTCCTTTCTAAGAAGATATATAAGCCTTTTGCTTGCAATAAATATTTAGAAATTGCTTTCTTTTGTAGTTTTTCTTATTATTAATTCTTGCTATTTGTCTACTTTTCCTATGTACAGAACAGATGTGCTCTTGGTATAAAAAGTATATATTCATAAGAAATGTTTCCTGTCAAATGCATCTCAGCAAAATTATGTTATAGCAGTACAATTACTTCTAAGTAGAACTGTACAGAAGTATGCAATTTATAAGAGGAGTTGTGGCTAATTTGTGTGGATATGTATGGAAGAAGTGATCAAAATCCTAAGTTTCAGGCATACTTAGCTATCATTTCCTTTGCTAGCTGTGATTCATCCTAAATGGAAGGATTGATGATAGTACACATCAAGTTTTATGGAGCAGTCTTTAATTTTAATTATTTCTAGTAGTAGTGCTACTTACCTTATTCTTTGCAAAGATTGTATTGTGCTGGCTTAAAATTGGGACTTAGAAGTGTAGTAGTGCCTTATTACAAGGTAATATAATTATTTTACTAGTGATTGCTTTGAGGGGCTACAGATCTGCCTCATGCAAAGTGGGTGAGTACCTTGCCAAGCACTTTGTTGATCTTGGTAGTCCTAAGAGAAGCCTGAATATCACTTGCTTCCTAGAGAAGTGATAGACATCAAATAAGGTTTAAATACTAGGAAACTTGGGATGAAGAGTTTGAGGTAGGTAGGTAGGTGGTGTGCTTTTCTGCTAACTTAAGAAACTCATAAACTGCAGGCTTCAAGTCAATCATCTGGAATATAATCAATTGTAAGAAAAAATTATTTGTTTCTTATCTTTGGATAGTAGTCAAGATACAGAATAACTGAAGGTTTTTTTAGAATGATACTTGAGAGGATTCATTCTTAATTCTTCTTAAAGAGATTTTTTAATCTAAAAGAGTATCTACAGGAAATAGCACTCCGTTCCTCTAATTTAGTTGATTTTCAGAAAAAATATCCTTTCTTAAAAATAGAAGACTTGTGCATACAACTCCAAATCTTTTTATGCTGTGGTAGTGGTTGAATGAGTAGAGGCTGGTGACTGGAAGCTGGTAGCATTGCACCCGTGAGTGTGTGCACAGATACTACACATTGATCTTAACAGCAATCCTGGTGGAAGAGAATATGTGAAGATTTACTTCAGGCAGTTCTTTGCCAAGCTAGAAGAACTTACGAGCACGGGACCTGACTTGAGTTGTATGTCAGCTTTGAAAATGGAATATAATTTTAAATTATTATTAAAATAAGTGTTTTTAATTATTCCTCATCAGTTTCATATTCTGTTTTGGCACTTGAGTGCTAATGTTATCTGTCCATTATCTATCCTCTTGATTGCATGGTGGTCAGAGTGCTCATGCCCTGGAGATGGGCCTTTGAGGATATGAGGTGTTACTCACAAGGAAGTGTGACAGAATCCTGGAGAAGCTTTGGCTTTATGGCATATAATGTGCTGTGCTGCAAGGGGAAGCTAACTGAAACAGACTCCCAGCTGCTGTCTTTTTTGGAGGGAACAGGCTGCTATCTCCAGGGTATTTCATTCAGTTCACAGTCTGCTTCTGATTTTCTTAGAGAGTAAGGCTTGATGCATACTGCAAAGACAGACTATGAATTTAAGCACTGTTCCACCATGCAAAGACTGTTAACCTAAAATGTAAAGAATGTTTTCCTGTTTACAAGTAACTTTTTCATAATGCCTCTGTTAAAAAAGGATAATATCTTATATTTCACTGTCTTAGCTGATGGGTGGTATTAATTCAGGATTTCTTGTGTTTTTAATTTAGAAATTATGGAAAAATCGGGTGAAGAAGGAATGCCTGATCTTGCTCATGTTATTCGTATTTTAACTGCAGAGAATATCCCTAATTTACCACCAGGAGGTGGTTTAGCTGGCAAGTGAGTACAGTACTGGAATTTCTTGAACTGTTAAATTCACTGACACTTTTTCATTTAAGTGTTTTGAAGTTTTTTTATTGTAATAGCTATACTCAGATCAAGTTTTTTTATTTGAAGCTAGTTTACCTTTTACAGCATATAAACATTTGTGTCACTCTTCCTATTTCAGAATGGTAAAGGGGAAACACATAATCATATTCTGGTACATAACATTAATTTATTTTGTCCATATGGCCATTTCAAAAAGTAAAAATACATGTATTCTTGGCTCTTCACTGGATTACATTTATTAAGAGCTGTCAAAGAACATGAATATCGAATTTCCAGGAGATCAGTTTTCCTGATGTCATGTTTTCCCAACCACTTAATTATAAGTTTGAAACAGTTCTTATTTGCTCAGCAAACGTTCTCATAAGAGAACAGTTTTTATTTGTTTAGTCTGAAACTGAATGATAGGTAACTGACAATATTGAATGAGAATATGCATCCTAAAACTTAACAGGAAAAAACCTTCAGAAGGTACATTGGTTTTCTGCGGAGCCCAGTAGTGATGTTCTAGCTATCTATAAGTTAAGGATTTTAATGAAAAGAATTTAGCATTGCATGAAGAACTGTTAATCTGGAATTCCCCAGACAGTAGGACTCATTACTGTTCCCTGGCATAGATAGAGCATGTTGTTTCTGGAATATCCGTATTTTACAAAATATGAAGTCCTGTCCTCTGAGCATTTATGTGTGTACATCTATTTTCAGTGCATGTACTTGTTAATGAGCACTGTTTGCCGTGATTATCTCTTTCTAGCCTTGGGAGTATCTGTACATTCTGGGCCTTGTTCTCCACTTGTGTGCATTCCAGGCATTCGGAGAAGTTCTGGTGTGCCTGTTCTTGGTTCTCCCGACTGCTGTGTTTTGTTGTTTTGCTCATTAATAACTACATCATGTAATGCTGTGCTATTCTGGACCCTTGACATGTAAATTCTGTTTTAATTTGTTGTGATCCAGGTTACATTTTTCGTGGATTTGGTTCAGGATTTACATTTTCGTGCCTTTCTCTTCATCTTGACTTTTAAAGTTCCCTGACCTCAGGGGTATGCCTACAGTTTCTTTTAAGAAAATATTATACAGTCTTAAGTAACTTGTTCTTGGCCTCCAAACTTGGGACAAAGACAGGCAGTGATGTATGTAAGTTCATTTTACTTCCAGGAAATTAATGAAGTCTTGGAAAAAATACTACCATACAACCCAAATCCACATACTGTGTAACTTAACACTTTTGTCCTAATAAGAGAATATTCTTTTTCTTGAGGTAATTATCTTGGGATGTTACCAGGTCATAAAGAAGTTACACTTTGTCCTTGTGTTTGAACATCAAGACCTGGCTCAAACAGGTTGCAGAAAGAACTTCTCTGTGGCTGTCATCCACAGTTTTAGCACCAGTTAAAGTTGCTCCCAATGTTTAGTATGTCTGAGCTGAAGAAATGCAATACAGTGTTACTGTGACTAGAATATGTTTGCAAACCTTAGGAACCCCTTAAATAGCTCCATTTATATTGGCACTGTATAATTCCTTCCTCCAAGCTTCTTACTTATGTAGAAGCCACTGCTGGCCGACTCTTTGAGATGGGAGATGTACAGGTGCCAACTCTGCTGTGGTCAGCTGATGGTGCTGTTTTATCCTATAAAATCTTACTCTCCAAAGGCTGCTTTCTGGCTTGACTCCACTCCCCTTGTGATTTCAAATACTGCCTCAAGAATGGAGGTTTGTTGCTGAAGTAAACAAAAGTCCTGAGCTACTCTGCTCTCTGGGCCTTAGTAGTTCCACTCAACATCTTGCTCCTGCATTTTCCCATGAAAGAAAAGCACAGAGAAATACACTGTTGAAAGAGAGAAAAGTGAATTAAAAAGATTGGATAATTCCCGAGGAGCTGACTTTCATGTCTATTTAAACCCACTGCAGTGGCTACCTGCTGCTTCTGTGGCAGTCTTGCTTGGGCTGTCCAGGCGTCTTCTGTTACATTTGCTTTAGGTAGTACAGACATTTAGTCAGAATTGTGCCATTCCTCTATCACCAAATGTGGGACTGAATGGAGAGAACCTTTCTCTCTATCATCAGCAAAAAGATTCAGTTCCTTTTCTCTAGGAAGGTCTTCCACCAATTCCAATGGACCCCACACTACCTCAGATATACAGCCTTGCCAGATTTCTTAAATATGTTCAGAAGGAGCCTCATCAAACTTGTAGCATCCTCAGTATTCTGGGGCAGAAAGTTCTGTTGCATCAAGAGCTGTGTATATTTGAGACATTTGCTGCTGATTTGACATCTGATGCCTTAGTGCTCTTTGGAAGAGTCAACAGTTGCTGCCCCTCATACTGTAAGTCATAATTTTTAGAGATCTTGGGAATTTCCAGACTTAAGAGTCTTAGCCCACATACTTAGCAGTTCTTTTTTGTTGAAACTGTCAATAACTTGGATCATATTTATTATAGCTGTCTGAATGTTTCCCAGTTTTAACTTTGATTTGAAAATGGGAGTACATAACCTTTTTTTGCATCAGAAATCTGTTTATATGATGGGTTTTATTTTTTGTGAAGTTTTTTGTGCTTACTTTGACTACCTTTGAAAGTGTGGGCTTAAATGGCACTGCTACAAAAAAAGTCTAGCTAGTGGCTTTTGTGTTTTAATTTCTACAGCGTGAATAGACAATAGAAAACACATCTCAGGGGTTGTATACTCTGCATACCACACTTCAAAATTGTGTAGGCACGTCATAACCGGTGTATGTTTAATAAAGATAGGGAAAAGCTGAATTGTCTTCAAGTACATCCAGAAATAAGGCAAGAAAACCAGCAATTGTTCAAACTTGAAGAATTTTTTATAACAAACCAAACGTAGATTTAAATGTTACTCTTAACAAAATCTGAATATGCAGCTCTGAAAAGAGGTGGACCATGGACAGGGTAAGGTAAGAAAATGGTTTGACATTGCTCAATCTTTACAAATCTTGACCAGTTGCTAGATCCCCTTTCTTATTGAAAGTGAGTAAAGGCACAAAGTGAGTTTCATCTTTTTAAAAGGCAGATTAAAAGAAAAATACCTTAAATACTTCAAAATGCCTGCTCTGATCAAACTTTTCTCAATGTCTTGAAATCTTTTGTTTTGCTAATTTTTTTTTAAACTTCTCTTTTTAGGCGTAATATTATTGAAAATGTGTATACTAGACTGAATCCACACAGAGACAGTGAGGGGGTAAGTTCCCATTTTGATTGCTATACCTCTTTGTTAATGTGAACATCAAAGTTGTCATACATCAAGCAAAAGTGTTCATCACTAGGAATAAAGTATTAGAAACACAAGATACATATTGTAGCATACTGCTAATTTTTACCTTGCTTTGGATGGATTTGATATAGAAGTTCTTCCTCTAAAAGACAGAAAACTGACACCCAATTCTGAAAGACTTTTTAAACATCTAAACGAGACTACCACTTTCTCAGTCAAATCTGTGAGGCAACAGTGCAGGGTTTTTCTGAACTACAGTTTATAATTTAAAAAAATTAGTAGTCAGCAAGTCTGTTACTTAACTAGCTGTTGTGTCTGCTGTGCAGAAATGTAGTACACGAGGGGGCAAACACTTCCTGTTGTCTTCTCTAAGAAGACTTTGGTTATAAAAGATTACAAGACTAATATTGACTATTTTCATTGCATTTACACTATCTTTTCATGTCCTATCTCTACTGATCTAAGGTAAAGTAATTTTAGATTACTTCAATTATGATTTCTAAAATGGCTTACATTCTTCTTCTCGTTTCCTATGAAGTTGAATTTTGAATAGTATGCTGAAATATGGTTTATTGTACCTCTAAACCTGATTATTAGGTAGCTTTTAATAATAGTGTAAGTAATAACTGGCATTTCTATCAACTGTGGTTAAATTTGTTTAAAAACTGTGGAGAACTGAAGAACTGATAAAAACATGAGTGCTTGTATACATTGTAACTTCCTGTACAGTTTGTGAACTGTTATGTGGAAGTACCATTCCTGTTCTAGTAAATCCTTGGTGATATTTTTTCTTCTGAGATGGCTACAAGGCTCTCAGTCAGGTAGTTATGACAGTGAATGGTGTTACACTTGAAGTACCTTGAAATTATCAGTTGTGCACCATGAGATAGTAAGTACATAGTCTCGTTACAGTTCTTACTGTGTCTTTACCATTGTCCTCTTCTCTTAACTGCCTATATTTGATTTATTATCTTCAGTTAGAAAGTTTGTGTGGGTGGAAGGGGCCACTATTCTGTTAGTGTACAAGTGGAGAAGAAATCTCTTAACTTGTTAATTTTTTAGGATGTTCCTTTGTCTCGTTTGAAAGTGATAGGATATACTTTTTTCATTTAACTTTCAAGCAATTGTGCAACAGTACCCCAAACCAAGATACACAAAATTTTCCTTTTTTCAGCTTCTTTAGTCCTTCAGGAAACTCTGCACCTTTATCAGCCTTCTGCTACTTTTTACTATTTAGCCAGAACTTTGCCTGCTTTTTGGGGAAAAGTTATTGGTATATGATGCTTACTTAAAAATTAAATAAAATTTTAAATAAATAAAATTAAATAAAAATTAAAACAGCATAGGTTTTACAAATTAATTGGCATTTTAAGAAAAAAACCTGAAATTTTGTCTAATGATTACATTTTAGAAGAGTTATATGCCATAGTTTGCATTTATGATGCACCTGTTCTAAGTCTAGATTTACTTCTCAATAGCCCTGCAAGTTTGCTGAAAATCCTAATATGCAGTACAGCATCTGTTTGTCTCTTGGCTCCTTTCAGGAAATGTTTGTGCGTCATCCATTTTAATTTAATAAAATGAGGTAGCTAACCTAAATATGCGTTTTGCTCATAAAAGAATATACCATTAACAGCTTTGACCTTTCTTGCCATTAAAATCCCTGGGTAGTTGGTTTGGCTTTTGGTTGGGTTTCTTTAAAAAGAGATGTGAACAGTAGACTGCAGCCTGCTTCCTGAATTTTTATGTTGATATAGAAGTGTAAATAGAGTGATTTAAATTCTAGTTCCATCTTGTGGTAGCTTGTCATTTGCCAGTCAGCACCTTTGTTCTTTTCACCCTAGTTACTGGCCCAGATCAGTTTTGAGAGGATGAACTCCCCCTTGGTGAAGGATACAATTCCTGTTTCCATCTTCCCAGCAAGTTAACTTAATGTCCTTGAAGTGGATGAATCTAGTGGGTCTCATCTCTGAGACAATGAAAACATGGCTTTCTTGCTGGTCTTACTCAGTTGCAGGTGTATGTGTGGTGATCTTGTAGCCCTCTGAACTGGATACTGTAGTGTCCAGAGATGTAAAGAGGAGGAAGCTGTTCAGTTATTTGGAGTCAGACTCTTCAGTGATAATGTTGCTACACATCTCACATTGAAACAGTAAGCAAAGGCAGGAAGGAAACAAACAGTATATCCCAATGATGACATTGCCAAGTGAGATTGAAATCTGGCTCATGGTGCTCCTGTTCAAATTAGTATGAGGCAAGATGAAAAGTTAGGTGGTAGAGACATGGGTGCTGAGTCTGCAGAGCACAAAGGTACACTTGACTTGCACCTGAGCATCCTTGCCCATGTGTAGTTAACAGTGCACAATTAAAAGTGTTGTGCAGAATACTTCTGTTACTGACTGGAAACTCTGCCTGTGGCAGTCATCTGCCATCTTATGGTTGTATATAAGGCTACAGCAATTGTTATCATGGCAAAATAATAGTGTAGTTAGTTGCTAAAATATTTTTGCAAATGACTACACAAAAACCCTCCAAACAACACAAACAACAACCCAACCAGTCAGATTAACATTTGCAGTTGAGAATATGGCTTCCTTCTAAGGACTATACATTTTAGCATGTAACAATTCTAAAACAGTTACTTTGAGTTCCTGTGAACTGGATCATAATAGCTTTGCAAGGTATTTCTTAGTGTATAGCACTTAGATTTTTTTTTTTTTTTTTTTTTTTTTTTTTTTTTTTTTTGTTATCCAAACTAGTGATAGTAGATTTTTGTTCTTTACATGTGCATTTTCTGAGAAACTTTAACATAGAGCCTAAGTAAGGAGATGTCATGCAGAGCAAGAGTCTGAGAAATAAAAGAATCCTTACTACAGCAGTATTCAGAGATCACTAGTCTGGCTTGAGGGTACAGCAGTCCTAAGTTTTTTCTGCTGGGAATCTCAGCAGATTACAAGTATTTTATAAATCCAGGGCTGGAGAATGCCCTGTACTCTCTGAGGTCACAATGAACAACTTTGCCATTGTTTGAGCAGAGATTTCTGCTATAAATGTGGTGGCTTGTGCCTTTACAAATATGAGTGAAAGCACAGAAATCTGTTATGTATTGGGGCCTGATGCTTTCAGATCTTTAAAGGGAGTTTAAAAGAATGTATTCATAGCTAAATAATTGTTAGCATTATGATGTTACAATACCACTGAAGAGTTGTTCTACTTCCTGTGTTAAAGTACTACTCTTTCTCTGTGACTCCGCTTCTCTGACTATTTTAATTTTTAGTGTGTTCTTAAGGCTAGGAGACTACTATCCAATTAGACTACTTCACTGTATGTATATATTCTTAAACACAAGGAACAGTGTTTAAATTACAGTGGCTGTGTTAATAGTTCCAGTGGCATTTGCTTAAAGGTGCCTTTGAGCATCTTACTTGAAATCAGTCATGTTTCTCTCTGGTTTTTACTAATAATGCACTCTGGCAGTTGGCTGAACCAAGTCATATGCTACGCATAAAAAAGTGTAAATGGACACAACTTTTACACCATTCTCACAACATTGTAAATCCAGTCTTTAACACATAGCAGCCTTTTTTATATGCCTAATTTAATAGCACAAAACTTGTGTAAAAACTGTGAATGCTCGTGCTGAATATAGCTAGCACAGATTTATTCTTGATTTTTGCGGTCAGTAGCATTTCAGTTGAATTGGATTATGAAGGAAGACAAATGCACCATAACCATAGTTTTCAGGGGCCTGTTCTAGCCACACATTAGAGAGAAATCTCTGTCTATATAGTGTATAATACATAAGAAAAGCAGTTTCTGTCCTACTGTCTGGGGGGTTTCTGGTCTGTTAGCACTGAGGGACACAAGGGAAGCACGAAATAGCCTGCTGTAAAATAGGGTGCAACACCATGCAGAATATGAGTTTGAATATCAAACACTAACGGCATTGCTAATTCAACTCCTACCAGCATTTGAATTGCTTAGGAGCCTCAGGGCTGCTATTATATTGCTTATTGCTTTTACTCTTCAGTGTTGCATGGAGCAAAATTATTCATTTCAGTCTGCCAAAGGAATTTTTAAAGATCTCGGTATTGTGAAATGTGGAAATTTCAGGGTGTATGTGTGCTAATGTCAACCTCAGAGCAAAACTGATGGAGTAGATGAAATATGGAATTTGAATGTTATCTGAATTTTAAAAAACTGGAAGTCTTCAGCTATGTTGCCCTGTTTAATATTAGCTAGGTATATACATAACTCAGGTATTTTTCTTTTTCAAACCAAGAAACAGGATACATCTATAGCCTCTTCTTGGTGCTGTGGGTTTTTGCTGACATTGTGCTTGTAAGGCATTAAAGCAGTTCCATTTCATACATTAAAACTACCTCCTTTATCTTGCTTCTCCTCACCGTGCTCTTGAAGAGAAGAGAGTATTGAATTCCTGAATATTCTCTTGAATATTTTCATATTTGAATATGAAAATGCTTGTACATGGGAGTCAAAACATCTCAAACTAAGATGAGCAAACCACTGTGAAAGTATGTCTCTTATTTCCTGAACAAATTAAACTTAGAGGGATGCCATTGTAAGCAGTAATATTCATTTTTGTAGTAAAATTGTCCCCATTTTAACTTTGACTGTGCTAATCAGTCTTGGGGCTTTTATTCCAGCAACATTACATAAAGCATGCAAAATCTTACTGATCACAAGGTATTTTCTCAATACTGCTATTAAGCTTGTAAATGAATGACAGCAGTACTTGTAGTTAGGAAGCTTTTGGACTACGTGACAATAATATGAGGTCAGCATGAAAACAAGGCAGTCTGGATTTTGCTTCTAATGACTTGCAAAATTTGCCAGCTTCTTCATTTGTCTAGATTGATAAGTTGCTACATATTAATAATTTTAAATGTCCTGTTCCCTTAAAGCAACAGCACTGCTTTAGCACTTAAAAATGAAAATACCTAGTATCAGTGTCAAAGCACTGTAGCAGATGTGTGTGTCTATCACCAAAAAATAGGATATTTTTTTCAAATGAAGCCTTGTAACCAAGCAGCTCATTTGCTGAGGAGACTTGCATTCCTTAACCAGAACCCAGTACTCAGATTTTGTACTGTAAGTTCTTAGGTTTGACATTAAATAACTGTTCTACCTGCTAATTTTTCTAGGCAATACACAATCTGGCCAAAGGTGTGTCTTATGTTGTTCAGATACCAGCATTTCCCATGCTCATGGGTAGCTGCTTGCTTCTTTTCTGGCAGCATCATGCATGCAAAAATCAGTGTGCTCACTAAAACACCGAGCATTTATTTTGATGTCATGCTTAAACTAAACTGCTATCAGTAGAGTTATGTATTCTCTGAGTTTTTCACAGAACTGTGCTGCTACTGGCTGTGCAGAAATTCACAGTTAAATATATTGACCTGGTGGCTAAAGAAGCTTAAATTTTCAAAAAATTCCACTGATAAATGACCCAAGTTGTGGTGGGTATCATCTGTATTTATCAAAGACGTTTGAAATAAACGTGGAGTTAACTGGGAGGAGGTACTTTGACTCGCTCAAAATGAACTGAAATTACTAATGCTGGTTTCATAGTTATCATTTCTTAAATTATGTTGTTTAAAAGGATGAACATGAAATACATTGTTCTAAGTTGTATGTTGTTTTACATTCAAATAGAGAGATGTTTTCTCAGTTTGAAAAGAGATTGGGTTTTCGGTTTGCCTTTTTCTTTTTTTTTTTTTTTTTTAATAATGTGGTTAGAAAATTGTTTAGTTTAACTACTGATCTTTTTGGGGTGTTGAATATCTCAACCGAAGGAGCCCGGCGCGGCCGAGGAAGGCGGAACGCAGGGGAGGTTGGTGGAGGCGCTGAGGCAGATGCGGATTAATCATAGGGGCAACTACCGCCACCTGCTGGAGGAGATGCTGGCCGGGTACCGCCTGGCGCAGCTGCAGGGCCCGGGCCCGCCCGAGGACACCGCGGCCGCCGAGCCGCCCGCGCCCCGAGCCGGCCCCGCACCGCCACCGGCCCCGCGCCCGCCCGCGGGCAGCGACCAGAGCGGCCAGCAGCGCTCCTGACACTCACAGCCAGCTAGCGCTGCGCTCCACCGCCGCGGCTTCCTCGGCTTCCATCGCAGCCTTGGGCACTGCTAGCCTGGAAGACTGTTTGGCTTTACTGTAGTTACGTGTACAGATGGTTTATACAGAGCTCTTACTTCCTTACAAGTTCAACTACTGCGGGATGTTACGCTAATTGCATCCGAAGTTGTGTAGCAAGATTTAACTTCCCGGTTGAGTTTTTGGTTTTCTTTTTTTTCAAATTCTGTATCACCAACAGCAGCAATCGAACATGAGTACACAAAAAGGCATTTTAAAACTTTTTCTTTGGAGAACATTATTAAATAATAGTTTTGATGGTATATGTTTGCTCATTGTAGAGTAATTTACATTTTAGTTGTATCTTTTGTGCAATTTAATTGAACTAGACAGATTCTTCAGTTTGTGGTTTGTTTTTTTTTCCCCAGTGTCATGTACTGCATGTTTGTGTTTGGTTTGTGTATAATTTCTATTACAGCTAAATTACAAAAGCTGTTACATTTTAGGTTGTCACTTATGAAATGTTTGATTTTTTTTTTTTTCAGTTTAGATTGTATCCAGTGTTCATCATAAATACTGAACTTTCTAGACAATGGTATTATTACTTCTCAGGTTGTAGCATAGCATATATCCAGAAATGAAAATGTACTGAAACTTAGTGTCAAGTTACAACAATTTGTGATCAACTGAAAATAAAGATTATGCTGTGGAATAATAATTGTATGTATATTGACTCTTTTGAGCGAGTAATAAACCTTCTTTGAAGTGTTACCATTCTGACATGACTTGAAACTTTTCATAGCTTCTGATATGAACTCAGAGTGCTCATTAGTTTCTGCAAAGCTTTGAGTGACATTGGGTTTGGAGCATTCATCATAATCCTGTATTTGGGCAACATTTCTCAGGTTCAAGATAAATATCAGTCATATAAATGAATAAACTATTCTTCTGAAGTTTGCCTTCTGCCAAATCTTTTCCTTGTCTCTTGGGGTACAACACATATGCGTCCGTCCGTTTGGGTAGGTTGGCGATAATGCTGGGACTTTGCAGTAGTGGTAGCTCATGTGCTAGTAAGTGAAATCTGGAAGTCTTGTGTCATTTGTCAGTTCATAACATAACCTCTGCACAAAAACAGAATTGTTCAAAATAGGTTCAAATTTCACCGCCTTAATGAAAATGACCCTGTGGGAATTTCTTTTGGACCAGGAATACCTGAGAAGCTGAGTTCTGTAGTATTTTGTAGAGCTTTTTTTGTTGCTGTTGTTTTTGTTTGTAGTCCACAGATGTAGTATTTATTGATAGTTGTGATTTAGTACAATTTTAGGTAAATCTTGGTTTTAAATTGTTCTGCTATAAGACCTTTACTGGATCCCTGTTTTATAAAAGTAAATTCCATCATGATGATAACAAACAGGAAATATTTGTATATGGAAGTGGGCAGGTATGGAAAACAAGGAAAATATTTTCTGTTTTACATGAGTAATCTTCTTTATTATGCCACTGAAATCCAAAGTGCAACAAAATGTTTTCATTTGTATTGGTGAGTAGTAATGTTTCTCCTCTTCTTTTCCTGTAGGGTTCTGGAGATCTAGAAGATCCGTGGTAGCCTTACAAATCTGCTAAAATGCTTTTGATTCTGAAAGGGGGAAAAAAACTTTTAAATCTGATTTCTTCAATACAAGGGAAAATTTCTGGTGGATTTCCAACATTTTGTGAAATGGGCAGAAAGATATTAGAATTTTCCATCATTTGTTCATTTTTGTGTTTTCTGATATTGCCACTCTTAGCATTGCCTGTACTACAGGATTTTTACCAGCCTCAGGCATACTGATTACATCTGTAATGAACTTTGGCCCCAAAAAAGAAGGAAGGAAGGAATATTCTCTCAGCAGATCGGTGTATGTACCTGAGGTGCACGGGATTGTAGGTGTACTCTGAAGATACACTGTGGCTAAAGGAAACATGCAACACACAAGCATGAGAGAGAGTACAAGTAATTGTTTGAGATGTTTCTTATTTCACTTTACCGAGTTGGAAGGCTTTGCAGCTCTGTGGCTTGGAAGTAATTTCAATTGGGCAATATGCTATCAGATGTGTATTTTTTTTTATTTTAATTTTCCAGTTTTACCTGTATTACCAGACCGTTAGGTTTCCCTGCGGTGTCCAAATTGTGATACGTTGCCTACTGCTTGCTTGAAGATAAGTGTATTTGGCAATAATATATGAAGATTCTAGGCATCTAAAACCAGTAAGAATTTTACGCATGTGTACAACACACCCTTCAACTCTTGCTAGAGAAAACCTTTTTTAAAAAAAACCAAACTGTTAAATTTATAGTTAGTAGTGACTTGCTTTGACATCTCTCACAGCTGCAGGTTTTTTTAAAAATGCTGAAAATTTGCCTTTATTATAATGTAAATTGTGATTATTTTTTGTTCTATATGTGGTTTTCTATAGTTTTTTGATTTTTTCAGCTTAAGATACAGACAGAAGTCTTGTGTAATATGGGTATAATTTTTAATTGTTTGCATTATTTTCAAAGTTCAAATTATCACTTTGAGATTACTATAAATACACTTAAAATTATCTATTTTAAATTAAGAAAATATTAGAGATATTTTCATGGGTTCAATGACCTTTCATTTTATAAGCAATGGGCATGGTACAGAGTGGCTGTCATGTAAGGTACTTGAAGATTCTTAGTTTAATTCTATTTTTGCAATAACCTTGACTTTTTTTCTGACTTCTTTGAGTTGTGCATGTAATGAGTCCAGTAAATGCTGAAAATGGGGAAGAGTAAAGTATTTATCTAAAATAAAAGCTATTGGGGAGGGGAAACAATGAATGTATCCATCTGTACATGATTTACATGCTGTGGATGCCTTGTAAACATTTTCCTATTTGTTTAAACTGTGTTTCAGCGAGGATGTAATTGCCCTTGTGTGTAGTTTTAAGCTAATGACAGTCATCAACTGGTTTTGTGTGAAATTAAATTCATGGTATTTTTCTGTAACTTTATCCCCATGGTGAGTCTGTAAAAACCACACGCTCTTTCATACTGATGCCGAAGGCCAGCTTTTCCAGTCATTTTGATTCACTGTGTATCTGATTTTTTTTTTAATTTTTTTTTTTTTTTTGGTCTAGAGAGGATTATTGCCACAGTATATTTTATTTATTCATTAGATTTTAGCCTTGTAAGTTAAAGTGTTTTAAATGATGATGTTAACAGGTATTTGTCCCTTTACTGGTTTTTTTGGGATTGTTAAAAGATAGGGAATGAAGAATGCAAAATGGTTTATTGTTCAGACTGTCCGCTCTGGTCCAACCCTGTACTGATAGTACCTTCCCAGTATGATATTGTGATGTTTCATACAATACAGTGAACATAACCAACTTGTTATCTTCAATAAAGGATTGCTAAAACAGTGTGACATGCTTTCTATTTTCTTGGGAAGGACTTACTAAGATGATGTGAGTGTTCCATATAAGAAGATAAGTCAGTAAGATCTATGAGGTCTCTTAGTTGATGAATTTCTGTTTGTTCTGTAGCAGATGTGCCCCTTCATCTCAGAAGATCACAAACCTCTAAGTGGGCTTCTCTGTGGGAGTAAGGAAAGGGCAAACAACAGTTAGTGCTCCTAGGACAAATCCATCCCAAGTTCAGCTGGAGTCTTAGTTCAGCTATGGGAGAGCATTCATTTAAAGACTAAAAATTCAGCTTAACTTTTACAGATCTTTTTTTTTCCAACTTACTAATGTAGTTTTTTAGCTGAGTGGAAAAGGAGAATGGAATCCTCCATGATATTGATACTTCAGGGTAATAACCTGCCTGAATAGTTAGTGTTACTGGAGAATGGGCTCTTTTACTTTACTGAAGATTTTTGAGTCTACAAATCTGTAAGTTCTTTGAACTTTCTTGTTAGATTTGTTTGTTCAGCACAACCTCTGCATGCTTTCTTCATGGGCTGCAATTTTAATGCCTTGTTCCACTGGTCAGACTTCTGGTACTCTATGGGCTCCAGTCCCATGAACACTTCCTCGTGTAGATTTTTTTACATTCAGCGGATAATCTCCCTCAAGTACAAGGGTTTATTCCTTGTATCGAAGTGAAGCTTACAGAGAGGTTTTTCAGAGAGAAGGATAATAACTTGCACAGCTACATCAAAATGTAAATCAAGACAGATTTTTTTTTCCCCTGAATTATCACTACTTGCCATTCATGCACCCACTTGGTTATGAATTCTAGTCATGTTTTTAGTTTAATCAAAGTACTGTGTAGATTTCAGCAGCCTGGGAATAACTTTGCTTGTTGACTTTGTATTCTTAGTGTAAGAAATCTGAATGAATGATGGAATTTGTTCATGTATTTGACATAACTTGTCAACATTTTAAAATTATATTGTCTTAATTTTGTTGCCACCTGGTAACTAACACAAAGATACTTACATAGAACACTGAGAGAGGGAAGTACCTCTTCTACCTGGGGTCTTTCTGTTGTGTCAAATTTGGCTTGATTTCATTTTTTTGACTTCTCCTGTAAGAGAGGCAAAATAGTCCATGTCAGTTCTCAAATCTGCTCTCTGAGCAAAATGAAGATCTGTTTTAACTGCTCCTCATTAACATATTAAATGGAGTAGGGAGTAATGAAGTAGATGCAAATATAAGTGATGTCACTCCGACCTCAGAACTCTCATATTAGGGGTTAACTACTATGACAGTCTCCTCTAATAGGCTGGATCTTCATGTGACTATTTGAGCCTGCCTGCAAACCTTTCAAGACTTGGCCAAAATCCATATTTTTCATGGCCCTAAATGTGAATCTGATGCTGATGTTGCTATTTGGGTGGTTTAAAAAAACACAAAAGCAACAAGAAAAAATCCAAAACTACAAAACCAAATAAACTGTTAAGTTGTTGATTCTTTTAGCACATCAGAGGCTACCTGTCTCCTTTCCAGAGCTTTTGTTAGGCTTTGTTCTCCAATTTCAAGATTTCAATCCATTTCCTGAAAGGAAGAGTTTCCATTCAGGAAATGGAATGAAATCTTGAGATTTCAATGAGGATTAATTGAGCAAGCTTGGGTCCCTTTCCCTCCTCTTCTTGTCATCCCATTCACTTTTATTGTTTTCACTTCTTTTCAGAATTTTTCCCTTTGTTTTTGGTCATTTCAGTTTTTCCAATTCTACTTGTCTTTCTTTATTTCCATTTCTTCCCTGATTTCAGGATTTGAGTTGGAGTAATTTTAGCAAGTTTTGGCCTGTAGTGGTTTAGGGCAAACTTGGGAGGAAACCTCCTAAGGGACCCTCCCTCCCCTCCCCCAACCGGTTCAGGAGAGACCTCCCCAGAGAAAAGTGGAAGGAAACCTGTTTATTAAACTGGCAGAGCACTCCCTGGCACAACAAATTGAACAATACCAGATGCCACTCTGGAGAGATGGCAGATTAGGAAAGAAGTCTCTCCTGTAGGTGGTTGCTCTGCTCTCAGTTCCTCCAGCGCTGGGAAAAGTTGCTGTGCAGGGTAGATCCTGGTGGGTCCCAGGTGCAAGCTCCCCCCGGCACTCCCCCAGGTCCTCAGCCCAGGGAGGTTTGAAAATTTCCAAAGAAAGATGAAAAAAGAAAAAAAAAAAAAGAGGGAAAACCCCCCAAAGCTTCTCTGCCTCAGCTAGCTACACTAACTAACTAAAAAGAAAAGAGAGAGAGAAAACCAAAAACCTCCCTGTCTCATGTCTGTGTGTTGTTGACTCCCACTCTTAAGGCCAGCCCAGAGGAGGAAGGTTTCTGAAAACAACCTGTGCACTTCTCCCCCTCCTTTTACTCTCAGACCCAGTATTAAAGGTACAGAGTGTAATATCCAGCATAAACCCAACAGATGATTGGGGATACAAACATCATAATATCACCCTAGGACACTGACGACCCCTTATCCCCACATCATCAACTTACAGCCAAAACCAATATACATTCTACATCATGCATTTATCCCCATAAAGTTTCCCTTCGTTCCCCCCACAAAAAATGCAAGCAATGCCCATCATGTCCCTGTTACGTCCCACACCTAGCCACTGAATCCAGGCTGCAGAGCTGCAGGATTCCCCACTCTTATTTTGCTCACCCAAAACTCCCTCTCTCACTTACTCATACCTTCAACACTTGCTCATACCCTCTCACTTACACATTTCCTTCTATTTCATGTCTGTGTGGTTTAATGTACAGACAATAGCAGTAGCATTCAGCACACAGTGATGTTTACACATGGTTCTCACCCAACAATCAGACCTCCCTCAGGTACACATCGTGTTGTCCCATCTCTCTGCATTATCCACCATGTGCAACCTGGTCCTGAGCAAAGACAACCCCACAAATGGGTTTGTCTGTACTTGAGGCAGACTTGATCCACAGTCTTCCCTAACAAACGTCTGACATGCACCACTGGGACTTTATCTCCATCTATTGTATGCAGAGGCTCAGCTTGGGCAGGGCCTGCTTGGTTGGTGGAGCCTCAGGTGTTGACCAACCAGGTGGCCTTCACCAAATGCTACTCCCAATTTTTGAAAGATCTCCCACCCAATGCTTTCAACTGGGTTTTTAACAATGTGTTGTGCCTCTCCTCTGCTGGAATTTGGTTGTGTGGTGGAACCTCTTCAGCCTGTGTCACTTGCTCTTGTTCTTCATCTGTGAGACCAAAATTTTTGCCTCCAGGCCAATTGGCAATTATTTCTAAAATCCCAGAGCAATTCAGTTTACCCATACGTGTGTGCTGTGTAATAAGAGCAATCCACTAACTCCATGTAGCATCGGTGGCATGGTGGGTGGAGGGAACCTTTCCTTTAAACATCCATCCCAGCACCGGTAGTTGGGGTGCCAGGAGGAGTCGTGCTTCCGTGCCAGTCACCTCCGACGTGGCTTGAACTCCTTCGTAGGCGGCCAAGATCTCCTTCTCTGTGGGAGTGTAATTGGCTTCAGACCCTCTGTAGCTTCGGCTCCAGAATCCCAGTGGCCGGCCTCGAGTCTCACCTGGCACCTTCTGCCACAGGCTCCAGGACAGACCATGGCTTCCGGCTGCAGAGTAGAGCACGTTCTTTACCTCTGGTCCCGTCCTGACTGGGCCAAGGGCTACTGCATGTGCGATTTCCTGCTTGATCTGGGCAAAGGCGTGTTGCTGTTCTGGGCCCCAGGGGAAAGCGTTCTTCTTGCGGGTAACCAGGTACAGAGGGCTCACAATCTGACTGTACTCAGGAATGTGCATCCTCCAAAAGCCTATGGCACCTAGGAAAGCTTGTGTTTCCTTCTTGTTGGTCGGTGGGGACATGGTGGTGATCTTATTGATGACCTCAAGGGGAATCTGACATCGTCCATCTTGCCACTTCACTCCCAGGAACTGGATCTCACGAGCTGGTCCCTTAACTTTATTCTTGATAGCGAAACCGGCTTCCAAGAGAATTTGGATGATTTTCTCTCCTTTCTCAAACACTTCTGCTGCAGTGTTCCCCCACACAATGATGTCATCGATGTACTGTAGATGATCCGGAGCCTCACCCTTTTCCAGTGCCTCCTGGATCAGTCCATGGCAGATGGTGGGACTGTGCTTCCACCCCTGGGGAAGTCGGTTCCAGGTGTACTGCACTCCCCTCCAGGTGAAAGCAAACTGGGGTCTGCATTCTGCTGCCAAAGGAATGGAGAAGAAGGCATTGGCAATGTCAATAGTGGCGTACCACCTCGCTGCCTTGGACTCCAGCTCGTACTGGAGTTCCAGCATGTCCGGTATGGCAGCGCTCAGTGGTGGAGTCATCACTTCATTCAATGCACGATAGTCTACAGTCAATCTCCATTCTCCTTCAGATTTACGCACAGGCCAAATGGGACTGTTAAAGGGTGAGTGGGTTTTGCTGACCACCCCTTGGCTCTCCAGCTCATGGATCATCTTATGGATGGGGATCACGGCATCTTGAGTTGTTCTGTACTGCCGGTGATGCACTACCGAAGTGGCAATTGGTACCTGTTGTTCTTCCCCCTTCAGGAGTCCTACTGTCAGTGGATCCTCGGACAGTCCAGGCAAGGTGTTCAGTTGCTGGATGCCCTCTGTCACTACAGCTGCCACCCCAAATGCCCACCTGAGTCCCTTCGGGTCTTTGAAATACCCACTTTGGAGGTAATCTATGCCCAAAATGCATGGGGCCTCTGGGCCAGTTACAACAGGGTGTTTCTTCCACTCATTTCCAGTCAGGCTCACATCTGCTTCCACCAAAGTAAAATCCTGTGATCCCCGTCACACCAGCGATAGAGACAGACTCTGCCCCTGCATATCTTGATGGAATTAATGTGCACTGCACACCAGTATCAACCAAGGCCTCATATTCTTGTGGTTCACATGTGCCAGGCGAACAAATCCACACAGTCAAAAAAAACGCAGTTTTCCCTAGCCTCTACCTGGCTAGAGGCAGGGCCCCTCTAAGCCTGGTAATCCTCCTTTTCTTGGGCATATGTCTTAGAGGTTCCTTCAAGGGGGTTGGACATGTCATCATCATACCTGGCAGCTCAGCTACAGGCAACTGGAGCTGCTTCCCTTTTGATGGAACTTCCTCTCTGAGTCTTGCCTTCCTTCAACTCATGCACCCATTGTGCCAAAGCAGCAGTAGATTTTCCATCCCATCTCCTCATGTTTTCTCTGCGATCATGCAGGAAGAACCACGGCTCAGCTCATGGGGTGTACCCTCTCTCCCTGTCTGGGGAATGTCTGCGTTGGGTACCAGAACCTCTAATCTGTACTGCTGAGATTTGGAGAAGGTCCTCTCTAATCTCCTCCCTAAGTTTCTTACGATTCTCCTCTATCTTACCTAATAGCTTCTGTAGATGTGTTTTCACCGCTGTGATTCTGGCATGTGTCGGGCCATGCACAGCATCTGCATATGCTCGGAGCTTCTTTGCCATATCAAGCACAGTCTCCCCTGTGTCCTCCTGCTTCATTACTGCGAAAGCAGAAGCATATTCTAATGGCCCACGTCGTGTAAGTTTTCACCACATCACAGACATACATGGCACCAAGTCTGGGTTCCTAACATTTATGTCATCTCAGAAGACCATCTCTGCCACTGCCGTTTCCCTCAAGCGTTGAATCCCTTGTTCTATGGTCTTCCATGGGGTCTGCTGCATATAAAGATCATCAGCACACAGGTATCTTTCTGCCACACTTCCTAACACCCGTACCCAGAGACTGCATGGATTAGCCTCTCTCATCATCTCTTGGTCAATGACTGGATCAAGTGACAGCGATCCCAAATGCCTCGCTTCAGTGCCATCCAGAATTGTAGCCTCACCTGCAGCATCCCAAAGATGGACTAACCAACTAATTATAGATTCATCAGGTTGTCGCCTGTAATCCTTTCTTAGGCCTCGAAGGTCCTTCAGGGAAAAGGAATCAATGTTGGCCTCTGATCCTGTGTCAAATGCTTTGGCTTCTGATCTTGGTGAAGGTCCTTCTCCTGGGTCATCATCATCCACTGGTGGATCAGTTTTGTGGGTGTGTTTCTTTGCTGGAGCAACTGCCAGGGGCTTGGGCTTACTGTCTGGTTTAGGTGCCACCTCAGCTCAGGTTCCAGCTTAGCTGCTGGCTTCACAACTGGGGTGCTGGCTGCAGACTGAGTGACTGGGGTAGCTGTTGATTTACATTCCTGCCCCCCTGCCTCTATCTGCTGCCCTACAGTATCTAGCAGTGTGCAATAGGCATATGCCAGGGCCCAGCTTACTGCAATGATCTTTTCCCTCTTAGAGTCATTATGATACTTCTCTTTCAGATATTTCCCCACCTCAGCTGGATTCCAAATTAGTTCACGTGGGAAGTCCCAGACTATGGGGTCAGAAAATTCCTTCAGGAGTTGGCCCATATCCTCCCATTCCCCACACCACTCAGGATTTCCTACACCTGGGTCAGGGGTTTCATCAGCCCCTCTAGAAATCTCAGCCCTCATTCTAGAGAAACTGCAGACTGTATACAGGAAGCTTACCAGGTTAAATACCAAAAAGATGGTCTCTTTAACACATAGGTGAAACTGAACATTCTCCAACAGTGATGTAACAGATGTAGAGAAGAAGGAAATGAGAGACTGCAATGCTTCATCACCTGCCTCTCCTCCAACAAACTGGGTGAATAACCATAACCATGAACCGTATGTATCTGGAATAGATTCTAGCACGTTTATAAACTTCCTACAAATCATTATCACCAAGCCAAGGCCAATAGCTACTCTAATCCATGTCCCTCTGCTGTAAAAACTACATATTAGGGGCAATACTGGAGCTATTCTGGATATGAGAATAAACCTAGGGACCACAAAGTTATTAAGACCTCAAAGAAGCCTAGGGACCCAAAACACATCAAGGCCACTACCCTGAGACACAAATTCAAACAACATAGCTACTGACTGCTTTATACCAATACCGAGTACTTGCAGCCAAAAATACAATCAATATAGAGCTTTTTCCACTCTCTCAGGGCCCACAGTGGGTGTTGTAGAAAATAGGTTGTAGTGGTTTAGGGCAAACTTGGGAGGAAACCTCCTAAGGGGCCCTCCCTCCCCTCCCCTAACTGGTTTGAGAGAGACTTCCCCAGAGAAAAGTGGAAGGAAACCTGTGTTATTAAACTGGCAGAGCACTCCCCAGAGCAACAAATTGAACAATACCAGAAGACAAGAACTTCGTGCCACTCTGGAGAGATGGCAGATTAGGAAAGAAGTCTCTCCTGTAGGTGGTTGCTCTGCTCTCAGTTCCTCCAGCGCTGGGAAAAGTGCAGGGTAGATCCTGGTGGGTCCCAGGTGCAAGCTCCCCCTGACGCTCCCCCAGGTCCTCAGCTCCGGGAAGTTTGAAAATTTCCAAAGAAAGATGAAAAAATGGAAAAAAGAAAAAAAAGAGGGAAAACCCCCCAAAGCTTCTCTGCCTCAGCTAGCTACACTAACTAACTAAAAAGAAAAGAGAGAGAGAAAACCAAAAACCTCCCTGTCTCATGTCTGTGTGTTGTTGACTCCCACTCTCAAGGCCAGCCCGAAGGAGGAAGGTTTCTGAAAATAAACTGTGCACTTCTCCCCCTCCTTTTACTCTCGGACTCAATATGAAAGGTACAGAGTGTAATATCCCATAAGAGCATGAACCCAACTAACAACTGGGGAGACAAACATCATAATGTCACCCTAGGACTTTCACTGTCCCTTCATTCCTTCTCCTCCATTTGGTTGTAATCAATCTATTTGCAAATTTTTTGTGGCTTTTTGATTGAACTGGTTTTGATCATATCTCCTTTCCAGAGCATTTGTTAGGCTTTATTCTCCAATTTCAAGATTTCATTCCCTTTCCGGAAAGGAAACTCTTTCCGGAAAAGGAATGAAATCTTGAGATTTCAATGAGGATTAATTGGGAAAGCTTTGATCCTTTTCATTGCATTTCTTGTCATCCCACTCACTTTTATTGTTTTCACTTCTTTTTGGAATTTTTCCCTTCAGTTTTGGGCATTTCTTATTTTTCAATTTTACTCTTCGTTCTTTATTTCCATTTCTTCCCTGATTTCAGGATTTGAGTTGGAGTGATTTTGGCAAGTTTTGGCCCTATTCACTGCCCCTCATTCCTTCTCGTCCATTTGGTTGTATTCACTTTAATTGCAAATTTTTGTGGTTTTTTGATTAAACGGTTTTTGATCTTATCTCCTTTCTTGAGAGTTTGTTAGGGTCAGGGTTACGGTTAGGGTTAGGCTTATGGATAAGTTTAGGGTTAGGGCTTAGAGTTAGACCTATGGTTCTCCACACATGAAAGGGAATAAGATCTTGAGATTTCAATGCGGATTAATTGGGGAAGCTTTTTAATTGGGTCCTTTCCCCCACACTTCTTGTAATCCAATTTACTTTTTTTTTTTCAATTGTTTTCAGAATTTTTCCCTATTTTTTTGAGCGTTTCATTTTTTCCAATTTTACTTGTCGTTTTTTATTTCCATTTCTTTTTTGATTTCAGGATTTGAGTTGGAGTAATTTAGTAAGTTTTGGTCCTATTCACTGCCCCTCATTCCTTCTCGGCCACTTCTTTGTCATCACTCTATTTGCAAAGTTTTTGTGTTTGGTTTTGTTTGTTTGTGTTTTTTTTGATTGAACTATTTTTTGTCATATCTCCTTTCCAGAGTGTTTGTTAGGCTTAATTCTCTGATTTCAAGATTTCATTCCCCTCCCCGAAAGGAAACTCTTCCTTTCGGGGAGGGGAATGAAATTTTGAGATTTCAATGAGGAGTAATTGGGCAAGCTTTGGTCCCTTTTCCTTGCACTTCTTGTCATCCCGTTCACTGTTTTGAATTTTTTTGATTAAACTATTTTTGATAATTTCTCCTTTCTAGAGCATTTTTGGCCATTTGTGGCTAGGTAGTTTCTTGGTATCGTGAAAGTGGAGTTCAGTCAGCCACTTCATCTTTCAGCTTTTGTATACTGCTAGTCATGATCACTGGCTTGGATCTTAAAATGTAAAACTGGGCTCAGAAAACCAGTCCTTTTTCTTTGGCACGTTGAGTGGAAATCGAAAGCAGTAGGAACTTGAGATTAGTTCCAGCATTGAACCAAACTCTAGTAGACAACTTTTACCTATGGAAAATGAATCTAAAAGCAATACTGCCTATCATTAGGTATAGGCCTACAATGGCAGAAAAAAAAGAAAAAAGGGCTGCAATTCTAACCATTTTGTAATTTTCAACTAATTTGCCGTTTGTCGGCTTGAGGTTTGTCTGAAGACTTGTTGCTTTTAGCTCTTTATAGTTCTTTTTTAGCTCTAAACTGAAAATGAAGTTGGAGGGAGCTGCAGTGGTGCATGTAAGGAACTCTATGGGATACGCCCAGAGATGAAGGCAATTTGACAAAACCACAAGAAAGGACCCAAAGTCACTGAATTTATGCAGTCTAATCCAGGTAAGTATGCAATTTGTGCAGCTGAGGCTCCCCCTTTCATATCTTTGTAACCTGTTTTCTCCTTGTGCCTATCTGAACTTGTCCTGCTTGTATTTGTTTGGGCTGCTGCTGTACAGACCTGACTTAGCTCTGCTTGGTTTGTGCTGTCTCATGTTCATACCTGGCTGCTTCTCTGTTGATCAAAACATGAGCAACTTTTGCATTTTAGCATGGCTGTGCCTCCTGCTTGTGTTCAGCTCACTATTTGTGCTCATCTCTCATTTCCATCATTCACTCTGTCACTTCACCAGTGCTGCTGCGCTTAGCTCTTTGTGCATCTGAAAGGTCATGTTCTCCCAAAGACTTCACATTTCCTTCTTCAAAAAATCTTAAAGTTCTCCTTTGCTCTGATGTCTGGATTTAAAGACTGACTTGGATTACTAATATCTTCCTTCTGATTCTGCCCTTGACTTTCCTTATTTGTCTATGTGCAGCTTGACTGGGAATTTTCAGAGAAAAAGTCCTTGCTGTGCTGATCAGTGATTGCTGTGATTAGTGGCTGAATTCACATCAACTAATGATTACATCAGCACCTGCTTTTAAACCTAACAAAGACTAATAAGATTTCAGGTCATGGGGATGGGCTGATAGGAGAAAAAATGGGCATTTTCCATCAGTTGGGTAATCTTTCTCTGAAAGCAGTTGTCCTTCCTAGTAAAGGATGAATACTGTAGTAGGAATGAATACACATTCCAAAGACTTGTGGCAACTAATTCAAACAGTCTCGTTGGATATAATTTTTCCTGTTGTGTCAAATCTGCTTCAGAAATAACTTTGACCCTGACTTTTCTGCTTTCTCAGACTTCTGGAATCTAAGGTGAGTTGTGGGGAAGTTGAGTCTATGGTGCAATAGTGTTTAGTGTAGTAAGGACCCTGCCCTTGACCTCTAAAAAGCTGGAATCAAATTCATAAGACCCCTGATGGCTATGTTGGAGGTTTGTCTGATCTTTAAGTATAGAAATACTGATTCTTCTGGCCTTATTCAGGTGGCTTTTAGGATATGTTTGGTAGGTATGGGATATTTTTGAACAAATACATTGTTCAGAGAACTTACGGGCAAGGTTCTGTCAGAAAATGATTAAATGTGTTCTGTCTTTATCATTTTGAAAGAGCTGCAAAGCTTAAGTGAGAGAAATTGGGCAGAAATTCATAGAAGGAAAATTCTCTCTTGTAAGATAAAACACTACTCTTGGAAGTTAGCATCCAGGACCTAAAACCCAAAAATATTTCTGTGTGTTATATTCCTTGCAAGACACATATTTTCTCAAAAAAAATCCCCGAATTGTCTTTTTAAAAAATGTGCAAAAAGAGAAGCTGTGGTGAAAATGCACCATTCTATACTGATGTATTTTAGCTACTTCTTTGAGGGGTGAACATGTAGATTAGTAAATATCCTACATTTAGAAGTTAGTTGAAAACTTTGAAATAAAATGCATATTTAAATTGTATTAATGAAGAGATATTTCCCATTATTTTTGTAAGGAAGCTTCTTAACCCTATTCCCATCAAATTAATATTGTTTTTATTTTGTTTGGCAGGTCACTCAGATGCAAAATCATGGATGCCTGCCTAATATTCAAATAGTTTACATTATTTAATTTGTTATTGGTAGGAGAAACTGAATGATGTGTGGGATTTTTTATCCAGTGGTCATCTTCATAAATGCATTTAATTTTAATGGTACAAGGATTTTGGCCTGGGTATGTAAAGCAGATATGTTTTCTTAGTGTGTTTTAAATAATAATATTTCAAGCCTGGAAGTAGAAAATGTATGAAATGAAACCAAAATACTTTTTCCAGCTCCAGTAAATCTGCATTTACTTTTGAAGTATATAGTTTTTGGAAATACTCGGCTAACACAGTGTCAAGGTGTTTGGAAGTGTGGTGCTTTACAAGAACCTCTCAGTCTCTGCTCTTAGTACTTTTTACGTTATGCTGGCTGTGAAATTTTAAAATAGTGAAATATATTTTGCATTCATCTCTTCATTCCTACTTGTCCTTACTGTAAAAATATGTAGGAAGTTCCATGCTGCTGCTTCAGAGATTACAGTTATTGCACTTAACTTCACACTCTATTTATTAAAAAAACCCAGAAGTCCAAGCATGGGAGTAATTGCAGCAACTTCTTTCCATGCTGTTACCATATTTCAAGTGCTGTTTATGTGAACTGAAAAAAAACCCCAAATCCAACAAAGACCAACAAAGTAACACGTCTTTAAGATGGGACTTCTTATATGATCTTAGCAGCCTCTATGCTTTGAACTGCAATAAATAAAACAAATTGTATTAAATGAAGGGGAAGGAGAAAAATATATACCAAAAGGTTATTGTGTTACCATTGACTTGAAGGTGTTGTACATCTGTCTCCAGTTCAGCCTGCAGTATTCAAATATTTGGAAGATCTGCCTTTGAAATGCAAGCAGGGCATCCATTCAGAAGAGAACCAGTTTGCACTGCGCCCCTGTACCTGGTGCAACAGACTCCCAGAGAGCATAGCAGAGCTAGCAGCATGAGAGCTGTGAGAGACTGCCTCATACATATATGGAATGAAGAGCAGAAACATGCTTCAGTTATGCTGGGAGGGGGGAATGGGTGTGTGTGATTCTCTGTTTGAGTGGCAAGAATGGAGCCAGGCATTTAAATGCACTGTGTGAATGTTTGCAGGATTGTTTTCCTCTGGTTCACTAGTACAAACAAATGAGGTGCCAGAACTATTTTATGCAGATCCACAATGTGAGATCTGGCACTGAAGAGCTGTCTTGGGTTATAGAACCAAACGTGTATTCTATTTCATCTGCTGAAAGCAGCTGGGGAGATGTTTTTCTTTATCTCTTGTAACTCTGGGGGGAGGGAGGTGGATGCCTTCTGATAATGGGCCAGCTGTTAAACCAGGTGGGGCAGTGTTTGTTATCTCTTTCACCACCCATCCTCCCTCCAGGGGGAAATGTTCTGCTAATGGGCCATTAAGGCTCACCAAGGACAGGACACATTCCATCATCCCATTGTGAGATGCTCCACCCAGTGGGGGGAGCCAATCATTCCTACCTGGATAAAAACTGAGACCTAGGAACATCAGGGATCTGGTTCCACCATTTCCTGGAGGAAGACTGGACCCTTCTCACCATCACTGGACCCTTTTCACCATCACTGGACCTGTTTTCTACAGTCCTGCTCCAACAGAACCACATCTGCCACTCCAGGAGGACTCACTTTTGGACTGTTTCCAACACCCTGACCAACAGGGTGTCAGGTTGTAGCTCTGACTCTGTCAGGGTTCTCCAAAATTGTTGTTTGTTTGTTTGCTGGTCTGGTTGGGTGGTTTTGTTTTCTACTACATTTGTATTGTTAATATTCCTAGTAAAGAACTGTTACTCCTATTCTCAAATCTTTGCCTGGAAGCTCTTAATTGCAAAATTATAATTTGGCAGGGGTGAGGGGTTTACGTCCTCCATTCCAAGGGAAACTCCAGCTTTCCCTGGCAGATACCTGGCTTTCCAAACCAAGAGCCCACACAGTTCCGTGGATTCATGAAGTTCGAAATGGAAAGGCTGGTATTTGCTGCACGTGATGCCTTCCTCACCTTGCACCAAGCAGTGCTTTCACCCACATGGCTGGATCCTTGAAGGCCAGACAGTTCCAAAACAAAACTTGTTTTAGGCAGTGTTTAAGAGGGTAGTACTTGGAGTTTTAGCAGTTCTTCTAACTTACAGGAAGTAAAGATTGTCTTCAGTTTAAGTTGTTGTACATTCAGGTGAATATGAAATTAAGGTGAAGTTCTGCTACCTGTGTCCACACTGGTATATCTGTATATACCAGTGTATACCAAGGTATATCTAACTACTTCTTGTAGTTGTGGAATGTTTTCTCAATACAGAGGTCTACTCTGTGCTGGTCAGACAGCCCCTTCCCTGAGTATAGACACTTGTGTGTGCCAGCTGTTGCTGCGCAGCATGCTAGGTACTGAATTGAAAAAAAGGATTTTTGTTGGTTTGGGGCTTTTTTACAGAATGTGTGCTTTTGGTTCTTTGGTTTCACTTCCAGTGCTTATGTTGATTTTTACACACATTACTGCTGCTGGACTATGAACAGTCTGGTGTGGAATCCATGAACTCTTGGTCAGAAGCAGACATTGTAAGAGCCTTGGGGTGCAATTCAGTACCAGAGAGTGAAGCTTTCTGTACAGACTGGAGATTTCTGATATGAACTGAATTCTTCCAGCAGGAAAATATTTCACAGGAGCACAACCTGAGCAGGTTTCATTATGGAATGCCTGCCACTAATTTGATACTTGTGAAAAAGCAAATTGTTTGCAGGAAGGCCTATCTTGCAATGAGAGAAACAGGAAAAAGGAGTAAATTTATACGGAGTACCATATATATCTGTGATACTGTGTGTGTAATTCCTGCAGGTGGGGAAGCTGAGGTACTGTGAAAAGCTGTACATCCTGTATAGTGTGGCAATAGGTGTGCTCATGTAGTGACAGCTGTCGCCTGACAGCCCCTTCCAATAAATCCTTCATCCTTCCACAAGAGGAAGTGCTTTGTGCTCAACAGGCTCCTCAGATTCCTATTCAGTGGATGTAAATTAGTCTCAGAGATAAACCCTGGCAAAGGCAGGTGTAGCTTGTGGGGTGCTGTCTTTTTGGTAACCAAAAGGATGGATGTGGTGGTGATGTAGTGCGATGCCATTTTAGTTTTTTGAGCTTCTCCTTTGCTTCTTCTTGGGCTGCCTGGCTGTGCTGTCTGTATTGCAGATCTCCCACTTCAGGGATGTTTCAGTAACACAAGCTCTCTCTTGAGTTACAGCCATCCAAACTTCAACAGTCTGCCATGATTTAATACCATGCTCAACCTCTCCAGCTCATACAAGAGGAAGAGCAAGGTCTGGGTCTCTTGCTGGGAAAGGTTTTGAGGAGTAGGCTGGAAAACAAAATCCTTTGGAAGTTGTCGTCCTCTAGGACAGAAATGGGGCAGATGAATGCCATAAAGGGAAGAGTGCAAATTGAAAAGAGCACAGTTAGTATGAGTGAGCTTCTTCCTGGAGAGACAACAAACCTGGAGTTTGTTTTTCTGTGGATTGTATGTCGTGTTGCCCCTCTGTGGGGGAAGCATCCAGAAGGAGTTAGCATTGTGTGCTCTTGTTCTTTGCAGCTATGATAGCAGCCGGAATTAGTGGATAATTGTTCTCATTAAAAATAGTGGGAGAAGCCAGCCTTGCTTGTCAGCTGTGGGGGGCAGTGGCCAGGTGCCTCCTTCCCCTGAAACCTACCCCTGAAATGTCACGTGAGCCAAGTGGTAGCTAATTACAGCGTTTATAATGACATTAACCTTTAATCACAGAGTCCATTAGTGGACTAAGAGCATTAAAAAAGTAACAAAACCCCCGCCAAACCCTGTCACTATGTCCTGTGCAATTACATTCTGCCACCCCCAGGACTTCAGGCTGATGGCAGAAGCTTCAGACATGCCCATGGTAAAAGATACCGTGTCAGAAACTTGTTCCCTTAGACCTTCTCTCTCTTGACAGCTGCCCTCCAGGTCAAGGGGGTATTTTCTTAGTGCTGAGTGAAAGGTAGCTTTAAAGGTCGAATTATCCA
This sequence comes from Phylloscopus collybita, assembly GCA_027886175.1. Classification (NCBI taxonomy): domain Eukaryota; kingdom Metazoa; phylum Chordata; class Aves; order Passeriformes; family Phylloscopidae; genus Phylloscopus; species Phylloscopus collybita. The sequence goes on along the minus strand of JAJNNQ010000013.1, from coordinate 3,702,715 downwards.
TCAGTCCTGTGGGAGCTGCTGAGGTAAAGCTGCTGCTGAGGTGTCTGCCTTTTATACATACCTGTAAATCTGGCCCTGATTCTGTAAATAGTGAGGTTATATTTAAAGTGCATTATGTCAGACCAGTTCCAGTGGCAACAAACCTCTTAATGAAAAAGTATAAAGCAGGAGAACTTTTTAACAATAAATGTCTTCCTACACTCAGCACATTAGGGTGCATAATCACCCCTCTGCATGGTTTTCGGCGTAGTATGTGTGGTATTGAGGAACTGGCAAGCTACTTGGCATTTGTAGAGCATCAAACAGTAGATGACTAAGTCAGTCAGTGCATCTAAATAATTATATATAAGAAATACTTGTGAAAATTAACCCCTCCATCTTACAGAAATAACCATGGCAATCTGTGTGGAGATAGCAGCTATTACTGCCCACATACAGATTGGTTTTGTTTCCCTACCTAACCCCAAGGTAAACAGAGTAACTGGCACAGAATATGAAGTGTTTTCTTTACTACTTAATGCCTTTCAGTGGATTCTGCTAACACAGTTGCACTGGCTAGTTACTCCTGCTAAACTGTAAAATAGCTCAGGAGGGAACCATTTCAGAATTGCTTGAGAGCAAGCCAGATGCATAATGCCTGCATACATAAAATATATTTTAAAAGGAAAAAAATTAAAGCTAAGCGGGAATTGTTGGTGATCTGCCTTTCTAAGATGAAGTTTATGTTATTCCTTTATCAAATAATTTTAAGGCAAGCAACTTCTCAGGATGAGGAGAGGGAAAAAATAGGTCTGTAATAGCAACAAAATACCTGTGTGGTTTTATTTTTAGTCTGTAAGGAAAATCATACAGGAGACGATACCAGATTCTTGGGTTTGTTCTCCTGGGTCTGTGGTAGTTGATCATCCAGACCTATTTTAAGCTCCTTGGCTGTGTATTTTCTCCAAGCTTTCTAGAGAAATTTTTATGACTTAAGGCCCAGGTGTCTACTCTAAGTGTACCTGTGTTAGGCTGGTACCTGCTTGTGCCTCAGTTCTTCCTGCGGGGTTGATGTGAGATGCTCAGTCCGGCTCTACCGACTCGGTGTTCACCAGCACTGCCACTTGGTCATTTCCAGCATGGCTTGTGCTCTCTTGCAACCCCACAGTGATTGTGTCGCCAGATCTTTGCGTGCCCTGCAGCCAGCAGAGATGGCACACATGGATTCATCTATCCATGGCCTCCGCCTCCTGCCTGCTGCATTTACCTACCGGAGCACTATAATCCTCCTCTTTTCAGCCACAGGCTTGGCAATTAAGACACGATCTGCCCTACTTAAGGCATAAATAAGCCTTTAATGTTACTTGGGGATTACATTAGGACACGAGGGGCTCTTTTGAAGGCACTTTTGAAGGCACAGCGGGATGCACAGAGCAGACTGCTCCCGCAAGATGCTCAAATAAGGGGAAAGGAATGGCTTCCCTACCACGCATACAGAGAGCAGTGGCAATTCTGACTAGTGAAGTACTAAATTGGCCTTCATCAGTTCTAAAAATGTGTGTGCCAAGGGGAAGCTGCCTGTGTCCTTAGATTAAGTAAACCTGTCCTTAGGCAATAATCATCGGAAAGTTTACTGGCTTAAAGAAAAGAGATGGGAGGGAGCTGAAATTCTCACTTGGAACTAGTTTCCCCTCTTTGATTCCAACATATTGGTAGGTGTAATACTCTGCACCTGACTGTCCTGACTCTCCTCGGCTTATGTGACCCATGCATCCCCTGTGGCAGATGGCTGTGTTTTGGCCATCATTTGCTCTTGCCTCTGACTTGCTTTGCTGTGCTTGGGTGACTGAGGGAGCTTTTGTGTATGCAGGAAGATATCTTTTACTTTTAACCCTCTGGGTTTGGGGGTGGGTGGGAAAGCAAGCTGGGGAGCACAAGGTCTTGTGTATTTGATCCAGTCTAAAAAAATTTCTGTATTTACACATCCTCTACTTTAATTGCAAGTTAAGTCGTTGAAAAGACAGAGTTGAAATGGAGTGAGGAGTCACTGGCACTGTGCTGAATACAAGTGTACACCCTGAGAGCTCATTGCCCGTCTGGAAACTTTTACAGCATACTGGTATGATGATGTTTAGACTGTAGAGTCATTAAATGGGAGTGAAACTGTGTCAAATAACTTCCTGCTTCTGGATTTCATGGCAATACTGAATTACAGGCACTGGCACCACAGCTGTTATCTCGGATGCTCCCACAGCTGCCTGACACTGCACAGGCTGAGGTTGCTGCCTGGCACTGCTGTTAGGAAGAGAAAGATTAAATCTGTCATCAAATAAATACCTATTCTTAGCTCAGCTACTGAAGAAATAACACATGTTTTGAGTAATTTGAATATTTCATCACTGGACTTTTTACAATCCATAGTTTATAACCTTCTTTCATGGCTTGTGGCAAATATAATAAACACTTGAGTCACAACCCAACCTTGTCTTGACTGCAGTTGTCCATGAGCTTCCTTAGGACCCTGACCATATGGTCAGAGGTAGGAGTCAACTTTTACGGGTGATAGGGCAGCTCCTTGGCAAATCTATATTGCTTTGTGTGTCCTTTGGTATGCTGGGCAAGGGGCACTGGTGGGAAGGGATGTCTTGATGTTGACTTCAGGCACGTGGGGCTTAGGGCACACAGATGTGTGCAGATGAGCATGTTTGTGCAGACTTTGGGCAACACTTTTTCCTGCCTAGAGTAGTAGAAAAGGGAGGAAAGAGGGAGAAGGGAAAGGTTCTTTTAAACATTTCTTCTTTTTTCCTTTTTTTTTCCTTTTTTTTTTTTCTTTTTTTTCATTTAATGGGGTGATGGATTTTAATAGTGGACAGTGGGTTTTTCTCTTGAGTTTTGCTTGTGCCTGTGCAGAGCTATCCTGTCCTGCCCTGGGGCTGGCTCTGGGCATAGCAATCCACCCCATGTACCCCGCTGTGAGTCGCTGGATCGGTATGTACCACAGCAGTTGTTGGTGCTTAGCAGCTGGGGGTGGGCAGCGGTGGGTTAGTTAAACTGTGAATAAGACTGCACAACCAGCCTTTGAATCTTTTCTTCTTAGTTTGTGTTGTGTTTGGGCCAATAGTTGCTTCATTCTCTTGCTGTCCCTGTTTAAATTACCCATATTCAGACTGCTTCAGGCAGGGGAGACTGTGACCAGTCTGGAAAGCTGCATATTTACTAGATCTGATAGTGGTAAAACCTGAATTTCCTCCTGCTGTCAAAGGGAAGAGAAGTGTGGTGTACTGGAGAGAGCTGAGTAAACATAACTGTGCTCAGCTGGTATCAACAATAGGCTTTACTTCCCAGGATGACTGCCCTTTCTTTGTAGCATTTTGTTATCTTGCTGAAGATGTGGAATATGCAGAAAATCCCGAGCACTTTGCCCTTTTTGTCCCTTTTTGAACTTTGACCAGTTGGTCAGGATTGATTATAAACCCAGAATAGCTAATTGCACTGCTTCTCATTTCACTGCACAAAGGTGCTGCGGCCAGAGTCTCCAGGACAAGACCTGTCAAGTAAAGCAGTTGAGGTGGAAGCTAGGAGCTTACCTATGGAGCTGAGTGAGAAGAGAGGTGTGGAGAACAATGGATTTGTTCAAAATGAGGCTTTTGAGGGCAAGGAGACAGACACCAGTAGCCAAGAAGAAATGCCAGGAAAAGGCAGTGTTGATGTGGACCTGGGGGCTGTGGAGGAGACAGTGTTGAAGCCTTATGCTGGGATGCCAAAGGAAGTCTTGCTGCAGTTCTCCAGCCAAGCCCGCTACAGAGTCACCAGGGAGATCCTCTTCTGGCTCATCATTGCCGGTTCCGTTGCGCTGGTGTGCGCTACGATTGCCATCATCGCTCTCTCGCCAAAGTGCCTTGACTGGTGGCAGGCTAGTCCTATTTATCAGATCTATCCTCGTTCCTTCAGGGACAGCAACATGGATGGGAATGGGGACCTGAAAGGTGGGTCAGTTTTCATTCTTGCTGTGTAACAGTTGTGTGTGTATGAGTGTATATAAAAACAGCTGGAAAGTACAGTCCAACAGACAAAGCCACCTTAATGGAGAGAAGGAAGAAAAGTTGTCAGAAAACATTTATTGCAACTCACATTGATGTGAATAAATCCAGGAGCTGCTTGCTCAAGTTAAGTGTGGAATTAGAAAGGAGGTTCAGAGATGGTGCTGAGAGCAAGCAGCAGCACAGCACTACCAAAGTCAGATACATCCACAAAGCTGAGGCCAGTCAGGAGGATGAGTGGTGCTGAGCACCTGGTCATCTTTAATGGCTGCTCTTCCTAAGGAGAACTAAAACTGACAGAGGGGAGAACAATGTGTTACTTCTTGTTTTCTTCATGGTCTAGGTGTTATCAGCTCATAAGAGTGAGTGGAGATGGGGCACCTGGGAGCAAGGATGCAATGCCACTTATCAGTTGCTGAGCTGAGGCTGCCCTGCAGAAGGGGAAGGCTCAACACCAAAATGGACAATGCATTTCTAGACAAGAAGTGATAGCTACACTGTGCAGTACTGGCAAGTGAAGGGCAGAAACTGTTTTTGTAGTTGCATACCATAGTAACATGTCAGGAAGATAAATGGACCTGTGTATGAACAAAAATCTTTTGTCTTTTCTGAACAGATGATGTCCTTTTCTTTTCAAATAGGTATCCAAGAAAAACTGGACCATATTACATCTTTGAATATCAAAACCATCTGGATCACCTCTTTCTTTAAGTCCCCTTTAAAAGACCTTGGATATGGAGCTGAAGACTTCTATGACATTGATCCCATTTTTGGATCCATGAGAGATTTTGAGAATCTGCTTGCAGCCATACATGACAAAGGTAAGCTGCACCTCCCAGCAAAGTAGCTCTCTTAGAAAGATGGACCTTACAGAGACTTCAGTTTGTGCACCTGGCAGTCCCCCCATGGTGGCATTGAGCAGGAGCAGCTAAAGGTGCCAGTAAAGGGTACAAGGCAGGTCCACAGCAGTGTGAGCTTCATGATTTCTGCCCTTTGGCTCTGGGGCAGTGCTGGAAGCAGGACAGAGGGCACAGAGAGCTACAGCAGCAGCACAGGGTGGCCACATGCCTTTTGCAAGGAGGATGTTTGTGGATGGTGGGCTGGCACCCATCCATGCTCCCTGAGGCCTGTATTACAGGCATTGGAAGGCTGGGATCAAGCTGAGGTGCAGTTCTGTCTGACTGAACATGAGGGAACACAAACTTCCTTCCTGCCCTTGCATCCTTGCTTTGGTGCATTTGTGCCTCAGACCAAATGTTTGCTCAGGTGTTTCTTCTTACAGCTGTTGAGCTGAACAGAAAATCCTTTGCCAGTCTGAAAATATTTGAGGTTTCAATAAAATGTCTGGTCTTTAGAAAGGGTGATGAATAATGCGTGTTCACTGATGCAAGGCTGCTGAAGTGCCTTTCTCGCCTGGCAAGACAGATGATGAAGTCAGAGTTAGTGAAAGTGGTTAATAACAGCAGAAATCTGTTCTGATTTTTTTCTTCACCCTTCTTTGCCTTCTGAGCTGTGTTCCAGCTACTTGCAAACACCAGTCAGGTCTGTTTTGGTAGTCTGGTACTTTTGGTGTTTGGTTGGTTGGTTGGTTTTTTTTTTGTTGTTTTTTTTCCTCCTTCCACCAGAAGGCATGCTGGCATGGAGGAAGCTCAGATACTTCTGATGCTGTGTTTAGAAAAAATACGAACGTTGTCTTAAAAGGCTAAATGTAATGTTGTAGTCGGAGGTGGGGGGCTGATGGTTTTTTTTATGTTTCTGTTTTATTTTTAAGGGCTAAAGGTGATAATGGATTTCATACCAAACCACACGAGCGACAAACACCGGTGGTTTCAGCTGAGCCGCAATCGGACTGGGAAGTACACGGACTACTACATCTGGCAGGACTGCAGGCAGGCTGCTGGCTCAGTCACCCCTCCCAACAACTGGGTAAACACGGGAAGGGGCACACACACATCCCAAGCTGGATGCCACAGAGCAAAAGCAGCTGTAACATGATTGTCCCAGTGCACACAGGGTTATAAATGACTGGTGAGAGGTACAAACTGATGTTATTACGTGAGTTTGTCCAGATTAAGATTTAAACCAGGTTGAGGGGGTCACTGGAAAAGTTCCTACTTCAAGTGGAATTTAAAAAATTACTTTTGTTTCTTCACCTCAGTGTTAAATCTTCATTCATGAAACAAACACACACACATACACACAAAAAAGCTTATGCACAAGTTGTTCACACGTGCCACCTTCTGTGTGTGGGTATTCTGCTCTAGGAAACGTGTCCTCTGAAATCATAGTTGGTGGGGAAGGAAACAAAACAGTGTGATCTTGGCTTTTTTTGCTTTTTTTCTAGAAAGTGATCAGGCCAGTAAGTGTGTTGCCTGATTCAGATAGATTTATTTTAGATTTGAACTGGTGGGTGCATGATTAGGAACTTGTATATTCTAAAAACTCAAGGTGGAATTAATACTTTGTACCAATTTGTATAATTCCTCTTTAAACTTAAGAATCTTAAGAACTATCTTAGCTTTTGGGATGTTTTATTACAGAGATGGTGATAAAGTTTAACATTTTTAACTTGCTGACTGTTGTTGGCCCTTCAAAGGGATAATGCAGAAAGCTCAAAGTTAACTAAAGCTATTTTTAATAAATTTTAGGAGAAGCAATTCCAAAATAAATGTTCCCACACATGTTTTCCCTCTATTCCAGATAACTCCTAATGAAAGTTAACTTAATAAAAAAATCTTCAAAATTTACAACACTGAACAAGAAATACATGTGGCAAAGTACAACTAAAGGGGGAGCAACTAGTGGCAAAAAGAAATGAAAATTCTGTGTTTTGAACCAAAATCCATTCAAAATAGTAGTCCACCGATTAGGCATTTTGTGCTTTATTTTGTGCCCCACAATTTAATGTAGCATAGGAGGAAGTGTTGAAGTTAGTAGTTCTGATAGTCTCTCTCCCTTGGCTGAGCAGGTGAGTGTCTTTGGGGGCTCCAGCTGGCAGTTTGACGACGTGAGAAATCAGTGTTATTTCCATCAGTTTGGGAAGGAACAGCCAGACTTAAATTTTCGCAACCCAGCTGTCCAACAAGAAATCCGTGTAAGTATGGAACCCACTGCTGCTGAGCCAACTGCAGAAGCAGCTCCTGCACTGAAGCCTGTGCAGAGCTGACTTACTCAAGTGCAGAGAAGTTTTTATCTCTGTTGATACAAAGAGTTGTTAATTGGGCAGTCAAATGGAGGGATGGCACTTTGTTTAGCAGAGAGATGTTTGAATTTTCGGGGAAGCAGAGGCAACAGCTGATTTGAATTACAAGGAATACCTGGGCTTGTGATAAGGGGGAGATAGTGAGTTTCGATCTGTCTGCATGTCTGATGGCTTTCCAGGGGCAAAATGAGTGTTTTCACAGGGAGAGTGGTGGTGATGGTGCTGCTTGGGTGGAATCTCCTTCCTGTCTGCACTGTTTCCTAGCAGACAGTGTGGGATTCATTAAAATATGGGGATGCAGGCCTGAATATGGGGAGCCTGACAACTGCTGCTTCTTTTCCCCCCTTTCTGTAAATTATCCCCCAGCAGGTAGTACAGCTGCTTCATGTGTTTATCTGAATCCTTAAGTGTTTGCTACTTTGTACTGTTGAATTGTGGTGCATTTCTTTGGCACTGGTCTTCACAGCTGCCCAGTCCTCCTGGGATGGTCTCTGTGGGGTCTCTCCCCTCACCATGTGGGCACTGCATGAACCTGAAGGAACAAAACACTTCTGGTCATACCTTTTAACTCAAGCATGCAATGAGACTGCTCTTGAGACTGGTCCTTGAAGAGCTCTGCCAGGAACCTCTCTGTGTTGTGATACTTCCCTTAATGCCACATCTTGCCATTTGCACTTTTTTTCCCCTCCACAGCACACTGCACATACTTTTTAATGATTCTGGCTAATTACTTTTTTTTAAAATGGTATCTGGATTATTGAAACAGTAGCAAAGAGATGCTGCATTTCCTGTGCAAAAAACAGAGAATACACAAAAGCTGGAAATTTTGTCCTGGTAACACCAACCTTTGGTAAATGTGTATGAACATCATGTTAAAGAATAATTTTTGTCTAGTATTTTAATTGAAAATCCTGTTCCAGAAGGCTAGAAGCTTCCAGCCTTCCAGGAGGACTGGGCAGGAAGCAAATGCAGAGAAGCTCAAGTCTTTGGTTCAGCAGCACAAGGGCACCCAAGAACAGCCAAACTCATGTTATGGCTTCCATGTGTAAATAGGTGTAGATTGTGAGAACCACATCAGTGCTTGATGTTTGCAGTGCTGAGCACAGGTATAGGCATGAACATTTTTGGGTAGATTCAGTATGGGACAGACACCATATTGAGAGCTGCTGCTTTCAGAAGGGTGCTGCAAGAAAATGCAGCTCAGTGAGGCAGTCTTTATTTGCCAAACTAAAATCTGTACAGCTTGAGTATGGACTAATTCTACTGCAGCTTGTTCAGACAAGTGTACTTCATCTGTTTTAAAAAGGCAAGTCAATAGACATCTTCTAAAAAAATATAAAAATAGAGTTTTTCCTCAGACGAAGACAAGTATCACAACTAAAAGGACATTTGCAGAAACCACTCAAGAGCGACTGAACTTTGGAGTTTTTTTTGTTAAAACTAGAGCAATTAAAACTGTAGTAATATAGTTAGTGAAGTAGGATACAATTTTACTAAATAGTGACTGATATTGGAATTTGATAGTGAAATTTCAAATCAATAGCATTTGTAATTGTTGGATAATAATTTCTCATGTTCCTGCAAATCAACAAATAAGTCTGAAAATAAAAAAAATTACATCAGTCAAATAAGAGAGAACAAATGTTTTAAGAGCTCTGTTGTGTAAAAGAAAATTGATGGCACAAGGTTTGTGCAGAACAATGTATTCTTGCATATTTGAATCAATGTGTTCTAATTGTGTGCAGCCATGAGGAGCATTCATCAACAACATCACTTAGCAGGAGCCCAATTGTGTTGATGGATGGATCAGAAATCGCTTTTAGGGAGTCATGCCCTGGCTTTGGTCTCCTGAGTTATGGGAGGAGTTAGAGACCAGTCTTTTTCTTTTTTGTATGAGTGAAATAGTAAGATATACTTTATTTACCTATTAATTTGACCTTAGATCAACATGAGTCACTTTAGCTTTTAGAAAAATTTGAAGTACAAATCAAAACCTGAATTTTTTGTGTTAACATCTCCTTACAAGTTTAGTTTTCTTTTTAAGAGCATACTATTTTAAATGGGGTGGGCTCACTCAAGAGTTTTCAATTTTTGCTTTTATCTAGGATATTATAAGATTTTGGCTTGGCAAAGGAGTTGATGGATTTAGTTTCGGCGCTGTTAAATTTCTCTTAGAAGCAACACATCTCCGAGATGAGCCTACAGTGAACAATTCTCAGAGTGCAGTAATGTATATGTTCCGTCTTTGCTTTCTTTCCTGCGTTTCCTACGGAGACAAGAATGCCTGGTTTGACTCTTTTGGGTCTTAACTGTGGCTGTAGGAAAATCAGGTCAGCCTTGGAAGGTGGGTGGGTCCTGGGCACTCTGCACAAAGAGCACTCAGCATAAAGAAGCCCCAGTAAGAACTGGAGCATAACTAAAAAACACTGGTATAGGCAATGTGTCACAGTGAGAGGTTCAGACACGTTCACTGTTGTTTATGTTACTTGCTTTTGCTCTGACAGTGAACTTGGTGATGTTCCCAGGTAGTGCCAGCACTAAGCACTGTTGGAGCTGGGGATCACAGACAGCTGGCCAGCTCCAGCGTGGTGGTGGGGTTGTGTTACTGCATCAAGGCACTGTCCATCTTCCCAGCCTGGTCTGAGGCCACAGCACCTGCTGTGCTTGCTGCTCCAGATGGGCTCTTTTGGTTAGTGCTGTGGGAGGGCTTTCCCAGCTGAAGGATGGGATCCAAAATTATCAGTGCTCTGCTTCTCCTGAGTTCCTCAAGTGCAGTTCAGCTCTGTTAGTGTTACTGTGCTGAATTCATTTCAGTAAAAATTCATGAACTGATGCACGATCTCAGGAAAGAACGAGAAGAACTTGGAGAATTCTGAAACCTAAAACATTAGTGAACTAATGTGAGGTACTGTACCCTGCTTTAAGGTTACAGCCTATTCCCAGCTCTACCATGACTACACCACCAAGCAAGCTGGTTTGCATGACATCATCCGCAGCTTCCGTCACACCATGAACGAGTTCAGCAGAGAGCCTGGCAGATACAGGTAACAGCACAGCTGGCCAGCTTTTTCTAATATTCATCTCCCTCTTGCTAATAATAAAATGTTTTTTTAATGACATAAAATGCCACAGAAATGCAAATCCTCCAGTGCAGATAGCAGTGCATAGGCTATGCTGTCTCTTCCCCAGAGTATGCAGAAAGGAGTTGGCCCTGTTAGCTATCATGGACTATCCACATCTATGGACTGTGTAAAACTGAGCAGAAAAGGAAACCATTCTAATCACACACACACTAATTTACCATCGTAGCCTGATTTATTCTTTTGTTTTAATAATGCAGTTCAAGTGAGACACGCAGTCAGAGCATGTTAAAATCACAGAATGGTGGAATTTGGAAGGACCTCCTGAAGTTCTCTGGTCCAAATCCCTTGCTTTTTAGGGCCACCTGGAGCCAGTTGCCCAGGAAGTTGTCCAGATGGCTTTTAAACATTTCTAGTAATGGAGACTCTACAACCTCCCTGGAGAACCAGTGCCAGGGTTCAGTCACCCTGACTGGTGAAAGTTTCCTGATGTCCATAGGGGAAGTTTTCCTGGGTTTCAATTTGTGCCCATTGTCTCGGCCCTGGCACTGGGTACCACTGAAAACAGCCTGGCTCTGTCACATTTGCACCCCCCCTTCAATACATGGATGAGATCCCCCTGAGGCTTCCCTTCCCCAGGCTAAACAGCCCCAGCTTGCAGCCTTTTCTCCTGGGAGAGATGTTTCAGTCCCTAATGGCCTTGGTGGCAGACTAAAGGGGAAGGATTACCTCCCTCACTTCTGGCAGCATGTCTCCTAATGCAGCCCAGGATGTCATGAGCCACCTGCAAGGGCACATGGATGGCTCATGGTCAGCTTGGGGGACCCCCAGGTCTTCTTCTGTGAAGGAAAGCATGGAAATTGCTGGAATGGAGTGTCTGGATGTGGATTCAGAAAGATAAAACTTCAGTCAGATACTTTAGGCTCGTGTTGACTCTTGTAGATTTTTCTCCAACAATTTCCAAGAAGTATTTCTCCTTGATTCTTTCTCTGTCTTACAAAATATTGTTTCTCTGCATTAATCTTTTTTTGATGGGGAGGGGAAAGTGAACATAATTCTTAATGCTCTGTGTCCAGCCATTTCTAGCTTAATTCTGTTCTGTGTAATCAAAAATGAGCCATAAAAGCTATTTGTGTATTTCTTTGTAGATTTATGGGTTGTGATGATGATGAAAAGGAAGACATTGAAGCAACAATGATCTATTATGGAACAACTTTTATCCAAGAAGCAGATTTTCCTTTCAATTTCAACCTAATTAACATGAGAAAGCTATCGGGCAACAGTATTTTTGAAGCTGTCGACTCGTGGATGAAAAACATGCCTGCAGGAAAATGGCCAAACTGGGCAGTAAGGGTTCTAGACCAACTCTCATAGGAAGGGCTTGTTCCTGTAGCTGACAGAAGCCACACACACACTGATTTCAGTGGGATCAGCAGCAGCCTGGGGCTGTGGCTGAGCTACAGTTGCTGTCCTTGTGAAAACTCTCAGCTGCTGTAGTGGGAGTCCTTGGCACTGTCCAGCTCTCCTGCCCTTCAATAACAGTTCCACTCCCCATGCAAGGATGATTCCCAAGAAGGGAATTTATGATCATGCCTCTCCCTCAGTGTCTCCAATGGCTAAACCACCAGTGAGGATGGAATTAGGATAATTATCTTTGACCATAAACTGACTCACTGCAATGGATTCTGGAACCTGCCCGGGGCCAGGGCAGAGCAGAGCAGGCAGTGGAGGGCAGTTAACTTAGAACATTGCTCCTCTTTTTCCTAGGAAGCATGTTTGAAATGTGCAAAAGATCTTTTCAAAGCAAGCAGAACAATCCTTGCACAGCAGAGAAAATAGCAGAGAACTGTCAGCAGGAAGAGTTATTATTTGTCATCTCTTCCTCACTTCTGCCTGCTGCTGGCAGGACTTCTGTGTTTTTAATTTTTTGGGACAGAAATTTGTAACGGCATTGAGATAAACCTAATGGACTGGGAGGGAAAGAAAACCCCCAAAACATTTACTACCTTGTTAAATTAGTTAATCTATTTCACATATTAATGAAATTTTATAATCTGTGTTTAACAAAATGATGTTTTCTTCAGGCTGGAAGCCCTAACGCTGCTCGGATTTCAACTCGGATTGGGAAGGAGTATATCAATGTCATGAACATGCTGCTTTTAACCCTCCCTGGCACTCCTATAACTTATTATGGTGAAGAAATAGGCATGGAGAACATTGCATCAGCAAATGTAAGTGAAGAGCATGTAAACTCTGGTCCTGCTGTTTAGTTCCAAGTTACAGAAGATTCAAAAACACAAGAACTTTCATTAACCAAACCTAGTCTTTCTCACTGCTTAAGTGGTTTTCCATGTTCCTCATGGCAAACCTCTACAGCAAGTGGAAATGGCAAGAGAGCAGAACCAAGGCCTTGATGTGTGTCTGAACTGGTAGACTTCAGTTATGGATGCTGATTTCTGTCTTTCTCTGGATCCCTCTTGCATGGTTTCGAGCAGTGTTGCTTTAGCAAAAAGGACAGCAAGTGCCAGCACTGGGCCTGGCCAGGGGTTAGGAGAGCTGTGCTGCAGACATATGAGGGAAGAGGAACTGAGCTGTCTCCTTCCTCCCATGGAAGTGCCCTCATCATGATGTCAGAGTCCATTATTTCCTGGCTATTACTTAAATTTAGGAAATCACAGTTCTGATTCTGTCCAAGCCACAGCTTGCCTTGAGTGTGTCCAAGCTCAGAAAAATGGATCTGCACGAAGGGGAGGCTACCTGGTGGCAGGCAGAAGTGGCTTTTGGTCATCATGCATAGAGTGTCCCAAAAGGGAACAGCTCATCTCTGCCTCTCCTGACCATATTTGAGCACCATAAGAACATGGGGCTATGGCAGATGCTGCTTTCCCTGTGAAAAGCCTCTGTTAGGGAACGAGGCAGCCTCTGGCAATGTTAGAAAGGGCACTGGCTAGCTTTGTATCAAAGGGAAGGAGTTACTTGAAGCACAGGATCATCTCCAGATTTCTCTGATTCAGATGTGAGGAAATGATTCTCTGATTTAAAAGGAAATCTCGTTTCCTCTGAGAAACCCCTGGGTCAAAGTATCTCCTGCATTTTCTTGCTGCTGCTGATTACTGCTGACAGAGTGATTCTCTTAAGAAAAGTGGCTCACCCTGAGCTCCTCAGGGTTCACTCTCTTTTAGTGGCTACCCTGTGGCTCAGGGCTTTGGAACAAATGCAAACCCACCCTTCACTCAGCCCAGGGAGGAAGGTTTCCTGATTAATGGGTGTCTTAGGAAGATGGAGAGTATTTGCTCAGGATGATATAGGCTTTAGCCCCAGCATTTCAAACACTTCAGGAGACGCTGAAAGAGGTAAAGATGAGAGGCAGTGTTACCAGTGTTGAAAACTTAGGATTTTTTTTCCCCTGCTTTTCAGAATATGCTAAAAAGAAGAAACCCATTATTTATAATGTCACAAAGCAAAGTGACAATTTCTTTTGTTAGGCTGCTGCTCTGACAGATTGTATTGAAAAGTGTCCTTTATATGAAAAACAGTTTTCATGGAAAACAAACACTCAAAGTATGTGCAAAATATTTTATGCCCTCTTATATCATTAAATTTAAGTGTCAGATCTTTTGGCAGCTCTTCAATAACAATGAGGAAGCTTTTTCAGAATTTTTCTGAATTCTTCAAAATGGGAACTTCAGACTTTTTTTACATCGACACTTCTTAATCAACTAAAAGCCGGTTTTCAATAGTTTTGCACTTGGAAATAATAATTTTACCTTTTAACACAAACAGTCCTGTCAAAATTGTGCCCCTTGCAAATGCAAGCTTGAAGAGTTCTGGGGTGAAAAGTGCAATACTTACAAAAGAACAGACACTGAACAGCAGTTTCTTGTTGTTTACTGTATTTAATGACATCTCTTCTAAGGACTCATTACCTCACATATTCACTCTCTACATGTCTAGATATTTATCAGAATATCCTGACTTTTATCAGTAAACTTTTCTCCAACCATCTGTTGCAAAGGATGACAACTCCAGTGAGAGTCATTTGGGGATTCCATGTTTTACCCAGCAGTGCTTTATCTGAGATGATCCCCTCCCCTCCATTTCAAAAACTGTCTTGGTTCTCATTTTCTCCTTAGATTTGGACCACAATTACATCTCATTAAATTTTAACTTAAACCAAATACTGAAAGGGGGGTCATTTGGGAGATGTGAGAACATGCTATTCAAAGAATAATTTTTATTATGGTAATCACCACTTTATTTTCTAGGCGACCCTCCCAGAGAAATCTCCCATGCAGTGGGATGGAAAAATTAATGCTGGTTTTACTGAAGGCAACAGCAGCTGGTTACCTGTTAATTCCAACTATCAAAGTGTAAATGTGGAAGTAGGTATCTGCATGTGTGACAAACTAATGGTCTCAAAATATTTTAATGTATCTATTTTACTTTGGCTTCCTTTTAGTAGTGAGCACTGGCAGCAGGAACAAACTCAAAAAAAAAAAAAAAAGCACTGAATCCTCACAAGTTTTATTGGAAAAGGAAATCCTTGCACAATAAGGAGCCTACTTCATCTATATTCACTTAAGCAGAGCAACTGCAATTATGATGTTGATGGGGCAATTTAGCTCTCTAAAATCCTTTTAATCCTTTTGATATTAAATTGAAAACTGGTCTCTTTTCCCCCCACTTCTATTGCTATAGAAAGCACTGGCTTTGTAACAAGAACTTGACATAGACTAACTCTTAACGTATGTAGAACAGTGAATCAAGCAGATTTTGCTGACCCACAGTGCTGACCAAAACTGAGGGCAGAAAAAAAAAATCTAAGATAGCAGAAATACAAAACGTGAAATAAACTCTGTGACTGCAGTAGCCTGGACTCAGTGAAAAAGATTCAGTGTCAAGCTTTGAATGGCAGTGGCTTTCCCCTGAATCAACAGTACTGAAAGGAAGCTGTGGGAGGAAGCAATTGCATTAGTGCTGGGGAAGTGTTATGTGCTTAATAAACTCTGTGTCTGCCACTCCACGTGTGCCAAGGAAGGGCATGAGAAGAAGCAGCTTTCCAGTGAAATTTGCAGACAGATTTGCAGAGGGATGATTGTCAGCGTGGAATTCTGACAGGCACATTCTCAGCAGCCCCAGTGGGCGTGAGCAGGAGCTCTATTTCCTCCCTGCAGTGGCAGGAACTGACCCTGTTTGTTGGTGCTGACTGTTGCAGGTCCAGAGCGCGCAGTCCAACTCAACCCTGGCTTTGTACCGAGCGCTGACTTGGCTGCGGAACAACGAGCTGGCCATGAACCGAGGGTGGATGTGCCACATCTGGAACGACAGCAACGTGTTTGTCTACGTGAGGGAGCTGGATGGCTTAGACAGAGTCTTCATGATGGTGCTCAACTTTGGCCAGCAGTCGACAACAGACCTGAAGGCCATAGTTCCCAACCTTCCCTCTCAAGCTGTAATAAGACTCAGTACTCATTTTAGCAATGCTGGTAAAGTGGTCAATACCAAACTAATTAAAACTGAAATGGGAGAAGGCCTGGTCCTTGAATATAAAACAGCAAAGCCTGTTCATGCTGTGGAAGCTTTTAAAGGAAAGTGTTTTGTGGCAGAAAAAGCTTGTTATTCCAAGGTCCTCAATTTACTCTATGTGAACTGTTAAGCAGAGTAGAGCAATTTAGAAGATACTAGTTTCAGGGAAATGCTAAAAATACTCTGCTGTCTTTGACTTTTAAAACTTTGTTACAAAATAAATGTCCTCAAAAATCAGATACATAATTGTCTTGTATCTGTATTTGTGATGAAGAGGAAAAAGAATGGTGTGAACTCCCCCTTAGGGTCTGTGGAGAGGAAAACTAAACCTGTTCTAAAAAACTGTCCTGTTTAGGCATGTATTTTTGGGAGGAGAGGGAACAGTTGCTTTCTGGGTGCTGACCCTGGAGGTTGCTGGTTTGTAAGTGCTCCTGTGGAATCCCAGGCCTGTGGCAGTTCACTGAAACTTTTTAGAAGTCTGCAGATTTGTAAAACTTATTCCAAAGGAGTGGCCCTATAATTGCTGAAACAGGTGAACACAAGCAAAACTAGAGTGTATTGTTGTGATGTTTTACCTCTTCACTCAAATCTAACAACTCTTATCTCAACAAAATACAGCTAATATCTAATTCCACACTCATAATTGCATTTCCAGCAAATTCTCCCCATCCCTGCTGAGTCAGAATACGTTTGCATTCTCTTATTTCTTTTCCTGCCCTAAGACTGAAGTGAGGGGTGTGTACTTCAGCTCAGAGGAAGCAGCTGAACCAACCCTACCAAATGTCACACTTGTAGACGTGCTCTGATTTGCATTTGCTGCACCTGCAGTGGTTAATGTGGCTCTAGGTGTGCACCACACATCTCTTTTAACAAGCAGTGCACAGCAGGTTTGTGTCTTGCTCAGAAGGCAGCTAAGCCATGAATTCTGCTTTCGTGGGGACATTCTTTCTGTTTTATTCTCTGGAGATACTCTGGCATCTTCTGACACACTGATCTTGGCCTCCTGAGGGACTTTGGCACCTCCTTTTTAAGATTACCCTGCTAGGTAAGGTAAATGCAAGATTTTTAATGTACTCAGAGTTCTGCTAAAATTCCTGTTCTTGAGAGTGCTTTTATTTGCAATTTGGTCAATCCCACCACATGCTCAGTACATCACAGCTGCTGTGCAGATAGAGAGGGCAGCAGTCACCATCACCTGCATATGGGAATTAATTCTGGAAGTAGTGAGACTTCAATGTCAGATGCTTTGGAGGAGTTCTACTGCCTTGTGTAAGATGTGGCCTTGGAAGAGCTGCCTTGGACAGGAAGGCTGCCTGTGCCAAGTGCCTGTGGCTCTCCTGTGAGGCTGCACGTGCCCACTGTTGTGCTCCAGCTCTGCTTGTGTAGCACTGCCCTGCTGGCTCATGTGAACAGAGCTGCTGGACAAACTCATTTCTGCTGGCAGCTGCTTCTGCACAGCCTGGCAGGGCAGAAATCCAGTTCTTGGTCTGTATTTTTGTAAGGTAATGCCACACCCAGTTTTGTGTGCTTGTGCCCATCAAGCAGGCATCTGAGAGGAGGTATCCTCTGGAGGTGTTTGCTTTCCATACAAATCCAAATCTGACCCAAAGATTTTTAGGTGGTCAGTGTGTTTAGGAGTTATTTGCAGGATTTGCTGTGGTGTTGGGGATGGCACACTTCCTCAAGTTCTCTGTTCAGAAAAGCAAGGTGTCTTGCAACCTAAAACAATGAAAATATTAAAGTATTTATTACAAAGTAAAGTTCTTTGCACTATAAACTTTCAGGCTCTTGTGCAACTATTCTAGTCATCTTTCTTTCCTACACTAATACTAAGAAATACCTTGCCCTAAGACAGCATGTAGCTTTTCCTGAAAGAATTCATCTTGGGAATAACTGTCACCACCACCAAATTAACATTTTCTAGGATTTGTTAAATTTTAGTCACAAAGTTTGTATCTAACTGTGACAGTCTGAGACATCAGTAAAAGTATGTCTGGTCTTGGCACTATTTTGCTTTTAACAAGCATGCTTGTATAAAGTGCAGAATCTTGAAAGTTAATTGTAATAGCTTTGATAGCACAGATCATGCATTTCAAAATGTAAAGATTCAACCCATCACGTGTGTTTTACACATGAGGAAGATGGGAGTAAATAGTATGACAGTTTTGAGCACTTTATACTCTACAGAGCAAGACTTTTCCTGTTGGAAAGATGTTTTGCACAACTCAGAACATTTAATTCAAAGCTCTTAGCACATTACAGTGGGAATTGAACACTATTTTAAGGCTATTTCAAGAATCTGTCTCTGTCACTGTCTCTTGTATCTGTACAAGTATATATATATGTATAAAAATATATATAATTATATATAAAGCTTGCTGGGTTTTTACATTTTATTTATATATATATATATATATATATATATATATATATATATATATACATATATGTATGTAAAACCAGCAGTTGCTCTAGCAGTTTTTCTTTAGAATTTAAACATAAATTCAATGCCAGCCCAACTTCTGAGGCTGAAGTATCCCTTGAGGAGACACATCCCTGCAACGTGTTATGGAGCTGTACAATAAAGGGACCATACCTCATTCAGTGAGTGCTCCCAGGATGAATCACAATGACTGCCACTTGCCTGGACATCTAGGATGATTTTAGGAATCCAATTTCCTGGAACAATGAAGCTGGTGATCACTTTACATTGAATGAACAAGGAAAAAAATAAGTGGGTAGGTGAATTGTTTAAGGGTAGCTAATTCTGCGTTCTTGTCCTGACAGAATTTCTATTATTCCTTAAGAAAAAGAGAATTGTAGAGGGGCTTTCTGAATGAATGACTTGTATTCCTAATAACTGCATATTTGGAAAATATTCATCTACTTAGTGTGCTTGTTCTCTCTGAGTCTTTTCTGGAAAGACATGCTCTTTTCTTCCTGCACAAAGAGCACAGCAGCAACCACAGCACCTGCTGCAATTTCTCAACCACTGCAGTTGTGCTGCTCAGAGACAGGGCATCATGAAATGTAGAAAAGGGTATTCAAGATCTCTTTTGGTAATGATGGTAAAAGCCAGATTGGATGTATAAGAAAATAGTCAGGCTTGAAGGTACCTTTTGCTGGAAACTCCCAAAGCTAGGGTTAAGTTTCAGGTATAAAAGCACCTGTGTCTTGGCCCTGTTGTTACTGTAACTTGGACTAAGGACCTGCAGCTTTAGCAAAGTGAGAAAAGCAGGTTTTTGTACAGCAGCATTCATTTAAGGAGGAGTCAACCTCTATGGTCTTTAATTACATGCCTATTAAGGTTTTGGTTCAGTTAACTCCATTTATCTGTGATATTCTCATCCTTACCTTTCTTACTTGTTCTGCTGGCATGATCTAGTGTAGCCTTCCTGAGTTTCTGGACATACTGTAAAATTCCTGTTAGTGGTATCCGTTCATCATTTTCATATGCCGTGACAAAAACTGATGGATAACACTGAAATTAAAAACCAAAACCAGTTCAACACTGGACAAGTTTGGTCTTTCTCGTAGAGTAACACATTTTTCTCTTACTATACAACTTGCTAGGGTTTACTTAAAAACTCATCTGTTGCATAATTACTTAGTGTTTTCTAAGAGTTTTATCACTCTAACTGCAAAAAGTATTTTGGTCTGAAAAATAACTTCATAGTAGGGCATAATCTACTTGCAAAAGGTCTTAACAACATCCTCTCCCCACTAGTAAAGGTCTGATACTTGTCTCCTTGCTCATGATTACAAAAAAAAGAAAAAAGGGAGTAATAATCATGCAATAGTTTACTTTAGAACAATAGTTCAGGTTTCTTTCTGCAATCTTTCTGCACAAGAAGTTGTTTTTCAAATAGTAAGAATTTTAGTTAATGAAGCAACACAGTTAGCACATTGTTAAATAAAGAGAAATTTCCCTTGAGATGACAATGTCAAAGCCTATAGGTCCTCTTCCTTTCAGTGTTTGTTTTAATACCTCTAGAAAGGTATTAAAGCAGTGTAAAATACCTCCTTCCTCCCATGTCTGCAAAAAAGCCAGCAAAACACAGTAGAGTGTCAAAACTCCCCCACAAAAGAAGGCATTTTGCATCTCAAGACTTGCTATACATAGAGCAATCTATTACTTCCTGGAAGTCCTAAAACAAAAGCAAGTTTAGAAATCTATATCATTTAGGAGAAGGCATTGGGTTAATTTCAGTAGTCACTTGTGACTCCAACTATTGCAAAGATTATTACTGAAATAATTTATATTTTGAAGGTTTTTTTACAATTTCAGTGATCTGCTTTTGGTTTTCTTATAAACCACTACACTTTATGCCTGTAGTACTCTGCACAGAAAGCATAGTTTTACCTGTGGCTTAATATTCTGGTAGGGGCAATAGCTTTTGATATACCTCATACATTTTTCATCTTCTAATGGATTTCCCCACTCTTCTTGTTCCTCAATTGTCAGTGGGAGATGAGTTTTCATCATTGTATTTAGAACATCCACGAAAGGAGCCTTAGAAGTCATCAAAAAAAAGTTGGTAAATAAGACAGAAGACTTTGAATATCTGAGTCAAGATGTCCTCAAACAAATGAGGAGAGCGAGCTTTGAACTGGAATGTTTCCAATTCTGAAAGTGGTACAGTAACACAGATAACCCAGTTTAATGTTCTAATCTGCCAAAGGTCTGCAGCAGCTCACCTGTAGAACCATGGCTCTGATCAGTGCTGGAGCAGTGTTGCACAGGGCTCCTGCCAGAACTCCCCCGGCGCTGGCAGCTGCCAGGGCTGTGTGGTTGGGCTGAGAAAATCCCAGCCGGTGCAGCAGCGTGATGCAAGCCCTGAGGTCATGGAGGCCTTTGAGTTTATTATGCTGACATCCATCTCTGTGCCAGCTAAGGCCCTGCTCTCCTCCACCCCTGAAAATGAATGCGATTCAAGTTGGAGTCTCTTCAGAAAACATTACACGGCGCGGCTTCAGATAAGGAAAGAACAGCAGCAGCCACAGAGCTGCACATCATAGTTTGCTTTCCCAATTAACTCTTCTCTGTTTTTGCTTTACCCTTCTTTATGGCTAAAAGAGACAACATGAAGGCAAAATAAATCCATTCATGATGACTGGTGAAAATGCTAACTCTAGAAGGGTGCCCACTGTGCTCTCATGTGCTTGTGTCCTGGAACCCACAGTAAAAGCAGCACTTTAGGAAATGACATTTTCATTGTAGGGAATATAAAATCAGATAATATTATTTTTTTTATACAGGAAACTATGAAAATATTGAAAACATTTCCAATACTTCCATTACTAACACTATTACTTATTAAAAACAGTAGAATAGTATTTATTTCTGAGCTCCACACCAGACTCTCAGGATTTGTATTCTGCATAGCTTAAATTCTGAGACTGTTAGAAAATTGGGTTTGGGTTTTTCTCCCCCCTAATTTCAAGTGAATTTCAAGTGCTACTTGAAATGTTACATTTTGTAATACAGAATTATAAAAATAATTTATACTTCTTCCTATGCAATCACAATTTTGGTTCTAAGCCACCTGAAGCTTCCTCTTCTGGTTTCAAGTTGAAAATGGACTATTTGATTAGCCTGCCATCTTTGCATGACAAATCCATCTTCATGTAGGACTGACCTGCATCTTAAGATACTTAGTGGGGCGTGAGGAAGAACAGCACAATGCTTGCCACCGAGTACAGCAGATTGAATGTATTTGCTGAATTTGTTTTAGGACTGGTATTTCCAACAATTACTCGTTCCTCCCCTTCCCTCCCCTCCATAAAGTGATTCTTTTGTTATCTTCCTTAGCTACTATGAAGCCTGTTGTACATTGCAGTTTTTTAAAACTGGTAGATTTAGAGCATAACTGCAGATGGAGGATTCAGCCAATAAAAGATCAAGGGTTGCAGGTTAAATGCTTAGTTGTTGCTGTGGAATGTAAACGGCTTTCAGAAGACACAGACTGAGCATTAGCACACAATGTTCTCAGAAGGAGAGGGAGATAACATGTCATGGCAATTTGAGCAGGTAACTGAAATTTTTCTTGAGCAAAGATGAGATAAGAAGTAATGAGACTTGAAAAGATTAAAAGTTACATACAGCCATCATGTAGACTTAAGAAATCTAAAATGTAGGTTTCTTCCCCTGAGGTAAATTTAAAAACTACTTAAATAAAAAAAATCTAAGAAAAGATGAATAAATTAGGTATAGGTCCATGAAAAAAATATTTTGGTACATCTTCAGTTGTACATGAACACATATCTGTGTATCCTGCAAAATAAAATCTTATTTCTATTTTGTATTTGACTTACCTAACATGGCAATATGCTAATATCCAACCCTCTTCAATTAACATCAGCTTCTCTTCTTTAAAGCTCATGTTCAAATCTATGCCATAAGCTCCATATACATGAACTAGAAGTGGTCTCCTGTGTAGTTCTTTAGAATTCTTATTATGAAAAACTGTAATTGGCACCAAAGTTTCATCCTAGAAAAGAAGGAGTAGTTTTACAATAAGGGACATTGCAGAAATCTCAATGACACATGGCAATGAAAACTTCAATTATTTATTTTAAAATGTGTTTTTTTTGATTACAGTAATTTTTTTTCACTTAGAGTGTACAAAGCACTCTTGAAAAATAAAGCCTGAGACTGAACCTCTGCTGTGTGGGCTTATGGATGCAGAGTATAAATTCATTTAAGTGCAACACCTGAGGAGTTTTTAAACTACCAAAGCACCCGAGTCTTCCTTCCCCCTTTAACACCAAGAATATATGTTATTAACAATAGAGTTTACCACTTACCACAGCACAAACTCTTTATTAACATCTCCAAATTTTTAAACTCAGGCTGTTAAAACTTTCCTTCCTACATCTGCACTGTGCAGCTGGTTGTGGGGTGCTCTTTTCAACAGCTGGCACCTTTTTCATTTGTCATGGGGAGTACAATACCATTACATCAACTAGCAATTCTCACTTATGCTAAGATTCTTGACTCATCGTGTGCTGTTATCTCCTCTGGAATACCCAGGTTAATGGAAAAAAAAAATCACGACTCTTTCTTGTTCTTCTCTGTAGCACTGAAGAAAACACCCACTGTTTAGTAACTATAGCACCAACTGCTCTTTACATTTTTTAATCTCTGTTCCCTGCCAAATGCACTTTCTTTAAATGGGTGGGGAGGAAGGAAAGAATAAAAGGAATGGGAAAAAGACTGAAAAATCTTACCTTGCTTTTAGCTAGTAAACGTGTAGTGTGACAATTCGTAATAATTGGTACCTCTTGCACAGCTTGTTCAATGAGATTATTTTCTTTAAATGAATATGCAAAACGCTTAGGGGGGTGTACTGGGGAGGAGAGCTGAAAATAGCAGGTGCTGGTGCTATGTTCAGGATGAGATTCCAATTCAAATTCACAGGCCCACGTAGGTAGCTGAGAAAACATGGCATTTCAAGTGAGATGCTGCCACTGCTTCTGTAAATTTTGCTTAATATGTCCTTCAGAGTAAAAGACTTTGGATATTAACTAATTATCTTCAGTTTGTATCTGTATTTCATTTTAAATCCAGTAATGAGACAGTCAAAAAGTGGAAGACTGGTGAACTTTTCCCCTGAGACCATTGGATAAGGTTGGACAATGAAATAAAAACAAAAAAATTAATTCAAATTCAGTTTAAAATGGGTATTAGTGCAGATTTTTTAAAAGAAAACATTTGAAATTATTCTGCATTAGTTTTATTTTTTAGATCATATTTTTCCTTGCATTTCCAGTTCTACTTCAACACGTTATACAGCCAAGTCCATGTCAGCTATTATGCTTTTACTGTGAGTTAGCTCAGTAATGCTAAGCCACTGAAAACCCCTGCCTCTTAACTTTGTTCCTAGTGCCAGCCATTGTGAAGAACAAAACCTTTTCCTGGCACATTCACCCTCAGACACTTACTGTTATTATATTTAAGGTTTTTAACTCTGCTAAGAATGAAAGAAATCAAGATTCATTCTTTGAGAGCAGCAGGGACATAGCCAAACCCTCTGCCAGACCATTACTTACTTGGGTTAGGTTGCTAGAGGCTTCTGAAAACGCAGAAGTCGTCCAAGTTCTCCTGAGTAACTGCAGGCCCTTTCTGAATAAATAAACTAAGGCCATTTTTTAAAAATGAAGATTTTGGAGACCATACAGTGTACTTTGTTGAAAACCATTTTCTGTAGCAGTTTTATAGAGTGCAGCATTGGCAGCTTTTTGCAATAAACTTATGAGTTGTTCAAACTGTATTTTTCAAGAAAACAAATCAATTAAATATTTCACCTGAATGGTCTTCAGAAATCAGGGATTTGGCTTGAGTCACTTTGTTTTTAATCCACAAGTATTTAACAACTAGAGAAGAGAAGCAAATCCTTTGGACTGCAGTATCAACTCTTCTCATTTATTATGGGACAATGCCCATACTTGTTTTCTGAACATTAATCTTTCTTCTGTGACAGGGGCCTTGTTTACACCAGTGAGTGTAACCAAAAATAGGCTCAGTAAAACTAGGTAGAGCACTTAGAGAACTAAGTTCTGCTTTACATTAGAAATCAGCTGTATTGTGAAGAGCTTGACTGCAATCTGTTGAAGAAAGAACTGGCTCACAGGATAGCTGCTCTTTAACTTTCTAAATGCTGCAATAAGCCACCACATCAAATCCTGAAGAACAGCCACAGGTAATACAATTAGTCGTAACGATGAAGTTGCCAGTATTAATAGTTTCCAAGCAGCTTTTACTTTTGGAATTTATCTTTGTTTCATTATGTTATGATATGAAAAATAAAAAGAAAGAAAAAGAAAAAAAAAAAAAAAGCAGTTGGAAAAATATTATGCTGCTTAAACCAAGCTAAAACGTACCTTTATTGACTGAACTGAGTGTGAAACAAAAGAAATCACATTTAAATAAAGATGACCAGCATTCTTCAGGAACATAATACAGTCATCACTGAACATCTCAAAGTCTACTAGCTTGGTTTTCTTTTCTAGTGCATAAACTAACTGCCAGTTCTCCTTGCCACTGGAAGCTACTGGTGCCTTCATCAACTATAAAAAAAAAAAAACCAAAAACAACCTTGTGTTACTAAAAAGTAGTAAGAGTTACAAATGAGAGGTACAGTCTTATAGGTGATCTCATAGAACATTTTTCTTGCAAAAAAATATTTATATGCATTTGGGGTGCTTGCCTGTCTAAAACTGGAGATTTTTAACCTCCCTTTACTTAAGCAAAATGGAAGAACAATGCAGTAACATTTGGAGAAGACCAAGTCTCAGATTACTCCACAGAAGATTGTAATACAGTAAATGCTTTCAGCATGGCCAGCACAATTGTAGCTGGGTTTGATTACACAGACTGAGGTCACCA